>OY720638.1:102866033-104116033 GCA_963169105.1 Ceriagrion tenellum | reverse complement strand
TTCGTCAGCAGACGTCCAAACTTGATTCCTACATGTCTCTCTCCATGCCTCTCGTACCATCTACCCAGAATAATTGTTGAAAAGTAAGCGTGACCACGAGCGCCAATACCTGATCCCGTGACCTATAACTGACCACCCTGACACGCCATTAGGAGGCCAAGGCCTATAACGGGGCCCGCTTGCAATGTTATTGCAATCTATTTGTTACACTTTTCTTCATCTGCAAATCATATTTACAAGCGTAAATAAACATTGCTGAATTGAACTCAGCCACCCTTTTCTGTGACCTCATGGGTATACATAGTTACTGATGCGTCCCCTATATCGCTGGCCTATTACTCTTTTCACGAGTATTTACATCGTATACCTCCAATTTACTCTTGCGCAGATAACTTATTTATATGCTAAAATGTATAGAGGAACTTATACTTATTTCATATCAGCTGTATACGGAAAGTTCGTGAGTTCGCAAATCACAGGAACCCCAAATTTGTAGAGCAAAATAATGGAATTTTATTAATGTAATGTACCTAAAAAATTGAGCGAAAGAACGATATATAATTTATTCTACAGTGATGCATGAATACAAGCGTATCGCTGTGGCCATAATCCTTAAAATAAAAAATACTCGGCCAAAAACAGATTTGAAATTCATTTAAGTACTAACGCAGTAGCCATCAGCGTCTTATATCTTCCAAATAATGTCACTTGGTGTATTTCCTAGTAACGAAATTTTAATTCTCCGATCAAAATATGGTCAAAGTCACCTCCATGCAGAAGAGGCATCGTACCCCGTAAGGGCATATGCATCTGTTCTGGCGTGTTTCGAGTTTGCTCACGGGTGGACAAATGAGGCATCGGACCACATGAGAAAGAGGAAGGTGGTTAGGGAGATATATACGCCAGCCTCAGAGCCTGAAAGGTTTCGTGAGAACTAAACTGGAAGCCTTTAAATAGTTTTATGTCTCCAACATCTTACTTTTAATGATGGTCATTATATCTGCATTAAAATTTTAACCAAAAAAGCAGTCGTCTTTTTTCCTCCGCATTATTTTAAGTCCTGGAGTCAAACCCCTATTGTGAATCAAAGGCCACTTGAGCGCTCATTCACCCAAAAACATAAAAACAAAGGCATGCATGCGGCGAAAGAATTAAATGACTCCATCTCTGCGAAAGTCGTAAAGACATAGAGCGTGACTTTCGAGGGCGGTGAGAATGAGATGAATTGAGTCAGTTTGGTCAAGAGAAGGCACTTGGGCGCTATTTCTCTCGCATGATTTTTTTCTCTTCGACTTGTATTTTAGAGAACTATGGTAATGACAAGTTCCGTACCATAAACCCGGTTGATGACATATATCTGGGCGACGATGGTACAAAAAAAAGAGATTATCGAATCTGGGAAGAGCTTTTGGAGGAATGGAAGTGAAAAGTAAACGAAGGTGTTTGTTTCTTGAAATAGAAACTAGTTGACGTAACTGGAAATGACAACCACGATTTCGAGTTTCACCTCCAGTATTTTAAACAGGTTACATTTCATTTGTCTTCAGCGTTATCATGTTATATCTTCAACATCCCTCAACCTTATTCGTGGCAACATCCTGGTTCATCATATCGCCGACTAGTTTTCTTTCTTGCTTAATTTTCAATTTGATGGTACTGATCCAGTCAGAAACTGTAAGAATAAGCGTTTTTTATTCTCTTAGGCTTCTGAAAAGTGCGGTCAGCGGAGTGAGTATCGTACAACTAGGTACAACTTTATGCATGTTTCGATGTTCTAGTTACTTTTTTTCTGTATAACAATGACTCACCGGGAATACCTGGAGGCCGGAGTCATAGGTGTCGATGTTTTGAGAATTGGAAGGGGGCAGTTTCCCCCATTGTTTCGCAGGAGATTAATTCGCAAGTAATCAATAAGTGCATTAACCATAATTACGAGTTTCACCTCCAGTATTTTATACAGGTTAAATTTTTTATCCTCGGTATTTTCAAGTTATCTCTGCAACATCGCCAAACCGTATTTTTTGCGCTGTCCTGGTTTATTATATCGGCGACTAGTTATTTTCCTTGCTCATTTAACTGTTTGAGGGTAGAATTGGGCGCCGAGATGGTTGACTTCGGCGGCGGTGTTGGGGGCAAAACGGGCGGCGCCGGCGTGCAGCTGCTTGTGGCTGGATACTACTATAATATTGAAAATTACGGAGAATGAAGAAAGTTATATTTTAAAGAAGGTTCTTTTGCTTTTTTCTTTGTTTAATACAGCTCTTAGAGTTTATATTCAAGTCGGGATAGCATGAGTTGAGTGTGTGGAGATCCGGTGGGAGGGGTTGAGTGGGTTGGAGGCGGGTGGCTGGGGGTGGTGTCTGGCCGAGAGTCCCTCGGTCGGTCTTTGCGGAGAGTGTCGGCAGACGGGGGAGGAGGAATGTGGGAAAGGGATGGCTTCGGTGGTCGACTGGGTGACCGGGCGGTGCGGTGGAGGCTGGGGAGAGAGCCATGGGAGTAATGGTCTGACGACAGAGACCCAGTGGGAAGGGAGAGAGTGGGAGGTGGGTGGGTTTGGGGAGCACGTGGTCTGCTTAGCGGTCGGTCGGGGAAGGCAGGGTGGGAGGGGGAGGTATGTGGGTGGAGTGGGAGTGGCCGTGATCCTTGAGGGACTCGAATTTTACACTACTGTAGAAGTTCCTAGGTCCGGGATTGATATATGTATCAGTCCTCCAGCGGTGTCTCGGGCGATAAATACCAATGACCTGGACCGCCGTCGTCGTCAGCCCTGTGCGGAAGGAGGTATTGTTATACAGACAGCAGACCTAGAGGAAAAGGATCCCATCACTATGACTGAGGTTCCTAACCGAACACCACTAGTGACGGAGATTTCTGGAGGCAAAGGAGGAAAGGAAGAAAAGTTTCTTCTGAAGTTGCTATTCAGAACATTGCTCCATGTCGGGATTTTATCACTCAAAAGTCGACACAAAAAGGTACGATTAGGGAGAGAATGTGGGTCAAGGGTGATTTGCATGTTTGTGGTTATCCCATATAACACATAAAAATCCCGATGCGAAAACATTCACGGACGATTCTACACCCTTAGATTTTTAATTACTTTTCTGGGAGAAAAAACTGTTCTATAATTGGTTAAGTGTAGTGTTAAGAATGTACTGCAGGAATATAATGTCAACTTTCACTTATCCCTAGAGGAAATGTACATTTTCCTCGGCATTTTATATGTTAGCGGTTATGTGGCTTAACCAAGCAAAAGAATGTATTGGGAGAGAGCTGATGATGTAAATAACATTCTTATTAGCAATAGTACGCGACGTAATCGTTTTGATGAAATTTTTCGTTATCTGCTTGCTTGCGAAAATACGGAATTGCCCTCAGAAGATAAAAAGGGCAAACTGAGAGGCCTTCTAGATGATTTGAATAGTGCATTTATCATAAATGCTCCTAATGAATGCCATGTCTCGATTGATGAATTTATGATCCCTTATTTTAGCTGCCATGAATGAAAGCAGTTCATCCGTTGTAAGCCCATTCGTTTTGGCTTCAAGGCGTGGTAGCTGCACAGCGCACTGGTTACTGCTTGCAGGCTGACATCTATCAAGGGCGTAAGGTCAGAGAAGTAAAAGCGACTAATATTAGCCTAGGAGAATCAGTACTTATGAAGTTTGTGGAAACACTGGAAAATGCATACCCCAATTTTAAGTTTAATTTTTATTTTGACAATTTCTTCACCTGCTGTAACTTGTTAGATAAAATTTCAAAAAGGGGCATGCATGGCACTGGCACAGTCAGACCGAACAGGGTTGACCGCTGCCCCATTCCGTCCAAGCAAACGATGAGCTAGAAAGTGAGAGGTTTGTATGAGGCATTTGTGGACAAAGATTCGAACATCATCGTCGTTAGCTGGAAAGATAACAGCGTTGTTTTCGTCAACACATTTGGGGGCTACAACTTTTTCCTTGCCAATCACCAATTTTTCTTGAGGGAATTTTTTCTAAAAAAGAAAACTTTCTACATACTCGCGGCTATCTTAATTACCTTGCCAAGCACCAGTTTCTCTCGATGGATTATTTTATAAAAATAAGCCGTTTATACATGTCCGAGGATACAATTTTTACCTATGCAAACACCAAATGTACACACCTGCTGTGTATTTCATTTACTTATTTATATTATTTTATTAGGGACTGGTTAATTTATATTTATAATATATTATTGATTAATAATATTTATATTATTAACTTCAAGGTAATGAAGTGATAAGCGACTGTAATTAAAGACAAGTATAAAATATCGTATGATAAAATAAAAAACGAGCTAGTAAGGAAATAAACTATCGCTATTGACTCTCTCTCAATTGTTTGGAAGAAGAAGAATAAGTAGTATATTGCAATGGTTTAAACAATGAATTTAGATGAACGTTGGTGGTTTGTGGCATTAGCATTCTTTCGAATCACGAGGCAGACCCTCTCCTGTAAGAGGTTATGGGTCGACAGTGAAGGTGCCGAGGGGAAGTAAGTCGCGTCATTGCTTTCCTAGCCTCTCTGTTGGGTTTACGTTTTGATTTTTGGAGTATGCATTTATAGGCAGTGGTAACTCTTCTGCTAGAGGAATCGTCGTTTGGCATTTTTGGGTATTGAAGGAAAAAGTTTCTTCTCCGAGATCGCAATTTATCACGTATTGTGTTATGTTTTGCTTCGGGAAGGTGCTCCCTCCTAGTAAAAGAGTGAGAAAACTCTATCGTTGGAGGACTAAACGGTGTATTGTTCGGAGAAAGGAGTTAAAGTGGCTTTAATATGCAGTGGAGTAAGTGGAAGTGAATTTGAAGAAATTTCTAGAAGCATTTTATCAATTTGGGAGATTTTGTATTGGAAGTGGAAAAAAAGTGCCTATGTTAGAGGCGTTTATTGTAAAGACTAATGGTCGACCGCCGTGCTACTTCGGAAACAGTAGGAGAAAGGCTGTAGTGGCGGACAGGGTAAACGTACTACATTGGTTATAATGCATTATTTTTCTAGTAGATCGAGGAAATTTGTAAAATAAAAAAATGCACAAATGCACAAGGTCGGTATCCTCGACCGTCGTCAACCTGATTGTACCGGGCTAATCGCCTTCCACGACAAAAAGGGGGAAAAGAAATTTCGACGACCGAAGACATTTACGTACGAAGGCTGGTTGACGGCTGAAAAAATCGAATTTGACAATTATTCAGCCACGTTCAGTCTTCTACTAACAATGATAAACGGAAAGGTAAGGCTTATGCTTATTTTCAAGGTAATGAAATGATAAGCGACTGTAATACTTTTCCTTATAAAAAATATAATTATAGGGTATGTAACTGGGAATAGGGTTTGCAATAGGGTAAGGGACTGGGATTGTAAGTGAAGTGTTCCATCTCCGGAGAAAGCATCCGAAATGAATGACATCATGGCAATAAAAGAATCGGCAGATGTGTAAAATGTGCTTTTGGTTTATCAAAAGAAGATACTTCAATGATTCTAAAAATACAAGTGAGCTGTAAAAACTGTAAGCTAAAATACATATATCATGATTGAATGGTCTTAATATAAAAATATGTATTGAACAAACGCGACGGTAATAGATGGATATATGTGCAATAAATGTATACATGGAAACTTTAAAATGGAATAGGTACCATACTTAAAGTTATTGCAATCAACATTACACAGAAGGTTAAGGTTTTAAACGACCCAAATGACGATGAATAAGCCATTCATCGAAACGCCCGGCGTTGGAGAAGATGGAGCATCTTACCTGGACGGGAACTCGAGAACAATTCACAGTATTTTAAACTCATATCATTAATTTTTGTAGCATTATCTGATATGTTATGATTTAAAGACTCAAAAATTATGTTAATTAAAACTTTCTATGAATTCTTCTTTAAGTATGACACTAACCGGGATGAATCTGGCACAGTTTTTGTGGTTTTTTAGACCTTATGGGCTTACCTTTTTTTCCCTGGACATGTTTAGCAACAACAACTGCGTTCGATTTAAAGTAGCAAGTCCCCAGGTCCAGAAGGGATACCTGCACGCGTGCTCAAGGAGTGAGTGCCACAGATTGCACCATTCTTAGAAATTATATTTAACAAAGCATTAACCGAAAGCAAGGTGCCCCAAGACTGGAAAATAGCCAACGTCACTCCGATATTCGAAAAAGGAAATAAAAGTGACCCAGGAAATTACCGGCCTATATCGTTAACATCACTTTTTTGCAAGGTCCTCGAACACATTTTCGTTAGTAATATTATGACATCCCTGTTTAATCGTAACTTCATACATTGCAGTCAGCACAGCTTCCGTAAGGGTAGGTCCTGCGAAACATAGCTTGCGCTCTTCCTTCATGATATCCTAAAATCAGGTGAATCGATTAAGCACGTCGACGCGATATTCCTTGATTTCAAGAAGGCATTTGACAAGGTTCCTCACAAAAAACTCATATGTAAATTGCAATAATTCGGAGCTAATAGAAAAATAGTTAATTGGATAAGTGGCTTTCTCAGTGATCGAAAACAAAAAGTAGTTATTGATGGTTTCAGCTGTGATATGGTCGAATTTTCATCCGGTGTTCCTCAGGGGAGTCTGATCGGCCCTCTTTTATTCATTATTTATCTGAATGACCTAAGTTCTAGAGTTAGCAGTGAATTAAGATTATTTGCAGACGATAGAGTTATCTACCGTGAAATGAGCGAAGACACGGACTTTGAAGTTCTGTCATTGGACCTTACCAACGTTCATTCGTGGTGATAGGAGTGGGGGTTATAATTTAATATCGGCAAATGTACCTACCACAGTTCACTCCCTGCAAAAGTCATCGCAAAAATGCCATACCTATACTGTGGGTGGAGTAAACATAAAATCTTCACATACAGTAAAATATCCTGAAATTACCTTAACTTTTGATATATCATAGGGATTACACTTACAAAACATATGTGATGCAGTGTTAAAGAAATTAGGTTTTTTTAAACGTATAATAGGAAGATCCTCGGATGAAAAAATTAAAGAGAGATGCTACTTCGCTCTGGTTAGGCCACACCTCGAATACGCCGCGAGCATTTGGGACCCTGGTCAAATAGATTTCACCAAAAAATTAATAAAATACAAAGGAAAGAAGCGTGCTTCGTTAGAAACTGCTACGAGCGGACACATAGTGTCTCACAACTTTTAGAGGGATAAAGGTGGGAGCCCCTAGAGACTCGGAGGCTACACGCTAGGCTTAGGCTGCCTGATGAATTCAGAGCTGATATTTTTCAGAGCTACGCAGAGAACATTATCACGACTCCCCACTACATCTATAGATCTGACAGATGCGATAAAATAAGAGAGATACACTGCCGAATATAAAGGTACAAACACTCGTTCTTTCCGCGAGCAATGAGCGACCACAATAAAAATTGAGCTAAACTGAATACACTCCTATAATTCATGTCACCATTTCATCTCCAAAACACTTACACCTTTTCACGGCTGGTGACCTTCCACCCCCTGCAACGCCCATGCGGCGACTCGTGGGGTATTATTTAGATGTAAATGTAGAAGTTTATTTGGAAAAATGTATCCCTAAGCTCATCGTTTCACGTTTGAATATAAGCAATTCAACCACTAAAAGCTCAAAGAAGAGTCAAAATTTGTATCGTCTTCGCCTCGTGAAGTAGGGTGAAGATGGTACACAAATGTTTTTCGTTATGAACTCGAATACGCTGGCTTCCTTTTCAAAGTCACCCATTTTACGTGTTGCTCAGACACCTTCCACATGTTTTCTTGGTAAACGTCTTACCAAATAATTAAATTTCCCATAGTTTAGCAATGGTCATTTCTTCAATCATTGCAATCTTTATTGAATCTTTAGATGGCGGTCGCCTTGATTTCCTTCTCAGGGTTTTCTGGAGGATAATGTTGTATACTCCAGCCGTGGACGTAAGTTTATGATTTAAATCAGTTGGCAGATTACAGGGGGTTCGGGGTAGAAAGGTTATAAAACCTCTTGAGATCATTTTGCTGCCGCAGATTTATTGCTAATATTGGCCATTTCCGTTAAATGTCCTTTTTAATCACTTTAATTTAATAAATTCGTTCAGATAAATTTGGCAGATTAACTGAAATATCCATGTAAACCTTGAATTTCCAAGGTTGCTCGGTTACGTAAATTATTTCCCTGCAAAACAATGGGGAAAACTGCTACGCCTTACATTCCCCTATCTACGCCTATGACTCCGGCCTTCAGGTTTTCCCGACAAGTCAGTGTTATCCAGAAAATAGAAATTAGAATATCTAAAACATGAATAAAAATAAACCTCGATTTTCATATTCACCCCGCTGACCGAACTGTTAAACACTTTTGGGAATTAAAAAGCTAATTCCAACGTTTCCTGACAAGATTATTACCCTCGAATCGTAAATTAAGCTAGATAAATAACTAGTCGGCGATATAATGAATCCAGACGGCGCAACAAATGCGGTTGAGCGATATTGCAGAGATAACATGATAATGCTGAAGACAAATAAAATGCAACCTGTGTAAAATACCGGAGCTGAAACTGGTAATCGTGGTTAAAGCACTGCATAGTTTAGTCAACTAGTTTCTATTACTAGAAACAAACACCGTTGCTTACCTGTCTCTTCCGTTTGTCGGACAATTATTCCCAGATAAGATATTTTCATCTCGTCACCATCGTCGCCCAGCTATACATCTTTACCCGAGTTTACCGCATGAAACTTGTCATTCCCGTAGCTCTATTAACTCCACGTCAACGTTACCACAGATACATATACAGGGAGGGATGATTCTACACGGTTTAGCCTCGAAGTATATCCTAATACGACCGCTTGGTGGCACTCGACCTTATATCGAACGAAGGAGAAAAAGTCATGCGAGATAAATAGTGTCTTCTCTTGGCCGAAATGACTCATTTTAACTCATTCTCTTCTCCCTCAAAATATACGTTCCATGTCTTTACGACTTTCACTGTGACAAAGTCATTTTTTTCTTTTCGCCGAATGCATGCCTTCCCTTTTATGTAGGTGGGTGAATGAGCGCCAGTTTTCACACATTAAAATATGTGCCAAAAATTTAAAGAGAAATGGTGATCAAATGGTGACCTAACATGAGGTGTCTTTGAGCACTAATGTTATTTGCATAATAAACGTTAGAAAAGGTATCAAGTGGCGAATCTAAACCCGCCAAATTTATCATTCAGCTCTTTTAAAGATATTGAAGGAATATCGCCCCACAATTTTGAGATTCACCTCTTTTGAAACTGTTGAGCAAAATGGGCCGAATAATATTTGAGCTCGACTTGTATAAATCTTTTAGAGGAATTTAAACTTAATTTATTAAATAACAAACCATCAAAAATTCTTCAAGTAACTTATATAAGACTTGAATAACCTCTGGCAGCATCGGCGTAGTCCTAGCCGCGAGCCGCGTAGCCGTAGCCGCGATCATTTGGGACCCTGGACATAAAGCTTTAACGAAAAAAATTAATAAAATACGTAGGAAAGTAGTACGTTTCGTTTAAAACTGCCGCGAGCAAACATATTGTGTCACAACTTTTAGAGTGATTGTGGTGGGAGCCCCTAGAGCCTCGGAGGCGACACGCTAGGCTTAGCTTACTTGAGAAATTCATAATATATGTATTTCAGAACGACACAGAGAATATTATCATAACGCCTCACTACATCTCTAGGTGTGACGAAAGCTATAAATTAATAGAGATACATTACCAAACAGATAGGTATAAAAACTTGTTCTTTCCGCGTACAATTAGCGACCACAATAAAAACTGAGCTCCACTGAATACACTCGCATGATATACGTCACCATTTCACCTCTATAAACCTTTATACGGCTGGTGTTCTAACATCCCCTGCCACATCCTATGCAGCAGCTTGTAGAGTGGTATATAGACGTAGATATAAGTGTACACTACGATGGCACTTATTTTTTAGAGTGGTGAAAAGTTTTGTATTCTACCGGTAAATGTGATCACTGTGGAGTATAAAATAACGTGTCTACGTTTCGTTAATTCTAATAACCCTTTATACTTCGAAACTAAACATGTGATTTTCTGACAGAAAAAGCTATCTTCCTGCATAAAATGTATCGTTAAAGTCTGCTTGGGCATGATTCTGCTTTCACATGATTTCCATTATCCCCAAGGTTCTGTCTTAGGGCCCATTATATTTTTGATGTACATCAATGGTTTGTGTGAGCATATACTGCATGGAAAGTTAACAGGAATTGCAGATGATGTGGCCCTCTGCTACAGTGCCCCTAAATGGGACGATGGTGAAGCCCTTGCTAAAGAAGATTTACATTTTTTAAGATTATGGTTCAATTTTAACCGACTGGAACTCAGTGAAAAGACTAAACTTATGTGCTTCAAAATAAGTAAAAATACATGTTCCTTTAATTGCAAGTTGTCCTATCACTCAATGACTTGTACTGTCAGTAAGTGCAATTGTTTTGTCATAGAGAGTGTTCACGAATAAAAATATTTGGGAGTGACCTTGGATAACAAATTATGTTGGGATATGCACATCAACAGTGTAAACTAATGTCTTAGGATTGCCCGATCCAAATTTTATTGTATTCGCAATAGATGCCCACTTCAGTTCCAAAGAACGATATATCATTATCTTGTTCATTCCAAGCTTAACTATGGCATTATCTGCTGGGAAGGTACTTATATGAACACCTTAAAACATGCGCTAGCATTGCAGAAAAAAATAATAAGAATTATAATTATAGATATATATAATAATATATATATATAATAATAATAATAAGAATTATAACGTCGGATGACTATTATGCTCCCTTATATCCATTATTTGTAAGCCTTGGAATATTACAACTCTGACATTTGTAAGGTCCTGCGAATATTTTGTCTGGTGTTGAAGGCAAATGTCAGTATAATTTAAGAAATGATTTGGATTTTATACTACCCAAACTAAGAATAACTTTGTATAAAAAATCATTTCTGTACATGGGACCTAAAATTTTCAATCCATTGCCAAAAATAATAAAAAGATGCAAATCTGGTAAAATATTTTTCAAAATGGTTAAGGAATGACTGCTATCCCATAAAAATATTGAATCTTTTTTCTGATTCCTCATGTGAATTAAGTGTTAAATATTATACAAAATTTTACATTTTACAACATTTTTCTCCAAATATTATTATAGATTTTTTAAATGTTTAAGATAGTTTCTTTTGTTTTGTTCTTGAAAATGTTGAATGTGTTCAAATATTGTTGGTGTTTTTTGTTTTTTGCTCTTCACTCTTAAAATTCCGTTATTCATAACCATACAAAATACAACTTGAAAATTTAAAATCGTTAAAGGCTGTGTCTTTATGTTTATTTATTTATTTTTTTATTTATTTATCTTCAATACCCCGAATACAGCACAATGGGCCAATTTACGTCGGGTGAATAATAGTAACAACAGACGAGACACAAACACCCATGTCCTGGGCAGATAATATTCTACCCTGGCGGGACTCGAACCCGCGACCCTAGGGTTAGCTGGCGAGGACTTTCACCCTCCGCCACTGGTGCCGACCTGTTTATAATCAATGTAATTTTCTGATTTTGTATACTTATTTGTAACTACATCATATCACTGCAGCTTATATGAAGGGAACATTATACAAATTGCTGGTGGCTCAGTTCAGGTTTCAACCTTGGAGCCCACCTAGAGCTTTCATTTCTATGTTAAATTTTATTACATTTCTTAATTTTTTGTCATTTAACTGAAAGTAAATAAATTCGATTCTATTCTATTATTTTCTAAGAAAATAAAATGGCAGCAAAAATATTAATTGCAGTGTCTTTAACCAGGTAAATAACATATTGTTTTAATGTTTTAAACTCGCACGCAGTCGTGTGATCATAAATTTCACGCATGCCCTGTTTACTACTGATTCTATTATATTTACTTCGTCTACTACATAACTACTACAACGATTACATTTATTCTTCTACTACATTTACCACTGATTCTCTCGCAGAACGGAAATTCTAGCAATGTACAAATAATTATGTAGTCTGTCTTCCATGCATGAGCAAAACGTGGACAGTAGTGAAACCATTAATACCACTATCAACCCTTTCTGCCTTAGACGTCCATGATTACCCAGAAAAATACTGATTGCACTTGATTCATGAGGTGACAGCTAAAGAAGTAACATCAATGTGTATTACCACCTTCATTTTCTATTTGCAATATAAAAATATTTTAAATGTCCGTTAAAAGCAATACCTGACGTATGGGCTTTTTAAAAGAGTGTAATTTGGGATTTTGGAATATCCAATCGGGAAGAGGGAGTGAAGAAGAAACTATGTCGCGGAAATGAGTGGACTTCCAAGGATGGCATGTGTGTTCTTGTGGAGTTGAGAAAGGAGAATGACTTCTGCGGGAAGATATCAGAGCTTTAATTGACTGTGGATTTAGGAGAAAGAAACGTGCCTGAGTCAATCAATTTCATGATTTATGAAGCAAAACAATGGGATTTTTTAAATGTTTACTCTTATACTGGTCGATTTTCTATCTTTCTAATACCCTTTGTTGGAAAATCAATTCATTTCACTAGCCTCATCCTGCTTTGTTGAACTCAATAATCGTTACCCTGATGCAATAGAAACACTTTGTTAGATTCTGAAGGTATTTGAAAGCCTTGAGTTTTATGTGAGGAACCCCTTCTCTTCATTGACCCTACAAGAACGCGCATGCACTCCGCAGATGTCTACTATAGGGCTCGATATAATTATTTCTTCATTACTCTCCCTACCATATAGAAACATTCTACGACTCAGATCATGCAAATAGATTAGAAGAAAATATTGGAGAGAGAATAAGACAGTCATGAGGACAGTAGACGATCCAACATAACAGAGGAAGAATTAAAAAAGCCGTGTATATTCATAGTGACCAGAAAGCTTTTGGGAGTGATGAAATTTCATCAGAGGTACTGAAGGCATTGGATAAAGTTGAAGCCGAAAGGATAACACTTCTAGTCAGCAAAAAGGAAAATTGCCATATAACTTTTGCAAGATAATTATGATACATATACCAAAGATGAAATGTGATACAGGTAGAGTTCAAGCGGATGGCTGGCAAGGAGGGCGGGCAGTAACTGGAGGGTTCTTTAAATTTCGAAAGAGGATTCGGTGATGTTGGAGTTTCATCCTCCGAGGTATCAAAAGGGGAGTCATTACCATGAGAGAAGTGAAAATTTATTCGAATATTCCGCGCAAAGGCGTTAAGTCCGAAAGAAGGCGAAAGTGGTCAAATTTAGGGGAGAGACAAAAGGAAAGGCCCTTGGAGAGGAGAGAAGATTCTGAGGGGGAAAGAGTGTTGGAGGTCAAATTGACCCCAGGCTTCTTTGAGTGTGGCTCGCAGGGCTTGGGCATATGGTTACCAGATGCCCGGGCAGCCTGGGGTCTTTGGGACAGTTTATGACTCTTTAACTGTTGTGGGAGGGGGTGGGTAGATCCATTAGGTCGGCTAAGCAGGGCCTCTCCGAGGAGAAGAGTGCATTCGGGTGGACGACTGCTCCAATAGAGAAAGAGAGGGGAAGACTAGCCTTAAATGCTGGTCGCACAGATTTGAGAGCTTCCCGGTGCTTACGCTTTTGGAATGACGAATGGGAAAAATAACTTTTTGAGTCAATTCTTTCCAAGTAAATAGCTCGATAAAGCTGGTTACTTTTCTAGAGTGCAAATGCGCCAATGTGCGGTACTGAGTGAGGACCGCGCGGGTAAATGACATGGAGAAGTTATATTTGAGTATTGCAAATTCACTCGGACCGGCGAATGGCGGCAATCGGGGCTCAAACCGAGGAGCGGTAGTTGAGCCATGAGGCCATTAGGTGGGACACCAATGCTAAGACAAGTGTTGAGGAACTCAATATGGTATGAAAGGGATGTCAGTTTACCGAGGTGATATCACAATTGATTAGTGGGCTCCGTAGGGACAGAAAATAAGGGTATAAAATGAAAAAGGAAATACTGTTCAAAACATCGTAACTTTGTGATTCCACATATCTTGTCTTCAGGACACACCTGAAGATGACGTTGACTGTCAATACCCGGATCGTTCCAAATAAAGATATGTGGAATCACAAAGTTACGAGTTATCATTATAAGGTTAATAACTTCCACCAAGTTACGCCCGAAACTACCCATTATACAGAGTTCAAAACGTTTAAGAAAATAGGTGCGAGTAGAGTAGTAATTGAAAAGAAGGAAGAAATTGCAAATAATTATAATAAAGGAAAGAAAATATATTTTCTAAATATATGCGAGCAGCAAGTTGTGGTTGGCGAAGGGTAGAAAGGTATATCAGTGGACACTTAATGATAGATGGTCCATGGTGACATCGGTGGCAACACCGGTGACACCACTGCTTAGGGAAGCTTTCGGGTGAGAGTCCTTCATCAGCCGGAGAGGATTACTATTGAAGAACGTCACAATGGAGTTGAGGATAGAGGCATGGCCGTCGTCACAATTCATCTATAAAGACGGGCATGGTAGAGGGCACGGAGTAGGAAATCCTACTCCGTGGTAGAGGGTCTGACTTGGTGCGGGGTTGGTTTTCGGGAGAAGGGATTGGTTGGAAGGAAATGTGAGTGGAAGGAGTAGGATGGCAGGGGGGTGAAAGCTATCGGAGGTTAAGCCCGGGAGTGCAAGTAGATTTTAAAACTGAAATGTATTAAATTCACATTTCGCATGATTTTTGCAAATAATCGTCTATCCCTGTAGTTTATATTGTTGCAAAATGCATTAATATAATGTTTCGGTAGAATTGGTGTAAGAATACTTAGAGTATGGTGTGTGTTTGTTAGTTTTCCTTTTGACATGTTTGAGCAGGTTATTGCAAATGCATCACTTGTCGCAGTGTTGTCAATTCTATTATGGTACATTATGGTTCATATTGGTGATAACTAACTCGCTGCCACAAACCCATTAGGTGGCTTTCTGGGTAATGTGTATATGTATGTGAAAGAAAAACGATGCACATAAATGAATTGTTTCGATTTGGTACAGAATCTATCGAGGGAGTTCCGGAATACAAATAATGAATACTCGAGAGCACTCACAATTTAAAAGAAATGTAATTACGTCACGGCACTACGTGACAAAATGGCCGTCTGCCCTTAACTTCACACTACTCCCAACTGGATCCGTCCACTCCGCCTAATCGCCCCTAAACCTTCTCATCCAAACGTCTCCCTTCCTCTCCACCATTCATCCTCCTACTCCGCTTTCCGTCTTTCGCCCTCGGCGTTGTTTATCTATTATTTTCCACCATTTATACACTAATTACTGACATCTTCACGATACAGAGATTTCCGGGAAATAGTGATAATCAGAAGTACAGAGGTAGTTGGGGAACCCAAATCATTCCCATTTATGTTCTTGATTGTTTGTAGTTTTCGAGTAATTTTTGCCAAACTACATGTTCCAAGAGATGTTTTACTGAGAGTGACAAAGTAGAGTAAGGTAGACCTTTAATTTTATTTCAAATTAGCAGAATGTTGCACCAATCTGATGCAAAAGTATGTATTTCCCTATGTCACAATATTTCGCCGAAAGGAATTTGGAAATGATATTTTTTGAAAACCCAAACCTACCTAAATTTTTATAGGCTATTTGTAAAATGTGCATAATTTAATTCAAAATTAGCATAGACATTTCCTAGGTAATCAGCTTTATATGCTCTAATGTTTACCAATTAATTCAGCGGTATCATTCTTATAGTCAACGGTGCATCGTAGCAATGCGTCAGGGTAAGCAGACGACTGACGTAAAATTTACTGTCGTGAAAAAATTACTCCAAAGCACCACGGCCAAATATATCTTTCCAATATTCTTTTCATCATGGTTCTCTCGCTTTCTTAGACTACTTGTGTAACTTACCCGAAAAAAAGAGAACTCGGGATTCGGCGACGACGACGACAGAGCGAGCCTAGCAGGTAAGACATAGTTTCTTGCGAATGGATGCGTCATGCTATTTTTATTGGTGATAAATACGTTATGTTCATTGCAATTTTGTTCAAATTTTGTTATTTTCCATATGTTTTTAAATATTTAATGCTACGCTTTATAAAATTAAGGATCCAACTTCCTGGGGTCCCTGTATAGAGTTTAAAAAAATACCCCTATCGCTTTGGTGTTTCGGTGATTTCAATATTATTTCAAAACAAAGCCTTTAGGCAAAAAGGATTTATTTCTTACTAATTCGACTAATTATGTACTTAATCCCTTCTTAACATGAATTAATATATGCCACATAACTTACATGGTGGCTAACATAGTTGAGAAAGTTATTAAAAAAATTAAATGATTAAAGTAGAAGTAAGTCTCTATAAAAAGTAACGAGTTATAGCTAAAAGTTAACTCTTCTAAAAAGTGACGGTTAAGTTAAATAGTTAACTACGTTTTTAACGATTTATTTTAATCGTTTACTTTTCAAATCGTTAAGCCCAACTATTATTATTATTATTTCCTATATTTCCGTGAGCCATTGGCCCATGAGGCAATTAAAAATTAACACAATAGTTGAGAATAATAATTTCACCACGTAATTACCTTTTAAAAAGAAAGAAAAAAGCACTCACAAGCAAGAACACTGTGTGCGGACAGCTAACAGATGTAACTAAATAAGATTATGCATTGAATTTCATACAGTAAGCCTTTACAGTTCATTAGTCAACCAGAAAAATACATACAGAGCATTACACAATGCAAAGAATAGGAAGTTCAATGATACGTAAATGTTTAAGGACGTAAAATATTGAGCAGTAAGTTTTTCTCAATAGTTATTACGTGTAAAATCACCCTTTTGCAGTAACTTATATACATTGTTTTTAAATTGATTAAGAGTTTTTGTGTGTCTTATTTGAAGAGATAGCGAATTCCAAACTCGAGAGGTGGTTACTACAAAGGATTTATTCAAGTGGGAGGTACGGTGTTAAGGGATATGGAGGTCAATGACATGGTTTCTGGTGGATATGTTGTGCAGCTCTGATTTTCTTACAAACCTGTCACATAGGTAAGGTGGATTACCAGTGGTGAGGATGTTGAAAGCCAAAGTTATTAAAAGACAGATACGACGCTCCTTATATTTGAGCTAGTTTAAGCGAGTATAAGAGTCGCTTACATGGTCCCTTTTTTTAGATCACATATGAATCTAACAGCTGCATTCATGGTTACCTGTAGTTTGTTATTATTGTCGTCATCAAGGTTTGAGAGCAAAGGAGCACAATAGTCTAAATGTGGAAGGACTAATGTCTTCATCAGATTAGAGCGTATATCAGGGGGTAATATCTCCTTCGCTCTAATTAGTTGGTGTAGAGGTCCTAGGCATTTACGCCTTACATGTGGGGTTTGTGGCTTCTAGCTAAGGGTACGTTCAAACATAACACCTAGGTTTTTAACTCTTTCTTTATATGGAATGGTACTACTTCCAATGCGAATTTTTGGGAGAGATTCAAGGTCTATTTGGAATAGGAAGTGGTAGTTCGCGATTAATATTGCTTTTGTTTTACTTTCATTTAGCACTAAATAGTTATTCTGCGCCCAGCGGATGATTCGCTCGATATCCTCATTAATGAGTGCAATGGAAGAGATTATGTCTGATACTGATGAGTGGCAATATATTTTAAAGTCATCGGCATACAAGTGATAGTTGCAATACTTAATTACATCGGGCAGATCGTTTATAAACAACGAGAATAGGAGCGGGCTGAGAACGGAGCCCTGGACGACACAAGTGGAATTTGGAATCCAATTTGAGTGCGTTTTATTTGCACCCACCACCGCTTGAGTGAGACCGTTGAGGTATGATCGGAATTAGTCGACGGAGCTCTTAGAAAAATTGAAGTCACTCAGCTTGCCGAGGAGCAATTCATGACAAACAGAGTCGAAAGCCTTGGAGAAATTAAATAAAACTAAAATCGTCCCTTGGCGCTTGTCCATTGCGCCTCTTATGTCCTCAGTGATTTCCAAAAGCGCCGTTAGGGTGCTATGGCTACCACGAAAACCAGACAGCAGGGTGTTTAATAGGTTATTTACGGAAATATAGCTATTTAGTTGCTGAAATACTATTCGTTCGAATATCTTGGCAAATTTGCATTGTATGCCAATTGGTCTGAAATCAGCCGGTTTATTTGGCTCAGAGCATTTAGGAATTGGATGAATAAGTGAATGCTTCCAGGTCACAGGGTACTGTACAGTTTGAAGGGAGGCATCAAATATATTCAATAATGAGGCAAAGTATGACCGGGAGAG
Source organism: Ceriagrion tenellum (assembly GCA_963169105.1). Classification (NCBI taxonomy): domain Eukaryota; kingdom Metazoa; phylum Arthropoda; class Insecta; order Odonata; family Coenagrionidae; genus Ceriagrion; species Ceriagrion tenellum. Next base: position 104,097,713 of record OY720638.1, on the reverse strand, counting down.
CCTTTTTGATACAAGAGATGGGGATCATATGGGGGCCTTTGGCATTTGAAGTGATTTTTTGCATGCGCTAGTAACTGAGGAAGGTAGATTGTGAGAGAAGAAAAACTGTTTTTGATTAAATGGTGGGGAAGTGAGGGGTTTAAGGGATGTTCCCGGTTCGCCTTTGACGAAGTGGTTATTTAATACATCTAGATGAATATTTAGAGCATTCTTATTGGTTTTCGGAGGTATAATGCCGAGATTGCGAATGTTTTTCCACGTAGTGGTGGAATCAGAATTTTTACTTAGAGTCCGTTTTAAATGTACAGATTTTGCATTACGTATCATATTCTTCACTTGGTTGCGCAGCGTTTTGTATGTGGTGAAGAGAGCCGGATCTTTATAATGCCGAAACATAGCCCTAGTAATATTTCTTTTTTTTACTTAATTTCTGGTATGAGCCACGGTGTCGGTGGGTGGGTGACACGTTTCCCTCGGATTGGAGCGTGCGAGTCCAGTGTGTTTAGGAGCAAGGAATTTAAGGTGGTGATTTTGTTGTCAATCGAAATCTGCTCATTGACGGAGGACCAGTTAATCCTGCAGAGATCAGTTATAAATTTTTCTTCCTCAAATGTTTTGAAGTCTCTGAAAGTTATAATATTTGGCAGGAAGGATGGCACCATCATCCGATAGGTTAGATATATTTGATCATAAGAAAAGAGCCTGTGCTTGACGTGAGGATGTAATTTTATTGAGGTTGTCAACACAGATAAGATCTAATAGACTGCTGGTGTTCTTTGTATGGCAGGTTGGATCCTTCGGAACGATATTCAAATTGCATCCTTGTACTAATTTAACCCTTCGGCTACCAAGGTATTTTTTCACCTTACCTCTCCCAAGGGGGGTAACTCGGTTACCCCACAGTATTTTTTTGTTTATTCACTTAATTTATACAAAAAATGGATTATGTGTGACATAAATCTTAAATAAAAACAATTATACAAAATTATAATAAATATGATTTATATTTAATCAAATAACAGATAAATATAATTGTAGGCTCCGATTGGAGCATAAAATTATCTAATCGGATGTCCTGTCTAGGTCTAATCGGATGTCCTGATATTTCACAACATTTGGCTTTTCCTTTGCTGCTCTTTTCATACATGCACAGAAGTCAAGGAACTCGAACAAGTAAATCAGGTGTCATGTACATTTCACGGCGCAGACGGCGCAGCGCCGCACCCCGTCGGATTGAAGGCGCCGTGATGACCACGATTGCTGTCCACGGCGCGGTTTGATACATCTGAAGGCACACATAGAATCCCATTGTTATTTTAAATCTCGGTACTGTGCTGTGAACGGTGCACAGATCCTCAGAAAGCGGGCTGGTGAATCTGAGACGAACTATACCAAAAGGGGTAACACAGTAACCCCAACGAGTTTTTCAGAAATTCGAAGAAAAAAAAATCAATGAATGAAGATTTCACATGGAATCGTATTGTAAGATTTTTAAAAACAAACTCTTGGAAGCATAAAAAATATCACAAGATAATTGTAAATAAAAACAGTAAAAATGTGGCGTTGGGGTAACTGAGTTACCCCCTTAGGTAGCCGAAGGGTTAAGGAGAGAATCTCTATCTGTCGTTTCTATTAGAAGGTTGGTGTAGAGGTCGCCCATAATTACGATGTTTTCATTTCTAGGGACCGTACTGACAAGAAAGTTTTCGAATTCAAGCAGGCCACTTGCTTTTGGTGATCTGTATGCAACTGACACGAATAGTTCTGAGTGTGGGCAACTGACTTCGAGAGAGATGTACTCCAGCTTGTTTTCATATGTATTAGACGATCGACCAGCACATTTGACTCTCCATGAAGAGTGAACATAAATTCCAACCCCTACTCCTCGTTTTCCTTATCGATCTTTTCGCTATGGTACGTATCTGGGTAAGGAAGCCGAGTCCGAGTTTATTGACTGCTGGAGCCACGTCTCGCTCACACCGATTACATGAAAATTGTTAATATATTAATGGGACCTGAAGTCTTCGATGTGAGCTGGAAGTGACTGAGCATTGACGTGAGATATTTTTATTTCCTCGTGCGAAGGGAAAGGCGTGGCTGGTGGTGCTGTTTCCTTTGTAAGATTACCTATAAAAAGTAATCTAGGTCTTATTCATGATCCCTTCACAATTTTAGCATTGCAGTGGAAACGGCTTAATTATATTGAGTTACAGTAGATGCTGGGGGTGTGCCTGCGCACCCTTTTTCGCGTTCAACTCTGATGTATTGGCGACACGATGTCACCGGGTAAGGCCTACGTAAACTGGCGCATTGTAACGCGCGTTACTTTGAATGAACCCATCCCCCTCATTACCCGTCATAGGTTTTTTGGTGACCCCCTTTCTCGTGTTCAACTATGTAGTATTGATGACATGATGTCGCCGAGTAAGGCATTTGTGCCCTCGCGGACATGGTCTTCCAGTAATCTCGTGTTTTCTCGTCTGAGGGTGCGTTCCTAAACTATGGCAGTCGATCCACTCAACCCCGCTTTTGTCTGGATGTAATTGTCAGAGCCTATTCATTGCATTCTTGCACAACTACCCAGCTATATTGCATTCTTTAATACCGTTTTATTTTCCCCTTTGTCTGTTGGGCAAGCTTTGCGCCCAAACTCGAACAGGTCGACATTCACCAAAAATAAACGGAATAAGTTAACTGAAGATAGTTTTATATCATTTAACGTATAATTTTTTCGATAAAAATTTTAAAGTTAACTATTCTAAAAAGTAGCGGTTAAGATAGTTACCTACATTTTTAACGATTAATTTTAATCGTTAATTTTTAATCGTTATTCCCGACTATGGTTGCTAACCAATATGAAGTTTAGTTTATTGGATTAAAATTAGAGCATCAATGGCTGATAATCTAAGGAAGTTTTAAAATAAGTCTTGTAAAAAATTTAACTGATTTTTTCCTAATGATTGCTTAGTTACATTTAATAAGCTTTGTTTAAAAAAATATTTCCAAATTTAGTTTTCACAATGAAGATGGATACTAGAACAAGTTTTTATGCATCAGATAGGAAAACATTCAGCTAATTTGGCAAAAAACAGGGGTTTATATCACATATTTTTGTCACAATTGGCAAAATTCTCGTGGAACACGTAGCTTGGCAAAATAATTAGTAGAGTAGATGTATCCCGAAAGTCATGGCACATCGCATCACACACGAGGAGGTGATTTGGCTACCACTAGGGGTGGTCTCCCTTTGGACTTTCGATTATCGCTATTTTCTGGGACACCTTGCATAAAGTAAAAAATCCCTTTGATCACCCTTGATCGATTTGGTGTTTTGGCAGTTCAAAAATATTTTAACATGAAGGCTTAAAGCAAAAATTATTTATTTCGTACTAATTCCATTTCCTATGTATATACAGCATCTCTTCTTGACACGAATTGATACATATCGTACAATAATCATGGTTGCTTACAAATATCAAATTGTCACTACGTGTTCAAAATACGAAAATACAAATTTAAAAATAGATTCACATAAACTTCAAATACTGCGCCGCAAACCCAAGTCATAGCATGCTTCCATTAAGGCAAAAAATAAAATTCTTATATCATTTCCACTACAGTATCTATGGCGAATCTCACCGCATGAATGAATGTGTTACATGAAATGTTGTCCTGGATATTTTTTCCGGCGCGCTTGAAAATTTACTGAGGGAATTGCCAGATGCAAACAACGACTACCCGAGTACACTCTCAATTGAAATACAACTTTTGTTTAAGTCACATTTCATCGTGAAAAATAATGGCCGTTTCCCCCTTAACTTCGCGCAAGACACAACTAGCTCCATCCTCTTCGCTTAAACCTTCTCACCCAAACGTCTTCCCTTCTCCTCCCCTGTCTCTCTCTCCTCAGCCAAGTAATCCTTTGGCCTCGGCGTCGACCACCAATTATATCCCAGACCCCACATGGCCCCCTTTATCTTATCATCACGGTGACTCCAATCTTCTCCTCTTGTGTCTCCACTCCAACGATCTTTCTCCTCACCCAGGAGAATCTTCCTTCTCGGTGTTGCGCCTCTGTTAGACCGTACTCATCGTTTCATTAAAAATCTTCACTCAATTAACCACGATTACACTCCAGCTATCTTAACTCAAGTGCAAAAAAATACGTTACATATCATCATACAGAAATGCGTTTGAATGAACTCAAAACATTTCGTTCGAAACGCATTACAACATGAAATTTGTGGGGCAGCAGTAAATATGTTTATATCGCAGTTATTTTACACCACGCCAATCCGAACATCCTCCAGAGAAAAAGATATTCCTCTGAGATTCCCATTCACACTCGCTCAGGGTCACCAATAACAGTAATAACAATGACAGGAGCAAGATAGAAGAATCAAACTTAATGCTTATAATGATTTCTACCTTGGATACAACGAATTTTTTTAAATTTTTTTCGTCTAAGTATTTTTACTTAATGTGTTTGTATGAATGCACATTTTTAACTAAGCGATAAAATATGTGTTTAGGCATATTAGTGAAATATCCTGCGAAATCTGCTCTATTATAAATTCATGTTCATAATTTGCAAAGAAAAAAAGCTGTAGGCAGCTGGCGCGAGAGAGCGCTACTTTGGCGTCTTTTTTTCTGTATTTATATTATTATCAAACATATCGAAATTTCAATAACGAAAGATATGCTCAAATCGGAGTGAGCCGTTATCTCCAGAAATGTAAGAAAAACTTCTTATAAGCGGAACACGAAAGTTTAGGCGAGTGGTACGTCTTTGTCTTCCCGTTATCAAATCGTAATAATATAATTTACAAAAAATGGATACCAAATGGGGCATTAAAAATTTTAACAGCAACGAAAATTTAGGGGGCGTACAAAAATAAGCACGTAGTTTCAAAAACAATTACTCCACTATTCCAAACATGCGTCATGTTTCACTCTCTCGCGTTCATGGACTCAAAGACGTGAACTCATCATCGTAAAATAACAAGTCCTCCTCGTGACTTGCTATTTATAGCGGCGCCTTGACCATTCCCTTCACCAGATGAGAAAAAAGGGCAATCCCCTGCTCAAAGATGGAAAGGAACTCAACGCTCAACGCTGAGGCTTATGACAGTTAAAAAAACTCAGGTCGTAAAATGGAACTTATGAAACTATTTTCTCTCTTATATATCACTTCACGAGTTAAGTAAGCAATTTTCGCATCACCATCATCAGTAATCTTCAATCCTGCGATTGGTGAGCAGCCGCTCTCCATTCCTATCTCCTCTCTACCAACCTCTTCATATTTAATAATAGTTTACCTCGACATCCTACATAATTTGCTTCATATACTTAGTTCTTGGTCTTCCCTGTGATTATTCCCATTTATTTTTCCTTCTAATACTGTTATTATTAGGTATTTGTCGCCTAATGTATGAAATAAGTTAGCCTGTCCTTCTTTGCAGAGGTGTTTTTGCACCTTTTCCTTACAGCTCTTCGTAGGGCTCTTCGTTTGAGACTGTCCCTCCGTTAACACTTTACGTGCAGGGCTTCTAACTGAAGGTCCTCTCAAAAAAATTAGGATTATACTCACTTACCTGAATTGTGAAAGAAGACTCTCTTAAATTTAGGTTAATGAACTTTTATATACTGTCAAAATTTATTTTGGCACTTTGTGGTACTATGTATGTCTACCAGAAAGACTAGCCATACCATTACGTCCAGCAGCCGTTCAATAATGATATTCCATGAACATTCGTAAAATGGAATTTATGAAACTCTTTTCTTTCTTATAAATCCCTTCACAAGTTAAGTGAGCAATTTTCGCATTATCATCAGTAGTCCTCAATCCTCTGATTGGTCAGCAGCAGCTCTCATACACCATCATCGTATTTCATCGTATTTTTCCAATTAGTGATAGACATTTTAAATCATTGTACAGATTCTAGTACGTCCATCTTCCTTCTCAGAAAATAAAGGAGGACGTACCATTACTTCCATAGCACTCAAAGTGTCCATATATGTCATTATTCAATAACACCGCATCTCCATTGCTCCAAATCCCTTTTTCTCTGCTACTGTTATTTTCCTGGCTTCATCTCTGCCACACAAGCATGCACCGATCGTATGTTTCAATTAAGTAGTTCCTCACCTCCAGACTTGTGTTTCTAGTTGTAAGTAGCATTCACTCCTGGTAATATACCCACTTTGTTTGGGCTTTTCGGCTGACAATGTCTTCCTTACTTCCTCTATCGATGGTAATCCTGCTTCCTAGATGAAAAAAACTATCGCTGGCGCGTGTTTTTTTCTGTTCAACTTTAACGGAGTTTCTGTCTTCTTCATCCTGATTCTCCCACATACCTTGGTTTTCTTATCATTAAACTCCAAGTTTTATTTATTCAGAGTTTTATCCATGTGGTTCGGCATTCTCGCCAGATCTTCTTTCTCCGCAAGAATTTATGTGTCATCAGCGAAGCACTCCCTCAAAAATCACGACTGAAATTACAGGTATGAACTTGTGGATGGGAAAGGGAGTACATATTAGATGAATCACTGTATCTAGAGAGCAGGATCGGTTGTGGTAGTGGATGTGTGGCCTCAAATGCAGAGGGCAAGGCTAGGGCTGGGCGGTATTTGAATCCCAATATCAATATCCAATATCTCAAAATATTCTAAATGGACCAATATCAATACTGTATTGGACTATTGAATATTGGAAAACATTGGCAAATTGGAATATTGGCAATATTGTAATATTGGACGCAATAAAAAATGAAATATTGGAATATTGGAAAATATCAAACATAGCAATATTAACAGGTTAAAAACGGTGGCAGAAGTGTATAAGAACCAAGGGGTTTGCTTCGAAAAAGGGACTTTATTGACTATGTAAAATTCTTTTAATAAAACAAGAAAACCAATGTAAGCTCTTTTCCCTAGTCATTGATATGAATAATGGTGGAAAAGGAAGTGCTGCACTGAGTGCCACGCGCGCCGTCTGTTTTCAAAGATTAGGGCGCTCTCCGACCACCCTCCTCGCCGGGTTCCAAGATTCAGTACTTGAATTTTGAACATAGGTAATCCAATATTCAATATTCCAGTTGCAAATATTGGTTCTTCAATGTATAATTTTCCAATTACAAATGTTGGTTTTTCCGTTCACCAATATCCTATACAGGATATTAGGCAAGGCTTTGTAGACAAGATTCCAGTCTGAATCACGCCCATCTCGACAGGACTAGATAAGATTTTTCTTTGGAATCCACATCTCGACCTGCGTGCCATCATCAAAGTCTTTCAACATTGAAGGAATTGCAATGAGAAAAATTCGGCCTGGACCGGGAAACGAACCACGGACCTTTGGTTTGCCGGACCAATGCGCTGACCACTACGCTATCCAGGCTTCCTAATTCCCATGGCAATTTTTTTTATTTTTTGTAAAATTAATTTTTAATTTTTAAAATTAATTAATTAACCAATAAATAATAACCAATTAATTTTTCTCATTGCAATTTCTTCAAAAAAATTCACCCGCCATGTTTGAATTTCAAGTGGCTAAGTACGGCATATGTGCTGGTGAAGGATACTGACTTTGGTTGTGGCTTCTTTGAAGTCCTCTTCTCCCTTGCGTTGCCATCTTTGATGGACCGCAAGGGCCTAAGATCTAGTTGCCTTGTATCCACCAAAAATTGCCATGGGAATTAGGAAGCCTGGATAGCGTAGTGGTCTGTGCATTGGTCCGGCAAATCAAAGGTCCGTGGTTCGTTTCCCGGTCCAGGCCGAATTTTTCTCATTGCAATTTCTTGAAAAAAATTTACCCGCCATGTTTGAATTTCTTTCAACATTGTCTGAGAGAAAATTTAATGTTAACTTTCACTAAATTACATAGAAACACCAGCACGACCCAGGTTTCAATGCGAGAGCATCATATCGGGTGAAAAGATGACATCAACTGATAAGCTACCATTAAATTTCCATACAATAGAATACCATTAATTTATCAAAAAGATTATTTTACGTATCTTAGAGTTCAAGTCATGCGCTATTCATAGGTGTCCATACCTCTCTCCTGTATTCATTTAATTTCTATCTACTTTGATAGTTTCCGTCATTTGCTCCATCTTTAATACCACTTTATTTGATCACTCTTTCCGTGGCATTCATTCGCTGTCACATTTTTTTTATTTAGAAGTTTTCAAAAACATCTTACCTCATCTATTTTTTGCCGGACGTTCAACATATTTTGCTTGAGCCAAACCTTTATGGTAGAAACGATCACAGGTATAAGATTAAGGAAATAGACTGCCGAACCGATAGATTTAAAATATAATTTTTCTACGCACAATAAGGGACCATAATAGTTGCGATAGATCAGTTCTAGGACATTGATTAGGTTAAATAGGTTCTTTCAATAGCACTAAATATCTTAACATGATTATTAGCTACTAGCCTCGCATGTAATCTCCGTCATGATATACTCTTGCATGATTTAATAATGTATGTAGTGCTCTTTGTCTGTCGCATTAATAATACCAACGTTGTATCTTGAGCAGTTTACCGCATGGTAGCATGTTCCTCTACATGTCACTCTCCGAGTTTCTGGTCTGACTGCGCACTGTTGTCCTGACTGCTTTTGGCCTGCGTCTGGCATCCGGGGGAACGTGCGCGGTTCTGATTTAAACTGGGATGAGTGCTGCATGCCTGATGTCGATTCACCCCGCGCCACACACCCTAGTGGTGGCTTGCACGGTATTTCGTAGACGTAGATGTAGATCTGATTGCTTTGTGAGAGGTCTTTCCTGGTTATTTGGTTATTTGGAAGCGGGGTCTGACCGTTGAGTTACTTTACGTCACCGTGAGCAAGAGGGTTGGTTGGGAAGTGAAGGATTGAAGAAATAGAATAAGTTTTATTATGCTCTGGGTTTCCCCATAAGAGCAAAAAAAGAAAATACATATCAAATTATATATATAGCTGGTCATATTAAGTATATAGCTGGCCAACATCTCACAGTGATGAAAAACAAAATAATTCACAGTCACAGATTCTTAACACTAAATACAATGGAAAATATAATATCAATCACAGAGAGATAACAAACAAAAAATAATTTCTCAGATCATTTTGGAAACATATCTACAATTTTATAACAGAATACAAATTTCAATCATTGGCATATATGCTGCTTATAGTAATAATTAAAACGTTTTTCCTTAAAAACAGACACCTTGGAAGAATTTTTTATTGATAAAGGCAGCTGGACGTCAATATTATTAAATATTTATTATGAACTAAGAGTTTTACAGTTAAAAAACTGAAAATAGCGTTATACTATCATATCTAGCTCTGCTACTTCGCCAAATGTCAACCCGTCCCTAAAAATAAACTTACTAAATAATAAGAAAGAATTTTTGAATTGAAAGTTTCATATGTAGAGTCAAAGTTCCTTATCGAAAGGGAGGAGGGTAAGAGGTGTTGAGACAAATTCCACGGTTGCCGACTAAGGGGAAGTGGGGGCAAAAAATCACCGTAAAAAGTGACGTGCAGGGTATGCACGATCCGTAAGTCTAAGCCATTTGACTATACTGTCATGTAACCCATTCGCAGATGTTAAAAGGAGGTGGCGGGAATGAGACTGGAGGGATGCTGAGTCAGTTATGTTACTGGGTAGCGTTCGGGGATCTTATATTGGCCTCGACGACGAGGCAGTGCGGCAATCAAGGAAGAGTACAGAGAGACGCGACCAAAATGGAAGAAACTTTCGGCTGGCTGAATGATTTTCTATAACTGCACGATGCACAACACTTAACGTTTAACATTCAATTATCGTAATAAACATTTGATACGGATGAAATATACTGTAAACGGGTAGAAATATTTACATTTAGTGAGCTTCCTTCTGCATTTTAAAATCCCCCCCAAATTTTTTTCTATTTAAAAGCTTTCGGCTGGCTGAATGATTCTCTATAACTGCATGCTGCTCAACACTTAACGCTTAACATTCATTTATCGTTATAACCAATTGAAACGTATATCAATTACTGTAAACGGGAAAAATATTTACATTTAGTGAGCTAATGACTGCATTTTAAAAATCCCACCCTATTTTTTTTTAGAAGCTTTCGGCTGGCTGAATGATACTCAACAACTGCAAAATGCACAACACATAACGCTTAACATTCATTTATCGTTATAACCTTTTGAAACGTATATAAATTACTGTAAACTGGTAAAAATATTTACATATAGTGAGCTTCATTCTGCATTTTAAAAATCCCCCCAATTTTGTTCTTTTTAGAAGTTTTCGGCTGGCTGAAAGATTCTCTATAACTGCACGATGCACAACACTTAACGCTTAACATTCATTTTTCAGTACAACCTTTTGATACGTACATAAATTAACGTAAAAGGGTAAAAATATTTACATTTAGGGAGCTTCTTTCTGCATTTTAAAATCCCCCCCAATTTTTTTCTTTTTAGAAGCTTTCGGCTGGCTGAATGATTCCCTATGCTGATTCTTTATGCTGGCTGAATGATGCTCTATGATATTCCAACTGCACGAGGCACAAAACTTAACGATTAACATTCATTTATCGTTATGACCTTTTGATACGCATATAAATTACAATAACTGGTAATAATATTTACATTTAGAGAGCTTCTTTCTGCGTTTAAAAAATCCCCCCCCAATTTTTTCTTATTAGAAGCTTTCGGCTCGCTGAATGATTTTATATAACTGCACGATGCACAACACTTAACGCTTAACATTCATTTTTCAGTACAACCTTTTGATACGTACATAAATTAACGTAAAAGGATAACAATTAACATTCATTTATCGTTATAAGCTTTTAATACGTATATAAAATAATGTAAACAGATAAAAACATTTACATTGAGTGAGGTTCTTTCTGCACTTTTAAAATCCCCCCCAATTTTTTTTTAGAAGCTTTCGGATGGCTGAATGATTCTCTATCACTGCACGATGCATAAAACTTAACGTTTAACATTCCTTTATCGTTATGACCTTAGGTGGGTATATAAATTACTGTACACGGGTAAAAATATTTACATTTAGAAAGCTACATTCTGCATTTTCAAAAATCCTCCCACATTTTGTTCTTTTTAGAAGCCTTCGGCTGGCTGAATGATTGTCTATTACTGCACGATGGATAACACTTAACGCTTAACATTAATTTATCGTTATGTCCATTTGATACGCATATAAATTACTGTAAACTGGTAAAAATATTTACATTTAATGAGCTTCATTCTGCATTTAAAAATCCCCCCCAACTTTATTCTTTTTAGAAGCTTTCGGCTGGCTGAATTATACTCTATAACTGCACGATGCAAAGCACTGAACGCTTAACATTTATTTATCGTTATAACCTTTTGTTACGTATATAAAGTACTGCAAACGGCTAAAAATATTTACATTTAGTGTGCTTCATTCTGCATTTTATAAATCTCCCCCAATTTTTTTCTTTTTAGAAGCTTTCCTCTCTCTGAATGATCCTCTCATTCTGCATTTCAATAATCCCCCCAATTTTGTTCTTTTAGAAGCTTCCGGCTGGCTGAATGAATATCTATAACTGCACGATGCACAACACTAAACGCTTAACATTCATTTATCGTTATAACCTTTTCATAAGTATATAAAATACAGAAAACGGGTAAAAATATTTACATTTATTGATTTTTTTTCTTCATTTTAAAAATCCCCCCAATTTTTTTTCCTTTTAGAAGCTTTCGGCTGGCTGAATGATTCCCTATTACTGCACGATGCACAACACTTAACGCTTAACAATCATTTATCGTTAAACCCTATTCATACGTATATAAATTACTGTAAACAGATAAACATATTTACATTCAGTGAGCTTCTTTTTGCATTTTATAAATCTCCCCCAATTTTTTTTTAAAGAGTTTTCGGCTGGCTGAATAATTCTCTAAAAATGCACGATGCCCAACACTTTACGTTTAACATTCATTCATCGATATAACCTTTTGATTTATATATAAATTACTGTAAACTAGTAAAATTATTTACATTTAATGAGCTTCATTCTGCCTTTTGTAAATCTCCAGCACTTTGTTTCCTTTTAGAAGCTTTCGGCTGGCTGAATGATTCTCTATAACTGCACGATGCACCACACTATACGTTTAACATTCATTTATCGTTATAACATTTTCATATGTATATAAAATATTATATTTAATGAGCTTCATTCTGCATTTTAAAAATCTTCCCCAATTTTTTTCTTTTCCGAAGCTTTCGGCTGGCTGAATGATACTCCTTAACTGCACGGCGAAAAACACTTTACGCTTAACACTCATTTATTGTTTTAACTTTTTCATACGTATATAGATTACTATAAACGGGTTAAATTATTTACATTTAGTTAGTTTCTTTCTGTATTTTTAAAACTTCCCCAATTTTTTTCTTTTTTAAATCTTTCGGCTGCCTGATCGTGCCTCTATTACTACACGATGCACAAAACTTATCGCTTAATATTTATTTATCGTTATAAACTATTGAAACGTAAATGAAGTACTATAAACGGATAAAAATATTTTCATTAAGTGAACATCATTCTGCATTCACAAATTCTCCCCGAATTTTTTTCTTTTTAGAAGCTTTCGGCTGGATGAATCATTCTCTGTAACTGCACGTTGCACAACACTTAACGTTTTACATTCGTTTATCGTTAAAACCTTGTAGTACGTATAAAAATTACTGTAAACGCGTAAAATTATTTACATTTAGTAAGCTTCTTTCTGATTTTAAAAATATCCTTTACTTTTTTTCCTTTTAGCAGCTTTCGGATGGCTGATTATTCTCTATAACTGCACGATGCATATCACATAACGCTTAACATTTATTTATCGTAATAACCATACGTATTACATCATACGTATTAAAATTTCTGTAAACGGGTAAAAATTATTTCATTTAGTGAATTTAATTCTGCATTTAAAATTACTCTCATTTTTTTTCTTTTTAGAAACCTTTAACTGTCTGAATGATTCTCTATTACATCACGATGCATAACACTTAACGCTTAACAATAATTTATCGTTATTACCTTTTGATATGTATATAAATTCCTGTAAACGGGTAAATATATTTACATTTCTTTAACTTCTTTCTCCATTTTAAAAACCTCATCCAATTTATTTCTTTTTAGAAGCTTTTAGCTGGCTGATAGATTCTCTATAACTGCAATCTGCACATCACTTAACGTTTAACATTCATTTATCGTTATAACCTTTATATACGTATATAAATTACTGTATACGCGTAAAAATATTTACATTTAGCGATCAACATTCTGCTTTTTTAAAATATCCCCCAATTTATTTCTTTTTTGAAGCTTTCGGCAGGTGGAATGTAATTTTTTAACGGCACGATGCACAACACCTAACGCTTAACATTCATTTATCGTAATATCCTTTTGATACGAATATAAATTACTCTAAACCGATAAAATTATTTACATTCTGCAATTAAAACATCCCTTCCATATTTGTTCTTTTTAGAAGCTTTCGGCTGCCTGAATCATTCACTAACCTTGCACGATGCCCAACACCTAACGCTTAACATTCATTTACCGTTATAACCTTTTGATTTATATATAAATTACTGTAAACGGGTAAAAATATTAACATTTACTGCGCTTCATTCTGCATTTTATAAATTTCCCCCAATTTTTTCCTTATTAGAAACTTTCGGCTGGTTGAATGATTCTATATACATGCACGATGCGCAACACTTAACGTTTAACATTCATTTATCGTTATAACCTTTTGATATGTAAATAAACTACTGTAAATGGGTAAAAATATTTACATTTAGTGAATTTTTTTCTGCATTTTAAAAATTCCCCGCAATTTTTTTTTCTTTAGAAGCTATCGTCTGGCTGAATTATTCCTTAAACTGCACGATGGACTACACTTAACGCTTAACATTCATTCATCGATATAACTTTTTCATGCGTATATAAATTGCTTTTAACGTGCAAAAACATTTGCATATAGTTAGTTTTTATCTGTATTTTTAAAAACTCCCCAATTTTTTTCTTTTTTAAAGCTTTCGGCTTCCTGAATGTTTCTCTTTAACTGCACGATGCACAACACTTAACGCTTAATATTTATTTATCGTTATAACCTTTTGATACGTATATAAAGTAATGTAAACAGGTAAAAATAATTACATTTAGTGCGCTTCATTCTGCATTGTATAAATCTTCCCCAATTTTTTTCTATTTAAAAGCTTTCGGCTGGCTGAATGATTCTCTATAACTGCATGCTGCTCAACACTTAACGCTTAACATTCATTTATCGTTATAACCAATTGAAACGTATATCAATTACTGTAAACGGGAAAAATATTTACATTTAGTGAGCTAATGACTGCATTTTAAAAATCCCACCCTATTTTTTTTTAGAAGCTTTCGGCTGGCTGAATGATACTCAACAACTGCAAAATGCACAACACATAACGCTTAACATTCATTTATCGTTATAACCTTTTGAAACGTATATAAATTACTGTAAACTGGTAAAAATATTTACATATAGTGAGCTTCATTCTGCATTTTAAAAATCCCCCCAATTTTGTTCTTTTTAGAAGCTTTCGGCTGGCTGAAAGATTCTCTATAACTGCACGATGCACAACACTTAACGCTTAACATTCATTTTTCAGTACAACCTTTTGATACGTACATAAATTAACGTAAAAGGGTAAAAATATTTACATTTAGGGAGCTTCTTTCTGCATTTTAAAATCCCCCCCAATTTTTTTCTTTTTAGAAGCTTTCGGCTGGCTGAATGATTCCCTATGCTGATTCTTTATGCTGGCTGAATGATGCTCTATGATATTCCAACTGCACGAGGCACAAAACTTAACGATTAACATTCATTTATCGTTATGACCTTTTGATACGCATATAAATTACAATAACTGGTAATAATATTTACATTTAGAGAGCTTCTTTCTGCGTTTAAAAAATCCCCCCCCAATTTTTTCTTATTAGAAGCTTTCGGCTCGCTGAATGATTTTATATAACTGCACGATGCACAACACTTAACGCTTAACATTCATTTTTCAGTACAACCTTTTGATACGTACATAAATTAACGTAAAAGGATAACAATTAACATTCATTTATCGTTATAAGCTTTTAATACGTATATAAAATAATGTAAACAGATAAAAACATTTACATTGAGTGAGGTTCTTTCTGCACTTTTAAAATCCCCCCCAATTTTTTTTAGAAGCTTTCGGATGGCTGAATGATTGTCTATCACTGCACGATGCATAAAACTTAACGTTTAACATTCCTTTATCGTTATGACCTTAGGTGGGTATATAAATTACTGTACACGGGTAAAAATATTTACATTTAGAAAGCTACATTCTGCATTTTCAAAAATCCTCCCACATTTTGTTCTTTTTAGAAGCCTTCGGCTGGCTGAATGATTGTCTATTACTGCACGATGGATAACACTTAACGCTTAACATTAATTTATCGTTATGTCCATTTGATACGCATATAAATTACTGTAAACTGGTAAAAATATTTACATTTAATGAGCTTCATTCTGCATTTAAAAATCCCCCCCAACTTTATTCTTTTTAGAAGCTTTCGGCTGGCTGAATTATACTCTATAACTGCACGATGCAAAGCACTGAACGCTTAACATTTATTTATCGTTATAACCTTTTGTTACGTATATAAAGTACTGCAAACGGCTAAAAATATTTACATTTAGTGTGCTTCATTATGCATTTTATAAATCTCCCCCAATTTTTTTCTTTTTAGAAGCTTTCCTCTCTCTGAATGATCCTCTCATTCTGCATTTCAATAATCCCCCCAATTTTGTTCTTTTAGAAGCTTCCGGCTGGCTGAATGAATATCTATAACTGCACGATGCACAACACTAAACGCTTAACATTCATTTATCGTTATAACCTTTTCATAAGTATATAAAATACAGAAAACGGGTAAAAATATTTACATTTATTGATTTTTTTTCTTCATTTTAAAAATCCCCCCAATTTTTTTTCCTTTTAGAAGCTTTCGGCTGGCTGAATGATTCTCTATTACTGCACGATGCACAACACTTAAGGCTTAACAATCATTTATCGTTAAACCCTATTCATACGTATATAAATTACTGTAAACAGATAAACATATTTACATTCAGTGAGCTTCTTTTTGCATTTTATAAATCTCCCCCAATTTTTTTTTAAAGAGTTTTCGGCTGGCTGAATAATTCTCTAAAAATGCACGATGCCCAACACTTTACGTTTAACATTCATTCATCGATATAACCTTTTGATTTATATATAAATTACTGTAAACTAGTAAAATTATTTACATTTAATGAGCTTCATTCTGCATTTTGTAAATCTCCAGCACTTTGTTTCCTTTTAGAAGCTTTCGGCTGGCTGAATGATTCTCTATAACTGCACGATGCACCACACTATACGTTTAACATTCATTTATCGTTATAACATTTTCATATGTATATAAAATATTATATTTAATGAGCTTCATTCTGCATTTTAAAAATCTTCCCCAATTTTTTTCTTTTCCGAAGCTTTCGGCTGGCTGAATGATACTCCTTAACTGCACGGCGAAAAACACTTTACGCTTAACACTCATTTATTGTTTTAACTTTTTCATACGTATATAGATTACTATAAACGGGTTAAATTATTTACATTTAGTTAGTTTCTTTCTGTATTTTTAAAATTTCCCCAATTTTTTTCTTTTTTAAATCTTTCGGCTGCCTGATCGTGCCTCTATTACTACACGATGCACAAAACTTATCGCTTAATATTTATTTATCGTTATAAACTATTGAAACGTAAATGAAGTACTATAAACGGATAAAAATATTTTCATTAAGTGAACATCATTCTGCATTCACAAATTCTCCCCGAATTTTTTTCTTTTTAGAAGCTTTCGGCTGGATGAATCATTCTCTGTAACTGCACGTTGCACAACACTTAACGCTTTACATTCGTTTATCGTTAAAACCTTGTGGTACGTATAAAAATTACTGTAAACGCGTAAAATTATTTACATTTAGTAAGCTTCTTTCTGATTTTAAAAATATCCTTTACTTTTTTTCCTTTTAGCAGCTTTCGGATGGCTGATTATTCTCTATAACTGCACGATGCATATCACATAACGCTTAACATTTATTTATCGTAATAACCATACGTACTACATCATACGTATTAAAATTTCTGTAAACGGGTAAAAATTATTTCATTTAGTGAATTTAATTCTGCATTTAAAATTACTCTCATTTTTTTTCTTTTTAGAAACCTTTAACTGTCTGAATGATTCTCTATTACATCACGATGCATAACACTTAACGCTTAACAATAATTTATCGTTATTACCTTTTGATATGTATATAAATTCCTGTAAACGGGTAAATATATTTACATTTCTTTAACTTCTTTCTCCATTTTAAAAACCTCATCCAATTTATTTCTTTTTAGAAGCTTTTAGCTGGCTGATAGATTCTCTATAACTGCAATCTGCACATCACTTAACGTTTAACATTCATTTATCGTTATAACCTTTTGATATGTAAATAAACTACTGTAAATGGGTAAAAATATTTACATTTAGTGAATTTTTTTCTGCATTTTAAAAATTCCCCGCAATTTTTTTTTCTTTAGAAGCTATCGTCTGGCTGAATTATTCCTTAAACTGCACGATGGACTACACTTAACGCTTAACATTCATTCATCGATATAACTTTTTCATGCGTATATAAATTGCTTTTAACGTGCAAAAACATTTGCATATAGTTAGTTTTTATCTGTATTTTTAAAATCTCCCCAATTTTTTTCTTTTTTAAAGCTTTCGGCTTCCTGAATGTTTCTCTTTAACTGCACGATGCACAACACTTAACGCTTAATATTTATTTATCGTTATAACCTTTTGATACGTATATAAAGTAATGTAAACAGGTAAAAATATTTACATTTAGTGCGCTTCATTCTGCATTGTATAAATCTTCCCCAATTTTTTTCTTTTTAGAAGCTTTCGGCTGGCTGAATGATTCTCTTTAACTGCACGTTGCATAACACTAAACGCTTAACATTCGTTAATCGTTAAAACCTTTTGATACGTAAATATATTACTGTAAACGGGTAAAAATAATTGCATTTAGTGAGCTTCTTTCTGCATTTTAAAAAAATCTCTTAATTTTTTTCTTTTTAGAAGCTTTCGGCTGGCTCAATGATTCTCTATAACTGCACGATGCAAAACACTTAACGCTTAACATTCATTTATCGCTACAAATTTTTGATACGTATAATAATTACTATAAACGGGGAATTATTTACATGTAGTGAGGTTTTTTCTGCATTTTAAAAGTCTTCCGAAATTTTTTTTTTAGAAGCTTTCCGCTGGCTGAATGTTTTTCTATATCTGCACGATGCAGAACGCTTAACGCTTAACAATCATTTATAGTTATAACCTTTTAATATGTATAAAAATTACTGTAAACGGGTTATACTATTTACATTAAGTGAGCCTCATTCTGCATTTCAAATGTTCCCCAAATTTTGTTCTTTTAGAAGCTTTCGGCTGGCTGAATGATAATCTATAACTGCACGATGCACAACACTTAACGCTTAACATTCATTTATCGTAATAACCTTTTGATACGTATATAAATTACTTTAAATGGGTAAAAATAATTTCATTTAGTGAATTTCTTTCTGCCTTTAAAATTCTCCCTCAATTTTTTTCTTTTGAGAAAGTCTCAAACGGTTGAATGATTCACTATAACTGCACGATGCATAACACTTAACACTTAACAATCATTTATCGTTATAACCTTTTCATACGTATATAAATTACTATTAACGGGTTAAAATATTTACATTTAGTTAGTTACTTTCTGTATTTATAAAATCCCCTCCCTAATTTTTTTCTTTTATAAAGCTTTCGCCTGCTGAATGATTAACTATAACTGCAAGATGCAAAACACTATACGTTTAACATTCATTTATCGTTATAACATTTTCATATGTATATAACATATTTATTTATCTTTATTTATCTAAAAAACTTTTATTTGTCGTTTTAAAATTTTATTTCGTATAAAAATACTGTAAACGGGTAAAAATATTTTCATTTAATACATAAGTGAGCTTCTTTCTTCATTTAAAATTCTTCCCCAATTTTTTTCTTTTTAAAAGCTTTCCTCTCTCTGAATGATCCTCTCATTCTGCATTTCAATAATCCCCCCTAATTTTGTTCTTTTAGAAGCTTCCGGCTGGCTGAATGAATATCTATAACTACACGATGCACAACACTAAACGCTTAACATTCATTTATCGTTATAACCTTTTCATACGTATATAAAAAACAGAAAACGGGTAAAAATATTTACATTTATTGATTTTTTTTCTTCATTTTAAAAATCCCCCCCAATTTTTTTTCCTTTTAGAAGCTTTCGGCTGGCTGAATGATTCCCTATTACTGCACGATGCACAACACTTAACGCTTAACAATCATTTATCGTTAAACCCTATTCATACGTATATAAATTACTGTAAACAGATAAACATATTTACATTCAGTGAGCTTCTTTTTGCATTTTATAAATCTCCCCCAAGTTTTTTTTTTAAGAGTTTTCGGCTGGCTGAATAATTCTCTAAAAATGCACGATGCCCAACACTTTACGTTTAACATTCATTCATCGATATAACCTTTTGATTTATATGTAAATTACTGTAAACTAGTAAAAATATTTACATTTAATGAGCTTCATTCTGCATTTTGTAAATCTCCAGCACTTTGTTTCCTTTTAGAAGCTTTCGGCTGGCTGAATGATTCTCCATAACTGCACGATGCACCACACTATACGTTTAACATTCATTTATCGTTATAACATTTTCATATGTATATAAAATATTATATTTAATGAGCTTCATTCTGCATTTTAAAAATCTTCCCCAATTTTTTTCTTTTCCGAAGCTTTCGGCTGGCTGAATGATTCTCCTTAACTGCACGGCGAAAAACACTTAACGCTTAACATTCTTTTATTGTTTTAACTTTTTCATACGTATATAGATTACTATAAACGGGTTAAATTATTTATATTTAGTTAGTTTCTTTCTGTATTTTTAAAATTTCCCCAATTTTTTTTCTTTTTTAAATCTTTCGGCTGCCTGATCGTGCCTCTATTACTACACGATGCACAAAACTTATCGCTTAATATTTATTTATCGTTATAAACTATTGAAACGTAAATGAAGTACTATAAACGGATAAAAATATTTTCATTAAGTGAACATCATTCTGCATTCACAAATTCTCCCCGAATTTTTTTCTTTTTAGAAGCTTTCGGCTGGATGAATCATTCTCTGTAACTGCACGTTGCACAACACTTAACGCTTTACATTCGTTTATCGTTAAAACCTTTTGGTACGCATAAAAATTACTGTAAACGCGTAAAATTATATACATTTAGTAAGCTTCTTTCTGATTTTAAAAATATCCTTTACTTTTTTTCCTTTTAGCAGCTTTCGGATGGCTGATTATTCTCTATAACTGCACGATGCATATCACTTAACGCTTAAAATTTATTTATCGTAATAACCTCATCATACGTATTAAAATTTCTGTAAACGGGTAAAAATTATTTCATTTAGTGAATTTAATTCTGCATTTAAAATTCCTCTCATTTTTTTTCTATTTAGAAACCTTTAACTGTCTGAATGATTCTCTATTACATCACGATGCATAACACTTAACGCTTAACAATAATTTATCGTTATTACCTTTTGATATGTATATAAATTCCTGTAAACGGGTAAATATATTTACATTTCGTTAACTTCTTTCTCCATTTTAAAAACCTCATCCAATTTTTTTCTTTTTAGAAGCTTTTAGCTGGCTGATAGATTCTCTATAACTGCAATCTGCACATCACTTAACGTTTAACATTCATTTATCGTTATAACCTTTATATACGTATATAAATTACTGTATACGCGTAAAAATATTTACATTTAGTGATCTTCCTTCTGCTTTTTTAAAATCTCCCCCAATTTATTTCTTTTTTGAAGCTTTCGGCTCGTTGAATGTAATTTTATAACGGCACGATGCACAACACCTAACGCTTAACATTCATTTATCGTAATATCCTTTTGATACGAATATAAATTACTCTAAACCGATAAAATTATTTACATTCTGCAATTAAAATATCCCTTCCATATTTGTTCTTTTTAGAAGCTTTCGGCTGGCTAAATCATTCACTAACCTTGCACGATGCCCAACACCTAACGCTTAACATTCATTTACCGTTATAACCTTTTGATTTATACATAAATTACTGTAAACGGGTAAAAATATTAACATTTACTGCGCTTCATTCTGCATTTTATAAATCTCCCCCAATTTTTTCCTTTTTAGAAGCTTTCGGCTGGCTGAATGATTCTATATATATGCACGATGCGCAACACTTATACCTTAACATTCATTTATCGTTATAACCTTTTGATATGTAAATAAACTACTGTAAATGGGAAAAAAATATTTACATTTAGTGAATTTTCTTCTGCATTTTAAAAATTCCCCGCAATTTTTTTTTCTTTAGCAGCTATCGTCTGGCTGAATTATTCCTTAAACTGCACGATGGACTACACTTAACGCTTAACATTCATTCATCGATATAACTTTTTCATGCGTATATAAATTGCTTTTAACGTGCAAAAACATTTGCATATAGTTAGTTTTTATCTGTATTTTTAAAATCTCCCCAATTTTTTTCTTTTTTAAAGCTTTCGGCTTCCTGAATGTTTCTCTTTAACTGCACGATGCACAACACTTAACGCTTAATATTTATTTATCGTTATAACCTTTTGGTACGTATATAAAGTAATGTAAACAGGTAAAAATATTTACATTTAGTGCGCTTCATTCTGCATTGTATAAATCTCCCCCAATTTTTTTCCCTTTAGAAGCTTTCGGCTGGCTGAATGATTCTCTTTAACTGCACGTTGCATAACACTTAACGCTTAACATTCGTTAATCGTTAAAACCTTTTGATACGTAAATATATTACTGTAAACGGGTAAAAATAATTACATTTAGTGAGCTTCTTTCTGCATTTTAAAAAAATCCCTTAATTTTTTTCTTTTTAGAAGCTTTCGGCTGGCTCAATGATTCTCTATAACTGCACGATGCAAAACACTTAACGCTTAACATTCATTTGTAGCTACAACCTTTTGATTACTTGATTTGATTTGATTACTATAAACGGGGAATTATTTACATGTAGTGAGGTATTTTCTGCATTTTAAAAGTCTTTCCGAAATTTTTTTTTTAGAAGCTTTCGGCTGGCTGAATGTTTTTCTATATCTGCACGATGCAGAACGCTTAACGCTTAAAAATCATTTATAGTTATAAACTTTTAACATGTATAAAAATTACTGTAAACGGGTTATATTATTTTTATTAAGTGAGCCTCATTCTGCATTTCAAATGTTCCCCAAATTTTGTTCTTTTAGAAGCTTTCGGCTGGCTGAATGATACTCTATAAATTCACGATGCACAACAGTTAACGCTTAACATTCGTTTATCGTTATAACCTTTGGATACGTATATAAAAAACAGAAAACGGGTAAAAATATTAACTTTTAGTTAGTATCTTTCTTTATTTTTGAATTCCCCCCAATTTTTTTTCTTTTTCTAAGCTTTCGGCAGGCTTAATGATTCTCTATAACTGCACGATGCAAAACACTTAACGCTTAACATTTATTTATCGTTATAATTTTTTTGATATGCATATAAATTCCTGTAAGCGGTCAGCAATAATTACATTTCGTTAATTTCTTTAGCCATTTTAAAAATCCCCCCCAATGTTTTTCTTTTTAGATGCTTTTGGCTGGCTAAATGATTCTCTATAACTGCACGATGGACAACACTTAACCCTTTACATTCATTTTTCTATATAACTTACTGATACGTATAAAAATTACTTGTAATTGGTAAAAATATTTACATTTAATGAGCTTCATTCCTCATTTTAAAAATCTCCCCTAAATTTTTTTCATTTTAGTAGCTTTCGTGTGGCTGAATTTTTCACTATAATGGTACGATGCACAACACCTAACGGTTAATATTTATTTATCGTTTAACCTTATGATACGTATATAAAATACTGTACACGAGTAAAAATATTTACATTTCGTGAGTTTCCTTCTGTATTTTAAAAATCCCCTCCAATTTCTTTCTTTTTTGTAGCTATCGGCTGGCTGAATCATACTCTATAACTGCGCGTTGCACAACACTTAACGCTTAACCCTCGTTTATCGGTAAAACCTTTTGATGCCCATATGATTTACGGTAAACGTGTAAAAATATTTACATTTGGTGAATTTCTTTCTGCATTTTAAACAACCCCCTTAAATTTTTCCAATAAGAGGCTTTCGGCTGCCTGAATGATTCTCTACAACTGCACGATGCATAACACTTAACGCTTAACAATCATTTGTCGTTATAACCTTTTGAGATGCGTATCAATTCCTGTAAACAGGTAAAAATAATAACATTTCGTTTATTTCTTTCTACATTTTTTAATCCCCCCCAATTTTTTTCTTTTTAGATGCTTTCGGCTAGCTGAATGATACTCTACAACTGCATGATGGAGAACACTTAACGCTTAAGATTCATTTGTCATTATAACCTTTTGATTTATATATAAATTACTGTGAACGGGTAAAATTATTTACATTTAGTGAGCTTCATTCTGCATTTAAAAGTCTCCCCCATTTTTTTTTCATTTTAGAAGTTTTCAGCTGGCTAAACGGTTCACCATAATAGCACGATGCACAACACGTAACGCTTATCCTTCATTTATCGTTATATTATTTGATATGAATATTAACTACTGTAAACGTGTAACAATATTTACATTTAGTGAATTTCCTTCTGCATTTTAAATATCCCCCGATATTTTTTTCTTTTTAGAAGCTTTCGGCTGGCTGAATTATTCTCTATAACTGCAAGATGGATAACACTTAACGCTCAACATTCAATTATCGTTATAGCCTTTTGATACGTTAATAAATTACAGAAAACGGGTAAAAATATTTACATTTAGTGAGCTTCATTCCTCATTTTAAAAATATCCCCTACTTTTTTTTTCAATGCTTTTGGCTGGCTCAATGATTCTCTATAACTGCACGAAGCAAAACACTTAACGCATAATATTTATTTATCGTTTTAACCTTTTGATACGTATATAAAGTACTGTAAACGAGTAAAAATATTTCCATTTAGTGAATTTCTTTCTGCATTTTAAAAATCTCCCCCAATTTTTTTCATTTTAGAAGCTTTCTGCTGGCTGAATGATTCTCTATAACTGCACGATGCACAACACTTAACGCTTAACATTCATTTATCCTAATATCCTTTTGATACGTATATAAATTACTGTAAACGGGTAAAATTATTTTCATTTCGTGAATTTCTTTCTGCATTTTAAAAATCTCCCTCAATTTTTTTCTTTTTAGAAGCTTTCGCCTGGCTCAATGATTCTCTATAACTGCACGATGCATAACCCTTAACGCTTAAATATCATTTGTCGTTATAACCTTTTGATATGTATATAATTTATTGTAAACGGGTAAAAATAATCACATTTCGTTTATTCCTTTCTCCATTTAATAATCCCTCCCAATTTTTTTTTTTTAGATGCTTTCGGCTGGCTGAATTATTCTCTATAACTGCACTAGGGGCAACATTAATGCTTAACATTCATTTATCGTAAAAACCTTTTCATACGTATACTAAATACTGTAAACGGGTAAAAATATTTACATTTCGTGAGTTTCTTTCTGCTTGTTAAAATTCCCCCCCAATTTTTTTTTATAGAAGTTTTCGGCTGGCTGAATGATTCTATATAAGTGCACGATGGACAAAACATAACGCTTAACATTCATTTTTCGTTACAACCTTTTGATACGTATATAAATAACTATAAACGGGTAAATATATTTACATTTAGTAAGGTTTTTTAAGCATTTTAAAAATCTCCCCCAAATTTTTTCTTTTTAAAAGCATTCTTCTGGCACAATGGTTCTCTATAACTGCACGATGCACAACACTTAACGGTTAAAAATCATTTATCGTTATAACCTTTTAATACTTATAAAAAAATCTGTTAACGTGTAAAAAAATTTAAATTTAGTGAGCTTCATTCTGCATTTAAAAAATCCTTCCCAATTTTGTTCTTTTAGAAGTTTTCGCCGGGCTGAATCATTCTCTATAACTGCACGTTGCACAGCACTTAACGCTTAACGTTCGTTTATCGTTATATCCTTGTGATACGTAAATAAATTACTGTAAACGCGTAAAATATTTACATTTAGTTAGCTTCATTCTGCAATTTAAAAATCTCTCCCAATATTTTTCTTTTTAGAAGCATTCGGCTGGCGGAATGTTTCTCTATAACTGCACGATGGGCAACACTTAACGCTTAAAATGCATTTATCGTAATGACCTTTTGATACGTATATTAAATTCTGTAAACGGGTAAAAATATTTACATTTCGTGAGTTTCCTTCTGCATTTTGAAAATCCTCTCCAATTTTTTTTCTTTTTAGAAGCTTTCCGCTGGCTGAATGATTCTCTATAACTGCACGATGGACAACACTTGACGCTTAACATTCATTTATCGTAATGACCTTTTGATACGTATATAAATTACTATAATCGGGTAAAATAATTTGCATTTAGTGAGGTTTGTTCTGCATTTAAAAATCTCCCCCAATTTTTTTATTTTAGAAATTTTCGGCTGGTTGAATGGTTCTCTATAACTGCACGATGCACAACACTTAACGCATATAGCAACCATTTAACATTATAACCTTTTCATAGGTATATAAATTACTGTAAACGGGTAAAAATATTTACATTTAGTGAGGTTCACTCTGCAATTTGAAAATCCCCCCCAATTTTGTTCTATTTAGAAGCTTTCGGCTGGCTAATTAATACTCTACAACTCCACGATTCACAACACTTAACGCTTAACATTCATTAATCGTTATAACATTTTGATACGTCAATATTTTACTGTAAAAGAGTAAAAATATTTACATTTAATGAGCTTCATTCTACATTTTAAAAATCTCAACCAATTTTTTTCTTTTTAGAAGCATTCGTATGGCTGAATCACTCTCTTTAACTACACTATGCACATCACTTAACGCTTATTATTCATTTATCGTTACAACTATTTCATACGTATATAAATAACTATAAACGGGTAAAAGTATTTACATTTAGTAAGGTTTTTTCTGCATTTTAAATATCTCCCCAAAAATTTTTCTTTTAAGAAGGATTCGGCTGGATCAATGGTTCTCTATAACTGCACGATGCACAACTATTAGCGCTTAAAAATCATTTATCAATATAACGTTTTGATACGTATAGAAAATTTTGTAAACGAGTAATAATATTAAATTTAGTGAGCTTCATTCTGCATTTTTAAAATACCCCCCTATGTTGTTATAATAAAGGTTTTCGGCTGGCTGATTATACTCTACAACTGCACGATGCACAACACTTAACGCTTAACATTCGTTTATTGTTATAACTTTTTTATTCGTATATAAGTTACTGTAAACGGGTAAAAATATTTACATATAGTGAATTTCTTTCTGCAATTTCAAAATCCCCCCAAATATTTTCTTTTTAGAAACTTTTGGCTGGTTTAATGATTCTCTAAAAATGCACAATGTGCAGGACTTAACGCTTAACATTCATTTATCGTTACATCCTTTTGAACTGTGTATAAATCACTGTAAACGGGTAAGAATATTTGCATTTAGTGAATTTATTTCTGCATTTAAAATATCCCCCCCAATTTTATTATTTTTAGAAGCCTTCGGCTGGCTGAATGATTCTGTATATTTGCACGTTACAAACACTTAACGCTTAACATTCATTTATCGTTATAACCATTTGATACGTATATTAATACAGTAAACGGGAAAAAATATTAAATTCAATGAGCTAAAAACTGCATTTTAAAAATCTCCGGCTATTTTTTTTAGAAGCTTTTGGCTGACTGAATGATTCTCTATAACTGCACGACGAAAAATACTTAACGCTTAACATTCATTTATCGTTATAACCTTTTGATGCGTATAAAAATTACTGTAAACAAGTAAAAATATTTATATTTAGTGAGCTTCTTTCTTCATTTTATATATCCCCTAAATTTTTTTCTTTTCAGAAGCTTTCGCCTGGCTCAATTATTCTCTATAAATGCACGATGCACAACACTTAACGCTTAACATTTATTTATCGTTATAACCTTTTGATACGTATGTAAATTACAGTAAATGGGTAAAAATATTTACATTTAGTGAGCTATTTTCTGCATTTTAAAAATCCCCCCATTTTTTTCTTTTTTAAAGCTTTCGTCTGGCTGAATGATTCTCTATAACTGCACGACGCAAAATATTTAACGCTTAAAATTCATTAATCGTTATAACCTTTTGATACGTATAAAAAGTACAGTAAACAAGTAAAAATATTTATATTTAGTGAGCTTCTTTCTGCATTTTTAAAATCCCCCCCAATTTTTTTTTTTTTAGAAACATTTCGGCTGGCTCAATGATTCTCGATTACTGCACGAAGCACAATACTGAACGCTTAACATTCACTTATCGTTAAAACCATTTGAAACGTATATAAATTACAGTAAACGGGAAAAAGTATTTACATTCAGTGAGCATATTGTTGCATTTTAAAAAACCCCGCCTCTTTTTTTTTAGAAGTTTTGGCTGGCCAAATGATTCTCTATAAATGCACGACGCAAAATACTTAACGCTTAAATTTCATTTATCGTTATAACCTTTTGATACGTATAAAAATTATTGTAAACGAGTATAAATATTTAAATTTAGTGAGCATCTTTCTGCATTTGAAATATCCCCTCAATTTTTTTCGTTTTAGAAGTTTTCGCCTGATTGAATTATTCTATATAAATGCACGATGCACAACACTTAACGCTTAACATTTGTTTATCGTTATAACCTTTTGATACGTATATAGATTACTGTAAATGTAAAAATATTTACATTTAGTGAGCTTTTTTCTGCATTTTAAAAATCCCACCAATTTTTTTTCTTTTTTAAAGCTCTCGGCTGGCTGATTATTCTCTATAACTGCACCATGCACAACATGTAACGCTTAACATTCATTTATCGTTATAACCTTTTGATACGTATATAAATTTCTGTAAACGGGTAAAAATATTTACATTTAGTAAGGTTCATCCTGCATTTAATAAATCTCCCCCAATTTCTTTCTTTTTAGAAGCTGACGGCTGGCTGAATTATTCTCTATAAAATCACTATGGACAACACTTAATTCTAAACATTCATTTAATGCTATATCCTTTTGATACGTATATAAATTACTTTAAAGGGGTAAAAATATTTACATTTAAGGAGCTTCATCTGCATTCTAATAATTCCTCCCCAATTTTCTTCTTCTTAGAAGTTTTCGGCTAGCTGAATGCTTTTCTATAACTGCACGATGCACAACACTTAGCGTTAACATTCATTTATCGTTATAACCTTTTGAAACGTATATTAATTTCTGTAAAAGGGTAAAAATATTTACAGTTAGTAAGGTTCATTCTGCATTTTAAAAATCTCACCCAAATTTTTTCTTTTTAGAAGTTTTCGGATGGCTGAATGATGCTCTATAACTGCACGATGGACAACACTTAACGCTTAACAATAATTTATCGTTATAAACTTTTGATACGTATAAAAAATACCTTTTGATTATTATAAAAATAACAGTAAATGGGGAAATATAATTACATTTAGTGAATTTCTTTCACTATTTTAAAAATTCCACGCAAATATTTTTCTTTCTAAGATTTCGGCTGGCTGAATGATTCTCTATAAATGCACAATGCTCAACACTTAACGCTTAACATTTATTTATCGTTATAACCTTTTGATACGTAAATAAAATACTGTAAAAGGGTAAAAATATTTACATTAAGTGAGCTTTTTTCAGCATTTTTAAAATCCCCCCCAAATTTTTTCTTTTCTAAAGCTTTCGGCTGGCCAAATGATTCTCTATAACTGCACGACGCAAAATACTTAACGCTGAACTTTCATTTATCGTTATAACCTTTTGATACGTATAAAAATTACTGTAAAAGAGTAAAAATATTAACATTTAGTGAGCTTCTTTCTTCATTTTAAATATCCCCTCAATTTTTTTCTTTTTAGAAGCTTTCGGCTGGATGAATTATTCTCTATAAATGCACGATGCACAACACTTAACGCTTAACATTTATATATCGTTATAACCTATTGATACGTATATAAATTACTGTAAA
This sequence comes from Ceriagrion tenellum, assembly GCA_963169105.1. Taxonomy (NCBI): domain Eukaryota; kingdom Metazoa; phylum Arthropoda; class Insecta; order Odonata; family Coenagrionidae; genus Ceriagrion; species Ceriagrion tenellum. Next base: position 104,068,291 of record OY720638.1, on the reverse strand, counting down.
TGGGTAAAAATATTTACATTTAGTGTGCTATTTCTGCTGTTTAAAAATCCCACCAATTTTTTTTTTTTTTTAAAGCTTTCGGCTCCCTGAATGATTCTCTATAATTGGTCCATGCACAACACCTAACGCTAAACATTCAATTATCGTTATAACCTTTTCGTACGTATATAAATTACTCTAAAGGGGTAAAAATATTTACATTTAGTAAGGTTCATCCACACTCTAATAATTCCTCCCCAATTTTCTTCTTCTTAGAAGTTTTCGGCTAGCTGAATAACTCTCAATAACTGCACGATGCACAACAATTAACGCTTAACATTAATTTATCGTTATAACCTATTGATACGTATATAAATTTCTATAAACCAGTAAAAATATTTCGATTTAGTAAGGTTCATCCTGCAGTTTAAAAATCTCACACAAATTTTTTCTTTTTAGAAGCCTTCGGCTGGCTGAATTATTCTCTATAGTTGCACTATGCAAAATACTTAACGCTTAACATTTATTTATCGTTATAACCTTTTGATACGTATATAAATAACTGTAAATGAGTAAAAATATTTACATTTAGTTAGCTTTTTTCTGTATTTTAAAAATCCCCCCATTCTTTTTTCTTTTTTAAAGCTTTCGTATGGCTGAATGATTCTCTATAACTGCACGATTGACATCACTTAACGCTTTACAATCATTTATCGTTATAACCTTTCGATTGTTACTTAAATAACTATAAACGGGGAAATATATTTACATTTAGTGAATTTCTTTCTGCATTTTAAAAATCCCACGCAAATATTTTTTTTCGAAGCTTTCGGCAGGCTGAATGATTCTCTATAAATGCACGATGCACAACACTTAACGCTTAACATATATTTATCGTTATAACCTTTTGATACGTATAAAAATTACTGTAAACGGGCAAAAAAATTTACATTTAGTGAGCTTTTTTCTGCATTTCAGGAATCCCCACCAAATTTTTTCTTTTTAGAAGCTTTCGGCTGTATGATCGATTCTCTATAACAGCACGATGCACAATACTTAATGCTTAACAATCATTTATCGTTCAAACCTTACGATTCTAATGTAAATTACTAACAACGGGTAAAAATATTTACATTTAATGAGTCGTTCTGCATTTTTTAAATCCCCACCAATTTTTTTTCTCTTTTAAAAGTTTCGGCTGGCTAAAGGTTCTCTATACCTGCACGAGGCACAACACTTAACGCTTATCATTCATTTATCGTTATAACCTTAGTTAGCTTTTTTCTGCATTTTAAAAATTTTTTCTTTTTTAAAGGCTTCGGCTGGCTAAAGGTTCTCTATAACTGCACGAGGCACAACACTTAACGCTTATCATTCATTTATCGTTATAACCTTAGTTAGCTTTTTCCTGCATTTTAAAAATCCCACCAATTTTTCTTCTTTTTAAAGCTTTCGGCTGTATGAATGATTCTGTATAACTGCACCATGCTCAACACCTAAGGCTTAACATTCATTTATCGTAATAACCTTTTGATACGTATATAAATTTCTGTAAACGGCAAAAAAAATATTTACATTTAGTAAAGTTCATCCTGCATTTTTAAAATCTCTCCAATTTTTTTCTATTTAGAAGCTTACGACAGGCTGAATTATTCTCTATAACTACACGATGCACAACACTTATCGCTCAACATTCATTTATCGTTATATCATTTTGATACGTATATAAATTACTGTAAATGGTTAAACATATTTACATTTAGTGAATTTCTTTCTGCATTTTAAAAATCCAACGCATATATTTTTTTTCTAAGCTTTCGGCTAGCTAAATGATACTCTATAAATGCACGATGCACAACACTTAACGCTTAACATTTATTTATCGTTATAACCTTCTGATACGTATATAAATTACTGTATACGGGTAAAAATATTTACATTTAGTGAGCTTCTATCTGCATTTTTTATATCCCCTCAATTTTTTTCTTTTTAGAAGCTCTAGGGCTGGCTGAAATATTAGCTATAAATGCGCGATGCAAAACACTTAACGCTTAACATTTATTTATCGTTATAACCTTTTGATACGTATATAAATTTCTGTAAACGGGTAAAAATATTTACATTTAATAAGGTTCATCCTGCATTCTAAAAATCTCCCCCAATTTTTTTCCTTTTAGATGCTTTCGTCTGGCTAATTATTCTCTATAATTGCACGATGCCCTACACTGAACGCTCAAGATTAATTTATCGTTTCAACCTATTGAATCGTATATTAATTTCTATAAACGGGTATTATATATGCAGGTTGTAAGGTTCATCCTTCATTTTAAAAATCTCCCCCAATTTTTTTCTTTTTAGAATCTTTGCGCTGGCTGAATTATTCTCTATAATTGCACGATACACAACACTTAACGCTTAACATTCATTTAATATTATAACCTTTTGATACGTGTATAAATTACTGTGAATTGTTAAATATATTTACATTAAGTGAGGTTCATCGTGCATTTTAAAATTCTCTCCCAATTTTTCTCTTTTTAGAAGTTTTCGGCTGGATGAATGATTCTCTATAAATGCACGATGCATACACTTAACGCTTAACATTTATTTATCGTTATAACCTTTTGATACGTATATAAATTTCTGTAAAAGGGTAAAAATATTTACATTAACTAAGCTTTTTTCTGCATTTAAAATATCCCCCCCAAATTTTTTCTTTTTAGATGCTTTCGGCTGTATGATCGGTTCTCTATAACTGCACGATGCACAATACTTAACGCTTAACAATCATTTATCGTTATAATCTTTCGATTCGTATGTAAAATACTGAATGCGGGTAAAAATATTTTCATTTAGTGAGCTTCTTTCCGCATTTTTAAAATCCCCCCAAATTTTTTTTCTTTTTTAAAGCTTTCGGCTTGCTGAATGATTCTTTATAACTGCATGAGGCATCACACTTAACGCTTAAAATGCATTTATCGTTATTACCATTTGATACGTATATAAGATACTGAAAACGGGAAAAAATATTTACATTTAGTGAGTTAATTACTACATTTTAAAAATCCCTGCCTCTTTCTTTTTTTAGAAGATTTTGGCTGGACGAATGATTCTCTATAACTGCACGACCAAATATACTTTACGCTTAACTTTCATTTATCGTTATAACCTTTTGATACGTATATAAATTACTGCAAACGAGTAAAAATATTAACATTTAGTGAGCTTCTTTCTGCATTTTAAATATCCCCTCAATTGTTTTCTTTTTAGAAGCTTTCGGCTGGCTAATTATTCACTATAAATGCACGATGCACAACACATAACGCCTAACATTTATATATCGTTATTACCTTTTGATGCGTATAAAAATTACTGTAAATGGGTAAAAATATTTACATTTAGTGAGCTATTTTCGGCATTTTAAAAATCCCACCAATTTTTCTTCTTTTTAAAGCTTTCGCCAAGCTGAATGATTGTCTATAACTGCACCATGCACAAAACCAAACGCTTAAGATTCATTTATCGCTATAACCTTTTGAAACGTATATAAATTTCTGTAAACGGGTAAAAATATTTACATTTAATAAGGTTCATCCTGCATTCTAAAAATCTCCCCAAATTTTTTTCTTTTTAGAGGCTCTCGGCTGGCTGAATTATTCTCTATAACTGTACGATGCACAACATTTATCGCTCAACATTAATTTATCGTTATAACCTTTTGATACGTATATAAATTACTGTAAATTGGTAAATATATTTACATTTAGTGGGGGTTGTCCTTCATTTTACAATTCTCCCCTAATTTTTTTTCTTTTTAGAAGCTTTCGGCTGGTTGAATGATTCACTATAACTGCACGATCGACAACACTTAACGCTTAACAATCATTTATTGGTAATAACCTTTTAATACGTATAAAAATTACTGTAAAGGAGAAAAAATATTTACATTTACTGAATTTCTTTCTGCATTTTAAATATCCCCTCAATTTTTTCTTTTTAGATGTTTTCGGTTGGTTGAATTATTCTCTATAAATGCACGATGAAAAACACTTAAAGCTTAACATTTATATATCGTTATAACCTTTTGATACGTATATAATTTACTGTAAATGGGTATAAATATTTTCATTTAGTGAGCTTTTTCCTGCATTTTAAAAATCCACTCAATTTTTTTTTTTGGAGGCTTTCGGCTGGCTGAATGATTCTCTATAACTGCACGATGCGCAATACTTAACAATTAACTATCATTTATCGTTATAACTTTTCTATTCGTATGAAGATTACTGGAAACGGGTATAAACATTTGCATTTAGTGAGCTTTTTCTACATTTTTAAAATCCCCACCAATTTTTTTTTTAGAAGACTTCGGCTGGCTGAATGATTCTTTTATAACTGCGCGATTGACAACACTTTACGCTTATCAATCATTTATCGTTATAACCTTTCCATTATTATATAAATTACTGTAAACGGGTAATTATATATACATTTAGTGAGCTTTTTTCAGCATTTCAAGATACCCCCCCAAAATTTTTTATTTTTAGAAGCTTTCGGGTGGATGATTGATTCCCTCTAACTACACGATAAACAATACTTAACGCTTAACATTCATTTTTCGCTAAAACGTCTCGTATCGTATGTAAATAACTGAAAAAGGGTAAAAATATTTACATTTCGTGAGGTTCTTTCTGTATTTTTAAATTCCCCCCCTATTGTTTCTTTAGAATTTTTCGGCTGGCTGAATGATTCTCTATAACTGCATGAGGCGCAACACTTAACGCTTAACATTCATTTATCGTTATAACCATTTGATACGTATATAAATTACTATAACAAGAAAAAATATTTACATTTAGTTTACTAATTACTACGTTTTAAAAATCCCCGCCTCTTTCTTTATTTTAGAAGCTTTTGGCTGGCCGAATGATTCTCTATAACTGCACGACGTAAAATACTTTACGCTTAACTTTCATTTATCGTTATAACCTTTTGATACGTATTAAAATTACTGTAAACGAGTAAAAATATTAACATTTAGTGAGCATCTTTCTGCATTTTAAATATCCCCTTAATTTTTTCTTTTTAGAAGCATTCGGCTATATGAATTATTCTCTACAAATGCACGATGCGCAACACTTAACGCTTAACATTTATATATAGTTATAACCTTTTAATACGTATAAAAATAACTGTAAATGGGTAAAAATATTTACATTTAGTGAGCTATTTTCGGCATTTTATAAATCATACCAATTTTTTTTCTTTTTTAAAGCTTTCGGCTGGCTGAATGATTGTCTATAACTACACCATGCACAACACCTAACGCTTAACATTCATTTATCGTTATAACCTTTTGATACGTATATAAATTTCTGTAAACGGGTAAAAATATTTACATTAAATCAGGTTCATCCTGAATTCTAAAAATCTCCCCCAATTTTTTTCTTTTTAGAAGCTTTCGGCTGGCTGAATTATTCTCTTAAACTGCACGATGCACCACACTTATCGCTCAACATTCATTTATCGTTATAACCTTTTGATACGTATATAAATTACTATAAATTGGTAAATATATTTACATTTAGTGAGGGTTATCCTGCATTTTACAATTCTTCCCTAATTTTTTTCTTTTTAGAAGCTTTCGGCTGGTTGAATGATTCTCTATAACTGCACGATCGACAACACTTAACGATTAACAATCATTTATCGTAATTACGTTTTAATACGCATAAAAATTACTGTAAATGAGGAAAAATATTTACATTTACTGAATTTCTTTCTGCATTTTAAATATCCTCTCAATTTTTTCTTTTTAGATGTTTTCGGCTGGCTGAATTATTCTCTATAAATGCACGAAGCACAACACTTAACGCCTAAAATTTATTTATCGTTATAAACTTTTGATAGGTATATAAATTTCTGTAAACGGGTAAAAATATTTACATATAGTAAGGGTCACCCTGCATTTAAAAATCTCCCCCAATTTTTTTCTTTTTAGAAGCTTTGATCTGGCTAATTATTTACTATAACTGCACGATACACTACACATAACGCTCAACATTCATTTATCGTTATAACCTTTTGATACGTATATTAATTTATGTAAACGGGTAAATATATTTACAGTTTGTAAGGTTCATCCTGCATTTTAAAAATCTCCCCCAAGTTTTTTCTTTTTAAAAGCTTTCGGAGGGCTGAATTATTCTCTATAACTGCACGATTGACAACACTTTACGCTTAACAATCATTTATCGTTATAACCTTTCGATTATTATATACATTACCGTAAACGGGTAAAAATATTTACATTTTGTGAGCTTTTTTCTGCATTTCAAGATTCCCCCCCAACATTTTCTATTTTTAGAAGCTTTCGTGTGGATGATTGATTCCCTCTAACTACATGATGAACAATACTTTAAGCGTTAACATTTACAATTTACATTTACATTAACACTTCATTTACATACCAATACATTTGAACATTACTGTAAACGGGAAAAAATATTTACATTTAGTGAGCTAATTACTACATTTTAAAAATCCCCGCCTCTTTCTTTTTTTTAGAAGCTTTTGGCTGGCCGAATGATTCTCTATAACTGCACGACGTAAAATACTTTACGCTTAACTTTCATTTATCGTAATAACCTTTTGATACGTATTAAAATTACTATAAACGAGTAAAAATATTAACATTTAGTGAGCTTTTTTCAATTTTTTTCTTTTTTAAATCTTTCGGCTGGCTGAATAATTGTCTATATGTGCACGATGCACCACACTTATCGCCACACAATCATTTATCTTTAAAACCTTTTGATACGTATATAAATTACTGTAAGTTGGTAAATATATTTACAATAATAAGGGTTACCCTGCATTTTACAATTCTCCCCCAATTTTGTTTTTTAGATGCTTTCGTCTTGTTGAATGATTCTCTATAACTGCACTATCGACAACACTTAACGCTTAACAATCATTTATCGTTAAAACCTTTTAAAACGTATAAAAATTACTGTAAACAAGTAACTTACTGGCTGAATGATTCTCAATAACTGCACGATTGACAACACTTAAAGCTTAACATTAATTTATCGTTATAAAATTTTTAACGTATAGAAATTACTGTAAAAGGGTAAAAATATTTACATTTAGTGAGCTTTACTGCATTTCAAAAATCCTCCCAAAATTTTTTCATTTTAGAAGCTTTCGGCTGTATGATCGATTCTCTATAACTGCACGATGCACAATACTTAACACTTTACAATAATTTATCGTTATTACCTTTAAATCGTTGGTAAATTTACTGAAAACGGGTAAAAATATTTACATTTAGTGAGCTTTTTTCTGCATTTCAAGAATCCCCCCAAAATTTTTTATTTTTAGAAGTTATCGGGTGGATGATTGATTCCCTCTAACTACATGATGCACAATAATTAACGCTTAACTTACATTTTTCGTTACAACCTTTCGTATCGTATGTAAATTACTGAAAACGGGTAAAAATATTTACATTTCGTGAGCTTCCTTCTGCATTTTAAAATTCCCCGCCAATTGTTTCTTTAGAAGCTTTCGGCTGGCTAACTGATTCTCTATAACTGCACGAGGAACAACACTTAACGCTTAACATTCTTTTATTGTTATAACCATTTGATACATATATATAAATTACAGTAAACGGGAAAAAATATTTACATTCAGTGACCTAATTACTTCATTTAAAAATCCCCGCCTATTTTTTTTTTAGATGCTTTTGGCTGGCTGAATGATGCTCTATAACGGCACGACGCAAAATACTTAACCCACCAATTTCTTAAATCCCACCAATTTTTTTTCTTTTTTAAAGCTTTCGGCTGGCTGAATGATTGTCTATAACTACACCATGCACAACACCTAACGCTTAACATGCTTTTATCGTTATAACCTTTTGATACGCATAAAAATTAATGTAAATAAGTAAAAATCTTTACATTTATTGAGCTTCTTTCTGAATTTTAAATATCCCCTCAATTTTTTTCTTTTTAGAAGCTTTCGGCCGGCTGAAATATTCTCTATAAATGCACGATGCACAACACTTAACGCTTAACATTTATTTATCGTTATAAGCTTTTGATACGTATATTAATTTCTGTAAACGGGTAAAATTATTTAGGATAAATAAGGTTCATCCTGCATTTTAAAAATCTCCCCCAATTTTTTTCTTTTTAGAAGATTTACGCTGGCTGAATTATTCTATATAACTGCACGATGCAAAACACTTGGTGCTTAACATTAATTTTATGTTATAACCTTTTGATACGTAAATAAATTACTCTAAACGGGTAAAAATATTTACATTTAGTGAGCTTCATCTACATTCTATAAATTCCACCCCATTTTTCTTCTTCTTAGAAGCTTTCGGCTGCCTAAATGACTCTCAATAACTGCACGATGCACATCACTTAACGCTAAACATTCATTTATCGCTATAACCTTTTGATACGTATATTATTTACTGTAAATTGGTAAATATATTTACATTAAGTGAGGTTCATCGTGCATTTAAAATTCTCCCCCAATTTTTTTCTATTTAGATGCTTTCGGCTTGCTGAATGATTCTCTATAACTGCACAATTGACATCACTTAACGCTTAACAATCATTTATCATTATAACCTTTCGATTATTGTATAAATAAATGCAATCGGGGAAAAATATTTCCATTTAGTGAATTTCTTTCTGCATTTAAAAATCCCACACAAATGATTTTTTTTCGAATCTTTCGGCTGGCTGATACATATATATAAATAACAGTAAACGGGAAAAAATATTTACATTCAGTGAGCTAATTACTTCTGTTAAAAATCCCCGCCTATTTTTTTTTAGATGCTTTTGGCTGGCTGAATGATTCTCTATAACTGCATGACGCAAAATACATAACGCTTAACATGCTTTTATCGTTATAACCTTTTGATATGTATATAAATTTCTGTAAACGGGTAAAAATATTTACATTTAGTAAGTTTCATCCTACATTTTTGAAATCTCCCCCAATTATTTTCTTTTTAGAAGCTTTCGGCTGGCTGATTTATTCTCTATAAATGCACGATGCACAACACTTAATGCTTAACATTTATTTATCGTTATAAAATTTTTATACGCATAGAAATTACTGTAAAAGGGTATAAATATTTACATTTTGTGAGCCTTTTTTCTGCATTTGAAAAATCCCCCCTAAATTTTTTCATTTTAGAAGCTTTCGGCTGTATGATCGATTCTCTATAACTGCCCGATGCACAATACTTAACGCTTAAAAATAATTTATCGTTATAACCTTTCAATTCGTAGATAAATTTACTGAAAATGGGTAAAAATATTTACATTTAGTGAGCTTCTTTCCGCATTTTTAAAAACCCCTCCCAATTTTTTTCTTTTTTAAAGCTTTCGGCTGGCTGAATGATTCTCTGCAACTGCACTAGGCACAACACTTAACCCCCGAAAATTCATTTATCGTTATAACCATTTGATACGTATACAAATTACTGTAAACGGGAAAAAATATTTACATTTAGCGAGTGTATTACTGCATTTTAAAAATCCCCGCCTCTATTTTTTCTTAGGAGCTATTTGCTGGCCGAATGATTCTCTACAACTGCACAACGCAAAATACTTAACGCTAAACTATCATTTATCGTTATAACCTTTTGATTCTTATAAAAATTACTGTAAACGAGTAAAAATATTAACATTTAGTGAGCATCTTTCTGCTTTCTAAATATCACTTCAATTTTTTTATTTTTGAAGCTTTCCGCTGGCTGAATTATTCTCTATAAATGCACGATGCACAACACTTAACGCTTAACATTTATATATCGTTATTACATTTTCATACGTATATAAATTACTGTAAATGGGTAACAATATTTATATTTATAGAGCTATTATCTACATTTTAAAAATCCCACCATTTTTTTTTTCTTTTTTAAAGATTTCGGCTAGCTGAATGATTGTCTATAAATGAACGATGCACAACACTTAACGCTTAACATTCATTTATCGTTATAACCTTTTGATACGTAATACTTACTGTAAATTGGTATTGATATATACATTTAGTGAGGTTCACCCTTCATTTTACAATTCTCCCATATTCTTTTATTTTAGAAGCTTTCGGCTTGTTGAATTATTATCTATAAATGCACGATGCACAACACTTAACGCTTAACATTTATTTATCGCTATAATCTTTTGATATGTATAAAAATTACTGTAAATTTTTAAATATATTTACATTTACTGAGCTTCTTTCTGCATGTTAAAAATCCCACCAATTTATTTCTTCTTTAAAGCTTTCGGCTGGCTGATTATTCTCTATAACTGCACCATGCACAACACCTGACGCATAACATTTGTTTATCGTTGTAACCTTTTGTTACGTATATTAATTTCTGTGAACGGGTAAAAATATTTACATTTAGTAAGGTTCATCCTGCATTTTAAAAAACATCCCTCGGCTGGCTGAGTTATTTTTTTAACTACACGATGCACAACATTTATCCCTCAACATTCATTTAACTTTATAACCTTTTGATACGTTCATATATTACTAATATAATATATTACTCTAAAGGGGTAAAAATATTTACATTTAGTGAGCTTCATCTGCATTCTAAAAATTCCTCCCCATTTCTCTTCTTTTCAGAAGCTTTCGTCTAGCTGAATGATTCTAAATATCTGCACGATGCAAAACACTTATCACTTAAATTTCATTTATCGTTCTAACCTGTTGATACGCATAAAAATTACTGTAAACTAGTAAAAAAATTAACATTTAGTGAGCTTCTTTCTGTATTTTAAATATCCCCTCAATTTTATTATTTTTATAAGCTTTCGGGTGGCTGAATTATTGACTAAAATTGCACGATGCACAACACTTAACGCTTAACATTTATATATCTTTATAACCTTTTCATACGTATAAAAATTACTGTAAATGGGTAAAAATATTTACATTTAGTGAGCTTTTTTCTGCATTTTAAAAATCCCCTCAATTTTTTTCTTTTTGGAGGCTTTCGGCTGGCTGAATGATTCTCTAAAACTGCACGATACACAATACTTAACGCTTAATAATCATTTATCGTTATAACCTTTCGATATGTATGTAAATTACTGGAAACGGGTAAAACTATTTACATTAAGTGAGCTTCTTCCTGCATTTTTAAAATCCCCTCAATTTTTTTCTTTTTAGAAGCATTCGGCTGGCTGAATTATTCACTATAAATGCACGATGCACAACACTTAACGCTTAACATTTATATATCGTTATAACCTTTTGATACGTATAAAAATTACTGTAAATGGGTAAAAATATTTACATTTAGTGAGCTTTTTTCGGCATTTTAAAAATCCCACCAATTTTTTTTCTTTTTTAAAACTTTCGGCTGGCCGAATGATTGTCTATAACTGCACGATGCACCACACTTATCGCAATCATTCATTTATCGTTAAAACCTTTTGATATGTATATAAATTACTGTAAGTTGGTAAATATACTTACATTAATAAGGGTTATCCTGCATTTTACAATTCTCCCCCAATTTTTTTTTTTTAGATACTTTCGTCTTGTTGAATGATTCTCTATAACTGCACTATCGACAACACTTAACGCTTAACAATCATTTATCGTTATAACCTTTTAAAACGTATAAAAATTACTGTAAACGAGTAAAAATATTTACATTTACTGAATTTCTTTCTGCATTTTAAATATCCCCTCAATTTTTTCTTTTTAGAAGTTTTCGGTTGGCTGAATTATTCTCTAAAAATGCACGATGAAAAACACTTAAAGCTTAACATCGATTTATTGGTATAACCATTTTATACGTATACAAATTACTGTAAATGTGTAAAAATATTTACATTAAGTGAGCTTTTTTCTGCCTTTTACAAATCCACTCAATTTTTTTTTTTGGAGGCTTTCGGCTGGCTGAATAATTCTCTATAACTGCACGATGCACACTACTTAACAATAAACAATCATTTATCGTCTTAACCTTTCTATTCGTATGTAAATTACTGGAAACGGGTAAAAATATTTACATTTAGTGAGCTAATTACTGCATTTTAAAAATCCCCGCCTATTTTTTTTTAAAAGCTTTTGGCTAGCTGAATGATTTTCTATAACTGCATGACGAAAAATACTTAACGCTTAACATTCATTTATCGTTATTACCTTTTGATATTTATAAAAACTACTGTAATCGAGTAAAATTATGTACAATAAGTGAGCGCGTAAAAATATTTACATTTAGTGATCTTGTTTCTACATTTTTTTAATCCCCACCATTTTTTTTTTTAGAAGCCTTCGACTGGCTAAATGATTCTCTTTAACTGAACTAGGATCAACAATTACCACTTAACATTCATTTGTCGTTATAACCATTTGATACGTAAATAAATTACTGTAAACGGGAAAAAATATTTACATTTAGTGAGCTAAGTACTGCATTTTAAAAATCCCCACCTAATTTTTTTTAGAAGCTTTTGGCTAGCTGAATGATTTTCTATAACTGCATGACGCAAAATGCTTAACGCTTAACATTCATTTATCGTTATAACCTTAGGATACGTATAAAAATTACTGTAAACGAGTAAAAATATATACATTAAGTGAGCTTCTTTCTGCATTTTAAATATCCTTTCAATTTTTTTCTTTTTAGAAGCTTTCGGCTGGCTGAATTATTCTCTATAAATGCACGATGCACAACACTGAACGCTTAACATTTATTTGTCGTTATAAACTTTTGATTGGCATATAAATTTCTGTAAACGGGTAAAAATATTTACATATAGTAAGGGTCATCCTGCATTTGAAAAATCTCCCCCAATTTTTTTCTTTTTAGAAGCTTTCGTCTGGCTAATTATTCTCTATAACTGCACGATGCACTACACATAACGTTCAACATTCATTTATCGTTATAACCTTTTGATACGTATATTACTTTCTGTAAACGGGTAAAAATATTTACGCTTTGTAAGGTTCATCCTGCATTTTAAAAATCTCCCCGAATTTTTTTCTTTTTAGAAGCTTTCGGCTTGCTGAATTATTCTCTATAACTGCACGATTGACTACACTTTACGCTTAACATCCATTTATCGTTATAACCTTTCGATTATTATATACATTACTGTAAACGGGTAAAAATATTTACATATGGTGAGGTTTATTCTGCATTTCAAGAATCCCCCCCAAAATTTTTTATTTTTACAATCTTTCGGGTGGATGATTGATTCCCTCTAACTACATGACCCTCAACATACATTTATCGTTATAACCTTTTGATACGTAAATAAATTACTCTAAAGGGGTAAAAATATTTACATTTAGTGAGCTTCATCTGCATTCTAAAAATTCCTCCCCAATTCTCTTCTTCTGTATGATCGATTCTCTATAACTGCCCGATGCACAATACTTAACGCTTAAAAATAATTTATCGTTATAACCTTTCAATTCGTAGATAAATTACTGAAAATGGGTAAAAAAATTTACATTTAGTGAGCTTCTTTCCGCATTTTTAAAAACCCCTCCCAATTTTTTTTCTTTTTTAAAGCTTTCGGCTGGCTGAATGATTCTCTGTAACTGCACTAGGCACAACACTTAACCCCCTAAAATTCATTAATCGTTATAACCATTTGATACGTATATATAATACTGTAAACGGGAAAAAATATTTACATTTAGCGAGCAAATTACTGCATTATAAAAATCCCCGCCTCTATTTTTTCATAGGAGCTATTTGCTGGCCAAATGATTCTCTATAACTGCACAACGAAAAATACTTAACGCTAAACTTTCATTTATCGTTATAACATTTAGATACTTATAAAACTTACTGTAAACGAATAAAAATATTTACATTTAGTTAACACGATGCACAACACTTAACGCTTAACATTTATATATCGTTATAACATTTTCATACGTATATAAATTACTGTAAATGGGTAACAATATTTACATTTATAGAGCTATTATCTGCATTTTAAAAATCCCACCAATTTTTTTTTCTTTTTTAAAGATTTCGGCTGGCTGAATGATTGTCTATAACTGCACGATGCACAACACTTAACGCTTAACATTCATTTATCGTTATAACCTTTTAATAATTAATACTTACTGTAAATTGGTAATGATATATACATTTAGTGAGGTTCACCCTTCATTTTACAATTCTCCCATATTCTTTTCTTTTTAGAAGCTTTCGGCTTGTTGAATTATTCTCTATAAATGCAAGATGCACAACACTTAACGCTTAACATTTATTAATCGCTATATCCTTTTGATACGTATAAAAATTACTGTAAATTTGTAAATATATTTACATTTACTGAGCTTCTTTCTGCATTTTAAAAATCCCACCAATTTTTTTTCTTCTTTAAAGCTTTCGGCTGGCTGATTATTCTCTATAACTGCACAATGCGCAACACTTAACGCTTATCATTCATTTATCGTTGTAACCTTTTGTTACGTATATTAATTTCTGTAAACTGGTAAAAAAATTTACATTTAGAAAGGTTCATCCTGCATTTTAAAAAACTTCCCCAATTTTTTTCTTAGAAGCCCTCGGCTGGCTGAGTTATTCTCTATAACTAAACGATGCACAACATTTATCCCTCAACATTCATTTATCGTTATAACCTTTTGATACGTTCATATATTACTAATATAATATATTACTCTAAAGGGGTAAAAATATTTACATTTAGTGAGCTTCATCTGCATTCTAAAAATTCCTCCCCAATTCTCTTCTTTTTAGAAGCTTTCGTCTAGCTGAATGATTCTAAATATCTGCACGATGCAAAACACTTATCGCTTAACTTTCATTTATTCTTATAACCTGTTGATACGCATAAAAATTACTGTAAATGAGTAAAAAAATTAACATTTAGTGAGCTTCTTTCTGCATTTTAAATATATCCTCAATTTTATTATTTTTATAAGCTTTCGGGTGGCTGAATTATTCTTTATAAATGCACGATACACAAAACTTAACGCTTAACATTTATATATCGTTATAACCTTTTGATACGTATAAAAATTACTGTAAATGGGTAAAAATATTTACATTTAGTGAGCTTTTTTCTGCATTTTAAAAATCCCCTCATTTTTTTTCTTTTTGGAGGTTTTCGGCTGGCTGAATGATTCTCTAAAACTGCACGATGCACAATACTTAACGCTTAATAATCATTTATCGTTATAACCTATCAATTCGTATGTAAATTACTGGAAACGTGTAAAAATATTTACATTAAGTGAGCTTCTTTCTGCATTTTTAAAATCCCCACTAATTTTTTTTTAGAAGCCTTCGGCTGGCTGAATGATTTTCTCTAACTGAACGAGGATCAACACTTAACGTTTAACATTCATTTATCGTTATTACCATTTGATACGTATATAATCCACTGTAAACGGGAAAAAATATTTACATTTAGTGAGCTAATTACTGCATTTTAAAAATCCCCTCCTATTTTTTTTTTAAATCTTTTGGCTGGCTGAATGATTTTCTATAACTGCATGACGTAAAATACGTAACGCTTTACATTCATTTATCGTTATAACCTTTTGATACGTATAAAAATTACTGTAAACGAGTACAAATATTTACATTTAGTGAGCTTCTTTCTACATTTTGAAAATCCCCACCAATTTTTATTTAGAAGCCTTCGGCTGGCTGAATGATTCTCCATAACTGAACAAGGATTAACACTTAACGCTTAACATTCAATTATCGTTATAAGCATTTGATACGTATATAAATTACTGTAAAAGGGAAAAAATATTTACATTTAGTGAGCTAATTACTGCATTTTAAAAATCCCTGCCTATTTTTATTTTTAGAAGCTTTTGGCTGGCTGAATTATTCTCTATAACTGCACGATTGACATAACTTAACGCTTAACAATCATTTATCATTATAACCTTTCGATTATTATATAAATAACTGTAAACGGGGAAAAATGTTTACATTTAGTGAATTTCTTTCTGCATTTTAAAAATCCCACGCAAATATTATTTTTTTGAAGCTTTCGGCTGGCTGAATGATTCTCTATAAATGCACGACGCAAAATACTTAACGCTTAACATTTATTTATCGTTATAACCTTTTGATACGTATATAAATTACTGTAAACATGTAAAAATATTTACATTTATTGAGCTTCTTTCTGCATTTTAAATATCCCTTCAATTTTTTTCTTTTTAGAAGCTTTCGTCTGGCTGAATTATTCTCTATGAAGGCACGATGCACAACACTTAACGCTTTACATTTTTTTATCGTTATAACTGTTTGACACGTATATAAATTACTGTCAACGGGTAAAAATATTTACATTTATTAAGCTATTTTCTCTATTTCAAAAACACCCTCAATTTTTTTCTTTTTGGAAGCTTTCGGCTGACTGAATGATTTACTATAACTGCACAATGCACAATACTAAATCTTAACAATCATTTATCGTTAATACCTTTCGATTCCTATGTAAATTACTGAAAATGGGTAAAAATATTCTCATTTAGTGTCCTTTTTCTGGATTTTTAAACCCCCCAATTTTTTTTCCATTTTTAAAGCTTTCGGCTGGCTGAATGATTCTCCTTAACTGCACCATGAACAACACTTAACGCTTAACATTCATTTATCGTTATAACCTTTTGATACGTATATAAATTTCTGTAAACAGGTAAAAATATTTAAATTTAATAAGCATAAGCATTTATGCATTTTAAAAATCCTCCCAAATTTTTTCTTTTTAGAAGCTTTCGGCTGGCTGAATGATTCTCTATAACTGCACGATGCACAACATTTATCGCTTAATATTCATTTATCGTTATAACCTTTTGATACGTATATAAATTACTTTAAACGGATAAAAATATGTATATTTAGTGAATTTCTTTCTGCATTTTAATAATCCCCCCAAATTTTTTCTTCCCCCAAAATTTTTTTCTATGGCGCAACTCGCGCCACACATCCCCCCTGTGGGCGGCCCTGCTACAAGTCAACTAACTCACTTCTAAGTCTCAACGCAGCCATTAGTCTCTTATCGATCGCGGGAAAAACGGCATTTTTAAACCTTTCTGTTTTACAATCTATTTCCCTTATTTTTTTCCTATGATCTGATCTACTGTCTTTATGTGACGAAACCCAAGTCGTAAATAATATTAATATTAGTGGACCAATACCTGTATAATTTTATTTCCGATATGGAGAGGTTCCACAAGGTGAAGGCTGAATTTATTAGCTGCTGTTGTAAGAGTGAGTTCGTTGGATATTGAACTACATCTGAAATTGTGTCAGTTTTTAATTTGCATGAAAGATTGAGTCTATATTTCAATCGACGGTCCGCAAGCGATTCCCACCCAAGTTGTCACTAAAGGTCAGAGACACTAACGAGGCTATCACAAGGAGCTTTCATGTATCTTGCTGATCTTCTCTGCACACGTCCTAACTCTGTTTTTAAGCCTACCTCATGTGGATCCCAAACACTGGCAGCGTATTTTAAGTGGGGTCTAGCAATGGAGAAGTTGCTGTTTTCTCTAACTTTATCGTCGCACTTTCCAAGTACTCTTTAAACAAACCCCAATTTACGATTAGCCTGACCAGTTATGTCACGAATATGTTTGCTCCACGAGAGATCATTACTTAGTTTAACTCCGAAATGTTTAACAGATTCTGCAGTCTCAAATAGGGTATTTTGTACGTAATAACTGTACTGAGGGGAGTTTTTCCTTTTCCAGGAGTTCCTTACGACACATTTTTTTCAAATTTAATTCTAGTTGCCTCGCATCGCATTCCCCATCATTGCGATATTTACCCAATTGCCTCTATTCGCCTCGATGTGCGAGTGCCTGGGGTCTTTCAAACGGAGTAATTTGGTTCCCCCCCGTAGTCTCTCTCGTGGCCTTCCTCTCTTTCCCTCCGTCTCCTCTCCCTTTGCATCCTCATTTCCTCTCAACCCTGCCGCGAAGGTCTGCGCCCGGTGCTCTTGCGAGAGCTATACTAAACGGTTGTTGGGGCGAGAAATTTCCCTAGTCATAATAAAGGCCATATTCGATTTTTTTTTAACTTTTCAATTGAACCGGATGTTAGAAGCAATATGTGAATATCATTGTATAAATGGCGCAAAAATATTGGTCAATATGACTTAAATGCATGGTAAGTCGTCATGAATAGTTCGAGTATTGACAATAGGCAGGCAGTAAATCTTTCTCATTATATTCTCTACTCTATTATTTATGCATGATGTAAATATTGATGTTCTTATTTATGCATGATATTTTGAATCTGTAGTAGTAGTCTTTGTATCCCTTGTATGTTGGAACGATTGAAGATTGAATGTTTCTTGGGTATTAGATTTTTAATTGGTGCTTTGCATGTGTGGTACGCGGGTTTTAATGTAATGTCGGTGTTCTACCATATCATTCATGCATGCCTGGTGCGAAAGCACCCCCTGCCACACACCCTTTGGGTGGCTTGCAGGGTATGACGTAGATGTAGACGTGAGTGACAGTCGTTGAGTGCCTCTTTTAATAACTGGTTAAAGAATTAGAAGATAAATTCTTGGACCACACTTCAATCAAGTACATCTACCCATGAGTAGGAAATAAGCATAAAATATCAATCAAAGCTAACAAAAGCACGAACATACACTTTACACGCAGACGCAAACACGAACCCCAAATCCGGCCAGCTTTCAACAAAAAACCGATCCCAAGATCCCCATCGATTCATCGGTTTCTCGGCGTCCACCTAGACTCAAAATTAACTAATTTCCAATCATTGCATTTAGCAAATGATGTAGCACGAAGTCACTCGCACGGGTGCATATACACCAGGGTTGCAATGATTGGAAATTTGTCAATTTCGTCGTTTTTAAAACGACAATGTTGGGTTTATCCACTGCGACAGTGGCTTACAAGCACGACTTCGTCTCATGTGCTACAATGTAAACTTGAGGCCTGAACATCTAGTTCCCAGAAACCCCCCTCGAAATAAGCCTTGAATGAAGATAGTTTGGTGGTGTAACTGGCTAACTAACACACCTGACCGGCTATTGGGAGATCCGGGTTCGAATCCCGATCAAGTCAAATGATTTTTTCACGGCGAATTTCGACCCTGGTGTCAAAATTAACTTTCGCCAGTCATTAGAGTGTAAAATAAATGCCCTTTCTACTCGCCTAGATCTCTCATCGCACTGCCAACGACACTCTCCGCTCTCCCATAAAGCGCGATTCAGACTGTATTCCTCATAGTAAGACCGATACAACTCTGCGACTGCGAGGTTATTGCTTGTTCTACAGCACCATTGTGAAACGCCTTGAAATTTCCCAAAATAAAGGTATTCGTGCTCTACTAAACACCAGTAAATTAATCAAATTGGAGGAGGTACGATCCCACAATGAGCTGCCAGCCATCAAAAATTACATACAATCCCTAGTTTGTAAATTTAAAACCCGGTTGCCCAAAACAAATAACCCCCTCCTTACTAATATCTGGTATTACCCCAGAAATCTCACCATATATTCATAGCCTCAACACATTACTCTTACTCCTGTGACCTCAAATCCTAGCTGATTTTTGGCCTCGTCAACAAGCCGCCTCCAGGCTCTTCTGTTCTCCGCCATCTCAATGCCACCACCCAATTTTCTCACGTCAATTGCTACTTGGTCATCCCGTCCCATTCTTAGCCTCCCTGGTGGGCGCTTTCCTTCCAGATATCATCTCCACACTCTCTTCATAGTTCTCTCCTCTTCTCTTCTTCTGGCAAGACCAAGCCATTTAATCATCCTGCTTCTAACCACGGCCACAATATCATGCCTTCTGTAGAGTTCTCTTTGCTCTTTGTTCTTGTTAACTCTTCATGTCCCTGTTTCAACAGTGCTTCTTAATATTTTTTCAAAAGGTAACAACTTTTTCTGCGTATGTTTTGTTTGTGTCCACACTTCTGAACCATACAAGAGAACAGGTTGAATAATTGCTATGCATATCCTAATTTTTGTGTTTCTTGATAGAAGCCTGCTCTTTAATAATTTTGACAGACTCCAATAACACCTATTGGCTGCATTTAATCTTGCTTGTATTTCGTGGTCCATTCAATTTAACTCATACAAACTTCGTAGGTTGATTCATTGTAAAGACTGTACATCTACATTTACATAAACTCCTGCGAGCCGCCGCATGGGCATGTGGTGGGGGATGTTAGGTCACCAGCCGTGTAAAGGTACAAGTTTTTGGGAGATGAAATGGTAACATGTATTATAGGAGTGTATTTAGTGAGAGTTTTTATTGTGGTTGCTTTTTGTCCACGGAAAAACGAGGTTTTGTACCTATCTGTTCGGCAGTGTATCTCTCTTATTTTATCGCATATGTCAGACCTAATAATGTAGAAAGGAGTAAATCTGTGTCTTAAACGGGCGGTTGCAACTGACATCCATCACCTGCAACTGACTTATCATCCCTCCAGGAATAATGACGATCTGCGCCATTCTCGTACAATATATTCTTGATGCATGGCATTCGATGGCATCTGAATGCATGTAGAAACAACATACGATGCCTAAAAACTTCGTCTTTGCACCACACATTTCGCAGCCAATCATTGGTTTTCATCCATCCAGCCTTTTTATTTGCGCGTACGAGCATATTCTGCAACCTTATAACATTCTTAGGGAGAGTTTTTCTTTTCAAATTTTACACAGAAATGTAACATCTTCAAATTACAGAGTAACGTATCTTCCGCTACTGAATTGGACAGAATCCGACATGAACAGACATAGCGCATAAAATACAGACATAGGTACTTTTTAGCGACAATGTAGCAATTCTATCATTTATTGGCAAATATTTCCATGGGAAGTTTTGGAGAGGAAGAATCTACTACAAATAGATCGCCACATTGAGAAACCAATGGGGAATGTAAAAGCAAGGGGAAATGCCATCTATAGGCAGCATTATCGCTTTTGCAGTGATCTTTTGGGCACTGGACAGCGCGGCGGACAATGGCGTAGAATGCCGTTCTCTAAAAGCCGACTGCGTATTATACATGGTGATAAGTAAATTCTTACATTGCGCTCGCCATAAAGCGGGTGCGTATTATAATCAGAAAATTGCGGTATATCTTGTACGAAGTCACTTTGATGGTCCGTCTCCAAAAGGTGCCGCGCGAAAGCTGACGTGTCATCTTTCTTCCGCCTCATGTTCCTCGGACCTAGTCCTAAAATTACGCCGTTTGGCCAATGCACATACAATTACATTTCTTATATTCCAGTTTATACACTTCTGATTGTACATTGGGGTCATTTGAGTCTTTTGAATTATTTCAAATTCGGCCCAAAGTTGTAATTGTAAAAAAGGATTTTATATTGTTTTTTTTGGAACAGCATTGGGTATGGTATCTGACAGGGGGCCAATAAAGGGTATATTACACCATTTGATTTTTCCTGAGGTTGAACGGGCGACAAGGAACAGGACTACGAGAAAGCTCAACGTTTCAATTTTTTATTTAAAATTCGGGTGATTTAAATATAATTTTTGCCCTCGATTCGAATACTGCGCCGTTAATTCAAACCGTAAAATGGTTCAATTGAGGCAGAATTTGTTGAGTATGGCTGTTTCCATTATTGCATGTGTGGTGACTACCATCGCATAAACAAATGTATACACTAAAATGAAATGTGGTCTTAGAATTTTTTCGGCTCGCTAAAAAAATTTAGATAATTCACAATCAGTGGCTCACGATTCCCGCAGCCGCCACTTGAATATAAAGAGAGTAAAGATCTCCTTGTGGATCCTAGAACATGGAGTGATAGCTGGGAATGGGACCCTGAGAGGGAGGGGGGATACAGGCTTTACTTCATCTCTGGTGCTCTCATGTTTTGTCAAGGTTTTCCAGATAGCATGTACGTCAACGGAAATCTTGTGATGAATACGACTCTTCTCTAGGCATGAAAAATCTCCTGACTGAGCGTGATGATGAGTGGGCAGTACGTGAAGGACTGATCAATCGGGGAAGCAATTCAGATTAACAGCTAGCAAGCAATCTGCTCAACTTATAAGAGCCCGACCGTTGGATACAACATACTGAAAAAAACTAAGGACAAAGCTATTCAAAAGTGAATATCAATATTGTAATATAATAATTACGCCTTCGCAAATTACTTCATCAGAGAAACGAACAGAGAATCATAACTTGGTAAGAGATGAATACCTTTTCGAATGTTATCTTAGAATGCACATCTACAAAACAGTGAATATGCTAGGACATATTGCCACACGACAACGATGCACTAAAGATTAGTGAAATTCGATTTCTCTGAGTTTTATGAGTAGCTCCACTCCATTTGTTCAAAACCTTTACTTTATGTTTGCATGTGAAGGATACGCTCCATGATGGGTGAAAGATATATTGAAAAATGCAATGCTCTTTCTTAGCCGTTAAATTGTGAATTTCTGAAACGATTCATTTGTCATGATTTAATTCTTTTCTAACAGAAATTTTCAAACCTTAAGTATAGAGCTACGGGCTACATGAATTGCTTGGGGAGTCAAAACATCGTTCAGTCAGGTGAAATTGGAATGGCCCTCATTGTCAGTATCCGATTTGAACATCCGCCAAAAATACGCTGGCTACTTTAGAGCCATCTTCACGGTGGATTTTGGAGTTACATGATATACCATGGGTCGAAAATCGAAAACTTACATGATCGATCAAAAGCAATTGTGAACGACAGGAACGACTTTCTTCCACAGTCGAATTCTTGCGTGTGTCTTTTGTCTTGTGCATGTTGTAACGTGCGTGCGTTCAGTTGATTCTGTCATGGATGCCCTGTTGTAAAAATTTCTTTAACTGTGGTTGGTGATTAGTGTACTTTGACAAAAACTGTGCATTTCTTTGATATAATATTCCATATTGAGACATGGAAGACGGCAGTCGGAAGCGCATATGCTTCGGCATTAAGTCTGGTCTCCTGCAGAAATCGCCTTCGAAGAAAGTCGTTGATGTCGACGATGCAGGTCAATCTGTCGAGGTTAGCAAGTGTAAAAATATTGAGAGTGACTCAATAAGCAAGAATTCAAAGATAAACTGTAGTGATGAAGGTGGCTCTGGTGATGCAAGTGTATCTAACTCAGGAAAACGTAAGCATGATGGTAAGCCCATCGTTGAAGAGACCGACGAACTAGACTTCCGACATAACTCGACCAAAAAGGCCAAGAAATTTGACATTCAGGAGATGCTAGAGAAGGCAAAAATTTCATCCAAGCAACATTATGAGAGTGAGTACTCAAATAACATTTCTCGTTGCGTTATAGTTCTTAATAAATGTAGTGATCGCGAAGTCATCTTGGTAAATTCACTGTTTATTATCTTTGCTGATTTTTATCAATCTGGCTAATGTTCGCCTTTAAGTACTTTCACGCTATCTTTGATACTTATTATCATGTTTTCAAGCTCTGCGTAGGCTTCTCTTGGTAGAAATTGGAAATCGAGTTAGTGTATCGAAAATGGTGAGTGCTACCAATGTTCTCGTCATGTATTGGTTTCATCATTGGTAAATTAGAATATTTGTCTATTGGCTTACATGGACATGTAAGAGTCGATCATTACTTCTCATTTCTCGACTGTTCAGTCTTAAGACTGGTGATCTCCATCCATCCCCTATGAAATGCTAGTTCTTTATTCCTTGAAAGGTCTCCTTATGTACTTAACCTGGTTATTTGATTTATATATTTATCCCATGACATTCTCGAGGGGGTTTATCTCTATTTTCCCTTCAGTTGTATTCTTCACTAACCTATAGTGCCTCATAATGAGCCCAATCCATTTCGTTCTTGTTTCTGGTACAGAGTTCCATACGATTTTATCCTCATTTATTCTTTTTTATACCTCTTCATTTCTTATACTATCCATTCAGTATTTCCCTCCAAAACTAGGATTCTAATGCTACTGATCTTTTTTGGTGTGCTTTCCCAATGATCCATGTTTCCTATCCATAGAGCGGTGAAATTCACACTTCTATCCATTGGGTGCCAGGCTACACACGAATGTTCTCATGTACTTACTGCTTCCTCGTCTGTAGTCTTGTCATCTTTGTAATCAGCAGTTGCCTTTTCATCTTGAATGCTTTCTTAAGCTTTGGTTCTTCTTTGCTTGATGTCCATCATACTTTTTTGTCCCAAGTACACCACTTACTTTTGTTGTACTTGTGAGGAAATCCACTCGATCTAATTTCTCCCCTCTTACCATGAATTCTGAATCCAGCTTCTTTCTTCCATGTGCTAGGATTTTGTGCTCTTCATGTATACAATGTAGTATTATTTGTTAAGGAGAATATGAATATTTATCAGCAAAACTATGATGTCCTGCAATGTTATACACACTCAAAGTGTGACGTACATATTGAGGTTAGATCTTCGTAATTATGCAGTGAGGGACCATTCCACCAGGGTGCCAAACTTTTTAACTTGCTCCCTCCCAACTTAAAATCATCCCCTTCCGATGAGTTCAAGTGTAAGCTTAAAGAATTCCTCTTAATTAAACCTTTATGTATAGTGGGTGAATTTTATACTCTATGGCAGAAAAAGCCCCCAAATTACCTTAAACTAATATAGTGCCTTTATTTCTCTTAATGAAGTGCCAAACTTATTATCGGCCCATTATTGTATAATAATATCATCATAAATTTGATGTCTTCATTTATCTGTTTACTTATGTTTTCTATCTAAATGTTACTTGCAAGTAACCTCTGAATTTGTGTATCATCTTCTTTTTTTATCTTTTTAGCCGGTTTTTATTATGTATCTATTGTTGGCAAAACTAAGCAAAAATTTGCTTGCAGTGAATATAGAATTATTATTCTTTTGTCATTTCTTTCATATTCATGTATACATTTATTATCCATCAGGGGCAATCCGCCCTGGTGCTGCTGGTGAGCCTATGATAGATGAAGATGACGTTAATCGTTTATCGCCTCCCTCGCCAGAAGATTATATCGTGGAACTACTCGACAGTCCAACAGGAGAACTGGGCGAGAGTGGAATTGATGACGATGACACCAGTGGTTTAACCACGAGTGATGAGGAGGAAGAGGTAAGTTCAGGGATCATTCCATGTCAATACGACCAAAAAAAGATAGTTTGATGCCCATGATCTCGGATTTTGATGAAATATGGGATGCATTTACTTTTATGTTCAAATATAATATTTTGTTTAGTGACTTCCACTAGCATGATATGCACCTGTGACTGAGGTTGAAACTTGGAACCATTTCTGTTAACTTGTCAAACAAATTATTGGAACCATTGCTTCATCCCAATTGGTGTGGTTTCTCAGACCTTAAGATTTATTTGTACTGCATATGTGGGGATATGAATGGGCATTGGATAGTGAAGACTGACAGTATAGCATGCTTTTGTACATGTCGACTGTCAAAGATATTGAGTGTTCATATCTAGGTCAGGAAATAAGTCCAAGGAAATTTAGTTTGAATATTTGGATGATACTCATTCACTTTCAAAACTTTGAAAACATGCTGTTTGAATACCTGTGGCATGTGAAATAAAGTTGGCAGATTAGTTTAGCCATTGCAGCTGAACTCTTACATAAGGTCATTGTCTATCATTTAGAGTGGTACTATATGCCCTAAGACTTCTGCCCAAAATGTGAAGTGTGACTAGACGTATCTAAATACTTATTGTTTATGTGTAAAAATAAGACCTTGAAGAATAATTATGAGATTAGTGCTAACCAAAATTAAGTCAAATTTAATTCACAAAAATTAAAAAGAATGATAAAGCTATGCCAAAAGATGAGATCTAAAGGCAGTGTTTCCCACTTCACCTATTGAAGTATCGGTGGACAAAAAGACAGTGCTCTCACCCTGTAATCAAAATGTCAAGCCTGTGTCTGTCAATTTTTTTGCCACAACATAACTTGTGGCACAAAATAGTTATTTAAATAGAGTTGTAGAGTCTTACCAGTAATTTATTGCCATCTCTAGTTTCAGACTTAAAATGGTAAACCTAGTCTCAGTGACTCCAGCTCAATGACTATTGATCCCTCATCTGCAGTGTAAGATAGAACTGAAATGTTTGTGCCTAATTTATGCCTTCATCATTGTCATTTCCCATTCCAAATCCAGTTATGGTTTCTTCACAGAGCTTCCGAGTCAATAATTTGTTTCACTTACTTCACCTCAATTATTTTTAAAACATTCTCATACCCTACTCCCACTGCTAAAATTGACATTGAACTGAGTTTCTATACTACCTGTTGATTACATTTTTAACTACTGTAGTATCATCTCTCATTAATGCAAAGTTTCGAAAGAAGTGGGTGGGTAAAAAGGACCAAACATTTGTTTGCAAAATTTTTATACAATTTGAACCATGGAGCATTGGCTTTATGTGGGTTTTTATTCATAGCAATTTGTGAAATTCGTAAAAATAGACTCAAGTACCCTGTAATTTGTTAATATGTTATTACAGAAATGAACTCCATTTGAAATACTCACGAGAGACCTAATAATAAATTACTGCACCCAAGTAAAAATGACATTGCTGTTGGTGTTTTTATCGTCAGGAACCACCTGAAACATGGGTCCCATCTGCTGAAAACCTGTCTCTTCATCACGGGAACAAGGCAGTGCTTGCCTTGGCGGCGGATCCTGCAGGTGCTCGTTTAGCTTCTGGATCTATTGATTATGAAGTTCGATTTTGGGATTTTGCTGGAATGGATGCATCCCTTCAGAGTTTTCGTACCATGCAGCCCTGTGATAAGTAATTATCTTGGCAGTTTTGTTGCATTTTTAACAATGTAAAAGTAATTTGTTTATCTGGTAATGATCGTTGCTTAAACATTATTTTTCAGCCATCCAATCAAAACCTTACAGTATTCCATGACAGGTGATCATATATTGGTCGTGTCTGGCAGTGCGCAGGTGAGTGATATTAGACTGTCAACTAGACAGTGACGTTAAAAGAACATTTCTGACGATGATACAATTTTCATTAATTAAATCAATCACTAGCTAATGATGAAGAGATTGAATGTTTAATTAAACCAGATTCTTAGTTATCTTAATATTAGTCATGCTGAAATCAAATCATGATTTTACAGTTAATGCCTCAGCATAGTACATCTAATTAATAATTTTGTCTCTAAATACTCTGGGATGGAACTTGTGCTTGGCAGAAAAGGAATTCATTGCAGTTTTACACCAATTCATATTTAATGTTCTGTTGTTAATGTTTTTCATCATTGGCAATCCATTCGGCTAAACATTCACGTATCATATTAAACGCACATAGGTGGAAAACTGCAAATAGTTCTTCTCACATCTATGTGGTCATCTAATGGATGTTCAGGTGAAGTTGGAAATATTTCCATAATAGATTTGGTGTTCATTATGACTTTTCTGCTTGTAACGCAGGCCAGTGTATTGGACCGAGATGGCCTCGAAGTGGCTCAGTGTTCCAAGGGTGATCAGTATATTACTGATATGGCTCGTACCAAAGGTCATTGTGGCACATTGAATGGTGGAGCGTGGAATCCTCGTGTGAAGGACGAATTCATTACATGCAGTATAGACGGGTAAGCTATTATGCTATAGAATTGCATTGCATGCCAATGAAAGTGTGCAGAAAGTTAAGCCTATATTTAGTTATAGATTTATATCCATCATTCCTATGATTGGTTTCATTTGAAGTTTTCATTAATCTCTTGTTTCCTGCAATGAATATGTTGTGAGAATGTGGATCACAGAGGACTGATCATTGGTGTGTTATGTAAAAATATGCTTACTCGCCAATATTCTCCTTTTAAATCAACAATCCAGTGAAAGCACTGGTATAAATTTTTGGGAGGAAAAGAGTTCATAGTTATCAATTCAGTCGGCTCTATTATTCCTGCTGATGGATGTATGATAAAGCAATAATAACCAATAAACAAAAAAACGTTTGGGTGTTCGAATGGTTTACACCATGAAACGGAATGGAAAAACTATTTTGAATTAGTGAGTGCAACTATTTCAGTTTGGACATTAATACAAAGTAGAGTGCTGTTATGTGACATGGGAACTTTTCATGTTACTCATTGATTTTTAAACTCCTAAGCAAATTGTAGCACACGTGGACGAATAGTTAAAAGCTGCGAGTAAAACTTAATTTTCTATTCTATCTGGAGAGTAGTTTACTAAAAAAGAAAATTTATAATAGTTGTGCAATGGAAACTGGTTGTGTTGGTGTGCTTATTTTATTTTCATTTTTCTTCTAGGACTTGTCGAGTGTGGGTGACAGAACAACCTCAATGCCACAAAACTGTCATCAAAACACGAGCCCAAAATGGGTTGAAATCCATTCCTACGACCTGCTGCTACAACAGAGATGGTAAATGCATATCTCTTGCCTGTTTGGATGGCTCTATCCAAATCTGGGATCTACGGAGACCATGCGTAAGGATATACATCACGTTAATGTCTTAGTCAATGCTCCCAAACTACATTCTTGAGGGAAAATAGTTCGTTTAATACATAACTTCATGTCCCTCTTATTTATAGATCAAACCAACTGAATTGGTGAGGAATGCTCACACCGTCAACATGGACATCACCAGCCTTTGCTATTCATATGGTGGTAATCTTTTAGGAAGCCGAAGTCTAGACTCAACTCTGAAGCTGTTTGACATCCGACTTTTTAAATATCCTGTGAACACTGCTAGTGATCTATTTACAAGATATTATGTGTGAGTATTCCATGTGTAAGATTGTTGTTGGTAAATGCATAGTACATGTCCATTGTCAGTTTTCCTCCAGAATTGAGCCCCAAGCCATATGGTAGTGGAAAGGCATATCTGCTTACTTAAGAGAGCATATTGGCACAAACTCTGTGGAACCTAAGGATTTCCATGTTTGAAAATTAACACTTGTACTATCTCATGCTTTTATTTTTGTTACAGACAATTGTTTCAGCACATTATGCCATCACAAGGGTAGAAAATGCAAAGTTTTTATTTTAATACATGCATATCTGCTTGAAATGAGGAGGATAATTTCATTATCTCAATATATTTGTTGGTTAAAAAATTACATTGTGCCTGTCAAATTACGTTTCGATTGGGTGAATGAAATTTAAACCAATGCACATCTTTCTTCATGGATGGCTCTCTTGATCTCTTCTGATCTTTCCCATGGATTCCCTTAAATAACAAACTATCTGGTATCATTTGGTCCCAGTTTTCAGTATTGACAATGCATACTGTAATGTGACTGACATGGGATCCCTTGTCCCTTAACCCCTTGCAAGAACTTTAGATGGATCCCTCAAAATCAGAATTTGAAAGAAATGGCTCCCAAATAAATGCTCAAATGGTATTTGCCGGAAAGTGGCCCTAACTGGGCTATGACCCTTCTTTTCACACTTCAATTTTTGTTTTTTAACCACATTTTCTAACTTATAGTATGTTTTTTCTCATAACATAAACTGACAAGATATCACCCTCTGTCTCAGGAGGTATTTGTCAACTACAGATTTTGTCATAAGTCCTTGTTTAAATCGATGTGATGTGAAACATTCTATGAGACGTTGGTGAAAATAAGCATGGATGATATTCTGGATCACACCATGTTTCCATACTTGGTATTTGGTGAAATATTACTCATCTATTTCACTGTAAATAATATTGAAGGTAATAGAGTGGTTGTAAATTTTTCTGAATTCTCTTGCCCAAACCTAGGGTGCATCTTGCATTCCTTTGAATATTACTTGCTAGAAAATACTGTACATTGTTAAGAAGTGCTTAGCTGTTTGGCCACTTGGTCATTTGATGTTAAAAGTTAACCGATAATTAACTTATCAGATATGAAACCATGTTGCTATCAACTGATGAAATTACATTATTCAAACCTTAGCTGATGCTGTGATGCATTTAGAGTCGAGTCTTGCACTGAAAATGTTTAAATTGGTGATATGCTCTTCAAGCTTGTGGCCAATTTTTAATGGCATAGCAATTGCATTTTATATTTATGAACATAATGCTATCAGATGTTTTGAAAGTGTTTTGCCGATACTCATTTTGAGTCTTCCTGATCAACATGTTTCTGTAATACTCACCATTTGGAATTTCTTAACTTCTCAATACAGGCACTCCCAAAGTTACTTAATAGATACGTTACAACACTCAGTGCATAAGTCAAAATTTATGCATGTCTAAAATTTTTCCTAAACTTAGTCTATGCTCCAGAGATGGTGATCAATGTGGAGAAATGTGGCGCAAATTTTTGGCCGTATTCCCAGGAAGTTCAATTACTGTGACAGGTTTCCTCACTGTATTTACCCAAATAAATGCTAATATCATCAGAAAGTTGCAGTCTGGGAAAATCTTGCAAAATATTTGAGTAATATTCCTGTGAATTGACCAATTCCTCAGGTTAATGAGAGTGTAGCATCTTAATGTTTCTTAACTGATGACTTACGTTGATTTATCATGTTCATCTGCAATTGCAGGAGCCATATAATGTGTCATTTGCCAACCTTAAGTTATGATATTCCCTGCTTTTGTTGCTGAGCTAAGCTTACCTGAGGTGATTGATGGCTCTGGTAGTTTCATTGTCACAATGAATAGTTGTAAGAGAAGGTAGAGGATTGCATGCAAACTACCCCAAAAAATCCTCTTAGTTCACTTCTGTATTAATAATCACGCACGCAGACACATTTTTGTTCTCACGGAGATGTCACATGCTGTGACGTCACCTCTGGCATCAGCTGCTGATGATGGTGATGTTGATTCAACTTTCATTTAGAAGCTGTGCAGAGAGGTTTTTAGGCCTTATTTCTTCACAATATATTTCCTCATAGCAAGATATGGCATCGTAAAGTACCCTGCAGACTTTCCTGAACCTGTTAGAATCCATTTCCTCAAGTTTTTCCGCAGCTGAATTATTGAAAACCTCCAACGATCCTTTTTCTGTAAAGCATTTTTGTTATCCACTCAATCCTTTTAGTGGCGCTTATCATCATCTTCACCTCCTATGTCTCTTGCCTTGTGTCTCTCAAACTCAATCGAATCTTCATTTGTCAGCCCCTGGTGTGAGTCAAAAAAACTGCTTTACATCATACACCTATACTCCAAGCTTGAGGACACGTACAAGCTCAATAATTTGATCGTCGACTTAGTCAACAGCATTCGCCATAAATCCTTCAAAATGTACAAGATCAGGGCAAAGTTTTCTGCAAACCACTTTAATATTTTTGTATGTCACTTCTTCCCTTAATGATGCTATATTTTTAAAAGAGTGATGAACATTGTAGGCCTTCCAAAACTCCCTTAGTGTCTCGTCACCAACCCCATCTGCAATAGAATCAGCAATGTCTTGCTTAAATGATTCAGTTTGAATGATGTGATGTCATCCTGATCCATTGGTGTTCGGGGGTCAGTTGTATTTTGGGGCAGAAAAACAACCTTAATGCAGTCATTTAAATTGTTCAAGAGTTGAGGGTGGCACAGGCACGCAACAGTTAAGGGTGGCCAGGCACATTATCAAGTAATAGCAGGATTTGCTCTAGAATGTATTTTTTTAAGGCAGCAATCCTTCGCTTGTGGTATGAAATGGTTGCTGTACCAGTCATTATATAAGGTTGATGTAACCCAAGCTAAAGCATTTGATTTCCAAACAATGGGAAGGGAGGATTTATGATAGTTTTTTTTAGGTTTGTGGGTGTTCTAAATGGTACATGAGGTCTCAATTTGGAATAGCCCATCGTGTTGCCTCCAAGCAAGAGAGTTGGGCAATCTTTTCCTGCCTTCAAGCATGGTGCATACTTTTCTTTTTTGGAAATATTTGTACATCTGGTTATTCTTTTTTAGAAAAGAATGCCTTGCCTCTGAGAAAAGGAGATGATATGACGTAAATTAATAATGAGGATGATAAGAGCTTATCATTTTAATGTGATTTTGGAGTTCAAAAGGATATAGAGGTTCATGGTTGGAGAAAGTTTTAGTCAATTCTTTGTTAATAAGCCATACTCCAGTACTCAAAATTACAAGTGACTGTCGCTTTCCTGATACTTATTTAAGAGATACAGAATGAAGTTGAGTCACTAATGAAAATCTCTTTACATATAATAGGTGTCCTTGGATTTCGTGTTCGCACATACGTGGTGATAACATTGCATTCAAACAGTTTATCAATTTCTGCAGCTATCAGTCACCACTCATCGCATTGTGAAAGTAACATTTAATTTACTGGCCAAGTCTTGTCTGCCATAAAAAATTCTGTGTGAGCATTCTTTTCTTTTAACTCAATTAGGGCATTGTCAAACCTTAGGGGACAATTTACAAACATAATGACAATCAGAATTCAGGTGCTCAGTTCTGTATTTTATGTAAGCAGCATTGTAATGAAGTGAGCGCAACCACTTATTTTGCTGTGTATTGTTACACTGAGTGATAACTAGGGTAGAAGACTAAAGAAGATGGTAATTAATGAATATTAACAAAAATTCCCCTTATGAATAATAAAATGGACCAATTAGCTTTGTGTATTGCTTAAAAATCTCCATAACTATTCAATATTTTCTCCACCAGCCAGTATGCTAGCAAACATTTTACTTTGTCATGCTTGCGTTCGAAAATTAAGGACATAACAATGGATTAGATTGCCTCTTATGAAAGTACGAATTTACATTAGTGGAACCTTGTAAATGTCGGGGAGTACCTGTACTCAAAATTGAATGGTTACAAAGTGAATGATGGAGAAGAGTCTCTGTTATGAGTGAACTGTCATTAAATGGGATGAGCCTGTAGATGCTGTATGAAATCATTTAGAATTATGGTCCTTGCATGATGTTTAGTGCATACCTCTTATGATTCTCACATCTGTGCAATGATAGTGTTAACATTGTTTGTGTATTAATGGATGCATCTCTCTCATTCCTTATTTCAGAACAAATTGCATGTTCAGTCCCAATGATCGAATGCTTATGACTGGGACATCTGTGAGCAAGGAAGGTGAATCTGGCAAAGTACACTTCTTTGACTGTACCACCTTTGAAAAAGTCAATGAAATCACAGTCTCTGATTCAGTAAGTAATGCTCACCTTTGAAATATTTGTTTAAATATACTGGCCCCTTCATTGTGCATAACCCTTAACCAGGTGGAAGGGGTTTTTAAAACTCGCAGAGCTAGGCTGCTAATCTGAATGAAACAGTGCCTCTGATATTTGCCAGAATAGCTTCTCAAGATGCTTTTTTTCTGAATAATGGTGTCTCAGATGCTTTTTGCTATTCTGAGTATGGAATTGGATCCTGCAGGCTCTCACAGTTACTATTTCATTTCTCGAGCGCTTTATGCACTTTGATTGTTGGATGGTGCCTGCGGTACTCTGTTTTATGGCTCAAATCTCAATATATCTCCACTGTAAAGCATAGGTTTTCCAGAGGTCATATGGCCAGCATTTTCTTTTTCATTCTTTATCTAACAGGAATTTTTCTGACTTATATTTTGAAGTCTTACTGTAAAATATGAAAATAACAAATAATTGTGGGATTGACTTGTCAGTACCTATATTCAAGTGAACTGACGCTCTCCCTCTCATTTAAAGAAAGTGTGTCCCTATAACCGGATGAAAGGGGAAGGTAAGTAAGTAAGTAAGTAAGTAGTTTATTGGTCCCGGAGACATAAAAAACATATGTATAGGACAAGTCAAGGAGAAGAGAAAAAAAATAAAAATAAATCCTCACCTCCAAAGGAAACAAAATTCATAAATACAAATCCTCACCTCCAAAGGAAAACACAATACATAAATACAATCTCTTATTCAAGAACTCATCGACTGAGTAAAAAACCTTGTTCAATAGAAGTTCTTTCAATTTCTTTTTAAAAACAGGAATAATATGAGTCTGTTTGATCTCACTAGGGAGACTGTTGTACAACATGCAACCTGCATAAGACGGTTGCCTTGTGAAGGACACTAAATTGTGAGACACCACTTTAAAATCACCATTTCTTCTGGTATTATATGAATGAACATCATTGTTCAAGGGCAATCCAAGAGCCAGATGATGCTCTTTAACATACATAATTGTATAGAAAATATATATACATGGGAATGTTAAGATGTTAAGTTCTTTAAAATATAATCTGCAGCTAGTGCGTTTATTTAAACCGACCAGAATTCTTATGGCCCACTTCTGTAGTTTAAACAGTCTTGTTGTTCGATGGGAATGACCCCATGCACAGACACCATATTTTAGTTGACTAAAAACACAAGCATGAGCAAAGTTATTTGAAACTAGTAAAGTTAAGTACAAGCCTAAGATTCAAAACCTTCCTTAGCATTTCCCTTTGCTGAACCTCTGGCTGTAGGCTAGCATTTTTTGACTGAGACTCATTGCTTTCCCATGACATTACTTTCCCGATCTCTCAGCTAGTGTGAATAGTTTAAGGTATATTAGAAGACCTACTTTACTCATAGCTCATTTGAAAATCTTTAAATCCAGGATGAATATTCACTCTCACTCTTAACCCTTTAAGCATGGAGGGGAATTAAATGGGTTCCATCTCATAGGTTGGAAAAGATTTAAATGGAATTACTGGTTTTTGCAGATGTTTCGTGAAAAATTTACATCTGTTTAACTAATCATTGAATAACCATATTTGATGGCATATAAGATGAACCCGTATTTTGACAGGCCCATGGAAAGGAAAAGTTTTATTATCACATTCACTGTGGGTGCTGCCAATTGGCGGTATGTCGTGCCTTACTTAGAAACGGCCGCCTCCTTGAAACACTGGTTTATTAAATTGCATTTATTTTGCATCTGCTTATCACAGCTGTCCCTTGAATTCAACCTTGTCCTTACATTGTATTAGCTGCTAAACTTTGCTCACCGTTCTCGGGCTAATGTGTACGTAAGATTGATTTGTAACATGTGATCCTTTCAAGAAATAATGGCATGACGCTCAAAATCCTCTAAAACTCGTTTCGTAATGTTAATTTCATACACATTATATCAGGGCAAAAAAATTATTTTGATTTGTAAAATAAACTTACACTCAATGATACTTGGATATTATTTTCTTAGGTGAGACAATGAGTATTTATACGCACAAAAGGTCATCAGATTAAGGTGTTTTTTGTGCAATGTGACATTTTTGTTGATGATCCACATGATAACAGGGCCTACAGAAGATACAAACATGTAAACCTTTCTAGTATTTGAAGTACAGGATAGAAATTGTACTCGAAGATAGGAGGGAATCACATTTAGTCGAATAATTTATTCAAAATATATTTTCATGTGTCAGACTCAAGGCATCTATGGCAATGGATTCAGCTCTTTGTGAAGGGCGAGAACATTTCTAGTCATTGGCTGCCTGAATTTCCATTTAATGTACTGGTAGGTTTTTTTAGTGGGAAGGGACAGGGCTGATAATGTCTCTGGACCGGAGCCTTAAATTTCTCATCTATATTCATGATAGCAGCCCTAGTCTGGCAGTTGTGGTTATAATCATAGGCTTTGGCCCGCTTTCTAATTTAGTGTATTTTGTACTGGGTACTCTGATTTGTATATCACCTCTGAGACAGTTTTTGGTCAATTTTCTGAAAAATGTGATTGAGGTAGATTATAATCACTTTCTGATTGTAATCTACCATATGGTGAGAAATCCTTGGTGATATAGTGTTTATAAGATCAGCAAACTAAAGGTCTATAGTTTCAATCTTGGTCCCAGGAAATTTTTTTCTTTTGACCATTTTCAGCATTCTCATCATGACTCGTACATTATTAGAAGGTTGAATGAAATTCATCCTACAATGTCTAATATTTTGTACCTTTTACTCATTTTTGAGTCATAATTTACTCATTGTTGAGAAACAACAGCCATGGCCAAATCTCTGAGCCTGCTTGGCATGAGAGTGCTCGAGTGCCACACAGTGGTGACGTAGAGGTAGCTTCCAAGCCTGCTAAGTCTACTGAGTATCACGCTATGTCCTTGGGCTGAGGCTAGATGCTTTGGGCTTCCTGCTTTAATATTTGGACAGGCTTCGGCCCATTTTGATGAAGAGAAACTTAGCTCAAGGTCTCCTGTGTGCTTCTAAAGCATGCTTTACCTCCACAAAGCACATATTTTGGCCTTGGCTAATTTCACACAACAGACTTACTGAGAGATTGACCACCATAAAAATGTACAGAGGGTCACGATTATAATTTTCGTTACACTCTGGCCTTTATTGAAGGATTGAAGAACATTGAGTCAAGTTAGCATTCATTTTCTTACCCTTACCCCTATCTATGCCAAATATTGATGAGTCCAAAATTTTTTTGTCAATGTTACATCCCTACCTGGAAGGAAGCAGAGTGAGATGTACAGCATCTTGTCATCGTCAGCTCTAAGTAGAGATTGCTTTTCTTTTTTGAAATCTCTTTCTTTTCAGTTAGTGCAACGATTTTCTTCCTTTAACACTATTAAATGCCTTTTTAAATGGGGATATATGTGTGAAAAGGCATAGCGCATCAGCTTTTGATATTTTCTCAAATTTCTTTGTCTGCTTAAGATTTCACATCTTCAATTGCATCACTGGTCTCCCTCTGATTTCTTTAACCAAACTGCTCTTCCCTTACTTCAATGCCTGTGTTCTCCAGCTAATCACTCTTAAGAAGGTTTTCTAGTTATGAATGGCCAGACTGATTATCCAATGCTTTTTGCTTTTATTTTTCTTCTTTCTGTTAGAATATATTCAGTTTTTAAGAAATTCTCATACTATTCTTCATGCTAAAAATCAGTGTTGCAGAGTGATATATTTTTCTACCAGTCTTAATCCAAGCAAACATTCCACAACAAACAAAATATTGTTCAGGAATCTCATTCATTCTGGCTGGATCATCCTGTATGCATCTAAGAGCTTAATATCTTAATTTAGTCCCAATCTAACCTGCTTAACAGTTGGTGGTTTCTGGCGATACTTCATGGAGTTCACTAATCATTTTGAGTGAATAGAGTAAACTTGTTTTTCCACACTGAATATAATTACTTGCGACCATGGTTTCAACGATTATGTAATATATTATATTATTATGATTATTTTATTATTATGAAGGAAATTATATTTCGACCAGATGATGTTAATCGTCGAAACCATGGTCGCAAGTTATTAAATTCAATGTGGAAAAACAAAGTTTACTGTATTCATTCAAAATGCTTAACAGTAATAGATTTGCTTGAGCTGGTGGAAGACCAGATTGAAATCTTGACTGTGACACAGAGAGAATGCAGAGTGGAGATGCAGAGATTGTGTATCCAATCTGATGGGTGAACTTAATATAGTATTTTGTTACTTGCAACAGAATGTTGCAGTACTGTGAATGAACCTCTTGAAAATTGTGTTGTTTTGCCACAATGCTGTGGCAGCTCTGTGTCATGCAAGAACTGTCAGGCAGAGACCAGGCTGAAGAATGCAGTGAAAGGGGTAATGGCCTATAGAAGTAGACAAAATGAATGATGGTGAACAACTGCTCTTGCATTCACAAAACCATCAAAAACTGGAGTTGTCAAAATAATGGCCGACCAATTTCAAGTTACCCCAAGGGTAATAAATGGGCAAATGTAATGATTACCCTGGGAGTACGTTAAAATTAAAATTGCAATTTGAAAGAAATATGTATTAAATGTCTAAGTGAGTCAAATGTCATCATTATTGGTGATCATGTTACTTTGTCATTGAATGCTCGCTAATACTACTCTCAGGTTATTCTCTTTCTACTTGTTTCATCTCTTAATGTTTGCATTGGCCCATGATGTATGTCATAATTGAGCTTTAATGACTAATCTTATTTTTCAATCTTTTCAGCATGTGATAAGGACAGTGTGGCATCCAAAGCTTAACCAACTTATGGTTGGAACTGGAAATGGAGTGGTTAAGGTATACTATGATAATGAGCGAAGTCTGCGTGGAGCCAAGCTGTGTGCTGCAAAAACTAAGATGAAGACCAAACAGGTATATCTCTTCACATCTTCAGTGCAATTAAGTTTAGAGCAATATCACAGGGAAGCTAATCAACCATACAACTATAGTACCAGTCCTACCTCTCTACTTTCATCTCTGGCCTCGGTATCATTTTCATCCCTGCCAGTTGAATTGGCATTGATCTACATCTACATACTACCCCGCAAGCCACCTCAAAAGGCATGTGGCGGGGGGTGTTAGGACACCAGCCGTAAAAAAAAAATAAATGAATAAATAAAAATAAAAATTTAAAAAAATTCCGCCTAGCATTTATTAAAGTCCTTAATTGTTCGGGGGAAAAACGAATTCCCATACCTATCTGTTCGGTAAAATATCTCTCTTAATTTATCGATTCTGACGGACCTGGAAATATAATGTGGTTCTAATATGATGTTCTCCGTGACGCTCTGAAAGATATCCATTCTCAATTGCTCAAGCAATCTAAGCCTAGCGCGCAGCCTCCGAGTCTCGAGCGGCTCCCACCCTAAATCGTTCAAAATCCGCGTAATGCTTTCTGTTCGGCCGTAGCAGTTTTTGACAAATCGCGCAGCTTTCCTTTGTATTTTATTAAGTTCATGGACTAGGTCTTTCTCCGCCGGATCCCATATGCTCGCTGCATATTCAAGGTGTGGCCGGATGAGTGCGAAATAGCACCTCTCTTTCACTTTCTCATCCGAAAATCTTCCAACAACACGCTTGACAAATCCTAGCTTCTTCAGGGCTCTGCCACAAATATTTCTTATATGTGTCCCCCACGATAGGTTCGAAGTTATCATAACTCCCAGGTATTTAACTTCATCTGTCGCATTTATGCTAAATCCATCCACAACATGGGGATAGTTGGACGACCTACGCAAGAAATGAACCGCGGTGCATTTGCTCAGATTAAGTTCTAGTCCCCACTCTTTGCTCCATGCATGAACTTTGTTTAAGTCCAATGACAGAATTTCAAAGTCAGAGTGATTAATAATTTCGCGGTATATGACAGCGTCGTCGGCAAATAAACGTATTTTACTGCTAATTCGGGAGCAAAGGTCTTTTATATATATAATGAACAAGAGTGGGCCAATAACGCTTCCTTGCGGGACACCTGATGTCACTTTATCTATATCAGAGCTAATTCCGTCACGAACTACTTTTTGCTTACGATCACTCAGAAAGTCACGTTGATGTTTGTCAATTGGATTTATGTTTCAGTAGTGTCACCTGATCAAATAGTCCTGCTTTCATGAATAAATGTGCGCATCTTTTTATCTCATTTCCTCATTAGCTGTTGATATTCATTAGGAACACATTTATATTATGGCTGTTGGCTGCTGTGAATCACCATCAAATATAATGATACAACTAATGCGTAATCATTTGCTCTCATGTTTCTGATTGCAAAGCATTAATCATTCTTATTTTCCTCATAAATTTAACTGTTGCACTACTAGAAATGAATATATTTTTTTACATGTAAAGTTTGTCTTCTTTTCATAGTTGATATTTTTCTTTATTCTTCATCATCAAATGTTGATTGGCCGACTTGGTTTAGGCATGATTAATGCTGACAACCCATGGAAGATGGCTATTAAAGCCATTAAAATGTTGTGCACTGTGACCAGAACTTCCCATTAGCTGATTTATTTCTTAAGAATAAGCAGTATGACTTAATTATGGATACAAGTTATGTGCATGCTCTCATTAATTTACATTCATTCAAGCTATTTTGAAGGCTTACGATTGAAGTACTCATTTTAAGTACTTGTACTAAGGTTTTATGTCCTTCAGCATTCGATTTCAATGGCAAGCTTTAATGCTCGTTCTCACAAATTCAGATGGTGCTGATGTAAGTTGGGACACATGCCTTTGTACTGAATATGAGGCATGACTGTATTGATTTTGTGCTCAGCTGTTGGGATTTAAATCAGGTCAGATGTCTACTTGTTGTATTGGAGTGTGGGGCTGCTGACTCTTGTTGTTCATTATATGCCTTTTCATCTTACCCCTCCCCAGTCTAACTTCTAGCAATATTTTATGGGAGGTTTATGTGCTGTGTAGTTGATATTTTAATGAACGTGGCTGATTAAACTGTAATTACTTCAGTGGTGCATATTATTACAACCTGAAGTTTTTGCTTGTAATTTGTTTAAAAGTGGCTCTTGTTTATTTTTCTTTGAAATACAGGTTGAAGTGGTTGCCGCTCAGCAGATCATCACACCACATGCATTGCCAATGTTCCGCCAGGACAAGCCGAAATCTGTCAGGAAGCAGATGGAAAAGGATCGACAGGATCCAACCAAGTCCCATCGACCAGATCTTCCCATCACTGCTGGTATGTTAAAATTTTGTTTCCTTTTGCATTATTGTTAATGAGCACTGAAGTCCATTGTGGTCCTTCTTATTTCAGTGATAAAAATGGCAGATGGCACTGACAGTGCCCCTTCTTTTACACTCTTGAGGGGGACACTGGAAGAAAGTTGAGGGAAATCTTAACTAGCAGGGAAATTAAGCAAAACTATTACCACATTTTTCATAATTTCATTTAACTTTAAAGGATAGCACCGAAATCTAATGGTTGTTGCTGGTTGGTGCATTTGGCTAGGAAAAATAATAATTTATTTTCCTTAACACGTTCACTGCGGCGTGGCCTACCAGTGGGTCACGCAAATCCAACAAGCAACATGGCTGTAAAATTCATTGAATTATCTTAACTTGCGTGGAGTATTGTGAGAATAGGAATCATGGAGCTCTGCGACCCACTGGTGGGCCACACCACCCATGCAAAAGGCTGAGTGCGACCCACCAGTGGGCTACACCATGCTGAGAGGGGTAGGGCTTTGATCAACCCACAGTGAACATGTTAATTTCAAGTTAACTGGGGGTGCAGGGTACTAATCCAATAACCAAAGGATTTTTCTCTTTTGACTCCTAGTCTTTGCATCAAGGCCATATATTTTTCCTTCATTGCTCATGTTGTTTTAAGCAGTATTTCATTGAATTTTGGTGTTGTTTACCACACCATGTAATACTTTAAATCCATCAATCCCTTATCTTGCTGATGCATAAAGTGCTCTTTCTTTTGACACAACTCAACTAATCAGGTTAATGAGGACTTGCAGGGCACCCTTTAAGGAAAGCATGGACAATCCATGCTAACCTGTAATAAATTTAAATCACTGTAAATTATTCCATTGGCTTCATGATTTTTTTTATTACTGGGATTGTAATACTGAAGTCAAACAAAGGCAATGGTATCACAAT
The DNA here is from genome assembly GCA_963169105.1 of Ceriagrion tenellum. Classification (NCBI taxonomy): domain Eukaryota; kingdom Metazoa; phylum Arthropoda; class Insecta; order Odonata; family Coenagrionidae; genus Ceriagrion; species Ceriagrion tenellum. Next base: position 104,027,040 of record OY720638.1, on the reverse strand, counting down.
GTGGGGTCTGTTTCTCAGAGCCACAAGTTACAAGTCACGTGATGATTTTCACAAGGTAGATGGGTTACATATACCAAATCGAAGACTTATACTAGTCCAAAAAATGGCGTGCCTAATCAAGACCATACATAACTCGTATGTGGATGATTACGACACAAACTTTTGAATTGGAAATATTGTAAGGTGCTTTAGATTCATTTTAGGGTGGTGGAGGGGTAGGACATCAGCCTGCAAGGCTCTGTATAGCAGATTTGGAATGAATGTCTCATTTTGGGGTTTCCATTCTCATTCATTCTTCCAGCACCCTTCTAAGCCCATAATAGATGCTCAAATTTCCTGTGATCCCCACCTCCAAGCAGAGGGTCTCACCCATCTATTAATATATTTGAAAATATTTATTGAGAAAGGTTTGAATTCAAAGAGAGAGGGTCATTCCAGCCCATATATTTTTTGTCTCTTGGCCAACTTGGTGAAATGGTTAATTTAGGTTTAATACACACATCTCTGCAGCAAGGTGTCCATCACATGTTTGAAATATCCTGTGATTTAGACTTCTTTTCCACACTGAATCTCGAAAACAGTAGTTTTTTATCTGCCAGCAAAGCATCTCAGTTACTGTAAATTCCAACAGTCTGTCAATTTTCTTTGAGGTATCCTGTCCCCGGCTCGCTTTTCACACTAGCAATACTTAGAAAGGACAGAACTAAGTTTAGACTAAGGTATTGTCGACCTTATGCTAGCAGTTTGAACAAGGAATTTGCCGATTCCTCCTTTACATCAGAGATGAAGGTCATTTGGTGAGAGTGTAGTAGAAGGAAGTTGAGTGCTTGGGAAAGGGATACCCTGCTACCTGCACTACATTCTTTCTCTCTCATTGACCTTCTACCCAAACACTGAGGAGTCCTTTCCCCTCCTCTAGCTTACTTATCCTATATCTTTCTGATTCAATATACCCTTGTATTTCATGGCAGATGATCTAATAGTGCTGGGAAATCTGGATGCTACCAAGAATTGATTCTTGGTGAAAATCAAAAGAAATAATGCTTATTGCGTAGGCCTGTTTACATAGTGCATACACTTGTGCAAATTGATTTTTTTTAATGGTCCTAAAAATTGGCCTTTGGCTTTTATTATTGGACCGCTGATAGCGACTCCAATACTTTGTTGCTGGCCCATTCCAATGTCAATGGCCTTTGTCAGTGGCCCATTCCAATGGCACCAAATGCAAATTTACATTCTTAGCCTGTTGCATTTTCTTACTACTCCTTGTGGAATTTCCAAGTTTAACAGCTGTTGTAATTTTTTTGTTCTTTAAAATCGTAAACATGATCAACAAAGTTCAACTGTGCTCTTGGACGATTTCTATTTTATTGTTTTTTTTCATATTCCTGAATGATTTCAAATTTCTTAGCCAAATCCAGTGACTCTTTTCTATGCCATTGTGACATGTGTAATGAAATATCAGCAAACTTCTGTAGTAGATGAGGATCAAGTGTAATTAACAGCTGCAATGCACTTCTGGCATACAGCAAAACTCCTCTCCTTCTTCTCCCCTTCTCCCAACTCACTCATCTCTCCTCATTCTCGCCCTCAAAGACTCGGGAGGTGCAACAATGTAATAGGCAAACCCATAACAAAAAAATTTGTGGCGAGTCTATTCAATTTTCATTTTCATTTCCGAGTGGTAGGTTGTCACAATTTACTGAAACTTAGGGTACCTTTCCTGGTCTTATCTGTGACAAATGACCCCTACAAGTTTAGCTACTGGGACAAAAGTCACAGTGAAACACTCATTATGGTGGACTGGTGCTGACAGCCACTCATGATGGTACAAATTCTGTGTACTTTTAACATTGTGACCAACAAAGACCAAATAATCACTAGCTATGATACCTTTCTTGAGATAAGCCACTCTCATGATAATGTCCTCCCTCTGTATTGAACAGAAATTAAATCAGGCTGTGTGTGGACATTTTTTTCATCGTTAATGGCCCCAGCATTCTCTTTATACTCAGCCAAAAAGTAAACTTAGTGCCAACTCTTGTCTTCACTCATTACGCATTGTGTGTGTCAGCCAACACCTTACTCCTTTTCATTTGTAGTCAGTAGGTTAAGATTGCATTGTAAGGGTGCAGAGATTTTTTAGAGCTAAAGAAAATGTTGTAAATCAAAGGAAAATATAAAGTCTGGGAACTTAAAAGCTAGGTTTCTCTGTATGTGGCTTTTTTTAGTTTTTGGAGTGGCTAGGTTAGGGTACCCATTGTATAGGGTAGAGAAGAAATTGAAATTATTGCATCAAGCTAAAGAATACGAGGTGTGTTCAAAAAGTAAGGTGACTTTATATTTTTATGAAAAAATATTTATTTATTCTTCAACATTCAACTTGTCCCCTTCAAAGTAATACCCCCCAGATATAATACACTTGTGCCAACGCTTTTTCCAATCCTCGAAGCAATTCTGATGAGCACTTTTTGGTACAGCCACGGAGTATACAGAAGGCTCACCCTTATGAGAGTTATGATATGGCTTTTTTCTCTCTGCTATTCTCCACTAGATGTCAGTGATGTTCTTAAAAGTTTTCCACTGGTTCTCTCAAGGACAAGCGCACTTCCCTCCCCTACCCGTGTGCGGCAAACATGCACGCGAGAGGGGAAATTGGTGGAATGGGCGAGGGCTTTCGGATGGGTGTTCCGACAGTTCCGAGTCCTGAACAACGCTTGAAAATCATCTCTGAACCTGCCTGACGCTTTGCCTAGCAAAGCTCAGGAGCACTTCGGATGCTAAGCTACCTCGGAGTTAGAGTAAGGACCCGCGCCGGCCGATTTGGATTTGAACAGTCAAACGGTATATCACAAGAACTTTCCTTGGACACAGGAACTTTCCTTGGCACAAGAACTTTCCATTCGATAAACTATCAGTCAAGTCTATCCACGATCTACAAAACAAAGGTCAATCAAAGTTAATAGAAAAATAGTGAATTGGATAAGTGACTTTCTCAGTGATCGAAAACAAAAAGTAGTCATTGATGGTTTTTCCTCTGATATGGTCAAAGTCACGTCTGGTGTTCCTCAAGGAAGATCGGCCCTCTTTTATTCACTATTTACATTAATGACCTAAGCTCTAGAGTTAGCAGTAAAATAAGATTATTTGCAGACGATACAGTTATCTACCATGAAATGAGCGAAGACGCGGACTTTGAACTCACTTTATACCTCCAAGTACGGAACTGACTCTACGTTTTTGAGCTCAGCTTGGTTAATTGTGTATATTTCGTTGGTAAAGTTATTCTCTCTCCAAAAATTCATAACATTGCACTTGTAAAAATGCAATTCAGACAGCCAAGTATCGCACCATTCATTTATAGCATAGCTAGGTCTTTCTACAACGCAATTCTGTCAGACTCAGGGTTATAATCCCTGTACAATACCACATCGTCCGCGAATGGGCAAATTTGCTCGTAACAACGGTGGTGATATCATTAATATACAAAAGGAATAATAAGGGACGAATGACACTTCCCTGGGGTACACTGGATGTAACTATCTGAACTGACTCCATCTAGAACTACCCTCTGCTCGCAGCTGTCAGAGAAATCTTTAATCCAGCATATTATATCGTGATGTATTCCATAGGCTTTAAACTTAACAAGTGATTTCGATTGAGGAACTTAATTGAAAACTTTTTTGAAATCAATAGATAATCTCATCTACCTGGGCAAGCCTTTCTCCACAGGAAAAAACATCATGAAGAAAGAGGGCTAATAGGGTTTTGCAGGACCTGCCTTTTCGGAACCCATGCTGGTTTTGAACTAACAAGTCCTATCTAAATACCTCAAAATTGAACAGACATTATATGTTCCAACATTTTGCATGAGATAGACTTGAGGGAGTTCCGATACAGTTACTAGGAACTTCCTAACCACCACTCTTAAAGATAGGTGAAATGTTTGCAATTTTCCATTAGTAAGGGAAACTATGTTTGGCTAGAGATTTTTCAAATATAATTTTGAAGTACGATGCTTTTTCTGATGAAAATTCTTTATAAACTCTGGCGGGAATTCCATGATTTCACTGCTCTTAAGGATGGGTGCGACGTTTGCGATTTTCTCATCGCAAGGGACACGATGTTCTGCAAGATATTTTTCAAATATGGTTCTACTTCTGATGCTAATTTGTTATAAACATGGGCGGGAATTCGATCAGGACCAGTAGATTTCTTGGGGTTAGTGGATTTCAGGTGACTTTCTATGCTGGTACAAGAAATATTGACTGCATTGGATTTTTGTACAAGCAAGGCAATGTAGCAGCATTATTCTGAGGGCGTGAAGTGTAGACAAAAGTGTTGAAAAAATATTAAGGATATTTGCTTTTTGTAATCTGTCACTAACTCTTTCTCCTTGACCGTTTGTTAGTGACGTTACTGCAGATTTATTCCCTTGAACCTCCCTCACGTAAGACCAAAATGCCTAAGGGTTATCTTCCGAAAATTCACCTAATATTTTACTCTTGAACTCCATTAGTGCTTTTCTTAAGGCCACTTTTGCTGTTCTTTTAGTTCTCTTATATTTATCACAAATTTTCTTAAGTTCCACGTCAGGTAGATCCTGATGGATTCTGAATCCTGAATCTTCATTTTTCCATGCAAGATTTGTTGTTGCTTGAGAGATTTCCAGACATCTGTATTATACTTCCTAAGGTTCCGTATTGACTTTTTTCAGTTAACTTGGCATTGCATTATTAATGGCTGGTTGCATGATGCTACGAAAAGTATTCCATGTGTCGTTTGTAGTATGGCTTCGGCTTTTAGTACTAAACTTATCATGAGAGATGGACGATTCCTGTTATAAACAATCGAAATCTGCCTTGTTGTATAAATAAACTTTTCTTTTTGTGGCTTCCCTTTTATCAGTAATGTAATTGTCCATATATTGTCATTTTTTCCATCAAATTCTTTAAAAAAAGTGGGGGGCGTATTATACATGGTCATCTACTTACCACGTTTTTATTTGGGTCGTAGATAACATTTAAAGTAATCTCAGTGTAAGTTTAGGTGTTCGATTTTACAATTTTTAATCAAAAACAATGCAATGAATCAATTTAATGCATTTATTGACATGAAAATTTACACCCAGTTCCTCTTGTCTTTAACACTGTTAGCACTAAATCCTTCAAATTTATAATCACTATCTTCACTTAATTTGAACAGTTCGTGCGAAACACTGACATCTTACTTGCTGGCAGCATATATTGTGTCGCCAATGACATCATATTTGTCCTCCTCATCGTCCACTTTGCATTCTTCATCCTAAAGCAAATCGTCTTCGGATGCATGTATTGCACCTGTGGGGAAGCATTTTTTAAAACCTTGCTTAATCACAGATGAGTTGATGGCTTCCCTGGAATCCTTAATCCACTGAATAATTAGCGATAACTCCGGTTTCTTTGACTTTTCTGAAGATGTCCAAGAATGTGGTCTGGAATAAAGTGACTTATTCCACTTTTTACACATCTGTGTCTTAAATGCAACTGACATCCATCTCCTGCAACTGGCTTTTCATCCCTCCAGGAATAATGACGATATCTGTGCCATTCTCATACAATATATTCTTGATGCATGGCATTCGATGGCATCTGAATGCATGTAGAAACAACATACGATGCCTAAAAACTTCGTCTTTGCACCATATATTTTGCAGCCAATCTTTGGTTGAATTTTCTTCCATCCAGCCTTTTTGTTTGTGCGGCCAGATAGCATTCTTAGGGAGAGTTTTTCTTTTCAAATTTTAGACAGAAATGTAACATCTTCAAATTACAGAGTAACTTATCTTCCGCTACTGGATTGGACAGAATCCGACATGAACAGACATAGCGCATAAAATACAGACATAGGTACTTTTTAGCGACAATGTAGCAATTCTTTCATTTATTGACAAATATTTCCATGGACATGCATGGAAGTTTTGGAGAGGAAGAACCTACTACAAATAGATTGTCACATTGAGATACCAATGGGGAATGTAAAAGCAAGGGGAAATGCCATCTATAGGCAGCATTATCGCTTTTGCAGTGATCTTTTGGGCACTGAACAGCACAGCGGACAATGGCATAGAATGCCATTCTCTAACAGTCGACTGCATATTATACATGGTAATGAGCAAATTCTTACACTGCGCTCAGTAAGTAAGTCTTATAGTGGGTGCGTATTATAATCGGAAAATTACGGTATTTATATGAAATCAAACATTTACTGTTCTGTGGTCACTAATAATATTCACTGTTACAACATGGAGGATACTCTCAGGTATGTCTGTCACCAAAAGATCTAGAATGTTATCTCCTCTATTGGGTGTTGTTACTAATTAATGCAAAGTGTTTGATGTAAAAGTATTGGGAAGTGTGTCACATGATGTAGATATGAATACTTTATGAAATTTAATATAATTTTCTGGTAAGCTATCGGCCGTCTATGCCTAGAATTAGGTATTTTCCTTATGTTTCATTGAAATCCGCCACCAATCAACGAGGCGTCATATAGCAAAGCCTGCGTCGTTACTCAAGACATATTTTTATGACAACGACTTGTCATTAACTAGGTACATCCTTACTGAAGCCTTCATTAACTAAGGTACCACTGTCTAAAGGTTTATTTAGAATGAGTGGAAAAGGTTAAAATGTATACTTAATTCTCTCGACCTCAGCAATGTGTGAACATATCCACATTAATTGATCATGGAGAAATACGTGGCGATTGTCTTATATGAGGATATTTATTAGCCTGATAGTCATTCCATTCTTCCTCATTCTCATCTACCTGATCAAGTCTCTGAGAAATGGAGTTGTCCCCATTTTTGCATTATCTTACTGGATCCTTTTCCCATACTTCCTCCACCATTTTGCACAGTGCATCTATATTTTGCTGTCTAATGTTTGTCTCTAGTATTTCCCTCATAATGAGTACCCAAATGCTTTTTATGGGGTTCTGGGCTCTTTGCAGCCCACTCCATCTGGGTTATATAGTTTGTTTGGAACCACCACCTAGAATTTGGACATTCGTGAACCCACAAATTATTCTGGTTGTATACTAAAAATTAACATTAATATACATTTGAATTATCATAGTTCTGAAGATAAGTGACAATTTAGCAAATTCCATTTCATAGTTGTGAAAGATAAGATTTTTCACATTTAAGCACTTGATAAAAGTTCCGCATGTGAAAGCAGGGATGTTAAATGATACCGGAATCAACATATAGTTTCATTGCAGAATGAATCTTAAGGCTTTCTTTTTGAAGAAAGTGTCAGTTTAGAATGAAACTTAATGCCTAGCTAGACTTATGTTTCGTTGATGAAATGAAAGTGGAAGTCCAACGAAATATATCATTCCAGAACAGTTCCTCCTCTTGTATAGTTTAATTTCAAGTGCAGTGGGGGATGGACTTATGGTTCACACTCATGGTTCCAGACCTCATATGAGCCAGGGAACCCAGAGTAAGTGCGTCACCTACCTTTAGCCACTGCACCGTCCCAACTCTTCCATCAAGATCATGACCGAGCGATTAGGTCTGGCACATTGAGTTGCACATACAGTGGTCGATGTAGTAGATGTGGACAGAATCTTTGTGAAGGACCTTTATCAAAACAAATGTGGAAGAGAATAAGCGGGGAAGGGAATCTAAGATTTTTCCCATTGCTGCTTGAGAGCTCAATTTGGAATCTAATGGCAACCTTGTTGTTCTCTTAGGGTTCCACATATTGAATTAACAGTTTGCTAGTGGTCAGAGTCTAGTTCCTATTAAGCCCAAAAAGTTTTTTTATATGGGCCATGGCCACTTTTTTCCCCTCTCGGGTGGCCACAGAGATGTTTGTTTCTTAACCTTTAAATGCCAGATTGATAAGTCCCTCCCTGTTGTGTTTAAATTGGCCCTTTAATTGTTTTCCTGTAATGTGTGAGCCAAAAATGGCACTTTCAGCTGTGAGAAGCACCAAACGGCATGCCAATATTGGCAATTTCGGTGTAATAAGGTTAACCCTCTCACCTTTCAAAGACATGCACTTCAACATTCTGTTCATGAGCAGGGGAAATCCCTTATGCTTCCGGTTTATAGGCCACCATAACTGACCCACCAAGCCCAAGCCGGGGGGAAATCCCTGTCATTGTGTGGGAGAAGGGGGAAAGTTAGTAGGGTGGAATAATACGGTGAAGGGAAGAGTTGACACTCAAGTCAGCATCGCTGGAGTAAAAAATTCTGGAGAAGGGGCTGAAAATAACAATCTGAATACCAACACTCCAGGAAAAAACCTTGCATACTCTGTCTTTGAATTGATATATTCATGAATATTGAGTGACTAAAAGATTTATACCAATAAGAAAGGACCAACTTGGTGTAGTCCAAAAATTTGTGTTGCAGATGAGTCACTCAATTGAATATTTGTACTCTTTGTCATCTAAACAATGAATACATTGTTTTCAGGTGTAATACATTTCATTTGCTAAGTTTAGTTAGGTATATATTGTTGAAATACATAAAATGTTCACTGTAAGAATATCAGAGAGTTCAATGGGTCCTTTTTTCTATAGCTTACTCTTTGGGAATCCCATTAAAAATCCCATGGTTTGTGATGTTGCTATATTAGTACATGAAGGAATAGTCATAAAAAATTCCCTGAGATCAGCCCCAATCTGAATCTAATTGGACATTCCTCCATTCTCAATTTTAAGAGATTAATTTTCTATTCACAACTCGCAATATACCCTACAATTTCTCTCATGGCATTATTTCTTCCAAATTATCGCATCCCATGAAACCTAGAATTTTTGTTTCTTTCCTTTGCCTTCCATTATCACTTAACTAAAGAAATGGCTAAGTGGGGACGCCAAATACCCAAAGTATGTGACTACTGTACTCCTTGGAAAATCAATGCAAGCTTTTGTAATATGTCAGAACCATAGGAGGATGGCAGGGTCGAAACTTTTCCTCTCCTGACCAAAATCAGAACAATTCCTTTTTTGTTCCTTGGAGCTTTCATTCAAAATGTTATTTCTCCACTGTTATTCCTCTAATGGTTTGGTTTCGCGATCTGAAGCTTTACCTGAACTCACTTGGAACCATTCCTGAACCACGAGTTTTTGTTTCCTTCAACATCCTAGGGTTAAAGTCGATGGCCCAACATATATTAGGATAATTTTGCAACAGGAGGTATTTGTCTGTTACATACCCACCACCTGTTTCCTCCTTGGTAAAGATGAGACATACTTGAAGGGTAGTAAGACCAACATATAAACATCTTGAGTTATAAAGCATCTCATGTTCTGCAGTAAATTTTGCCCATGGTAAAAGATTTCCATGAATTCATATAAACAAGAGCAGAATTTACACCATCTAGATATATTTTTGTAATGATAGTGAATCCATTTAATATAATAATGCTTTTATTGCTTGTATAAATCCTTGGTACTTCTAAGCCACTTGTCTTGTCAGACGGTTCCATTTAATTTATACAGAGTTACTAATACATTAGTTTTTAAGTAGAATTTTTATATTGCAGTTTATATATTTTTAATTGTAAAACAAAAAAATTAATATAATGACGCTGGAAAGTTACCGTATTTTTCTTAAATATCACATTAAAATAATGCTATTGAAAGTGTAAGGTTAAAAACCTGCATCCATGCTAATCACTGAATTTAAAATAATTCACTGAAAATTGCAATATTGCACACTGACCGACGCATTGTCTGGCATGACATTTCTGTCTACAAGGTTTCAAAAACTTTTCATGCTCTGTATTTCTAAAGAAATGATACTGCCTGTGTTTATATGTCGCCATCTGCGATCAGAATGTTCAAAAGTCTAGGAGACATAATCTTTCCATGGGAATTGATGATTAATGTGTGTGGACATAAAATGGAGTGGAGCTGGGAAAATTTGTTATCTGTGGGCTTTTTTCTCTCATACTTACTGCAGAAATTCCTCGTTTCACTTTTGAATCTCATAAGTTCATTTTTCTCTTTTGAAGTTCCTTTATCTGTTGTTGGAAGTGCTTTGTCAACTTATATAATTTCATCTTCTGTGAAGGAGACTAGTGTTACTGCGACGTTCAGTCCCAAACATTCTGTTTTTGATGTCTGAATAATAGAAGCGTGTTACCATTCTCGATAATTGGTGCTAAACCTTTAAGTTTAAATTTTCAAATGACCCTCTCTGAAGTTTTTTTGTTATAATGGAATATATTGTATGGTTTGTTATATCCTTAACACGTTGCGTACCGGCTATTTAAATCCCATTTCATCGGGTGGGACCGAACATTTAAAGGAGTTTTAACCTTAATGACATTGATACATGAAAACCGGTATAGCGTGGTTAATTTTTAACGTATTTTAATAAAATTTGAAGCGTTTTACTCACCAGAGATTCTAGTACTTTGTTTTTGTACGGTATTTGGTGAAACATTGTCCTTTGTGCAGGGGAACCTTGCAGAATCCACAGATATACCGAGTTTCCTTCCTAAGTTTATTTGCTGAACAAACTCGGCACATCCGCGATGGATATTTCTTCTTCCCATACCCCACTATCCTCTCTAGTGTGTGTCTCATCATTCCCCCCGCCAGCCTTGCCGGGTTATCTCGGCGAAGCGCATGCTGAGTCGGCCTTTCTCTCCTGCCATCCGTGTCATCATCGCTGGAAGACGCACTTTTTCCCTCCTCACATTTAGCCCAACCCTTGGCTACTTCCAAAACAAATTTTTTGAAAGTTAGACGGGTAGTTGTGTTCAACGTTTTATACACCACAAAAGAATTAAATAGGGCACTGTTGATTAACCACAACACAACTTTTTTCGTCCACTTCATAGTTTTTCTAAGCACTGAAAAGTAAGCCAAGTACATATCTGCTCTATCTACTCCTCCCATGTACTTTTTGTATTCCAATATGCATGTTGGTTTTTTTTTATATCTCCCGTCCACCTGTTTCGTTTTCCTTCGCCCATACTCGAGTTATGAATTGTGGAAATCATCCTCACCTCCCTCTTGTCCTTCCACGCAAGCAGCATAACTTCGCCCCTTCTACAGAACGCATACTCGCCTTTCTTCAAACTTTTGATTTCATGCCTAAATTCAGTGGGAAGCCCCCTGTTGGCACGAATGGTTCCACAAACTCGAGTTTTTTTCACTGAAAGATTTTCAGCTATTTGTACGCTGTTGTAATAATTGTCTTGGAACACATGATGCCAGCGATGTAAATACGGATCTAGAAGAGTCAATATGGTTTCCTCTAATTTTTTTCCCTCAGCTGTGTATATTTCTATGTTGCAAATATAACCAGTTTCACTCTCACACACCATTCGCACCAATAATCCGTACTTCACCAATTTCCCTGGATTATATGTTCTAAATCTCAATCTTCCCCTCCAAGGTATTACTCCTTCATTGAGAGATAGATCACATTTAGGCATGTACACTGTTTTAAATTTTTGTAAGAAATATGCTAGAATTGGCCTGATTTTATGTAATCTATCGGAAGATTCAGAATTTGATTCGTTATCGCTGAAATGCCAGGAATTCCAAATTTGTTCAAATCTGTTCCTGCTGAGCAAATTACTAAAAATGGGTGTCTTGATAAATTCATCTGTGCTCCAATATTCCTTGATAGAATCTTTCCTGACTTTTCCCATCAAAATTATAATTGCTAAGAAAACTTTCATCTCTCCCACTGTTACATTTTTCCATTTTCCAGTTATCTGTGAACACTTGTATCTGCCTTCGTTCTGCATGTAATACAAATTGGTCTCATTGCACATCATTTCAAGAAGATCATCCCCAAAAAACAATTTTGCTACGTCTAGAACACATTCACAATTACCAGGTGCATTGGTGATTCCTGCCACTCCCTGAAAATCTTCCTAACTTCTTGGAAGATCAATTTTACTCCATGTCACAGAGCTGTCCTTCACTAAGCTACCATCGCTGTCACTTACTTCAGAATCACTATCATCAGTGTAAACTAACTGTGCAGCTTTTCCTTTAGGTTGTCTTCCATCAATAGCAAATCCAATTTCACTATCTGAGCTCTCACACTCGTCTACACAATCATCTGGCACGTCCGATAATTCATCAACACAAAGTTCTTCATATATATCCTTATCTGTCATTCCACAAGATGCACCACCACTAGTTGATGCCATTATTATCGATGGGGCTTATTATTACTGGAGTAATTTTTCAGTAGACAAGATATGCAGGAATTATTGCTGGAAATTATTGAAAGCTACATAGACTACGTGTGTATGCGCTTATTTTTAGGGTAACTTCACAGAACATTTCATCTAAGGAAATGATTCTCAGTCAACTACGTGACTTCAGAACTCTAAGGAAGAGAGCAAAGAACTAAAGAACGTCCCAGAGGAGACTAACATGCATTCTAAGCAGGGAAAAAATAGACAAGAATAGGCATTTTCAGTAGACAAGATATGCAGGAATTATTGCTGGAAATTATTGAAAGCTACATAGACTGTGTGTGTATGCGCTTATTTTTAGGGTAACTTCACAGAACATTTCATCTAAGGAAATGATTCTCAGTCAACTACGTGACTTCAGAACTCTAAGGAAGAGAGCAAAGAACTAAAGAACGTCCCAGAGGAGACTAACATGCATTCTAAGCAGGGAAAAAATAAAAGACTAACAAAGATAAGCACTGTCGCCATCTGGTCCCTATCTCTCAAGGACCAAAAGATGGGATGAAGGCTCAAAGGGCCCTCAGATTCCTTGACGCCTCGGGAACTTGTGTTTACGTTGAGCAATGTAGCAAAGCAACTTCTGATAATCCAAATCAAGGCGCGTGTGAAGGCCAGACGTAAATACGCATCGAGAGATGACCTATTCATTAATCACTTTACGCCACTATACATTAGGCGATCAGAGAATTACCGACATAAGGATTTTGTATTTACACTGATTGAAAAAAAACATTCGATTATAGCTCTTCCTAATTAGTTATAAATTATAATTCTTGATTTCAGAACAATGGAGAATTTATAGAGTTGCTTTATTGGAAAATGGAATATTTAATCAAGTTTTATTCACACAGTATTGCTCAGTGAAATTTCATTCATACGCGTTATAAATCTCTAAAAGTGAATTACAATCATTTAAAAATTTCATGAAATTCAAGATTTAATTGGCATAAAACTAGTATAAATCATTGACAGCACATTCTTATATACACCAGAAGCAATTGGGAGCATAAGTAACTAATATTAAGAGAAGCGGGATAACTTTTGTTCGTTTGATAACACGGAAATCTCCGTGACCGGTCCTCAGCGTTCGGCACTCAAAACACGGAGATCTCCGTGACCGGTACGCAACGTGTTAATGCTCTTAATTTATTTTTTTCCGTCTTTAAAGGATGATTCATACATTAAAAGTTGAAAGTGAAAAATTTTTTTAAACCACCTGTCTTCCACAAGTTTTGCCCGAAACACATTTTTTGTTTTGTTGTCATAGCACATAGAGTTAATTAAATAGTCATTGTTAAATGGTTATGTTCTTTTTCTTAATAGGCCAAGGAGGTCGTGTGGCAGCTTCTGGTGGAACTCTGAGTTCTTATGTCATTCGTAATCTTGGTCTGAGCAAAAGGGTTGAAGACGACCAAGATCCCCGTGAGGCCATCTTACGCTTTGCAAAAGAGGCTGCAGAAAACCCATATTGGGTGTCTCCTGCATACTCAAAGTAAGTTATAAGAATGATTGAGTCTCATAAAGGGTTGAAATACATAGGAAACTAGTGATTTTTCGTGTTACTGAATTCACTACTGCTTATGACCCTGTTGTGTATTAAGAAGCTCAACTTACCATCTTTTAATGGTTGCAGCTGTAATGGAATAAGCATAGCCCGTAGGATCTTATGTTACCATTATTGTTTAGCATTGAAATGAACCTCATGTAACCAGGGAATGGAAACTGTATGATAAAAGCATTTAAAGCCTATGTCGCTTGACTAATAAGTAATAATGTGATTGCATGAGTCAGAGGTCGCTGTAGGCATTCTATTCTCAAGAAAGTTAGTCATTTATGCTGTATCTCATAAAAACTTATTTTACATCTTATGAAAAATATTTTGTTTTGCAGGACCCAGCCGAAGACTATTTTTCAAGGCGATGGGCAAGATCAAGAAGACAAGGAGAGTAGTGACAAGAAAACATGAGTTTTTAGTAATTGGATCAGTAAATCTTATATTTGAGGGTTTGTTAATTTTTGTGTATGAAGACACAATATGTACTGTCATTATAGTACAGTCAGACACAACGTATATGTGAGAGCATGTAAACAAGGCCTTTGTCTTTAGTTATAATGTTTTTTCTGTTTTATTTTTGTATTTTGAGTTAGTCATGTTTTCCAATTGTATCTTTTGAGCATGCAATCTCATATTTTTTACCAAGAATTTATCACCGGAGTATGTGGATAAAGTTGTCTAGACTTCTTTATTTTTTGTTTTATTCATTAGCAAAAGTGGATTGCTAAATTTATTCGACCATAATTAGGGGATTGTTTTTTGTAACTTCTTACATGCCAAAGGATAGGCATTTACTATCCTTTGTGTCTTTCGTTGATATTTTTTCTGAATTATTTGTCTTGAGAATTATTGGCACTTTCTATATTTAATGTGCCTATAGTTTATATTTTTTTCTAAATTATTTGTCTTGAGAATTATTGGCACTTTCTATATTTAATGTGCCTATAGTTTATATTTTTTCTGAATTATTTGTCTTGAGAATTATCGGCACTTTCTATATTTAATGTGCCCATAGTTTATATTTTTTCTAAATTATTTGTCTTGAGAGTTATTGGCACTTTCTATACTTTATTTGCCTATAGTTGATATTTTTCTGAATTATTTTTCTTGAGACTTATTAACATTTTCTATAATTAATGTGCCTTTACGTAATATTCTTTCTGAATCATTTGTCTTGAAACTCATTGGAATTTTCTATCCTTTGTGAGTCTATATATGATATTTTTTCTGGATTATTTGTCTTGAGACTTATTGGTATTTTCTATCCTTTGTGTCTTTAGTTGATATTTTATCTGAATTATTAGTATTGAGACATCCTCACTTTACACAATTTCTCCTTTTCATTTAGATATTTATTCCTCAAGGAGCAAACTGTGAGGATCATTTGTACATTACATATTTTAATTTCTATTAATCACCTTGAGTAGGTTGCTTAAGTTGCTCAGTGATATAATACTGGCATTTCTTGTTACTTCAAAAATATCAAAGTTGGAGTTTCTATATTCTCAATGTTATTTTACCTTCTTTCCTTTTTTAACCATGAATATTTATGAAAATATTTTCACTGTAGCAATTTTTTTAAGATTGTAATATAGTTGAAAAATTACTAAATGATAATTGTCATGTTCATAGTCAATGGGAATATCTTGATGAAAGGTTCTAAGTAGAACATATACCCTTTTTTTTTCCTGCTGTACTTAAGTATTTTAAGGAATATGTTCCAAGTTAAGAAACAGCTATGGAAGCTCTCTGTAATTAGGGAATATTGTTTTACTCAACTCTTTGTTTACATAATTGTGAATGTCACTAGTCGTTGTCTTATTTTTAAAGTGTGTACAAAAGTAGATGAGGCTGATCTGAGGGTTTGTGTAGTTAATTTTTGTTCAATTGCTCTAGCATGTTCTTCATGGTCACTTTATAATATAGAATTCATTTTTTCATTCATTTTGGTATGTTATTTTAATTTGAAGTTAGTAAAATCTGCCTAGCTCCATCCTAATGATTGGTTGGATATTCTGATAATCAGAAAACAGAGGTAATCAGCAAAGTTCATTGAATTGTGGTATTTACAAGGAAGCAGAATTAAGAATGGTGGATTTGGCACTCATGATCCCTAATTTTTCTTTGGCTATTTTCTTTTCTGTTCGAAACAATTTATATCATTGAGCTTCTGTTTCACAAATTTAACCACCTGGTTTCTCTTTTTGGTCATTTCTGTGATGATGTGTCTCTTCACAAACATGTGATGGAGTAAAATGAGTCTGGACATGATGATAACTACTCAAGAGGACGACTCTGTAGCCTATTGGTACTAAGTAGCTGCCCCTAATCAAATCCTCCTGTACTTGAGAAGTATTCAATCGGCAAGGATGATGTGCATGAAAGAAGATTTCGTCTGTTTAAAATGTGGAGTGATTGTGACCTTGGGCTCAGAGTGGATCCATCTCTTGTATTAAGTAGGTGAACCTTGTAATACGAAGGAGATTTTACCAATAACTGAAACCTATAAAACAAGCCTGTTCATGAAATACATCTATTGGATGAGCCTCTTGGCAAATGCGTGAATATTCCTCTGTTCCGTCAATGCATGCATGGGAAACATGGTCTACTGTAGTAACTGGTTCTGGAGAACATTTTCCCAAGGGATTGAATCAACACCACTTGAGAGGACTTAATTAATCTTCAGCTTTTGTTGCTTAAAATCTATGCAGACAGTATGATTCAGATTCCTGAAAAGTTGTCTTGATATGTATTTTCTTTATTAGTTGAGTTGCAATATTAAGCTCAAGTTGGTTACTTGAGACTTCTGCCATCGCATTCCATGGATTTAAGTGTTAAGGATCACATTCAGCTGTTTTTTTGTCAAATGCTTTGAACCAGCCAGAATTCTATGTGGAGCCAAGTAGCTCCGTATATCAGTTTTAAAAACATGTTTTATAAAAAAAACTGTATGGTTTAAGCTTTAAATACATGTGATATTTGATAATATGATGGAAATGTGTTTCTTTTGGTGTGCTCTTGAAGTTAACCTGTGATCTTTCCGTTCAAATTTCCCGAGGAAATCAGTGGAATAATATGATTTTAGGCTATCTTCGAGGAGGACGAGTAGCTCTCATGCAATGACTGCTGTTGCTGTAAAACTGTTGGATACAAATGTTATTTCATCTACATGCAAATACACATCCCTGCGAGCTGCCACATGGGCGGGTGGCAGGGGGTGTTAGGACACCAGCCGTGCAAAGATGTAAGGGGTAAGGTTTTGGGAAGTGAAATGGTGATGTGTAATATGGGAGTGTATTTAGTGGAGCTCAGTTTTTATTGTGGCCACTTATTGTATGCAGAAAGAATGAGTTTTTGTAGCTATTCGTTCAGCAATGTATCTCTCTTATTTTATTACTTCTGTCATACCTAGAGATTTAGTTAGGCGTCATGATAATATTGTGTGTGTTGCTCTTAAGCACATCAGTTTTGAATTTCTCAACCAAGCTAAGCCTCGCATGTAGCTCTAAAGCACATTGGTTCTGAATTTCTCAACCAAGCTAAGCCTCGCATGTAGCCTCCGAGTCTCTAGGGGATCCCATTTTTATCCTTGTATAAGTTGTGAAACACTATATGTTCACTCGTAGTAGTTTTCAATGAAGAGAGCAGCTTTTCTTTGTACTTCATTCATTTTTTTTGGCTGAATCATTAAGACCAAGGTCCCAATGTGTTTTATTTTTACAAAAAAAATGTAGAAGCACAAATTATTGATAATACACATTGTTATTTATGATATTTTGAATAACAAATAGTAAGCAAATGAATTTGGCTCTATTGACACACACACACATTGTTTGACTGCTACAAACTAGGCAGCTTTGCCGTGAATTTTTTTCATCACAAACAGTTACATGGCCAACTGTATCTTTTCTAAAAGCATCTAGAAAACTATTTTTCCCGTAGCGTCCCATATTGTAGCACTTTTCGAAAACTTTTGTAGTAGTAGCACCTTCACTAGCTTCTTTCTTGAGATGACACAACACTACTTTCGATCGAAAATCACTTTGACTCAAGGTTGATCCAGTTGCCTCCCTCTAGATCTTCCAAGTATTTACCATAGAACTATCTAGACCATATGTAAATAAAGGCCACCACCACCTTTTTCCTCTAATTCTGATCCTATAATTTGCAATTGCATTGTCATGCAAATGAACTCCACCCATCCCTTGGTTATAAAGACTTACAGTGTTTGGTTGGGGAACAATTTCATATCTTTTCTCCTTGCGATTATACTATCTCACATTTACTATTGGCTCCAATTTACCAACATTAGTTGCAACAGTAACTACAGAGTTATCATGCAAACGTACAAGGAATATTTCATTCTTTTTGTCCAGCATGTGATCACACGACCCTTTCTTTTCTTTGGCCAGATCCTTTAGACTCAGAAGTGGACAATTTGCAGTCTGGTTTTCTCTCACAGTACCAGTGGCAAAGAATCTCATTTCTGACAACAGAAGTAAAGAATGGCTTGTAAAAAGATTACCTTAAAACAACAAGTGATAGCTTGGTTTTTCAACAACTTTTGTCAAATCATCAACTACTCTCTCTCCTAGAATCAAAGAGGCGTCTGTTTTTTGTGATGGTCCCCCATAAGGTGGTAGTTGGTATAAATAAGTAATGGTTCACTATGGTCACGTCCCGAGTTCCATCACACAGTGACACGGTAATAACGATCAGTTTACCACTGTGTATATACTAAAACCAGATGGGTGTGGGTATGAGGGGGAGGGAGGAGAAAAGGAAAGTCTTCGGTGCATAGGCATGGGTAGGAGTCCGAGGGGAAGGGGTGGGAGGGGAAAGTGCAGGGTTAGGTTGGGCGGGGATATTCTGGTGTTGATGGGTCTCCACGTGCAGCAGGGGTTAACGAGTGAGGAGGAAAAAGGGACGGATTAGCAGGGAACGCATTATCACAATATTTTCTGAGAACTTCTCACACAATAGTCACTGAGGATAATGAACAACTCCAGGCGGCAAGTGAGGGCAGGTCATTTGGAGGGAATTTTAGCAAGAATAAAATGGGTGGAAGGAAATGCACTTGGAATTTGGGAAAACTGTTTCTTGGAATATGGACACAGTTGATGGCTCGGTCACTGGGAAATATGGTACAGAGAGGGGGAGATGAAGAGGGTGTTGAAAAAGGACTGTTCATGGTAATCAGAATGGCCATTGATAAAACAGTTTGTTTATTGGGATGGAGAATAAGGGGGAATGAGTTGGAAGCACTTGCTCTTTCGTCGAGGGCATGCTGTTTTTGAAGTGCTGGATGATTTTTAAATTTCAAAGGTATCCAGTCTCCTTCATTTCATTCTGAGTGTAGGATGTCCAGCATAAAGTATCTCTGATTAGAGTGTTACAGAACAAGTGATGCATGGGTGATACAGAATGAGTGATGCACTCTGATCAGAATGGACTCCTACCTACAACACCACGCACCAACAACTATCCCTTTCCCCTTCCTCCCCCTCTTATCCGCACTCACCAGGTTGTAGTATATATGCTGCTGTAAACAAATCATTGTTACCTTAGGATGCCACTGTGTGATGGAACTCGAGACGTGACCATAAATCGATGCATTTAGTAAACAATTATAAAGTACAATGTTTTAACTTCTGATGTGGATAGGCTCATCATAGCAAAGTCTCAAAATATAAGTAAACGTCTTTCTCCCATCTGATACACAAAGCTAATATCACACAAAATAACCCTTCGGTGAAAACTCACCTCCTATCAAATACCCTTGAGGTCGCTCTCAGCGTATTACGTAGATGAAAATGTAGGACTACATTGTTGTACAATTGCCTGAACATTAAATTTTTTCCCATGAAAATGTAACCTATTCTCGAAAACTTATTTTTTTGAGTCCCTAAAGAAATGCTGCAAACAACGAAAGAGCTTGCCAAGGATTGCTGGAGTTCTCCCAACATTGCGTGAACGCAACACTATGTTTATTCACAATTAATTGGCAAACTATCATGTTAATTGTGCCTAATATGTTTAAGTGGTCTAGTTTAACGATGTATAATTTGGTATGAAGCATAGTTTACGTTGTATATGCCCCAGATTTGACATAATATGCGACCTTAGCAATTACCCGGTGAGAGCTATTTACCATGAAGTGAATATGTCTTAGTAAAAGCAAAAGTAAGAGGCAAAGGTTTGTCACAAAATTTGTAATATCTTTTGTTGCAATAAACTATATTTATGGAAAAAATAAACTAAGTCTTGTACACGGAGGTGGAGGAATAAAATCACAAAGGTCACATTGCGTTCACGCAACGTTGGGAAGAAATGGGTTAAGCCCATTCTGTACGGGGCACTCAATTGCACAATCTGAAGTTTATGTACGTACATTTCAAATAGCGTCCTGTAGATCAATGAACTTCTAGAAAGCATGAACACAAGATGCAAAGTAGCCCCTGGTCTAATTCAGTAACTATTGCACATCAGATTGAGAAAAGTATGCAATTTTATCTTGCGCAATTCCGTGCCCCATGTAAAAAGGGTTTGAGAATAGATATGATTCTTATAATTCAATACTAGAATGGTCACAAGTCTTACTTTTGTGTTCTCTTTAAAGTTAAAAACTTTTCCACCCACAAATATGTATTTACATGTGTGATGGAGTCATCCTCCATCTAATTTATTCACTGTCTAGATTTTTAATCCCTGCTTGCTGATGCGTGACCTGGATTTCAATGGGTGTGATGCAATTTTATCGTTGAATCAAAATTCTTCTTGCAGCCAAAATAGAAGCCATCTATTTCCTTACTAGTGTGAACACTGGTCAATGACCTCTGTTATCGACCCCTAATACCACAGAAGTCTGTGCTTGTACATAAGAGTGCCACATGCAAGGCTTCTGTCATAGAACTATCAAAGTAACTTCCATGCATAAAGGTGGCTTGTGAATGGTCACCATCAAAAGACATAATGTCCTCTTGGACTGTCCCCTTCCAGGTATAGGGCAGGGCTCAGAAAGTCAGAAATCCTACGGAATAACCCCCCTGGACCCTGAGGAAAGAGGATGAGAGTAGGCTACAGGCATTTGAGATATGGGTGTGGCGGAGTTAGGAAGGACTACAGTGGAGAGGAAGACAAACAGTAAGAGCTGGATATAGTCGTCACGGAGGGGAAACTTCTGGAGGAAATCTGTGAGAGGCATTGTAGAAAGTAGGAATGAGAGGCTGAGAGTTGCTGGAGGCCATGAAAGAGGGGAGGATGTTGGGTAAGTGGGGAAGGGGAAGAAGGAGAATTGACTTAATGGCTAGTTCCACACTAATGGTTTCGACATCCCCTTGTTTTATAGCATCATATAGTTCCATTTATTCCCTTCTTTAACACTCCATCATAGCTCTTGCAAAAGTTCCTGGAGCTGCAGAGTGACATTGGCTACTGAACATTCAAGAGCCCTGCGAAATGGGTGGGAAGGTTGTACAGTGTGAAGCCTTTCTAATTACTGCAAACAAAACCACTTCGAGGATTGTTATGACCCATATGGGTGATTGTGTTTGTCTGTTGTTATTGGTACTCAACCGGTATGAATCGGTTAATTGTCCTGCAATCGGACAAGGAAAAATGATCAGAAAAATTTAAAAATATGTAATTATTTTCAAACCTATAATTTTATTTTTGTTGCTCTTAAGGTTTCCTTGACTTTCGCCATCTAATGAGCAAATAGTGCTAACTTCTAGGATACTGGAGGCTGTTCCTAATTTTATGTTATCAGCAAGGTGATATATTTTCAATGAACAATTCAATAAATATCTTTACTTTTAGAAATCGCATCGTCATTGCCTAATTTTTCAAATTTGACAATAGAGAATTATGTGTTCTCGGGACTGATGAGGTGGTACTTGAGCATTGTGAAAGAAAAAATATGTGCAGATCTCTGCATAGAAATATTTTATGCGACTGGCTTTTTGTAAGATTAAATATTTTTTATATTGACGATGCAAAAGTATCGTCGAGTATGACTGAAATATCCAGTAATTAAGGAAGTTTGAGCGAAATATCATTTCACCTAGACATCAATGAATTGGTCTCATTTAACAAAAAATATCTTACTTATCGAGAAATACAAAATATCAGCCCCTTACTGCAGTACTTACCGAGTTTTTGACAAAAAATACCAGCCCTATAAATCATATTATCACCGCAGTAATTTTTTCAGAATCGCAAAAAACCTTCCGTTGTGAAGGAGTTTTGAACACACCGCATGGAAAAAATTAGTCAAATCAAAGACTTATGTAGATACACATTTTATTTGATTACCTAGAGTGTCAGTCATATGCAGGTATATTTTTGCATTATTATTAATTTAGCATAAAATCATGCTTCCAACAGCTGCTGAAATTAAAACGTATAATTCGAATGTGGTCTCCATTATGACTAGGGAACTATCTCGTCCAAACTACCTACCACGGACTGTAAATTTCTATTATCCGTGCTACCTACACTAATTATGCCTGCTAAAGTCTTTTGATTAGTCTCATTTTTTTTTGCGGGGAAAAAGTCAGTGCATCGAGAGGTTTTTTTGTAATTCTGTGAAAATTACTTCACTGAGTAATTGGTTTATTTAAAAAAATATGTTCGAAAAGATGCTAGGCACCCACTATTAAATGTCAAAAGAAATTTGGGCGCTGGAAACGCTTCATTTTTAAAATGAAGTCTCTCTCGAGTACGTACCCGTACCATTTCTCAAATAAATTGTCCGTATTTATGGGCAAATATCACGAAAAGTAGGGCGGTAAGTGGTACATATTTTGTCATTTTTAGAAAGGTGAGATATTATTCTTGAAAATGGGACCAAATTAATTAAATTCTGGGTGAAATTATATCCCGCTCGAATAAACTTTAAGCGAGACTATCTGTGAGAGTTTCTGGAGTAAAGATTGACATTCATCGCAAGTGTAATAACTTTTCTCTTTTAGCCATCTACATAATTATTTCGACCATGGATGACGCGCATATTTTCCGAAAATCAGGCGATCTCCGCGTCGCGTGCGGCGGATATATCTTAAAAACCGTTGTAACTATTCTTCATGGGAATCCTTTATCTCAATGTCGGAATATCATGTCCTTGCGAGTTGCGTATTGTAGAATCACAGTGAACGTCCTCTTGAGCCCTTGTTACGA
Organism: Ceriagrion tenellum; assembly: GCA_963169105.1. Taxonomy (NCBI): domain Eukaryota; kingdom Metazoa; phylum Arthropoda; class Insecta; order Odonata; family Coenagrionidae; genus Ceriagrion; species Ceriagrion tenellum. The sequence goes on along the minus strand of OY720638.1, from coordinate 104,004,078 downwards.
ATTTTCCTCTCTGCCTATATTGAATATAGTGTATTCTTCTATCGCGCTCGTGTCTGGGGCGGTGATTAAAGGAGAAGGCGAAGCCAGAACTGAAGGAGCGTTTACGGCCGAGGTATACTGCCCCCTTAGGTGATTGGAGCGTTTTAGGCTTGTGTACATTTACGTACAGAATTTCGTGAAACCTGCATGCGAGTATTTCTTAGTAATTTGAGTTGAGGTCCATACATGGAGACCCAAGTTATTTTATGTAAGTTTATGAAATTTTATGGAATTGAGTTGCCGTACATGTTTGCGGTCCACTCTAATATTGTAAAGTTCTTCAAGAAAATTTTCTTGAAGATTTCCTTTCTTTTCAGAGTTAAGACTGAAATGAGGAACAACTGTTGTGCTGTTTGTCTTTGCTTAGTACGAACATGGATATGTTTTATTGCACTAAAATTCAATGTATTTATGTATGTTACCACGTGGTGAACTTAAAACTTATATTTTGTAATAAATTCTAGATAAAACAGTGAAAACAATGCATTTTTGAAACCGGATTTGGTTTCTAGGCAATTTTATTCTATTTAAACTCATAGCCTTATGGTACTCAGCATATATTTTGGAAATACATAATTCAATTACCTACGTACAGATTCTCTCCTAAGCGCGAAATAATACGTTACATATTATTATAATGGGGCGAACGAATATCAAGGTGTCATCAAGGGAAAAACACGTCTTAACGCATGATTTTCGCCTCAATTTCGAATTCCATCCCATAAACCCATGTCATAATAATGCTTTCATTAAGGCGAAATATTTCAAAGTATAACCTTAGCATCATTTATGTCACTACATGCACGGTGATTACCACTGAATATATACATATGTGCTCTTTGGAAATTTGGTTCAAGAATTTTTTCCGACTTCACTTGAAAAGCTATTCAAATGTGCACTCAATGGCTCACGATTACCGCCCCAGCCACTTCATATCCATAGTTTCAATGCTCTGAAGGTCAAGCCATTGTGATCGCTGGCGTATTCGGGGGGTTAGCATGACACCATGAGCTTCGCCGGGGGTATAACCTTCGCGGGACGAGGTAATTGCCTGCGGTCAGATACCTGTGGAAACTCTTTGTCAGGAATATTTTCGGTTGCTGGACGGAGAGGAATACCCATCGTAGCTACGTCCGTCGTTGAGGGGGGGCAGGATTGATCTATAAATAACGATTGGAAATATAAATTCGAGAAGAGGAATTAAAATCGGGTCGTGAATGTGGTCGCTCACCAGCAGTGGCAGCTCAGTAGGCGTGACCGCTGACCAGGTAGCTCTAGTGCACATGAGGTAGGTATAGTTTCTAAAAAAATGGTATCGTACCTTAAGTGCAGTGCATTTTGTTGGAATTTCACTCCCTTGTGGGTATTTGCAGGTTCTAGAGAATGCATTAATAGTGTCGTGGTTTCATTCACTTCATTTTGACTTTGAAATAGGTTGGTCGAAAGCCAGTGTTTTTTTCGTTTTTTTTTTTACGTAATTTTTTTTACGTAATTTCGTTTACGTAATTGCAACCTACATTAATTCAATAGTTCCTGTAGCATGGGTAGCATACCTATTGTGTAATGCATGTTAGTTAAATTTACTTGTACATTACAGTGCATGTTAGTGATAACTTACCCCCTGACGTAAGTCATTGAGATGGCTTTTTGGGTATAATGTAGGTGTAGATGCCTCAGGATCGTTGCCGTGAGTTCATGGGTATCTCTAGGCTCTAAATAATGCATTAGTAGTCGTAGTTTCTCTAACCATAGTAGGATACAGTGTTATGCATGCTGGAGATAACTCACCTCCTGCCGCACACCATTGAAGTGGATTGCTAGGTATCATGTAGATGTAGACGCCGCAAGTTGATGCCATTTTCTTCATAAATAGGACCTAACCCGAAAATTAGCCCCATCACTATTTGTTAGGGTGCTTGTGAGATGAACTTTACCACAAGTTCGCTCGTCCGTTGAAACACGAGAAGAACGTATTGAATAATCAATTAATTAATCAGTCAATTCATTGCACAAACTGAATTACCCGCAGAGATTTTCATGTGAGAGATAAGAGTAAGTAAATATATGGTAGTTCCACGCATACAGTAGACAATCATACCGCCCATTCATTTATCATTTATCTTAATGTTTTTTCGAAGTGAAAATTGCCAGTTTAATCACTGAAAATTTCGGGTCGATCTATTCAATAATTTTTGAGGAGAGGAGTTACGAATATACTCACAGACGGACACATCTAAAGTTTATATATAGGGACAGATAACTATTTATTATATTTATAACTATTCCTGACTAAGCGAGAGCCTCGAGTGAAATTTATTTAGGATATTTTGCGTTCATTTGTCATTTTTGTGGAAAATTACAAAATCAGTGTTGGCTCTCTAATTAGCAACGCATGATATACGACGCAAGCACATTCATGCTTGAAAATGTAGAAAATTCGATAAATTCCAGTTGGATATCTCAGCGATATCTGATTGATGTCTTGGACGTTTACGGGCATAGTAGACAAAAATGAGGAATCCTAATAATCTACGCTTTTTAGATAGAAGCTCAAGAAAAGTTCGCTCATCGGTGAAAAGATTTTATTAAAAACATGAGAGTTGTATTGTTTAGTTTTGAATACCATGGACAAATATGGCATTCTGAATTTTATAGCATATTTATATACAATATCCATTGATGTTTCATTCACTCTTTATGCGAATTCCATTTTCCTAAAGGAGTTTGTGAATGTAGCGAAAGCTAGAGTGAGGTGATGAACCCATGCATAAATGAAAAATGTATCTCCATTTTTTAGAACGGAGTAGTTCTAACCATCTTATTACTCGTTATTACAAACCTTTGAAAATATTTTTGGCACATGTCTGATCTCTAACGTAGAAATAAATGCATAGTATTCGAACTCCGAGCTTACCTTTGCAGCCTTGACACATAACTTCTCGTATCAGCGAAGCTTTATATTTCTCTGAAAAACATGGGTGTCAGCGATTGATCTGAAGAAGAATCGGAAAAAATCTTACTTTCGGCACATGTCAGTTTGGGAACCATCCACGGAGTCATCCAGGCGTAGTCAGGATGTTTGACGGAGAATATTCTTTTGTACTAAAAAATAATCTTAAGAGATTACTTGCGGAGATTCATTACCAAGTGGTCACCAAAAAAAATTGAGAATGTGGAAATAGGACCGACTAAACAGCATAACAGGATGAACTGGCACCTTGCGAGTAAAGGAGCACCTCCAAAATATGGGAATTAATATAAAATGATTCGAATGTGATGTGGTGGAGCCGTTCCACAATAACAAAAGGAAAACTTTGGCAGTTTTTCACTGAGAAATTCGTGAAAAACTACAAGTGCTATGTTTCTGTCATTTTTGGAATTAAAGTTAGTCCACGTGCCAGACGTTGTGAATAGGATGAGAAAACAACTTCTCATCTATTAAGAACGCCAAGTAATGGCTAGGTACTCAGTATTATCACCTAACCACACTCTTTTCGCAACCCAGGGATATCAGGGGCAATATTCGCATGTGCACCTTATAATTGGCGGAAGTAAAAGGAAATCAGCCTTTCTTCCATTTCTTTCAGCAATTTTACTCTACATACTTAGAGAAACAAAATTTTATACTAGCTTATCAAACAATTCATACACGCTGAGAGAGTGATTTTGTTAGAATATTTGCGTTGCACAGGGTTGAAACGTGTTCTTTCATCTACATCTATATATAGAAGAACTAGGATGGGAATTACTATCAGAACACAGGTTAAAATTTAGGTTAAACCTTTTAAGTAAATTCGAAACAGAGTTGTTCACAGATGACGTTAGATATATATTGAGAACCCCAGCGTATTATGCTAGGTTTGATCATCTTAACAAGATTAGAGAGATAGATTGTCGTACCGATAGATTTAAAATGTCATTTTTCCCTCGTACTATAAGAGAGAACAATAGGCAGCGTAGCAAAGGGATAGGTAGGTGAAATATAGTTAGAGTAGTCTGTAGTGCATGATGCATGTAATAACAACCAATAATCCCTTCCTTATTATGTAGATACTAACCATCTAGCTCCATGTAACCCTATTATCTAGCATATCTCCCTTAAATATCCTACTTGCATGGCAATAGTGCATGTTTGGTGATCTTCACCCCCTGCCACACACCCTCGTGGTGGCTCGCAGGGTATCACGTAGATGTAGATATCTACGAAATACCGTGCAGGCCACCACTAGGGTGTGTGACACGGGGTGATTCTACACCAGGCATGTAGCACTCATGCCAGTTTAAATCAGAACCACGCACATTCCCCCGGAGGCCAAGCGAAGGCCAAAAGCAGCCAGGACAACGGCACGCAGTCAGACCAGAAACTAGGAGAGTGATACGTAGAAGAGCATGCTACCATGCAGTACACTGCTCAAGATACCACTACTGGTCAGTATTATTAATGTGACAGATAAATAGCACTACAAGGTACTAAATCATGCAAGGGAATATCATGCCGGAGATTACATGCAAGGTTAGTAGCTAATAGTGATGTTAAGATATTAAGCACTACTGAAAAAACCTATTTTCCCTCGTCAGGTTCAAAGTATCCCAGAGCTGATCCATCGCAACTATTATCGTCCCTTATTGTACGTGGAAAAAATGGCATATTTAATCTATCGGCTCTGAAGTCTATTTCCTTAATCTTATTCCTGTGATCATTTCTACCGTAATAGTTTGGCTCTAGCAAAATATGTTGAACGTCCGGCAAAAAATAGCCTGCATCAAACTTTCGTAAAATATTTTACCTATATTTTTCCCTTCGATCGGATAGAGGTTCCCACCCTAATTCCCGCAACAATTTAGTTACACTACTCTGCTTATCATAACAATTTTTAACAAATCTAGCTGCCCTCCGCTGTATTCGATCTATATCTGAAACTAGTCCTACTTCGTAAGGATCCCATATACTAGCGGTGTACTCCAAGTGAGGTCTCACGAGAGAAAAAAAGAATCCTCTTTGAGATAGAAGACGACGGTAGGTTGTAAGCATTTGAGACGTGGGTGTGGAGGTGGATAGGGTTGGTGTCGTGGACGGAAAGGAAGACAAACGTGGAAGTTCTTAGTATGGTTGGTGAGGAAAGGAAATTTCTCGTTGAGATTCGGAGGAGGCACAGTTGGTGACTGGAAGAGAACATGGTGTGCGACATCTGCTCATAGTCGTGATTGAGGGTTTTGGAAGGGACGAGGGAAGGATTTTGGGCGAACGGGAAAAGGGAATAGAGAGAATAGGTATCAGGGACGGATGAAGAACGGTAGGCGCTACGCTCAGGCGAAGAGCGAGTATACATGATACGTTCATAGGACCCTCTATAAGTAAAAACCAGAAGGTTTTTTTTCGTCGACCTAAACTTACCTTTACCAGTGGATTACTCTATGACAATATAAATACTTCAGGTAGAGAGGCTTCGCCGCGCATAAAGCACGAGTCTCACCTTGTTTGACGTAACAATAATCGGCTAGCTCTATTTGGCGGTACTTTTGGGTAATTTGAGTGAGATAAAATCTTAATCATAATGGAGACAGTATTCGAATGATAATTTTTCTTTCAGCTGCTGCAAGAAGCATGAATTAAATATGGCATTTTATATTCCTACACGACTAAAGTTCTTATAAATTAAATAAAAATATCTCCATAAGTCTTTAACTCGACGCATTTTTTTCGCGCAGTACGTTTAAAATGCCTTAACAACGAAAAGTTTTTTTTTGTGATTCTGAAAAAATTGCTGCAGAGACAAAATGATTAATTTTCAAAACTGGTTGGAAAAACATACAATCTACACTCTGCTGGATTTTTGTCGACTAGGTGTTTTAAAACTCTCATTTTAGCAATAATGTCTCTCTGGAGTGCATACACGTAGCATTTTTCATATAAAATAGCTGGTATTTTTGGCGAAAGTCTCGGATAGTAGAGTGGTAAGGGGCTGATATTTTGGTATCTTTGGAAGAGTGAGATATTTTTCATTGAAATGAGACTGAATTCATTTGTTTCTAGGTGAACTGATATTTCGCTCAAACTATCTTAAAGGGATAGCGCGAGCGTCCTCTAATTCATGTATACATGCTCGAAGATTTTTCTAAAAGATAAATGCTGGAAAAAAAACAATATATATTCACCGTTAGTGAGTGGAAGAGCTGAAAAGTTCGCCAATTCTTTCCTCCCGCACACGATTCACGGGTGGAAAGAGAACTGGTCGGTCCAATTAGTTTCTAACGAGAAAACACCTCACCGTTCATCTCTTTCTTCCGCATATACTTTCCTCCGTTCGGCGCGCAGCGTTATCACGAGGAGAAGGCTCGGCTGTCGAGCGGAGGGGAAAGCACAGCACACGGAACTTCCTTCTGTATGGGCGTGATGCAGGGGGCGTTAGGACACCAGCCGTGGTAAGATGTAGGAGAAAAATTTTTTAGAGGTGAAATGTTGGCGTGTATAATGGGAGGGTATTTAGTGGAGCTCAGGTTTTATGGTGGTCGCAAATTGTGCGCCGAAAGAACGAGTTCCTGTGCCTATCTGCTCGGCAATGTATCTCTCTTATTTGATCGCTTTTGTCAGTCCTAGATATGTAGTGAGGCATCATGATAATATTCTCTGTGTCGCTCTGAAACACTCCAGTTCTGAATTGCTCGAGCAAACTAAGCCAATCGAGCGGCCTCCGAGAATGTAGGAGCTCCCACCTTAATCCCTCTGAAAGTTCAACTACATGTTCGTGAAACTCTATAGCATCCACCATTAGGAGAGAGATGATGACGGGGACCTTTGGTAAGGTTACGAAGAAAGGTTTGCAAAGAGTTTAGTGTGGAGTGTGACGTTATTGGTTGCGGGAACCTGGGCCCTGAGAAAAGAAGACGCGAATAGGCTGCAAGCCGTCGAGATGTGGTAGCAGAGGGGAATTGAGCAAGAGGTCGGAAAGGAAAACACATCAGTAAGTGCTTGGTAGGATTGGTGAGGAAAGAAAACTTCGGGGAAGAAGCAAAGTAGACGGTTAAAGGGGGTAATGAGGGAAGGAAGGTTGCTAAGACAGTGATGAGTGGAGGGATGTTGGGTAAGCGGGGAAGTGGAAGAAAGAGAAAAGGTTCGACGGACGGAATAAGGAACAGTTTGAATCTCAGCGTACGTCCAACAATCAGCCTGAGAATAAGTAAGAACTATCATCGTTAGACAGGCCCTGTATATGTAAAAATGAAGAGGAATTTTTTCACGTTTATTTACACCAATTTTTACTGGTAGATTATATAAATATTAAAATTAATGATAGTGATCTCAATGGTTTCGGGCTCAACTTTGTGGAAGTTCATTTAAATAAAAAAGGAAACCTTCTCTTATTCCACCAATTTATTCTCAGGTACTACTAGTTTCGTCGATACACTGTAATCAGAGGTGCCTGAAGATGACGTCGCTGCGTCGAAACTAGTGCACCTGAAAATAAATAGGTGGAATAAAATGAAGTTTTCTTTTTCCATTATTATAATAATGATTGCATCGAAATATACGTATTTCTTCAATACTAGTTGATATTACATAGAAATATGGCATAGATAGATTCCATAGTCGTTATCAGTAATGGATTGTAATTATTTTCCTGCAATCAATTCCTATTCTCGGAATAGATAATATTCTTTTTATTATAAAAAGAGAGTTTAAATTTTTTCAGATCCAAAAATTTCCCCTGAAAAAGAGTCGCCCTCGGCGGTCATCCAACTTCGCGCGCTCCTAGTTGTGTCAATGGTTTTCAGCACGAGAGACAAAGAGGCCAATGGTTGATGATTTTGCAACTGTGGTTCTGTGGGGATGGGCTAAGGGTTAAAGAGCGAAACATATCTTTCCTGTTCCTGTCATCACCTCTCACCTTTTCTTGTGTTATCTCTTACGCTATGGATGTCTTCCTCAGTAAATAGTTCTACGTAATTCCTCGTCCTCCTGGAAATTCTCCCGACACTAACGTGTGGTCTGGAAACCTTTGGAGTATCTTGAGCAAAGAGAACGGTTCCTGGTGTTTTGTTTCTGAAATTGAGTCTCAGAGGCCTTGAAAATTCGAATCAGGCGAGTTTCAGCATGACTCTGAGGATATTGCTTTGACACTGTGAAATATCCATAGAAACGATACCATTTGCGATAAAAATCAAGGAGATGAGCAGTCGAACTCATAGTTATAGCAATTCCTTCTTTCCGCGAGACATTATTGATTATAATAATGGCAGCTTGGCCCTAAAATATGATACATAAATACATTCAAATTCACCTCTTTCCCCTTCAGCCTCCTTTTCCCCATACCCTCCCCTGTAATGGTTGGCGTCCTAACACGCCACACGCCTTTGCGGCAGTAGGATAGTATGAAGGTGTAGCATTGAATTATTGTCCATCACAGGTTGTCTGCCATTATCTCTACATTGTTAGAGTTCTATGATTTTGTATTCCATTCGCTTCATTCATGACTGGTGTTCAAAGTGTGTACCTTGTGAGGAATGGATTTTATTGATAAGCAGAGGCAATCTCTCTGGTTATTTCTCAATGGAAAGTATTAATAACTCTCCGGGATATTAATTTTGCCTTTCATACGTGGGTGGAACGTGGAAGATGTTGATTGACATGCTGTAACGATAGGCTGAAGGTTGCTTGCTTATTTATAGATGCGAGCGACAGCTGAGGCAAATTGTGGTGGCTAGATTGGTTATGAATGGATAAATCCGGGAACAGAGAGAGTTCAGTGACCTGGCGTCGGTATTGGTCAGGGTGTAAAGAACACTTTGTATTTGACCGCAATTTATTTTCAATCGTACAACTAGTTTCGTCGCAAAGGCGTCATCGTCAGGTACCTGGTCAGGCCTTAGTCAGCTCTATAGGAAAGGCGCCAGGGGTACGACAGTTCAAAGACCCACGCAACGGGCGAGGTACTGCATTTGAACTACTCTCCCGCAGATACCCAAGTAGGTTAAAAACTGCAACGAGCGAACGTGTAGCGTTTCACTGCTGTTACAGGGATTAAGGTGGTAGCCGCTAGAGACTCGGAGGCTACAAGCTAGGCTTGGCTTGTTTGAGAAATGTAGAACTGGTATCGCTTCAGAGCGACACAGAATATTATCATGGCGCTTCACTACATATTTAGGTCTGAGAGAAGCGATAAAATAAGAGAGATACATTGCCGAACAGATAGTTACAAAAACTCGTTCTTTCCGCGCACAATAAGCGACCACAATAATAACTGAGCTCCACTAAATACATTCCCATGATTCACGTCTCCATTTCACCTCCCAAAACCTTATCCCTTGCATCTTTACACGCCTGGTGTCCTAACACCCCCGTCACACGCCCATGTGGCGGCTCGGAGGATAGTACGTAGTTGTAGATGTAGAATACTCGTTTAGGTTTTGACAAAGTGAATCTGGTTCGCTCACAACAACTCCCTAATGCGAGTATTGAAATAACTTATGAATCATTAAATTTTTAAGTTTAAGAGGTGACATGAAAGAAATGGTATCTGTTAGAAATATTAGAAGAGATTATAATTTGGTTTTCTCTTTGCTATCAGTGGCTTCTTGGAGTGTCCAGTATTCCTCATAAAAAGAGAATAACTCCAAGAATATTGTGTGAATTTGCCGCTAATTTCTGTGGCTCGTTGATCCATCTCTCTGCAGCATCCGCCTCTCGTAGCACTTGGGTGAACTAATCACTCTTGTCGCCATGCGAGCGTCGTCTGCACCTCTTTGAAAGCCTCTTGTGTCGGCAGGAACAGGTCGATCGTTTTTTTTTTATCATTCCGTCAAAGAAAGCAACTTTCCAAAAAAACGAGGTAACCATAATTTTAAAAGGTTCAATTATCTCTGTTAAACCTAATGCTGAAAATGCAGTGTTCTCCGATAAAAATTTTTGGTAATATCTTATTGCGATAAAACATGCTAAGAATGATATCTCATTCAAACTAATGTTTCCATACTGCAGAGCTACTGAGTGTACACACGCCGGTGTTTTGCCGCTCTTATAGATACGTAATAAATACAATTATTAAATTTTCACTCAACGCTGGAGGATAATGATTTTAATTTCAGGAGAGTAAAATTTTGGTGTAGCTATTTATGAATTTATTATGTTTGTATTCCCACGTGCTGATTTTCTTATCTAAGAGTGAGTTTTCATTTTTGTAACACCGTCCTAAGTCTATCAAGCTGGATTACTGTTACGTAGGATTTCGAGAAGCAAGAAGTGCCATATACAATATGAGCAATCTCTAACTGAAGTTTTCACTGCTTAAAATCATTTATGTGCTTCCCTGGAGTGGCAATATTTGCTAAAGTAGTGGTCTTATAGTCCAATATAGGACCTCTATGCTAAATAGCTTTCAAATGACCCGCCCTCGAAACTAGTGGTTCAGTCTGCTGGTTCGTTTGTTGTCCGCAAGAGAGCGTTACATCAAAGAAACCGTTGCCCTCTGGATCCGCAAGATTAGTGGATCGGGCGTGCTTTGCCTGAGCGAATTCAGTAGTATGTTGTTTTGCGCACAGGTGTCGCCACAATCGTCAAATGAGGGCTGATTTGAGGGATTTGGCGAGTAAACGGAAAAACCGAAGAATTCGTGTGCGGTTCGGCTAATGTGAATTAAGAATGGGATTGATCATCAACCATAAGTTAGGAGAAATGGGAGTGTAACGTACTTCTTGTGCTTCGTAGCGGCATTATGAAGTGGTTCAAATGCTTTAAAGTGTTGAGACGTCGTGATACTATATTGTGTTACTGATGGCAGTGTCTTGTCAGGGTCAGACTGAGGAATGGGTGGTGATTATTCGTTATAGAAGAAATCTTGACCGATCCTGGGAATATTCATTGTATGTTGAATGCGATGGATTGCGACATATTGGTGAGTATCTTGATCAGTGAATTGGGACTACTCAATGTCTAAATTGGCAATATATTGATTTATATTTTATTATACCCAATAAAGTTTTTTTGAATTTTTGTCATCTAAAATAAATGGATTGGAAGATGGCAATCATTCAATACCCTACCTCTTGTCTTGATGTTATTTTATCATCAATACCTCAATCCTATTATTGCTTTGTTTTTGTTTATTGGCTTTTGTACATATTTATCTTTATTTGTGATAGTTGATGCATAATTCCATTTCCCATTTAGTTCTGTAAAAGTAATCCAGCGATTAATTATGAAGGGTTTTTTTTGGTCTCGCTACAGATTTTACAGTTGCAATAATTCGAAAGGAATTTGGATAGTTACCCTTTATCGGCATTTGTCTTTTTATCCTGGAAAGGAACGAGCCTGCCTCCTGCATGGCAGGTCATCCGTGTCCCATGTATAAGTTCCTTTATATATTGGGAGTGTGTCATATAGTTGAACTGACGTACAGAATGTGCGTTTCTGTGTGTATAATATATCCTAGTTCTCACGGTCGCCCGATAAATTCTTGAGGTTTCTCTCCGCTCGAACTCGAGGGAAATAATCGGGGAACTGTGGCTGCATTGAAATCGGTCGCACGAGGTCTAAACCGAATATCGTTAGGAGTCGTGACTAAAAAGAATACGCATTTTTTTCTCGTTAAAGTGTCCATATCGTCGTGTTTTTTACAGTGTAGGGGCCTAGTAGTGTCGTGTTTGATAGTTTGTTTTCTTAACAGGTACTCCCCCGAATCATTTGAATAGGTGAAAAGTGACCTGGTTCGGTAATTTTCATGTGTCACAGGCTTTGTCTTCGTAAAGGATCAGCTAGTTTTTTTCCCACTGTATCGTGTGCCTATTTTCATAAAGGGTTCTTTGACATCCTTTTGAAGAGGTAGGCTGTATCCTTATTTTTATTTTTTATTAGTCAACAGTTGCGATGTATAGCTGAGATGGTTAATGTTATATAATTGTTGAAAACATATTGTGTTCGTTTTATGTAGTTTCTCCTGAATAACACTCGAATCAGAAACACTATTATTCATAGGAAATCAAGGATCATTGATAGATGTGAACGGTAAAAGACGTGGATTTTATGCGACAATCTTCAAAAATGGCAAATATATTTAATGATCTCACAACACAAGCGAGGAGTGATTTACGCCAAAAGAACTAAAATTCCGTAGGGAATGATGAGCAATATAATGAGGTCGCACTGGTGTGCCTTTACTCGACGATGTCGTGAGAAGCCGTGGCTGTAATCGTATACATGCATCGAAATGCCCTTTGCCTTGAACCGTGGGACTCATCACTTTGCGACGAACAAATGGGGGTGTGGCTCGCGGAATATTGTTTGCATTAAAATCGAAACTTTAACTCAGGAAAAATTATAGTATATGTTTTTAAAGAATAATCATGCCGTTTAATGACGAGTCACTTTCAGCTGCGCCTCTTGTTGGCCGGCTCGTCAGCATGTCGTCGCCACCCAAATGACACTGGCACCCGTTACCCATGTCCTTGTTACGTTTTCGATTCGTGGATAATATATTTCACCCAGGGTATGCCCATACATTTCACATCACTTGAAGTATCACTTACCAGTCTTTGAAAAGGTGTGAAAGAAGAGGGTGTAACGTTCATTGGGAACATGCTTATTGAGAGGCCTAAAACTAATCAATACTTGGTGCACGCGCCCTAATTGACGACTAGGTCATGGTTCCACAAGTCTATTATCAATTGGAACAATCAGTACGATCTAGAGTAGTCAGAGAATGTAACTTGGCATGGTTAACGTGGGAAGTAAGGGTATCGGGGAATGGTAACGTAAAAAAATATTCTTCACTTCCCCTTCGTCCTGCCCAAGGGAAAGGTCTCATATCCTCCTTGGCGGGGGAGTGTGAGGAGAGGGGGTGAGTGCAGAGTCTAAAATTTACGCTCTATTCTCGAGCTCTATCCCGCTCAATTTTTGCGGAGCTTACGAAGCGGTCGGAAACTCCCCACCATCACGAGGCAAGTCTTTGCGTGTGACCACTAAACTTCGCGTGACGTGTTGATTTGCGTCGGATTTGGCACGGGCTGGGCCCCACGGGGTCCATCTGAGTCCCCCTTCCTCAGAATGCTCCGAAACGGTTTTGTATCTCCTGCAGTGCTGGTGTATCCATTTGGCACTTTATGGCTCAGTGCCTAAGGTCATGCGAAATAGAGAAAAGTCACGAGGATTAAAATAAAACATTAAAATGTTTGATCAAAAGTGATATGCAGGTATTCGGCAGTTAGGAGGAAGCTTTGCTGACCAATTTATTTATTTTCAATGTATTCCGTAAGAGTCGATAATGTCTTTTAAATCGACCAGTGTTTCATTTCATGAAGGATAAGCACAAGAAAACGTTCATGATGAATGAAAACACTTAGCATCTTCCACTGATTTGAGAAGATAGAGATCACTGAGGATATTTACTCATCATGAATATCGCCAACTTCCACCAAGTCCACCCTGATACATTTATATTTCCCAGAAATATGTTCCGAGGCGAGAAAAGCCACCCATGTGGGACTCGAGCCCGCCACCCTGAGGTTAGAGTCAAGAAATTTACCCCTTGAAGGTTATTCGGGCTTCCCACCGGGTCAAACTCTCCATCTCGGCCGACGTTTCGATGAACGAGTCGACCATCATCATCAGGGGGCTGTTTCTCAGAGCTACAAGTCTACAAGTTACAAGTCACGTGACCACTTTCACAATTCGGATGGGTTACTTAGGTATAATTAACCAAACACTTGTACTAGTCCAGAAAAATGGCGGCCCTAATCAATACCATACAGAATTCATATTTTGACGAATACGATAAATTTTGGGCATGCACCTTGCAATATTTCCAATTTCAAAGATAGTGCAAAGTTTTTGAGTTGATACAAATGATTGAACATGAGAGGAAAAGTTATTTAATGTCACAACATACCTTAAAAGAAACCAAAACCGGGTAAACCTGACATCACAAGATATAATCGTTTATTTCACCGTATTTCTAATAGGATGTGCTCTAAATGGTAGTTATTAATAAATCTTACTAATCAAGATAGTATGTTCATTTAGTTTTATCTTTATTGAGCCATAATAAATGGAATTACAACGTAATTTTATAACGAAACTTCAAGATAACAAAGCGGATGTTGGCGTTAATAACAATTATCGCAACTTACAATTCGTATTCCCAGTTATTATTGGTTATATTATTCAACATAAATGAAATGATAAGTAATTATTTATTACTTATAAGTTAAAGAGTGTGAAACGTGAGTATTTTTAATTATTTTCTCTCATCTGTTGTTGCGTCGTGTATTTCGCCCGATAAACTATTCACCAAGCTCAAAATACCCGATTGTCGAATTTCTTTTTTTAACAACGAAATGTAGGCGCCAGGTATGGTTATTAGCAAAAAGTAAATAACATGCAGAGCTTTTCAAGATGTCGAAGAAAGTCGAAATCGAGTTAAAAATATATTGGCGTAAAAGTACTATAATTTCACCAACCATCGCCGTTTTTTTTTTAAATTCTGCCAGAGAACATCTCTGACGTAAGTCCAATTTTTATCAGCAGATATCAAGCCAATCTCTTTCGCCAAATCTTCAATCTCAATCCATTTTTTAACTTAAATGTCTTCTATTAGGCTGTCTGAAAAACTGCCGAACAATATATTTTTACGTTCCTTAATTGATCTCAAGTTAAAACTTTTCCGTCCACTTTCTTCGGCATCTTGAAAAGCTCTGCATGATATTTACTTTTTGCTAATAACCATACCTGGCGCCTACATTTCGTTGTTAAAAAAAGAAATTCGAAAATCGGGTATTTTGAGCTTGGTGAATTGTTTATCGGGCGAAATACACGACGCAACAACAGATGAGAGAAAAAATTAAAAATACTCACGTTTCACACTCTTTAACTTATAAGTAATAAATAATTACTTATCATTTCATTTATGTTGAATAATATAACCAATAATAACTGGGAATACGAACTGTAAGTTGCGATAATTGTTATTAACGCCAACATCCGCTTTGATATCTTGAAGTTTCGTTATAAAATTACGTTGTAATTCCATTTATTGTGGCTCAATAAAGATAAAACTAAATGAACATACTATCTTGATTTGTAAGATTTATTAATAACTACCATTTAGAGCTCATCCTATTAGAAATACGGTGAAATAAACGATTATATCTTGTGATGTCAGGTTTACCCGATAATTCGCATTCGCTTGGTTTTTTTTAAGGTATGTTGTGACATTAAATAACTTTTCCTCTCATGTTCAATCATTTGTATCAACTCAAAAACTTTGCACTAACTTTGAAATTGGAAATATTGCAAGGTGCATGCCCAAAATTTATCGTATTCGTCAAAATATGAATTCTGTATGGTATTGATTAGGGCCGCCATTTTTCTGGACTAGTACAAGTGTTTGGTTAATTATACCTAAGTAACCCATCTGAATTGTGAAAGTGGTCACGTGACTTGTAACTTGTAGACTTGTAGCTCTGAGAAACAGCCCCCTGATGATGATGGTCGACTCGTTCATCGAAACTTCGGCCGAGATGGAGAGTTTGACCCGGTGGGAAGCACGAACAACCTTCAACGACTACACACGCCAGGAAAGCCTTAGATATTTCTTCAATTTACCCCTTCTCTGACGAAAACGTAGAACTTTGTTCACTGTATCGAGTCCGAAAAACCTCTCCTCTCCTACAACACATCCTTGAGTTGGCTTGCGGGGTATGATGAAGATGTTGATGACATGAAACGACGCGATGGGTGAGCATGTACGGTAAAAAATTGCTCAGTCACTTCATGTAGGCTTTTCTACACTTTTTTGCCGGCCAAATCTTTTATAATTTCCCAAACCGATCAGTGCATCAATATTTTGCTTTCTCTTCAAAGTGTGGATGAATCTGATAATTTCATTCGAGACAGGTTAGATCTCGGATGATTTTTTATTGTATATAACGTTGAAAAAGATCGTTCTCCCTTAGAATTTGATCCGGATATTAATTCGTACGTTCTTGCAGTGTATTAGGATAGCTGGAATCTTATTTTAATCATAAAATTCATAGAAATGATGTTTCCTCTAATTCAAATGCATTGATTTGTTTACTCGGCACTTAATCATGTAAACTTGAACATTGTATTCATATATGTCAAAATAATCGTTTGAATGTATATAAGTGAGAAGTACGTTTTAAAGTTTTTTACTGAAAAAAATCAATGCTATAAGTCGGAAGTATTTCAAAGAATGACATCTCCGCATGCGCATCTCCGGAGTCACGCGTCGTTCTCCTTGGCTACCATACCCATCCGCCTCCGAAACGTTTCCCTAACCCTCTCCCTCTATCAAGCAGTTGGCTTGCTCTTGTAGGTATTCATATCCAACTTGGTTTTCCCCCTGCTCACACTCTGCTGAATCATGGAATAATCCTGCACTCCCGGCCATCGCATCCGTGGCTCTACCACAGGCACGTAGCTAGGACCCTCTCCACCCCGAAACATTTACTTTTAGCACTTGAGGATGAAAACTTATTTTTTTCAACAAAGAACGTATTATGAAGATAAAAGTCTTCCGAGTTATTCTCCACTTTTCTCCATTATGCTTAGAAGACTATGTCGCTGACGTTGCAGGAGGCTTCGTCGGGTCAGTGAAGCCGTACTTCATGACCTGAAGAAGTTGACTCAATCTCCAGCGAAACTGTCTTCATTGCAAAGTGGACACACGCGTGTGAACACCAGGAAGACGTGTACCTTCATATCCATCACCCCGCGGAAGACTTCACAATGAAAGTATATGATGATTTAATTATGGGTAATTTTTAACTTCGAACTATTAACAATATTTTTGTATCTATCAAACATAAAATCGGTGTGTACCTTATAGTTCCAGATATCAGTGCAGCAGCAATCATTTTTAATGTCTCATTTACTGCTGTCGCCAATAGTCTTTTTAATGCCTAGCTGTGGTGCTGTTGTTTTTTATGTTCCGCTACCCTTGTAAATAAATTCCAGCTACGTCACATATTTCCTGGCCCTCCGCTTAGTGCATTTTCCTTAAGTAAACTTTCCTTTCCTTTAGTAAACATCATAAATTAATTTGTGCCCAAATGTCTAATATCGAGCCGAAAACTCAAGTCATAAAATGCTTAAAGTAAGGAAAAAAATGCAAAATCAATCATTAGAAATGCATCTTTTCCGTAATTCCATGGACGGCGAGTGTCGCCGCGTAAACGGGTTGACGTCAATGTAAATGACCCTAAAATATTTTTCGACTTAACTTTAATATGTATAATCGAAGGCCAACATTACCGAAGCAGGTAACGTAAGAATATATATTTCATTTATCAGGTTTTGTCTCGTCGGACGATCGCAGGTTAGTTATTAAAGCATAAGATATAAATTACTATTTAATGTTCACTGTGGTTCGGTTGCATTATGTCTGGGTAAATATTTTATCGGCATGAAAACCAAAGTTGATACTTTCTACCATCGATAATACCCGCGTCTACCAACCTATGTATGTTACATTCAGTGATGTGCATTGCCAGAACTCTCAGAGAACATCAATTTAACGAAAATGCTATGTATTCTTGTGGCCAATGTAAACAAAAAATCCGGGTGTATGCCAAGATGTGGCATCTCACCATGTCGACGATAGTGCTTTACGTGTTACGTACATGTATGTATTTTGACTATTTACGCTGGCATTTAAAAACCCTTGGAGCTATCGCTTGTTGCACCGGTCGTAATTCTTAATTGGCGATTTGATTAAATATGCGCTTGGCTTTATTTCTTACAAATGATTCATGCATACATTATCATTTGGATCTTCATATTTAATTAACCTGACCGTCAATTCACACCAACTTGTACGAATGTATGAGCACGTGAACAGTAAATTAGAACCTGCTCTATTTGGTTCATGCATTCATACAGGAACATGTATGGGCTATTGTATCGTGTAACCAGGCCTTATGAGACGAGAGGCGAAGGCGTGCCTGAGGAGAGGCTTGAAGAAGAGCGAAAGCTCAAATAGCTTGGCGCTGTGTGGCTCGGAATCTTGATCATTGCAGAGAGATGGTTGTGCGTCGAGTGGAAGCATTTCGGATAAGTGTTTGGAAGAGAATATTGAATACAGTGGGAAAGTAGAGGAAGTGGTGGCGAAGAAGGCAGGGAAGGTGGCTGTAGGGCGTGTTGGGAGGGAATGTTGAAAATGGTGATGCGGGGAAAGATGCTTGGGAGGCGTGAAAGAGGAAGATAGGTGGATTGGAAGGAAAAAGAAGAGCCAGAAGGTATGATGACTTAAAGAAACACCTGAGGAAAAAAGATTTATATGATAAAAGTGACCATTTCACAAGACGGATGTGTTCCTCAGATACACCAAACCGAAGACTTGCACTAGTCCTAAAAACGTCAGACGTAATCATATGTAACTCGTATTTTGATGATTACGATACATTTTTAGAGTGTACCTCGCAATATCTCCAATCCAAAAGTCGGTTCCATGTTTTTGGGTTAATAAAAATGATTGAATATGTGCTGACAAGTATTTTAATTTCGCAACTTACCTTAAAAGATCCCAAGCGGATGCGAGTTTTCGAGAAAACCTAACGTCATAACATAGCATCGTTTATTTCACTGCCTTTATTGAAGATGAGCTCTAAATGGTAGTTATTTATACATCTTATATGTCAAGGTGTCATGTTGAGTTTGTTTCATCTTTATTGAACCACTATTAACGGCTTTAGAGCGTAATATTTTTACGAAACTTAATGGTAATATTCTGTATGTTGGCGTTAAGAATATTTATCGAAAATTACAGTTCATATTTCCAGTTATAAATGATAATATTACTTAATATAAACTATATCATTGGAACACATCCTCCTTGTTAAATATTTACGTATATTGTTGACTTGTAGCTCTGAGAAACAGACCCCAGCTGGTGCAATAATCTAATGAATCATTTGGATATTAGTATGCTGCTGTCGCTCGTCGATACTTCACCTCTGTTGATAAAATATCCAAATGTTTACACATTTTCTATTTTATACAAGTGTGAGTATATGTAATGAGGAGGACAGAAGGGGAAATTGTCAGTGCAAATGTTTGATTTTCCGTGAGCTGTCGGTCGGTACATAAAAGGGAACATGAGAGGGGATGTGACTTATAGCTGTCCAAGTGATTAGCAGTATGCGCCTAAATGAACTAGAAATCGTCTTCCTTTTGTCGTGTGGTTATTAATCGTTGTTCCGGACGTGACGTTTAAAGGGGAGAACCTTGGTTTTGTATTAGTGTATTCGATTTATCGGTATTTATCGGAATTTTCGGATCGATAGGAGAGAGCGTTTTCATCCGATTAGTCACCCAGGTCATGGTGGAGGCAACGCTCTTCTCAACATGATTGTATGACATTTACCTGAAAGAATTTTTAGACTTTTTTCTAATTTCCAGAGACCTGGTGATACGGTGCATACATGATTGGTTCATGCATGCATGAATGCGTTGGTGGACGGGATTAAAGCTGTTTTACAAGGGGCACTATATTAAGCAGTCTGATGTGTGAGTGGGCGTGCGGTGTCAATTGAGTCGTGTCAAGCGGAGATTTTCCATGGTCACTGCGCGATTGAATGAACAAAAGACTTAAAAAGGGCCTCTGATCTACTTCCGTGCCATCGTTATTGCAATTTATGGCCATCAAATTGCACGGTTAAGTGCTCCGTGTTAAGCATACACGTATACACCCAAGTTATTTTGGTTTCACGATGGGTTTTGGATGGGAAATTCATTCATGAATAAACGTGCGCGGGTTCATTCACTGGTCACCAAACCTTAAGGTGTTTTGGCCCCAGCGTCACTTATTGCAGTAATTCTAAAACTTATATATTGGGATTTTGAAGTGCGTCCTATAAATTGAGGAGAAAAAATAGTTTTCAGGCTAGTTGTTACTGTAGTTCAGCCTTGAAAGTGGGGATATCAACATGGAATCTTCTGGAGATTGCTGAGATTACAGCCGTAAAACGTCAGTTTGAACGTGAAAGCATGTTTAGCACATCAACTAAAACTGTTTTTAAGACGGTAAAAGTCCTGAGAAATTGATCGAAAGTAAAATATCGGAATCTCACCACCTATTTCTTAAAGTAGTTAGTGAATTGGTGCAGTAATTGAGGTCGAAATGGGGTAGTTCCATATCAATGGCGCTGCAGTCAGGTCATATGGCTGGATGTGTGGCCATTAAAAATATTCATGAAAAATCTTCATATTTTATACCGTAATTTCGGTTTGAAGTAGGTTATCCCTGTCATCAGCGAAAGCCGGATGTTTTTGACCAAATAAATATAAATGTTGAATTTAGTATTTGTCTTGACTCATATCCTTGGATGAAAAAGTCACAGAAAGATGCTATCTCGCACTGGTTAGGCCACACCTCGGATACGCTGCGAGCATTTGGGACCCTGGTTATTAAGATTTTACCAAAAAAATTAATAAAATACGAAGAAAAGCTTCGCGCTTCGTAAAAAACTGCGTCTAGCGAACATATAGTGTTTCACAACTTTGAAAGGAATTAAGGTGGGAGCCCCTAGAGACTCGGAGGCTACACGCTAGGCTTAGCTTGCTTGAAATATTCAAAACTGGTATATTTCAGAGCGACAGAGAAAATTTTCATGACGCCTCACTACATATCTAGGTCTGACAGACGCAATAAAACAAGAGAGATACGAACCAAACAGATATGCACAAAAAATCGTTCTTTTCCCTCACAATAAAAACTGAGCTCCACTAAATAAACTCCCATAATACACGTCACCATTTTACCTCCCAAAACCTAATCCCTTACTTTTTTACACGGCTGGTGTCCTAACACCCCCTGCCACCCGCCCATGCGGCCTCTCGCAGAGTATGTAGATGTATATATGGTCATGCCAGAGCCTCTTTAGCCTCGTAAGTATTAGTGGAAGTTGTTACTGTTGACCTCGGAGAATCCCTGCTTTCGATAGCAGCATGTTTCAAGCGAGCTTGACCCCTCAATCGTCGTCAAATACGCCATAGCGTGAATTGTCGCGAATTTTGGATCTTGGGTACCACTATGCGCTAGTGGCATAGTGGTACCCAAGTCGCTTTCCTTCTGCATCATATGTAGTGTTGTCCTGATACGTATCCGAAAAGGAAGGCTTGATGTGTTAGGACATATCGTTGAATACAATACTCAGCCAATCCACGGCATCATTGGAACACCCCGAGTTCGGTGGCAGAGGGAAAAAATTGGCGAATGGGTGAGCGTAAGAGTACCAAAGCATCATATTTAAATTTGTTTTCAAATTTTCAAATTCTTGATCCCAGAAAAGTTGCTCCGTGTCAACCTGATGTAAAAGAAGAAAACTATTGGTTAAAGAAAATAGTGGAGGTGCGAAAGAATGAAAATCCCGGTCCTTCGCGGAAAGGCTTTGTTGGGGAAATTAGGATCAATCGAGGATCATCATCTTCTTTGAGGTAGTTTGAGCGAAATATCTTTCACCTAGAAATCAATGAATTTGGTCACATTTTAAAGAATAATATCGTACTCTTCCGAAGATACCAAAATATCAGCACCGTGCCGAATTACTTTCCGAGATTTTTGACGAAAAATACTTGCCCTTCTACATGGGAAATGGTACGTGTATGCACTCCAGAGAGACTTCATTAAAAAAATGAGGAATTTCTAATACCTAGAACACATGAAAAAATTAAGTGTGTGATATGTATGTTTTCTTTACTATTCTGAAAATAAATCATATTGTCACCGCATTAATTTTTTCAGAATCGCTGACAACCTTCCGTTGTGAAGGAATTTTCAACGTGCCGCGTGAAAAATTAGTCAAATTAAAGACTTATGTCGATATTTAATTACTTAGAATTTCTCTCGTATTTAATTACATTATTGCTTCATTAATCATGCAATATTTGATTCATGCTTCCAACAACTGCCGAGAGTAAAACGTATAGTTCGAATATGGTTTCCGTCATGACTGGGGAACTATTTCGCTCAAACAACCTGAAAAGAATGGTGTCGATCTCAAAATACTGAAAAACTTTCGGACCGGTCTATTTAGGAGTATGTTGGTGCTGCTAAAAAGTCTTACGGTAGAAGAAGAAGAGTGCTTACGGAAATAGCAATCGAGATGTCGTCTCTTGGAACAAGTTCAAGGTGTGTTTAGTCTCAAGGCGAGAAACGGTCGGCGATTGCGAAAAGTTATGTTGTACAATCTAGACGTGTTGTTCGCACCTGTCGTGCGGGCATCAAGTGTCATGCACAAAACTTGGTGAAAACTGTAGTATGGAGCGTGGTAGGAGGGACGTACACTTCCGGCTCATCATGTTTGGGTGTAGAGAAAAATGGAGAGGGTAAGCTTATGGCTAGAAAGACGAACGAGGTATTGTTGAATATGGTGGAAGAGAAGAGGGAGATGTGGCGGAGTATCGGAGAAAGCTGAAAAGGTGGTTGGAGGACGAGATGTTAATAAAAAGTTGGCCGAGTCCCACTTAGTAAAAATTTTTATTATGCAGTGGGGTACCAATAAAATTATATATAAAATACATTAGAATAATTTATTTCTCTACAGTTTTGATACAATATTGTGTATAAATATCAATGAGCTTTAGGCAGCCTCAAATGTCACAGGCCTGTATGGAGTTTGCCCTCCATGAATGAAATTCATTGCTGGCATTAAACGAAAATACTTTCAAAAGCATATATAATAACAATGACAATTTCATTTAACCCAACTGTGAACAAGAAGCCGTGTAGTTTTAAAGAAAAAGACTTTAATTTTAGCAATATAGCTGGAACTGAGAAACTATTATTATGCTCCTCCACAACAAATCAGTCCGTAGTCGAATTCAGAGGCTTCATTCATTTCATTGGCTTAATAAAGAATTTTTTGGAAGGATTTTGGACACTTATTGCGAATAAAATACAATCTGGATAAACAATAACTGAGAATCTTTGCCAGTCCATTGATGCGGTTTTCTATTTCAAATATTTATCAAAAATACCTTCGAAATATTTTGTATTCTCGACATGTTCAATTTTTTTTACATCCACATGTATTACCTATTATAATTCCTTACTGGACCATCAAACAAAAGTAATGAGATCATCCAGGACAATGAAAGCAAGGATGGTCATTAAAGTAGAAGGACGCAAACTGAAGCAGATAGAGCCTTTTAGTTACTTGGGTAGTGCGTTGAACGAAAATGGGGATGGTAGGAAAGACATATGGAGGAGGTAGCGTTAGGTAAGGGGGCGTTAGTAAAAGAGGGAATCTGATGACGGGGACCTTGGGTAAGGATGTGAAGAAGAGGCTGGGTTGTGAAGAAGGGAAATTGCATGCCGAGGCGAAAAGGAAATACTAGAGGTAGATAGGGCACTGACAGTGTAGAATAACGGATCGAGTCACTCTTTCAACAAAACCGATTCTTCAAAATTTCCTAAGCATTGACTCCTTTCTTAGGTTTTCAGGAGGCGAAGGAATGATCAAAGTTGTATAGTTTTAGGCTGAAACTACTCGATAAATATGCTTGGTGAAAAACTGAAGGATGCGTCCCGGTTTAAATGTGCTGAAGTGGAATAGTTTTACGAAGTAATACTTTCGTGGTTAAAATGTGTCACTGTCACATGAATAGATGATATTCCTGGTTATCACATTTACTGTAAACATTTCCATGTTACGCTCTTTTTCACTACAAGTCCAATAGCAGTAGCTAAGATCATTTTTTCGTAGTTTATGGAAAAAGAAAGGTTAGTCTGAGGTAATGAAGTCTGTATTTGCCAACGAAATTGACAAATATTGCTCGAACCCACTCTTGGACGCCCACTCATCGCTTAAGTGACGGGTCCACTTAAGTGGACTTGGGTGTTATCGATAGTGCTCTATTAAGGTGGTCGCGGCATCGTCATCTATAGGTTGAGGAGTTCCGATAGTCATACGCATCGTACTTATGTGTACATTAGTTATATGCTCGGAATTGAACATTTGTGTACGTATTATTCTTCCTATTCATTAGTTTATGCTGCTATACGTGTATAGAAATCACCAAAATTAACTCAAATACTCGCGTGATGCAAAATCCTTTCCTCGCTGTTGCTGGAGCTACGGTAATTTTAATATCTGCGTGTAGACGCTCGCCTGCAGTGAAGTGCTCTTTTTAAGTAAGCCCTTATTGCAAATACGGTTGAGAAATATTGCAAGAAATATTGCAATATTTATTGAGAAATATTGCAAAGTGCAAATACAGTGAAGACGAAGAAGAAGCATTACGGTTAACATCACGGTACAAATCGTAGAAAAAAAATGCGATTTCGCTGTTGTGCGTTACGATGTCCAACAGCTATCATTCTTTAGCTTCTGTTTTGTAACCGTCAAGCCCTTAGTTCATATTTCGTGGTGCCTGTACTGTAATCTGAATGTGTTAATGTTTTTCATGCTTTTGTGTCTGCGAGCACCGTCTGCCCAGATAGACAGGCAGTCGACTTATTTGCGTCAACCTTTGCGGATTCCGGCCACGCTATTTTTCCTAATTTTGCTTATGCTAAAAAATGAACTTCACTGCTGAGAGCAACTAAATTTTCGTTTTTATGGTCGTATTGCTCGCATTTCGAAATTTTTCTACTTCTCGTAAAACCCTAAAATAACGAGAACAATGGATTTCGAGCAAAGAACAAAATCTAGTATCATTCCTACTGTATCAATATTTTTTCCATGTATGTATTTACAATAGTATGCGTATTAACTTATTTAAAGGCGCATGCACGTATAGGTGTAGCAAAACTTGGTGGCATTCCCTTGTGGAAAGCTTGGCCCATGGGTACCTCTGCCTGGTTATCTGCACATGCCTAGCCTTCGCTGACCTAAGACTTTCCGCTGTGGAGTGTAACAATGTATCGCTATGCCTATTTGCTGCGCGGCTTTTAAGATTTTGGCGTTCACAACGGTATTATCGTTTTTTCGGCGGAAGAAACTGACTATTTTCAATCGAAGTCCCATGGAAATATTAAACAATTATTTAATAATGTTCCACACCTATCACACAAGGTAAGTATATGACCCCTTTAATATTTAATTTATTTTGGTGCAATTGGATCGCTGGTTATCGAGATATAAAGTCTCGAGCTCGAGTATGTCGACTTTTTGTGTGAGGGGTAGTCCGCGTCGTGCTATCTTCACAGTTTTTGTGCCACGAAACCAGGTTGTGCCACCCCTCTTACGAAGCCTTGAAAAACCGGAAAAACCTTGATAAATTTTATAAGTTCAATTCCAGAACAGCTTTCATACTCGCATCAGAATTTCTGTGGGACATTATTTTCGGGTTTTCACGCTCTGTTCAACGGCGTTGATGTACTACTTTTTTATAACTCATAAAACTTCCTAGGGCAGACCCACGCAGTTAGGAGGGGTGATAGAAGTTGAGGGGGTGAGGGGAAGGAGGGGACAAGAGGTAGGCGACGAGAGAGAGGGGGAGAATAAACACGTAGGAACCCGCGCCACTCATTGGCCTCAGATTCCGCTTTTGCATCTGTTTCGCTTCTAACGCGTTCTTGAAATTTTACATCTCTATACATTGCTAGAGATGGATAAATTACCGTAATTTCCTTTTGAGGTAAATTACCGTATTTTTCGGTGATTTTTAATTTTCTACAGTAAATGGCTGCATGAGGACTTATTAGAAAAGCCAATGGAAATTGCAATGGGTTAATGACATTTAAACCATTAATATTGTTACATTTACGTAGTGGAAATAGAGAAAACGTTAAAAGAAATACGGCAGCCCACACGCAATTTGGCGCTTTTTTGTTGATATCAGAAATTTTCGTTCAAGTGATAGCCCCAGAAATACTTCTTCCACGAGTAAAAATATTCCACAATGACTTGTGCGTGACTTCATTAATTACTAAGAATGTATGGACTTTATAATAGCTTAGCTTAAAATCATAAATTTGGAGTATATGGGTATGAATAATAAGTATTTGAGACGGAGGCAAATAATGCTAATAATTTCGGTAATTTTCAGAGGCAGCAGTAATTTACGTAAAATACCACGGTAATTTACGAAAATTACCGCGGTAATTTTCAGAATGGTCCATCTCCACAAATTACCCTGCAAGCCACCTTAAGGGTGTTTGTCAGGGGGTTATTTATCACCAATTTGCTCTACAGTGTAAAAATTAACTTTCACCAACATGCACTGCCTACGCAATAGGTATGCTACAAATGCTACAGAAAATATTAAATTAATCTATAATCCAACCTCGTAAACGTGTAATGTAATGAACAGTAATGCAGAGGACATGAAAATCATGGTGTTAGTACCACGTGGCAGATTTAGAAACAAGCTTTAGGGAGCACATCAATTAATCAGCTACACTACCTGTCAACTAGACTACTTTAAAGTCTTGACGCAGCGATCGCGGGAAGAACGCGATCGATCGTGGGAAAAACGACATTTTTAACCTTTCGGTTCTACAATCTATTTCCCTTATTTTATTCTCGTGATCTGATCTACCCTAGTATGTTGTAAGATATTCACAATGGTAAACCTTACGACAGAGATGGAGGGAGAGTCATGGGGAACTAATCCTATAAGCAAGTGCAAAACGAGCGTTAAAAATCAACCTTTGCCTCGGCGTTAAGAAGGGGAACTATCTTGAGGTCTCATTGTGAGACGAGTTGGAACGGGGCTAGTTGCAGGTAGTGTTGGGTAGTCTTATTTCTCGCAGCGCTTGTGTTCTACATCTACATACTACCCTCCGATCCGCCGCATGGGCGTGTGATATGGGGTGTAAGGACGCCAGCATCTAATGGTATGAAGGACTAGGTTTTGGGAAGTGAAATGGTGAAGTGTTTTATGGCTGTGATTTGAGTGAAGCTCGGGTTTTATTATCCTCTCTTACTGTGCGCGGAAAGAACAAATTTTTGTGCGTATCTTTTCGGCAATGTATTTCTCTTATTACATCGCTTCAATCGGACCTAGGGTTGTAGTATGGGGTCAACATGATATTCCCTGTGTCGCCCTGAAACGTACCTGTTTTGAGTATTTCAAACAAACTCTTGTCTAAGTCAAAGTCTAGCGAGCAACCTGCGAGTTGTAGCGGCTCTCAACCTAATACCTCTGAAAGCTAAGAAACACTGTAGCAGTTTTTAACGACGCGAACTGTTTTCCTTTGTACTTAATTTTTTTGGTTGAATATTTATGATCAGGGTCCCAAATGCTCGCAGCGTATTCGAGGTGTGGCCAAATCTGAGTGAAGTAGCATTTTTATTTTACTATCTCATTCGAGTACCTTCCTAATACACGCTTGATAAATTCTAATTTCTTTAATGCTGTCCCGCGTATGTTTTGTGTGTTTTCTCCGCGATATATCTGAAGTTAAGGTAATTCCAAGGTATTTGAATTTTTATGAGGACCGTGTGTTTACTCCACCCGAAGTGTAGACTTGGCGTTGGTGTGATGACTTCTGCAAGAAGTTTAGTGTTGTGCACTTACAAAGATTTATTTCTAGCCCTCCCTCATGTGACTACGAATGAATGTTGTTTAGGTCCGATGATGGAACTTCGAAGTCCGCGTCTTTGCTAATTTTCCGTTGGATGACCGCGTTGTCTGCAAATAATCTTAGTTTACTGCTAACACGAGAACTTAGGTCACTTATATAAATAATGAATAAAAGAGGACCGATCACGCTTCCATGCGGAACACCGGATGTGACACTAACCATATCAGAGCTAATATAGTTACTATATGAGAGCTCAAATAAAGTGTTGGAAGCAATTGGAATGAAATAATGACCGACTCTCCGCCATTAATCACCCTTCCTCCCAAGTTTCGCTGGAGTTTTATAGTTCCGTAGCCCATGACCTGAAAGCATCCACTTCGCAGCAATAGGAACTTTTGCAAGAGCTATTAATGTGTATTAGTGGAACCATGATTTACAATAGAGATGTGGGGGAATCCCACCTTGTGGGGAGGCTAAAATGTTGTCTCCGTGAGCAACTGTAGGACGTATTTAACGACATAATAGGGTGATGAAACATTGATTTATTTATTGGAAATAAATTATACAAATATATCGTCTAATGACCGAGTTACTAGTGTTTTTCGATGCCTGACTGTTTTCGAACGCCGGAAAAAAAGTCACGCCTAAAATATCTGGTTACCGTGTTAGTGAGGCCTTCAGGCCGCACCAAGTCTATGGATGCCATCCTGAATACGGTTCGCAGTAATAAATAGCTCGGGCTATTCGGGGATCGAGAATTACGCGGCCAGCGATTCTGAATGGAGGCGGGAAATAAATAGCTCGGGGAAAATGGTGATTCGGATGATGTTGACTTAACTCGCCGACTCTTCCGGTATTAAAAACTTTTCGACCGTAAGTATCCAATTTCAGCAGCCAATGAGAGGCAAGCTTGTAGTGTAGTTCCTTCTTTATTCAAATGATGGAGTATTCTTTCCCTCCTGTAAAATAGGACTTAATTTGCCTCATAATTAAATATAACTCTTGTTAAACATTTTAGTCTATATTATTTTACTTACATGTGTGAGGCAATGCTCTTTAGGATGGCCGACGAAAATGATATGGCGGAACGGCGGATGTAAATGTGAGACTTCGCAGGTGATGAAATTTTGCGTTATATTTTTAATATATTCGTCATAAAGCCTGCGATTCCAATTAATTCGTAATCCATGGCGTTCACTCATTCCCTACGTCTATTTTGTGAAGGCAGTTACCATTACTCCCTCTGTTAGAGTATCTCACATGCAAACTCATTTACATTTTACTAGTGACGGTTTTTTTCAAATACCATAAGCATTACTTCGATGGAGAACTATCAGTATTGTATTCTACTCTATTTTATTCGGTGATTATTCATTCCACTTACTGTCATTGCTGGGAGCTCTTATTGACTTTCTAAATCACGTAGTGGTATGACCACGTGTAGCCAATGTGAGGGAGAGGTAAAGCGTTATTAAATCTGCTCCAGTTTGAAGGATACAGAAACCAATTAACTGAAAGTTTTTCTGGGAATTGAAACTGGATAAATCTTTTGCGCGGAAAGAATTTGCGGAAAAGGAACAATGAAGGAAAAGGAGATAGCGCTTTTTCCGTGAATGTTTTTATTTCACGTGGCGACGTTGAACTTATCACTGTTGATTTTTACTTTTAAGGCTCGTGGAAAGAGAATTGTATTAATTTAGATTAAAGTTTTTCTCTTTTTCATTCATCCCTTGTTGTTCTACGTACGTTTACAATGGAATTATCTAATATATCTGACATCTAAGAAATTTGCTCGTCTTTACTACGATATATTAGCATTTGGAAACATCCCACTGTGCCGGCTAATTGTGTTGCGGGGAATAAAATCATTTCATTATATCCTAATGTCATCCCGTGGTCAGCATAATATCTTGTTCACTGAATAGCGGGACATAACGTGCAGCCGAGTGGCATGTGGACCATCGTCCACCCATTTGAATACAATTTCTATTATTGGATCAAGATTTTGTGTCAACTGATTGCTATTTTTGGGTGAGGTACAGCTAAAAATTCTGAAAAAAATACATTTTGAAACTCCAAAACTATAATATGAGCGTGAGAAAGAAGCATCGCTATTCATAATATCCCGGTCTCGTTGGCCGGGCAATAATATTGCGACCCTGGCCGTGGCTATCAGCAGTTTATAATGGCATATACCGACCTGGCGGATATAATAGCGACCTCCGGTGGCTATCTCGGCAATCAATATTGCAAATTACGACTTGATTGCCAGAGTCTTGTTTACAGCTTTTTAAATTAAAGTTCTGCCGTGTAGCACGGTTGCTGTTACATTCAAATATAGCTTTAGTGTCATTTTACCATTATTAACAACACAACAGTCGAGACTTATTTCACGCCAGGAAGGCAAGTAATTTCCGAATTTTTCGGCAGAAAATTAACTGTGTGGAAGTTTATTATGAATAATGAAAAAGAAAACTTTATTTATTTTTATGGTACGACTAGTTTTGACGCGGCGGCGTCATCTTCAGGTACAAAGATTCGGGGCACAATCATGAAGCATGTATACCATCTAGGGTAGGAGTGTCCATTAGACCATGTCCGTGGGAGTGGGGTGAGGGAAGGATTACGAACTGCTGTTTTTCTGTGAGGGTTAGAGAGGCTTCTAGGAGGGGGGTAGATTTTCCAAAAGGATGTCATTTCGTAAATGACGTATCTTCGTATGTCTCCTTATCTCTAACGCTCCCTTTTGTTCATCCTCCTCCCTTTTTCCTCCCGGCGTGAAATTTTCGGGATGAAATCACTGGTGTAGTTCTCCTCCCACAGGTATTTCGCAAAGTGGGACTGGGAGAGGTTACATTTCAGGAATCACCTCTTGTGCTTTTCTGTTCTCGTCCGGAAAGTGCGGCCCGTCTGCCCTATATAGGCCGCACTGCACTCATTGCAAACAATTTTATATATACCACCATTTTCCAACGGATCCATTTTTATCTTTTGTTTTGTTTAAAAACTTTTTTAAACTATCAGTGTCGTTGAAAGTTGTTGTAAATCTGTCTTTAGGGAACAGGTTGCTTATTTTTTGCTGACAAGACTCCGTAAAACTGTAATTTTCCCCTATGAAATTTTTCCTCATTCATTCTCATTGGGTAAAATCAATGGTTGGCGAATTCACTTTGTGGAAATTACGATTCATGTTAAGAATGAGAGTACTTAGTTTTTTCCATCAATATTGGTGGATTTAAAAGTAAACATTGTGCTCTTGTGGTGCGTTTTTTAAGGAACATTTTATCAACAAGGGTTTTGTTTTACCCATTTACAGTTGCTATTGATTTGATAGTTTCCAATTCATTTTAAATTTTTCTTTAGAGGGGGAATATCCAGCAGTCTAATCAGCAAGAAGTGGAATGTGGATAACTTTTGGGATGTGTAATGGCGGGAGTCAGAGGGAATTATATGGTCCGTGGTGGTAGCGTTGCGAAAAATTGCAAATTCAATTTTTTTTCACTCTTAGACCCTGTCACATCCAGAAAATTGAGTTTTCTTTCTTTTTCTTTCACGTAAACTTGATACTTTCTCACTGGGAATTTTAAACCGTTAAAAAATTGTCCTATTGCCATTCAGTCCAGATCGCAAAAACGTCATCCACGCAACGGATCGAGCAATAAATATATTTAGTGTTCACTGAACCACTACTGATCAATTTTTGTTCTAATTCGTCCGTAAATAGGTCGACTAAGAGTGGTGACAAAGGGGGGACCCCATTGCTAACCCTCCCATTTGCCTGTAGTTTTCACCATTGAATTTAAAATAATTTTTTCCCACGCACACTTTCAAAAGAGACCTAAAATCACTAATGACAGTTGTTTCCGTCCCCGCTCTTGTTAGAACTTTTTTCACCACCTCGATTGCTTTCAGAGCTGGAATATTAGTGAAAATGTTTTCCACATCGAACATCCCTAGTATTGTTAACTATATAGTATTTGGAGGCTGGGGAGTTTTCTCAGAGAGCTGGTCACAAAAGTCTTCTTCAAAAGTGTTCTTCACTCCAAACCTCTACTGGAAATTAGTTAACTCCCTGATTCGAGAATTGAGCTTGTTCGCCGCAAGTTTTCTGGAGGGGGCCTTAACACTGGAGACAACTGGTCGAACTGGAATATTCTCTTTATGAATTTTTGGGAGGCCGAAAAAACTGGTAGCTTTTGGATTCATTGTTGTCACTTTATAAATTTCGCTGGGCTCAAGAAAGGTAGGAGTGGAGTTAAGGGATTTTTTCACATTTTCTTGAAACTTTTTGGTGGAATCTAATGAAAGTTTTACCGTTTGGTTCCTCTTAATGAAGTGGTAGCATTTAACAATGTAGCCAATTCCTCTTCATCACCACCATATTCCACTTACCTGCCTTTTCAATGATTAAATTGCGCTCTCCCACTCGCCTTCGGATCGAATGTATTGACTTGAGCCCCAAAGACATGTGTTTTTCCAAACCGCAGTATGACTGTATAATATTTTTAAACTATCCAGTATAACTGTATGGAAGAGTGAAAGGGCGTTTAAGTCGATTCAAGGATTCTTGAACTATCAATGAGATCAATCTCTATGAATCAGTATAAATCTATGGTCAGCAGTGTGGGCTTTTCGATGTCTTTTCTTGACTAAAAATGGTGCCACCAACTTCTCAAGCTTGGCAATTTGTCTTCGATCCACTCACATGTACTGTTAGAAGTCTTTGCCATCCATGGAGCTCAACGGTCTGTCTAGTGTGGTCTTGAATGAACTTAAAACGTTCTTGTCCAACGTGCCTTGTTCAAGACTGCTCGAACTGTGTGAAACAGGCTTCACTTACTGACCAAGTTTCAGATATCTTTCTATTGATGCCGTCATGGGAAACAACTTAAACCGTTTTTGAAATCAGAGTCTGCAGATATTTTTACGTTCAGTATAAATCTATGGTCAGCAGAGAGGGCTTTTCGCTGTCTTTTCTTGACTAATGGCCAGTTGAAGGAACAATACGATTGTATTCTATAAAGTTATGGGGCCCATAAGCCATGCAAACCGTTCAATAAGTGTTGCAGATACAGTCAATAAATTTATTAGTATCATAACTGATGGCATGGAGTTATGAGTTCCATTAGTAGCCAAGATTGAGGATGCGCAATTAACTATGTGGAGACTTACTTGGTAAAAGAGTTTTTTTTAGACGAATGACCAGCTTGTTTACTCTTACCGATTAGTCATTATGCACATTAGCAATTATTCATCGGCCAAACTTTCATAAATTTTAACTGGCGGTAGAAGGTTAGATCCAATATTCGAAGCAATTGACTATTGGTAAATAAGCTATGTAACTAGTACATGTGTTCCTGCAACCCGAATATTTTTATGAGATCTATGACTTGATGGATCTCATGACTATTGATTTCATAACTAAATGTTCTTGCAGCTGGCCACAAGAAAGGTGTCGCAAACTTCTCCAGAATTGCGAATCGCCTTCTATACACTCGCGTATACTTTAAGAAATCTTCATCCGCGGAGCTCAAGGATTTCAAGGTATTTTCATAAGTACCCTTACAATGCCTTTTTCTGTTAGTTAGTTATAATCGCCATCTTCTGTTACACCATTTCCCTCTTTACTTCGGAACTGTCCTCCCTGCCGTAATTAGCCAAACTCCGAAATGAAGCGCAAAGTCCTCCACCTTTCCATCAATCGCCTTTCAGGTGAAAGCTATGCTAGTTACTTCAGGAATTGCTGGATCACTTGTTATATTCAGCTTTATTTATTTTGTTTCACCACCGAATCCTCAGTCAATTTTTTTTCTGAGCGAGCGCCCGGCGCGTACAAACGGCGATTGTGTCCGCTGGGGAAAAGTTCCCGTCTCACGTTCCCCGTGTCCGGCTGGCGTCACATGTTCACGTTGGTTGTGTCCCAGGCTTAAGTGGACGTAAATACCGCATGCCCTTGCGGCAGCTCGGATTGTAGCGTGCGTGGGGATATCAGCGCCAATACAAGTCACACTCCGCCTCCTCAACCCAACTGGGAGGCCTCAAACGAATGGATCGTTTTTTATGACGATACGGGAACTCACGTGCAGTCAATGAGGCTGTTGCTGGGAGGATACATCCTGCTCAGCGTACAGTTGTCGAGCGGCATCCGTGTTACGTTGCTCCCATGGCTATAGGCGGTTTGAGAATGTATCTACTCCCAGATTTGCGTGAAACTTTGCATGCTTGTTTGTTAATGGTAATATCTATTAATTTAGGTGAAAAAAATGCATTTAACGATACGGTGTTTTGCCAATTCAGTGCTATTTTAATTCCTATCGTAATGGCATATGGAAAATAATTCGCAATTCTTCGATTATGTATGCACATTATCTCATAAACGCGAAATAATACATTTTATGTTGTTGTAATGGTTGCTAAAAACTATTTTGTTGCCCATCCGAGTCAGTGATTCGAAAAACATAGCTGAGTGTAATTTTTGCCTATATTTTTAATACCGTGCCGAAGACTTAAGCCATAACATGCTTTAATTAAATGAAGATTTGTAATACATAATTCTTGTATCGTACCCATTATTGCACGTATGGTGAGTTCCACCGCATAAATGGATGGGCTTGAATGAAATGTGGCCGTAGAACGTTTTCGACGCAAGGCCAGTGCACACCTCTCCTCCCGCCTCCGTCCGCTTCCTCCCATTTTTTCAGAGGGTTGCGCAGACTACGCGGAGGCGGACGGCGCGCCGTCCGCCAAAACCGAACGGCGATAGACTTGGGCCAGCAGTCAGTGCCGTTCACATTGCTTCATCCATATTGTAGATGACGTACGATTTGCGTACGGAAGCCAGCGCATACTATTCCTCCCGGCCTCCGCCCGTCTCCGACCGCCCGTCCGCATCCGCCAAATATTCTCGACCGACAATTCGGAGCAGACGGAGACAGACAGCGGCGGACGGAGGCCGGTAGGAATAATATGCGCCAATTCACGGAATTACCCGTATTTCAGTTAGTCATGTATATTGGGAGGATGGGGGAGAATGGACGGGGAATTATAAGTATGTGCTGGACTTTACTCGAAACAAATTGTAAAAATGTGCTTTCATTGACCCATGATACCTCTCCAGCCAGCTTATGGCAAATTTACTACCTTTGGACGTTGCCAATGAGCTTATATCTTAGGTGAGGGTACATTTGTTTGACAGGTGGTACACTCTGCCAATGGAAGCCATGGGTGTTCTTTTAGAGACTAAAATACGAGTGTGGAATGTGATAAATTCTGTTTCATCTGGTCTTAGTGCCATTAAGGCTTATAGCTTCCTGATTGCATAAATGGCCGTCAGCACCTCCGCGTTTCCATGTCCATAAAACTTATGGAAGTCTTTTTTTAAAGGGACATAGTCACATATCTCCCGGGAGAAGTTTGTGAGTTCCTTATAGTGTCGACGCGACTTTACGTCGTTGATCTTTACGGCGTCGTACTGTTCGCTCGGCTGCAGACGGAAAGGGCCCAAGTCTACTACAAGATTGGAAAATCGATTTCAAGTATCGGAAGCGGCTGTAACTTGTCTTCTCCTGTTTACTCTCAGCTGTGTGGAGAACACTCTCTGGTAGCATGAGAAATATTTCGTATGAAGGCGACGAAACGTACTATTTCACTCCGTAAGACAAAAAATTACGTAATACGGCGTCCGCCATTTCTTGGTGTGGCGCAGAATATCAAACAGCAAATACTACTTTTATTTGCCAATAATAATATTGCTGTGTTTAAAAAAGCCGTGTATGCTCGCTTTATTCCTGGAAAATTCTATTCACTGTAATAGATCTTTTTTAGACATAAAAATAGTGACATCCGATTCCTTCTTTGTTGGCAATTATGTACTCATACTGGCATCCATAGTCTGTTTTAAATGGCATTTATTCATTGTCGAAATTTATGCCAAGTCGTTGAAAATATCGTATTTTACGCTAAATTATTGGCATTTACGTAATTTGTCCGTTAGATACCGCCAAGCTTCTTATATCATCTTACATTAGATCTAGTCATCATGTAACGAGAGATATTTTACCTTCTTAATCTCTCGATATTACGACAAGGGGATTTTTCACCCAGGAAGGTTCTATGAGTCACAGACTATGACTGGTTGGGGGACTTAAAATGACCGGATGAGATTATGATATCACGTTTCATCCATTGCTCTAACCTTATACCCTCGCTTACGCACGTCTTTTCCTCAGCCATGTTGGTAAGCTTCACTTCCGCTGGAAAGGATAACCGTAGAAGGTTAGCCTATACGTGCTGTCGATATTGATGATGTTTTCACGATGTCGTTCACCTCCGCTTTCTTGTCTTGGTTGGCCAAGTAAATTATTTCTAAAACTTATTCGTGTCGGCAATGAAAGGGACTCCTTCAGAAGGGAGCACTCATCCGAATGGTTTAGTTTTGGTAGATTTGGAGGAGATTAGAATCGTGGGAGGATAAAAAGCATGTAGTGAGTTTTTTTATGGAAGTCATCGATGTTTCCCTAGGGCCTTGGCGCTACGAATTTTCCGCGTCCGCCTTCTAGAGAAGCTTAGTCGCTGCCCTAAAACTGCATATCGATTCACTCATTGCCCTGGTGACACTTTTATTGAGTGGCAATAACTAGAATGCATAAGAGACTGTGAGTGCTACTCAACACTAATCATTAACTTAAAACACTGTGAATTGAAGAAAAATTTTCCTGTACTCACATGGAGCAGCTCTCTCTGGCCGTGATGGTATCCACATGCATAAAGAACTTTATAAATAAACAGGGACTGTGTAAGTTTCGCCATATTAATGCAGAGGAAAGAGCTTTCAGTTCTCATGTGGCTGTGAGAGTGGCATGAATGCTCTGATACGTCAGTATATGACGATGTTTACGATGGAATAGTAGATTTTTTTAAGGGTTCCGACGGTATTAGTGAAAAAAGAGGGAAGGCCTGTATGCAATCACGAAAAAAAAATTCCACTATTACCCGCCTGCGGTTCCTTCTTTAGCTGTGTCAATATGTCCCACGTTGACAGTTTTTAAGAAAGATTTCGGCTTCCATTTGTGTCATGCTTAGTTCGCGTATTGAAGCTTCACTTACTGGGCCCTAAATGCGTACAGTTATGTTCTTAAAGGCGTCGTACACGAGATGAGGTGTAATGAACGGATTTCTCTCATCGTAACGGATGTTTAATATTAGTGAATTCTTTATTCCCCCGTAAACATTTCGCCAGATAGCACAACCAGCAGAAACCCCCACATTTTCTCTATTTACATCTATGCCACTACTTGCAGAATGTGTTCACTAAAATCTCAAAGGGTGCATCTCTTTAATCATCTCAATAAAAATAAAATCGAGGCTTAGCAGCCTCTCTTTTATTACTATGGAAATGATACGACTTGTCCAAATGCCTAATGGAACTCTGCGTACAGATTGACAGCAAAATTCAACTTACATCAATGAGGAGCCTCCCACGTCACTAAGTTGAGTAAGCAAATTGACTATCAATAAACAAAATACATATTTTTAAATACCAATCCTCCTAGATTTTTTCACATTTTCTTAAAGTTATTGGAATTTGTCGCAAATAATTAGAATCTACATCTACATACTACCCCGCAAGCCGCCTCAAAAGGCGTGTGGCGGGGGGTGTTAGGACACCAGCCGTCAACAAAAAAAAATCAAAGTTCCGCCTAGCATTTATTAAAGTCCTTAATTGTTCGGGGGAAAAACGAATTCCCATACCTATCCGTTCGGCAAAATATCTCCCTTAGGTTATCGATTCTGTCGGACCTGGAGATATAATGTGGTTCTAATATGATGTTCTCCGTGTCGCTCTGAAAGATATTCATTCTCAATTGCTCAAGCAATCTAAGCCTAGCGCGTAGCCTCCGAGTCTCTAGCGGCTCCCACCCTAAATCGTTCAAAATCTGTGTAACGCTTTCTGTACGGCCGTAGCAGTTTTTGACGAATCGCGGAGCTTTCCTTTGTATTTTATTAAGTTCATGGACTAGGTTCTTTCTCCGCCGGATCCCAGATGCTCGCTGCATATGCAAGGTGTGGCCGGACGAGTGCGAAATAGCACCTCTCTTTCACTTTATCATCCGAAAATCTTCCCACAACACGCTTGACAAATCCTAGCTTCTTCAGGGCTCTGCCACAAATATTTCTTATATGTGTCCCCCACGATAGGTTCGAAGTTATCGTAACTCCCAGGTATTTCACTTCATCTGTCGCATTTATGCTAACGCCATCCACAACATATACATGGGGATAGTTGGACGACCTACGCAAGAAATGCACCGCCGTGCATTTGCTCAAATTAAGTTCTAGTCCCCACTCTTTGCTCCACGCATGAACGTTGTTTAAGTCCGATGACAGAATTTCAAAGTCAGAGTGATCACTAATTTCGCGGTATATGACAGCGTCGTCGGCAAATAAACGTATTTTACTGCTGATTCGGGAGCAGAGGTCGTTTATATATATAATGAACAAGAGTGGGCCAATAACGCTTCCTTGCGGGACACCTGATGTCACTTTAACTATATCAGAGCTAATTCCGTAGTATAGTTCTGCATGCAGACTGTTGCCATTCAAAGTGGTTGTCTTAAGGATTGAAAATGTTTAACATGCGTTAATTTGACTGACATGTCGCCTTGTGTTGAATATCATGCCTGTTATTCGGGTTCCCCACATCCTTATTGACTTATCTCCGTGCTTTCTCTCCCATTAGCATGCAGTAAATCCACAAAATATGCTCCTTTTTTCTCTTTTGCTACTGCACCAATCCCAACATTTTTTAAATTTCTGTTACGCTTTCCGCTCTCCTGTTTTTCTCAAATACATTTCTCGCCTCTTTGTACCTCGTTCAGTGATGGAATGCATCGTCCGTCGTGTGAATCCAACCCTAATGACGCATATTTCTTTTCCGTTGCGAGTTAAGGAGTTTTTCTAGTTCACGCGTTCATTCATAAATCACGATGGAAAAGGAGCCGTTTCTCTATCCGTGCTGCACCTCCCCGCCACCAAACCACTTGCTCCTAATAGCGTTCATTTTCCAAACCCTGCTGTGAAGTTTTGTATTCCATCCATGGGAGTAGTCAAAGAATACAAGGGAATTTCTGTCGACTTTACTCTTAATATTGGGACTTTTTTATGCATTCCTTCAAGATACCTTTGCAATCCCTGTAGAAATTCCTTAGTCCCCCCTCCACAGTTTCTTTGAATGTTCTATTTAAATTCTTTATTATGTTCCGTTGACATTATTCAAGACGTTTTGTAGAAATTTCTGAAGTTCGCAATCATGGCTAAATTCAGTTATCTCATTTATAATTATGGTATTCAGTTCATAATTGGGAAATTCTCTATAGGACAGTGACTGAGAGCAGTGTTTCCTGGTTTTCTTAAACTCCTCCAACTGAAAGAGCTCACGATAAGGAATTTCGGAAAAGTTTTCGTTTACTTCCCTTGGCTTACTGTATTCTACGGAAACCACTCCATGGAACATGAGCTACGCGATCAAGGTTTGTACAAATCCTTGAAGAAGGACCTGGTCTACGGAAAACAC
Organism: Ceriagrion tenellum; assembly: GCA_963169105.1. NCBI lineage: Eukaryota > Metazoa > Arthropoda > Insecta > Odonata > Coenagrionidae > Ceriagrion > Ceriagrion tenellum. The sequence continues at coordinate 103,964,985 of OY720638.1, read as the reverse complement.
GACGATACATTCAGAATTCCTGTTTTTGTATAAAACAGTGCGGAATCTTTTTTTGATAGAAGGTGCTGCCAAAATTCTGAGTACATTTGAGCGAATAAAACACGGTTCGATATCCGACCGAGCCTTGTTCGGCAGAGCTTCCCACATTTACCCATACTATGAACCGTGTGTGGAAATAAATTTACCTGCGCTTCGTCTCACACGTTTACGCCCGCATGTCCAATGAACAGCTATTTATTCCCTGAGAAGCTGTAGTAACTCTTCAACCGCTGTCATGTAGCCTAAACTCTTCACATATTTCGGACAACCGATCCATACCTTTACTAACCATCAATTACTGTCATGAGTTTCCTCATTGTAGTCGACCTTATTTCTTTATACACTAATCCTCAATATTAGTGGTGTTGTGTGTAGCCAAAAATATCCTGTCAACATTTGTTTAACTAAACTTGACCCCATCTGGGATCCAAAGAATCGTCAAATTGAAATATTTGAGGGAGATGGTTGATTTCCAGGGCGATATTACCGATTGTAAAAGGGAGATGTGAAAATCGTATCCGTTGATAGACTCTGTGAATTCAGGCGTGACTTCGCGTACATTTATGTTCAATGATGAAGGTAACACTTGGTATTGTTCCACAGAATTATTTATTATGGAACTAATAGTGTCAAAGCTTAGGCGTTCTCTTCAGATAGAGGAAGGTGACGCCTTATATTGACTCTAGTTATACTTAAATAAAAAATTCTGTGGAAAAATACCTATTGTTCTTTTAACCATCGCATTGGTCATTGGCCTTGAATTTGTGCTTCGTTTAGGGTATTTACGAGATTCAGCAATTTTAATTAGTACAACTCAAGGGAAATAAAATATGGAACAACAGATGTTTATTATAGTATTAGGATAATTAAGTAAACTTATGATTTGAATTGACTCATCGTGGTTTTCATTAGTTCTACTATTTCTTCTGAAATATTATTTGATATTATAGTATTTATGAATTGGCTTTATAATTATTTATTGTAGTTTGATTTGTATAGTTCAAAGTTAAATTAGAATTACGGTAGATATTTTATTTCCTACTAATAATTCATTTGAATCTATTCTAGTTAAAAGAAGAAACAAAATTAATATTGGGGAATAAAATGTAGGAGAGTCGTTAAATTTTTGTCATGGTACTTTAATGCAGATTTAAATAGTTTTGTTTAAAAGAGGTATTCCTATTGTTATAGGTTGATTTATTATAAAAAAATTATTCTATTTGATGAGTCCATTCATTAAAGTATTAATTAAATCTAAGGAAATTGAGCTCTACTGCCTCTCAAGATAGCAAAAATTAAAAGTAATGTAAGAGAAATAATTGCACTTTTCCACAAATTGTTTTAATGCGTACAACGCGTTTCGGCTCACAGAGCCATCATCAGGTACAAGACCAAACGCAAAACGAAACGCGTTGTACACATTAAAACAATTTGTGGAAAAGTGCAATTGTTTCTCTTACATTATGAAGAACTTCCACGATATCTCGCCTGAATCTGTTGAATTTATTAAAAATTAAAAGATTCTCCAATGGCCGTAAAAATGGCACCACTCGTCAAACATGCAACCACACAACACTTACTGTGTTGGTTTACGGGAAAAAGGGGATTCCACAGCAGGGACCAACCACAGCCTCTCTACCAGAATACCCTCCTGTGATGGTTTACGGGAATGTTACTTCCTCGCCAGTGATCACCACAGACACACACACTCAACCCAGTTGGGATCCTTTTCGAGGGCTAATGGGACCCTGATGAGGATGCCTAGGTTATAACCTGAGATCCATCATAGGGCTAATGGGACCCTACTAAGGATGCCTGGTCATTACCTCAATCAAACTCACAAGCACTCAAATCACTCACTCACACACACAGACGGGCCCAACTTCTGGGAGAAATCGCTCAAAAAGAGCGTGGTCAAAATATAAACACAAAGACAAACGAGGGTGAGCGTCGTAATTAATTGGCTGTCATTGAGCGAAGTATTAATTGGCTGTCATCAATAACGTTTATGCTTGGTCTTTCTCCGTAAATCTTTTCATTTATTTCCGTTATTGTTGGGACCTTTCCATTTTTTATTGTGTGCTGATCTTGTCGCAAATCAACTGCGCACTTTATTTTTATTAATTCCTGACCCGGTGTGCTATGCAGCGTATTTCGAAGCCGATCGGAGGCAGAATTGATGCGCCTTGGGGTATATTTTTTGAAGAAAAAGGCGTCAGTTATCGAATCCGTTATTGTTTTAAGTGAGTTGATTTTCTTCAAATACCTCTAATATGGATAACGTTAAGTACGAAATTACTTCTTGGTAAAAAGGTTCCCTTTTTAAGTATGTTTGTTGAACTTAATTTTTACAGAACATTTCGGTCGTGAGTATTATGTATAAACCTGCTGAATGCAACCTGTCGGTAGGCTACCGAGCATTTCGCCTGCCCCCCATTGATCCATTCGGCGTCGTTCGTGTGCGGTCAAGTGCGCTGGTGTGCTCCCATTTGCGCCACCTTCATCTTCTTGAATAAAAAGCTGATATTAAGCACCCGTTGTCCCATGCTCGTCCTATTTTTAAATTTTACATGAATGTGATTTATAGTTTTTTATATGCCGCAAATGACCGTGACCGACTTTGCACATCCATGCCGTACTCCGTTCTCTACCTTTCTTTGTCCCCTTTAAAGGCGCTTCATGGCAGCCAACTTCTTTATCGCAGGTTTTTATATAGCCTGAAAGTTATTCCTCGGCCGAATGTGACTATCTAATGGTTAAATCTCCGGGGTGAATTAGTCTCTCTTTCCCTTACCTTTCCTTAAACCGGTCGGTCTCCATCGTAATCTCTTACTCCATCCTTCTTTCGACTATTTTCGTCGTCAACTTTCAGCGAATTCCTATGTCTGCTAGAAGCATCCTCTTTCAGTTTTATCCACTTGGTTTTACATCCTTCATTTCTATGCACTTTAGCTCTTCATCGTTAAAAATACATCCCTACTAACTTTCCGTCAGTTAGCCTATGACCTGCGCATCTATGGGACTATTAGGGTTTGCAGCACGAATTAGTTTTTCTTTATTGTACCTGTTATGGTGACCTCCTACTATTATATACGCCTAGTAAGCTTTCCCGAGCAATAAACTGTCTTGCACCGCTTGACATTTCTTGCTTGGCCATTCTGGTCTACTAATCACGTGTCTTGTCATTTCGCGTTGCTGCTACCCTCCCTTCTGTCCTAACTTGTTTTTTTTATTTCCTCTAACATAACCAACATTTCCAGTGTAATGCGTGTCTTCTGATTTTTAGCTTTCCTTCTCATACCTCCTGCTGCCGATCAGTTTCCATCTTCTTCGAAAACGTACCTTTTTAACCCTAACCTAAACCGTAGCTCCAATCTACCGTAACTTATTAACCTCTTCTAATGTGTGTGACGGACATTGTTAATCCGTGCCGTATTTACCGTCATTATTTCTTTCTGCCTGTTGTTCGCCATTGATATTTCAAGTTATTCAATCTTGAACTCTAAAATTTTGAATCTATGAAGATAGAAATGTGAAGTACTGTGGGAGATAATAAAGCAAAATGAATCATATTTGCTACTCAGGACCAGAAATGATGTGTACAACGGCAAAAATGCTTTCGTTTGGTAGCCCAGGAGAATACCTTGAAATGGCGTGATGTGTTAAAAATAGGTAACGAATCCGAGGCTTTGGTTTGACTCCCTGAATGTGTGTCCCCCGCAACATCCCACTGTCGTGCGGGTTGCATATGTGAATGGATATAAATAATCTGTGTTCCGAGCAATAAATGGACTACCCTCCGAGATCTGTTTTAATCTCTCTTGCATCTTTTTAACTGTAATTAGAGTAATCTTTAGATATTTCGATTGAGGTCCGTCAGTCATGATCGGATTACTGTGAAAATTGTTTTTTTCCCTTTGATAAAGTGTAATTTTTCTTTTCGTCTTGATTAAAGAATTCAAAATGGACATAGTTTACGAAAAAAATCTATTCCCGTTGTCACTTTTAAGAATTATTGTTCAGATTTCCCATTTTATTGGCTCTTAAGAACAACGAACAGTGAAAGAAGCGTGGTTATATTCATTTTGAATTGGCCGGTGTGAATAAATCATGAATAGTCGCCAACTCTCAATTTCACAAAATCTATACCTGTAAAAGCACCATTCCTATTTTGAATATTGGCAGCTTTTTCGAACAGAATACTTAAGCAAAATGTAGTCACGAGTATTGATTATGGATGCACCATGTTCCGGGAAATGAAATAATGACTGTAAGAAACTCCCGTAATTATAGAAACGTTACTTTTTGAAAGGCGTCCATTGTTATATTGCAAAATTCATTAGTTTCACGCAATAAATTAACGCATGCTGATTTTTTACAGTTCTATTTGGAAATAAATTATACCAATTTAAGCTGAACCCATTTGCTATTCTGTTAAAACATTAAAGGCCACCTTTGATTTTCTTGAAAACTTGACTAGTGTAATTGAGAGGTTTTTGCAAATAGGCGAAATATAAAAAAACAAGCTATTTTTATCATTTCAAATTTCGAAACCATGCATGCTTCATTCTACTCTATAAATGTACCAGTGCGCTGAAATCACGATTACCGTGAAATAGTAGTTTTCGAAGAATGATCATGTCTATTTGATATCAGTGAAGGATAGGTGGTACACACATGCGTTATCTCTTGTTGCTAATCAATTGTTCAGTTTTTGAGTCATATAAGAATTTTACTTCACGGAAAAGTCCACCGCATCCGACTTTATTAGGGAATCTACATTTCTTTCTGTTATTCGTCATGAATATTTTCAATAGCTTATATCATCCAATAGATGGACCATATATTTATATGGAATCAGGTGGCATTTATGCCATCCTTTGAAAAAGATGATGCAGTAAATGTTGCAGGCCACGAAGGCTTTTTATGTGTTCGCACAGTGGTGCCATCTCTAAAGAAATCCTTTTTAATTGAATGAATCTTTACTTGAATTACTTGTTTTACTTTATTGCCTCGTCGCCTTGGAGAATGAGGGTTTTTCGTATGTTTTTTGTAGGGCATTGTGTTCCAAAAATGTACCACAGGCGTAGTATTTACATAGGTATAATTTGCGGGTATGGTAGAGGCAGTCATCTGACACCTTTTCTGCCTGAATTGATGTAAATCTATAGATTTTATTCAAAAATCTTTTCTGTGATAGAAGCATGTGGACTCAAGTTTAACCGAAAATTAGAGTCAATAATGCCGCTGAAATCCGCAGACTGCCGATTGAAAAAGAGATTTTGCGCATGCTGAAATAAACGCTGCTGAAAAACGCATTTGCGCATGCTGAAATACGTAAGTATTATCTGTGGATAAAACTTGTTTGATAGCAAATTTCCAATCTTATTCACAGCTCCTGATATTTTGTACAGAAACAGATACAAAAAATAATTTAATAGCCATGAAAAACTATTTTTAAAGCGTTGAAATTTGTAAATACTTTGGTAAAATGGGAAAGGTTCTCTGGTTCAAAAGACATATACTTTGGCGGGAATTTGTCATACGTCTTGTTGTAGGAGCAGATGGGTGACTAAGCGGCTAGGCTGGAAAATAAATTATAATTTAATCTTTTTATCATTCTCACCACTTGTGGTGCTCTATTGCGTGGAGAAATAATTTTTCATACTTACTCGAGCGTCGAGGAAGTGGATTTTTTGTTGCTGATAATTATTAAAAATACGTTTTAACATATTACAGGCCTAAGTAACTTCTTTTTCTGCAAGCTTTTTCGCTGAAAAGCAAGTAGTCACCTTCTCTAAACCGGCAGTAGGCGAGCATTTTTAACATTCCTCAAAGTATCGCTCAGCAGAAAATGGTGTTCAATTGTTTCGATCGCAATTTTTATCGATCGTGAAAAACCTTTGCATCTTTGGAAGGTAATTTACGTTGAATTGCCAGGATTTCGCTGTTGATAAATACTGTGTCACTGTTGTAATTTCATTTTTCATAAAACTATTTTTATCCCTGAAATATGTGCGAACATTTCTTTACCTCCAATTTAGTAGAATTTAGTAGAAAGTGGCGTAGGTATACATTACTGCCTTAGGCCCTTAGTATGTTGGTCTTTGAAACAATTGCTTCTTGGGAAGAGTAATAAACATTGAAATGTCGAGATTTTCCTTTTGAGAATCTCTCTCGAACTTTTCTGCTTTACAATTTTTCATGGTGTTGATGTTTTCGATAAAATTAGTGCGAACATTTATAATTTTCTCAAAGTAGTGTTCTACAGTAAGTGGGGTGTGCATAACGGTTTTAAGTCCGTAATGTCGAGCACATAATCGTTTTGAGCCTTAACTGTGTAGGTTATTGGAAAAATCAGTCCCTTTGAAAGATAAATAAACATCGAAGCGCTGCAACTTTGTTATAGATAATCTCTGTGGTACTTTCGTGCAGTATCATTCGTCATATTACTGTTGTCGCTAAAATTGAGTGCTGGCGTTAATTTCGGAACGCGCCCACGTCGCTGTGCGCCCTTGCGTTCGGTGCGACGGGTGGGTGCCCTTGCTAAGGGACAGGAGCAAGTGCAAGGGCAACCCGGGCGCTCGGCCCGCGTCGCTCGGGAGGCAGGTGTCGGGCCTGGAGCACCCTCATTCAGTTTGCCCCCGTCGCCGAGCCCGTGTCGCCCGAACCCGCTTGTCCGTGCCCCTCGGTGCGCCAAATGGGTCGCACCGATGCCCGCGGTCGGCGCACGCGCTTTCCCTCTCCAGGCCAAGGTCGAACGCCACCCCCTTCCGCTCCGCCCCCACCCCATTACCATTCTCGCCTCCCTCCACCCTCCTCCCCTCTGTGACGTCACTCGGGTGCCCTTGGTGCTCGGTTCGGCGCGGCGCCACTGTCGCCGCGGATCGATGTTCCCCCCACCGCGAGTTGGTCTCACTTGCCCACCACCGACTCTACCCCAGTCCTCCACCTCCAGTCCGATCCACTTCCAGCAGTCCACTCTTCCTCAACAATAGTCTACTTCCTCCTTCCCACTCCAATAACCACCGTCCGGTTCTCCTCCAATTTCCAAGTACACTAGCAACAGCCCAAGCCTCTAACAACAGTTAAGTGAACTAACAACAGTCCCGTCCTCTGTCAACAGTCTATTCCCGTAACCACTGTGTAGTATACCTCTATCTTCCCAGTCCACTGTTAATATCCAAGTCCAGAAACAACAGCCTAGCCCACGAGCAAATCCAGTACACCTCCATCTTCCCAGTCCAATAGCAGTTGCTTAATCCACTGAAAACAGTCTAAACTAGTGACAGTAGTCCAGTGCACTTCCTACCTTCCCAATCAACCAATAACATCCGAGTCCGCTGACAATGTCCAGTCTACCTCATCCTTCCCCGTGAACCTGCTATAGTCCGCGTACAATAGTGCACTTCACTTTCTGTACAGTCATCATACAACAGTGCGCACCTCCTCCCCCTAGAAAGTCCACTGATAACCCTACAGCTAACCGACAACAGCCCCTGCCCCTCGTCACCCGTCAGGCCCACTCCATCACCTTCACTGTCACCACACCACAGCATCATGCCCCCCGTCGTCCCCGCAGGTGCGTAGCGGCGGCGTCGCTGGAGTCGGCGCTTGATGGCGTGACGCGCGGTGGCCATGTTGCCGCGGGGCGGCGGCGCCGAGGGCACCGTCGAGCTGCTGCAGATGGTGTCGTTCGGCATGGACCCGCAGTGGTGCGGCCACCTGTTCACCGTGTGTGGCCGCCACGAGAAGGCGGTGGTGGCGGCGCTGCCGGGCATCGACGCGTTCGCCATCTCCGCCGCGGGCGCCCCGCCCATCGACGTCGGATGGATCGCCGTCGCCGGGACCTTCGGCCTCGAGGTGTGCCGCCTCTCCTGGTCCCTCGACTCGGGTGAGTGAGCGGTGCCGTCGCCCGACGGTGCCCCCTGCGCAAGTGCGTTACCTCCTCCCCCCCGGGTGTTGCCCGTGGGCCGACCCTTTAGGCCAAACGCACGTCCAAGCGGTGAGGGCAACGTGCGAGGCGGTTCTCTAGGTCGCGGTCTCCCTCGCGGCGGGGACGGTGTAAGGACGGGCTGGTGTCAGCGCTTCGTGAGCGGTCGTCGGCCCGCGGCGGCAACCTCGCGGTCGGCGGCCGCCTGTCGGCTCGGAAGGATGAGTCAAATCTTGATGCATGTGGACAGGTGCGGTTTTATAAGGCATCGATTCGGAGTCCATTCATGTTTGCGTGTGCTATCGCCGTTCGCGAACTCTTCGAACGAGTGGATGACCCCGAGGCGATCGTTTGCGCTCGTGAATCGTATGCACCAGGCGACTTTAACCGACGTCTTAGGTCGTCAACCTATTTTGTCTCCTATTACAATGTTGTCAACGCTCCCGACGGATTTGAGTATTAATACTTCTTTAATAATAATAGTCTTTGCTTCCAGATGCATGAGGGTTCTTTGCCTCTGATGTCAAGTGGCAAGTTTCTTCGTGAGACACACTCATTTGTTTTGTCTTTTCATTGACGAATACTATGTCCTGCACGAAGCTTCACAACCGAAGGATAGGTCCCTTTCGGGCTCGGAATGGTTGGAGTTCGTAGTTTTTGAGAAATTTCTAAGATGACGAAGTGGACGAGGCGATGTCGCGCGGGCGGCGACCGTACTTTGGTCCGAAGGGCGGTTAAAGGGCAGCGGCTTCCGCTAAGTTTCCCCACTGTCGCTCTATCGCACTTTTCTACCGTCCTATACTTCGCAGTCTACATGTCGCCGATTACGCTGTTTACGGGTTATGAAATATCTAGACATTCCGAGAGGGAATTCTAGTATTCCTATGCCTTTGCTTCCAGACGCGTGAGGATTCTTTACGTGTAATGTCAGATGGCGAGATCCCTCGTAAGTGTCGTAATTTGATATTTAATGTTAGTGAGCTTGTGACTGTCAATTGTCTGCGCTACTCGTATAATAAGTTATTACGTAATGACGCATTACGCCTTTCGGTGAGAAGGCCCGGATATGTTATGTAGACTCATCTATAGGGGTGGGGTGGTTGTGTTCCATAAATCATCAGCAACTTTCCCCTTGATGAACTAACGCTACATTCCAGTTCATGGAGGAGTGTTTTATTACAATCAAAAGTAACGTTACTCACGCATAGGGACAAGATAGAATGATGTATTTTCTACGAGTGCTGCTCCTATGGTATCGCTCCTCAAGTTATGCGTAATGTGCGCCTTCTCGACGAGAAGAGTCGCATGTTGTTGTGGCCATGCCTAATGGGTGATGATGTCATCATAACAAGTCATGGATTATATTTTAACTACGCTTCGCACCGCACGACTTTTTATTACCGTCGCTAAATGTGTAGTAGTCGGATTACATCTCTTAGCTTGAATTTAACCGGGGAGAAGTATAGAAGAAGGGTATTATGGTATTAGTGATATACAAGGCAGGAAAATTGCAGGCAAGTGACAAGAATGGTCTTTATTGTTATGCCGCGGAGTGTGTGGATTAACCACTGTCGGTGTAGGGTGTTAACCAATCGGAAAAAGTGGGAATTTCCACTCTCGGCAATTGCGTAAGAACAAGCTTTGTTACGTAATTCTCAAGCTACCAGTAGAGTAACAATGAAAGGCAAGACATTGCGCCGTACAAATGTGTTAGATTTTTTTCGTTGCTAACCGGGAAAACCGATTATTAAACTGCAATTTTTTCATCTCGGTTTTTTGGACATCCTGAAGTGGAGGTTGCATTTGTCTTTCATCGAAGGACATTCCTTTGTTTGGGGGCATTCCCTCCTGAGCAGATTACTTGAATTTTCTGAGTGTGTTTCCGGAATTAATTTCTTAAGCCCTTGAATAAGTGAGACTATGATAAATTTTAGCATTCAAGAAAGATTCCGATTGAATTGTTGACAATTGAAAGATGTGTTTAATTTTTAGCTAGTTTGACCGATATTCTTTCGCATATATTTCTGGCAATTTTCGCGACACGTCCTCTTATTTTCGGTTTCTCAATGCTGAAGGCGTTACATTAGTGGTGAACGGAACTAATGGCATACATATTTTTTGAATGCACTATTATTGCACGTATGCCTACCCTGTCGGCGATTCTTTATACTCTCTTTTGATGACAATAATTGAAAGTTGAAAACATGGGGGCAATCCCAATAATGCGATATAATTTGAGACACATGCCTGCAGATTATGATAATGAATTGAAAAATTATAGATAAAAAATGTTGTATTGGGAGAAATTGATTGGTGTGTGACCGGAGATAATTTGAAATGCGGGGACAGGTAAATAATCCATATTTTTTAGAGGTTGTTTCTCACGAAATATTCTTCTTTGTGGGATAACATGTTCGACCTGTCTGTTATGTTTTGTATTATATTTCGATAAACATATTATACACACATACCCATCACGCCATCCTCTTTCGGGATAGACAAAGTCAAAGCGCTAGTAATTACCGTGAGCAAACTGGGTTCCTGTAAATTATCTCCTCCATGATGTCTTATACTTACAAACTACTTGCGCTTCTATTGCAGTCATTCATTTCTTCATACACGCTCTCCTAATCTTAAGACTTCTAATGTTCCTCCCATTTAGTGTGGCTTCTTCTACATAATCTCACGACTTGGGAGTTATATTTCTAACTCTCTCACCATTCACACTATCATCATGTTTATATCTTTTTTTAATCAACTCTCATCCATTTTCTCGACAGTGTCAAACCAACGAAGCACACTCCTTTCCTATATGTCCTTTAATGACGCATCAAACCCGCATTCTCGCACCACTCACTTTTTCCAAACCGAATCCATCGTAATGAATGGAAAACAAGTACTTGGTTATGATTACACACTTTATTTAAAGCAACAAGATCTATGTTTCGTCATATCATGCCATCATAATAATAATAATAATAATAATAAAGTTTATTACTCCATACAACAAATTACAATTCAATAGCAAAATAGAGTAATTTTAGGTAGCCTTGAAGGAGAACCTGTTTAAGGCTACCATCAAATAATATTACATTATGCTTTTCCTAAAAGATACATATAGCTCGTGCAGTGATACCGTGACAATTGCTTAACAGTGTAAGTTCGTACCTTAAAAGCTACTTACTAATAGTTTACTTATAACTCATTACATCAATGATTTACAGCAATAAATGCTCTACACTCTCCTTGGTGAGAAGCCAAGAATGTACATTTTCCAAAAACTTTTTCACAGACTTAGAATTAGTACATGACAGGGGTAACATATTGTATACCTTTAGCCCTACATACAAAAAACATCTTTTAAACAACGTCAAGTTAGGTTTTGGTAATGGAATATTTTTTTTACGCAGGGCAATGTGAGAAGGTAGACACTGAAATACATCAGAGTTACCACTTCTGGTATAGAAACACCGTAGAACCTTATAAATATATAGATGCCTCAATGGAAGCAAACGTAAATGAAGAAAAAGTGGGAAGGATTTTTCAAATCTGTTCTTTTTCAAAATAACACGAATAATTCTTTTTTGTAAAAACACGGCAGGTTTCAAGGAGTTTAAATAAGATGATATAATCATCAGATGATAGGTCCTAAGGTATGAAACGTAGGTCGTGTTGCTTTAAATAAAGTTTGGAATCATAACCAAGTACTTGTTTTTCATTCATTAAGAAGGAGTTCCTCCGAGTATCTCCAGAGACAGTGTCTTTTATCGATCCTGCTTTTCCCGCGAACACTTCTCTGGTGCCCCATTCCCATTGTATTTACCCTACTCTCATGCTAGTCCTGGCTGAGTTTCGTTTCATTGTAATGTGCTTACCTCGCGAGGAAAATACTTACGTCCACTGCTATCTTTGCTTCCCTACACAGACACTCATTCTTAGATACACTCCACATAGTAACCGCGAATTTCCTACCCTTTTTCAATCGCCTCATGATGGCTACATCTATCCTTCCATCTTCCGCAAACATCCGGTCAAGATCAACAAAATCGTTTTTCATTTCTCGCAACTTGGGATCAGAACTAAACTTGGCCTGAACACAGCGGCTCGCAAACATACAGTGACGCCATGAGCCGTGTTAGCCGAAGACGTGGTTGCTGGCTGGAGCGGTAATTGTGGGTCATTGATTGTTCATTTCAGTATTTTTTTCGTTATTGAAAATAATTCTAGCGCCATCTTTCGCTTTAGTACATCTGCTTATGCTCTGGAACTCACCATACAGGCAGTAATAGACATAATTAAAAAATGGTTTTAATTTTTTTCCTTGAGTTAGGTATGTTATAACTAGAGTTTTCGGCGCAGTCACCGAAATTGAAACGACATTGCATTGAAATATGTCGTTTTTGAATGCTGAACTCGGCGTGACCCCTAGATAATTCATAGCAATGGTGTGAATCATTAGAAATGGATTATATCCCTTATAGAAAAAATTTCGTACTTCCGTTATCGAATCATCACGAGATGAATGTCATATGCCCTTAGGCTACGTATAAAAATGGCATGGGATTGCCAAAAGTCGTAGTCGATATTCTTTTTATCTTTCTCGGTTATCTATAGGTGTATACTAGAACACGTATGCAACGTTTCACGCGAATCAGTCCATGAACAAAAATCGCTCCAACCGACTTGAGATAGCTCAAGGTATTTTGAGCGAGGTATCGTGTCTCTTAAATATCCACCAATTGGGTCCTTTTTTAAAGAAAAGTCTCAAATTTCCAAAATGCCAAAATGTCTGTCTCTTACCGAACTGCTTTTCGAAATACTTGCCAAAAAGACCACCCATAATAGATGGAAAATGGCACGGGATTGCACTCCAGAAAGACTATTGAAAAAATGAAGAATTTCTTACGTCTAGATCTCGTGAGACGTAACTGTGGGTACTTATTATTTTTTCTCAATAATTTTCAAAAAAAAATAAAGTACTCGCCGCAGAATTCGTACAGAATCGCAAACATAACTTTCGATGTGAAGGCTTGAAAAAAATGAGTCAAAGAAAAGACATGCGCATGCATATTTAGTTAATTTCTGGGTAATTAATTCCAGGAAATCAATATTTTTGCACCACGATTATAAAAATAAATACTTCAAGCTTCTTACAGCTGCTAAAACAAAATTAAGTAAAATTAGAATACGGTATCTCTCTTATGACCAGATAAAATCTCGCTAAAACTACCTTTTTTTACGTCCGAAGGAAGCAACGGTTCGACTCCTCTGCGCATGCGTGGATGATGAGTCGTGCTATCCCATGTTCGGGGGGAGGCACCGCCCACCGCATCCACGGGCATTGTTGACGGAAGTGCGGCGACGTGGGCGCGAAGCTGGGGAAGTGCTGCCCTCGGAAAGAGAACTTTAAACGAAAAGTCTCAATTCTTACTCTCCGCTTACCAAGGCTGTTTTACACGGGGCTCTCTACTGCACTGTGATGTATTCTTGGATATGCATCGAAAATTGCTTCGTGTAAACCAGAGACTAGCCAGAATGATGGCGCAGGCGCGTGAACAAAAACAAGGAAATACCAACTGCTGATTTTGTGTTCATAATCTCGCAATTTCGGTGCATCAATCTGAGCAATAACGTGCCTCTGGTAAAACGCCCTCTAGGATTGTGTACCGGCAATTAATTTACTATAAAATAATATTGTATGTACATTGAACTTCAGAATACGATTACTCAGTAATGCGTGAATCCGTTTGAACGCTAGAAAAAGGAGCAGAAATTTCCAAACGTAAATAATATAGGTTTCCATATTTGGTAACATCACTTTGCAGGATCACATCTCTTTTTTTACGTTGCGGAAAATAGAGCTATAGGCACTGGCAGACGCACGCAAAAGGTTAATAATTCCACTTGCATTTTAGGCTGTGACTTCAAGAGAAGTGAACTGTGATTGCGAAAAAGCCCATCCTGATGATATTCCAAAGATAGATACCTGGTAGCGGAGTTTCTAAAGTCGAAGGACTAAACGCTGCCGAGATTTGATGTGTGAAGGCTCGCTGTAAGTAGTAAACAGTGAAGATACTGGGGAGTGCCACGTGTAAAAATTTAAATTTTAATGGGTAAGGTACGGTTTAACTGGATAGTGACGTTGAAATCAAAGCCAACAATGCGGCTTACCTTTTTCAGCGCAGCTGCAAACTCTGTGGAAAATATAAACGTCCAATATAGTTAATTAATTCTCCACGTGAAACGTTTATTTGTTGTAATATTTGCCACATTAGAGTGTCTGTTTGTATGTTAGTCGCCCCTAATGAAGGACTTTCAGATGGCAAAGGAAGATGTATTTCGGCAGGAATACTCGTCTTTACCAGAACCGATTGGGAAAATAGCGAAAACAACGAACTACAATTTGAAGGGGTCGTTTGTACCCCATGTAGTTAACTTTAAGCCCCATAAGAAAAGTATTGAATCGGCGAAATAACGTTTTTCACTTCTTAAGATTACTTGAACTCATGATATAGGTTATTTTATAGCTGAAAAGATGCGAAACCGGTCTAAAATGAAGTCAAAAACCAAACTACAGTTTTAAAAGATTGTTATTACCCCCGATTTGCTAGATGTTATCCTCGTAGGAAAAGCGCTGTACTCGGAGAATGGGGTTTGTTCGATTTTTCTCTTTTTAAAATTACTTGCTTTTAGGATATTAGATAGGAACTTTCAATAGTATTGGCTATAAGAATGGTCGGATTGCTAAAAAATTTTGTTTGTAATTCTTGCATTCGTCTTTTCTGAAAACTTATTTTTTGCATTAAAATTGTATGTGTGGCTCCCCAATACTCCATTATTTCAGAAATAGGTTTACATTCTATAATATCCAAGGGAAACGCAGCATGGGCTTGAAATGAGATGATATTCTCGCTGCTTTTGTTGCTTGCTAACTTACTACTACTAACTTTGTGGTTCACTAATCAATATGAGAATAGTGGTACGATTTTACCACGGTTATTTTCATGGCTTATTAAGGCATTATATTTAGTGTCCGAAATAGTGTATTCATTTTGTCCTCTTCCCGTTGAATTTCTACGGGCACCCTCTCTTTGTATCTAACTAAAGGTTTGACGTATTATCACCGATTATCATTGGTATTTCTTTGCTGAGATGAACTTTTGGTTGAATTTTGAGAAAAATACTCTTTTTTTCTATTCGAATATCTTTTTGCGACCGCTTCTTTGACGGTCGGTGCCCCAATTAGGGCAATTTCGGAAGTCCGTCCCGGGTGAGCTGTTCGTTTGTGATTGGTGTTGCCACGAGACGCGGGATCATTCTCGGTCTTATGTCGTTTTACTGTCATATGTTGCTGATAATATTCTTGACTCTGATGTCGTCTCGTTTATCGCTTTGGTAAAGTCATCCATTGTCTGCCTCCATTCACTCGCAATGCCCTTAACTCTCGTTCCGTTATCGCGCATCTCTCTGTTATCATAAAGGATTCGATTTTTCGTGAAAACATTTTTCACTAAATGTAACAATAAATGGTTATAACACCGTAATCTCAGCTTTATTGGGGCATTCAGAGAAAATTTTATGTGCTTAGTTTGTTGCAGTTGGACTAAAAAGTAAACCTTAGTATCCACCAATTGTCCGTTTCGATAGGAGAACGCACTGATGAGTTAATTAAAATTGTGAAAGCATTGAATTGTGCCAATTTGAAGCTCCTAGGCGACTGATCCATCTACATATAATAGAGGACGATTAGTAATTAACGTTTCCAATATTGAGATATGTATAGTGTTCTTTCTTTTGAAAATCAAGGCATGATAGCTTCTTTGAAGTATTTTATTGCAAGAAAGTACAAATAAGCAATGGACTGTATGAGCGTAGGACGAGGCGAGTTGACCTTTCAAGTCGTTTTCCAGTGAGAGAGAGAGCGAGCGAGCGAGGGAGACAGCCAGACCCGATGAGCGGTCGCGTGAGAGATGCGCGAAAACAGATGCGCAGTGGAAAATGTCAGCCACCTAGTGGAGTCAGTTAGTTTATTCACGGCGAAATTGAAAAAAGCTCTAAAATGTAGCTTTAAAACATCCTTAAGGTAGAAAAAATTGCCGAATTTAGGAAGAGGAGGCTGACATGGGTTGAAGAGGTTTCGATGTTAATTGATAGATTATTCTGCCGGTGAAAGAGAGTGTTTGACCAAAGTGTGTAAAGGTGTTGAAGAAGTACTTCGCTCTTTTGGCCTACTCTGGGAGGGTAATCTAATGTCTGCATCAACCGAGCATGTTTAGCTCACACGGTACTGAGGTGGTTGAAAATTGTCTAGTTTTTATTCTAGTAATGATAAAACTGCACTACTTTTGAACAAGGACGCAGGGGAAATGTATCTGCGATTTCAATGTGCCCATTGTTTTATTTATTGAAAAAATTACAGACTCAAGCGCTGAGTAGTAAGTTTTACGGTGTTTTTCTCAGTAATATGGTATTTGACGTATCATTGTGTTCATGAGAATGGTATAGGAAGAGAGGATCACCAGTTAAGAAGTCCGGCGAGGCGTTAAAGAGGCTTTGCACACGGAAGTAAATTCTATAGCAGTAGCCTTACAAGTCGCTTGCAAGTGGCTCTTCAGTGTGTGAGTACGGACTTCTATGACGGTGACGCGGACTTCGATAGGGTTTGCAATCGATACACTATTTACTACGGGTTGTATTTGCGCGGAAAATAAGACTGGCTTCTATTCTGCGTGCAGCAGCATTTCGATGCGGCGATGAAATCGCAGGAAATCGTCGTAACCAGTAAATTCCTGATCACATGACTGCGAGTGCGAATTAGAATTGCCGACGGAAATTAATTTTACGGATTGGGACTAACTGTAACTCGTAAATATTTATTTTCAACGGGAAATTTTTGTTGATAACAGAATGGCCTCGTGTGTGGTGGAAGGCATAGCAGCCGAAACTGGTCGTCTCCTGAAAAATTAAGTTGTGGAAAACGCAGACTTTTGTTCTTTCGATTAATGAAAATTCAAGTTACTTTCATGATCTATTGCCTTTATAGATGCACTAATATATTTAAGGTAGTTAGAGTGGAATGTCATTCGCCTAGAAATTAATGAATTTGGTCTCATTTTAAATAAAAATATCCCACCCTCCCAATGGCACAAAAAATGAAACCCCTTACCGCATTACTTTCTGATATATTTGCCATAAAAAAACACCAGCCCTCTTACGTCGGAAATGGTACGTGTATGCACTCCAGAGAGAGCTTATTTAAAAAAATGAGGAATTTCTAACTCCTAGGTCTCGTAAAAAATTAACAGTTTGTAGTTTATATGTTTTCTCAACTATTTTTGAAAACTAATCATACAGTCACCGCAGTAGATTTTTCGGAATCACGAAAAAAACCTTCCGTTTTGAAGAAGTTTCAAACGTACCGCGCGAAAAAATGAATGTCATGTCAAAGGCTTATTGAAATATTTTCATTTAATTACTTAGAAGTTATGTCGTAGGAAACTATATTATTGCACCATTAACAATGAAGCATTCAATTCATGTGACCCACAGCTGGCGAAATAAAAATGTATAATTCGAATATGGTCTCTATTATGACTAGGGAACTATATCGCTCAAAATACCTTAAGGTAGAAGTTGAGTCTTCGGTTTTCCGGTTTTTCCGTGGCGTTGTTCCATCTTGAGGACGATACTTCGCCGGCTATCCTGCAGGCTTCCTCAAGGCCTCACTACTTTCCGAGATATGTGCCACAAAATGCCCTTTCGCATGGAAAATGGCTGGTATTGATTTTTCAACTACTTTAAAAAATAAATCATATAGTCACCGCCGTAATGTTTTTCTGAATCGCTAGAAAACCTTCCGTTGTTAAGGAGTTTAAAATGTACCGCGTTAAAAAAATGAGCCAAGTTAAAGGTCTATATAATTTTTTTTAATTATTGAGAATTTCAATTGTATTAACGTATATTTTTGCACCAATAAAAGTACAGGGTGTCCTTTTCAAACCTCTTAAATTTCAAAGGTCTAGAGAAACAAAACTACGGTAGATATGATAATGAAATTGCGCCATATGCTAGAGCATCTCAAAGAATTTATATTATATTATTAACACCCTGTACATAATATACTTCATGCTTCTTATAGCTGCTAAAATAATAAAATGCGAATACCTATATGGTCTCTATAATGACCAGGGAAAATCTCGCTCTAACTGCCTTAATGTAATTTGCACTCATTAATAAAACTCACGAATGCCTGTGGAAGTTGCCCCATCTACAAACGTATTGATTGCCGAAATTTCCTTGGATTTTTCGAAGTAGCCGTATTAATTATTAATTTCTGTTATTCATTTTTGGGGGAAGCCGGAAATACTGAGTAACCAGAACGAAGCACTCATAGTAGCAATGCACATCGTCACGTGTCTACTCTAACTGTTTTATTAATGTCAACTTCCGTGTGTTAAGCCGCATATATATCTTTAGGAACTATTCCGTCATAATTACAGAATATAATAAAAACTATTGTTGATGAAAAACGTGAAATAGGGCAATGCTGCAGAGTTATTGAATTATCAACCCCTCAAGTTCGGTGAGATTTTAATGGATTTTACCCTAAAGCTGAATCCAATTTAAAACATTTGACATTGTGATAATGTAATTAGCAATGTGCATAATATCGAATCATTTGATTGTGGCGTAACGTCGTGGAACGACGAGAAGGAATAACTCATTATAAAAATGATGTACAGTTCCACTATGTTTTAGAGCGTGCTGATGATATATCGTGGGGAACACACATACAAAACATATCCGGAACAGCATTGAAGAAACTAGGTTTTGTTAAGCGTATAATAAGAAGTTCCTCGGATAAAAAAGTCAAAGAGAGATGCTACTTCCCTCTGGTTAGGCCACACCTCGAATATACCTCGAGCATTTAGGACCATGGTCAAAAAGATTTAATCTAAAATATTGATAAAATACGAAGAAAAGCTGCACGCTTTGTGAAAAACTGCTACGAGCGAGAATATAGTGTTTCAAAACTTTTAGAGGGAATAAAGTGGGAGCTCCTAGAGACTCGGAGACTACACGCTACGTTTAGCTTGCTTGAGAAATTCAGAACTGGTGTGTGGCACAGAGAATATTATCATGACGCCTCACTACATCTCCTGGTCTGGCAGAAGCGATATAATATTAAGGGTACATTGCCGAATAGATAGGTACGAAAACTCGTTCATTCCGCGTACAGTAAGCAACCACAATAAATACTGAGCTCCACTGAACGCACTACCATAATACACGTCACCATTTCACCTCCCAAAACCTTACATCTTTACACGGATGGTGACCTTACACCCCCTGCCACACGCCCATTTAGTGGCTCGTAGGGTAGTATTTAGATGTAGAATGCTGTCTACCGGTTTCGACCTCTATTGGGTAATTTTAAAATCAAATATTATGCATTATACGATTGCTTGTAAAGAAGTCTTTTAAGAGTGAACTCTGCGCTAATTAATTCATGAGTGTTTAGCTTTACGAGGGTTGTTTGAAAAGTTCTCGGTCTGGCTTAGAAAAAACAATATTTTTGATAATTTATTGTTTTTTATTTTTCAACGTTGTTACCTTGCAAGTCATTACATTTAGACTTACTACTTTCCAACTTTTTAAAGCCCTCAATATAATGGGATTTGTCCAACCCTGCTAAATAAGCGTTGGCGTCAGCATTGATCTCATCATTTGAAGTGAATCTTCGTCCTGCGTGCCATTTCTTCAGGTTTGGGAAGAGGAAGTAATCACTGGGAGCCAAATCCGGTGAATATGGTGCATGAGGAAGCACTTGGAAGCGTAGTATATGGAGTTTTGCAGCAACATCCATAGACGTGTGTGTAGGCGCTTCATCGTGGTGAAAGAGCACTTTCTTTTTGGCCAGATGTGGACGTTTAGCCTGATTAGCACCCTTCAATTGGTCAAGTAGTAAAGCGTAATGCTGTCCGGTGATGGTCCTGCCTTTTTTCAGGCACTCTATGAGCACCATACCACGAGGAGCCCAGAAAACTGTAGCCAAGACTTTTGCAGCAGATAGAACCGTTTTCGCGTTCTTTGGCGAACTTACACCTGCTCCCACCCACTGTTTTGACTGCTGCTTCGTCTCTGACATGTGATGGTGAATCCATGTTTCATCTGCTGTTATAGAACGTTGAAGAAATTTAGCGGAATTGTGTTTAAATAAGTCTAACCACTCTTGAGAAGTGTTCATTCGAAAGCGTTTTTGATCGACAGTTAACGAACGCGGCACCTATTGAGGGGAAGGCTTTTTCATTCCCAAGATATCGTATAAAATGTAATGTAGACGGTCTATCGAGATGCTTGCTGTCTCAGCAAGCTCGCATATCTTCAGCCGGCGATCTATCCATACGAAATTTCTGATTGTTGCGCCGATTTCGTCGGTCGTAGCGGGTTTTGGGCGTTCCGAGCGTTCATCATCTTGAATGGATGTACGACCACGTTTAAATTCAGCAGCCCTCTTTTTGCCGTCGAGTACGTAGAGGGAGAATCTTTTAAAATAGACTTGAACTCCTTTCGTATGTCCGTGGCAGTTAAACCTTTATTAACGAAGTATTTTATAATGGCTCGAATTTCAATTTAACCATTTTCAGAAACTGTGATAACTTGTAAACTTTCCTCGATCGCCAAACAAGAAGCAACTAAACGCACGCGTCTGAAACGT
The DNA here is from genome assembly GCA_963169105.1 of Ceriagrion tenellum. Lineage (NCBI taxonomy): Eukaryota > Metazoa > Arthropoda > Insecta > Odonata > Coenagrionidae > Ceriagrion > Ceriagrion tenellum. The sequence goes on along the minus strand of OY720638.1, from coordinate 103,944,295 downwards.
CACAGCACGCCATCTAAAGGATGATACTTGACAAATATCATTGTCATTTGGTCATACTAGCACTATGTCTGTGTCGGGCCGGGAACTTTTAAAAGCGACCTTCGTATTACCTTCTCGCCGACTTTTATCTGTTTTCCATGTTTACTGCGTGACGGATTCATTTTCAGTCAGCGTATTTTTGAAATGAAAAGTGTACCTTATGTAACGTATACTTCTTTGTGGGAAAAAGTATTAATCATGTACTGAACATGATCTACGTAGCTCTATGGTCATTGGCTTATGAGAAAGGACATAGACTACATGTGATAATTCCTGATAGAGATTGCAATTTGGAACTACTTTGTAAGGAACCTATTATTACAAAGTTGATCAACTGAGAGCAACTGTGCATCACTATGGCAACACCAGTTCTCGCTCGATCACCGAAGTTCAACTTCGATGTGCTCGGATCAAATTCTGATGGATAATGACTTCCCCGAATAACTTTTCTCTCCTCCTTGTGCGTCCCTAAGTGAAAAATCGGATACTTAATTCTCAACCTCATCAATATGATTACGGGCAAAGTGCCGCATTCTGAACGATCATCGATGCCATCAAGGTTCTGAATAGCGGATATCGGGTTCTTATCGGTTTGGCTCCGGTGTATCGGGTGTATCGTGCGATACCTTCTCACGGGCGGCGACGAGATTGGAGAGGAGGAGAAAGAATTGGCGGCTTGATGACTCATGAGAAGCGGGAAGAAATCACCCTAATTGTTTCACACCGCGGCCTTTATTGCTACTATGCTCAGTGGTTCTTTTAGTGTCAAAAATTAAGAAAAATTATTTTCCTACCGATACGTTATGGCCCAATGTATCGGTCTAATCATCAATAGGAAATTGTTTTACTCTTCTACAATATTTAAAGCCATTTTTTTGGATTAGCAATAAATTCAGGTAATGCACTACATATTTCAGACCCTAGAAATAAGTAACGCTATTTAAAAATTTCTGTTTTAGGTCTCGGTAGGGTTACATTGTGGTAGCTCAGCTCAGATAGCAGCTCAAAAGTGACTAGTCATGCTATCTATTTATGAAGACACTTTCACTGGTTATGTCTTTAGGAATAATGTTCAACAACTAGTTTTGCTTTTTATCGTGAAATGTCCAGAAAAAATAATTAAAAAATAAATTATTGACTTATTTTGTCTGTGTTGATAAAATAACACCTATGGGGGGAAATTCACTGTGAAAAAATGATATTGAATCGATCAGGATTCGGATCTAAAAGTTGGAAGAATTTGCAAAAAAAAAATTATGCGGATTATGTCTCCACCTTTACGCAACCCTGTTGCACTTCAGGTGTGCTTGTGATAGGGGATGTTTGGACGCCAGTCACGCACGGGGATCGGAAGTAGAAAGGGCAAAGGACAAAGGGGAATATCTTGTTAGCGTAGTGTCTCTGTTTTTGTTGTCACCACTAATGGAGCGTGGCATGAAGGACTTTTTGTACCTTTCTGTTCGACAATGTGTCTCACTCTTTTATTTTTCCGTGTCTTTCATTTCTAGAGATGGAACGCGGGGTCAAAATTACCTTCCCAGTTCGCTCGTGTCCGTCTTTTACGTAGCACGCGGCTTTCCTTCGTATTTCACTTTCTACACGAATCATGTTTTATTGTCCAGTGTCCCAAATGCCCGCGGCGTATTCGATACGTGGCCTTCCAAAAGAAAAGTAGCCGAGGACCTTGCTGCTATTTGCTTGATACAACCTACTATCTTCAGTGCACCACAGCAAATGTTTTGCATGCGTTATCTCTATTATAGGTATGAAGTTACGGTGACTCTCAAGGTATCTGGCTTCATCTGACCCCATTCTATTTATTTACTCCTTCCAAGTATTAACCCAAATTATGGCCAGTTGCAAGAACATTTAGTCATAGAATCGATAGTTATGAAATCCATGAAGTTATAGATTTTAGATAAAAATATTCGGGTTGCTGGAACACATCTACTAGGCGCATAATTTATTCACCAGTTGTTAATAGCTTCGAATTTTTGATCAAATCTTGTACCGCCGGATAAAATTTATGAAATTTTTGCCTATGAACCATTGCAAATGCTCATAAAAATTAGTCAGATTAAATAAACTGGTCATTTGTCTCAAAACAACTCTTTCATATAGTAATTAACTCTCCCAGTGGTTCACTGCGAATCCGCCACCTTGGCTACTTAAGGAACCCATGACAACATGCCATAAGTTATGAAACCAATAAATTTATCGAATATTTTTGCAACACTTATTGAATGGTTGCCATGGCTTATGGGTCCCATAATTTTATGGAATACAAATGTGACGTTCTTGCAACTGGCCATTAGTCGCTTTAGACCGGCCAACGTCTGAAAAGTTGATTTGAAATGGCTTAATGGAAATGTAACTTACTTACTCCCTAAGCCGAAAGTCGAGAGATCATAGTGTGACCCCTGAGTTAAACTAAATTTAAAAGATTTAAATTGCGGATTTCCACTCTGGTGTTAATTCTGGCACCTGTGGGAGGAGCGGCTTTACTATTATTTTTTGACCATTTTCGTCGTGATTAAATTACAAATTCACATCTCGATGTTTTGTGCCTGGAAATATTGCGGGTAGCTGCTGCTCTTATCATTTTTTCGCCATGTTTTCTGTGAGTATTGAAAATATTTGCACCTCGATATGTTGAATTTTGTGTGGCGCCTGTGCGTGCAACTGCTTTTCTTTTCATTTTTTTTACCATTTTCTCAATGAATAAAGTAAAAACATGTGGTAATTACTTAGTATTATTTGCCTGAGATAGCTCGTTTAGCCTAGCCTGCTGGATCGTTGCGCATCGCGTATTACGAAGTTCGCGGGAGTGTAAGTAAAAGTATGGGTGCCCAGCTTGTTGGATGTCATTGTAGGGTTTCATTCACTCACGGAAAATAACCTTTCCGTATTCTTTCGCAAGACTTGGTTGGTGAAGACTCTTAGGTTCTAATTTACCTTTCATTACAGATGAAGGTCTTAATTAGATCTTGGTGCAAGTCGTTAGCATCTATGATAATGCATCTTTAAGGTAATTTTTGCCGCAATTCAAAGGTACAGTCCGGCGTTGCATTTCCTGGCTGACACGCTTCATATCGGGTAATCAGGAGCCTTGTATTATTCAACCTCATCGTGAGTGAGTGAACGTCTCCTTCGCGTATGTACATGTCTGGTAATCGCTGTTGCGTCTTCGGCCTAATTTCGTTGCAAAGACGTGATCAAAGTCGTAGTCTTATGTGTACAAGAAAATTAGGTACTCCGTTACGTTACCATTTTCTCAGTGAGTAGAATAAGGTTTCATTGTAATATTTTAATACTAATAATTTTAATAACAATTCCATGTGTAATAACTGGCTCCGAAATTTCAGTACAGTTCCATGTTTAACTCTTTTAATTATTTTTATGCCATCAGTATTGACGAATTCGATAAAAACGCTTACTTCTCTTGGGTGAGTATAAATGCATATTTATCTCTATTCATATTAGAAGCGTATTATTCACGTTTAAAAAGTTTTAGCAAAATGGGGTGGTAGTTGATTTTGTATTGCCATGATTTGAGGTATACGATAAATCAAACGCGATAAGGTTTTAAAGGCAACAAAACAATGAACTAGTGTAACAAGTTATAACACCTAACATACCCCATGGTTTAGGCTTATTGCCTCGTCAGGTGTGGCTGCAGTTCACCTCGCAAGCGTGGTCGTTGTCGATCACTCGGCAGGGATACACAAGGCCCGGCATTCGCCTAACGGCGGATAAAAACCCGCAAAACCTGCGCGCGTGCCGTTAAACAAGTAACGGAATCAACATTGATAGCAACTTAAAATGCCAAATATAAGAATGTACGAGGGTAAGTCAAAAAATAACGTGCAGAACTGGATAGAGGCAGCAATAATCAAAGTAACTTCCTGAAAGTTATTTTATGTTTCTACATATTCACCCGGTAAATTCAGACTCTTATATGATCTCTTTACAAGTCCTTGATAGCCGACAGCAAAGAAGTCTTTTATTTGCTGTCGCAGCCAACGAGTAACCTCTTGGACTACGGCATCATCATTTTCAAAACGTTTTCAAACGGGCCCGAACAGATGAAAATCACTGGGGGATATGTCGGAACTGTTCCAAGCGTTCCCAATAAAATGTTTACGACTGATGCTGATGATGAATGCTGACGTTTACGACTTATTTGGTGCCTTACCCTCGTATGAAAATCTATGAAGGTATATAGATAAACTATTTGTTCTATCTTTTCACTGAAAATGTCACTGGCCTTAGGAGTTCAGAGTTCTTAGGTTCTCGTGCGATTTCAGCGCAGAGTGCGCTTTATAAAGGAACAATCCCGTGTCTATGAACTGGCTCCGTAAGAAGGAGAACGGTAGTTCCCGCATTTTGCTACCATGGTTTCCAGAGACGCAAATCTTCGTTGTCAGCTTCAAAATACTCGTTGTATTATTCACTTGAATTTTCTAGTTCTCTATGGCTCTTGATCCCATTGTTCGGATGGCCAATTCCGTTGGATGACTAATGATTTCATTGTTTTTCGACGGAGTTTCGTCTTTTGGTCGTAAACATTGCTGTGATACGCACTGCTGACCCTTAGCACCCCTCCTGAGTGAAATGTTGTTACATTGACATCGTTGTCAATCATGCGCTGTCCTCTCATCTCCATTCATCACACAAATGCCATGCCAAACACTGTGGGTGGAGTAAACATAAAATATTCAGATACAGTCAAATATCTTGGAATTACCATGACCTCTGATATATGGTGGGGAACTCACATACAGAACATATGCGGCACAGCATTAAATAAACTAGGTTTTGTTTAGCCTATAATAGGTAGGTCCTCGGATGAAAAAGTAATAGAGAAATGCTAATTCGCTCCAGTTAGGCCACATCTCGAATACGTCGCGAGCATTTGGGACCCTGGTCTTAAAGATCTAACCAAGAAAATTAATAAAATACAAAGAAAATCTGCACGCTTTGCTAAAAACTGCTACGAACGAACGTATAGTGTTTCAAAGCTTTTAGAGAGATTTAGGTGGGAGCCCCTGGAGACTCGGGAGTCCACTCGCTAGGCTTATCTTGTTTGAGAACTTCAGAACTGGTGTGCTTCATCTACATCTACATCTACGTACTACCCTGCGAGCCACCACGAGGGTGTGTGGCAGGGGGTGAAGATCACCAAACATGAACTATTGACATGCAACTAGGATATTTAATGAAGGCATGCTAGATAATAGAGTCACATGGTTAGTATCTACATAATAAGAAATGGATTATTTTGTTATTACATGCATCATGCACTACAGACTACTCTAACTATATTTCACCTACCTATCCCTTTGCTACGCTGCCTGTTGCTCTCTCTTATAGTACGCGGGAAAAATGACATTTTAAATCTATCGGTACGACAATCTATCTCTCTAATCTTGTTAAGATGATCAAACCTAGCATAATACGCTGGGGTTCTCAATATATATCTAACGTCATCTGTGAACAACTCTTTCGAATTTACTTAAAAGGTTTAACCTAAATGTTAACCTGTGTTCTGATAGTAATTCCCATCCTAGTTCTTCTATTAAACTCGTAACACTTATACAATTATCATAGCGGCCTTTAACAAACCTAGCGGATCTCCTTTGCACGCGCTCTAATTCTTTTATCATACCTTCCTCGTACGGATCCCATATACTAGCGGCATATTCTAAATGAGGCCTGTCAAGTGACAAGCTTCTGAGCGACACAGAGAATATTATCATGACGCCTCACTACTTCTCGAGGTCTGACAGAAGCGTGCAAGTAATATATATATATTGCCGAACAGATAGGTGCAAAAACTCGTTCTTTCCGCGCACAATAAGCGATCACAATAGAAACTGAGCTCCACTGAATACACTCCCATTACAGACGTCACCATTTCTCATCCCAAAACCTTATACCTTATATCTTTACACGGCTGGTGTCCTAACACCCCCTGCCGCACGCGCATGCTGCGGCTCGCAGGGTTGTATGTAGATGTAGAGTCCTCCTTCCCCCTCCAAACGCCCTTGAGATGGCTTGCACGGTAATGTGTTGAAAATGTGGATTCCTCAGCCGACCCTTTCCGCGAGAGACATCCCTTTCTCGTCTTCCGTTCTCCTCCCACGCGTGCACGACTGCCACAATGTTTCGCTACCTCTATACCATCCCAGTTTGGGATTTTTTTTTTTTTTTGCCCTTTCAATTGAAGCGCAGCTCCCCCCGCATCTTTGGTAACTAGGCCGCCTTTTATGAGTCGGGGGCGGCCTCATCGATTGGCACCGTTCCCTTAGCTCGTCTGCTCCACATTTCGTGGGACTGGCCGCTGCGGAAGGAGTGCAATGCGTGGCCGCGGCCAACGGGGTCTCGCGTCTCATCCAGAGGCGGGCTTTCGTGCCCTCCGGCCTAACCAAGGGCCGACGCCCCGGGATGCCCCCCGCCCGCCGCCATTCAAATCCGGAAGATGATAGCAATATCATCGCGGAGATTGCATCACAGGTCGAAGAGCCCGGGGTAGAGAGTGGTCCAGATGAAAAATACGGATTTGACGTGGAAATAAATGAAAAGTAAATCATTCTCTCACGATCGTATGATTAAAACAAAGGCTGTGGACTCTCCTTAGACTCTTCGGTCACTTGATTCCCTTCCCCAAACGGCATTGGATTTGTGTGCTTATTGCAATTTCTGTCCACTGCGCAATTATCTTGTACAGGGTCAAAGTCTGTTTGCGAGGCACTAAATTGCGCAGTTTGATACGCAGAAATTGTGAGAACGCGGGAAGGAATTTGAGCAGGGTCAATTTTCCTATATTTTGTTCATGCACTTGTGCAATCACTCTAGTTAGTTCCCGCTTTACACGATGCAGTTTTCACTGCGCATTCATCCACCCATCCGACCCTTTAGTAAAAAGCCTCGTGGAATACAATTGGCAGAAATTTTCAGGTGAAAGATAGAGAAACACCGAAAAATTTTCAGTAAATGATTGTCAATTAATTATTGAGTTTCAATTAATTATTGAGTTTCAATTAATTATTTCGTAGAGAAATATTTTCGCAAATTTTGCCAGTAAATTGTTTCGCAAAGAAAAAGTTTCAATAAATTGTTCCCCAATGCGAACTTTAATAAATGTTTCACGAATTAATCCATTCATCAGACCATTTAGTATAAGGCCTTGTGGAATACAACTGATGGAAATTTTAAGCTGGAAGATAGAGAAACACCGAAAAAGTTTCAACTAATTGAAAGAATCAAAGTTGCGGGGATCGAGGTTTATTTATGTTACTTCGGAATTTTGGAAAGAAAGATGTGGAATCAATCTAGTATTCTCTTATTGAACAGATTGAGATGAATTATAGGGATGCAAGATAAAGGTTTGACGTTGGTAATCTTAATTCATTGAAGGCAAGAAATTCACGAACGAGTTCAATACCGTACCGTCTTCTCCACTGCGGCAAAATGTTCAGATTGCGCACATATGTCTATTCGCTATCCGCATCGGATTTGTAGGGTGAAGAGAAACGGCATGCGAGTGATTTCTACCCTGTTCATTTCGCAAGTTTGCTTCTCCCCTGCGGCCTTAACCCGAGCCAATCGAGGCCAGCGCTTGACAAAAAATGCCGATTCTTCATTTCTCTTGCTGTAAAAAATTGTTAAAATCTTGCGGAAATCTTTACAAAAAGTTTTGTGTTAAAAAGTAACAAATGGACGCCGTTTTTGGACCGGGCAAATTTTCCGGATGCCGTTTCTTTACATAGCGATAGGGGCCTAGAGAAAACCTGGATAAGGGTTTTCCGTTTTTGGCCTTGACCCTTAACCCCTTTCGCTCTCGGGACTGCAGCGTGGGGCCGATGTGGAGCTGTCAACGCTTTTACCGATGAGCTCTGTGGTAAAAATACAAAAGTCGAATGAAAATTCAGTTATACCACGGTTTTAGTTGACATCAGTTATTGTCGGATGCAGTTTTCGTCATTTTTTCCGCGAAAAATTTGTCTCAGTTTCCGTAGCCTCGAATTTCGTCGGCGACCTATGTGACCTCGTTGCTAATTTTGCTTGAACGACGACCCGCGGTCGCTTCTGTTCAGAGTGACGGTGTTTCTTGTGTGAGTGTAGCGCCGGTTCGCGGGAGAAGTAAAGGGCTGGTAAGAAAACGACTTGTTCACACCGACACTCAAGCGAGACTGCCTTTATTGTCCTTCCTTTACCAAAAGGTTTTCCCCGCAGAGGTCCACCACCTCTCGCCCCCCGCCTACCCTCCATTCAAACAGGAATATCCCGGGGCGCCGGCTGACTTCGGTTCCCTCCGTTTAAGTCGGGTCCAACCGCTTCACTGCCTCCCCCTTTGAAAGGATCGTGCCCCCGCGATCATATCCATTCAGGCTTGGGTGGCACCTGTAGTGTCGTTGATCTCCCGCTCATGGCCCTCCTCAACCTGTCTGAAACAAATTATTAGTTTTTTTGCGATGCCAAGCGAAATTTTATAATATAATTCTCTCTCCTTGTATATAACAACATGTACGTTTATATGTAACGTGTAAATTTATGTACGTGAGTGAAGTGTGGACCAAGAATTTTTTTCCGACTTACTAGAAAAGTAATGAAAATGTGAGCTCAACGACTCACGTTTCGCGCTCCAACCGCCTAAAGCGAACTTAAAAGAGTCAACAGACCCCGACCCCTTTGGACAGCTTTCATGTGTAACATGGGTCCACTGGCTCTGACACTGGTCCTAGTGCGATAAAGTGACTTGGAAGTGACCCTAGATAGTGCCTTGATATCTAAGGTCCTCATGGAGTGGGATTCCCCTCCGGAGCAATTATATCCGCCCCCCTCTCTCTCTCTCTCTCCTCTCCTCCCCGCCGTCCATACGCCGTCTTACTTAAATTAGTCTTTTATACTCATATTGATCTCCTATAGTTTTTAGTATTGAACACTGTGTTTATTCTCTGTAAAGTGTTTTTGTATATATTGTGGAGTTCATCGGACGAATTAATTGGATTCACTTTGATTCGTATGGAAATAATAATAATATATTTCACCCACCGAATTGTTCAATATAATCCATTAAACAATGATATTAGTGAAATTAGGCTCCCTTGAAGAGGCCTGTGTTGGGGTTGCCATCCATTGATTACGCTGTGTTCAGCTGCAGTCTATTTAACATCATATAAATATATTTATAGGCATTAAAATTGACACAAAAGTATGCTCAATATAACATAAATTGAAATACATAGACTTTATGCATTTAAAAGTAGAGCAGTACAAAACAAGTAACAATTTAGGAAATAGTGAATAAATATAACATAGTAATATCAATGGCATGTTATGGTGGTGGGTACTTTAACATTAAAGAATATTGTCTATATCCATTTGCATAAATTACGATTTTCTTAGACGGCTGAGAAATCTGGCTTTACTTGGTTCGGAAGATATTTCTCTAGGCTAGTTAATAAATAATTTAGTTGCTATATAGAGATATAAATTTTTGTATGCTTCAGTATTGGGACTCGGAACTCTAGTATTGATGTTATTTCTTAGCCTTGTTTTATGCAGGCACGGTTTATTAATTTGACCTCCTCTGTTATGAAATACTTGTACCTTATAATACCTTATAAATAAATAAATGCTTGAGAGGTAAAATATTTAAATAATTTATAATTGAAAGGAGGTATCCGTGCTCGCTGTTCGAATAATGGTATGTATAATTTTATATTGGTTTACACTTAAAGGCTGAATATTCTCGTACGATACGTGCCACCCCAACAAGTAACTTCATATTGTAGTCTCTCGTTAACAAAAGCAAATAAACAGGTATCATAACAGATAAAAGGACACTTAAACCTTAGCAAATGAATTTTTCTTAGCACCAGCAATAATTTAGATTTCAGTTTAATAATATGCTGTTCCCAGTTACAATTTTTGCCTAATATTAATCCCAAATATTTAATTTGGTCAACATGTTCTATTTTCATACATAATGGCCTCGGCTTACGTCAGTTTCGGATTTCGCCGATTGTTTTCGGACGGCTTATGGTCGGCGACTAAAACCGACGTTACACTGGCTGTAATTCTCTTTTGAGACTGTTTCGCCGTAAGTTATGATTTACTTCACTCGTGAACGTTATCATAAAACGCATGCCGAAGAAAGGTCTTCACATTTATTTTCCTGGGCTTGTTTTTAGTTTATTCACTTCTGAATGAGGATTTTAAACACGTTATATGCCCCTGCTACCGTGTTTTTCTACCACTTCACTACCATTCTCTTCCTCGTCCGCTCGTCCCTGTATCCCCTCTACCGCGCTCGCTCGTCAACAGGCCGCTCCCTCGCGATGTTATGTACCACTGCCCTCAGACCTCCGGCACCCGTTCCCTTTCCTTCCTCTTACCGTGCCCAACGATTCCTCTCCTTTTTCCTCGCTCCGCCCCGTTGTCCACCTCATTCTTTCCCTCTTGCCCACGCAGGTCTGCTAAGAATGAGAATAAGTTTGCTTTGAATTTGTTTAGCAAAATGCGGGATTCGTTTATGGAAATTAAGCTTCGAGTAGTTCCCGAGATTTACTCATTGTGGGGCTACCATCAGTGTCACCATATACGTAATAGCTTTGACAATGATTAAAGGAAAAAAAGATTTCTTTGTGGGTTTATAAACTAGCAGAAATATGTGCTTACGAAAGGCATCATATCTGTCTTTGTATATAATACTCGAGCTTCACCATTTACGGAGAGAAGAAAATTATCATAATTGAATCGTGCAAATTCTAACATGTAAATGCACAGATACATACGTACTTATTCTCGTTGAGTCTAACAAATAATGTAAAACGCATTAAATATATACGAGCATGGATGATAGTTTACGTGGAATAATTACATCAAAATACATGAAAAGTAACTTCTGATGAAAATGAAGTTAATTATATGAATATTACTAAAGAAAGTTTCTAGATAGCTTATGCTTCTTAACCAACTCTTAGCCTCCTATAAAAATGTAGTGTTTTTTTCTGTTTTATACCATCAGGTAGGTGATTTAATTTTTTATGAGAAATCGTCTGTGAAAAAGGGTTACACTTAGTTTTCGGCATTGTTTGTAGTGTCTTTTTTCGGTGTAAATCAAAACAGTAATTCCTTGGAAGTAAAATTGCTTCACAGCCTCTTCGATGAAGTGACTCCGGTCGCAAGTACGCCCTTGTTACGCAACCGCCAAACCCTCGCATCGCTACGCTCCATATTGATTTTTCAACGGATCTCTTATTCAAGCCTTTGCTCAGTTTCTCTCTCGCCAACTCCCTTCTGTCCTCCCGTGCTTTTTCAACTCTGATCCAAGCTGCTGAACTCAGTCTCGACAAGAATGCCACCCGGATGCGTGGGCTGTTTTGTCTGCTCTATTCCACTGCTCCCCACATTTGTATTTATTTAAGATTTCCTAGTTATGACAAGCCTTATTCTACGTGTCTTTTTACGATCAATCATCATCCCACACCTTTAACGCGATATTTCTTACGAGCCCAGCATTGAATGCAGTTCTATGGCTAACAGTCTGACTAAAGGCCTGGTTACATGATACATTAACCCGTACGTGTTCATGTACAAGCTCATGTACGAATGCATGAACCAAATGGAGCAGGTTCTGTTTTCCTGTTCATGCGTTCATACTTTCAAACATTAACTCGTACGGGTTAATGTATCGTGTAACCAAGGCTTTGACGCTGAGCCATCAGCGAATTTGACTGACTTGATCAGCTTTCTCCAGACTCATATTCCCATGCCCATCACTCACCCATATGCAATAACTATTTCCTCTGAATTGGCTTAAAAACAAATAACGAGAAATGACATCCCTTGCCTCACTCCCCCCACTGTCGTAGCCCTGTCTGATTTTCAACCTGCTACCCGGAACTGTGCACACTTGTCTCTCAAGAATCACTCTATCAAACGCCAGATTGGTAGCGAAATATGCTGGTAGTCGTCTGCGCGAATTGGGGTATCAAGGTTTGAAGGAAAATTGAAATTTGGCTCAGCAATAAGAAAGTATCGTAAAGACTGTTCGAAAACGTACCTATCACTGGGCAACATGGTGTCGATTTTGTGCATCAGCGTTGGCTTGTAACAGTTATTTTCGTCAAAAGGGTGTCTGTGGTCATGTCAAATTTGCGCACGTATGCTTTTTTGCTCATTTTTTGCCAGTATGGAAGTTTCCATGGAAGGAAATGGTATTGATCGAAGCTTAGGTCAACGTTACATTTCGTTCAATATTCTCTGCGCCCCTGACTCATGAGACATAGGGGCTCGATCCGTGAATATCCGTATGATCATAGCATTCCTCGCGTCCTGTTTTTGATGGCACATGCGCAATGATCCTTGGTGAGAGTTGGCTCAGGGTAGTGCTGGGTTAAGAGAGGTTTTCGGAGCGAATATTTACCGCGCTTTCAATCGGTGACTCCGATTACTCGTGATTGACGCAGGATATTTGAAACGTCCTCTTCATCTTCCCATGTCACCTGTACATCATTTTGCCCAGTAGAAGCATTATTTGCCAGGGAACATTATCATATAAGCTTCATAATTATGCATCGCATTTAAATCCGTTATGACGAATATATTACTCCCGACTACTTAAAGTTAAATAGGCTGAAACTGGAGCAATGAAGAATGATACGGAAACTCATTATTTTTTAAAGTATTTAACGCGAAAACTCCATGGTTAACTATAGGAAAACGTGATATTTAATTCCCTAACGTCCAAGAGATTAACCCGGAAAACAAATACATTTCACATTCCCGAACACTGCACAACTAAAAATGAAAAATCATTCCTCATTTCATCGTTAAACTATGGAACTCTGCCCAGTAATATGAAGTGGTCTATAAGCGTCTCACAGTTCAAAAGGAGCATAACTAACTTGTTGATCAGTACCTCTATAGGACCAAGGCAAGTTTTATGATTCGTGGAATTGCATAATACTTTTTTTTATAATAATAATTCATCACACCCTGAGACACAATGGGTTTGTGGAGAACATAACTGAAGGTAAAACAGAGGAAAAAGTCCCCAGAGGAAGACCCAGGAATAAGTCCATGGACCGAGTAACCTGTCGCCTGTACATCATATTGCGTCCTTTTTTTGATGGCACATGCGTAATAATCCTTGGTGAGAGATGGCTCAGAGTAGTGCTGGGTTCAGAGAGAGTTTGTGAATAACATAACTGAAGGTAAAGCAGAGGGAAAAGTCCCCAGAGGAAGACTCAGGAATGAGTCCATGGACCAAATAAAGAGGAAAGTACATAGGAAGATATGTCAGGAGTTGTGGGAACTAATATTAGATAGGGAATGGTGTAGGGCTGCAGTCAACCAGTCTCAGGATTGAAGAACATTATTATATAAGCTACATAATTAGGTATATTGGATAAGAGTATAAGTGTCTATTGGACCAAGGCAAGTTTTATGATTCGTGGAATTGGATAATACAATATTTATAATCATGATTCATAACACCCTGAGACACAATGGGTTTGTGATGAACATAGCTGAAAGTAAAACAGAGGGAAAAGTTCTAACAAATTAAAAATAAAATAATAAATTGACGGGACTACTAAATACCGCGGTTGAGCCGTGTTGGTGATGGGTTACCTTTTCCGTCAGGAAAGTCAGTAGACCTCCTTAAAAACTGCTGCACCCCCGCATATACCTTAAGTATATTAAGTTATTAAGATAATTTATTATATTATTTATATATGTATTGTATTTATTACCCTGGTGACATATATTTGTAATTTATTACAAGGACTATGTCCCAGAAAAATTAAAAAAAGTTTCTATTCTATTCTAAAAATCTGTCCCTTGCGATTTAGATTCAATGAAATAGTTTCTGTTAATATGTATGATAGGAATCATCCCCCTTAAAGATTGTTTCAATATTGGTTGAATTTGGAATGAAAATGAAGATCATAAAGTGATGCCGATAGCTTTTAAATTATATGTTGATTGTTTTTAATCCATTCCCTAAAAAATCAGAGGATACAATTTCTCCTAGGTTCACGACTGCTGGTTAGAATCACTTCCTAAACAACTCTGACGCAAACCTTATTATGGATTCATGTGATAAATAATCCGTCATTTTTCATGCCCGATTTTTATGCTGCCCTTTAGAAAAATCAAGGCTTTTACTGTTTTTGAAGGTAGCCTGATTCAGCAGTGGGTAATTACTTGACCGGCGGCCTAGAGCACCTTCTCGGCGGGTACAGACGTCGATGGCGCACACAAAGATTTATGAGCGATATCGCTGATTTCGCCAGCTTTTTTGTCTTTCAGCCAATATGCTACGGGACTTGTTTTCCGTGGTTGACGGTTTATCCGCATACTGCCTCACGCTTATCTTTGCGTCTGTCTTAGTGGTTGAGCCATGTTGGTGATGGGTTACCTTTTCCGTCAGGAAAGCCAGTATTCATCCACAAAAACTGCTGCATCCCGCGACGGGCTCCGGAGGATAAGAGGCGTACTTAGCTTCCTTATGCCTCCTCAAGACCCGATACGCTACCTTCTTGAAGTGAGGGTCCAAAAAAGTAGCAACTCAGGTGATGGACCGTGACTCGAAAGTATAAGTCATGTAAAGTCTCATAAAGTCATGTAAAGAGTCTCTTTTCCACCGCTTTCAGAACTTCTCATGAGAACTGTAACCCTGCATCTGAATGCCATTTACAGATCTGAGTTTTTTTAAACTCCAGAGACCTAAGGTATGAAAAAGTCACATAAATATCTGTGGAGAGAACTATTTCTTAGCTTCTAAAAGTTTCGTGATGTCCAACATTTCACGTACAACTACATCTACTAAATACCGTGCAAGTCACCATTAGGGTGTGCGGCACGGGGCGATTCCACAACAGGCACACGGCATTCATCCCGGCTGAAATCAGAGCCGCATTACCTTCCCCCGGCCGCCAGGCGCAGGCCAAAAGTAGTCTGGATAACAATGCGCGGTGAGACCAGAAACTACGTTAGTGGGACGTAGATGAAAATGCTACCACTCCATTTTCTCCAGCGAGATGTTGTAGAACAGCATGTTGAACAATGATACTCAAACGATATCGTACTGTCTACCAAATTTATTTCCTACTCTTAAAACACGTGTTTCAACTGTCTAGCAGTCATCTTACCTGATGCCTAGGAGTTCACTAGAAGTTCACTTACCTGATGTCTAGGAGTTCTTAGTCTTACCTGATGATGACTGCTAGACAGTTGAAACACGTGTGGTAAGAGTTTGAAATAAATTTGGTAGACAGTACGATATCGTTTGAGTATCATTATGCTACCACTCAGTACATTATTCAAGATACAACTGCTGCATAGTATAATTAATTTGATTGATAAATTGTACCACAAGGTACTAAATC
Source organism: Ceriagrion tenellum (assembly GCA_963169105.1). NCBI lineage: Eukaryota > Metazoa > Arthropoda > Insecta > Odonata > Coenagrionidae > Ceriagrion > Ceriagrion tenellum. The sequence goes on along the minus strand of OY720638.1, from coordinate 103,928,852 downwards.
ATGCCGGGAATTTCATGCGGGGTGAGTTGTTATTAATGATGGAGCGTTATCAAGAACAAGTGCAAAACCTACCCTACCTAGTGAGGGTCAAAGTATCCTAGAACTGATCGATCGTAACTATTATGGTCCCTTATTGTGCGTGGAAAAAATTAAATTCGAAAAATTTATCAGTTCTGAAGGGTATTTCCATAATATTATGCCTATGATGGTTTCTACTATAACAGATTGGCTCTAGAAAAATATGTTGTACGTCTGACAAAGAATAGTCTGCATGAAACTTTCGATAAATATTTACTCTATATTTTTCCTTTCTATCAGATTGAGATTCCCACCCTGATTCCTTCAGCAATTCAGTAACACTGCTATGTTTATCGTAACAGTTTTTAACAAATCTTGCTGCTCTCTGCTGTATTCGATCTCTATGTGAAACTAGTCCTACATCGTAAGGATCCCATATCCTAGTGGCTTACTCCAAGTGAGGTCTCGTGGGGGAAAAATATCATCGCTCTGTTCAGATTAAGATAAGTTGTAGAGAAGAATACACCTATTCTGAACTCCAAAGCCATTCCTAGCACGTTTCTCCAAAACTCTTTGCGTTATCAACGAATGCCGTGTACAAGAAGGCATGTAAACTTAAATGCGGTGATCGGTACCGTAGAGTTCGTTGCATCACTGGGTTCGAAGTCTCTGGATGGAAACCCGTATACTTTCATACCATCGGTAGCATTTATTCAACGTCTATAGCAGCTTTATAGTTAAAGACAATTGGCGTCAAATTTAGTTTTTTTTAAGTAGTTGTTTCTTTCAGGGATACCAGAAATTTGGCTTCATTTTTGAAATTTGTGTTAGATAAGATAAGATTTATTGGCTCTAGGAAAGAATTCCTTTGGAGCAGGCATAAGTAATTACAACTCAGGCAAAAAATAATAACAAACACATAGAAAACATGTCACTATTTACAAGAATCTTATCAAATCACAGCACTTGACCACAACAAATATTACAATTCCATGCTCAATATATTGTAGCAATCGCAAAGGTAGTATATTCATGAATTTAATCCAAGATATTTAACAACATATTAACTATCACTGAGATAATAAGACAGCAAGCATTTTTTAAATCTTTCGGTTGACTTAATATTTTTCAGCGTTTGCGGAATAAAATTCCATACAATGCATGAATTTACATAAAAAGAGTTATAATACATAGACGTTCTGTGGCAGGGTACAATTAATGTGTTATTATTTCTGGTGTTTTTTGTTTTTTTGACCAAATTATTTTTATATGGCTGATAAATGTAAGAAGGAGTTTCAGTTTTTAATAATTTGTGCATAAACACACCCATTTGCACTTTTCTTCTTTGTTCAATTTTAAGAATTTTTAATTCATAGTAATACGGTGTGATATGCTCATTAAATGCTACATCGCACACATAACGTGTTACACAGTTTTGTATTTTATGTAGTTTGGATATCTGAGATTTTGAAATATTGGACATTACCAACGAACAGTAATCAATATGAGGGATAAGTAAGGTTTTAGCTAATTTGAGTCTCTGTGGCAAAGACATCAGGTTACGAAAACTTTTCAGTTTGTACAGGTTTTTAATGACTTTATTAGAAATATGTGCTTTGTGTTCATCCCAGGCTAGCGTTTTATTTACAATTACACCTAAGTCATTAATTTTGTCAGTGTATTCTATTTCTAAATTTTGAACTTGAATCTTGGACAGTAATTCAATGTTTACAGATTTAAGGGATTTTGCACTACCAATTATTATGCTCTTAGTCCTCCGAGAATTTAAGTTCAACAAATTATCTGACGCCCATTTACATATAGAAGATATGTAAATGGGCGTCAGATAGAGTGTTAGCCTATAACACTCTGTCTGACGCATCCAGTCCAGAGTGTTAGCCTATAAATATTTATTTTTCATGTTTTTTTTATGAAGATATGTACCAAAATTATTTTTCACAGACAGACATTATACAGACTCCGCTAAAAAAAACGGGGAATGAATAAAAAAGTAGGTCGTTGGGATTCGGCGCCGCGTCCCCGGCAGTCATGTTTGACTCTTATTGTTAGCCATGAAAACCTCGTGTCCCTCCGATTACTTCCATTTCCTTATCTTGCCTCCGATTGCCGTCGACCTCCGTCGGTGCTACCAGAGGCATTCTGAGAAAGCGCTGTTATCTCATTCTCCGATTCAGTCAACGGAGAAATCCCTTCGGTTCACAACTCTAGCTCATGGGTACCGTGTTTGAAGGTCGCAAGTTGGAGACCCTGTGACGGAAAATATTGGTTTTTTTTGACGAGTATATTAATGGAATAATTCATCCATATAAGTGGAACGAGAAAATGAGAATTTCCTGCAGACTACATGCCTAAACTAATCAGCCACACTCTTTTAGAGGCAGAAGTCTCAGCAGGAGACACTAATCAAAAAGATCGGTCTGGTATCAACTGCCACAGATTATGACGAAGATAAAGTTTGTATAGAATAGAATGGAAAAACATTTGTTTTTGTTTTGGGAGCAAAGTCCCTTAGAACAGAAATGAAACGTACGTGCCACTATGGAGCATTCATTTTTTTATAGTGTTCTGTCAGTAAAAGGTAGGTTATGTTGAAAGTCAGAGAATTATTCCCGGTTTTCTACATTTTCAGGGTCCTATCTACCGCTAGTATTTCCTTTATCGCCTCAGCGTATGATCTAACCTTCTTTATGACATCAATGAAACCTATTCTCTCTCTTCGCTCTCCCCGATTGGCCTACATCCTTCCTCTATCACAGTCTCAAGCAACCCATCGCCCCTTATAACTTCCTCCAGCCACCTACCCCGCCTCTACCGGATTTCACTCATAGGTTTCTTTTCCTCGCCCACCATGCTTAGCACTTCCTCTACAAATATTATTTCATATACTTGAATCCGAATATGGTATTCAAGACACTGAAGCAAAACAATGTCTAGCTTGGACTCTGATGGAAACAGCCAATTAAAATGTAGCTAATAGTTCTAATAGCAAGTGTAATGAGCAAATATCTTTCGATTTGTTCGAGTCAAAATGTGGTTCACTGAAGTTAACGGAATCGGCCGGCTTTTTTCCATTTCACCCCCCTGCAAATACTCAACATGGACCCTATTCAAGACGAAATCCTGGATACGTCACCGGCACCTTGTGGGGTAGTCAAAATAAATCAATAGTTTTCAATTTTTCCCTGAATCGCCCCCAATTCTATGTCAAGTCAGTAGATGATATGAAAATATTGGCTAAATAGATCCAACGAGGGCCGTGCCCCACGCAGTTTTATGTTTGTGTGAACACCCTTATAGCCAATATGGTTAGTAACACGAACAAGGGACTTTGTTCGCGACCTCGACGGCTCCTAGTGTGAGTTGGGATTCAGCGGTATGGTTGCAGGTGTACTTTTCATTTCTTACTTGCGAGAGCAATGAGCAAACTGTCAATTACGCACGTTTACTTAAGTGGTACATGATATTTACATTATCGCGCAGAATCACTAATGGACGTGCGCGTTGGTCAGCTACGACTACCACTAGGGAAAGAACCTGTTTCTCGCGTATTATACCTATTACCTACTCACCTCATCGGAACCGGGGATGAGGATAAGACATAGCTTTGAATCTAATGGTTTTAGTGGGGTTAAACAGGTGAACTGTAAGTCATTACAAAGCGAATGCGAGATGGAGTACCTCGGATTTGTAAATGCCAATAGTAACCTAGTAACCATTCATATTCAACAACGGATATTCCTTTGTGTATTATTAATATTATTGATCAATGTACATGTACATTATGTTGAATATATTGTTGCATTATACATTTAAACAATACCACCCAAGAAAAATTGAGCAGTTTATAATGTTAGAAATAGATTAATGTTAACTTGTTATGCATGAGAAAGCGCTGTACCGCGCCTGGCACTTTTCGTAAGAGCTACGAGGATGGAAATAGTCTCTCCCGACATCAGTTGCTCGTACACGCTATGGAAATTTGCTCTGTCAAATTAAATGCCACCGCAATGACTACTCTCATTCCGGGATAGGAGCGTCATGCAAAAATTCACCTTCTCTATATTTTTAATTTTGAGTTCTTCGAGGAGATTGAGGATTTTTTTTAGCGAAATATCATTTAACCTAGAAATCAATGAATTTGGTCTCATTTTAAAGAAAATATCTCAGCCTACCGATGACTCAAAAATTCAGCCCCTTACGGCAGTACTTTCCTAGATATTTGCCACAAAATAGGTTCCTTTTATATGGGAAATGATACGTGTGTGCACTCCAGAGAGACCTTATTTAAAAAATGAGGAATTTCTAACACCTAGATTTAGTCTAAAAATTAACAGTGCGTAGTTTGTGTGTTTTATTGACTATTTTTTTTAAATAAATCATATTGAAACCGCAGTAATGTTTTCAGGATCACAAAAATCCTTCCGTTTTGAAGGAATTTTAAAAGTATCGCGTGAAAAAATAAGTCAAGTTTAAGGCTTATTTAGATACTTTCATTTAATTACTTACAATTTCTGTCATATAAAACTATATTATAGCATCATTATTAATGCAATATTTTATTCATGTGTCCTACAGCTGGCGAAATGAAAACTTATAGTTCGGATATGGTATCTATTATGACTAGAGAACTATCTCGCTCAAACTACCTAAGATTTTTTTTAATTTTACCACAAGTAATCAGCCGTATTTCCATTTCTTCTTGTAATGAAGTGACTAAAATAGAGTGTAGTTTGTTGTGTAGCGTACCTCAAGCATAAACAACTACAAAAATCATAATTAAATTTTAATAAGTATTCTCAACTGCTTACAAAAACACTCACGATGATATCCTTTGTCGATAACCCAAATACCGATTAGGATACCTCCGATTCCTCAAAAACGGTTCAGTATATCGAAAAATGGACTTCACGTATGTGATGTTAGATCCATTCTCTACGGAATATGTGACTTCAAGCAAAAAGAATTGAAAAACAAGATACGGAAATGGATGCGTTAAACTCGGCGAAACCTAAAAAATTCGGTCGACGAACTTTCAGGAATTTCCATTAGTCCGTCGCTACCGTACGTCCGTCGCCAATTTATCCCTTTGCAATGGTTTCGCAGGTTGTCTGTTTCGCATGTACAGAGGTCGACAACCTTCTTCTGATGCGTGCTATCCTGGCTATTTCCGAAGTGTTGGCATGGCTCAGCGTAGTGAACTGCTTTCCGCGATGAATAATTTCAGGACTGGGATCGTAATCCAGCTTTATGAGGAACGGATGGAAAAATTTCACGGTCCGAATTTGCTGACCGCGGAGTAAGATCTGCCAAGGTCGTTGGAGGCGGTAATTACTCTAGTCTTCGGATCGTGCCTCGTGCCGAACGCTATCGTGCGGACCAACTTATCAACCCCACACGCATTCACATTATTATCGTGATCTCGGGGTTACCCTCAACCCTCTCACCAGGGCATCGCGACGAACGAGTAAACGGGCGGACGAAATAAAGAATACCGTCTTCGTGTGGCATTTTGAGGCTTTCGAAATATTGTTTCCATTCGTGCTAGGAAGAATGCCACATAGCGTGGAGGTTTTCCGTATGCTATATTTTCCGTATGCTATACGGTCAAATTTGCACGCGTGCTGTAATGAAAAAAAATGCACGCTCAATACTATCTCTCTTACAAATTTTATTCACAAAGCTTTGACAATACCACGTAAATAAATAAAACAGACACGACCCGGGTTTCGACAAATGATTTCGACGAGCAATCGTCATCATCAGATGAACTTCGTCGAAACCTGGGTCGTGTCTGTTTGATTTATTTACGTGGTATTGTAAAAGTTTTGTGAATAAAATTTGGAATACCACCAATTACGAAAGACAGTTTTATTTATATCTCATACCTCTGTATACTGGTAATCTCTCTAAAACTACGGAGCCGTTTCTCCTCAGATTCGGTATTTTAGGTACGCGGAGTTCGAGAAATCCTTTGGTACAAAGGCTTTCGGGCCGCAAGGGCCCCAGGGCTCCCGAAATGGGCCCTTATTTTACTCCTTTAATAATAGCATTGGAATCTGTGCATAAGTTTCTTCTTGCGCTTTTTTAAATTACTTGTAATCACGATATAAAGTTCAAATTTTCATCATTAGGTGAAAGAATAAATGAAGTACTTAATTCTTGCAATCGATTTTGTGGTACACTTCGTTTTCGTTTGAAAATTTTGTTTTGAATGACGAAGTTACCACTTTTCCCGGATTTCAGCAATAGCATTTTTCCTTGGCAACCTGAGCGTTGGCTGTATTACGGGAAGTTTCCCTCGGTCGTGGTCCAGCTAAACTTATCTTATTAAAAGAATGATATTTGCATGAGTTTACGTATTTATTTGTGTCTATACTTCCGACGCACGTGTGATAAAAAATAGTGTAATTAACTCGTGCGGTATAGTTGCGAATTGCGCTTCTTGGGCGGTGGGTCACATTCGCTCCTGTCGTTACACAATGCACTATTTCAAGCAAATTGCATATTTCTATGCTTATTCATTGAAGTAACATCATATGCTTCACTTTAATGGTTGACATTTTATTATCGTCATTCACCACTTCCAGTTTCCGCCAGCTACACCAGCGCTTTACCACTGCTAAGTGACAGCATTAGGATCCATGGATTACCATGGTGGGAACGTGTATTCACTTTACTAATTCAGGCTACCATCGCACGTTCGAGCGTGTTACGATAGCTGTGTGAACGGGCCATTACTTTGGAAGAGAATGATCCAGTTTTGCCCAAAACATCCTCCGAGCTATTAGGGTATATCCATAGATCGGGATAAGCGGGGTAACGCAGGGAATTCCACCATTCCACCACCAAACGCAGGGAAAAAAATCGTAAAAGTGTAGGAATCATGTATTCCGACGAAAATATCTTCGTTAATGCCTGTGTTTCAATTTTTTATTAATGTCATAATGTGCATTGCCTCACTTGCATTAATCGCTGGTTAATTAACTGCTCAGATGGCAGTGCGTGTATCGTTTTGCGCGTGGATTATCAAGTAATTTCTAATGGTGGAGTTCGTATTTCTTATACTAAATAATGCGGAATCGCGTACGTACACTCCTAATTGTGTTATTCCAAGGCTGGCGTTAGATTTGGCTTAAAAGGTGAAGTACATGTAGTGCCGTGAAATGTGCCAGAATTGTTTGTACTTTGGGCCGGAATATATACGGGCATTGTGTGATTTTTTTCTTCTAGGTTTGGTGCCTGTAATGACTCCTGCGCTAACGAAGAAACAACTCGAGCGCTTGAAATGCGGATTAGAAATGCTCATGATTACGGTTCTCTGGGCGTGGAAATAATAAGAGGATATTTTTGAAAATTATCGACCGCAAGCTTAGGCTGGCCATCCCGGGTGGCGAAACCCTGTTCACGAGCCCTTCCTCTCGCTGCTCGTCCTCCGAATCCGTTCGATTTCGCTGAAAGTAAACACCAGCGAGCCCCTGGGAATCGCCATTTTTGTGTCGCCTCGCAAGTGTCATTGTGACCGGTATCTTTAAGATTTCTGTTTAGTGCATGCCCATCGCCACAGTATCGACAGCGGTGCGTCAAAACCGTGGGCGAAGCCGTGAATGGCTGTCCATAGACGAAAATGGCCGATTCAACGATGACTGGACTGACCATTATCTTCATCACCTTCGGTCGATGTTGTGCAACCGATAAACAAACGTTAATATTTTTTATTTTTCAAAAATCACGTGAATGTTTTTTGTTTCGGGAAAAAAACAAATCGGGATACATTTGGAATATGATTGGTATTTTTAAATAAATTAAAATCTTAAGATAAATAATGCCCGGGCGTTAATTTTTGGGATAAACTTCGGCTTATTAAGGCCCAGTTTTATAATCTCAGATTGAATATTTTCTCAGAAGTAAAACCGAAGTTAATACGATCTCTCGTAGATGATGCTCACATCAGCCAACGGAAATATTTGTTATATTCAGAACTCAAACTCTCTTTTAAACCTCCAGTCAACGAATGTACTACGTCATTTTACGGTTAACGTTTACGAGACGTGAAAAACTTGGGACTTAGAGTACTAAAGCAAAATATCTCGATGCGCCAGAGTCTGGAAATGAACGCTGCATATGGTTACCAGTTTGGTCGATTTGCTTTGGAGATATATAAGCCAAATAGTTTTTCTTCCATAAATCCATTTTCTTACCTGAATTTGCTCCGCATCCCTCCCCCTCCATTAATCTTGAGCCTTTATACATTTTACCCTTTCAGTAGTTTTTGAGAGTAGTACCCCACTGTGCGTCGATTCGCTAATGGTTGCTTGAAGAGATACTCCAATGATAGGACATTAGTACTTTTCCCTTATAGTTAATTATTTATTGATCGGGGAAATAAATTCCCGCTGTGCATCATGCAAATGCCATTAATACCTACACTCTGCCGCTTTCAAAACGTGACTTGTTTAAAGCTTTATCAAGAAAATTATCAACAAAATGTATAGAGTATATTTTAAGTGCAATAATCCATTCCATTATCATCGGACGAGATGGGCGGAATACGAGTCATTACTGAAAGCCACAGAATAGCCGAGCATTAACACGGAAGTATAAAAAAGTAGCAGGATATCTGATCATAAACAGAATACCTGATCATTAAAGAAAGAAGATGAGGTAGTGCTCTAACAGAACACTGCATTCTTTCGTGGTGGGGTAAAATTTTATCGTGGCCTTTTCCAACTGCTTGGCAAAGAGCTCCCGAAAGGGAGGCAAATTTCATCGCGTTGTGAAAGGGAAAACCACTCAGCCCTGCCCGGCGAAAGGTCCGCAGAGCAGGTGAACGAACCCGTTCACAAATAACCCGACCGAGCGGGTCACGCGGCCGATCAATCCGGTCGAAGAGTGGAGGTGTTGGGAGTAAATTTTTTTGCACAATATTTCTTTATTTTTGATAGTCATCGCAAGTTCTGTGTCCCTCTATTTTGATTTCCGCTGGCCGATGCGCGCATCCGGCGACCCGCTGTGAGCGATTGTGGGGTCGAGTAAAGATTAGATGGATATAGAACTCTATCCCTTCTTACATAATGAGTGTTTGTAGTTTCTAAATGTCCTTTTACTTCCTAGATATTGTCTGGGTATAATATAGGTTTGTATCTGGGTTACAAATACAGTGTGGATATGGTCTACATTTTGAAGGATCACTGCCTAAATATGAAGGTTACAAAATATTTAGTTTGGTACACTTTTGCGTATAAAATAGAAAAAATACTGTCTTTTACTTGACAGATATTATTTGGATATACTATAGCTTTGTATCTGAGATGGAGTTACAAATAAAGAATGGATATAGTCTACATTTTGAAGGATCACTGCCTAAATTTGAAAGTTACAAAATATTTATTTTGGTACAATTTTCGCGTGTAAAATAAAAATTTAATTATGTTCCCCGAAAACCTCGGCAGTTTCCACGTAAACATTTCAAAAAGTTTAATATACGGCACATAAATCCACAGCATTCAATTATATCAATGCCAATAATTATTATATACATTGTGAAAAGTAAACGTTATTCATAAAAATGAACTCCACACGAAATATACATCTATTACTTAATGGATGGAATGAGAGCTTTAAAAATTTTAACCGACTATTGGCTGAATTAAGAAAAATTATCAAGTTATTCTCGTAATTCGACGGTGATGTATGTCATCAGTCGTTTAGGTGTGTGGAGTTGAGTGTGAGATTGTGCCTGGTATCTCCTTTCCCTTACTCTTCATTTCAAGCATTTAGTAGTTGGCTAATTCTGGAACCCATCTTTTCCTTAGTCTTTCGACATCGCTTTGTCTTTTGGGTGGAGTCAGGTGAATCGGGAAAACGGGGACTATCCTGGAATTTTCGCTGTCGGGAAAAAAGTGGATAAAATGCGGTAATAATGTATCATTGGGAACTGTTTTCTGTTTTTCAAATTAGTTAAACATCAAATATATATATTGCCTCCCGTACATTTTTCGTAGATTTGATTAACAGCTCAAATTTCGGTGCGTAATCGTATTTTGCGAGCGTAATGAAATATTTCCAGCATTTGAGCTCATAATTACGTTTTTTTATTATTACGTAATATACATAATATTACGCAATACATAATTACGTAAGTTTTATTGAGTGCGTAATTGCGTAGGTTTGCGCGTTATTACATAATTCTGGAGTAACCATTACACTCAACATAAATAGTGAAACATAATTACATAGAATTGGAATTTGAAAACCCTCGTACGGAATATTTTTTTAATAAAAATTGCGCCTGCCACCCAAATGGGCTGGAATGTTTTTGCTACTGGTCGGGAAAACTGGGATTTATGCGGAGTTTTTGCTTTCCGGATTGGTGAACACCCAATTGTATTCGTAAACTACTGGTGCAGATCTGTTTTCCGACGTTCGATTTAAATGTTAGCTCACTATTTCCTATTTTTTTAAACTTCTTATTTCATAATTGGATTTTCAGTTCTTTCCTTATGTCTTCATTTCTTTTGCTGTGTATGAGGGATGATCCTTTGACTATAATCATGAGGAACCATCATGTTATAAATCACATTTTGCCTTTTTGTTGTCATAGTTAACAAATTGTTGTCCATATTTTGAAAAAAAATCTATTTCATCCATCCATTATGCATCAACCTCAGGGTGATTCAGTGAAGTTCTGTTAGGAAATTGGACCTGTTGTATGCAAATATTTTTTCTGGTGCCTCTTTGGTGTGGCTTATGTGCTTGATACTGAAAACATTAGCTCTTATTTCAATATCTACTGAAAGTATATGCCATTTGGAAAAGTCTTTGGCAAAATTGTGGTCTATTGATTCAAGTACATGTACACACCAACAATTGGTATTGCTAATCATGTAGATGTACGTAGTGTCTCCTAGTCTTGGGCATGTACTTAACAATTTTGAGGATGGGCCATTATCAATTAACCCATTTCCGCCCAGAAAAATTCTTGTTTGCAATTTTGATGAATTTTTGGTATTTTACTCAAATGGTCACCTGAAGTTCTCATAACAATATTTTGGCGATCGTGACCTTGAACAACACTGTGTTAACAAGTTAATTGCTATAAAGTTCGCAGTTCCTGCTACAGAGCATCGTACACTCAGCATGTCAGGGTTTAGCCACATGGCTATGGCGGGCGGAAATGGGTTAACTATGGGTAATCAGCTAGTTGACTACATGATCATAGTTATACTTATGTGCTCTCATTAATGTTACAGTAAAGGCAACGGGTGTGATCTTCCTGCTGGGCGTTGGGAGTTTGATGTTCTACAAGCTGTACCACTTCTGCTGCACAAGACGTCCTCCACGGCGCCCACCCCACAGCCCATCACTAAATGCCACTGCCAGTTACTTCCCATTCTCCTTGCCGCTCACTCAAGTGGAAGACACGGAAACACTTAAGGTTCCTCTCAATATAGAATTTGGGCAATGTTTGGAGGCTTGAGCATGTTCTGATAATCTTCCCAGATCTTCCCTTGTTGCTTATATACAGTCATCTGGGAATACTAACATAGTATGTACATGTTTTGCTAAGGCTTGTGGCTGTAACGAGTGGGTGACCCTGGGAATTGAAAACTTCTAACACTAGTAATTATCCAGGAAGAAGGTTTGTTTTTTGTTAATTTTTTGCTATAGTTTAAAATCATCCTTAGCATATGCCTTCAGTGTAGTGGTAGCAAAGCATGGTGGCAAGCAACTGTGTTAAGGGTAGAGTTAAGGATGGGAAGACACATGTGGGTAGAGTAAGGTATGGAGTGGCGAGGAAAGAGCTGCCCATGTTGCACAAAATAACTGAGTGAAACTTATGGGAGGGGGAAAGTGTCTGCATTTCATGACGATGTCTACAATCCAAGTGAAGCTAGATCTTAATATGTCTGGATTATGTAAGCCACTTAAATGGAGCTTTAAATGACTCTTCCCATGCTGATGTGGAATATGTCATCGCAGTTTAAGTCTGGTCGTGTTTAAATCAATGGTGCACTGATTGTTGAAGTGAGCTCTATCAATTCTTCCCTCAATTCAGCCATTGGGCAATTTTGTGCTCAAATCTTGTAAATGTGCACATCAGATGTTGTTCATAGTATGTGATCAAATGTAATTTTTATGATACGATTACTATACGATACTAATACGATACGATTATTACGATAAAAACGTAAACGTTTGATGTGATCAAAGTAATTTTTTAATCATATTAACCAGACATATGAGCTGAAACCACAAAGAATTTCTTACTTCGGTATCCAGTGATCTTGCCAGCAACCTGTAGATCTAATGAAAACTGTTGGGTGGAATCTGGTGGAATCGACCCATGTAGATTAAAATTATTAAAATGTAAATTTGTGAATTCCACAAAAATTTTTTAATTATACTACACAACTGGTTACGTCCTATAGGGCATCATCAGGTTCAATGATTTTTAGTAGTAGAAATAAAAGCACGCACATCAAATTTCATATTGGTCCAGGTGTGCATGCTGACAAGCAATCATAGGAAGGAAGAGGTGGGTGGAGTGTATGAACAACTAGAGGAGATAATCAGAGAAGCCCCAGACAAGAAAAACCTAATACTAATGGGTGACTGGAATGTGTTGGTTGGGGAAGGGAGAGATGGGTAAGAAGTGGCAGGGTATGGATTAGGAATGAGGATCACGGCAAGAAGGCAGTTGAATTTTGTTGGAGAAATAAATTAGTAGTAACAAACACTTAGTTTAAACACCATCCTAGGAGGAAGTACACTTGGAAAATGCCAGGAGACACAGGGAGATACCAAATTGACTACATCATGGTTAGGCAAATATTCAGGAACAGTGTGAAGAACTCACAGGAACTATCCTGGAGCTGATGCAGACTCAGATCATAATTTAGTAGTGGTGAATTGTGAGGTTGGACTCAAAAACCTTTATAAAAGTTGGAGGGTGAAGAGGTGGAACTTGGATGCATTGAAAGGGGAAAAAAGAAGGGAATACTAAGAGAAAGTGTAAGGGAGCATAAAAAGGAGATTTGATGGCTCAACAAATCAGAGGGCATCTAAAAAAAAACCCTCATTGTTCCTATTGCTACCAAAATTAGCCATTGTAAGATGCAGTATGTAAATTATGAATAAAAACTATACAGCATAGAATGACTGAATCTTACTTCAAGTGCATTAAAAGCATAGTCTTCTACTTGGCTTTCATTTTCAGTCTCCAAATGCAGGACCATTCTACTCCTCTGAATGGTGCTGCTTGCAGTCAAATTAATTATGCAGTATTTGTCGATAGTTTTGGTTAACACAGGATTCCATGTAGTGGGGTTCCATTGTACAGACTTCTACTAGGTATATATTATACTCTACAGAGTGATTGGAATTATATTTTGAAAATTCAAGATCCTGAGATTCATTGAAAACTTCTTAAAGATATCCCTGGCATTCTATACATCCTACCTAAATTTTTTCACATCAAAAGGGTTTAAGTAGAGAGAAGACACCATCTTCACTCAAACATAGTCTTCAATAAGGTTTACCTGAAATAAATCTATCATGTAGACGAAGAAATAGATAACTAGAAGGTTGACATGTTCACACAAAAACAAAATAAAAACAGTTTACAAATTTTCAAGTTGGTAATGAAGGTTTACAGGCCACTTTTGGAACCCTGGTCATAAAACAGGAGACTAACATTCTCCACCTTGTGTATTCACTGGGAATGGACTTGTGGCATCTGCTGGCCCATTGCACTCGAGCAGATGGGTGGTCAAAAATTGCATTCCAAAACTATGGTGACAAATGCCAATGCATATGCACCCTAGAATCTGCTGCCATGGACTCTTCTACTGAAAATGGCCTTCTGAGCTACTGCCACCATGTTATGCTATCACTATATTAACTTTGAAATGCATCCTATGTTGCCTTCAGGTGCACTGGTTTGGTGGGTGGATGGCTTTTGACATAATTGTAGCCACCCTGCATCTCATTCTCTAGCTTGCTCTCTCCTTACCCACAATGCACCTTCTACCTGGCTCACCCCCTCATGGTGTGTGCAACAGTCCAGAGCCATAAGCTTTCTGTGATTCCTGTCCTTGCGAGTGATCATGTCAAGGAGTTGGGGATTTTGATAGTTCCCCTCACCATAGACAAATCTCATTGGCTCTTGGCTCTAGGACACATATAACAATTGCATGGTGATTTGCTTGATTTGGCCATAAAATGGTTTCAGGGTCTGTACTTTGGTCCACGGAGTCCTGCATGTGGTGAAGATGTCCCCTTCAGACGGATGCATTGTGCCTCAGTCCAAGATGGCTCTTCCTCACCAAGCTCATCATCTTGTGTAAGTTTCTCATTCACAGGATGAACGCATTTTTTTGGGGCTATGACCTTTCTTTTTGAAGTTCTCTGAAAGCATTTGTCCAAATTCAAGTTAGACTTACCTCAAATTGATGAAGAGGAAATCCAGCTTTTTACAGGGTTTTTACGTAAAAGGATTTACAGTATTCCCTAAGTCTTTCAACGCTGAATATGTAGTCAGGGAGTTTTGAATGGCTCACAAGGAAGTGGCATGTGATTTCTTAAGTCCTTGTTAGTCATACCTTTAACCTCTTGGTAACATATTGGTGAGCTCCTAAACTGATAGCTAAATTTTTCTTGTTCAATAAATGTGTGAAACTAATTAACCCTGATTTAACGTAAATTATTTAACATTAATCCTGTGGTAAAGTATGGAGTTGTATTCGTTTTTTAGCTTTGTATGGACTTATTGGGTAAATAATTCACCAATGAGCTACAAATGTGTTATAGTAGTTGGATTTTGGCAAATACTGCATGAAGGAATAGCTTATTACATATATAGCATTCACAAAGTGTGAAGTGTGGGTCAGTCCTTGTGAGTTCAACTGCAAGAAATGGTTTTGGCATTCCAAATCATGTTTACATGAAACCCAGTCATCCCTAACCTTCCAGCTTCTCAATTAATCACAGCAATGTAATCTATTTTGTTTGCTCTCGAGTTTGAGCTTAAACCTCTCTGGCCAAAGTCCCAGTTTCTCCCATTTCCAAAGCTTGCCACACTAGGGGAACTTTCTCATAAAGAATTGTATCCTGGCTGCACATCCTGGGCCAGTTATTACATGTAGCCACTTTTTGGAAGATTCCTTCCAGGCGAAATTGACTTTGAGAAAGCTAGCGCTAGGTGACATATATATTACATTAGGGCAAAAAGTGGGCAACTTAGGGAAATCGTTAATTGTGCCCACCCTAAATAATAATGCCAGCTCTCTATTATTTAGCAGGGCTGCTAAATCTGTGTTCATTTCAAATTCAGTGAAACCTATATTAGAAACTACCGACAGTTCCACTGAAAAATGGTCATTAAGAGGGGTGGTTGTTCGACAGGGGATCAGTTTCTGGGAGTACATATTATGCAAATGAATGGGCGGCTGATTTGAAAAAATTGGAAAAACTCTTGAAGCGTCAGTTTTGTTAAAACCCATACAGATGGCATTTATTCCCTCATAATTTTGCTGCTCCTCGGAAACTTCAATGCATATTAACATGATGTACACATACAGCAAAACCTGAATTAAGTGACCGTTGATGGTTTCACTGAAAAATAGTCGTTGAGAGGGTTGGTTGCTTGATAGGAGTGGTTGTTAAGAGGGGTTTCTCTGTAATTTTTTTATTTTGCAGTCAAGGATGATAATGTGACAAATAAGTTAATCAATTTATTAATTGAAAGAATTTTAAATGTTGCTGGAAGTATTTCCCTAATGGTTGAAATTATTCAACTGTAATGTGTATAATATTGTATTTTCCTAATTATGAGACAGAAAAAGTTGCCCGTGTCGTATATATTCAATTTTTAGGTCAGATTTGATGTATGAACTACCAGAAATGAACTTTTGGTGACATTTATCTGCTTGACTGTGTCCAAAAACTTCCCTCAATGGCCATGCAGATAATATGTTGGAAAATACGATAATTTGAGTCACAGAGTAGTGCTATTTCTTCTTAACCTTATAGAAAAACACTCTGAAAAATTAATAAATTTATCCGTTTTATTTGAAATGAGAGTATGAAAGGGCACATTCTGTCTAAGAGGACACAATGAGTCATTTTAAAAAAAAACTCCGTGTCATCATTAAAAAAGTAGCCATGATCTTAATTTCTTTCGAAAGAATCACTAAATTCTATCCAATATACTATTCCAGGTAAAATAACAGATTTGGCTTAGAAAGAAAGAAGTAAATAATTTACCTACAATCGTATGATTAAAACAATTTTGATTGATTGTATGATGAAAGAGGCTGTCGTCATTATTCTTTGGTCATGTGATTCCCTTCCCTAATTATCATTGGATGTGTTTACTAATTGGCTGCATCTCTGTCTGCTGCCGAAATATCTTGGATGCACTTAAATATGCATGATGGATGAAAAAGTAAAAGAGAAATAGTACTTCGCTCCTGTTAGGCCTCACCTCGAATACGCTGCGAGCATATGAGACCCTGGTCATAAAGATTCAACCAAAAATATTAATGTAATATAAAGAGCAAGCTTTGTTAAAAACTGCTATGAGCGAACATATTGTGTTTCACAACTTATAGAGGGATTAAGGTGGTAGCCACCTGGGTAAGGTGGTAGGCTTAGCCTGCTTGAGAAATTCAGAACCGGTGTATTTCACAGCGACTCAGAGATTATGATCATGATGCCTCGCTACATCTCTAGGTCTGACTGAGACGATAAAATAAGAGAGATACATTGCCGTACAGATTGGTACAAAAACTCATTCTCTCCACTCACAATAAGCAACCACAATAAAAACTGAGTTCTAGTAAATACACATCAACATTTCACCTCCAAAAACCATATACCTTATATACTTACAGTACTGGTGTCTTTACACCCGCTGCCTTAAGCTCATACGGTGGTTCACAGGGTAGTGTGTATATGTAGATTACTCTAAACTGATCTCAGATTTTTCATCCCCACTGCATTTAGCATACCTAGTAATATAAGGGTAGCTCGATGAAAGGTCCACTCCTGGGTTAGGTTGTTTATTAGTGTTTTAGGCCAAGCTGAGTGTGGAAGGGGGAAGGGCAACGTTCCCTCTTTTGGGGAGGGGGCTACATCGTCATCCATGTCCGAATCAGTATGCTTGGGAAATGGATACATACCAGCTATAAACATGAAATATTCTGTAAATGGAAATACATTTCCCTATACATTCTCATTGCTGTCTGCATGGGGTAATATCTTTAAGTACATTTATAAATCCTAAACATTAAGGTAAAAATGCTTCATTTTATGCGATGCAGAATTGAACATGGAAAATTTAGAATGCCTGAAGTCCATTAATCTTCTTCTTTGAGTGGATTTATGGGTGATAAAGAACTAATCCCATGAAACCTTTGAAGGAATTTTATTTTATCATCCCATGAGTGATAATTCATTATCCATTTTGCCAGTTCGGCTCATCCATAAATGGACACACTACTTTCTGAAAGGTGTACTAAATGAGAAAAATCAAGATTAAAATGATCTCACTCAGCAAATCACAGATCTTTGTTTAATGGATACTGATTACTTATTCGACTCCACCTCCCCAAATGAATACAATTAAGTGTTCATATCCAACTACCCAAACGAATCCAATGGGCTCAACAAATCCAACACATCATTGTTTAATCAAATATGATGACTTATTCCAATCCAACTACCCAAATAAATGAACGAATAGGTACTACCTGCTTGACTGAGTACCCAATCAATTCCAATTACTTATCAGAATCCAACTACCCAAACAAGTTCAATGAATATTTACTACCAGTTCCCAACTGAGTTCCCAAATGATTCTGATTCCTTTCAAGTCCTGGTACTCGTAAGGATCCAATGTATAGGTGAAACCAACTTGACTGAGTGCCCAACCGACTGTTGACTCAAACTCAAATTTCACACTTAAGGTCTTGGTAATATTTGCCCATTTTAAATAGCTATCACATTTAATTTTGACCATAACTTTTTGATTGTTTAACTTCAATTTCCCAATGACGTTAAATCATGAGACCATGGCAGTTAACACCTTCCGTCATTACTATGCATGCAGACACGGTGCCACTGATGTCATTCCTTCTCAAATACTTTCCACAATTCCTCTGCCTTCATGCCCAAGAACACATGGAAATACACCTTTGGCATCATTTTGATCAAGGGTATAGGCATCAGCCTGGCTAACGCCTGTAGCCAGAATTACTATTCTTACTTCGCCGTTCATATATGCCTCCACTTTTCTCCACAAAGCCACGACTTTAATTGTTCCTATTGATAGCTACTTATAGGCCTCTGATGCCACTGTGGCTTGGCAAGAAATAGGCCTATAAAAAGGGAAATAAAGAGTGACCTGCTGAGGCTCATCTTTTATGGGTATAATTGACTGTCAAAACAACACCACATACTTTTCTGGTTGTTCTCATTCATTGGATTTCTACATTCAATTACTTTTCATTTGCTTTCATATTTCCTTAATTTTTATTCACTTCTCTCATATTTCCTCCCATAATATTTCTTATCATCACCAAACTCTTTCCTCAGGAAGTGCCCAATTTGTCTGTTGTTCTGATTGTTTCCATTGGAGCCCTTTCCTTTCCCTGATGCCTCAATATCTCATTCATCGCTCCAGCCTTCCAGCTCATGCTCTCCATTTATAATCATTGGAAAGACTTAAAAATTCTTTATTAATGGCCTCCAACCCATAAAATATTACTCTTTGAATCCAGGCTAGAGGTGGGCAATTCTGAACATTACCACTGTAATTTTTGGGTATTACCCAGGTATTTTATGTAATTTACCGCTGCCCCTGAAAATGACAGACATTTTCGGTAATATTCACCTCCGTCTCCAATTTTTGATACGGATATATTCCAAACATTATTTTAAGCTATTTCTATGTATACTAAATCAATCAAAGTTATAAATAAAGGTTCGTACGACTCATTTGTGGAATATTTGTTGGGCTACCATCATCAACGGTTTGAGCAAAAATTTCTCATTAACAATACAATGCTGCAACAAAAGAACACAAAATTCCATGTGGAATTACATCTTTGTTTTGATGCCTTTAACATCTTGCTATTGCCTTTGGATTTTCAATTAAATCATGTACTTATCTCTTACATACATACCAATCTTGCTGTTCCCTTCCGGGGTAGGCAGAGTCACCAAGTTTCACTCATAAATATATATTTCTACACCTAACTCTGCTTCAATAATTTTCTCCATACTGACCTATCCTTGCAAACCTCTTTTGCTTCATTTACCCCCATACACTGCTTCATACCCGCCCTCCTGTTTTTAAGACTCCTAATATTCTTCCTCCTAAGAATTTCCTCAACCACATTCATCGACAACTTTCTCAGCCTACCTCTCGCACCATTCATTTCACTCTTATATACATATGTTTCGTTATTCGACTCTCATCCATTCTCTAAACATGCCAAACCAACAAAGCACACTCCTTTCATATATGTCCATTACTGGAGCATCTAACCCACATTAATTTATTACCCACTCATTCCTGACCCTATCCATCCTACTTTTGCCGCAAACACTCCTCAGATAACTCATACCCACGGCGTTTAGTATACTCTTATGTCTATCCTGACCTACCCATGTTTCACTACCATACAACAAAGTGGGGAGAAGTACACTTTTGTACACAGCGATTTTATTTCCTTAGACAGGCACTCATTCCATGATATGCTCCACATGCAACCTACCACTTTCCTTTCAGCATTCACACGTCTTTATCTCCTCATCTATCCGTCCATCATTCACAAACATCTTACCGAGTACATAAAATCAATCACTTGTTCAGTTACTTCACCATTCACCCTCATCATACAGTTATTCTCCCCATTCTCCGTATCAAAAACTACTACTTTAGTCTTGCATGCATTTACCCTCAAGTCCATTCCCTCTGTTGATTCACAAAACTTAACTAGGAGCTTCTGTAATCCCTGTTAGCTCTCTGAGATCAAAAAAGCATCATCCACATATAGTAGAACTCGGGCGTTCACATTTCCAATCAAAACACAGTCGTTTTCATTACCTGCATCTCTAATGCATTTATCCATAAATACATCGAACAACCATGGTGACATTACGCATCCTTGCTTTATGCCCGGGTTTATTGAAAACCAATCATTCTGAACCCTCCTTAACTCTCACACTTGCCTTACTATTATCATACATCACCATCATAACATTCAATAACTGCCTACTCACTCCGTAATCCTTCAAAACTTCCACAACTTCTTTCTATTTACCCTATTATATGCCTTCTCTAAGTCAACAAATGCACAATACACCCTAGGCCCACTTTCACTATTCTACTCAAGCTAGGATCTCTTCTGAAAGGACTACCTTGAGAGCCAGCATACCATTGCCGACGACCCACCACTAAGAAGTATATGCGGTGTACTGACACACCAGGTCATATCTACTAACTCTTAATGGCAAAAAATTGAAAACCAACGGAAAATAACAATAATTTTTGGCAATACTGTCTCAGAACTTCTTCATACCGATATATTCCCAACATATTTTTTGAAGATATTTCTATATATATTTAATTCAATCTTAATTATAAATAAAGACACGTAGAACTCACTTGTGGAATATTTGTTGGGCTATCTATGTAAAAATTACCTTTCAAACGGTATAGATAACTTCTGTTTTATCACAAACAATTAATGAAAAGTTGCCAAAACAATGTAGCATTACACAGTGAATGTTATGCGATGAAATACGAAGTTAACTCTGTCCTGGAGAGATTGCATATTGAAGACTTACTAGGAATAGAGAATTTACCTACAGTATCGTTTGCTGCTTTTCGTGCACAAAATTAATCTAGTGTTAGAAAAATAAGGAGCAATGCATCATTGCTTCCACTTTAAAATGACGAAATTGTGTCACCAGCAATGGTACGTCATTTGATGGATATCATAGTAGTGGCTACAGCAAAATTAAATGGAAATCAAACACCCGTGATTACATGTGACTAACCAGTATATGCTATTGGGAAGCAACTGCAATGGAAATTTCCTGACAAGTATGGCGAGGATCACATCATACTTATGATGGGTGGCCTTCACTTAGAAATGATGGTGATTAATTTACTTGGCAAGTGGTTAATTGGCAGTGGATGGATTGAATCAGTAACAACCGCTGATATTGCAAGTTCTGGTGTTGCAGAATCCTGCCTTACATCGTCACATGTAAAAAGATCTCGGTATGCACATGAAGTTACTTTAACTGCCTTGCTTCGTCTACAAGCAAAAGCATTCAACAAAGCATGTGAAACAAATTCCAGCATCAGTAGTGAAGGCATTGAACTGTGGATTTTGTCAAAAAAATCTGAATGTCCTCAGGTCCAATATTGGAACACAGTCATCAAACTGGAGTCCCCTCTAGTGCAACTTGTATTGGGTATTCGTACATCTAATTTTGCAATGCACGTCGATACTTTGGCTCAGTTATGTCTGTGGACATTTGCATTGGATGCAGTCCACTATTCTCGTTGGTTGACAGTATTCGTACGCATGAAATGCTAAATGTGGTAACTTTGTGGAATTCCATGTTTTTAAATGGATTTATTAAAACAACTTTTACAATCCACAATGGTCAAGGCAATGGCACGATCCGGAATTCAACGCTAAAGTATCATCATCAGGTGCTAAATGACAAGAAACAAAAAGTATTGTGCCATTATATATGGGAGGGAGAAGGGGGGAAGGAGGGATAGGGCAGGTTGGGGCTAGGTGAAGAAGGCGGGTGGGTTCAAGGTCCGTCATGGTTGGTTTTTGCAAAGGACTGCTGGAAGTGGGGAAAAGGTTTGTTCTAGCGAAAGGTTTGAAATTTGCACCACAACTCCCAGTCTCCAAGCACGAAATGGAATGTTTAGCTGTAGATTGTGAAGCTGCTCTGGATAATTTGGACTCAAACCAGAAACTTATTGTGGCTAACGAACTCGGCAGAGCAATCCGCCATGGTATAGCCAACCCCCCTAGTGAGTCTTTCAGAACATTAAAATGCATCCGCTCCATTAAGGAGTATCTTGAGGATGAGGACATTGTAATCCAAAAAGCTGACAAAGGTGACTGTATTGTAATTCTAGATAGAGCAGATGACACAAACAAGTGCCTAGACTTCATCACCAAATTCAAGTTTGTAACGCTTTCAAAAGATCCTACGACGAAATATCAGCAGTCCATCAGAGATGTAATCCATCAATCTACCAACATCTTCGACGTCAAAGACCGTTACCTCTTAATGTGCTGTAGTCCATTGCCCCCACGCATGTATGGTCTCCCACAAATCTACAAACCGGGGGTTCCCATTCGATCCGTCATATCAAAAATAGGCTCCCCTGCCCATAAGCTTGCACAAACTTTGAATACTCTCATTAATCAGTGTACATCATTCAAACCTAAGTTCGGAATTAAATATTCACTAGAATTAATATCTAAAATTAAAGATATAAGTGTAACGCTACATTGTTTTGGCAAATTTTCAGCAATTGTTTGTGATATAATAGAAGTTATATATACTGTTTGAAAGGTAATTTTCTGACAAAAAAAAGTATATGACATATTTTCAGCTACATGTAACGGATTCCAAGTTATTTAGCAAAATGATTCGAAAAAATCAAAATAAAAAACAAAAAGTTTAATAAAGTTACAAATATTTCTAGTGTTATGAATCTAAACAATGATGTAAATATACAGTTGGAAAGCTCGTTTTCCCTGATTAATAATCACTAACAATATAGGGTAATATCAAAATACAAATTTGAGTTATATAGGGAAATGTAGAAGCGTGTCACAAAACTTTGTGAAATTTGTGTCCCCGGCTTTTAAGACTCGTCTACCCATGTACTATCTGAATCTAAAGGGGTGCATTGGTTGTCATATGTGAAGTTTTTTTTAGCTAGAACACCCCACTATTTAATTTACTGAACTAAAGTGGCAAGAGTAAGCAAGTAAGAGTAAGTAATATCATCCATACGTTGTCTAACAGATAGGTAGGATAACTTTTTCTCACCACACACAAAAACTGAGCTCCACTATATAACTCCCATAATATGTATCACCATCCTACCTCACAAAACCTTATCTCTTACATCTTTACTTGGCTGGTATCTTAACACCTACCGAATTCCCATGCGGTGGCTCGCAGGATAGTTTGTAGATGTAGTACATTACACTCATTTCGCAAATTTCCCGGTGATTTCAATACAATTTTCCCCTGGAGTGCAAAACCCAGAAATATGCTATCTCCATTAGCTCTTATGAACATTCAAGAGTTTTGCAGAATATGAAGACTGTTTAAACCAGTTTTACTCTTATAGAACATTAAAAACTGTCTTCAATTGAAGATACCTATGCAATATTAGGTAAATTGACTTGTAAGTTAGTAAAATTCCAACTCTATTAAATGAGATTTTATTGATTTAAAACCAGTGACAAATCAGAACATACATTCCGTAAGCACAACTTAAAAAAGAGGAACATGCTAAAAAGAGAGAGATGCTAAGGATTTGTCAATTCAGAAAACACCTAATAATAGTTCTCAGGACTACTTCTAAAACTTTATGTAAAAACTCATTAAATACTATTTTTGTTTCAAAAATATCCAGAAACGAAAAAAAACAGTATGTCAGCCTTAATCTTATATCACTTTTTAAAATTCAGGAAATGTTATTTGCATTTAAAACATATTCTAAAACATGAGACAAAATGGCTCATCAGCCTTATCACATCATCTCACTTACTGTTAAGAATTAGTAAAGCTATCTAGACTAGTATTGCACATGATTCAGTGATATCCTCAGGAACGGCTGATATGTGCACTATTTACATATACTTAAATTTGTACAAAGAACTGTCAATAGATTGTGTTGCATTGAATGCTGACAGCATTTCTCAATCGTACAAAAGCACAACCAGGTACTTGGACGGCACATTCTTCATCACAATAATTACATATATACTTTCCATCAGCCACTATTGCTGTATAAAATCTTTCCATCATTAAATACGGCTAGATATAGCTTTAGTCTCAATCAGTGTTATATAATCATCAATAGAATCAACTGATGTTAAAAAATAGAGGCCAATGTAACCTTCCAGCATTCAAATCCGAGAGCTTTAGGCGTAGTTGCTGAACCATTCACCCCTGTATAATTTGTACAACTGCATGGCTGCCCAAGCATCTTCCACCTGTAATTTTAGTCAAATATTATGCTTTCATTCAGGAAAAATGCAATATCTTCAGTTCCTAACTTTACCATTAATACATACTGGGTTATGCACTCCTTTCTGAATTCTCACACCCAATATTCCAAGAGCTAGCTTCCTCAAACTTGGTGGTCTGCCTCTGTTCATGTCCCTGAATGGCTTGAACCTGGAAGTTCATCATAACAAAAACTGCTCCATCAATTTTTTTAAACAACATATACTGGCAAAATAAATTTTATATCAGACTATTCTCAGATAAAAATAGCTATTAGTAAAAATACATAATGAGTCTCACGTGGATGTGTCTCGAATTTTTGTACTGGGATGACTCAAGGAGAGCACACCGAAGTCATTCTCCAGGGCGTGGCCAACCAGGATTCGCCCTTTGATAATTCTAGCCACCTGTTTTTGAGCTGTCTGGAAGTCAACTGCTGCAAAAGTAGAATAATTTGTATGATCTATCTTATCATTTAGCCACATGCAACCCACAATTGACTGCCAAAATTTGAAATTTTAAAATACACAATATCACAGCAACATGATTGTTCCACAGCTTTTTCATGCTCAGTGATGGCACACATTTCACACCAATATAGTGTTTCACAATTTTTACAGGGATTAAGGTGGGAGCCCTTAGAAACTTGGAGGCTACACGCCAGGCCTAGCTTACTCGAGAAATTCAGAACTGGTGTTTCATAGCGACACACACAATATTATCATGAAGCATCACTACATCTCTAGGTGTGATAGAAGCGATAAAATAAAAGAGATACATTGCCATACAATAGGTACAAAAATTTATTCTTTCCACACTGTCAGTGATGACAATAACAACTGAGCTCCACTAAATGTACTCCCAAAACCTTATCTTAAACATCTTACACGGCTGGTGTCGTTACACCACAAGCCACACGCCCATGTGATGGCTCACAGGGTGGTATGTAGAAAAGTTGAATTTTCCAACATGTAAATACCTGAGGCCACAAAGATGTTGAAACTTCTTATTTCACTTTTTGAGGCCAATTAAATAGGTGTGGTGAATTTAAAAAAAATGTCACGAAGCCATTTAAGTTTTTCCATTCCAATTTGTATTAAAAGTAAAAAAAATTCCCTAGTAATAGTTTGGGAGCACACTGTATAAATCATGATAGGTACCATAGTGAATATCATATTAGACTCATGGATTATTTTTTCGCTCTCTATTAACCATCATTGAGAAAGCAACTTGACCTTCCCTGTAGTTGTCATAAGTATCACTGGGACTTCATCGTTTGAATAATGCATCATATCATATAGCTGCATGCAACCCACAATTGACTGCAGTTTTAATCTCAACAATATCACAGATTCTAACTTGATTGTTTCCATGGGTTTTTCATGCAGTGACAGCCTACATTTCACTCCACTGACAAGCAACTACATTACGTGTATCAGAAACAGCCTTCAAAGTCCCATTGACAATCCCATACTAGGTGCTATACTGTCAAACCCTAGGTGAAATCTCATGTTAAAGAAGACACATTCAAATTTGTAAATTCCGAACGTGGAAGGGCTCCTACAATAAAAATGTACCCAGGTATGATACAAGTATTATGAAAGACAAGTCTGTTTCAGTTAGATGATGTGTGATGTCTTGCAGGGTAGTATGTAGATGAAAAGTTGTAGATTCCAATATGTAATTACCTGATGTTTCTTAGCGACACAGAATATTATGATGGAGCATCACTACATCTCTAGGTGTGACAGAAGCGATAAAATAAGAGAGATATATAGACAAACAAAGACTTATAAAAATTTGTTCTTTCCGCACTCAATCAGTAACCACAATAAAAACTGAGCTCCACTAAATGCACTCCCATAATTCATGTCACCATTTCATCTCCCAAAACCTTATCCTTAACATCTTTATACGCCTGATGACCTTACACTTCCAGCCACACACCCCTGTGATGTCTTGCAGGGTAGAATGTAGATGAAAAGTTGTGGATT
Organism: Ceriagrion tenellum; assembly: GCA_963169105.1. Lineage (NCBI taxonomy): Eukaryota > Metazoa > Arthropoda > Insecta > Odonata > Coenagrionidae > Ceriagrion > Ceriagrion tenellum. The sequence goes on along the minus strand of OY720638.1, from coordinate 103,902,525 downwards.
CCGATATGTAATTACCTGACGCCATTAAGATGTTTAACCTTCTTTTTTCACTTATTCAGGCCAATTCAGTAGATGTGGTTAATTAAAAAAAATGTCACCAAGCCATTTCTGTTTTTCCATTGTGTTGCATTATGGACTACATCGTTATAATTATACATCATATCATACAGCTGTATGCAACCCACGATTGACTGCAATTTTATTCTACACAATATAATGGCAACTAACTTGATTGTTTCTAGTTTTTCAAGCACAGTGACAGCTCCCATCATACCAGTGACAAGTTACTTGATAATTTGTACCAGAAGCAGCCTTTAAAATCCCATTGCCAATCCTGGGCTAGGTGCTATACAGTCAAACCCTAGACCCAAATTCTCCCGTAAAAGTAAACATTTAAATTTGTAAATTCCATATAAGGAAGGGCTCATACAATAAAAATGTTCCCAGGTGTGAGACAAGTACTGTTTCAGTGAGATGAGGGAAGTAGGAAGTTACCCAAGAGTTTACAGGTACCCCTGGGTATGAATAAATGAGACTCAATTTTTTTCCCTAGTATGATATCAAGGTTTCAAGAGTATAGTATTTAGACAAGACTTGGCAAAGGAGTTTTTAAAGCTGATTTTGTTTGATATGTCAACTAGTAAGTAGCTAAGGAGTTTATAAGGACCACCAAGTGTGCTTAAGAGAGATTCCTTCATCTGATTTTTATTGCTTCTCATAAGACTGATCTTAACCTAGTTTTAAGGGTCAATGAATAATCAAAGAATTTAACAATACATTTACAGGGACCCTTGGGCATGAATAAGGGAGATACTCTCAATTTTGTTTCTGAAAGAATGATTTCACCTGGGTCTTAAAGAGTTTAAGTAGGCCATACAAGAAAATATGATCTCTTTATTATCATCAAGAATGTTCTTTCATCCTAATTATATTTTTCTCACATCAGTACCTAAGCTTAAATTTTACTGATGGAAGCTCTCTGAATTTGGACGTGAATTCAATCAAGTGGATTGAAAAATAGTTAGCCTACTCCCTCCTTGTAAGTTCATGTATTTACCTATTAAATCAATGAACTGTATTTGTAAGTAGTGAAGTTTGGCCACACCGAATGGCTCTGTTCCAAATTATTTGGGGAATGTCATTATTACGAGGTCCAACTCCAATTACATTCTTCCTTCACTCGAGCACACGATTACTTGAATCTATATTTCAAACCAAAATTTGACGAGACATCTGATTATTTATTACCTACAAACATGCATTGTTCGTAAAAAAAAACGTATCGTGGGAAAGTGTGAATGATCTTCCAGAATAAATTCTAGGCAGTATATTCCATTTGGACAGTAAAATTTCTCTCAAATATATTATAAAAACTTCACGTAAAACTATTTCAAATCGACATAGTTGATGAGTCAGACAACGTAAAGACGAAGAAATTCTTACCATTTTCAAGGTCTCTCGGTGTAACTCCACTCACATGAGTTCGGTAATCAACAACAGGTTCTGTTGGTTTCACGAATGTGTCGTATAGCGTTTGTCCGCGACTATTTACAATAGCCACACGGGCTAGCATGTTTTCGTCTGTGTCACCAATGCCCACCATTTCGCAATCTAAGGCCACGATGTGAGTGAGTCTGTGAAAAAGGAAAATACAAACCTTTTAGATAGTTCGATTGAGTAAAAACGAGAAATATATTAAGTAAATGCTATCTCACCTTGAGTGTCTTCGAGATTTGATCCGGTGTATGGGAGAGGGTCGTTTTACAAGTTTTCCCACAGGTTTCTTCTTCCGAGACCTTTTGGTCTCAGATAATCCACTTGCTCTTGCTTCATTGTTACGGTCATTTGCCCCCAGCCAAAGACGCACTCGCTGTAATGCATTAAATAATGCATATATGAAAGCTGCGTATAGGGTTTGGAAAAGGGTCATCTTCACCTGAAAGGATTGCTGTAATTTTGAAGACACGTGAATTTTGTTCTCTTGCTGCTCGGATAGTGACATCGAAAAACAAGGGGAATTAATTTATTAACACCGTAATACAAACGCAACTCGTTATCAACAATCACAGATTTCCGTAAGCATACGGAAGGGTTAACTTTGAGCGACACAACTTGCCCGCTAACTCATCGCGTGACACATGCCATAAAGTGAAAGAAAATTACATTTGATTTCCGAAACAGTTGAAAAGGCGCCAACCTCATTTGGCGAATCCAATAGCCACCGATGGCAGCACTTACATCTTTCTTTTGTTTTCGTAGACGTGATCGTCTGCAAGCGGCCGTAATCGAGCAATCTTTATAGGAGCCCATTTTAAAATCCCCACTTTACAGGTAAAAATTTATCGCAGAGTAATGACGAACATTCAAGAAACTTAACACAAATGTACATCACCATTACTCTTCAAGTCACCATTAATTGCAAATCCATCAAATAATGGTATTAGATTGCACAAAAAAATTTCGCAGGAATTAACTGGCCTATATCGTTAACATCACTTTTATGCCAGATCTTCGAACACATGTCATTATTAATATTATGACATTCCTGGATAATTATAACTTCTTACATTGCAGTCAGCACGGCTTCCGTAAGGGCAGGTCCTGCAGAACACAGCTCGCGCTCTTCCTTCATGATATCCTAAAATCAGGTGAATCGATTACGCAAGTTGACGCGATATTACTTGATTTCAAGAAGGCATGTGACAAGGTTCCTCTCAGGAAACTCACATATTAATTGCAATCATGCGGAGTTAATAGAAAAATAGTGAATTGGTTAAGTGACTTTCTCAGTGATCGAAAACAAAAAGAAGTTATTGATGGTTTTAGCTCTGATGTGGTCGAAGTCACATCCGGTGTTCCTCAGGGAAGTTTGATCGGCCCTCTGTTACTCATTATTTATATTAATGACCATAGTTCTAGAGTTAGCAGTAAATTAAGATTATTTGCAGATGATACAGTTATCTACATCTACGTCATACCCTGCAAGCCACCCAAAGGGCAGTGTGGCAGGGGGTGCTTCCACACCAGGCATGCATCAAGAATACAGCAGAACACTGAAACTACATTGGAATCACCGTACCACACATGCAACGCGCCCATTAAAATCTACTAACCAAGAAACATTCTCTCGTCAATCGTTCTAACATGCAAGGGGTACAAGGACTACTACTACAGATTCAAAATCTCATGCATAAATAGGAGCATCAATATTTACATCATGCATAAATAAGAACGTGAAATATATAAAGAAAGAGATCTACAATCTAGCTAATGTCACTATTTACACTATTCATGATGACTATCACAGCTGTTATGGTCCCAGATGGTACGCAGAAAAAATAACATTTTATACCTATCGGTTCTACAATCTAGCTCTCTAATTTTATTGGCGCGATCTAATCTGCCATAGTACGAGGGGGTTAATAGTATGTTTTTTGCGTCATCAGAGAAATGTTTTTCCTAAAATTTAGTTAGGAGGTGAAGCCTCTAATTTAATCTACGCTGTGATAGTGATTCCCATCCCAATTATTCGAACAATTGAGACACACTAGCAAACTTATCCTAGCATCATTTCACAAACCTAGCTCCTCTTTGCTGCACGCGATCTAATTCCAATATTAACCCTGCTTCATATGGATCCCAATTACTGGCAGTATATTCCAGATGAGGGCTAACGATTGAAAAATAATGTTCTTTCACTTTCTCATCACATTTTCCGAGTATTATCTTGAGAAAGCCTAGCTTCCTGTATGCTTGACCGCATATTTCCCGAATATGTTTTCCCCAAGATGTGTCGTGAATAATTGTTACCCCTAAGAACTTAACAGCCTCGGCGTGAATAATTTCCATATTATTAATTCTGTAAGCCCTACCTGGCCTATTTTTCTTTTTCCAAAAGCTGACTGCTATGCACTTTTTTATGTTTAGTTCCATCTGCCACTTTTTGCACCAAGCATGATAAGCAAGTACGTCAATTGTTAACGAGTCGCTATCTTCAGAATTGGTGATATACCTATACATAAAGCATTCGACAAGGTTCCTCACAAACACTCATTTATAAATTGTATTCAAGCAGAGTTAATAAAAACATAGAGAACTGGATAAGGCACTTTCTCAGTGATCAAAAACAAAAAGAAGTTATTGACGGTTTTAGGTCTGATATATCACCATCCTCTACCTCAGAAAACCTCATCCCTTACATCTTTAAATGGCTGGTATCCTAACATCCCCTGCCGCATGCCATTGCGCTGGCTTGCTGGGTAGTATGTAGATGTAGTAGATAACACTCATTTCACAAATTCCAAGGTGATTTCAATGCGAATTTTCCCCATGAGTGCACAACCCAGAAATATGCAATCTCCATTAGCTCTTTTGAACATTCAAGAGTTTTGCAGAATACGAAGACTGTTTAAACCAGTTTTACTCTTATAGAACATTAAAAACTGTCTTTAATTGAAGATACCTATGCAATATTGGGTAAATTGACTTGTAAGTTAGTAAAATTCCAGCTCTATTAAATGAGATTTTATTGATTTAAAACCAGTGACAAATCAGAACATACATTCCGTAAGCACAACTTAAAAAAGAGGAACATGCTGAGGATTTGTCAATTCAGAAAACACCTAATAATAGTTCTCAGGACTACTTCTAAAACTTTATGTAAAAACTCATTAAATACTATTTTTGTTTCAAAAATATCCAGAAACGAAAAAAAATAGTATGTCAGCCTTAATCTTGTATCATTTTTTAAAATTCAAGAAATATTATTTGCATTTAAAACATATTCTAAAACTTGAGACAAAATGGCTCATCAGCCTTATCACATCATCTCACTTACTGTTAAGAATTAGTAAAGCTATCTAGACTAGTAGTGCACACGATTCAGTGATATCCTCAGGAATGGCTGATATGTGCACTATTTACATATACTTAAATTTGTACAAAGAACTGTCAATAGATTGTGTTGCATTGAATGCTGACAGCATTTCTCAATCGTACAAAAGCACAACCAGGTACTTGGACGGCACATTCTTCACCACAATAATTACATATATACTTTCCATCAGCCACTATTGTTGTATAAAATCTTTCCATCATTAAATCAAGCTATATGAAGCTTTAGTCTGAATCAGTGTTCTATAATCATCAATAAAATCAACTGATGTTATAAAATGGAGGCCAATGTAATCTTCCAGCATTCAAATCCGAGAGCTATAGGCATAGTAGCTGAACCATTCTCCCCTGTATAATTTGTACAGCTGCATGGCTGCCCAAGCATCTTCCACCTGTAATTTTAGTCTTATAATATGCTTTTCATTCAGCAAAAATGCAATAGCTTCAGTTCCTAACTTTAATATTAATACATACAGGGTTATGCTCTCCTGTCTGAATTCTTACACCCAATATTCCAAGAGCTAGCTTCTTCAAACTTGGTGATCTGCCTTTGTTCATGTCCCTGAATGGCTTGAACCTGGAAGTTCATCATAACAAAAACAGCTCCATCAATTTCTTTAAACAACATATACTGGCAAAATAAATTTTATGTCAGACTATACTCAGATAAAAGTAGCTATTAGTAAAAATACATAATGAGCAACTCTCACTTGGATGTGTCTCGAATTTTTGTACTGGGATGCCTCAAGGAGAGCACACTGAAGTCACTCTCCAGGGCGTGGCCAACCAGGATTCGACCTTTGATAATTCTAGCCACCTGTTTTTGAGCTGTCTGGAAGTCAACTGCTGCAAAATAGAATCATTTAAATAATGTATCTTATCATGTAGCCACATACAGCCTACAATAGACTGCCTAAATTTGCAATTTTGATCCACACATTATCTTAGCAACTAACTTGATTGTTTCCACGTCTTTTTTATGCAGAGTGACAGTGCACATTTTACAACAATATAGTGTTTCACAATTTTTACAGGGATTAAGTTGGGAGCCCCTATAGGCTTGGAGGCTACACGCCAGGATTAGCTTGCTTGAGAAATTCAGAACTGATGTTTCTTAGCGACAATCAGAATATTATCATGGAGCATCACTACATCTGTAGGTGTGACAGAAGCGATAAAATAAGAGAGATATATAGCCAAACAGAGACATAAAAATTTGTTCTTTCCGCACTCAATCAGTAACCACAATAAAAACTGAGCTCCACTAAATGCACTCCCATAATTCATGTCACCATTTCATCTCCCAAAACCTTATCCTTAACATCTTTATACGCCTGATGACCTTACTCCTCCAGCCACACACCCCTGTGATGTCTTGCAGGGTAGTAGGTAGATGAAAAGTTGTGGATTCCAATATGTAATTACCTGACGCCATTAAGATGTTTAACCTTCTTTTTTCACTTATTCAGGCCAATTCAGTAGATGTGGTTAATTAAAAAAAATGTCACCAAGCCATTTCTGTTTTTCCATTGTGTTGCATTATGGACTACATCGTTATAATTATACATCATATCATACAGCTGTATGCAACCCACGATTGACTGCAATTTTATTCTACACAATATAATGGCAACTAACTTGATTGTTTCTAGTTTTTCAAGCACAGTGACAGCTCCCATCATACCAGTGACAAGTTACTTGATAATTTGTACCAGAAGCAGCCTTTAAAATCCCATTGCCAATCCTGGGCTAGGTGCTATACAGTCAAACCCTAGACCCAAATTCTCCCGTAAAAGTAAACATTTAAATTTGTAAATTCCATATAAGGAAGGGCTCATACAATAAAAATGTTCCCAGGTGTGAGACAAGTACTGTTTCAGTGAGATGAGGGAAGTAGGAAGTTACCCAAGAGTTTACAGGTACCCCTGGGTATGAATAAGTGACTCAATTTTTTTCCCTAGTATGATATTATCAAGGTTTCAAGAGTATAGTATTTAGACAAGACTTGGGAAAGGAGTTTTTAAGGCAGTTTTTGTTCGATAAGTCAACTAGTAAGTAGCTAAGGAGCTATAGACCTTACAAAAGGTGATGCAGTTTTGCAGACTATCTATTCAATGAATTATCAAAGAATTTGCCAATGCATCTACAGGGACCCTTGGGCATGAATAACGGAGATACTCTCAATTTTGTTTCTGAAAGAATGATTTCACCTGGGTCTTAAAGAGTTTAGAGTAGGCCGTACAAGATAATATGATCTCTTTATTATCATTAAGAATATTTTTTCATCCTAATTATATTTTTCCCTCATCACTCTTTATTATCATCAAGAATGTTCTTTCATCCTAATTATACTTTTCCCACATCAGCACCCAAGCTTAAATTTTACTGCTGGAATCTCTCAGTATTTGGACATGAATTCAATCAGTGGATTGGAAAGTAGTGAGCCAACTTCCGCCTTGTAAGTTCATGTATTTACCTATTAAATTTATTGACTGTATTTGTAAGCAGTGAAGTTCGGCCATATCGAACGATTCTCTTCCAAATTATTTGGGGAAGATTATAATTACGAGGTCCAACTCCAATTACATTCTTCCTTCACTGGAGCACACGATTAATTAAATCTATATTTCAAATCAACGTTTGACGATACATCTGATTATTCATTATCTGCTAACATGCATTATAGGTAAAAAAAAACTTAACGTGAAATTATTTAAAATCGACATAGCTGATGAGTCAGACAACGTAAAGACGAAGAAATTCTTACCATTTTCAAGGTCTCTCGGTCTAACTCCACTCACATCAGTGCGGTAATCAACAACAGGTTCTGTTGGTTTCACGAATGTGTCGTATAGCGTTTGTCCGCGACTATTTACAATAGCCACACGGGCTAGCATGTTTCCGTCTCTGTTACCAATGCCCACCATTTCGCAATCTAAGGCCACGATGTGAGTGAATCTGTGAAAAAGGAAAATACAAACCTTTTAGATAGTTCGATTGAGTAAAAACGAGAAATATATTAAGTAAATGCTATCTCACCTTGAGTTTTTTCGAGATTTGATCCGGTGTTCGGGAGAGGGTCGTTTTACAAGTTTTCCCACAGGTTTCTTCTTCCGAGACCTTTTGGTCTCAGATAATCCACTTGCTCTTGCTTCATTGTTACTGTCATTTGCCCCCAGCCAAAGACGTACTCGCTGTAATGCATAAAATAATGCATACTTGAAAGCTGCGTAAAGGATTTGGAAAAAGGTCATTTTCACCTGAAAGGATTGCTATAAGTTTGAAGACACGTGAATTTTGTTCTCTCGCTGCTCGGATAGTGACATCGAAAAAACAAGGAGAATTAATTGATTAACACCGCAATACAAACGCAACTCGTTGTCAACAATCACAGATTTCCGTAAGCAAACGGAAGGGTTTACTGATGAGCAACACAACTTGAACGCTAACTCATAGCGCACTCCAGTCAGAAAGTGAAAGAAAATTTCATTCGAATTCCGAAACAGTTGAAAACGCGCCAACCTCAATTGGCGAAACCGATGGCTGCACTTTCACTTATCTCTTGTTTTTGGAAACGCGATCGTCTGTAAGCGGCAGTAAGGGATTTATTGAAACAACGGACTATAGAATTTTTTATGATCCGTGATTTAAACTTAGCCGATGGGAAATTATATTTCGTCGTCACATGAAGTAAGCAAATCACTCCCATTTGCATATTTTATTTATTTTGCATGGTTAATGTCCGCTTTCGTCACACACCTTTCAAACACTTTTTACGACCCTACCACTTAGCTTATCGCCATGAAAATTAATATCACATAAACTAGAATATTTCCGGTATCTAGTGATTGTTTTATTTTTGGGGAATAACTGATCTGCGATATATAGCAAAATTTTCAAACCTTGTGGTGAGGTTTTTCCAGCCCACCATTGCTTTGTTTCTACTTTTGACCGCAGCGTAGCGCGACAGTCGCTGAGTTGCTTTTCCACATCAATCTCCTCCGTTCCATGTTATCCCGAACTGCGTAGTATGACGTCGCTTGAACGTTGGAAATATATATGGTCGCACGATATTTGAACACTTGTTTCACTCCTGCTTTAGCCTATCTTCACAACTTATTTCACTACCTTACCCTTTCTCCCTTATTATGCCTTTGTATACACTTCACTTCCTTATTCGTGCGTTTTAAATGCTTCACTGCTCTGCCGATTTCAGCCGTTTCTTACTCGAGGATTTAGAAATTCGCCAGAAATGTCGATGTATATATGTTTACGATTTCCCCCCATTCCCATCCCAACCTCGGTGCGTAAATGTTGAAAAGGGCATTTTGGAGTGTTCGTGGATTTTGAAATTCGCCACAAATGTCGATGTATATATTTTTTCGATTCCCCCCCTCCCCCGACCCACCCACGGTGCGTAATTGAGGATTGATGGTACAGCAAAACGCACCAATAAGAATTCGTGATACAGTTTTCGTGATTTTTGGAACGTTGAAAGGAAGGAAAAATCATTACAATTGCCTTGTTCATTATCAAAAATCTCAATTTACTCTCCCGAGGTTAGGTGGGGTGAAACCATATGTGAAATTAGTGTAGGAAACGGCGTAAAATCTTTAAAATACATTTATCAACATTTGTGGCGGATTTAAAATCCATGAACACTCCAAAATGCCCTTTTCGTCACTTCCAACCTTCCGAAAATCACTATAACGGCTTTATAAAAAGTCATATATAACTTTTTCAGTACCTAATATTTCCATTAATGTGTACCGTGCCCGTGTACCGTCCCACCTCCGGCATAGAAACTTGTGGAGTGAAACGGATGCTGGGGTGGGACGGAACGCGACGCGAAAATGAGTGGATAAAAAAGAAAAAGAGGCATTTATGGCAAAATGTAAAGCGCAAAATTAAAAAATGAATGTTGAGGTGAGGTGAAAAAAGGGTAGAAGTAGTAGGTGGCATGTATAAACGTATATTTTCTGGAAAATAATCTCCTTCGAGACGGTTGGTGATTTTAAGGGTAAAAAAAAGTAGGTGTAGGGATGTGGAAACGTATATTTTCGAGAAAAAATCTCCCTGGAGACGGTAGTTGATTTGAAGGTTAAAAATAGTACGTGGAGACATGTAGAAACGTATATTTTCTAGAAAAAAATCTCCCTCAAGACGGTTGGTGATTTAAGGGTAAAAATAGGAGGTGGAGGCATATATAAACGTATATTATCCAGAAAAAAATCTCCCTCGAGTCGGTTTGTGATTAGAAGGGGAAATGTAGGACCTGGAGGCATGTAAAGACTTCTATTTTCTCGGGAAAATCTCTATGGAGACGGTAAGAGAATGGGAGAAAGCGGCTTAGAAGACGTGGGGAAATGACGAAAAAGAAAACGCGAAAGAGCGGATGGAAAAATTGCAGAAAAAGGCGTAAAGCGGGTGAAGGAGAAGTTGTAAATGGAGAAAAGCGACTTCAAAAGTGACATTAACAGCTTCGAAAATGGACAATTCGAGGTCTCCTACTGTCCCACCCTAGCACCCGTTTCACTCCGCAGGGCCCGGTACCTTGTTGGCTGGGGAAATAAGATATTACTGTAGAGGTGAAGTTAGTTAGATCCCTCTGGCGGAGCTTTGGCGAAACTGAGAAAATGGCGTCGAAAATGACGTAAATTGGTCATTTTCTAATGTGAATATCTCAAAAACCTGTGGTTTCGTAACTTTCCTGTAGAATGTGTTTCGTACTGTAATTCTTCAAGAACAAAACTTTGTCACAGTTGTTATCACCGATTTCTTAGAATAAGTGTTTGAAAGGTGTGTGACGGAAGCGGTGTGTTTACCGTAATGTTCGATGGGTAAACACTAGACGTGATTACATCCAACTTCATTGAAACCGCCAATTTTCAAGGGGACTGATTGATTTTTTATTGTTGTCGGAATAGAAGGAGCACATTTTGCAAGAACCGACTTCGAATTTTCGTGGTGGTTTTTCGACCGATATTTGTAAAACGAAAGTTTCACCAGCTTATATATGTCCATGGCTACATAATACGATATTCGTGTGCATGTCGACCCTGGATATTTGGCGAAAATCTTGACGACATGTACTTATGACTTGAGGGTGTGTGTTATGGAATCTTAGATGAAATGCCTCTTAATAACATTAAAAGAAGAGCAGTTTGTCGCATTGAATTTGTTTCTTTTAGCTTCTAGCTTCTGCCTTGCATGAAAATTTGTATCTGAGTAATGACGAACATTCAAGAAATTCGACACAAATATACATCACCATTACTTTTCAAGTCACCATTAATTGCAAATCCGTCAAATAATGGCAATTGATTACATTCAAAAAATTAATAGTAACCACTGTTAGATATGTATAACGAAGTAGTATTGTGGCCCAGGCTGCTACTCTGCTCTGAGAAATGCTCGTATGAAGAATATTTTGATTGACATGCTTTATCTTAGCATCTTAGGCCATTAAATATGAGAAGAAATGGTTTTGCCTTTCGTTTGACACGCGACTCTCATGCGGTGTTGCCTCAGGTGCGTTAGATGGTTCTACTTAGTCCTCTTGAATGAGGAGCATCTATGGGCAGCTCTGTCATGATGTGCCAAAAATGCAATATGCTGTCTTTTTACGATTATTCGCTATTCACCTGCTCGACCCAGGGTTGTTAAATATCAAATGTATTAGTCCTTGGTTACCTTTGAAAATATGTAATTGAATGACCCTGTAATTGAATCACTCCTGACTGTAATGACTGTGTTCTTGGGCAATTTTACATTTTCACCATCTTTGATGCAGCTGGACCACTCTTTGTGACCATATTTTCTGTTTGGCACATTTCATGCCCAGGGTGGGACATCATGTGAGGACGAGGATGGCCAAGATGCTGACATCTCAGAGGGGAGCTGTGCAGGGGAGCACCATGATGCCTTGAGGAGGGGAATGGCACCGGCTGCTCCCGATCTCCAGAACATGTGGTCTCCACCCGTGCGCCAGAGGACTCAGCCTCTGCGCAAGGCGCACATCCGCCCGCTGGGTCATGCCCTTAACCCATGCTGTCCCCGGGGCTGGAAGCGACCAAGGCACTTTTCCATGCCAGTGCATGCTGTGAGCCACAAGGGAGGTGAAGGCTGGGCTGTGGGTAGCACAAGGAGTGTGGCTCTACCTTCCTTCATTGAGCGGGTATGTTGGCCTAGTGATGGAAATGTATGTGCAGTAAAACCCTGTATTTGGATTATTTGAACAAGAATGATACATTTCATATGCACCACTATGGAAAGTTTCAAGTCTCCCCAAAGAACATAAGTCATTGAGTCATATTCGGCGTAACCTTGATGACTGCAGGATGCTTGAGTTGCCATAGATCGGTAACTAAGGAGTTACAAACCCATGTCGACAGGACAAAAAATGCTTAAAATCACCTCCTTTACCTTCTCCTTCTTACGTTCCTCATGAAATGCCCTTTATGTGTGTACAGGCAGTTCTCGACTTTCGTACATAATTCCGTTCCTGTTCCTGTGGCTTTTACATAAGTTGAAATGTACAAAAGTTGAGCCATTGAGTCTCATACAAACAAAGGGTTGTGTTCCTTGAGAGCTAAAAATGTAATGCAAAACCTTATTAATTTGGTGGGAATTTTACTTTCAATTAAAAATGTATACCTAGTAATGCATGGTTGATTCTTCAAACAGTAAGCAATTAGGTTGATATGTATGCTGATTTTTCTTAATTTTTTAATTTTTTCAAGTTTTTTAATGCACTGAGTGAGTCCTTGACACAAAATATGTGTGATTTGTTATTTTTACTGAGCTGAAGTTGACAGTTCACTGATTATGTACACTTAAACATGAAAAGACAAATCAAGGAGCGTAGACACTTTAAATTATTGGCACTAAAACCTGATGTTAGTGAAATGAAATTATAACCATTAAAGATGGACAACATTTTGCAGTTTTTTTTCTAGAAAAGACAAATGAAAGTCAAAAGCCACTTCGTACGTTGAGCTGTGAGCTTTCCATTAAAGGTGTAGAAGTTAGCACAAATTGGAACTAATCAGCGCTCTAAAGTGCTTACAAATTATGTTGAATTTGTGGTATAGAACGACATGCTCAGGCAAAATGTATTGTAACGAATGCGTAGGTACCACTCTGCAGGTGGATGACTGTTATGGCTGAATTTTATTTGCATTGTTATTTTATTCATTCACATGAGGTAATTAGCAACCTTAGCTTATTATTGCAGAGTAATAGATGATGTCACAATATGCACATTTGATTTCTTGACTGAAAATTGTCGACATTGTTAATGGTCACAGTATTCATTATCAATGTTCTTTTCTTCTATAGTGTACATTGAATTTACCTGTTTGTTTTGAAGTGCACTATCTAGTGCAGAGGGTCTATGACACAAATGAAGGCAAATGTTCTATTGTGTTGCAAAGATTCTATCAATTCTATTGTCCTTGGAAGACTGAGAGCATTCCTGTCTGTGCCTCGTTTGCCAATCATCATGGGCATCAGGTTGGTGTGGTGGCTATAGTACTGGCTAACCTTATAGATGGCCAGGGTTCAAATCAAAGATCCCTACCCAAGTGTCTTGTGGAGGGCACTTCAAGTGCAGTACTCAGGCGGTCGGAAGAGACAGTTTAACCATGGTCTCCTTGGCACCTTTTGTTAAGAGCAGGCTAATTCCGATGCTGGGTTTCTATCTACCCTTCCTCCCTTACCTGTCCCCTACTGTGCGATTGACCTTAGCTGTTGGTCGCCTCCCCAAATATCCAATCAAGCCAATCATCACAATCCTAGGCATCATCGTGTGAAGTTCAAAATTATTGTTAGCCGACTAATGTCCGTAAGTACAAATTTAGCAAGTGAAAATTGAGTAACATATATCATTTTGGTATGCATGAAAGTGCGACTTGTACGAAGTTGTGTATCCAAGTCAAGGACTGCCTGTATACATAGAACTCATGAGAAAGAAAGAAAAGTGAGAAAAATTGAAGAAGTGTGTTACAGTAGAACCTCTGAATAATGAAATTCAAGGGACCGAAATTTTGCCTGTTCGTTAATCGGAGGTTCATTCCACTGTCGTGATTGGAACGTGGCATCACTCGAGGGGCAAATTATTTGATCCAATGCTGTATCATGAATTCCGGAAAAGTGGTTGGCAAAACTCAATTTAAAGTAAAAATTTCCGCAAGGGACCATGTACGCCTATTCTTTCTGTTCCTTTAGAGAGAAATTTGAGAATGTAATACCTAATTTATGGTTGACGTCAATGTGTACATCAACTTCATCAAGAGTTAAATACATAAGTTCGTAAGAATGCCTCTGCTCACATTAGAAAAAAATCATAGTAATTACAGATTGATAAAACTTGAACTCGTCCATGCTCTCACTCACTCGTAAATAGTGAACAAATCCATGGATGGTGGCATGCGGCTGCCCAAAAATATTGGATGAACGCTGATGTCCTGACCAACAGACATTCCAGTTGTCAATTGATCCAATATTGATGATGAGAACATGAAACCAGTTCATGGTTAACGTTTGAATTTGCTGCCTATAGTGAACTAGACTTAAAAAGAGGCCATGTGCAAAGGAAGTTAGCTGTTAATACTAACAATTATCTTCATAGAATAGAATAACATCACATTTTCGTAAATTCAAGAACTGACCTGAATTATGAACTAACAGGAAATTCAGTATGGACCAAAAACAATGACTGCCCTCTCTGAATAACCATTCTTTTAAAATAAAATGGTGTGATAAATGACTACCCAATCACTTACCTCTTTGCTGTGAAATATCGCTGATGACTCAGGGAAAACTTGTTTACCAGGTTCAGGGTGCCATTAATAAAACCATTCCATGACTCAAAACAAGTGCATATATTTAAATTATTATCTTTTAAAATGTGGTAATGAAGAAGTTTGTTTTACTCTTCCTCTTATTTCTTTAGCAATTGCACTTTCTAATTTGCAGAAGGAGCTTATTAGGCTTTCACTCCTCCCTTAGGTACAGAGAATAAATATCTCTAAGGTATCTAGCACTTTACTTGCTTTTACACAGTTGGGACATTCCATGTCACCATCTTGGTCATTGTCTTCCTCCACTATCACCTCTGGCGTATCGGGCACAAGTTACTAAATTATCGTCCACTATCGCATACTCATAGAATGACATGGAGACACTAATTTTTTCAACCAAACCCTCCCAAAAGTCACAGTTTATGGAGTCTGTGATCTCTTGGTTAACGTTTTGGGCGAAAACCTGGCTTTGGCAAAACAAGTTGATTGCTAGATAGTTTCCGGTGTCACACTCTTCCAGGCCTCACACAGGCACTGCATTGCCTGCAGAATATTCCACCTTGACATTTTAAATCCATCACCATTATCACACACATTATGGCACACCAAATACTCAACCAGCATGTGCTGGTATAATCTACTATGGAAATTACACCTTGGTCCAGCAGTTGTAGCCTGCTAGTGCAGTTAGGGGGGAAGATAATCACTCTCACATTTCTTATAATTAGCCCTTCCAAATTGTGAGCTGTGCACCGGTAAAGAAAAAGAATGATTTTCCTATTCTTCCCCCCATGTGAGCATCCTCTCTCGCCAACCACTGCCGGAATAAGGCTGCCATCTTCCATGCATTTTTGCTTCTGAAATAAGGGCATGGCATTTTCTTCACATTTTTGAAGCAGTGTGGCTTTGCGTATTTTCCAATCACCAAGGGGGGTAGCTTCTCAGAGCCATCGTTGTTAGCACAAAGGAGGACCGTGAAGCACTCCTTACTCATTTTTCCCCCATGGCAGGCCTCTCCTTTCACATTCAATGTCTGATCAGGGAGTAGGTTAAAAAATAATCCTGCCTCATCTGCATTAAATATGTCTTTTGGACTGTAGCCCTCACCTATCAAGAGTGGCAACCTCTCCCTCCAGCCCTCAACCACTTCAGGGCTAACTGCAGCCTCCTCCCTGCAGATTTTTAATGATGCCACGTTCCGTTTCTTGAATTTATGGAGCCATCCATTCAATGCCATGAAGTTGTCCATAACTAATTAATGGTCTTTCAGGATTGGTCTGATATGGGGATCAACTGGGATCCGCGACCAGGAAAACCAGTTGAAGACAGCCTCATCCAGGTCCTCATTGAGATTGGTCCGCTGAGAAAGAATAGTAGACAGTGTTGATGGACATATTCCGAATTTATGAGCAACTTCTACCTTCTTCATCCCCTCGTCCACTGCTTTCAGGATATGGATTTTCTCTTCCAGGCAGAATCGCCTCTGCTTAACTCCACGAGCCATGGCTGAAAGAATTAAATTCAGTTTAACTTATGAAGAAAGTGCACAATTTCATTTTAAATAGAGTTATGAGCAATACGAACAGAAAATATATGCATTCAAACCTCCAGCTTAATCATTTTCGCAGAATATTTTTTTCAAGATGGCAGAGAGTGAAAAAACCTTTCCTGAGAATTGAGAAGTTAAAATTGCCGAATTAATGACATTACAATAATGAAAAGAATGTAGGAATTCACACTAAGTGCAAAACTAATCAACAGAATTTCACTGCATTACATGCATTTTAAGTAGGTTAAAAAAATGATCGAGCAAGCAAGATGAAGTCAGTATCTACCATATTTGAAAGAGCGTGGGGCATAAATTATGAACTTCCCTTGAAAAAAGCAGAAAAATAATCCAAAGTAATAGTTTCCGCTTACAGCCACAAGGAATTTTAAATCACAAAGATTGAAATTGAAGACTCATGAAAATGAACCGCCGTGAAACTTGTGGACACTGATGTAATCACAAACCACGCCGCTATCAAGTCATTAATGCCTTGTTTCCAGAAATGTGATGCACTGGATGAATAGACAAAGAGCTTTCTGGTGGGCTTGCTCAAAAGGGGTCTCTGATTGGCCCCCTTAACTCTCAAAACCGCAAAATAAACAATATTAATGTTTTTTACAAAATACGTAATATAGAGGTGAAATTACAATACGGGGCCAATCTTTTATTTCTTTGATTAAGGGCTTTGGTAAATCAGGAGTTCGTTCCTTAGAGGCATTTCCTAATGGTTTTAAATAGGAATTTGGCGGGACCAATAGTATTTGTTTGTTTGTTGGAGTTCATTGTTTAGCGGGATTTCATAAGGTAGAGGTTCTACTGTTCATCTAGCATATGTAGGACAAAGAAATTAGATAACACCTGTTGTGAATTTTGTCAAGAAGAAATTTGAAATAGAGGAGAAGAATTTAAAGAAATTTATCAATAGAGAGGAAACAACAACCCAATAGATCCTATTTTCTTTGTCTGTAAATCTGCCAGGTATCTTTTCAACCCTTGTGATTTTACAATTCTACAACTCATGGTGACAGGCACAGTACTGTAGACAGCAAGGCTATGCTGTCTCAGTGTATGTTAATGTCTGCTTCTTGTGGAGTAAATAATGAATAATATTGTTCTTAATAAGGCTCGGCTTCGGTTTAAAGTCTCTTGTGTACATCACTGTATGGAAAACACAGATGCATCGTAGTGAAAATATCTGTAATGTTTTAAACTGGTTATGGTAGCTTGCTCATTTTCAAGCTTTGCAGATGTTTCTGACTGCCCATTTTTGTTACTTGAAAAGAGGATTGACCCCAGGCTAAGATGTCATACTTAAGTCTACCATAAATATGAGCTGAGTAAATTTCTATAGCCATCTCTTCATTTGTTACGTATAATTGGTCTGATTATGTAGTTCTCAGCATTGAAGCATATGGCATTTGTTGGACCATTGTATTCTTAGGTTGTATTGATGGAGTCTCAGGAAACTTGTCACTGATGTTACATTTTCTTATCCTGTATTAAATCAACTTTCCTCAGTCAGTCAGCTGCTTGTAATCGGTGTATCCTTTTCCTGTCATCTAGCCAAATATACTCTTGGTTGCTACTCGGTTTACTTAGTGTCTGAAACATAGATCTATTTACTTCTGTGCTAATTTTTGGAGTGCAGGTTTATGCCGAGGACTCTCTGTATGCAAAAAAATATCCTTGTTGTAATGCAAGACTTGGTTGGAAAACTTGGTGAAACCTATTCATTCTTAAAATGTTTTAACTTTGTGACTCTATGAGGTTTTATTTTAAATCATGACTTTGGGTGGGATTTCATCGTTATTTGACTCAAAGATGTCATCCAGCTTCAAAAACTGGGTTGTGATTTTAAATTAATCTTTTGGAATCACCTAGTTGAAGTGTTACATTTTAAAAATAGCCTACTCTTGTGGCTACCATTCTCATGTAACTTAGATGATGCTTCTCTTTGACTCTCATCCCTTGTTTGCATGTTGTTTTAGGGAGGCCAGAGGAGCTTGCCAGCCACACCTGGCCGTGTTGGGCTTCAGGAAGGTGAGGGAAGGCAAGAGCTGGCACAGGCATCCATTTCGCACCCTTGGAGACATGTACCGGTTAGCACAGAGGCCCTATGTCATCGGAACACCACACGGCAACTGCAAACTAATGCCTGTTCCATCTCTGAAGAGCCCTCGGAGGCACTGGTCAACCCTAAAGTGTTCTGGGAGGAATCGTTTGACTCCCATGGATTTTCCAACAATATAAGTGGTGATAGTGGCAGAAACATTCCCAGGGAAGGTTCATTCGACAGCACCTGCTCAGATCTAAGCCTGGATTTCTCACTGAGGGAAAGTGTTGACACAAGTACAATGGCTTGCATGGATAAGTTGCAAAAGGAAATCGACCAGCTGAAAACAAATTGCCTCATTATGGATGAGGAGTTTGAGACCATAAAGTGCAACAGAAATCTTCCAGGCATGTCCAACTTAATGAAGGGCAATATTGTGAGTGAGGGTGATGGATCATCTGTTTCGGTGGTTAAGTGCTCCAATGGAGAAACAGATTCAGTGAAGCAGCAGAAGGCAAGGGCATGCTTTGCTGGCTTGTACAGTTTAACAACCATCAAAAACAGTACATCATCTGAAATGTCAGACTCATTCCCTCCCCCTGGTGGCCGAGCCAGTGTAGGCTCGGCCGAATCTCTTGAGTGGGACTCTCCGCTGGCTAAAAGCCCACTGCGGGAAATTCGAGAGTCAACCCCTTTGAGGGCTGACAGTGAGGGTCTGCAGCCTCCAGATGTCAGTATAGAGTCTCCCCAGGTGGAGAGTTTTTCTAGTCATGTGGCTTTTGGTGAGGATGAGTCCGCCATGGTGAGCTTAGAGTGGGACATGGAGGATTTGGTGGAATACCCAGAGGGACCATTGGATGGGTGTGTTGATGGTGAGCCATTGCAGCCACCAATCACCTTGGATATGGAATTCTCTTTTGGCAAAGAGCTTGGGCACTCAGTGCTTAGTGATGTCAATGCAGCTGTTGTGTCGGAAGCAGACAAGAGTGGAGATAGCCCTCACAATGCTGGATGTGCACCAATCGACAGGTATGAATACAGCTGTCCTTTGAATTTTTCCTTCACGTTTTCTAATGGTGCTACCACATTACGCTTAATGTGCCTAAAGCGTTGGCTCTCCAAGTGGTTGGCAGGGGGCACTGGAGGTAGGGTCCTGACTAAATGGTACTATACATACTATAACAGGTACAACAATTGCACTTTTATATTGCATATTTTAATTTGTACGACACGTTTCAGCTCACAGAGCTATTATCGGGTACAAGACATATTTAGTAGAGAGCACATCACATTTATACATTTGGCATGTTTAAGGAAGGGGGTGGGGAACAGAAATAAGGTGGGGAAGTAGGAGGTAAATAGGAAAAACCAAGAGTAGAAGGGGGAATCCAGTAAATCCTGGGGTACCATACATTCATATGCTGGGATGAATAAGCTCTCTATCTATTTTATTTGAAGTAAAAATTAATTCAATAATAATTTTTAATCCCATTTTGTAGAAATCCTGATTTGGTCATTTAGTTTATAATCTTAAAGCTTATGCTTGGGGGAAGGGGGTATTTGTTACAGGTTTGTGTTATCAAAAATGGCTCGAAAAAATTTGGGAAACTGGTCCAAAGGGGTTGTTTCTATCAAAAAATGGTCCTGTTTACCAAATGAGAACTTTAAGGATCACTTGGTTATGTTAAATGATGAGAAAAGTGCTAGCCAGTGGGACTGTCGGCGAGGATTTTAATTGATAGTCTTATCTCAGCATGGATATGATGGAACTTATGCATAGTGAAAAGAGAACTCTTTAGTGTAGTTTACCTCATAATTTTTAATGCAACTGGAGACAATAGACAAGGCCTCCCATGACTGTACAATTGAGGTATACCTTAAAGATGCCAAAGGAGCAGGCTCTTTCCTGGAAAATTTACGTTTTTTTTACATGCCTTTACCCTCTCTCCTCACCCACTGCATGGAAACTGTTTCGCCTTCCCTTAACCTCTTCTCATTTCCTTCCATCCATTCCCCTTCCTTTGAATCCTCCTCCCCTCCTTATCCCTCCTACCTGCTCTCACCCACAATGTGTACAAACTTACCTTGCTTTAACTTGAACCGTTGGCTTGAAAATGATTTCGAACGTTGAAGCTGGTCACTCCAGAAGTTTGATAGTGGAAAAATTCTAAAAGAAATTAAATGCCAGTTTTTGAACATTTATGCCTCTTGTCCCCGAGTTTCTCGGCTCATCTCTCAGGTAAAGTCTCTTAAAGGATTTGTATTGAGCTCTGACAAAGGCTTCTGTGATATTTCATCACTAGTTGCTGAAAAGCTTGCAGTGTTCCAGTGTGTCAACTGTCTTGTTTTTGGAATGGGGATGAAGCTGTTGTCAAGTCAAGATGATGGATATAGTGGAAGACTGGAAGCCTGTCAGCACCTCATTTGAATTTAGCTGTCAATCATGTTGATGTTGTCCCTGAAATATGGTATTCTCCATTATTTATCCATGCCAAGGAATCTTCAGGTGTTTAATTTATCATGCAAGATACTGTAATTCACCAATGAAAAACTTTTCATGTGTCATTGAATGACCCCCCCTCTCCTATATTCCAATTTAGTGTATTAGGCCTGCCCCCAAAAGTAAAAGATCTCCTTGATAATGGTAAGTACCTAGTGCTGAAACCATAATCAGTGTTTAGTAAAATAAAGCTTGGTACATAAAGTGGCATGTGATATAATAATTTTTGCTATTTTTAGCCCCGTCAACTTCTTGTGCCTCCAAGACCTGCTTCATATGTTCGCCATGTCTGCAAGGCATGTATCTTTTTTTTTGCTTTATTTTAGGTTGCATCAAGCAGAGGGTGGTGCAAGCGAAAACCCAATGGTTGACTCGGTAATGTCAGCTAGCTTTGTCTCCTCTCAGTTGCCCAGCCTAACGCATTCTAAAGTCTCAAACCTTGAGGCACTCCCCTTGCACTGGAGCTCTGAGGAGTCAGGGTACATGGATTGGGATGGCAGAGCTGAGGAGAACCGCAGTAGTCAGTGGTTGTCTCCAATGGAGCAACAAAGCTCAGGAAGGTAAGAAGTACTCAGTATTAGCTGAAGGAGCTCATTTCTGTGTTGTTCAGTCTAGAACTGCAGTAGAGTCTCGCTAGTCCCAATTTGATGGCACTATTGTTGAGCCTTGCTAATCTGGATCTGATCTTGATTATTGAATGTCCAGAGGAGACATAATCTGCTTTAAAGGTTGGTAAAACATGTTTTTGGTGAGTTAAACTAAATTAATCAATGTTTTTATAACAAAATCACTTTTTATTTGCAATTTTTCACCGGATATATTATCAGCTGAGGACAAGTGAACCCACCCATAGAATTATGTTTTCATAGCATGTGTTTCAAAACATTAATTTAGGCATACTGAATCCATGGTAGTAGTCCTAGTTTGTTTGAGTTCTAAAAACAGTACATAAATATATTTTAAAGTGCCATAGGTTTCAAATTTGTGCAGGTTTTTAAAAATTTTTTTTAGGTCTGTCCAGATTGACCTGTTGTCTGCACTAGCCCATATCAGCAAGACTCTATTGTAATTTAAAACTTTTATTTCTATCTGTAGACTCTCTGTGTTTAATATTCCAGGACCTAAAAATTGACTTGAAACTTACTGAAATGGTTCCTTTAAATTGCTCTATCATCATCATAAGTCATCCAATACTAAGTATGGTTGATCACAATCCTGCTCTTGTCCTCCAAATACCTCATGCTCTAATGGATATTCTAATTCTTAGCCTGTTTTTATCAGGTTAATATATATATATATTACCCCTTCCTTTCTCATAGGATTTTATTTCCTATTTTTCTGTGTAATCCCTGTATCCATGGTAGGAACATTCCAATACCCTAAGTGAATAATGGAAACTTTTAATACCCGGATGCCCCATGTAGTCTTTTTTTCTATCATAGGAAAGCAGTAAGGTTACCTTTCAAGGGAAATAACTTAACAGTATTATTCTTCATATTGGCCATTTTTTCCCACACACTTTGCTAAATTTTATATCAACTGCTGTCTCACAATTGTACATTTCACACACATGAGCACTTGTGAGTGACTTCATAAAGGTCATGTGGTGGCTAATGCCAGTATTCTCAAAATTGCTCTTCCAAGAGGTTTATCCCTGAGAACAAACTCATGCTGCTTGAAAGCAGTGTGATACACTCTCATGGCCTCTTCTCGCTATATAGTCCAACTGACTATGTAGTCTTGTGACCCAAGGTTGGCTTCATTTGGGACAGCTGAAGTTATTGAAAGAGTAGATTACCTGCTCCATGACACTCTCTCAAACTACATGGTGCCTCCTTCAGTCAGAAATTGTTGTGCCAGAAGGGCTGAGAGTACCAAGCCCTAGTATTGCACTAGGCATTGTAGGCCATATCTTCCCTTTCACACGATGAAAGATAACCCAAGGTGTACTGATCATTTTTTTGGTGCCAAAGCTTTATAGGGAACCATGTAAGACTCAGGAAGGAACTTCCACCTTAAATCTGAATGAATTAAATGCCCTTCTATTCAACTTTTACAACTGTGATTGACTGCTCTCTTGAAATCTCCATCTGAAATGCCAGTTTTATTTTCATTTTTGTTACCACTACTGTATTTATAGATTTCAGTCTATCTTTAACTGCTGTTAATTTTTTTATAACAGGCTGTGGGAAGGAAGCAGCTGTGCAGTGGGCAGTAGCTGTGATACTAGTGAACTTTCAACCCCTGGCACTGAGACTTGTCAGTCAGATGCATTCAGCTGTAGTGAGCAACCATTGAAGAACATTGGGGAGCGGATGAAGGTGTACGAATATGCTCTGCAGGAGTGGCAAGGGCAGACTCAGAAGGCTCAGACAATTTTAAAGGTGAGTCTTACCAGGGCAGTTGGTAGGGTACAAGTGTGTAGAAGTTCTATGAGAAGAACATTCATTGACTTGACCAGGATTCATACCATTGTCTTACAATTCTCTGGCCTAGTGTGCTAGAGAGTTGCATCCAAGCTGCTCAATGGTGGGGATATAGAGTGAAACTTCTCCAAAAATTCCTTCCTGTGGAAGGAATACCTCTAAGACTCATAGTGAGCAACATCGACTCCCTTACTTCCAGCTTGGCACGATACTTGGTGTAAACATTCAACAGCTCTTGAGGAAAGATGCCCTCATGTGTGAAGAACACATCACATTTCATCCAAATTATTCTGGGGGTAATGGTGGAAGAAGGCAATTTACTAGTCAGTTTTGATGTCTCATTGCCCTTCACCAATGTCATTATCCAGGATTTCATAGACATCATCAAGCAACTGACTGATGAATGAGTGCCCTGGGGGATCAGGTTGGTGTGGTGGCTAGAGTCCTGGCTAACCATATGGCCAGGGTTCAAATCCCTGCAGAGGAGAATGTTTTTCAGAGAAAATGCAATCCCTACTTGAGTGTGTTGTGGAGAGCAATTCAAGTGCAGTACTCCATCTGTTGGATGAGACATTAAACCGTGGTCCCCTTGGCTCATTTCCTTAAGAGCAGGCTAATGCAGACACCGGGTTTCTATCCACCCTTCCTCCCTAACTTGTCCCTTATGGTGCAATTGACCTTAGTTGTCGGTCACCTCCCCAAAATCCAATCTAATGGGTGTCCTGGGATTTTCCTGAACTCGTGGTGCATTACCTGAGACGCTCTTTCTTCCTATGGGATTGACAAGACTTAAAGCGAATAGAAGGAGCAGCTGTGGTGTCCCCTCTCACTCCAGTCATTACTAAATTGTGCACGGAGGAGTTTGAGAGGAAAGCACTGGACATATCCAAGATGCCATTCCCGTTAGTGAAATAGATGGATGATACTTTTGTTATCATGGCATCAAAGAGCTAAGGTTTCCTGAAACATCTGACCAGCCAAAGCCAGTCCTTCCAGTTCGCCATGGAAATGTAGGAGAATGATGAGCTTCCCTTTCTGGACGTACTGGCGATCAAGAGGCTGAATTGAGATAAAGCTATGCAGTCTATCAAAAAAAAAATTGGATACAGACCATTATGTATATGCATCTTCTCATCACCACCTTACTCAGAATGATTCCATAGTCAGAGCATTGGTGCACCGGGTGTGCTACATTTTAGATGCCCAATCACTTCCATCGGAAAAGCAACATCTCACCAATGCCCCACAGAAGAATAGGTGTCGAAGAGAGGTGGTTCTGAGGAGGACCCCATGGATGGAGAAACAAATAAAGAGGAATGGATGCTGATTGAAAAGCACTTGGTACTTTCCAACTCTCTTATTTTAATACGACTGGTTTTGACATGCATTCACATTATTTTGAAGAATAATAATATATATGATGTGAATGCGTGTCAAAACCAGTCGTATTAAAATCAAAAATGTAGAAAAGTCTTTTTCAGTCAACTAGCTGCATTCCACAATCCTGTGTGTGATAGGAACAAACAAAGAGATTGCCGGAATACTGAAGAAATATGATTTTGCAACATGCTTCAGCTGTGTGAAAAAGACTTGAGAGCCTAAGCATTCGGACTGGCTCCCCAATGCAGCCCATGAAGATGTCCATGAGATTAGAAGCAGCAAGGGAGCATTAGAATTTTAAGCATGGGAAGGCCTACATCAGCCAGAAAGGCAGGGCAGTCCATTCGTGCTTCTAGGAGCTGGTGATGAAAAATGGGTAATATGTTGCTGCTGAATTCACCTGGTCAGAGCCTGGACCCAAGCGAATCTGAAGTAAGCTAAGATCATTGCCAAGGACCTCTGATACTTTCCCAAATCATCAGGAAAGCTATAGAAGTCATGAAACACCTGATAATTTTAACAGAGAAGATGTGTACCTGCTCCTCTACTCATGGAAAAGGTGGTTATGGTCAGAGCACCAACTACTTTCCCACCCCAATGACGAACCACAGCAGATGGGCCAGTGAGGTGACAATTATCAAGGGACAAATATAAGGGCAACCAAGACTACAATATCAGCACTTAAGCTTGAAGATGGCAGGTGTAATGCTGGCAAAACTATTGTCACTACAGTAAAAAACACAATTTCTCAAAAATAAAGTCGTTTCACTTTGCTCCTCATTGAATGCCATCCCTACTCCGCACACTGTCCCCCATAGCATTTAGTGTCAACATTTCATTTTATGGAGGTTTTATTTTTATTAACTTTGATTACTTGTAATCTGTGTCCATGTATCACGCATGAGGCTGAAACATTTTAGGTGTGGTTTCTTTATCTTTGCATGGTTTCTCACTGATTGGTGACCCAAAAGGAGCTTTGTGAAGTACTAACTTGATCATTTTATTTTTTTCATTACACCAAGCTTTTTGGTGAAGGCGGAAGGGATAACTTTTTTTGGGGATATATTTTGCAGACATTTTTATTCTTGATGAATTACATTCAAGTCATTGTAGGTATTCAGTTGGGGAATCAAACTGCTCATTTGGACGTGATCATACATTAATGGAGACTGGAATATTGAATTAATTCTTTTTGCTTCATCTAAATCACTGGTTCTGAGCACCTATTGCTTCCATTTCACAATAGTTCATAATATCATTCTGTTCCTTATATAAATTAAATTGTGATTAATAAATTCCTTAAACAAAAATAATGCTTTTTGGTCTGTGGAAAAATTTGTTTAACACCAAAGAATTAACCATCTTCATGCTGCCTCCTGCCAACAGTGCTAGCAAGCAGTGTGGAGGGTAATTGAATGAAATGTATAATGTCAGGAAAATATATTATGAAGATATTGTTTGATATATCCATGTGAAATTTTTTAGTTGTATATAATTTTAATTAGGAATAATTATTTTAAAAACTTTTACAGGGTCTAATAAATAATTGTAATTATATTAGTGCACTATAGTTGTAAATATTTTTGCATGAGCTATATCGGCCCACTGCACTTTTCACCCCAATGTAAAACCCGATTTATTGGCCCACCACACTAAGAGGGTTAAAGTACCACATTTCATAATGTACATAAGCTACAGAAAATCATTTTTCACTGATCCTAATTTCTCCCTGAAGCCATTTGAAGTCCCCTCAAGGGTGGTATTCAAAATTGGTGGCCGAGAACCCCTGATCTAAATGAAGTTTTGCTAAATGTAGATGAATATGACCTACATCTGCATACCATGATCTACATCACCATGTGAGCCACCGCATTGGGGTGAGGCGGGAGGCTGGTGTTAGGACACCAGCCGTCTAAAGATGTAAGGGATAAGTTTTAGGGAGGTGAAATGGTAATGTGTACTATGAGAGTGTATTAAGTGGACCTCAGTTTTCATTCTGGTTGCTTATTGAGCTAGGAAAGAACGAGTTTTTGTACCTCTCCATTCAGTAATGTATCTCTCTTATTTTTTCACTTCTGTCAGACCTAGAGATGTAGTGAGGCATCAGGATAATATTCTCTGTGCCGCTCTGATTATGTCAATCTCCATGTTTAATCAATATATTAATGGAGCAGATTTCTGAAGAAATAATGGGTCAGTTGTAATTTTATTTCTTTTTCCATCATCAGGGGTATGCTGAAATCCCTTCAATTTTGGGTTTGGGCTACATTCGTCGAATACGAGGTGATAACTATTGTGCTGTTCGAGCTACAATATTTCAAGCTCTCTCACAAAGCATAGCTGTGCCATCTGGACTCGAGGCTTACGAAAAACTATCATCTGCTCATGACGGGAAATGTCACTGGTTGCAAGACTGGAAATTTCCTGAAGAACTGCCTTACTGTAGAAATAACGTTCTTCATGGAATGAAAGTGTGCCTGGAGAAATTGGACCATGTGGTAGGTTAACAGCAGACTCATGAAGGCTCCCCAAAAGTCATATTGGCTTGTAATCATGAAAGATCTGTTCATTATCTGTCTTTTTATAATGATTGTGTGCAAGTCAGAGTTTAGCTTTGATATCTCTAACTCACTATCTTGTGTTTCAGGCATCGTTTCTCAGTCATAGTAATGATAAGGAGACCACATTGGCCAGCCTGTTAAATAGCGATGCTTCCTTAGATTTGCTTATAGTGGAAGCAGTAAAATTGCATATGTTATTATGTGCAATAGAGCTTCATGGTCAGAGTACAAGTGGTGCAGAAGTTCCTCTTTTTGCTGTGCTAATGTTTGCCCGCGACACCTCAGAAACACCAAAGGATTTCATGAGTAACCACTTGAGGGATGTCGGGCACACTGGAGGACTAGAGCAGGTGAGAGCTAAATTACTTCTGAATCTTGTAGCCACCCATGTCAGTCCCCCTATACAGGTATGCCTCATTACATGTTGTTCATAGGTTCTGTGAGGCAAAATGTTTGTCAAATTTTGACTTAAGTTGATCTAGCACCCCTATATACCTCTAATATATACCCTGTTGTATTAATTACGAATAGATGATAATGTGCAGTGTTGTGAATATGAGTTTTATTTTTAATACTTTTGAAATGAATATAAAATTAATATACTGGTAATCAAAAGTGAAATAGTAGTGACTAGAAAGATGACAAATCCTAATTGCTATAATTTGCAATGTAAGACATTGCAAAGGAATTTCTCTCCACTCAAGTTTGCTGCTCACTTCTCAATACAAAAGCGGATTTGCTTTGTTTCATTTGCTTCAAACCCAATGCTCCAACCAGCACTCCTCAAAACATATTTGGAATAAAATTGATGAGCGCTAGGGAGTATAAGAACTTTGAATCAGGCTCTCCAGCAAGCAATCATACCTGCAATGTATTTTGTGCTCCTTTGCAGTGAAGACAGCAAACATGGACTAGGTGAAGTTTTTGAAAACTATGTGTTGTATAGCTTACAATTTTAAATTAGTATTTTGAACGAACTTGAAAACTACATTAAAAAATCAGGTCATTACTGCAGTGAACATGAATAGGGGATATTGTCATTTATTCCTATCCTTTACTCTGCAAGAAATCACAAGATTTATGTGTAAGCAGAGGGAAAATAGGTGAGATTCACATGAGTGAATAAGGAGAGGAAAATCAACCAGCTAGCTCTAATCTAAGCCAAAGGGTAGGTGTCCCTTCCCCCAGAGGAAGTAAATAAATACAAGTGATAAAAGTGGTAAATCTTGCATCATTTTCCTGAAAGATTGCGTCAGGGTGAATTTTTCAATTTTCACTTTCCCAAATTTACCAATGCCTCAGTCCAGAAAAGTTGCCTTTTACAATCCTAGTTTAATGTGCCACTTTGGCAAAATCAAGAAATGCTATAACCTGTGCAGGTTAATGAATGTTGAACTTGGGCCAAAAATCAGGCTAACTTTGAGGAAATCCTCTGATGGAATTGTTACTTTTTAGGTTAAAAACACCAACATGGGTATGTACTAGGGATGGTCAGATCCAGGTTTTTTTTGGATCCAAATCCGGATCCAGATCCTTCATTTCAGATCCCGGATCTCAGTTCTTATTTTCGGATCCTTGGATGTATTCAAGGGTATATGCAATTCACAAATGATAATAGAATTTAAGCCTTGGAGACTTTATTGAAAATAAAAAAACATCAAGTTTAAAAATGTAAAACTTAAATATTAAAATAAAGACAATGTCGATGCCAAAATAATACTAATCCTTGATTGTTGTCACGTTTATGCAATGACTGTTGTCATACAACATCTTAAGATTTGATTCTTGAGAATAATGAGATGGATAATAAAGGGTGAATTTGATTTACATTCAGCAAAAGCCGGTTGTCGAATGAAGTACATCAACAGCATTCTATTTGTTCGGCAGAAAGCCGCCGATAGCCGATGACAGCCGGCACTTCAATCGCTTAAAACTCTCTGATGCATATCTGATTTACTGTAGTATTTGGATCCGATATCAGTATCTCATCCCATGTAAAGATCTGCAGATCTTTGGATCCGCAGATCCGACCCGACCATCCCTAGTATGTACAGCTACTCACAACAAATCATTTGCGACCTTCTGCAATTATTCTAATATAGCCTGCTTGATACACCAACCTCATTATAGGCTTGGTAACCCCATGGAGTGACATCATACTGTCATTGCATACAATTACTTGCCATGAAGGCAGACTTTCGTTGCTTTCTAGTGAGGAATATGGGGTAGTATTCCTTGACAAAAGTCAGCAGGGTGTAAACAAGGAAGCAGCAGTGGTAGAATATGAATTGGTTCATGTGGTTGCCTGCAGATAGGAATTTTAGAAAGAACTGAACAGTTTTAAATAAACATATTCAAGTAAATAACTTGTTCACGCATAATTGAGGACATTTCTTGAATCAGATCCTTCCTTGTATCCACTCCATAGCTGGGCTTTAATAAAGTGTTTGTTCTTCTGTTTCTGGGTTTCTGGGGCTATTATGGGTGAGGGCTTGGTGTATTAAAGTCTTAGCTAGTCTTAACTTTCCTCTCGGATTTTTGGCAGGAGGAGAAATAAATTTGTCTGTCGGAATACTTGCTCTTCACATGCATTTAATGCCATTGGCTGCCATCTTTCCTCTTTCAATTCTGTACAGACAAGAACGTTAGCTGGCCTTATTCCAAGTGTATAGTGAGTGGGATAATATGA
The DNA here is from genome assembly GCA_963169105.1 of Ceriagrion tenellum. NCBI lineage: Eukaryota > Metazoa > Arthropoda > Insecta > Odonata > Coenagrionidae > Ceriagrion > Ceriagrion tenellum. The sequence goes on along the minus strand of OY720638.1, from coordinate 103,872,671 downwards.
TGCTGGTTATTCTGATGGTGTCGTTTGGTTGGTGTGAATAAAAAACTGTGGAAAGTGGACAACATCTTTTATTGTGAGATCATGGCATCTGTACTCCATTTCCACAAAATATCGCCTGATACATTAAACTTAATTCATGTAAATATTATGACTACCTCTTTGTGTGGCTTATGTCTTGGATTCCATCAAGAAGAGATTTACAATGTCAATCTGAGATCTGATCTAAGATTACTCCTTCCACTAAACATATTTCTCTTCCCAGTGTTATTGGAATTCAGAAGGTAGACTGTGATCCAGGCTTGGGTAATCTGTTGGTCATCTTTGTTGGCAACTTGTCTGCCGGAAAAGGAGACAATAGGCACCTCGGCTCTCTCCTTTGTGAGACTGTCAAAAGGTCTGCATCACTTCTGCTTACCTGAATATCCTGTATAATGGGTGGAGAAAGTGGTTCATACCAAGAAGGCAGGAGCCAAAGTAGAGTAGAAACCAGAAGCTCATCATCAGGTGACAATGTGCTGCAGAAACTTGAAGAGAGTACTATAGTTTGGATGAGGTGGTGGAGTATCTTAAAAGAGTTTTTTTTCTGGAATAAGTGAAATATTTCTGCTCTATTGAAGTAGCATTCCCATGAGCTATTGGCTAGCCAGCAAACAAATGCTGCACCAAGAGTGCAGTCAAACCCTGAGGCTTCTCTTTGTTGAAGTGAAATGCACTGACCTTGACCCCAACCTAGTTTTTACACTTGTTGAATTATATCTCTTACCTTCATGTTTCTATCTTCTTAAGTCGTCATTATTAAATCTCCTTAACTTGTGCTTTTCAAAGAGTGTGATACAGTTGCTTGAATTTTCCCATCCTCTTTCCACTCTTAGCATGCACATGTGTATTAAATCTTTTAAAATGACATTTATTTCTCTGAAATTGTGTCTCAACCCAACCTGCATTCTCCTTGTTATTTCAAAAATCTATTCAATGGCTTAATGCATTAGCTAACTAGAATCCCCCAAGAATTTACATTGGGAAACTGTGAGACCATTCTTTTCATCTTTGTCACTCTGCAAGGTGTGTGAATTGTTTGTTAATGGTACTAATTCTGGGTGTTTTTCAGTTGAATTTTTTAACTCTTGGCAATTATTGTACAAATATTTTAATGGGTGTTTTTCTTAAACAAAGGGAGGCTTTTTACCAAGGGAGTAGACTGTGATTATTCCATCATCTAATTTCTCAGAGCATTATTTAGAGGAGTATCATAGTTTTCTGTTACGTTTTCAATAAGGATCGTTGTGTGTCAATGCTGCCCAGAAATGTGTGTGCCCTTATTGAACTCATATTTCTTGTTGAATTTTTCCTACTCAATTGAAATTGCCCAGGACTGGAAAAAAGTGAGTGAAAAGATGGTTCATATTGTTCTTTTCATTGCACTCATATTGTTCTGATGCATTCATGACTGCCAATTATATGCTTTTTTCAACAGAATGACTTTTTGAGATGAAATTTCAATTTTTTTGCCCTTACATCTAAAATGTATGATGCTCTGGCTTCATGATAGATGGATAGTTTAGCTCGTAGCATTTCTTAGTCTATTCACTTGATAACTATTCAACTTGGGTGCAAGATCTCTGTTGAAGTGTTGGGCACCAAAGGCATGCTGAAAACTGAAAATTCCATTCAGTTGACCATTAGCTCAGCTGTTTTAAATCTCAAATTGTAGTTAACTATCTAAAATATAATGTTCTCTAGAGAAAATAACCCCATGCAACTTCAGTTTCTTGATATATTCAGTGGAATTTCAAAATGTACATGATGTAATTTGAAAATAGTCATGTTGAAACTCAGGTGCTTCATGGGCTCACAGTGTTTTGGATAGCATAGTGCACTGGCTTACGAAGAACTCATTGCAATACTCTGTCATCTCTAAGAGAGGAACCTGAAATCCATTCTGATTTGCATGTTGCACTGATGGTAATTGTAAAATGCTTGGTGTCATTGGCCTCTCAAAAATAAATCGGTGCAATTCCCAAAGCCAGGGATGTGGTAAATCTCACAGATACCCTTTCTAATGCTCCTACATTGCCTCTCAATCATTTTGTGCAGTGTGGATCACTTTTCTTCTCAAATGTCCTCGAATTGACACATGAAACATTAGTAATGCAGTATAATAAGTACTTTTGAATGAAAAGGACACAAGTTGGACACCTGGTGATTGATTGCACAATTTGCCCCTGAACATCCATTGAAAATCTATAAAAAGTTATGACTATGGATGCATGGCAGATTTTCTACTGAACACCCTTCACATGTGGCTTACTAGGCACCCCATAACCTTTGTTTCTCCTAGTCTTATTCTTTCATTGTTTGTTTTTGCAAATGTTTTTCTTGGTGCTTCTATATCTGTATTCATCCTTGGATGCGATCATCACTCTACCAAATTATATGCCACCAGCCCTCCCTAAGTTATTAATTATGAAGAAGGAACAAAGATGTGACAGAGCCAGATAAGAGATGAGAAATTAATATTTTAAAACATCCGGTGTTGAGTTCAGTTAGCAGCAAATCAGTTATAGAGCATTTCATTGCTAACCAGTGAAGTAAAAGAAAGAACATATTTCTCTGAGCTCATGGAAAATGGCTGTGAGTAGTATGATGATGAGTAAATTTCTCGGATTGTGGCTTAATAATATCACCTTGGACAGATTCAGGATTTAATGGTCATAATGGCATTTGCTAATGGTTGAGAAAGCAGGCTTTGCTGTCCAAGCAGATGTAAATTCTGCTTGGAAAAAGTAGGTTTGCTTCTTGGTTAGCGTTTTTCAAAGGCCATTGCATGAACAGATGGAGAAAATGTGTATTCTGGAAGGGTAAATTTGCTATGGGAAGGAAGAGGCCAGCTTCAGATAAAGAAAAATAGGAGAAGCTAGAGATTATTTAGAAAGTTTAAGTGTCAGTTTTTACCTTACAAACAGTTTATATTGTATCACCCAATAGTGAAATATTCATTGCCTGTAGCCTTTTCTGGCAACTGTTATTTAATATACGCAGTATTGAGAGCCATTCTGGTACATTGGTGGGTTGATCCTGGTTGGTGACTGCATTACAGAATGGATGCGAACTGGCTATCATGTTAGACAAGAGCGTTGAAAGAAGTGAATTGCTTATTAACAAGGAAGGTTTAATAATTTTTCTATCGGAAGGGGTTATTATACATGTTATTTTTCCATCATTTTTCTTGTATGCCAACTCTGTTGGAAATGTATAAAATTTAAGCTCATAAATTGAATGTTCAAATGTTTGTAAAGCATTAAACTACATATTTCAGTGGTCATGCATATTGTTCCTTAAAAAAATAATTCATCTCACTAGCGTACACAAGATGATTTTAAAGCTATGATGACCTTAGTACTTTGACTATGGAGCAATTTTTGTGGTATGCTTTATTTGCAACATAGAAGTAGTCCATTATGCTGAGATTTGACTGGCCAAATTTCAAGATGGATTATATCCTTGTAATTCCTCATTTTGTTTTCAATAGTTTTGGTGCTTTTGATTCTAAACAATAGCCAGATAAGATTTTAAATTATTGCCCACTTGAAGTTGCACACACTTCGTTTTACCATTTTATTCTCCTTGATTTATGTATTGTACCCTGATTGGAAGCAATCATCTGCATGGGGAAAGATTTCAAATGTATGTCACTGCTGATGCTATGAATATTCTGTAGCTAGGTATATATTCATATTGGTGGTAAGGATTTCCATCACCTGTTTCAATGACATATTATACTGCAGCTGTAGACAAGTCACATCACTGCATTTGGTGCATTGTATATCCATGTATATTCTTAAGTGCATTCATGCCTTGTACTTCCTTGCACAGTTGTGGAGTACCATGTCCACTCTACTTTGAGGGTAAATTCTTTAGGTCATTGAAGTAGCCAAGGCCAGTGTTGTGATGAATGTGGTGTACTTTAATGTGGAATGGTTGTAATTTGTTCCAACTCATGCTCCATTGTGGCCAAATGTCATGGATTAAACAGATGGGTGTTAAGTGCTTTTCTGGATTTTCTGAATGCTGCTTGGGAGTGCAGCATGCTTGCTCATAAAATTGGTATAAGTTGTGAGCCATATCTGAAAGTATGCTGCATCCTCTGATAAGCAGGAGTAGTCTTAATGGTAGACAAATGTTTATTTATTTACTTCTTAATTAGATAGACCTTATTGATCTCTTGTTCCATTCTTGTATTTAACATGATGGTAAAACAGTGCAAAAAATGAATGTGCATGTGAATCTCTCTAATTTATCATTTTCGAGTCTGTTTCGTCTCGGCATATGTATAATAGAGTTAATTATAGTGAAGCAATTTATCGCCATTACTTTGTAAACAGTAGGGATAATTAGGAAGGAACATCAACACACTGTCACATCTCAGGAAGTGACATTAATTTCAATTAGCATTTTAGTTTCTAGTATGCAGGAATGTGATTCAGGCATATCAATTTCAAGGTAGTTTGATGTTATAAAGCTTCAGCTCTCATTCACGAAATGGTATGAATTTGGAAAGGTATGGAATGCATAGCCTGAACTGCCCAGTCTGGAAAGGCACCATACTAAACACCCACTGATTCAATGAAGTGCTATACGTTTTGTACGAAATCATGGTTTTGGTTACAGACCTTACCTGTAGGAAGTGTGAGGGGTATAGGAGATTGATTGGGTGGTGGTTGAGGAGAGTAGCTTAGGAAAATGGCAAAAAATCTGGAAGTTTGCTTCTTGAAGTAGGTGTGAGGCAGAGTTCTGCATCAGGTGCAACCTGGACTCAGAGCAAACCTGAGCTTGAGTCTCCACTGTATGTCCAAGTATGCCTGCTTGAACAGTTTGTGTGTTGAAGCAGGCAGAGGTCTTGTACTTGAGACTTTGTACTCAGTGCAAGAGTAGGGTCTTGTACTCTATACAAAGAGGTCTTGTACTTGCTAGTTTGACTTGCGTGGACTTATATGTGAAGTTGATAGATATGTCACATGGGCATAGTGGGACTGGGATTGTGGAATCAAAGATTGGAATCCTCTTTAGCATTATATTTACTGAACTTACTTCTGTACAATGGTGAAGCATGGCACTGATAGGAGGGAGGAAGGAAGCCAGACGGCAGTATCTGGGGAGGATTGAGACAGCAGAAGTCTTGGTCTCCTCAAGAGAGGTCTACAGTCTACATGAGGAGCAGTTAGAGGTAGCAGCAGGCTTGGACTTAAGTGTGAAGTTGATAAGCCCACATTTCTGGTAAGGGGGTGTATACATAACCTATCTGACTGCAGGGTGTGTAGACCTACTCATCATTGTCCAGTTCACTAAGGCCTGACTTTGAAGGAGTGGACTGCGATTCCTCCATGATAGCCTGCCCATTGAAGTGCACCAATGTGACTTTGGCTTTGCCGGTTAGCAAGTGTAGCGGCATTCCCTGCCAAACTTTTTAAGGTCCGGTTGAGTATGCCCTATGTGGAACTCTGGCATGAGGGGAAGCTCTGACATGAGGGGAACTAGGACGGATGGGATGGTTACTCTCTTTGGCTGAAAACTCTGCTGGCTGTGTTCTATTCTTCTGTTCTGAATTCTAGGTAGTCTATGAGAAGCTGTGGAGAAACATAAGGGGATTTTGATTACAGGAATGATGGTAGGGTACCAGTGGGTTACTAATGGGTCATCGGGTGCTTGGAAAGGGAGGGTGGGTGAGAGGTGCTTGGGGATATCACTGTGAGGTGGAGGCGATGGGTGTGGAATATGGGTCTGACTCTTGTGTGTAGAATGTGGGCACAGAATTTAATTATGAGTCATGGGTGCAGTCCTCAAGAGTAGGGTGGCTTCGTCATAATCCATGCACAGAAAATGGCGGTGGAATATGACTGAAGAGCCTGGGTGTAGAGCTTGTCTTTTGTGCGCTTAGGTGCTAATCCTTTGTGAAAGCCCAAGAATATTAAGGCTTATCTATTTTTATGGAATCGGGAAAGCAAATAGACTTTTTAAAAGTATATTTTTAAGTTCTTTTCCAAACCATTCAATTATTTCATTCATTATTCAGTTCAGATCTGAAGTAATATGTAAAAGAGTATTTACAAACAAAATATTCAATGAGTTGAACAAAAGAACATTTCATTTGAACTTCAATGTTAAACTACATGATGTAATTTGGTGCCTTTCCGAGACAAATTTGTCAGTAACTGATAATTTCATGCCTCTGTCCTCTAAAACTTTACTGCAACAGATGATGTCATTACTTTCTCATTGCAAACTTAAATCTTTTGTGCAAGATTCGCATCACATTCCTGCAAATTAAAGCATTAGCAGTATGTGCATGTTAAGTGCATCTATATATCTGGCAGTGACATTTAAGCCTTTGCATGAATGTAAAATGTGTGCCATAATTTGCTTTTGTTAAAGGCAATTTTTGATTTCACAGGTGGAAATGTTCCTTCTTGGATACACGCTTGGAGTTACTCTACAAGTTGTTCGGCCTTCAATGTTTGGGACAAATGAATTTATTTGCTGTTACCCTGATTGGAATGTTGGGGCTTGGCCTCAGGTTTCATTGATAGCAGAAGATGATCGTCATTACAATGTTCTTGTTAAGTGAAATGTGAGGTAATATGGTTGAAGTTTTATTCATTGTGATTCACATGGGTATGTGAAAGGTGCCATTTCTCATAGTAATGGAGATATTGTATTCATTGTCGAATAATATTTATTTGTCTAATCATGGACTCATTTTTTTTTTTAAGATTCCTGGTATTTTGAATTTGTGCGAGAGGAATTCATTATAATTGTATGCTGGTTTAGGAATAAACAATCAGGAATTTGAAATGAAATAGAAGTTGGTAATTAATATTTATGATTGTGAGCATGGTAAATCATTAAAGCATTTCCAATGCAAATGAAGATATCTAGTCATTAATTTGGTCAAATTGTTATCCATGAATTTTATAATATTTCTTTAATCTTTATTTTCTCTCTTTTCCATCTTAAAAGCTGGCTCGAATGTTTTCTAGTTCATACATGCAATTGTGGAAAGCAAAGGTCACTGCTCACCCAGGCAACATATTTCATGCACAATACCAGCTCTTCATGTGAATTCCATTTAGATAATTGTCCATGACCCTGGTTCGTTGTTTCATTTCCTCTTGCATGAGGCTCTTTATTTGCGTGGGTGTTTTTGTGTTTAATTTTTTTAGTTGCTGCCTGATTACCAATTCATAAAAGAGAGGTCTCTATGTTAGTTGTCCCATATCAGAAAGTGTTGTCATCAAAAGCAAAACTACATACTTTATATTTTGTCTGTTTAAATTAATGATTGACCCTTCATCTTTATCAATCCAATGTAGACATCAAAACCTACGCAATATGGTCATGATGCTGATAGTTGAGGACATTAAAAGTAACTTTGCAAGAATCAGAATAGCCCTCACTGGGTCAACCATTATCAACACTTTCAACATGGGGAAATAATATTTAATTGTCGCCTGTGACTGAAACTTTTTAATGACTTTCAAAGAATATGATCTCAGACAATGATAGTCATTCACAGTCTCTGGATAACACCCAGTGGACAACTGAATAGCACCATGCAAACAGTGGTGCATTAAGGGGGATGCAGGAGGGGTGGCCACCCTCTTGCCCCTTCCCTAAGTACCTATGCACCTAGTACGTAAAATGGGAAAACTGGTGGTCTTGGGTATTACATAACCCCTGAATGTAGCAATCAGACACCCCCCCCCCTCCTCATAACAATGGCATTAATGCCTCCAGATGATGATCGTCATATGTCAGCATTTAAAGTATTAGGCAACGAAAAATGTGGTGCAATAAAAACGGAAAATCTCATGCTTATAAAATTCATAGCTTGCTTGGTGCTACCAAAAGAAGAATTGAAGGTGAATCATGATTCTAATGCATGCCTTGTGTTTAATCAGGATATGAGTATTTTTGAGCATCATATTTAGATATTGGAAGGGAATATTATTTCAAAGGGAACTTATCCTTTTATGAGGTATTTGACGTTGTAGTTCGAATTTTTTGAAAATAGGTATAATTTGAGCAAACTGCATTTTGAATTGAAAGATGATTCACACAAGTGGAAGACAATATTGAAAGGAAATGTTCGTACTATGATTTCACCACTAAGGCATTTCCATTGAGGGGTATAAAGTGACCGTGATAAAGACATTAATATCAGTTTATCCATGACCCTCTTTTATTGGTCGGTATTTATAAATCTAAAAACATTTAAAAGTTTAGACATCTTTTCGTGAGTATTTTCATGAGAGCTTGTACCTAAAATCAGGATGTCATCTCAACAAAGGGACTGAGAAGGATGAGGTTATAGAGCTGTGGGTATCGTGTTCCTCTATGATGATTATTAGCTTATCAGTTTTTTTTTGGTGCTGCTGGATATTTCTATTACTCAGCTGTGTGAAGCAGTTATGGTATTAATTCAAAAAAGAGCAGTTTCACAATAGAATGTGAAACCGTTCTTCACCTCTTTTTCTACCCGATGGTGTGGATTGCATTGCATTCTGAAACTTCCAATTTTAAGAGCGAATTCCAGTGATGGGTCCCTTTCACATCTGGAGATAATTTTTCCATCTTTAATTTTCAATCTTGCAGCTGGGTAACCAATATTCCTCTTGGAGTGAATATTTCCTGTGAACATTAGGACACTTACTGTGAGACCAGGCTTGCACATAAATTTAGTCTTCTGTATTTTTTAGCTCATAAAATAGCCAGTCACAGATTGGGCACAGCCAGACACAGAAGTCATTGTCATTTTTTATCTCTTACACTTTTTAGGTGATGCTGCCATGTTTGTGTTAGGTACCAGCTAGTTGCTGGTAATTTGGATAAATTATACACTATATGTGGCTGAACTCTTATTGTCTAATGTTCCACTGTCTGATTATCCAAGTTTCCTCTGTCAGCAAGCACCCTATGCCCTCACCTACTCTCTTATTTTTTAGCTCTTTTAGTCTACAAATTTGTGACATTTTTGTCCTAAAAGAAATTTCCTACCGTAGGTTAGTTATTATTTCAAATTACACAGTTGCACAATAATGAGTCCATGGATTCATTGTTGTGTAATGACAGACCAGGCTAGAGAGCATGGGGATTTAATGTGTTTAAGTTTTATTATTTACTTATCCTTCTCAAGTATTTTCATTAAAATGTCTGATTCATTGGGAATGAAAAAGTTTGTTGTTTCAAGAAAAATTGTCAAAGTGGACACGATAGGATAACCCTCTTGAGGATAATCTGTGGCTAGTAGTGGTTGACTATATCACCTCATCAAGTAAGGGTTTTCAGTGACCTTAACATGTTTATTGTGAAATCAGGGCTAGAAGTAATCAGCTAGCAGCAGGGGAGCTCTGAGAGTTAGACCTTTGGTGGTTGATGGTAGAGAGATTTTTCATTCTGATTGGCTGTAACTGTGAGTTGGAAGAATTATATTCTCAAGAAGCAATTGCATTAGGCTCCACCAATCTTATTTAGATTCATTTGTGAGGCTGATGAAATTCTAAAAATAGAGTTATTTCTTTCCAATTACTATTATATCAGGTTTCTTTTCCCGAATATTAATCAGTGAAATCAAAAATACTTATTGCTGCACTGATATATAAAGTCTCACAATGCCAATGGGGTGCTCTGTGTAACTAAGGCTGTCTTTTGAATCCTGTTAAATTCACTTGAGTCTTTGTTAAATGATGAGATATACTCTGCAAACAGTTTTAGCTGCCCAACATGTTTTGGAGAACAGAAGTAACAGTTATCAACTTAATGATAAAGCAAGTTATAAAATAAAGTTGCACAAGACGTTTCAGAGGTGAGCCTGTGAAGATTGAGTGTGATGTGTAGGTTTCTGGGTGATGGAGGGTGACTCAATGTTTCTAAATGTGAATCTACCAGCACGTGCATAAGATGTTGAAATTTTCTCGCACAGCTCCTTTAAGTTTTTGCAAAGATTGGGTTGGTGTGGTGGCTAGAGTACTGGCTAACCGTATAGATGGCCAGGGTTCAAATCCCTGCAGAGGAGGATGTTTTTCTGAGAAAACCCAATCCCTACTTGAGTGTCTTGTGGAGGGCCCTGCAAATGCAGTACTCTGTCTGTCAGATGACATGTTAAACGGTGGTACCCTTGGCGCCTGTCATTAAGAGCAGGCTAATGCTGATGCCAGGTTTCTATCCACCCTCCCTCCCTTACCGGTCCCCTATGGTGCAAATGACCTTAGCTGTCGGTTGCCTCCCAAAATATCCAATCCAATCCATAAGTTTTTGCACCTGTTATACAAACTTGTGCTGTACATGACTGCCTACACCCCCTCCCCATTTTATTCAGATAGGCAATTATTTATTGTAATTTGTGATTTTATTCAGGAAAAAGTTCCATTTGAGTCCACTTGAAAGTGTGGTTCTGTAAAAACAGAAGTACTGCTTTTTTTAATGCTCGTAGCCTGTGCACAGAAACCTTATACTGACCTGGACGAGTCTATTTAGCAAACAGCTCCTGCTTGGGGGTTTGGGTAAATGAGACCATTCACCCTCAGGACTTCCCTCAGATCGTGTGTGACAGCTGCTTTTTCAGTTTCCTTATACTCCTGAAATTACTTTCACTTCAGCTTTCCATTAGTGGACACCTCTTCCTAATGTGTTGGCCGCCCTGCCAACCTTCCCTCCCTTTCTCTCCCTCGGAACAGGACAATGGGAGAGGTTTGCTTTCTCCTCCCCTGAACATACTCTGTAGCTGTAGATCTTGGGATCAGAACAGTCCACTGCGTATCTCTGAATTATAGTAGAAGTTTTAATTTTGGGCTGAAAATATGTATTGGCTAAATCTGCGAGTTGGGCAAGAATCTAGGGGACGCAAATTGCTTGATGCCTCCAATTGTTGATTGAAAAAGCAAACCATCTGAGGTGCATGAATAAATATTGTAGCTAAGAGTGACAAACATTGAAAAAAAAGAAATTCAAACTGTCAATAAACTCACTGATATAATCTTCAACACGTTGCGTTCATGTAAGATATTGTATTAATTTCCCAGTTCCTAAAATTTTCAAAGCAGCTAGTTAAACAGCTCATTGCCATCACTTAATAAAGAGACCCACCTGCTCCTTGTGCTCTGCACCATCACTCATGAGTGACTCTCGCACTCTATGTGTTTACCATTGACAGGCATACAAGGTCAGGCATCCGTGGCTGACTGACCTTGTGTGTTTGTTTGCAGCAGCTTTGGCCAGTGAGTGAATGATGACAGAGATGCTTGCTCCTAATGTGCTAAGTGCTAAGGCAGGTGAATTTAAGGGTAATACACTGAGCAGGTTCTGGATGGAAGTCACCCGTAGCTTTCACTTTGAAGTGTACTCAGCAGTCCATTTTGTGGAGTATGCCCATTGCCAAACTCTAGTTTGTATTACCCAAGGAAAATTCTTAGACTGATAAATTCAACGTATCCAAATCACATCCTCTGGTCTAGCAAGTGAAAAATGTGGACAGTGTAGGAATTGCATAATTTTCATTGAGTGCAAAATGTTTAGGGAGTGCTTTCAGAAGAAGCTTGTGGGCTCATATCAAAGTAAGAATTTGTTGGTGAATGAAACATTCAATTCTCCTGTTAATATTGTCATCACTACAAATGAGAGGTTAAATGGCCGAAGGTTGTCCAATTGTGGTTGTTATATCTTCATTAGAGACATCCCTGAATTTCGGAGGAATCTTGTGAAATGTATACACTTGGCTTGTGAGTAAGATAACTGCTCAGAAAATGCCAAATGGCTTCAAGTACATGTAACTCTTAAGATGGAGGAAAGTGGAATTCTGAAGTAAATAGTTCCTAGAATAATTCTATGATGTGTTGACGACTAATATTTTTTCTAGATTATGTTAATATTTACCTCACTAAAGAGTTAATATTGAGTCTTTCTCAGGTTAGATTTGTCTCATTACCTGATCATAGCACATCTGTGGTCTCCATTATTCTAGAAGTCACATTTCTGATCATGAAAGTTGATATGCACCATGGTAATATGCTTATTGGAATTGGGGATAGTGTGCTGTCTCCTCGGGTTGTTGGTGACATATATTGCTCACAACTCTCTGCTCTTAATTAGAGAAATATGTATGTAAAGTCCACACATCAGCAATGCTGTGGTTGCCGCCAGCATATATAACTTCACACCTCAATCATAATGCATGATCTAAACTGGTTGAGCTAGCAATTCAGGTGCTGTTTGCACAAGAAACGTTGTGAAATATGTAAAAATAATCCATAATTCCCATTGAAAAACTTCTATGTAGCACCTTACTTCATGTTCATGAGGTAAAATTTCAGTATTGATCTCTGAATCATCATATTGAACATTAATATCCATTCAGAATAATTTGAAAGGCTATATCTAGAGCATTGATAGATTACTCCCTCTCAGTTCTCAGGTTTTTAATGAAATTGCAAGTGCTAGAAATCCTCCTTTCCATCCATTTATGTAATTAATTTCATGTGGAAGGAGAACTGTGTAAGTTTGAGGATCATCCTGAGGGCAAAATCTGGAGAATCTTTACTTTGTTATATTGTCTATTCTGATCTTCTACTTGTATGATCATTTCCAAGTGACTTCACTCTTCTGAATTTCAAGCTTAAAGGTAGACATAAATGATATCTCATTATGGAAACAGTCTGAACCATCAAAAGAGGAATATAAATTAGGGTTTATTCAAGGTGCGATTAATCTAATGAGGTGAAGGCCAATTGTGGGAGCCTGCTGTGACTTTCTTGCTGAACTTGGGGTCATTGATTTATCTCTTACCTCTGGTGAGGATTTGGTGTTGTCTCATTATCATTTATGCTTGGTTGAATATGGGTTGGAATATGGCATTGATCTTGGTAGTACCTAAGAATTTTTTTTTGTTCTTAAACATTAAATGGAAGTTAGGGCAATGGCATCGAAAGGTTGAAATGGGTGACATTTTGTCCTGGTTACAGATTGTTTCAGGCTGAGTGTGCAGGTAAGACTTGTCAAAAGTTTGTCTTTGACAGAAAGTCTCAGTGAAACTTTTTCCTGATGTTGAAAGTTATACAGAGTAGATATCATCTGTCTTGACTGGAACTGAAACTCATATCTGTCAATATGCTGCGGAGTGCATAGTCAGTTAAGCTTCCGCCTTCTCCCTAATGGATTTTTCTCACTAGGGTAAAGGATGCCACAGATGATTAATGGGCTCAATCACGTAGTCTAGCTCAAGTACTGGTCAGTGTGCATGATTTACCCTTTGTGGAATTTTTGCACTAATGTGCGTTTGCAGGAGATGCTGTGAAAGATGACATCAAGGATAGTTCATAGTATCCTCAATATTTCCAGATATTAATGATTGCAATAATTGTATGATCATCATAAAATTGTTTCACAATAATATTCTTAGGAAGTGACTATTACCAAATAACTAAAGCTTTTTATACTACTAGCCTACAATCAAAGAGGAGAGCAGTCCTTTGAGGATACATAGGCTCGAAGAATGTTTTCTGCACTTTAATCTAATTTTTATGTATGGTAAGGAAATTTTTGAAATTAATCAGAATTTTATAAGAAATACATGGGATTTTGTTGATGCAAACTTCAGAACTCCCTGAACATACCAAGCTGTATCACTTTAGTATTGAGCTATCCTCTCCTCACAAAATTACTCTTGTAATGAGATGTAGAATTGTTATTAATGAATTACACTTTAGCTACAATGTCCTTAAATAATTCACATTAGTCAGTGTTCCATATCTGTGCCCATAATTTGCGTAGGAATGACATAACTTAGAAAGGAGAGCTTTGGATCAGAGATTTTCAGTGTGGTAGCATCAAAGTGACATAAAATTTGATTCCTATTGGTGTTCATAATTTGACATTTGGTGTTGTGTTTCACATGTGGCTCTACTAGTAAAATGGCTGATAAGTGAGAGATTTATATGTCTGATTTCTGTGTTCAATGGTTTATGTTTTTGGGAAATGAATGTGTATGTACTTACAACTCAAATCTTATGGATGGCAATCAAAAAATATATATTTGAAAGGTGTTCTTTTTTAAGCCATTCCTTTATTTTTGCTGTGTGATGGCTGTTATCAATCGTCAGAATTCAGGAAAAATCTAGGCTGTGGTAGAATTTGTTATTGCTAACTTCATGCATGTTAAACATGCTACCAGATGTATTATTTTGATATTCTTGTAGGGTAATTATTTATATCTTTCATGAAAACACCCGGTAGTTCTCGGTAGTGTATTTAGTTTTAAAGTCTAGACTGTTGACAATTATCTGAAGTTATGGTGAAGGGTGTGCTTTTTAACCCAATGTAGAGCTATTTGACTAGTGACCGAGCAAACTTTTTTGATGGTATTTTAAGTGAAGTGAGAAAGTGATTGCTGCAAGTGATTTAATTGAATATTAAAACACCAGAGGTTACAATTTGCACTATATGTGTTTCACTGTTCAAATAAGCAATCAACTGATAGATATTTGCAAATTAGGGTCATTTTGATGGTGTGAAATTGTGATGAATTGGTTGGAGATTGATTGTGCTATGAAGCATTAAGTGGTGACATCAATATATTTTAGAGTAAAGGTATCTGTGCAGATTTAGCCAAGGATGTTAGTATTTTATATTCTCACAGTAAACCATTTAAAAGCATACATGTTTTTAACAATGATTGGCTCAGCGGGGTTAAGACGTGAAGTAGTGATATGTGATCATTGGTGGGAGTGTAAGATGAGTCCAGGAAGAGGTGGTATTTGCAAAATTGCTTGCAAAAATTACTAAATTTCATTGGCAGATGTACTTAATCCCCTTGTGCTTGCATTTGAAAGCTATTATGTACATAATTAATGGCTTGCTCACAATCATAAGTAAGATTGATAGAAGTGACAGGGTGATTGTCATGGAACATTGATTGTTGCAAAGTGTTTATCAAGTTTGACATCATAAGTGCCAATGTACATAGACCTTGAGTGAAAATGTTGGTAATTGTCTGATTTAAGCCTTTTCCCTGTGCTTCTCTCACAATGGAGCCTGGATTTAGTGCCTGAGTGACAGATAATTTATTTATTTATTTAAATATAAATATATATAGTTCCCTGGATGGTATTAGCAGTTAGGCAGCACATAAGATGCCCTGACAGAAAATGTAATGACAGGCACACGCAAAAGAAATTGATTACTTTTATGCTGCTATGTAATTGTGTTTCATTTCTTGATGTGTGTGTGTGTGTGCCTGTTTTTCCATTCTCTACTAAGAATAATTTTGTGCACATGCATACTGATATATGCTTGAGCCATCCAGGAAGTATGACAAAAAGGGAATTCAACAGAGAGTAACTATAAGTTGGGTACATCTCCTCTGCCTCTCTCTTTCCCTCATTTCAACTGGAATTGGAAAAAGGTGAGCAGGCTTGCGCTGAATGAGAGGCATGTTGAGTAGTTTAAACTCTCTGATTTTCCCATTTCTCCACCTCTTCATTCTTCTCTCCCTGTCTCTGCTCCTCCCTCCACCTCTTCTCCTCCGTGCACCCTGTCTCTCCATCGAGAACTTAGTGTGTCTGGCTATTGAAGTACTGGAAATTATTTAAATTATACATCCCTTTTCCTGTGTCGGGATCACTATTTTGGCTGTTGTACTTAAAGTGTTCCCTCGAGCGATTTTCCTTATATACAGGGTGTTAAAAAAAGGACCATTAATTGATAAATCAGTTGTAAAATTAAGAAAGACTAAGTGATTCCAGTCATCATGATTTTTTTAACTTAAGCCTGGTAACATCAAGTTTAAATCAAGTAACATATACAAACACACACACACACACACCCCTGGCAAGAGTTTGAAAATGTAAGACAAATCATAATTTGATGCTTTTTTGAGGCGGTGATAGTTTTTCTGCTGTTGAGCGATGAAATGCGGAAAAAAGAACTAATCCGGTAGCCAATGAGAAGCTTGTACAGGAGTTACTATGGTGGTGCCAGCAATGAAGATTGTGCTGGGAGAGGAGTTACAAGAACATCCATGTGCCTTTTTCACTTCAATTTGGCACTATTTTTGCAGCTGCCGTACTAGCTTTACAGTTTCTTGCCAATGGGATCTTTTCTCCAAAGTTCAAAGCTGAAGAGTAGAAAAACTATCAGACCCTCACAAAAACTATTGATGGAAATTCATAAAAATAATGAAAAAATAAAAATTTGTTTTAATCCACCAATTTATTTTCAGGCTCTACTAGTTTGACAGTGGCATCATCTTCAGTTGAAAGAAATTGGTGGAATAAAAATGTTTTCTTTTTTCATATTTATAATGAACTTCCATAAAGTTGACCCTGAAACCATTGAGATCATTGAGAGAGAAATTCATTTTAGATTTTTGTGCTTTATCCAGTGGTATTGGTTGTTTTTTAACACCATATTTGCATATATTAACCAAAGGTTTGATTGGGATGAAAAATAAGAGATACATTCTCAGGTGTAATCCTAATTATTAAGTGGTTTCAGAACCACCTATGTGAGGGACTACTTGTGTTTCTTTCTTATTCCTGTCAATCATGACTGTGACCCATGCTTGTATTTATGTTTGGCAAATATATGTGACATGACTTATTTGTTAATGAACTCAAATGTGGTGTGAGGGAAAGAGAGGTTTGACCAAGTTGCAGGGGCCCCAGTTTCTAAGATTTCATGTTGTTCTACTTCGTTAAACGATAGTATTGGTACTCTATTTTAAATTATAAATATGAGAGAAAAACTCATACAATTGTGGTACAATTTGTGATAAACAATATGCATGCATCATCAGTAGGTGTTTACCCATATCACTCGAGTTGGCCCATGTGCTAAAGATTTAAATGCTTGTAACCTGAGCATGTGGACACTTTTCTTTTCTTCCCTTTGAGCTTTAATCAAAATCTATAGTGCTGAATATAGTTTTACATATGTATGATCACAGAGGCCAACTTGAATGGTAAAGGGTATCAGTGCTGTGCGTGGTGTGCATTTCCTAAGAGAGCAAATTTCACAATAACTATGTTCATTTTGTGTAACATTGTTGAAGCCTAAAAATAATATTTTTTACCCATTGTGAGATTCATACCGAGTAAGTGGTGCAGTCAGAATGTTAGCAAAGGCTGCACAAATGTAGTGATAGTAGTAATATTCTAAGTGCCATTCGCAACTACTTACATGTACTTGGTTGCTGCATCTTTCATGTACAGTGTGGAGTCTTTATAGGGAATCGAAAATTTATGGTGAGTGAAACGTCGCTAAATAATGGAAATATGTCCCCAATGAATGGCTCTTCCAAGAGCTGATGTCGTGAAGTGGAAGATTGACAGTGTTGAATAATCAAAACATCGGAAGAGCATTGCACAAGTAACATTGAGGACAATTGTTGAATTCTTATGTAGGATGTCTTTTTTCCCTGTATATCAAAGTTTACTCCCCATGCAGACTGCATCACGTGTTCTATGACTGTATTTCAAAAGTTGTGTCATTCTACTCTTGTTTTCTTTGATATATTGAAGCATTATGCATTGGTGCTAGCCTGTTCTGTTTTAAGACAGTTTAATTCCCAAACAGTGATATTTTCCCTCTTGTAACTCCTAAACGCATAATTTATACTGCCAATAATAATTGTCAAAGCTTACCACTTGTTTTAGTTCAGAAAAAGGGGTTATTTTTCATGGGTTTTCCAAAATTAAAAGTCTTTAGTCCTATTTTTGTGTGTTTTTTTCCATTTTTCAATTTGAGATTTGCTCAAGAGTTGTGTAACTTTGGCAATTTATTCAAACTTTTTCACTTGGCATTTTACAGATCTCTGCATTCTCAACTGTCTATGTTATTGCTACTTTGATTGCCTATGTGCTTACGTTTGCCCATTCAATTCTGTAAATTTTGGTCATTTCCCTCAGGGTAAACTATTTACTTAAGCAGTCATATTATTTAAGCCTTACACTCCTTACTGTGTAGAAAAAGGGTTCATAATGCATCGTAGACATTTCATATACTTATGATACAATGTCATTTTTGCTGTCGACTTAATAGAAAAATTTGAGCATCAGTGAACAACAGTGCTGTATTTGAAGTTATCCTCAGTATTACCATGCCCAATAATTGGCGATTCTTTTCTCTATGCATGGTAAACCTTAGTCATAAATTTGTTGATTCTGTAATGGTCAGTGGGCTACTGTATTTCAAATGAAGTTATACAGTGCTAGCATTTCAAAATATCTTTCAACTATGGATTATAGTTGTGTCACTTTTTCTGCTTGAGTTTTCCGCTGGTGATGTGGATAGAAGTTTATCTTTGTGTGAAATTTAAAATCTGTTGCTGTTTATATATCTTTCATAGCTTTATGGATGTGTTTCTTGTAATGGTGAGATTCTTCATTGGGATACAAGTATTTTCCAGGGCAGAAGATATTAGCTGATCAACTGCTTTTGATTATAGCAGCCTGGTACTATTTTATTTAAGAATTACTACTTTTTTAATGTGACACCTTAAAAATTATTGATATACACAGATTTTTGCTTTGGATTCAGCGGGACATTCAAAACATGTGGGAAGAATTCAATTCAGTTGGATACGAATGTGTACATGAATGCTATTATTATTTTTGTCAATAAATAGTGAATTTTAAGCATATCTATTTATTTTTTCTCATCACACTGCCAGTAGTGGCCCAAAGTAATTCATGAGTCTGGACATCATTTTATTCAACCAAACTTTACAAAATTTATTCACCGGTTTTGATTGAATGTAATTAGTGTTAATTTTTTATGTATACTCTGGGGTTTCAGAAGGATCCTCTTGGGATTGTCATTTCTTTTACCGATTTTTAACCTATAAGCAGTCTCAAAGCTTGCAGTTATACAGGAAAAATGTTTATTGAGATTATTTACAGTGTATGCGCCTACCTTTTGAAGATTTGTGTAATTTCAACCTCAAAGTGTTGTGCCAATTTTATCACAGTTCCTTTCATAGGGTGGGCAACAAGAATGCTAATGAAGGAAAAGTTTTTACGGGTCTCTTAATTGGAGTTAGTCGTTTGAACAATACATGCACTTATGAAGGCTATTTGGGATGGAAATTCATACTGTAAGTTTTATATCTTTTGTTTGTCGCACTATTGCTCCCTTTTACAGTCCTTAGAAGTTACAGACTAGCCAACCCTATGGAAGGCCTCCTGTGGCTTTTGGTCATGTTGCTAATGACTTGGACTGGCATTAGCCACTGCCCAGCCGGAGTAGCTGCCAGCTACCGACATTTGCTGCCTACTAGTCATAATTCCAGTGTACTAAGGGATTGGCTTGCAAGAGTAATGAGTGCAATACTTATCCTTGTCTCTTAATACTTCTGTATCACCGATTGATGAAAGCATTTAAACAATCATCAAAGAGTGCTGCACAATCCTTGTATTGAAATGAAAGACTGCATCAATGAAGATAAGAATTTTTATGGAATTTAGTTTCTTGTGGATCAGGAATTCAGAAATGGAAGTGACAATAGATTGTCAGCAGTACCAATTTTAAAACTCGACATCCTAGCCAATTTATGCATTCTACTGCTGCTGATATATTGTTGTTACTTTCTTTTGTGTGGAATCAAAAAATATAGTGATACAAGATCCATAATGTGAAGTTTCAGTCATGATTTCACTTGGAAAATATAAACAAAAGCCTGAGAATTTTCTGGTTTTTGGTCTGTTGAAAAAAATGTGGCAGCTCAAGAATACATATGGCTTGGAACTGAGAGTATGAACTGATAAAAGTGGTTAAAGCCCCCCTGACTTCCCTAAACCTCACCATAACCAAGTCTCAATGTTGTATTAATGAAATTAGGATAACAGAAAATTAATTCTACCATATATATATATACCTCTTCTATTAATTAATAAAAGAACATAAAACCATTACAATTGGCAAGTCTTATTTTTTCTTATTAAAATTTATTCTTAGATACTCTAATTTTTAGTTAAGTATTGCTAGTACCCTAGTTAAAGGTGCTTTGATGGCTTAGGTCAGCTGTATGCCACTTGCACACTTGGAAGAAATCATGTATATGAAAGTATTTCCCTCTTTTGATATAGCCAAGCCTAGTGATTCTTGACTTAGGTGATATATGGTACCTAATGATGATAAATTCTGGTATTGCTCCAAAATAAATTATGCACATGTAATCCAATATGTGAAACCAAATGACTGTTTCATGATAACCTAAGAACTCAAATACACAACCATGAATGCATTTTCAACCAGCAAATGATAGGTCAGTATGGGGCTATCTCTAGTAAAGGATTGCAGCCTGTAGTAATAGCCTACAGCCCATGATTTCTCATATCCTTAAATATCTGTGTATTGTATTCATCCCTCATATCACATGTGCTGGACCTTGGAGATTGGGAAAGCTGTATAGCCAATTTTTCAGGCTTCACTTTATGAGAATCATATTGGATATATCCTCATCATTAACCCTTAAGCCGCAACATCCAGGGATACCCCAAAGAGAATTATTGCCATTAAATGTGATGTGTGGTAATATTACATGGCTGTGATATTATTGCATTCAGATGATTGTGATCGATTATTTAAATTCATCCTTTTGTAAATGAATAATCGGTTTCAATATTTTGGTGATATTGAAAAATTTCAACAAAAAATTACATGAAAGCATTTGTTACAAGTGTTACTTTCATTTTCTCTGGATTTTGGTTCAAGTTCTAAAATTATTGTATAATGTTCCAAAAGGTTTATAAACCACAACATGCACTTTTCCTTAAAATTTAATTGCTGAGAAACATTTCACTATGATATAGTCGGATACAATGTTAAGAGGATTGTAAGGGTGAATACAACAGTATACAAGGCAGTCCATCAATACATCCTATTTTTATAAAATTGGTGACTACAAGTTACAATGCTGCAACTGTCTCATACTTTGGCTAAACAGGTAGGAAGTTGAGTGTGAGGAACGTGAAGCTTGGTTCCAGAAAAAAAAATCAGCTTCCATATTTGTGAGTAAAATCAATCCAGTGATTTGGATCTATCTAGCTAACCATTCTCCACCTTGAAAGTAAGGCCTGGCATAATAAGTTCAGCTCTTTGTTATTACTGAATATAGAGATGTGAATCGATGCTAGTGCCTAGAATCATTTTGTTGTGTTTCACTTGTAAGATTTCTATTGATGACATATGTTCTGCCGGTAAACGTGTAAACTTGACGAAAGAATTAATGATGAGGAATCTTGTGTCAGTTACACATATTGATCAGTAAAGTTATTTGAAGAGCTCCTTTAGAGAGTGTGCCTGCATCCAGGGGAAATAACAAAAATTTTTGGTCCATCAAATGCCAATTTCAAAATACATTTGAAACTCTGTGATCTCTGCTACCTATCTAAAGAACCTCTATTCGAGGTCTTCTAGACTAGGAGTTGAACTACACACCTTTCATTTGACCACCATGCCCCCCAGGTGAGCTTCAAAGAATCCTCTATGCTGTTGCTTATGTGGTGCAATTATAATCTGAAATCTGACTGATGTGTATCATTTACATCACTTCTTTCAATTCACTGCATTCAGCAGAAAGTGCTTGCATAATTTTTTTCGTATATTCAATGGACAATATTAATTTTCAAACTTACTGTTTGACGAATGAAGTGTTTAAATTCCTGATAGTTCCTTTTTTCTAAATTTCTATCACCTGGTAGAGATTCAAGAGGCCATCAAGTTACACCTCTTGCATGTGTAATCAGTGATAACTGTGACTATATGTGATTAATAATTACAATAACAGTAGTATCTCAACCTTATATGACTATGCTTTCAATTGGAAGTGGCATATCTGTAGAATCATACAATCAAGGAAAATATCAGTGTATTACCAATGTTGAATGTATGTATAATTGGAAGCCTAAAGTTTTCAATTAATGAATTTACTGTAAATGGATTCCCTTTACTGTCAAAATGTATTTCCATTGCATTAGCAATGTACTTTCAAACACCTTGTGGTTGAATGGGAAGACTCCAATTTGTAGGGGCAAGTGCCTTCCAGGAAGACATAGAGCAATTAGAAGGTCGCTGCTGCTGGGGGTGTGGGGAACAGCCTGTGGGAGGGATGGCTCATCACCACATTGCCAAGAATAGAATAGAATAGATTTATTTGCCCAATAGATACATTACAAAAGGTAAAATCCATTACAAATGTAAGTACATAAGGCACGTCATTAAAAAAAGAGAAAAAAGTAAGCAGATACATATCAATCACGGGAAGTCAAATAGTCAAGGTTATCCCTTTGACCCGCTTCAACCAGAAAATCCACGTGGTGCACTGAGTGAGAGAGAGAGAGAGGTATTCCCCCTTGTTTTGACTGGATTCACCAAGCCAATGACTCAGAATGGAATATTCATTGATCGAAGTTTTACATGGTTAAATGTACGACTAGTCACATAAAAACAAGGTATTATTACATTATATATGGTGTGAATGTAAGTTAATACAATAATTTCATTTACATGAAGGCTCTTATAAATAGTTCTTAACACTAATTGCATTTGCCCAACAAATATTGCGCTGGTGGATTTTTAAATGAACTCCTAGAAGGGGAATTTTAATATTGTCAGGTAGATGGTAAGATATTTTTATGGTTGCAGTGGATGGGTTATTATTATATATGCCAGCACAATGTCTATACATATGAACATCCACACTTTGACATATTCTATGTCCAAATACTTGGGCATTTATTATGAATCTCTTTTTATCCACAAGGTATCCTTAGTTTTATTTATTAACTATAGAAATTAGTAAAAAATGTACCGACGTGGAAGAGTTAAAATTTAGAACTGGTTATCATATGGCTCACATGGTTGCCATACTGGCACATTTGCTAGATACCATATAACCTTTTCACACAAGAAATACTTTCTGGAAGCCAGGGAAGATCCCCAAAAGATAATTCCATAAGTTAAGTGTAATTGGCAAATACTGTAGTAAACCATTATGTGTAAAAGCATCAACATTTAGAAATAGAGCGGAGAAAATTATGGGAAGATGTTTTGCATGGAATGTATTCAACTTGGTTTGACCATGCAAAGTTTCAGATCCAGCCCAAAGAACAACCTTTATTTTTCTGCAGTCTTTTTTTTTTTTCATTTTCAGCCACTTTTACAATAGCGAAGTAATTTTGGAAGGACAGAATTGTATGAAGTAATATCTGTGGTCACTATTCAAAGAAAATCCCTTTCAGCCAAGTGCAAGGCAGAAGGTAATGAATTTCTGGTTGCACTAAGCAGAGCTTCTCTTGACCAACCACTTAGGTCAAGTATTTAATGACATAGAATTGAATTGGTTGAGTATTAATAAAGGGAATTGAAAATAATATGTTTTAAATGGAATGAAGTAAAAAAAAATGTCTCACCCTGATTGTACAGAAATCTGTTCCTGTCCATTAGACATGATTGCAACTAGTACTCCCAGCTTTAGTATGAACCAATTTACCTCCCCCACACTGCATTCTCAACCCTCTCCAGCGTTTGTTGACTTTTGCTGAAATACCTTGCAACATAAATTTGAAAGTGTAGTATTTGGCATTTAATTTTTGTGATAGATGTACCAAATCAATGAAAAAAGATGGTTTAGGAAATAGTTTTGGATGATTCCGTGATGATGTCATCCTATGACCCCTTAAATGAATCAACCTGCACTGCACGCTGGAGGTCTATCCAGATTATGCAAGAGTCCAGATGAGAAAGGGGCCCTCTGTCTTGTGACTGCACACTAAATCATTACTGGTAATATTATTCTGCTAAATGCCTGACAGAGAATTAATTCTGTTCAGTGATTGAAAAGTTTGATATCTAATAATGTTTGGGAGCTGCCTCTGACAGATAATTCAAATGGGACAAACCTTAAATTATGTTACAAATGCACTAAAATATTTCTGGTCAAAACTAAATCTCATGTAAGAACGAAGAAATATTTGATCGCTTCAAATTTTTTAGAGAGAGGAACATAGTACTTGGCAGTGAATCTTAGGTTAGTTCTCAAGGTATGGGTGTAGTCAGGATTTATGTTCAGAGGGGGCAGGACACTAATCTTTTACTAAAACACTTTGGAAATTTTTCATTCAATGTACAGGCTGTTCAACTCAAAGTTAGAGCTCAATCAAGCGATGCCACTGTGGAGTGTACTACAATATTTAAGGTATTTCAAAACCAATTATGAACAAAGTTAACTTTGCGTGCATACCTCTTATTTATACTTTTTGTCAAGTACCTACTTTCTTTTGTTTACTTGAGTTA
The DNA here is from genome assembly GCA_963169105.1 of Ceriagrion tenellum. Lineage (NCBI taxonomy): Eukaryota > Metazoa > Arthropoda > Insecta > Odonata > Coenagrionidae > Ceriagrion > Ceriagrion tenellum. The sequence continues at coordinate 103,848,332 of OY720638.1, read as the reverse complement.
GGGGGCCATCTACCCCTAACCAGCCCCAACTTGGCTACACCCATGATCTGAGGTGTACAAATGGCCAGCTTACCATCAGTTAAATTATGTGATTCCTTTGATAAGGAAAAAAGATTGAAAAATAAATTAACTGAGAAATTTTAGAAGTAACAAATTGGACTGCTACAAAATAAAGACAGTAGCATGTATTACCAGTAATGCTTGAGCTTCACTATCAATACATTCCTACCTTTTGTGGAGGATGATTATGTTAAAATACATGTAAATTCATGAAAAATCATTTCCTATTTACATAAGTTAATCACATGAAGGTTACTACATAAAGGTGTACATCATATGTACTAAATTAACATGTCCAGGAATTGATTAAGTATGTGTGTGTTTTAGAGTTAATTCCTTCTGTTAGTCCTAGAGATTAAGTAAGGGGGGTGGTAGAGAAATATCCTGAATGATCTTGAATTTTCTGGTAATTTTATCCTAGTGTGTAACTTATTAGTCTCTAGAAGCTCCGGAACTAGTCCCTCCACAAAAAATTCTGACTACCTTTCAGAATGGAGAACACATATCTGTTTCAATATTACTAAAAAATATTCCTTTCCACATCAAGTCCCCTCACTCATTGAAGATATTTATAAGTAGAATCCTGTTATTCCTACTGAAACAAAGTTTTAACGATTTGAGTGGTTATCTCAACTGAGTCCATTGCTTTTGCATTGATTTATTGTGTCTTTGTTTTTTAAAACTAACTCACTCAATGCCTAAGTTTTGACCATTGGAACCAATAAAGGTTTTATTATCAGTGTCAATTAAACTTTGACCCAGCAGTAAATATGTGGTACACTGTTTGTCATTGCCCATTGTGATTTAATTCAATGCTTTCACCCAATCCAATGTTCTTACAACTTTACTTTAGGATATAAGAACATACTACTGCAGAGTAGTATATTAGATGTTGGCAATCAGCTTTAAATTGGTATATTCAACTATAGATAGGTATGAATGAAAGGTTTGCCGACCTTATATTATCTAAAATTCATCAAAGATATTCCTTAACTTCCATATTTAGAAGAAGAGTACCTAAGTATATTTTTGCTTTTGAGTAAAAAGTCCAATTAGTATGTTCTAGAGCTTTACAGAATATTATTCTCTTTAGGCAACAGTAAAACCACATTGACCCATGTAGCAGTTGCAGCCTAGCACTCCTAACACTATATAATAGCAGATGCTACCTAGTGCTATATAGCACAGGAAAAATATAATGATAATCCGATGGTAAATAGTCCTCCAATCGCATCTCTGATTGGGGACTTCTGGGAAAACTAATATAGAGTCAAAGAACGCTTGTAAGGCACATTTTGAGATTTATATTCTGTAGCTAGTCTATTGCTATTAATAGGCGAAGATAATTTTTTGGCGAAAACAAACCTATTACTGCCATTGGGAAACAATCTATTTTTTTCCAAACACAAAAATTAAAAAAAATCGATCGGAAAACTGAAGCTTTTTGGAATGCATAAAATAGAAAAATAGATACCCTTGAACCGGCTTTTTTATCTAAACCGCTCATCGCGCGCCATTTTGATTATTTTATCGTCTTTGTAGTTGACTTCTCTTCTCACAGATGTCACACTCCAAGTTCGCGTTCATGCGAGGTCCTTCGTGGTCCTTCGTTCTTGTAGTGCACGTCTTCAATTCAGGTCCGTTCGTGCGTTTTGAGCCGTTCAGTGACTGGTCGCCGACGAGTGTGATCTTGAAAACAAGTAGTCATTTCGTCTTTTACAAGAACAATTTGTGGGGAAACCGGGCCATGATATATCGTCTGCGGTTTTGGTGGGTATTCATTTTTTACGTTTCTTGTCCTGTCAGGGTTTGATCCTCTAGGGAATCACAGCATCCTAATTGCATCGGTTCGCTGTTTTTGTTGAGCTGGGCAGCGCTACTACAAGTTGTACTCGCCGCAGACAAATGTAAATCCAGTTTTTGGAAATTACTCATGAATGTGGAATTTTTCGGAGCGATGTCAATTGCCTTTATCCTTTTCATTCATCGTTGCCTTAGTTGTACTACTGCCCATTATCGCTGCTACTTGGTCGAAAACTTCATATATTATTCTTTTATTGCCCTGCTTTCATATAAAATAATCGGTACTCCTTGGTTGACTGGTAATTGTGGGTATCTTATAAAATGTTTTAACTTAGATGAAGAATATTGCCTGTTGTTGCATACACAGCTATTCTATTTTCTACATGTTTTCTCTCAAAATTTGACTTCTATTACTGGTATACCTACACAGTTATTGTGTATGTTAACAGATAGTTTGTGGTATCATATAGTGTGCGGTCATGTCATAAATGTTTCGAGGTTTGGAATTGAAGCTCAATTTTATCAGCTGTAACGTAGTGCACGGCTGACAACTAATTACCTCCTGCCACACGCCTTTGAAGTGGCGTGCAGGGCTAGTTGACTTAGAAAAACTTCCATATCACGTTTGAAGTCATCAATCAGACTGATTTCAACAGTTAAGAGGACGCATTCTTTTTTTCCAAGAAAAGACACGGATTGAAAGCACGTATAAGAAGGTAATTATACTGAATGTGGTTGCGCAGGAAAAAAATTAGAAAGGATTGATTGTATTGCTGCGTGGGTTTATTGGTTATAAGCAAATCAGTGCGTGAGGAAATGTGTGCTCTGTTTTTCCTGCAGAATTTGGGGTAGCTGATGAAGAATCATGGTGGGGAATTATTATTAGGAGAGATAGATTGGGCCGCCCCTTTTTGCCATTACTTATTTATGAATTCATTGAGAAATGCCATGAGGAAGACATTTCTGAGGGAAGAAAATGGTATGAAGGTATTAAGGAAATTATCTAAAGAAATTCGGAACGATTGTCATACTTAGTGTGCCTTGTCTCAAACTAAGGATGTTGGTGGTAATTAACCAGATATTTATTTTTTGCTTTAATGGCCCTCTTAGGATTAATGGAAAAATTCGCTCATTTTTTATTTGGTTCATTCATAATGTTTTTCAGATTTGAATTTCATTGCCTCCTCTTGGTTTATCCATGTATACATTGGTAGATCAGAGTAACCGCCGGGATATTTTTTATATTATTCTTATTTGTAACCTTTTTACTGCCAAATGGCGTTTGCCACCTGATGTCGATACTCTGCAGTCCATATTAAACCACCTCCTGAAATGTACTGGCCAGCATTTTCAATTAAATTTAATTTTAAATTTTGATTAATTTTTAAATGAAATCTAAATGCATTACTTTCACTGCACAAGTCAAAACTGTATAACCATCTTCAAAAAAATAACCCATCATCAAAATAATACAAATATTTTGTTGTAGACCCCTAGTACTTTGATTCATTGTGCTTCAATCTTTATGGTCATATGGTATTTACTGTCTGCCTAATGCAAAGAGGCAACGGCTCTCAACAAATTTGATGATCACTCATTCAAATCCAAGCGGAGCCATGGAATTTATAAATTCAGCACTTGAGCATTAATTGTTATTCCGATAGTGGCCGGCCAATGCCCCAATTTTCCCCCTTTCTATTTTTTTTGTTTGTGAATTTATGGTGAAAAAGTATGTCATTCGCTCCTTATGGTTACGATGTCTCATCAGTTTTAGGGAGAAATTATTGCTCCATATTTTTCAACTCTGTGTTACATATATTTTCTTTTTCTGTCAATTTAAAGCTATCACTTTTGACGGATCAATTTAACGTCCTAACATGATCATTCCTACAGGGTAACTAAGTTGAACATTGAACGCTCATGGATATTGATGCAAATAACACTTGTAATTTTGTCATCATTTTCTCTGCAGGCTGTAATACATTTTATTAAGCTAGCAATCATAGCTGTGATTGCATTTGGATTTTGGTGGTTGGCCACCCTCGTACACTTTTATGTTGAAAGATGAGAAGAGAGCTACAAAATAATAATTATTTCATATTATTTGTCCTGTGGCGCAACTGTTTTTAAACTGAATTCCCAGTGGTGTGAGGATGGTTGCACCTATCTAAGATATATGTTGATCTAAGAAGGATAAGAGGTGCTTCCCATCTATCTTAGATCAAAGGAGCATTGTCATTTTCAGGAAATATGAAATGTTCCAGATTATTAATGATATGATTCGTTATTAACAACAGCAACAAATTGTCACTAATTTTGGGGGGTTTGGTTTTGGAATAATTGCAAATTTTCATGTATGTTTTCGTTCGGGAAAGCTCAATATTATACATGATCAGGTCATCCCTTGGAAAGTATCACATCACGTTCTGATGGGTGCAACCTAAAGTTTTTTCTGGCAGTAGATGGAGGTGGAGAGTATTACACAGGCTGGAGTTTGTTGTTTCAAATGCTATGCAGTTTTTCTGAACGATATGGAAAACTATGCCACAGGTAGTAGCATGTTCACCATAGCCAGTATTGGCACCTTTTCGGGAAAGGATGGCAACATCTGCAGGGGGTACGATCTCTACAGTTAATAGATAGGTTTCAGCTCTCCAGACTCAGAGGTAACAAGATACTGGAGGCTTCTCGACTTGAGAACTGAAGGTAATTATTTGTGTTATTCAAAGTAAAGTAGTGAAAACGAGATATTATCCTTGAATTCAATGACCTCAGAAGTTGAAATTGGGCTGGCTAATGGGAGGATGACTGGCCCTGTGACATTTTCTAAACGTTCAAAATATTCACATGACAACCATGGATTTTTCATTTGTTATCTACAAGTGGGCAGTTGCATAGCTCTTGGAAAGACGTGCACGTGAACATTGTATATACATTATCCCATTGCGATTGGGCTCGGGCGTGTTACGAATGTTTAGATGGAGTAATGACATCTTAAAGCAACAGAAGAAACATCGTATTAGTCACTAATAGGGAATAATCAATTTTTCTCTCAATGGACCGGTATTTTTTGTTAATTGTAGCTCGCAAAAGTTCCTGGCGCAAGCCTGCACGGCTAGTCGGGGAGGGAGAAGAGGAGGGGGTGAAGGGAAAGGACAAAGGTGTATAGAGGGAGTTCGGGAAACCAAACTATGCCGCGATAAAGGGTTAGATGCTTTCGCACGCGAGAAAAATGTTTCAAATCGCTTATGTCTGTACGTAGGAACTATATCTTGAGCTCTCTTCGTGAGACGAATCGAAACGGGACGGTAGCTAGCATTGAGTCATCCCGCTTCTCAAAGCTCTCGTGTTTGCAGCAGGTGGAGGATTTTTGTACTGGCTATCCGCACTGATCATCCTTCTTCCTTAGTTCCGTGATCGTCCTCTGCACTGCGACAGCAACTTGTGCGAAAGCTAAACTAATAGCCCTCCTCAGAATGTTTTCGTGAAGAATATTGCTTTAAATTTGGAATTTTCTATTCCTGGGGATTGTAAGCGAGAGGGTGAATGAGCTCTGTTAATTCCCGCTTGTAACATTTAAGTGTATCAGTAGAGTTGGTTAATATAGAAATAGCAAATATATATTTCAAAATAAATCATAGAAGCATAAGCCGAACGAGTGGTAACACACGGAAGCGTAGCACCGTAGCGTCGTCCGTAATATTTAACCGGTTTCGCGCCGAAACATCCCTGCGCCCAAACGGCTGGTGATTTTACGCCTGCGCCGAAATTTCTGCGCCGCCGTCGCAGATCGCCACCGTCTGTTAGATATCTCCCTCTTTCTTTTCCTTTTCCCTTGTAATTACAGAGCTCATGTTCTCTCACCCCCAGCCACTGACGTCCCCACGGGGCCTCACGTGGTATATACTATGTTGTTGCATTTGTTGATACATTGCAGCATTATGCGAAATATTAGTGCTTACATTTGCAGTGAAAAGGGTGAAGCAGAGTTGCTGCAGGCCTGGAATTGTAATGGGGACTGAGAAATTAGCCTGGAAATTAGTTTTTTCAAGTAAAAAATCCGCATTTTTAATACGCGAGGAGCACCCTTTTATGCTCTTTTAAATAAAAGATTAATCTTAATTGCCAATGAAAGAAAAGGGATTTTGACACCTATTCATGCATTTCAGTCATCATCAGGTGATCATCGGAAGGGAAAGTTGAAATCCCTTAAACGTGTGTGTTCTCCGAGCGCATCGGACTTCAAATCTCGGACGACACGCACGCGTTCAAAGGATTTCAACTCTTCCAGTTGATGGTCTCCCGGATGACCGAAATGAATGCGTTTGGGTCAAAACTCCTTTGCTTTTATTGGCAATACGGAATAATCTCTCACTTAAGTTTACTCTTCCATGAAAGAAGAGGGTCGTGAAGAGCTTGTTATGGAGTGTATGCGTTGTATGGTGCCGAAACGTGTACCCTCAGAAAGGAGGACGTGTATAGGCGTCATGAGTTTGAGACGTGGAGGTGGATGGAGGAGGTGCAGCGGACGGAAAGGAAGACAAACGAGGAAGTGCTCGGTATGATGGGCGAGGAAAGGGAACTTCTGAATGAAATGTGGGATAGGCTGTGTAGGTGGCTGGAGGAAGTAATAAGAGGCGACATGGTATAAACATTATTGCGCCTTCTTTTATTCGCCAGGGACTTTTAACACCTATAGCTCGTCAAAAAGTTAACAGCGTGTAGTTAATATGTTTTCTCAACTATTTTTGAAAATAAATCATGTTGTCTTCGCTGTATTTTTTTCAGGATAACAAGAAACCTACCGTTGTGAAGGAGTTTCAAACGAGCCGCGCGAAAAAAATGTCTCGAGTTTAAGACTTATGCGGTTTTTTTATTTGATTAATTAGAATTTCAGTCATATTAAAGTATATTATTGCGCCATTAATATTTCAATATTTTATTGATGCTTACTACAGCTGCAGAAATTAAAACGTATAATTCGAATATGGTCTCCATTATGATTAGGGTTCTATCTCGCTCAGACTACTTTAAGGTACCAAAGAATGGAACTTTCTCCTGGTAAAATGAAAATCTGAGCCTGGAAAACCTTGCATTTCATAATCTTCTACTTGTAGCAACCCTGAGCCGACAACGATCTTAATTCCAATTTTCCTAACGTCTTGTGTGTTTTCTTCATGATAAATTAACTCTTTACTTCATCACCATAAATTCCGGACCGTTTTTAACCCATTTTTCTGCATTAATTTTCGCAGTAAACATAAAATCTTCATATACAGTAAAATATTTTGAAATTGCCTTAACTTCTGATATATCGTGGGAATTACACATACAAAACATATGTGGCGCAGCATCAAAGAAACTAGGTTTTGTTAAACGTATAATTAGGAAGGTCCTCGGATGAAAAAGTCAAAGAGAGATGCTACTTCGCTCTGGTTAGGCCACACCTCGAATACGCCGCGAGCATTTGGGACCCTGGTCTAATGGATTTGACCAAAAAAATTAATAAAATATAAAGAAAAGCAGCGCGCTTCGTTAAAACCTGCTACGAGCGGGCATATAGTGTCTCACAACTTTTAGAGGGATTAAGGTGGGAGCCTCTAGAGATTCGGAGGCTACACGCTAGGCTTAGGTTAATTGAGAAATTCAGAACTGGCGTATTTCAGAGCGACACAGAGAATATTATCATGACTCCTCACTACATCTCTAGGTCTGACAGATGTGATAAAATAAGAGAGATTCACTGCCGAACAGATAGATACCAAAACTCGTTCTTTCCGCGAACAATAAGCGACCACAATAAAAATTGAGCTCCACTAAATACACTCCTATAATTCATGTCACCATTTCATCTCCAAAAAACTTACACCTTTACAATGCTAGTAACCTAACATTCCCTGCCACACGCCCAATCGCCGGTTTGCGGAGTATTATGTAGATGTAAATCTCGGTGAATGGTCGATTTTTTCCACGTCAGCCGATGGTGATTGTTTCCTCATCGCATTCAAATGAATTGAAAACCACTGTGATGAAAGTGGCTTCGCCAAGTCGAATACAAATAAATTCGTCGTCGGTTGAAACATTGGGTTGAAAGGATATATGGTAGCTATTGTTTAATTACATCGGCCCATTAGGTGATGTATTATAGTATCTGTTTGAGTGGCAAAGCAAGGCGCAAAGTAATGCGCTCGCACCCGACAGTACGTACTACAAATTGTAACAATTGTAGCGTTCTTTGGTTGAACGGAAAAATATGAAGAAAAAATCATCATCTCAATTTTTCCCGCTACCTCCTCATCATTAACTCTGTGTTTCTTCATAATCCTTCCCATAGACCTTGTCGGTATACACTTGCAGAAAATGTCCGGCTGCCTACGAAAAAAGCACTCTACCGTGGTAGCTGATGGCTACAACTTTCCTCATCGAATTTGGAGATCAGTTCTCGGATTTTCTTCCGCGTGTTGTCTTTTTGTGACGACAGTTTCTCCAGCCATCCTGCTGGCGTCTTCAGGTCGAAGTGACTTCGACCTGAAGACGTCAGCAGGATGGCCGGGGAAACTCGTCACAAAAAGACAACAAGCGGAAGGAAACCCGAGAACTGATCTCCAAATGCTGAAACACCGCGGAAACCTTCATACCAATTTCCTCATCGAAGTTCTGACAAATGTTGTGATGAAGACTACCTTTATTCGTCTTTAATCGGAATGAATTAACCGTCATTCTAGTGTATCAATCTCATTTTCATCCTAAAAGCCTAGCGCACTGAGGTCTCAATTAAAACAATCAAATTAACAAAATGCAAAGAAAGCTGCTCGCTTCGTTAAAAACTGCTACGAACGAAAATAATAGCGTCTCACAACTTTTGGAGGAATCAAGGTGGGGGCCCCTAGATACTCGGAGGCTGCACGCTTGGCTTAGCTTGCTTGAGAAATTCAGAACTGACACCTCACTATATCTCTTGGTCTGACAGAAGCGATGAAATAAGAGAGATACATTGCCGAACAGATTGGTGCAAAAACTCGTTTTTCCGCGCAAAATAAGCGACCACAATAAAATTGAGCTCCACTAATTACACTCCCATTAGTAACACCATCGTTTCACCTCCAAAAACGTTATCCCTTACATCTTTACACGGCTGGTGTCATTACACCCCCTGCCACATGCCCATGCGGCGGCTCGTATGGTAGTATGTAGATAGATGTAGACATCGTTAGCGGGATAAGGTGGACTTATCTCTCAAGGTGAAAGTTGTGATTCGTGTGTCCTAGATGAAATCAAAGACGCTCTCATGGAAGTCGTAGATTCTATTCTCAGAAGTTTGTTTTTTTTACTGAAATTTGTAATAGTTCCGCGTGTGTGAGCTGCTAAAAAGATCTACTCATGTCCGTTTTTGTTTCGTTATTCCCAAGTGTCGTGCGTCACTCATAGTCTCGTATTAATGGTAGCGTCTGATGAAAAAAGAGACAAGTGAGACGTGTAGTTTATGTGCTACCCAGTGAGCCGCCGTAGACACGTGTGGTAGGGGCTTTCATGCCACGAGCCACGGAAATGGGAAAAAGAGGGGGGACGGGACCGAAGTGAATCTTACACTAACGATGGGTCGTATGCCAGTGCCATGATTTTTTTGCTATATGCACATTGCGGCGTGGAAAGAAGGGATTTTTTTGTACCCACCAGTTCGGCAGTGCATCTCTTACTTTGTCGCTTCTAGAGGTTTCTAGAGGATTACATATGGTTGGAAAGGAGAGGGAGCTAGTGGCGGAAGTATGGAGGAGGCAGAAGAGATGGATGGGGGACGTTTTGAAAGGAGGGGGAATGTTGTTGAGGGTAATAGAGGGGAGAGTACTCGGGACGTATGGAGGAGGATTGGAATCATGGACGATATAAGATGAGGGAGACGATACGAGGATTTTAAGTGGAATCTAATGGTGGGTTACCGATAGGGGGGAAAACGGAACGATATGCCATAAATTAGGACGTTAGGGTAAGCACTGTCAAAAACCTACCAATCAGCTGTTAGAATACTCGAATGAGTCATATCAACGGCTGTAGTTCCGGGTCATAGTAATGTCGGGCATTGGGTGGGAGAGGTGGCTAGAGTACTGGCTAACCATATGGGTTATGAAGGTTCAAATTCCGGCGGAGTAGGATGTTTTTCAGAGGAAAACCGATCTCTACTTGAGTGTCTTGTGGAGGGCACTTCAAGTACAGTACTCCGTGTGTCGGATGAGACGTTAAACCGTGGTCCCCTTGGCGCCTTTCGTTAGGAGCTGGCTAATGCCGACGCCGCTTTTCCTGTCCACCCTTCCTCCCTTACCTGTCCCCTATGGCGCAAATGACCTTAACTGTCGGTCGCCCCTCCAAAATTAAATCCAATCCAAACCTCTTTCCTCTGTGTCGCCCTGGAGCTGGTTTGATCGGCCTGTTTCAAGTGATATAAGATTAGTGTGTGACCTCCGAACCTCTTAACGGCTCCCAACCTAGTTATGCGGTGTTACACTTTCTGTTCACTCCTAGTAGTTTTGACGAAGCATTCGGCTTTCTATAGTATTGTATTTACTTCGCGGATTCAGTCATTCTATGCAGGGTCCGACATGTTCGTAGCGTGTTCGATATGTGGTCTAAACAGAGCAAAGTAACTTCTCTCGCTCACTTTTTTACGAGAGCCTTCCTACTGTTCGCTTGATAAATCCTAGTTTCTTTAGTCCTACGCCACAAATGTTTCGTACGTGTTTCTCCCGCGTTAGGTCCGAAGTCAAGGTTTATCCGAGGTAATTAGACTTAATCAGAATCCTTTTAGCTACTCCTCCCACTTTTAAATCTAGTGTTGACGTGATTTCTTGTGACATGTTCATAGTTGAGAATTATTTCAGTCTATTGTGGAGTTGCTGTTGGAGAATAGTGGTTTCCAGGGAATATTGGCGATGGTCTGGGTCTGAGCTTATGGTATTTGTTGTTATAGCATGAAGGTGACGGGAAAAATGGTGGCTCTTTTTTGTTTCACATCCCTGATGTCACAGAAACGAGGATGATCATCCCAAATTTGTGTAGTAAATTTATCCTGTACTGGGAATGATTCCAATACCCAGCTTCCGCCAAAATTCTGTTGTCGAAAACAACCTTGCTGTGCTCGTGCGGAAGTACGAGGGTAAGTCAATAAATAAATCGCCAAACTGGATAGAGGCAATAATAATCACAGTAACTCCCTGTAATTTATTTCACTTTTATATATATCCACCCTGTACATTTAGACTCTTATCCTATCTCTTTACAAGTCCTTGAATGCCGGCAACAAAGAAGTCTTCTGTTTGCTGTCACCGCGTACGGGTATTACTCTTGGATTACGGCATCATCATTTTCAAAACGTCGGCCACCCAAATGATTCTATAGGGGCCCGAACAGATGAAAATCACTGGGAGACTGTGCGGTGGATTTTCCAAGCGCTCTCATTGAATTGTCTCAATGAAACGACATTCTGATGATGAAATGCTGACGTTTGCGACTTATTTATTGACTTACCCTCGTAGTGAGTAGACGATGGAATCTTCCACTATAAAGCTCCATCAGCGCAACTACCACCGAATTTCTCTATCCCTGTACTACAGTGGTCAGCAATGTCATTCCGCTAGACCGATGGAGTTGTTGACTCGCCTAAGAAAGATGACGTATCGAGGGGGTTGTTTTGGGTGTGAGCTTTTAAAAAAAGTAGTAGTTAAGGGACTAAGTTTCCATGTTTTTAAATGGAATACCGCTTTTCCTCGAGGAAACATAAGTTACGTAATGCATTTCGGCTTACTTAGCCATCATAATTTGACTAATTTTAGTTGTTTTCGTGTAAAAGGCTAATGTAATTCTTTTTAACAACATGGAATACTTCTACATGGTTGCCACAGGCCTAGGAAAACTTGGGAAAGTCATGCGGGATGAGAAATTAGGTCTGAAATGTGCTTTTTCAAGCCAAAATTACTTTTAATAAGTGAGGATAACATTTTAGACAATGCCCGTTGTCTTGTGGAATTAGGGTTCATTGTGGAATTTACTGACTTGCTTGAGTGAGACTGCGAAGCATTCATTGGGTCTGTAAAAATAAGTAGTAAAATAAACTTTCTGGACCCAATTTTTGAAAGTGTCGCTGATGAATGCAAAGCATGTGTTTCTCCTTTGACTCTGCACAGGTAATTCATGGCCATAGTTACGGTTGAATCTAGGAATAATATACCTTAAAAAAGGAAGCGGATTTTTTTCCTCAGCGGTGGTGGTGGTGCTGTGTTTGTTGCATGACATTAATCCCTCACAGTACATGAGTTTACGTGGCGTGTTTCATTCTCGTGCTTTAAAAAAGTTTCGCCTGGAAAAGTAAACATTTTAGCCTAGAAAAGTCCTTGAGTTTATTTATATGCGGTCTATATAAACCTAGCTTCCGCTGGTAGTTGAGCGAAGTATCATTTCACCTATAAATCTATGAATTTGGTCTCATTTAAAAGAGAAATATCTTTTTCTTCCAAAGATACCAAAATATACTACTTTCCGAGATTTTCGACAAAAAATACCAACCCTGTTACATTGAAGATGGTTAGTGTAGGTACTGCATAGAGACCTTATTTAAAAAAACGAGGAATTTTTACAGCTAAATCTCATAAATATTATCAGTGTGTGTTGTGTTTGTTTTCTTTACTATTTTGAAACTAAATTCTATTTTCACCGCAGTAGTTTTTTCAGGAACACAAGAAAACCTTTCCTAGTGAAGGAGTTTTTAACGTACTGCGTGTAATGAAATGTATCAAGGACTTTTATGTATATCTCTAGTTATTTACTTAGAATTTCTGTCGTATGAAAGTATATTATTTCACGATTACTAATGCGAAATTTAATTTATGCTCCATGCAGCGGCTGAAATTAAAATGTACAATTCGAATATGGTCTCCATTATGACTAGGGAACTATCTCGTTCAAACTACCTTGAGTTACCTTAATATTCGATTGAGTATGTGATTCGTAACGGCGGTAAATACAAAAATAAAACTGTGGGTACGATTTATTTTAGATTATATCGCACACCTCTGTTCGAATTTTTCAAATTCGGTTGCTACCTTCGAATCGCTTGCCCGGTTATTCCAATCTCTGGATGATGGTATGCTAGGTATGAAAACCGATGAGAAGACGCTCGAATCAAATAACCGAAAGTCTGCTGTAGCGTATCAATCCCGAAATCCCAGCTCACTTCACGTTTATGAAAAGGCTATGTCATTTTGCGGTGTAAGAAAACCTGTCATTTTACGTGTTCACTGTTAAGTTTGCATGAAATATTTGTATTCCAATTTTTGTGAGAACCTCTGCGTGGTTTACATTTGACTTTTTGTTTCGCTCTATCTTATTATTCTAAAGAGCAAGCCATGTTTGCCTTTTCCAGTCCAATTTTGTCTTGCGTTTTGACCCCTATTCCGGCTTACTGTTGAGTCAAAGTTTTATTTTTCCATTGCATTGATTGTGAACAAGAATTTCGGCCGTATACTCCAATATCTATGTCTGTGATGTTTCTTCATTTTATCGTTTAAATTAGTCTGACAGGTCGCTTCAAGGAAGGATACTGGAAGGCGTCTGACGTGACTGGGTTTTGATCCCGGATCTGCCAATTGCCGATCAGGTGTGTTAGCTAGTTACACGAGTCACAGGTGTGTTAATTGACCTTCGTACCTGACTGGTTACGGGTTCCAATCCTGATCAAAACGAATGATTAATCAATGGTGAATTTCATCCCTTTGTTGTATAAAAGCACAAAACCGATCCCAACCGTAAGAAGGGCAAAAGGGAATAATGCGTCGAAGAAGCGCGCTCAAGTAGCCACGATCTTGGCGTTCTCTGGATTTTCTTTAATCCGCCTTTCTCTTCAATCCCCCTTTCACTTCGGCACCGAAGGACACGTGGGCCATGCTTTCGGCTCCATTGTATCCGCGGTCCCTTTAAAGGGCAATCACCCTACCTTTGGGGCGACGAAATGTCGATACCCTCGCGGCTGACCCTGGTTCGGTGACCTTCTCCCAGGGAGACTCCTTCCCTGTCAACAAAGGGTTCACTGTCACGTTCCAGGTCAGGCGATACCTCTTTTCCATAGTTAATCTTCCCACGTGGTTATTTTAGCTCTCATAACTTTCCTGCGTGTCAACTAGATACTTATTACCTTCATAAATCACCTAATTTCTCACGTACGAATCACCACTATTTCATGCATTCCAGTTCTACAGAAAATCACGAACACGACATTCCTAAGCGTACAACTTCTTGCCTATCTGAAATGCAAGCATGCTGAATCTTTATTATCATCTCATTTCTGCATTCTTTTGCTCTTTTTAATTATAGCTGCGAAGCATCAACCCTGAGAAGAATGGGTAAATTTAAATAATACACTGAGAATGATGTAAGGATGCTCATGGATATGAATTCATCAGTCGGACACCCACTCTTCCGAGTCACCTTGATTGTCCGCTCGTCCGCGCTAAGTTAACAGCGTGAAGTGTTCAATTTTGCCTGATGATAATACACCTGCGCATACCATCGTGTTCGGGAACAAAAAATAGCGATATACCGAAATAAGAGGTCCAACCCCTAACGAAATATAACCGCCCTTTAAGGAAGGTCGTAGCTTCTAAACATTGTTTATTTAAGGTTGTAGCAAAATATTTCCGTAAATATTGTGTGCAGTCGAAGCAATAGATATTGAATGGTGATACCTCAACGCTTTTCGCAATTCAATTTTATTCTCTTGATTCCACCTTATCAGCATTTGTCGTGCTTGCGTTCTCAACACAAAAATAGTCGCCGCGGCGGGCGAATAACCCACCTGGTTAGTTGAACCGTATCAGTATGATCCAATATTGTAGACGTTTTCGAGCATTTCATCCGCTTGTATTGCGCGAGATGAGAGTTAGCGTAGTAGGAATGCCAGTAATGGAGACTGGGCATGAGGGTGGGTTGTCACGTGTCACGTTATAGGGGTCACCAGGTGGGGGTGGGTGGCGCACGGGGAAATACCGCGGCTAGCGGGAGAAAACTGGCAGTCTTCGAGTGCTGGTGAAAGAGATCCCATCCCCCGGAGGCCGCTACAACCCCGGGTGCCATCACCCAGAGACGTGATTGGAGATTCCAGCCTCCGACACTGTTAGGCGTCCCCGCTCCCTTAACTCGCCGCTCGCCGAGGAAGATTCACAACCAGACTCCGTATCGGAATAAGGGACAAAGTACCCAAGTGAGAATAGTCTGTGGTGCTTATCGGCTCCGCCTGGTCGGTCAATTAAGACCCGCTCCCCAGCTTTACTCGGCCTGACTGGTAGCCGTGAGTATAGGGGACTTAGCAATGTTTTTTATTAATATTATTTGGTGATCTGCCGGTTTAAGTAGGTTTGAGGTTGTTTGAGCGAGATAGTTTCCTTGTCGTATTGGAGACCGTATTCGAATTATATGTTTTAATTTCAGCAGCTGTAGGAGGTATAAATTAAATATTGCCAAATTAATGGTGCAATGATATACTTTTTATGGCTGAAATTCGAACAATAAGTAATTGAATTAAAATATCTGTATAAATCTTTAACTTGACTCATATATTTCGTGAGATGCGTTTTAAACTCCTTCACAACGGAAGGTTTTTTTCGATCCTGAAAAAAATTACTGCGGTGACAATATGATTTATTTTTAAAATGAGTTGAGAAAACATATGAACTACACATTGTTAATTTTTTGTCTAGGTGTTAGAAATTCCTCATTTTTTTTAAACGAGGCCTCTCTGGAGTGCGTTCACGTATCATTTTCCTTGTAACACGACTGGTATTTTTCATCAAAAATGTCAGTAAGTAGTGCAGTAAGAGGCTGATATTTTGGTAGCTTAGGAAGTGTGATATTTTTCTTTAAAATGAGACCAGATTCATTGGTTTATATATGAAATGATATTTCGCTTAAACCACCTTTATTGGAAGTAGGTGAACTTTCTCTTTGATTTTTTACTTGTGATAGGCTATATTTACCAATAATGTTTCTTTCTTCGCTTCAGCATGAGTCTTATCCTTCCTCATCCCGTCCATAAAAACTTCTCTTTTTCCACCCCTTCCCCGATTGCCCGAAATTCTTCCCGTTATCGCGGCCTTGAGTTACCCTGCGCCCCTCATCATTTCTTTCTACCAATGACGTAGCCTTCCCTAATTTCATTCAGAAATTCTTTCCTCACCAACCATTGCAGGCACTTCCTCATGTGTCTTCTTTTCATACCGCCGCGTCTTCTCAGCACTCCTTCACACCCACATCTCTAACGCCTGGAGCATCTTCTCATCTTCTTTTCTCCAAGCCCACGTTTCTGTCTCCTACTGTGCTAAGCTTCGTATTATACCGTCACCAGTCTCTTCTTGGTATCCTTACCTTAGGTCCCCGTCATCAGCTCCCTCCTATTGCTAGGCGGTTCTTTCGCTAGCGCCATTCCCCTCCTTATGTCATTACTACTACGCCCATTTTCTTATAGCATGCAGCCCAATTATTTAAACTGCTCTACTTCCTCCAGTTCGTGCCTTCATTCTTTTATTCTCAGCCTCGTCTTCTTAGTCCTGGAAAGCCTCATTACGTTTGTTTTCTTCTGAATTATCTTCTTTTCACATTATCCGATATGAATTTCTATAGAATCTACCAAAAGCTTGCAATCCCATTGATGATCGACTAGTCAAAGCCTAGCCGTCCATGAATCTAACCGGCTTCATTAGTTGGCCTACTTCATTGGATCACACGTCTAACTTATCCAGCGAAGTGATACTAGAATTATATATTACATTTTTTTGCGTTGATTGAGTGTGTGCTGTCTTGGGGTTTTGGCGCAGTCTTCGAAATTTTGGCGAAAAATACATTTAATGCGTTTTTTTTCGGAAATTTCGCTTAACGTGACTGTAACCATTAATGGTAGTTTAAGCAAAATATCACTCCTCCTAAAAATCAATGAATTTTGTCTCATTTTAAAGACAAATTTCTCACCCTTCCAATGGCACGTAGAATTCAACCCCTGACTGCATTACTTTCCGACTCCTCATTTTTGAAAAATGAGGAGTTTCTAACTCCCACATCTCGTCATAAAATTACCAGTATGTAGTTTGTATGTTTTCTCAACTATTTTT
Organism: Ceriagrion tenellum; assembly: GCA_963169105.1. Lineage (NCBI taxonomy): Eukaryota > Metazoa > Arthropoda > Insecta > Odonata > Coenagrionidae > Ceriagrion > Ceriagrion tenellum. The sequence goes on along the minus strand of OY720638.1, from coordinate 103,831,326 downwards.
GAAAATTGATGATATTGTCACCGTAGTACATTCTTCGGATTCACAAAAAACTTTTCTTTTTGAATGAGGCAAGTTAAAGTTAAAGACTTTAGATATTTTCATGCAATTACTTACAATTTATGTCATATAAATCTATAATATTGCACCATTAATAATGCAATATTCAATTTATGTGTCTTACAGCTGGTGAGATTGAAACATATTATTCGAATATGGTCTCTAATATGACTAGGGAAATATCTCGCTCGAACTGCCTTATATGATACGAAATGTCTCAATTTCGTGATTATAAAAAATTTACACGCATGTAATCGAATTACTGCTGTACGTATGTCATGTACTATAAATGTTGAGATAGCATTGAGCTACGGTGAAAACAAATCGGTAAAGTCCGTTTTTTTATTTTTATCCATAATTATTTATAAAGCCTGAATCACACGATCATTTTTTCCGTCCCTTTTAAGGGATAGCTCCAATGATAGCTTTTCAGGGACCGTGACAATGATAGCTCGAGCTATCATTTTCTGAATCACACGGTCATTTTGGCCGTCCCTTTTTTCATCATTTTTTCCGTCCCTTTTCGCATCATTTCTATGTTAACTACTCTCATTCCATTGAAAGCCGAACGTGGCGTTAGAGTCGCTCTTTGTGGCCGAGCACTCTGATTGGCTAAATGGTGGAGTCAGCGATGCCTCCAGGGACGGAAAAAGGAACGTGCCCAGGGATGGTAAAAGCTATAGGGATCCCTATCGCTGGAGCCATCCCTGACTTTGTTCGAGTCACACGATCATTTTCGAGCGATCATTTGAGCTATCATTGGAGCTATCCCTTAAAAGGGACGGAAAAAATGATCGTGTGATTCAGGCATAAGATATCGTACGGAAATTTTCACGCGTATTTGCTCACAAACGAAAGTAGCTCCGTCTATTTTAACGGAAACGTTAACGGGGATATCGGGGATTTGATTATCAGAGATGATGATGTTACTTGGATGATGGGGGCGGGGTGAAAAGGGATTCGGGATGTCACTGTTTGACAGGCGTAGGGGGGTGGATCGGGAAGGGCGGAGGGTGTCACGCCGGGAGGGGAGTGTAGGTGAGGGGGATGCCTGCCTCTTTGCATGGCGGTGGAGGCTGTGGGGATGTCTACAATGCGGATGGAAAGGAGAGATTTCTCAAGAGTGAGAGGAAGGTGACGGTGTCAAGGAAGAGATTCTGGCTGGGTATTTCATCAAGTGTTAATTTTTTGAATTTCAGAATTCGAGTCACGACTTTACCCCACATGCCTTACTCTTGAGGAGTCTGGGTCCAGATTGGATGCAATAGAGGAGTTGATGAGAGCTTTCAATTCGCTTTAGTACTCCGCTTTCTTCCCAACTGTACAGCGGCTTTGCCTTCCATTCTTTTAACCTCCTGCGCGCCGGGCCGCGCACAGTCCGGGAGCAGACTAGATGTGTGCTCTATAATGTGAGTTTTGATGAACACAAAAAAACCTCGATAATAGTATCCGTGACAGTTTTTATGTGTGGATTTTCCGTAGAAACGTCAAACATGGATATTGTAAACTTTTTAATTTCTCTGGTGCACAAAACTTACGTTTTTAAACGATTATTTTTAGAAAAAATTAATTTACTAAAAAAAAAAACATTTCGCCGCGACTGTTGTGAACTCGCTGAAAGCCTCTTACCGCTTGGTTACGTAACGTTTCGCGCGTATCGTTCTATTTAACTTCGTTCGTGTCCGCTAAAGTGCGCTAACTTCAACATCTTGAATTGAGTTCTCCGGAGGATAATTAGTCATGTGAATTCTAGAGCAAATCAAGTTTGATATGAACTTGTGTCTCTGAAGTTACCCTTATACCTAAGTGATCCCTGCACCGGGTACGCTTTGCACACCCCCTGTCCCGCTTTACCTCCTTGTGGTCCCTCACTCCACCCGGCCGTTCCTTTCTTCCCCCCTCTCATCGTCTTTCCCTAATACCCTCGGCCTACTTATCAAGGAGACTACTAAGTTGGGTGGATCGATTTCCACTTATTCTACCATTTTTCAAACGCTGTAGCATGGAAAATTTTCCTTTAGTGATGTTATTCAGTCACACAGTATTTCAGAAAATTACAAAATATACTCTACTGTACCTGCATGCGGTTAAGTGTTGAAAATTTTCCAAAAATTAGGTGTATTCCGAAAATATACTCCCGATAAAAATGGCAATTGACCGAGTTAGCGTATCTTGTCGCGTACTAAACATATCTCTTGCCTTTATAATCACTAATGGAAAAGCTTGCAAATTAGGCTAAAATATTGATGAAATGGCCAAAAAGTAATGATTAAAGTAAATCATTATGAATTAATGTTTTTTTAATTATTACGAGTTATGTCCCTTTGGGTATCAATGTACAATATATAAATGTCAAAGATTTCTTTAGGTATTACATTATTGGTGAAGCAGGAGGAGCTGTTATGAAGCAGGTTCCCTTGTGATACGTGTATTTTGATAAATGAACTCGCCCGCGTCATTTGTTAATTAGTTGAGAACGTATTTGGGCAATTGCTTGCCATCTATCCGACTTACTACGCCTTGCAACTTAATCAAACGTACGTTCGCGTAGCCTTTTATACTGTACCTATTATTAGTAGTTGGCTGCGCAAAAATTCCTGCTGCCACGAAGCGTCAGAAAATTCAAAAAAATCGTCGCGTTCCAAATTCCCAATGGATACGCGAGCACTCTACGCCATTCTGAGCAGTGATTCGCTGCTGTTGCTTGCATGGCGGTGCTCGAGACCTGGCCGAAGGCGATACCGCGTAGGGGAAAAGTGTTTTGGATGTCGCTCAGAGGAACGGGGTTGCTCGTGCTTCCTCGAAGAGTGGAGAGGGTTTTTCTTGGATGGAAATGAAGGGTGAGGGATGTGACTTGAGGAAAGATGGATGTGAGGTCACATAGACGGGCGGGGGGTTTCGACGCTTGGATGAGAAAGGAAGGTGATGTCACCGAAGGGAGCCGGGAGGGAAATGTCACTCATGCGGAAGGGGGCGCTTGTGTCACGAAAAGGAAAGTTACAGGCTCCGTCGTGGTGAACCCGATATTCTCAGGCGTAAATTGGTAAACATTCACTGCGACTGACTCAATTCAAGAAGCGAGCAATTGAAAGTAAATTAAATAAAAGAATAGTCCTATTTATGAGGGGAAGCAAAGGAAATTATACTCCTGTGTATAGATTTCGGTCATCCAGGTGTACACTAGTGGGGAGCTCGTAGAAACCTACAGCACACAGCAACACGCCAGAGGCTCAAGTCCGATAGGTAAATGAGTATCATTCGGCGTCTTCTTCTTCTCAACCCGAAGGTTGGTGGGCATTCAGATGTTTCTTTCCGGAGCAAGTCTCTTTATTTCTGCATATCCCATCCCTCCTCCAATCCCATTCAGGAATTCCTCCCTAGGTCTTCCTCTTCCTGCACGTCCCTCCACCATTCCTTCCATCAAGGCAGTCATCCAGTTAAAGTGCCGCCACAAATGTCCAATCTATCCTTCTCTCCTTCTTGAGATCGAATCTAACAATTTTCGTCCCTCCCCAACTCTTTCCAGAACCTCGACGTTTGTTGTTCTCTCTGTCCATGGAATCTTTAGCATTCTTCTCCAGCACCACATTTCAGATGCCTCCAATCTGCTCCTTTCTGGTTTTCTTAAGGTCTAAGTTTCTGAGCTGTATGTACACACACGCCATGCATAGCTTTTCACAAATTCTTGACGGGTTTTTATTGTGACATTTTTTAAAGTGAAGAGGGTTTTATTCTTGTTAAAAGCTTGTTTGGCTTGTGCTATCCTGCTTGTTACCATCGCCAAATAATGATGAATTCTCGCCAAATTTCCAATGATGTTATTTGGCGTTGCATGGTGGAACTGACTCATGTGGACAGAAGTTAAAAGTAATTATGTAAATTTCTACGAAAATGTTTTTAATCATATAGCACAACCGGTTTCACCTGTTGAGGCATCATCATTGTGCTATGCGATTAAAATATATTTTTTTTAATTTACAAAGTTACTTTTAATTTTTGTCAAGTCAAATAGGAGCCAAATGTAACTTTGCCTCTTTTGACAATATGAATTACTCTTTCCTTTAATGACTAAATGAGTCACTTAACTTTATAATTTCCACATTGGTTTCTTTGTAGACGATCGGCTTCATCGCAAAGGCGACACCAATAAGTGGCCTGATGTCGCCGCCTTAGCGATGGAACCGGTCGTCTACATATAACACTAACTATATACTGTGAAAATTACCGAGTTAAACATACTGATTCAGCCTCTTATGGTTGTTGGAGCGAGGTATTACTTCATTTATAATTCAATGAAATTTGGCCTCGTTGTAGATTAAAATATCATGCCTTTCCAATGATGCCAAATTATCAGACATTAACTGCACTACTTAACGCGATAGTTGCCAAAATAATGTTAGTAGTTCTTCACGGGACAAGGCACAGCAATGGGCTACGGAATTAATATAGAAATGGATCGTCGCGACGCGTACATCGTGTGAGAAATCTAATGCTGTGTTGTTCTGCTGTGTTCGAAGCTGTTAAAAAAATTTTTATAACGCTCAGTAATATTTTATTCATAATCGCAAAAAAGCCTCGATTGTGGATGCGTTTTGTTCGCTCGGTATGGAACAACATTAGTCAAATAGAAGTATTTTATGCGTCTATTTAGTTTATTAATTAGAAATACAGTCTCTTAAAACAAAGTTAATCCGCTATTAGTAATTCAGTAATTACGTCATGTTTCTTACTACTGCCTATATTAAAAAATCAAATTCGAATGTTGTATAGGTCGTCCCCGCCACTTCGGACAGTAGTTGTCCCCTCACCGCGCAAATTTTTGTGAAAGTTGTAGGCAATGTATTACCCTCCAAATACCATTCCGAGGGTTTTTGCGAAAATCGAAAAAAGCTGACTAACGGCCATTTTTCAAAAAGGCTGTTTGTACTTTTTCGATATTTTCGCTTTCAAAACTCTGGGAAGAATGAAAGTTAATAACTCATCTCTTGGCCTATTTCTATTTACATTCTCTAAGAAATAAGAAATTGCGGGAAAAATTGCGCTTCTCAGGATTATTCTCGTACTTGTTTCCTCTTAGGAAAAATCGTGCTCTCTCACTGGAGTTCTTACTCTGAAGCAGTTCTGTACTTGTTCACAAGTCGGTCGGTTTTCGGCGGTCTTTGATTAGAAGATTGGTTTTCTGAAGCTCTCCACTCCGCTCTCCTCTCAGCCAATCGCTTCTCACTCTTAATCACTGAAGTATTTCCTTAGACGTCCTACATATTTTGCCAGGTGTATTCCATCTCTGTTTTCAAGATGCTATTGTATCGCAAATTATGTCCAAAATTCTGTCCATTCTTCTCAGAATGTTCATTATAATTCTTTGCTCTCCAACTTATTGTAGGACTTGTTCATCGGTGATCCTCTCTGTCCTTAAAATCTTCATCATTCCTCGATAATTCTACTCTTTCATCGCTTTCAATATTTGCTTTGCGGCGGCGGTGTTCCTGTATTCATTGCTGTTTAAGAGGACGGATGTATACCCTTATCCAAGAAAAATCTACAACATCGGAGCCGAAAAATTTCCGAAGTCCCGAGTTGGTTTCGATGTGACAACACGGTCGAATCTCGCCCCATTGCGCAGGAAAGCAATACACGTACGGGAAGGAAATGAACTATGTTCCGAACTCACTTGGTGAGAAGGGACACCCCGCGATGAAAAATTTTGACCTGAGGGGGGATGAGAGGTGGGTTGGATCCTTTGTGTCTGCCCGATCCGGTCTCTTACCGCACGCTATGGGTGGGGAAGCATGGAGATTAGAAAGGTTGGTCGGCGAACGAGGATCGGCGGAAAGGCTAATGACAAAATCGTCCTTGTTTTCGGACGCTGCAAGAATTAAAGCAGGACTCTAATATCCGTTTCTTGTCTCCATCCGCGTTCAGGAAACCTTTGCTGAAAGTGATAGGTCTTCCTTTTTTATGTCGCCGAGAGGCTTCCTTTAAGACCTACTTAATTATTATCGACTACGTTATTCATTGTCAGAATTAAATTGGCCATTTTTGTTGTGATCTGGATGGTAAAAATAAATAAAAGATTTAAAAAAATTGATATCTATGTGATATTTTACAAGCTACCTCAAGGGTGTGCGGCCGAATATGATTCCTCACCGGGAACCTACTTACCGTTAATCGCTCTACCACATTGTTATTCGATATATTACTAATTAATGTGGAGTAACGTATTTATAAGCAGATTTCTTGGGCAATACGGCTTCTATCCATCATTTTACTAGTACAGGATGGTCACTGTAATCATGCATCACAAGGAGAATTGGTTGCAGTGCAGTCATATCAACATTCAATATTTATTGCTTCATTATTAGGCATACTTTTACTTGATATCCTGTGCAGAAATTGATAAGTAAGAATTAAAAAAGAGCGCTATAAAGCTCTACCTGTTTGATTTTGAGTCGATCGGGACTAGCCATGGATCTCACGGGGTCACGGAGTCACCCGCAATGCACAACTGTGCGAAATTCCACAAGAGGATAAATCATCCGCCTTGACCGGGACTCGAACTCGGATCCCTCGATTTCCGGTCGAGTGCTTTAGTCTGTTAAGCTACCTAGGTGTCCTCTTCCCCTGTGTATTTTTGTGACCTTTACGGGATCAGATGTTCTCGACTGCCGGACATACAATGTAACAAGGGACTGCTTGTCGAGATTGTGTGTTCGGCATTGTATGTCCAGCTTAGCGTACGACAAACGACTCGGCAGCGTAACTGACAAATGCACTCGGCCGGAAATGGATGGATCCGGGTTCGAGTCCCGGTCAAGGCGTATGAGTTCCTCTGTAGAATTTCTCTACCTGTTGTTAGCATTAATTATTTTTGGAGCATCGATCAATCTATTGCGGTCCTTGATCATGTAGAGAGAGAGAGTGCGCGAGATACCAATGATGTCAAGAGGTACTTTCGTTTGTTCCCGTACGCTCCGATCTGTCCTTAGCGTGATCGTCCTTGACGGAGTCTGCCGAGAGCACGTGGGGTCCATGGGATTTCCATGGTTGTGCAAAGCGAGGAGGAGCGTGCCTTCACAAGCGTTCTGGGCGGGCCGTCCCACGCCCAGCCGAGCCCGCCATGGACACCCCTCCACCCCCCGCCTCCCCTCCGCCGCCCACTTGTTTCTGCCCCCTCCTACCATCACGGCTAGAGATGCTACACGAAGGTGACAAGATTCCAGGTGAGTCGGTGTTGACCTCGTTGACCCTTTCAGAGGCGCGCAGAAGTGGCGGTTCTTTCCCCTCGCGTGCCTGCTTTTAATTGGTTTCTGAGAAATCCGGGAGACGATCGGCTTGTGCCTAACCTATCAATACTGATGTGAAAACAAGCTATCGTGATGAGAACTGGAGGCAGAAGAGGTTCTTCTTGAAAGTGAGCCTTAGTAGGAGGCTATATACTTGGCATAATGCATACTGCCTTTGTATTACAAAAGTATGTTAAGTTCTGCATAAATTCTTCTCGGAAATTCCACTGAGTTAAATGTGTACACAGTATCGACGTTTCTACGGACGACTCGTCCATCGTCATCAGGGTATGTAAATGTCGTTGAGGTAAATTACGGTGGACGTATATTCCAAATACATTACACAGTCTTCCGGAGGATTGGTCACACTTTTAAGTCACATTGGTCACATTTTTCACACGTTTAAGAAAGGAGTCGGGCCTGTTCTGTTTACAATGTGACTGATTACTGATATTTATTTTTCATCGCTTTGCCTCGGAACTTTTTTCTCATGCAAGAATAATAGTTATCGTACGTAATTTAATGGTAAAACTTTTTTGGCCCGGTTTAGTGCGGTTTAATTTTCATTGTGCTTAAACCGTGCTATTTGTTCTTCAGAAAACGTCCAGAGTATAGTTGAGGAAGACATCAGTGCTGTGCGGTAGCGACGCGTGGCCAAAGTAAAGGGGTGGGGGTTCATATCGTGCGTCATAAATGTTAAAATTGGTCGAGCCACTGTCGCTACGGGCGCAATATACGTTACTTTGAAATGATACATCTTCCATGTGTTGCGACTAGACATACGTAATAAGAGCGTCCACCTATTGGAAAAATAGGCAGTTATGCAAGGATCTCCACAAACGGAAAAAATGGCCGGAAAAGTTCCGGAAACATGCTCTTCTTCACGTGATTCATGTAGTCCATTGCGAATATTTTAATTATCTCACATGTTTACTGTAGGTCTGAACTATAAATACGTGTCGCCTGTAGCACGATCATCATAGGTTGGCTTCGCAGCTCATGTATCGCTTTGTGTGTCTCCTGTCGTGATCGGAGGAACGCTGCACAGACTTAAAGTGAATTCGAGCGGCTGCGCCTGCCGTTGCTGGGGTTGAGGGCACCGAGGATTCGGAATTCAAGCGATCAATTCGCTTGGGTGTTCATTAGAACCTGATACAGCGGTGCGACCACGGGCAGAGTGACCGTGTCGCTCAGTCGTCCACCACTTGAGTCCCCCGATCCTCATGGGATCGGCATATTTATGTCATGTTGGTTGGCGTTAGCGTTCTGAGATCACCCATCAGCGTCACCCAGGGTGAAGGCATGTCTTCCTCGATCGCCGAAGACGGGGCGGGAACTTTTCCCTAAGGTGTTATCGGCGGCAGGACAATTAGTGGACACAGATGCTCTGCAGTTCGGTAGGTATCTGAAGGGCATAGTAGTGCCTCGTCCGAGTCAATGCTGTTTAGGTATTGTTGACCGTCTGAATGTCCAGAACACTGCTCTCCGTTACACTCGGATCTAACGTCCATGTGTCAAGGATTCAAGGTTTTCCCGCCGAATTATATTCATAAATGTTTCTCGGGTTTGACCCCGGGTTAGATTATTGAAATACATCAATTTCAATAATCTTACCCGATGTCGAACCCGAGAAACGTTTACGAACTCATGGATCAGTACACCAAAAAGAATCTAACATCCAAAATAAGCCATTCATTACATTATGTTATAAGCTAATTTCTAGTTTAATAGTTCGAAATTGCTAATTGGATGGCGTTATTGCATTAATACACGCGTTATTTCGTAATTTTGAAGATATAAATGAATTTACAGTAAAAAGCGGGAGGATGGTCCCATTGAATTTGCCGGAATTCTTACGTTTTGGGCCGGAGAAAGCGGGAATAGTTCCGGATTCCCTTCTCGGTTTTAGAGGACACCCTGTTAGATGAGCTCGGCTGTGGAGGGTGTCGATAAAATATGTTCATTCCTTTCCCTCCTCAGCCCTGTCATAGGCAGCACCGGGGAACGTAAATATTTTTTTCTTAAATAGGGGGTAATGCCCCGCCGCGAAGGAAACACCGGTTCTCGTTCGATCGCCAATGTTAAGCCACGTATACCTCGGCTCGAATTCGGATGGTTTTATCGTCCTTATCGTCGTGAATGCTGTTGTCCTTGTCTGCGAGTGACAGGGTGCTTTATGACCTTGGCCATTGGGGGCCGTTGAACTGCAGCACTACTGCTTGGAAACCTTTACCGAATAGAGACAACACTTTTGGACTTTTTTCTTCATTTATTTATTTTTATGTTCTGGTCGAGTGAAATACGTGACATGGATCTCAATAGCATGCATAGCAAATGAAAGTGAGTTGCACTGGCATATAAGGGATGATTCATACAGAATAGTGGAGTTGTAACTTCACAGATACACAGGATGAAACGAATATGACGAAAGATCAAAGCATATGCTGGATAGATACAAGAACATAACGTACATATTTGATGAATGATGCTTTCTTTCACTGTTTATCATTAATGGAGTCATTGAGGCTGTGCTAACTCTTTAAAGTCTTATGGTAGCTTTTTTGTTCTTTTGTGAAAATTTAAGTAGGTGTGTGTTTTATGGATTCAGCGAGCCTATTACTAATAATCGCGGCTAAATGATATGGTCCCCTTTTGCTTTTAAGTTGAACTAAATTTGAAAATGAATGTTTGCCTAGTCTCGTGTCTGTTGGGCATGTTTTGTAGATTTTAATATATACCTTTTTGGATTATTTTTCATTAATGAGGAAAAGTAGAAAATGTAGATACTGGGTACTGTCGTGATTTAGATTTAATAAATAGTGCTCTACCAGGTGTCGGCGTCGACACATTTGCCTCACCTTTCTCCGTTGGTTTTTGATTTCGTTAGGGTTTTACAGCTACTCTGGTGTTTCCTCTGAGAGTGATTACATATTCCAGAAATATTTGATCTTCAGAGTTGTTAATTAACTTCAATATTTCTAATGGAGTCTATTCCCTTGCGTATTCTTCTCATCATCTCCCTCTCTGTCGCATCTCCCTCGCTCCCATCCTTTGACTGCGGAACGGAAATCACGGAGCATCCGTCCTCCAAGCAATGTCGGAAACTTTTCTGTCCACTATTTACAATTTATTTTTGTTGTTATCGGGTTAAATGCATCTTTTTTGTCGTGGCATTATGGAGATATTTTGGGCGAGTTTTTCTATAGCCATTGAAGAGACTATATTCGAAATCTTATACAATGCAACGTAATATTTCTGTTATTTGTGTCTGTATTTTTTTCTCGAAAACAGCTCTTACGATTTTGATGAAATGTTGAGATGTATTAAATCCAGAAGAAAAAAATGTAATAAATTAGTAAGGTCTCATGTTTGGGAAATGTTTTTACATTTAAAAAATTCCTTCAAAAAGACCAGTTTTTGACTTAGGCCATATGGGTATCTAAGGTGGCTATGCATCAGACATTTAAAGTAAAGAAAAAACAGGTGTAACAGCATGCATAGAGTAACATGAATTGTTGATTTGTGATTAGAAAGTTATTCTGCGTAATGTGTTAATTGACAGTTTTCGTACAGCTGTTTAAAACGTTGCATTAACGTCCTCCGAAAAAACAGGATTTCAACTTTATCAGGCAATTTGTGGCACATTCAGGAGGAGAGTGTCGTGTTCATGTCAGTAGAAGCAGCGTTTGTTTAGAAGTTAGAAGATTGTGTGTTTATTGTTTAACGTATATGATTGTTTCAATTTTTAAAATATACACTTTATTATATGGCGAAGGTCGGTCGCCTGTTTTTTATTTCTAAATTGAAGTAGTTAAGAGAAGCGTGAAGTGAGTACAGTGGTGAACCATTTATACATGATGCAGAAACTTTGTTAAATGCGGCTGAAAATCTCTCAAATTTAATGGTTACTCTAGGTATTTCAAGGCCTTGTTGTGACTTGTCTTAGTCCGCACGCTGAACACGCCTCCTTGACATAGACGGCCTTTTTCTCATATATCGGATATTTTGGTCTCATTGAACAATATCATTTTATTTGCAGTGTGGTTAAATTTACTTAAGTTTTATGTGTACCCTTAACTCGCTCAAACTACCTTAACTCTTTTACCGCGAGTGGGCCGATCTATCGGATCACGATGGATTTTGGACCCCTGACTCTGGCCGATATATCGGTCGTCATTTTAAGGCTGATAAGTATAATTTTTGAAAATTTTAATTGCCCTAAAATAAAATCTTAAACGCATTATTTTTACACATTCAACACCAAATATGTTCCTATCTTTATGAATGCAATGACTTAAACCTTTAAACAATTCGAAAAAATTGTTCTCCACCACATATCTTAAAATTGGCCGGTAGTAAGAAGGTTAATTGCGCATGATTGCTGGTGGAATATAAGTTTGCCGTGAGTGTCATGGGCGAATGATTTCGTGTAATCCTACAAGACGACCTTACTCTTTTATATATTTTGCATGAGTAGGGATATAATGAAGGAAGAGTTAGAGCTTTTTCGCGCAACCAATTTCTGCGGGAACCATATTCATTTCCATTGAAGTAATTTCGTCCGTCCATGAAGCACGTTCATATATGTTCACGGCTTTTGTAGGGAAGGGAAGGGCTGTCAAAATTAACGTTGGGACGATAATAGCTCCCTGGGATCTTGACCGCGGTTAATTTTTTATGCTTTGGCTATCTTTAACGCTCGGGCGTTTCAAATTGAGCGGCGTTGTTGGTAATTAGTGGTGCATTTTTAACCTCTGATTTGCCGCTGCCGTTAGAAAAAATATTCCGACGTCATCGTAAATTGCATTTTGTATCGTTTTTAGTGTGACTACGTTACTGTTGACTCTATAGGGTGAAGTTGGGATGGAAAACCGTAGCAAAAGAGTTGTTTTACCGTGGAAACATGGAATGAGACGGGAATGCCAGCCATGAGTTTTGCCGGCCGTTTGGCTTTGCGCTTGGCAAGCTCTTTCGTCTCCGATGTGTAATTTTGACTTCGGTAATATATTTAAGTTTTGCGCTTGGAACTTTACCAGGTAAGTTCCATGTGAATCAATTTTCTGCCGACGTCAAAAACGTTTTAGCGAAACCCGGTGTTTTTTTTTAGATTAGGTAATACTTGACATTATCTACAGAAGGGACTGAGAAAGCCATTTTTCCCGCTTGCGATGGGAGATCGTAATAGCTGCCACTGGGACTTAAGTGGGATTGTCTACAAGTAGCGCACAATGAGGGACCATACTAGTTACAATAAATCAGTTCTAGGATACTGAATAGGTGTTTTCATTAGTGCTAAATATCTTAATATGATTATAGCTACTAACCTAGCATGCAATCTCCACTATGATATACTCTTGTATGATTTAGTAGCTTGCAGTGCTATATATTTGTCGCATTAATAAAACTAACTAGTACTTTATCTCGAGTAGTGTATTGCATGGTAGCATGTTCTTCTACGTATCACTCTACTGGTTTCTGGTCTAACTGCATACCGTTGCCCTGACTGCTTTTTGCCTGCGCCTGGCATTCGTGGGAACGTGCGCGGTTCTGATTTGAACTGGGATGAGTGCTGCACGCCTGGTGTGGAAGCACCCCGTGCCACACACCCTAGTGGTGGCTTGTACGGTATTTCGTAGATGTAGCATTCCCGATTACTTGATTTGTTCTCGAATGCTTATATTTTAATTTGCTACGTAGTATGAGAAGGGTCCCATGCTCCATTGTAAACTCGTTTATGTGAAGCAACATCTTTGTAGAATACATTAATAACCATCGCTTAGCTCCATTTAAAACTCTTGTTTGTGTGAGGTTAAATTGTTGAAAAATGAATTAATAACCATCGCTTGTATAAAACTGGTGGCCGAAATATAGAGGATAGGTATGCGTGATGTCGGATGAGTGATTTACCCACGAGCACAATTTTAATGCCCTCTTTTAATGGAAAAATATTTCAGAAAAATCGGCTGATGATGTTTGCATTTTGTCATTTTACCCGAAGCTCTAGAAGTTCGCTGCGAATTTAACTTTCAAGTTTTTAGTGTGTGTTGAGAATATACGTTGGTGGATCGTCGGAGAATTTTCCACTGACTTCCTTCATTTCTTCTTCCGTAGATACTATTTCGCTCTCGCTAGGCCACACCTCGAATACGCCGCGAGCATTTAAACCCTGGTCATGAAGATTTAACCAAAAACATTAATAAACTTCAAAGAAAAGCTGCGCGCTTCGTTAAAACTGCTACGAGCGAACTTATAGTGTTTCACAGCTTTTAGAAGGAATCACGGTGGGAGCCCCTAGAGACTCGGAAGCTACGCGTTAGGCTTAGCTTGCTTGAGAAATTCAGATCTGGTGCGTTTCAGAACGACACAGAATAATATCATGACGCCTCACTACATCTCTAGGTTTGACAGAAGCGATAAAATAAGAGAGATGCATTGCCGAACAGATTGGTACTAAAAGTCGCTCTTTCTGTACACGGTAAGAGACCACAATAGATACTGAGCTCCACTAAATACACTCCCATAATATACGTCACCAGTTCACCTCCCCAAACCTTATCCCTTACATCTTTACACGGCCGGTGTCATAACACCCCCTGCCACCCGCCCATGTGGCGGCTCGCAGGGTAGTATGTAGATGTAGATAGGTAGGTACTTGTTCCTTCACTTGCTTATTCCACTCCTTAGCAGTATTGGGATAGCCTTTCAGTGCATTCTCTCAAGGTGATCGTCTCAATAATGTCGATTTTCGTGTCCTTATGAGAAGTTGCAGTGGTGACAGATTTCGTGGTTTATGCTTTGATCCGAATACTGTTCTGTACTATAAATGTTCATGAATGGGATGTGTCTTCTCTCTCGTAACTGAATACCTAGTGGTGAATCCCACCGATCAAAGCCTCTGGATAAGTGCTGCAGTGCTATTTTAACTGAAGATCAAAATAAGAATTGTATATTATGCAAGAAGAGCTGAATAACGAACATGAAGCTTCTTTCATGAGCATTTGAATTACATGGGTACTCAGTTCAAGGGTGTCAAAACTATTCTAATGAAAGCTATTTCAAATCCACGGTGAAGGTGACAGGGTTAGGGTGAATATTGATTCTAAGAACTCAATGCAAAGCGCCAACCTTTCGCCAAGTAATAGCTTGCCTGATCGTGTCGTTAGAAGCATGGAATGCAGTTATGCCCAATTTTTATTATGGTCTCTAATATTGCGTGGAAGGAACGAATTTTTGAACCTGTATTTTCTGCAGTATATCTCTTTATTTTATCGCTTCTGTTGCACCCAGAGATGTAGTGTGGCGTCAAAATGATCTTCTCTGTGTCGCTCTGAAACACCTGTTCTGAATTTCTCAAGGAAACTAAGTAGCCTCCCTAGCGGCTCCCAACCTAATACCTCTAGAAGCTGTCAAACACACTATGTTCGCTCGTAGCAGTCTTTAACGAACCACCTTTGTATTTTATTTATTTATTGCGATAAATCTTTCTGTTTAGGGTCCCAAATGCTCGCGGCGCTTTCGAGGTTTGGCGTAAACAGAGCGAAGTAGCGTCTCTCATTCACTTTTTCATCCGTGGTACTTCCTACGCAAGCTGCGATTCACACGATCTACCCTTCCGGAAGCCGTGTTGTATGCCGTGCAAGAAGTTTCAGTTGCCAAGAAAGGCCATAATTTTGCTAACAACATGTTCAAGAATCTTGCATAAACGCGATGTTAATGATCTAGCCCGGTAATTTCCTGTGAAATGCCCCTCTTCTTTTTTAATTATCTGTGTGACGTTGGGTATTTCCAGTCTTGGGGTACCTTGCCTTCGGATAATGATTTGCTAATTTTGATTTCTCGGAATCTGTGGAGCTGGTTCCTTGAGCACGTGTGCAGGTGTTCCATATGGACCTGGGGACTTGTTGCTTTTAATCCCACGCAGTTGTGTTGTTATTCCATCTCGTTGAATAATATGTCCGCCCTCGACTCATTAATTCTTGGAACGTTTGAATTAGCTACTATGTCATCCTTAGTGTATACAATTTCGAAGTAGTGGTTTAATAAGTTGGCTTCGTCGATACTGTTGATACTTTGCCGTTTATATCCTATGTGTACTCTACAGGTGATGATTCGCCCGGGAGCTCTCTCGTGTAAGACTAGAATGACTTGGGGTTGTTATCTAGTAATTCATCTAGGATATTTTTCTTGAAGTTTCGTCTAGTAGTACGCATTATTTTCCTGGTTTTTGAGCGTTGAGCAACGTATAGTTCTCTCGCTGTAAGTTCCGTCGTTTTGTTACCGAACGTTATGTAATTTTTTTCTACAAGCTGTGTAGTTGCCTCAGTCTCCTGAGCTCCCGCCTTACTTTTTGGTTATATCAACGAGGTTCTTCTCTCTCGCGTTGGAGTTTGTCTGGAACATGTTCTGTGATTTCCTTGCCTTGTGGTTAAAATATCCACGGATGGTCATTTTTTTGTTATCTCTCGAGGTAAATGATGATATTTTTCTGCTTCTAACTAGCATAAAACTTTAAATTTGAGTCGGGTGGTCTGTAAAATGAACAAATATGTTATTCCTTTTCTTTTGTTGTAAATAGCACACCACATGCTCTACATTTCGTTTGTCGTTTAATATGTGTGATTTACTGTACAAATGTGATTTAACTGCTCAAGAATTCTAATCCGCCAGTCCTGTCCGCCGAACAGTGTCCAGTAGATCTTTTAATAGGTTTTATATCCTGTAGGAAAAACTTCGCTATCGCTAATATCCTCTGCAAGCCAGCTTTCTGTTCCTATTACTATACCAGCATTTTCAAATATGACCTCAACTTTGGTACGTTTGCTATGTCACGGAAATTTACTACTAATAATTAACATTTAGCTTGATGGGTGTCGGGTCGTTCTTTTCCATGCTTGTATGTGTTGTTTATCTTATTACATCTAGAATGTCTAAGAAACTAGATTTTCTCGGAAGTTACGCCGTTCTCTTGAGTGCGCGTTTTGAAATTATTTTCGCTATGTGAGTTACATTTATTTACTTGAGCCCTTCCGAAGTTTTTTCGACAATGGATATCTACGCCAACATGGTCCTCCACCCTCAGGCAAGAGCAGTCCGTATCGCTCACCACTGTGAGTATTCGGTACTGCCGTAGTATTACCAATCCCCCCAGTGTACACCTCAAGTGTACAGTGACTCGTTGGTTCGCTCTCCTACTCTCCTTGCCTACTCCCGCAGTGAGATTTTAATCCGCCTGACGTTACAACTCCTCATCAATGGGATTTCTGTCCTCCCAGCCCGGATAGCCTCTGTGGCGGAGTCCCTCGAGACAAGAGGTGCGCTCACGTCCTCGCTAACAGGCGTCACGGGGTGTCCTCCGACAGCACCGCGAAGTTGTTGGGGACGGGGTTGGGGGCAGCCTCCGCTCCCTCCTCTCTCTGCGATAAGGCCGTTCCGCTGCCTCCCGACCTTGGGGCCCCACTATCCTCTCTGGCTTGAGGATGGGCATTAATTAATTCCAGAGGCCATTAGTCCATTATTGTAAACTGTTTCATTTTCTCATTGTGAAATCGTGCGGAGCGTGGCACTCTATGGATCGGAAGCCTGGCCTTTTGGAAAAGATGACCAGAAAAGACTTGAAGCCTTCGAAACCTGGTGCTGGAGGAGGATGCTGAAGATAAATGGACGGACAAAATAAGAAATGATGAAGTTTACAGAAGAGTGGAAGAGGAAAGGATCATGTGGAACACTATCCAGAAAAGACCAGATGAATTGGACCCTCCCTGAGGCGCAATGGGTTTGTGAAAATATAATTGAAGGTAAAATAGAGGGAAAAGTCCCCAGAGGAAGACCCAGGAATAAGTTCATGGACCACGTAAAGACCGAAGTCCATAGGAAGAGATACCAGGAAGTAAGGAAACTAGCATTAGATAGGGAAGGATGGCGGGCTGCAGTCAACCAATCTTCGGATTGAACGACCATTGATGATGATCATTGTGAAAGTAAAAAATCATCTAAAATTATATTCGATTTCCTTCAGTTGCTGTACAATGATCTCACATCATCGTGGAAGAAATCTTTCCTGTGAGTTGTTTAGGTAGTTGGAGCGATTGTAATGCACGCATTTGCTGGAAACTATTCACACACGTACTTACAAGTAATATGTAGAGATGAAAGTGAAAAAAATCCCGTAGCCGATCGTTTTTTTGATATTTAATTATTTTAGCGCGTGGCCTTATGATACTTAAAATATATTTCTAGACACTTTGATTGAATTTGTGCAGATTTTCGCCTTAAGGCAAAATAACACGTTCCATATCATTACTAAGGTGGCTGGCTAATAAATGGGTATCATGCCGAGTAAAAAACACGAATTTACGTATAAGTTTTGCGTAAATGTCGAATTACGCGCCGTGACAGTGGTCATAACAATGCTGAATTGTATACGAAAGTTTTAAAATATATTTCTTGTATCTTTTATATTACTACGCGGGTGGCTATTTTCACTGCATAAACAGATACACTCAGGTGAAGTATGATCCAAGAATATTTTTCGACGTACGTGAAGCGTTATCAAAATGTGCTCTCCATGACTCACAATCAACGCTCCACCCACCTTAAGCACGTCAGTTTCTGGTGTACGGTAATGGTGATAACGATTAAGGAGGGAGCTCCTAGAGACTCGGAGGCTACACGCTAGGCATAGCTTGGTTGAGAAATTCAGAACTGGTGTGTTTCAGAGCGACACAGAGAATATTTTCATGTCGCCACACTAAATCCCTAGGTCTGACTGAAGCGATCACATTAGAGGGATACATTTCCGCACAAATAGGTTCAAAATCTCGTTCTTTTCGCTCACAATAAGCGACCATAGTAAAACCTGAGCTCCACTAAATACACTCCCATAATACACATCACCATTTCACCTCCAAAAAACTTTACCCTTACATCTTTACACGGCTGGCGTCCTAACACCCCCTGCCACACGCCCATGTGGCGGCTCGGAGGGTGGATTGTAGAAGTAGATGAGATGTAGATACTGTAATCATTAGCAGTCATCGATCCGAACTGCTGTAGCTCTTCACTCCGCTCTCCTATATGCATAAGTTTTCTCTCTGACGTATGTTATGATTTGTCTTCGTGTCCCATCTTTGGTCTTTATCCATAATTTACCGCTCTCATTTCTCCTCTCATCATTCATTTTAACTGGCTATTGTGTTGTATGAAGTCCCCAATAAGTTTGTTCTTCTTCTCCGAGTTTTTAAATATTCTTATCTCATCTCCAACTCTTTCGTTGGTTATTCTCTCCCTCCCATTTGATGTTCACCATCCTTCGATAACACCTCTTCTCCATTATTTCCAATCTGTTTTTCTGTCACGGTTTGTTGTCCAGGCTTAATATACAGCTAACAGCATGCTCCATATGTGTTTTTGTACAAGTTGCGCGCGTCGTCGTTTGAGTTTGGAGAGTTTATTTTAGATCCTCTTATTAGGATTCCGTAAGGAGGACGTGAATAGGCTGCTGGAATTCGAGATATGAGTGGGAAGAAGGATGGAGAAAATGCGGTGGACGGAAAGGAAGACGAACGAGGAAGTGCTTGAGGTAGTGGGCGAGGAAAGGAAACATCTGGATGAAATCCGAGATAGGCAGGGTAGGTGGCCGGAAAGAAGGAATTACGGGCGATGGGTTGCTCGAGTGTGGTGGAGGGAAGGATGCTGGGCAAGTTGGGAAGGAGGAGGAGTATGGGTTTTATGGACTGGATGAGGAAAGGTAGGTCGTATGCTGAGGCGAAAATGGAAATACTTGAGGTACAGAGGACCCCGAAAGTGTAGAAAACTTTGAGGAGACTATCTGACTTTTAACAAATTCTACCTTTACCGGTAGAATACCGGTAAAAAGAGATGGTTCCGGCTCACAGCCAGTCGCCTATTTTACTTCCTTGTGAGGAATTGTTCTAGACCCTTCTCTAAAATACTTGATCCGAGTAAAAGAGGGGAAAATCTGACGCTTTAAATTACATTTGGATCTCGGCGTTCATTCAGATGCAATTCTTTTTCATAATCCTTCTCTATGGGGTTATTCTGCACTGCTACAAAAAGAATCGTAATGGAGACACCTGCTCTTAAGGTCGCAAATATTTTATTGCATAAGTTTCTGCTATAACATTGACCAACGGAAAAATGCATGAAGGTCGACAAACTCATAACCACAAGTGAATAAAGAGCTCCATGAATACGAAGTACTATCACAACTATTTAAGTCATGACTTACAATGTTTCCAAATCCCATAAGGCAGTGCCTAGCACACTCTATGTACGTATATACTTGCACCCTTTACTATTTTATTATTTGGTCAAACGATAGTGTGGATATCGTTGTGTGTGTTCATAAAAGGTTGATTTGTTATGATCGAGTACGTAACTGTGATTTTATGGAATGCTTTTTTGTGTTAGGAAGCGTGAAGCCTGTAATTCTGAAATTACCTTTTGATTCACCGTCGAGGGACAGGTCAACGGGAAGAATGGCAGAGGGCGGCCTCATTTGAGATATATAGAACAAGTGATGAAAGATATGAAAGAGAAGAAATACGTAAATATGAAGAGATTAGCTGATAAGGGAATTGATGGAGGGTTGCGTCAAACCAATCTCAGAATTTTTGACTGATGATGATTATCGTAATAAACAATGTGCCTTAAAATATGCCGGCATCGTTTCGTTTTCTGCCGGAAAACCCGGGAATTATATTGGAAATTTTTCTCCTCTTGGTTTGGCGGATGAACTGTGGTTTTACAGCTTTATGTTCTCTAGGGGCTGAGGTTATTTCCCTCTCCTACTCCTTGCCACTTGAGGCGACAATCCCTTGGAAGAAGTGGACGGCTCCACTCATCCCGTCGAGAGGATTTCAAGGGTGACCGCGTGGGAAACGTTGGTCGGCGGTTATCCCTCGTGGCAGGAAGCAAGTCCTTCGGGGGTGTGGATGAAGGGATCGGGTTTGTTGCGGTGGCTGGAGTGCTGACTTCTCATCCCGAGGACCAGAGTTCGAATTTTTACTTTGTATCCCGACGACTTGAAGAGAATGTGGCAGTGTAGTTAAGTTGATCAACTGGGGGAGCTTCTCGAACCGGAGATGTTGGTCTGCGGCCGGGAGAATTTGAATTGGCCGGATTTTCCCCGTTATTAACCGACGAAATATTTGCCCCTGACTTGGCCCGGTGAAATTGATCTGCAACGTCAAGCTCGGAGAAATTGTTGGGAAACCGTCAGCCCGGAGACACATTGCTTCGCCCAGAATTTCGGGGTAGAGTGCTCCATTTCGTAACCCTGATTGTAATTCTTCTTCCTCACGATTTGATGTAAAAAGTTGACCCGTAGACGAATCTTATTTAGTATTTTATTGAAGGGACACCAGGCACCACTCCTCTCTTCCCTCCGTACTCAAGTTAACTCGTTCCTTACCAACCTACCCACCTGTTATCAATTACGCATATCACTTATGTTTGAAACATCGACCGGTCAGTAAAGTAATTATGAAAAGTGTCCAGGCCCACTGGTGTTCATCATGAATGTTAGATATTTTCCCCAAGTGACGCCCAAGTCACTTCTTATGACGTGTATCCTCTGAATAACCAAGTATTTATGGTTACCTCTTTGCCTGCTCACTCTAGAAAAATTGATTCCCCCGGGAGTATAGCGTATCATAACAGCGAGTTTTGAATACAACAATATCTTTCGTAAAATGCTAATAATTCTTTTAATACTAGAGGAAAATTTTCTCCTGAATTTTAGAAAATTTCCGTTAAGGCGGTGCTAAAATTGCTATAACCAGCGGTACATTTGAACAGTGATGTCCTCAAAATTTCAATTACATTCATTCAGTTTTAATAAAAAATAATTGTATTCACTTTCGAGGGCCTGATTTTTTGTGAGTTTTGATAACAACAGCAGAGCATCATATTAAGTGGCCATTTATAATGGTACTTAAATTAAATCTTATGAGCAGGAAATTTATACAACCACCGTCGGTGAACATTGAATATATGGATACCACCTTTTGTCAGTCCTCAGTTGTTGGACCTCCACTTCGCCACTACCCTACTTCGTGCCCGTGCTTGAGTCTCAGTTGGTGACGTAAAATTGGAATGCTATGAAAAAGTTAATTTTTCGGGAAAAAAGGATTTCGAGAAAATCTCATGGTATTGGTAAAGGAATAATAAAGCGATAGTTGCTGTTTTAAAATTCCGGACTTCATGTGGCATAATAGACTGGAAAGAGCTTTGCCTATATGCCTTCCTCTAATTATGCAATTGAATCAATAACTTTATCCTGAATGGTCGCTTATGAAGCCAAGCCCCGCTTTAACTCTTATACAACCAGTTTAACCTCCGTCTATAAAATAAAAACTATTTTTTATGAATTTATTTCCTCACGTATGCACTTGGATTCACCATGAATGTGCAGTCTCTAGGACTATTTTATGCATCTGGCATTCCTCTTTCCTTGACAGAAAACAAAATCCGGCAGAAATCAGTCAACTTGATGAGGGCTCGTGCTTCCCTGCCACTGCTTAATGCCTCGTACACGATAGCACTTGAAGTTTCTGGCGGAGTGCACGTTAAGGATTTCGCTCTGTATCAATTCTCATTGTGTTTTCATTCGCGTATTCTACCACCTGATTGGTAAGTGAGAGATGGGAATATATAAGAGGATGTCAAATGATAAACTTGATTGTAAACTAACTATCCGAGTGACAGAAAGACTCAGGAGAATGAGTGAGTAATGACAAATAGGTTAATGGAATGGTTTTAGAGTAAATTTGAAGAATTCTTTACAAATTTTTGTATCCATATATTCCGCGATAACTCTTGTGGAGCCAGATGATGCTCTCGTTTTATACGGCTGTAGATTTCCCCAGCTCCTGGCGTAGGCAGAAGCTTAAGTTCAGAATAACTTTCGATTACCTTCTCTGAAGTCAGAAGATTTTAAAATATTATTCTCTCATTATCTTTCTTGCTTTTCTGTCCTCGGTGATAGGGCATCCCACGTAGCAGCATTCATCTGCTTGCTCCGATTTTTCCTGTCAAAGTTTACGGTGAATTTGTCTTCTTGGTATTTTTGACGGATAATTGTTTTCGTTTTCACTTTCGGGATGAATGTTCTAGATATGTAGTTTCATTGTTAATCCTTTTTGTTCAGTATTCTCATCTTGTCATCTAGCTCCGTTGTCAAAATTCCGTCTTCATTCGAATATTGTTGCATTATGGTTATTTATCTACATGTTTTCCGTTTTTATTTTAACTTAAATTAATTTGTTGCTTTGTAATCCCTTTCGTAACTAATAATAGCTAATAATTTTAAGCTATCCGGGACTAGCCACGGAGTTCCACTTTTACGGCGCCACCCGCAATGCACAATTGTGCGAAATTCCACAGAGAAAAAAATTAATCCCGGTCGAGGCGGATGATTTTTTTCTTTGTGGAATTTCGCACAAAGATGCAAACGTTTTAAACATATAGTGGTGTCGGCAATTGTTTTATTTGTTAGTCTATGATATAATTCATATTCCTTTTTTCCTAATTTATGAAATTTAATATAATGTTTTCATTGTGTTTATGCAGCAGAAAATGATCGATCTGATTTTAGTACCCATCCATTGATTGGATGAAGCTTGCAAATAATTATGGCAATCCCAACCCAGCTTCTCCTAAGAGATACCCAAACTCCACCTTAGGCAATATATCTCAGTGAAACTTATGTGGTAATGTGTAGTTACCGTAGAATATTTTTTTTCTCAAAAATGTGTAACTATTGAAGTCACGGTTGACAAGACTCATCGTAGTGGTGTACTTCTCGTAACTTTTCTTATTCCGCATTCCTAGCTGCTCCTCGCACAGACTGCGTGTTATTCTTCCGTCTTTAAATGCCTCTTCAACCCTCTTAAAAACGCTCAGCAATCTCTTCCAATCCACATTTACACTTCCCGTCGATAGTTCGATAATTTTAATGTTTGTCGTCTGATCTTTTCGATTTTTTTTTTCTTTTTGAGATGGATCTGGGGTAAACTTGGTGACCTTGCTTCATTTCTTCTCTCGAAATTGAATGAGTTCGTTGTTCAGCTGCAGTTGAAAATGTATTATCTTTCTGTAAAAGTTACCGCCGGTATTTTCGGTGCACGCGTAATTTGGTTGATCATTCTAAAATGTTTGCATTGCGCAGCTATTCATTTTCTTTCCTTTTGTAATTGGTGCGTTCCTCTTCAAGTCCAATACCAAGTGGACATGTGAATGAGTGTGTGCTGCCGCTTTAGACTTAGAAGGTTTTATCTCGAACATTTTAACATAAGTTTATCATCTATTTTCACTCGACCTTCTTGTTTTACGGATAATTTTGTTCAACAAACTCTTATATAATCTTAAAAGCCGATAGGGTGAATTATGGGTCACTTAAGTTGCAGTTACCCCATCGTATGATTAGAATGAAAAACAGTAACTTGGTGACTCTTCTGTATATTAATTAAAGCTCGACCGGGGTGTCGGCGTATGTATCACGGCATCTTGAAGAGATGCTGTTCATTCGTGAAAATAACGTTGTGCGTCGAAGCCAAGCTAGTGTTTATATTTTTTTGTTTTTGTGGGATCACAAAGTTACTGTTTTTCATTCTGATATGTATAGATTCACAAATTGTGCCCGAAAATAGCATTCCCATTCCTTGGATTGCATTTATTCTCTTTCTCTGGATTGTCTATGATTATATTGAAATGGAACAATAAACTATACCTAAAATCACGTACTATATTGAACGGTTAAAACAAGTCTGACAAAATTTTAATAAGCGTGAAATTATTTATTCTTTTACATCCTGTGTTTATTCAAGTTTCTTCCTACTCTACTGTTAAAAACTTGTTTGTAGTTTTATGTAAAAAGCTGTTATTTTTCATGCAGTTTTTGTTTGGATCTATTCTTCGGGTAGAGGCTTAACCTTAAATGATGCATAGAGGGTTATCTCTGCTTAGTTTCACCCGCTTGCATGCCCCCCAAGTTCCGTTAGATCGTGACCCGGCCGATTGTGCTTCTCCGGGTTTATTTCCCCATCAGTAATTGGAGCATCGCATGCGGTTGTCTAGACCCTCTTGAGCTGCAGAGCCTGAAGTGCGTTGCCAGAGGTGTCAAGTGCTCCTGATGACAGGGCCCTCGACGAAGGGAAACCTAAGGTCTATTTACTCACTTATATGGTGTTCAGTGGTTGCATGTAGCAGAATAGGTACCAGAGGGGTCCTTTTGTCTCACAATCAGCTATTTAAAATGAGTGGTTGTTAAATGCCGCCGTTTTGTTTGCAATTGTTGACAATTTTCGGGAAGGTCTTGTTGGTGGATTCGGCTGGTGGTGTGGTTGAATCCTCGCTTGCTAAACCGAAGGTCGGTGGTTCGAGTCCCGTCTGAGTGGATTTTTCTCCATTCAGAGAGTCGATGTGCATGACCTTTACGGGAGCTAAATGTAAAAAGGGCTTCTTAGTCCTAATTTCGCCTTAAATAAAGTATCGGCATTATTATTATTCATTTCTTGACTACATGCCTTGAGTTTAGGGTAGTAATAATCGAATCTATAATTCGCTTCAGATGAATCCATGTTGGTGTAGGACGGAGGGAATTTTCTTATCATACTCGCACATTATTCCGAATTGGCCTATTCCCAAAATCCTTTTATAAACACTTCTGAAATGTTTCCATCTTCCATGAGGAAATTTTCATCGTCCCGCCTGAAAGAAACCAAACCCTTCCCATCAACCGCTATCAGCCATGGAGTCATATTTGCGCGCAATTTATTGTTTCAACTATTTTGGCCGACAAAAGCTTATTCAAGTTGTCAAATTTCTGGAGCGATGCACAAGGAATAACCTTTTGAACTGTCGTGGGAATATGATGGCATCATTTACATGTATCCTAGCAGTAAGCTCATCAAGGATCTGTTTCATTCGTTTATATTGATGTTCGAACCTTTGTGTCCCAAAGTGCGGAAAATTGGCTGAGTGTGCGGATTTAAGACCTTTATTAATAGAAGATTCAGTACGGGCCAAGTCATTCGGATTAAAATAAACCGAGCAGCAATTCGTCTATTATTGATTTATAATTTGCATAGTTACCTCCCTGATTACAATACACGATGTGATGAATTCTCTTTCCATATTACTGCGTTGTGTCATGAAAACTGCGCTCTGACACATAATTTTCACTTTCCGGGAAACAAAAAGTGGATACTCGAGATTATGATCATCAGAATAGTGGTAAATATCTGGGCCCCGGCGGATAAATTTCTAATCTGAAAAGCTCTCCTCATTTTGCAAGACAATTTGGGGTATGGTGAAGTCAGGCTTAGGTTCAAAAGCCTCAATTAATGACAACCTAACCTTTGCACATATTTTTTTGTTGTGACTATCCCACGGAAAAGCATTCTATCGTAAGTGAATATTGATTCTCAGCGTATGGTGAATGGCGCGGGTAATGACTAGAAATTTTGTAGCTGCAATATCTACATCTATATACTACCCTGCGAGCCGCCACATGGGCGTGTGGGAGGGGGTGTTAGGACACCAGCCGTGTAAAGATATAAGATTTTGGGAGGTGAAACGGTGACGTGTTTTAATGGAGTATATTTAGTGGAGCTCAGTTTTTACTGTGGTTGCTTATTGTGCGCGGAAAGAACGAGTATTTGTACCTCTCTGTTCGGCAGTGTATCTCTCTAATTTATCACTTATGTCAGACCTAGAGGTGTAGTTAGGCGTCATGATAGTATTCTCTGTGTCGCTCTGGAACACACCGGTTCTGAATTTCTCAAGCAAACTAAGCCCAGCGTGTAGCCTCCAAGTCTCTAGGGGCTCCCACCTTAATCCCTATAAAAGTTGCGAGGCAATATATGTTCGCTCGTAGCAGTTTTTAACGGAGCGTGCTGCTTTTCTTTGTATTTTATTATTTTTTTTTTGGTTAAATGTTTATGAGCTGGGCCCGCGACGTATTCGAGGTGGGGGCTAACCAGAGCGAAGTGTTACGATTATAGTTGATATAATACCGATAATAGTTGTAGTGACTTCACTCCGGTAAGAATTTCCGAAAATTTGAGATGAATCGCTATATTATGAATTACTATTTTGCTGTGAACTGTATCAGTGTTGCATTGAGTGAAAATCATTGTTGCGCGTGAAGACTGCCCTTCGGGTTGAAGTGGGAGGATATCGGTGCAAAGTTGAAGATGTATTTTTGAGGAAAGATATAACAATGGAGTACTCCCACGTTAATGATACACCGGATCTGAGGGAACTCTGTACGTTTTTGAAGTATTTCCCTCGGCAACTGCGCTTGTTGCTTCCCTGCAGCGTGCGATATAATTCTCAATTAAGTATGAAGGTGTTGAAACACGAAAGAGGAAGTATTTTTAAGTGTGTAGCTTCAACTGGCTGTAAAAATTCAGAAGTGCATTTAAAGCTAATGAAATTATATGTACGAATGGATATTGAGTCTCTGATGTTTCGTTTTTGACGTGAGATCCTATAATTGTGAACGCGCACGCTCTCACGTCCTCAATGGAATATAATTTCGTCCCTCTGAAATGGCTTTATGAGTTAGTCGTCGAGGTCGTCTAGCCCTCTCGATCTCGAGCGAGTCGAAGGAGAATTCTCTGGATATTTCTCTCTCGTATCTTTTCAATTTTTGTGTTGTTTATGTGTGTTCTTCAATCGGCAACGGCTTACGATGGGGTGTTAAAATGTAAACAATATTAAATCAGACTCGGAATAGGAGTAGAGACTAAAATGGGGTTATAATGAAATTGCCATTAATACTTATCGTAAATTGTGAGATTATAAACGTTTAATTATGTTTTGAGAAAATAAACTAATTTGACGTGGCTCAAGTGGCTTATTCACATGACCACCTTCCATAATTACAGTGCGAAAGAATATAATTGTCTATAGTTAAGTTTATCCCTTTTTCCGATGTATATATCAAAATGTCGATGAAACAGATAATTTAGCCTTATAGTTAAAGTCACCTGAAATCTCGCAAATATTTAATCCCAACAAAGTTGTATCTTCGTGAGTCTACAACAAGCTGGTTTAGTCGAAAGCTTTGAGATAACTTGCCTTCTTTCAATTTCACATGAGACTGATGCGGGGAGCTGTCATTGTCGATACGATTCACTTGCGACGCTACTTCAGATCCTCCCTGCATATTTTATTATATTTTCATACTTGTAATCGATCCAAAGTTTACACATAGTTTTTATGATACGAATGTATTATCCGTGCGCGCGTAATGATGCGAAACGCAAGATCCAAATGTCGAATTGATAGTTCTCGGTTAGCTTATAATTCAATTGTTCAATTAATACTTAGGTATTTTTATCGGCGTCGCAGTTAAAGTTGCTATTTAATACACGCAGATACTTTCGTAAAGAAGCATGCACTGCTCGTTCGTTTTAAATATTTTATTTCCCCTATCTCTTTGTTTAAAAAGGTGGTTTACGTTGTGCCCCAATCATCAGCGTGTGAGGGACGGGTATTATGGAGAACTTCTGCTTTGGGAAATGATCCCAACTTCGTGGATTGCTCGCGTGGATATGAGAACATGCGCGAATATTATGCATATGTGGGTTTATCGGAATTCATGGTGTGTCCTCGAAAATGTAGAGTGGCGAGGAAATTCTTTTTACCGCGCTACAGTGCTGGCCGTGGGGGGAGCATCAGCGTATTTCGTTTAAACCCACTCGTAACTTCTCTGTATCGGGGATATTATTGTTTTGATTTGTGCCGCGATTTCCGCGAGACGGGCGGCGTGTTGGCCATAAGTGTACAGCGCTCGGATTCTCAACAGTGCGCCCGGGTTCAAATTAGTTGGTTCAAAAGACCAGCGTTTTTCATTTCTTGGCGGAGTGTGGAGCGACGTAACGTACTTTGTGTGGACTGCCTTATGGAGTGTTTTGACGGATTAATTACCAGGTACCTAGACATATAAAATTCTGCAGATAACCCTTATATGTGGAATAATGGACTTTTACTAATGGTGCACCATTGACTCGTCGAACCCCTATTGAGAAACCCTAATGTTGACGACAGCCAATTGAACTCAGGTGTGGAAAACTGTCGTTGTGTGTTCTTTTCTACAGACCTACATCGTATTCGGTCAAGTGTTGATTTTTAACGTTATAAGGGATGATGTTAATGAAAATTTTCATCCAAGTCCATATCTTTGGTCAATGACTCGATATGTCCGAGAAGTGTAAAAATGGCTAATTTAAATGAGATTGAAACATGTTGAATTTGGCGATATTGGCGAACCTTTTCCATTAAAACCACTTGAGTCTCACTTTTAAGGTAGTTCGAGCGAAGCATAATTTCACCTTTAAATAAATGAATTTCGTCTCATTTAAAGAAAAATATCTCACCCTTTTAAAGATACCAAAATATCATCCCTTTACCGAACTACTTGCCGAGATTTTTTATACCAGTCCATTTACTTGAGAAATGGTAGGTTACGCTCTCCATCTTATTCTTCTTTAGAAAGATCTTATTTAAAAAATGAGGCGTTTCTAACCCCTAGATCTCGTAAAAAAATTAACAGGGCGTAGTTTATGTTTTCTTCACTATTTTTCAAAATACATCATATTGTGACCGCTGTAATTTTTTCAGAACCGCCAAAAACCTTACGTTGTGAAGGAGTTTTGAACGTACCGTGTCAAAAAAAATGAGT
This sequence comes from Ceriagrion tenellum, assembly GCA_963169105.1. NCBI lineage: Eukaryota > Metazoa > Arthropoda > Insecta > Odonata > Coenagrionidae > Ceriagrion > Ceriagrion tenellum. The sequence goes on along the minus strand of OY720638.1, from coordinate 103,802,274 downwards.
CAAGTCAAAGAATTATGCGGATCTTTTTCTTTGATCACCTAGAATTTTATTCCTATACAAGTATATTATTGCACTATTTATAATGTAGTATTTAATTAATGCTTCTTACTTTTGCTAAAATAAAAACTTATAATTCGAATATGGTCTCCATTATGACTAGGGAACTATCTCGCCCTTACTGCCTTAACTCAACTCTGAAGACATTGGCGGCGATCTAGTCATAGTCTTGAGGCCATACGTAAGGTTCGAGTTTGAGTGCCGCAGCTCACTCTGAATTGCTCGAGGTCATAAAAATTGCCCGAGGCCAAACTCATGGTCGATTTTCAACGATAACCCTTCCATACGAGTCCCCAAAAAGCCCAGTTGGGCCCTTATGGGAAGAGCTCTTTCTCCTCCCAGTTACTTTTCAACGTTATGACCATCGTTTTATTTGCAGATACTAATCTGACCAGCTAATACGGAAAAAATATGGTATCGAAAGAGAAATAAAAGTCGTGGAGTTTGTTCGAACTGTGGATATTTCCGTCCCTCGTGACGCGTAAGCTGAGCGCGAGAAAATTAAGGTCTCCATTGAGGACATAAAAGATATAGCGAAAATATTTTTGAATGAATGCGTGGCCTGTGGTAAGGTCGTCCGAGAGGAGCATCTGTTTATGTCGTTTAAACCCACTCGTAACTTCTCAGTATCAGGGATGTCATTGTTTTGAACTACCCCTCGATTTACGTGATACAGGCAAAGTGCAAAATCTGTGTTTAATTGATTAAACAAAATACAGCTTTCGATTAAGCCGTGCTTTGGCTATTGTAAACCAAAATGATGGTACGTAATATGCAAATTATTCCATGACTATATTTTAAATTATCTTACCGACATAGAAATATTCACGATTGCAGTTACTGAACAATCTCGTCGATAAAATCGCCCAATTCAAAATTTTTGTTCGATTAATTAAACAAAACGCTACTTTAGCTGATGGCTTGCGTTGGCTATTGTAAACCAAAATTAAGGTACGGATTATTCCACGACTGTATTTTTAATCATCACTTTTTACAGCAATTTACGGCGAATTCAGTGCCATTTCTGTAGAATTATTATATTTTGACGTCAAATATTTCAGCAATTACCAATTGACTGTAAAAATAATGTGGTTTGATTTTGAAAGTATTCTACCGATTAAGGTAGGTTTTTTGAAATTTCAGAGAATCGCACAGATTTCTGAATTTTCGAGGGCCTATCTCGCTCTAATATAACATTTTCTGTCTCAGCATATGATCTGCCCATCTTTATCCTGTCCATGAAACCCATTCTCCTTCTTCCTCTTCTCAGCTTGTCCGATATCCTTCCCTCTATCACATTCTTGAGCCCCTTATTACCCCCTCCTGCTATCTTCTCTCCCAATCTCGAAGTTCACTAAGAAGTTTCCTTTCCTCGCCCATCATCTCAAGCACTCCCTCGTTAGTCCTCCTCTCAGCCCACCGCACCTTCTCCATCCTTCTCCACACCCACATCTCAAATGCCTGTAGCCTATTCTCGCCCTCCTCACTGAGGGTCCACGTTTCTGCACCATACAACGCTACGCTCCATATCAAGCTCTTCACCAGCCTCTTCTTCATATCCTTACCCAAGGTCCCCGTCATCAGCTCCCTTCTATCACTAAACGCCTTCTTGGCTAACACTCTTCTCTGCCGTATGTCTTTGCTACTATTTCCGCGGTTGGATAGATCGACTTTATTTTTTAATTTATTCGACAAAAAAGTACTATTTATCCCGGTGTTTCTTTCGCTGTCGCAATTAACACAATATTATTTACTGTTCGATTTACGAGAAAAATGGCCTGGAAAGACAATGTTATGTTGTCCATGTAAGCGGACATTTGTATTTTCTTAACAAATGTCCAGAATGAGAATAAAATAACGATTATGTCCTTAACACATTAGAACGACCATAAATTCTTCAAAATCTGCGGTCGTCAATGGCGGCATGTCCATCGGCCTCTTGTTTCGTGGTTATAGGTTTGTAAAACTTCCTCTCATTGGCCATCGCATTACTTCCTTACGCAGGGAGTCCTGCCTACTTTGATTCCATTTTGCTCGATGTTGCGCGTGAGTTCACTTCCCGAAGTGATTCGGCGATTCGCTCGTGGGCGTCGGAGGGTGGGATGAGGATCGTATGTCGCGCGAGGAACGGCCGTTCGCCGGCCCGCGATACGACAACATTCGCAGGTCGCCAATGTCCCACGAGGATGATTTCGTTCGGAGGCGAGCAGATTTAGGAGAATTCCGGACCAAACCGGCGGTGACGCTCACACTTCGCTCCGTCTTATCTATCAGCTCTTATGGTTGATCCAGTGATCCCCCGATTTCATGATTACGTGCCGCTACTGGCAGCCGGTCAATGTAATTTGGGCAGCTTGGCCGCTCCTCGGCTTCCAATGCGTCACGGTTGTAAATCCTCCATTCTGCCGCCGGCTTCATCAGAAGCGCCAATGGGAACCCCGATTATTGTATTGCGCTCGTTGGCGGGATGGCGAATACAAGAGTGAAAAATTGAATGTGAATCTTGTACGGATTCAAAGGAATAATAATAATAAGACTCGTTATAGTCGAGACTGCTTGATACTACAACGGCTGTTTTCCATTCATGAGTCGACGAACCGCTGAGGAGTGCTCATCTTGTTCAATTTGTTTTTCGGCAACGCAGATGGCAGCGTACTTATAAAAACACGCACGAGGAAAGCTTCGTTTGTGCTTTCTTCCGTGACAGCACTTACGCGCCAAATTGTTTGCGAATTTTCGCGACCTCAATTGAAGCGAGGTCTGTTTTTGTGTCATATCACGACCTTTCTCTCTTCATTCTTCTATAAATCTTAATTTGGCAAAATGAGCATCAATTTAACCATCCGTGTAATTTTTCGGGATAAGGTATCATTTCTTTAAAATTGCGATTGATTATTATAGCCCTGAGTACGCCTTAATTTTCAAATTTTGCTCCATATTTCCGGTTCTGCCTACACATCGGCTTCAGGTAACCTACACATTCTATATCGAATAAAGTGTATCTGTTTATGAGGATTGTATGTACCTTTACACGGCTGGTGTCCTAACACCCACTGCCACACGCCCATGCGGCGGCTCGCAGGGTACTATGTTGATGTAGATATGGAACTCAACGCACGGGCAGTAATGGTCATGATGTGGGAATTATGTTTCAAAATTTATTCCTCAATGAAAGCATGTTATGACAATTCATCTAAATCTACGAAATACCGTGCAAGCCACCACTAGGGTGTGTGGCACGGGGTGATTCCACCCAAGGCTTGAAGCCCTTATCCCAGCTAAAATCAGAACCGCGCACGTTTCCCAAGCCAGGCGCAGACCGAAACCAGTCAGGATAATCGTGCGCGGTCATACGAAAAACTATAGTAGTACTAGAACATGCTACCATGCAGTACACTACTTAAGATACGACTACTGGTTATAATTTCTGCGACAGATAAATAGCTCAACAAGGTGGTAAATCATAAAAGAGTCATTCTTGCCGGAAATTACATGCGAGGTTAGTAACTAATAATGATGTAAAGGCATTTAGCACAAGTGCAAAGACCTATGCTACCTAGTCAGAGTCAAACTATCGTAGAACTGATCTATCGCGACTATTATGGTCCCTTGTTGTACTTGGAAAAAATTACATTTTAAATCTATCGGTTCGACACTCCATTTCCTTATTCTTATGCCTGTGATCGTTTCTGCCTTAATAGTTTGGCTCTAGCAAAATATATTGAACGCCCGGCAAAAAACAATCTACATCAAACTTTAGCAAAAGAATTAATGTATATTTTTCCCTTCGATCGGATAGAGGTTTCCACCCTAATTCCCTCAACAATTCACTAACACTGAAATGTCATCGTAACAATGTTTAACAAATGTAGCTGCCCTCCGCCGCATTCGATCTAATTCGGCGCGGTATCCGAAATTCTGGCGAAATTACATTGAAATGTATTGTTTTAGGCAGGTGGACTTGGCGTGACTGTCCTTAGGAAATATTTGCCATGTGCCATAAGGATACGCAATAAAATAGCATTGAATTCCCAACCAACCAAATCGTTGCGATGCAATTTTTTCACCTCTCTCTGTACTTCAAACTAAAATGTATATGTATGCGAAGTTTCACTCATCTGTCCAACAATAGTCACTCCAACCTCCGTAACTATTCCTCCAGTTTCACTCATTGCGACATCAAAATTTAATACATAAGCGTCTTGTAAATGTCACTGTAGAACTTCGATCCGTGCGTCAATTTCCTGTCTTGCGACCAGGATTGCGAAACAGGCGGTAACCGTTCGCTAGCCCTTGTAGTTTGAAAGGCAGCGCAACAGGTCAAGTTTCCTCAGGGGCTTGGGGTTCACTCCTCCTCGTCAAGGCGATCACATGATGAGATCCAGACACTTGTTGGACCAAGGATTTGGGAGAATCTAACGGGTCATTAATCTTAGTTGTCTGATTTACAGCTGTAATACATAGAAATCGAAAGATTGATACAAAACACGAGGCTAAGTCTGGAAGAATAACTCACCAAAGTAACAATATTTTTTGCATTTTATCCTGATTTTGCGTGAGGTAAAGTGAAAATAAAAAAAGCGACAGTGGTTACCTTGTTAAAAACTTCCGTACATTCGAAGAAAATATTTTTTTGAGAATTTCCTCAGAATTGGTGTAGATTTTCTCAAAATACCGTAGAACTTCCTGAAGGAACGTTTACGGTCATTCTCATCACTTTCTGTAGAGATTCCTTCGCTTATGCTGTATAATTTTATTAAAAAATTAAAAATTCTCGGCTACAATTTCTTGGAATCCCTGATGAAGTTCTGTTGGAATAACATCTCTTATATCACCATTGGAGACCGTCATACTCTCCGTCCCGGAACACGCACGTGAATTGAACTGCTGCCTATTAGAGCGCACGCCGACATGTGGTGAACGTGAGTTATTATGAAATGAGGATTTTGGACATAGCGGAAATAATGCGCGTAGAGGCAGTTGAAATGACAATCTGATATGGAAAAAATGACTAGAGGAATTAGCGTAATCCGTCGGATTAAAACAAAACATATAACAAAATATCATCAAATTTTATTTTTAAATTTAAATGTGATATTTTATTTAAATTACTCTAACCGAAGACTTGTGGCTCAACCGTCACAAAAATTTCAGAGTAAAACGTATTTCGGGTGCATTATAACTTAATAACTTTAACTAAACGCATTATACTATTTAACTAACTTAACGCATTATAACTTAATAACTTTAATAAATCTATTGAGCGAGTTTAGGACTGTACAGTCCTCTCTTACAATTAGCTCGAGTTTGTCGAATACAGACAATAATGTGCAATCAATGGGCAGTGAACAACGTACCCCTGAGGGATTCGAACCCGCTACCCTCGGGTTAGCGGGCGAGGACTTTACCCCACCGTCACTGGGTCGACAATTTGGCGTTATACTCTTAATTACTTCGAATTTACATTGTGAAGTGCGTGTTGGTGAGAGTTAATGGTACATTTTAGTGCATTTTGGTGATAACTCACCCCCTACCGCACACCCTTGTGGTAGCTTTCAGGTTAATTTGTAGACGTAGATGTAAAGAGCTACATCGCGGCAAATAATGTGTGATGATTCTGATCAAACAAAATTAAATCGTGAGTAGATTTCTCTTTTTTAAAAATCTCCCCACGGCCATTTGTTTGAACAAATGCGTATGGTACTTCTTGCTTGCTTTACTGGTTCGTTCATACAGGTTCTGATTTGGCCGACCGGTAGATTCACTTTGTAGGATATAGTATAGGATGGCTTGAGCTATCATTTTCTTGTAATTGGTAAGGACCGTGGATTTGCACTTGAAAAATGATGTCGCGATGCGCGCTTAATAGAGTGCGGAGCAGCTTGCCCAGGACGCTTTGGCCGGGCTCTAAATATGACTGGGAAAATCGATAGAGCTTCGTTAGATGCGTGCCTAAAGTCCCCCGCTTATTCATCTCGACCAGTAGAGTTCTTCCTCCAATCATCTGCCTCCGCCCCTCGCTCGCCTCATCTCCGCGCCTCGCCGGCCCATGTGGCGCCCTCCCGCCCCCCCTCATGCCCCCTCTCGCCACGGGCGGGCGGCGCGGCGGTCTGGTGGTTGTGGGAGTGAAAAAGTGGGGGGAGGGTTGCGGGGGGAGGGTTGAGGGATCGCACGGGGAATGGCGGGGGGCGTGGTGGAGACGTGCCACCCGTCACGCGCGCGCCCCGCTCTTCGCGTTCGTCTGCGAGCCATCTCGTGTGGCGCGGCGTGCCGTCTCTGGAGGGAAACCCGGTGGGTCCGTGGAGCCCGTCGGTGGCGGCAGGTGGGTGATCTCGCAGCGTCGGGGAGTGTGGGAGTTAGGGGGAGGCTTCTATGGCGGCCCGGAGAGGGCTGCCGAGCCTCCCGACGCCGCCGGTGGGCGCGACACCTGCGCCTCGCGACAGCGCTCGCCCCCGCTAGACGGTGCAGCGATCGATCCCGGGTCGGCGTAGTTCAGTCGAGAGGTCGGAGGGCAAGCTGGGTCACGCGTCGCTTGGGTGTGGAGCGAGTATGTGTTTCGGTGCCCCCGGAAGAGAGGAGTTGCGGGATGGCTGGCGGAGATGCGGGAGCGCAGAAGGCTGTGCCAGATATTTTCAAGGGCAGGATGGTGGTTGCGACACTTGAGCTTCCTCCAGTGCTCACGACTCGGCCTAAATCCACGAGCATCCGGCGCCGCTGAAGTGGTTAGCGCGAAGTGTTTCGTGAATGATATTCACTCTACCGCGATCGTATTGCCACTGAAGCTTGCCGCGAGTAACGCAGCGCTCGTAATTAAGCTCAAATCTGGCTGATTTCGAGGGCTCATAATCTTAGCATGGGCGTACACAGGAGGAAGCGGGGGGGTAGGGGTGGGCAGCTGTCCCCTCCCGAACGAGACATCTCACTCCAAATCTGCTAATCGAAGCCAGACGGGATGCTGTCTGGTCTCCCCCTAACGTAAATCTACAGCTACAGGTGGGTGTCATGTCCCACGCGCGAACATAAATCCTGGTGACGCCTGGGAATCTTAGTATTATTTTTGCTTTTGATGGGAATCGATTGTTTTCGGTGTCGTAGCCAGGATTTCATTTTTGGGGGTAGGGGGTCAATAAGGACCATAGTGGGCATGTATATAAAAGCAGGGTGCGGCTGATATGAGGCGGATGACAGCCTATTAAAAGCCGGTGCAAAATTGTGTGTTTAGGCAATTCAGAGCGCTATTACGGCTGCAACGTTAAAGCCTATTTTGAAATATTTTATCTGTGCAAATTTGTGGAAAAGTATCAGTGGAAAAATTTGTTCAGGATGAGGAAAACATAACAGTCGTTAAGATAAAGCAGCCATACCTTATCCTTTAGTCACCTAGATCAAAATTTATTTCAATTTCCAGGGCGCGTCCGGACTTGGCTGTCTCCGATTTTGTTTGCGGAATTAGGTTGGAGAGGATAATTGCTACTGTCAACGACAATTGACCAAATTATTGACTCTTTTACGTTAGGTAACAAAATGACAGAACTTGCGGTGAGAGAAAATTAGGTGGCTCAATGCTAAAAAACGAAGAAAATAGTGCGTACTACACTACGAAACTAGAAGAAATAAATACAAGGTGGATTACCCCCCCAAGTCATTCTGGTCTTATACGTGAGAGCCACAGGGAAAAGTTTCACCTGTAGAGTGAATTTTCAGCCTCGAATACGTCGCGAGCATTGGGGACGCTGATCAGAAATATTTTATCCGAAAAATTAAAAGTATCCGAAGGGAAGTTGGGCGCTTCGTTGAAAACTGTTTCGAGGGGACATACAGTGTTTCCCAGCTTTTAGAGGGACTCTGTTGAGAGTCACTAGAGACTCGGGGGCTGCACTCCAGGATTAGATTGATTGAGAAATTCTGAACAGGTGTGTTTTAGCGTGACAAAGAGAATCATTTTGATGCCGCTCATTTCTAGATCCGATGGAAGCGATAAAATATGTTAGATGCATTTCCGAACAGATAGGTGCATATAAAAATCCGTTCTTCCCACGCACGATAAGTGACCATAATAAAATCCGAGCCTCACGCCAATGGTGCCACGTAGGGTAGTATGTAGATGTATCTTTTCACATTGGTCATGTTTTTTGTGTTATTGGAGATGAGGGAAGAGAACGAACGTGTCTTGAGTGTTGGCGATATGCCGTATATCATTGTAATGTTGTTTTTGTTATATTCACTAATACGGCGTAGAAAAAAGGATATTCTTTACCTGGTAGTGCATATGTGTATCTCTTATTTTGGCACATATTTATTAGTTCTAGAGATATTGTTGGGGGCCATAGTATTTATTATCCTCCGTTTCATGCTTAAACTCGCCTGATCTGAATTATTGAAGTAACCTAAGCGTAGCGTGTAGCCTCGGATCTCTAAAGGCTCCCAGCCTAGTCTTTAAATCGGCGGTGTAACACTTTCTGTTCGCCTGTACCACTTTATAACGCAGCGTGCGGTTTTCATTTGTATTTTATTTACTATGCGAATTAGATCTTCCTGTGGAGCAGGGCCCCAAATGCCCGCGGTGTATTCGAGATGTGGCATAAATAGAGAAAAGTAGCATCTCTTATTCATTTGCTCATCGGAGAACGTTTCTTCTATTCGCTTGATGAGTCCTAGTTTTTATTATGGAGCGCCTTAAATTTTTCATGTTGTTCCTCCTCGCACGGTGAGAAATTGCGTTGTTTGCCTAGGATTTGGCTCCATCTGACTCCTTGACTGCGTGCAGGCCCGGATTAATGATTGTAAGCCGACTCGGCACTAATTATCACGTCGTCACCTCTCCCCCTTCCCTCCTCCGCAGCTCACCTCCTCATTTCCATTCGCAGTGGAAAACTGAGAATTTGTGACTCACTTAACCCAAACCGTTTTAACCTCACCGCAGTTTTCTATCTTAGAAAAAATAGTAACCCCAGACGTTTGCCAACCGTAAAGAAATAATCCGGGAAAAGCCGCTCTCAAAAATTTTGCGTTCCAGGGAAATGCCCATCCTGCGCAGCGGTGTATTCGGGGCCGGCCGGGATTTGTTGTCATGACGACGGAAGGGGTTTCGTTGCCATGACGACGGAAAAAGCCCAGGGGACAAGAATATTAGTTGATACGTCGCCATAATGTGTATCATGCCTGAATATTTATTCAAGGTGTTGCAAAGTTTATGGGAAGGTTTCCACGACATCGGGTGTCTGTCGATTTCGTGTTTATTTGGGTTTAACGTTGCGTAGGAACAAGGGAAACTGTATGCACATTAGAATGGTGAGAGTTGATTGGTCGTCATCTCTTGGTTCTTCTCGTAATCGATCACAGAAGCACGCGCGCGGCCGAATGCATGTTGTCAGAACTCTGTGCCCATCATGTATTCTTTTCGGGTGCTCGTGAATGAACGTCGACGGCTCCAGCCCGCCCTTGGAAATTCCTTTTGGCGCCTTCTATTGGGACTGGCCATCCGATCGACCCTGAGTTCGACATTCTTACGTTTCCGTCTGCTATCTCGAAAGCATCAATGCTCCTCGTACTTCCATTTGTTCCCAGCATTATCTTATTTTCTCGGCACGGCCACTAGTGACATGGACACGCTTGCCCTGTTGTGTCCCTCGACACTTCTAATTGCGCACATTCTAGCAGCAACAGTGCTACTTTTGCGTGATTCATATTTCTCGGGAGTTGTAATGAAAATATGAGGCTGTAAGTATACTATTGTCCATTGGATGTATTTTTATTTGCATGTATACTCTTTGTGACTAGAATGTGGTTGTAATTAGCCATATGACTGCTGCCATTTCACACTGGTAGTATTTCTTGGGAAATCATTGTCACTTGGCGGTGGCAATGACGAGAAAGGCAGTGTGTGCAACAAGTGTGTTAACGACCTGTGTATTTGTAATTTGAGAGTACCTTATTTTTTATGCCAAAAGGATCTGAGTGTGATCCTTTGGTAATCATAACTGCGCTAACGTACGTATCTACTTCCGTCAAAATAGGCATCTACATACTACCCTGCTAACCGTCGCATTGGAGTGTGGGAGGGGGTGTTAGGACTCCAGCCGTGTAAAGATGTGAGGGATAAGGTTTTGGGAGGTGAAATGGTGACGTGTATTATGGGAGTGTATTTAGTAGAGCTCAGTTTTTATTGTGATCGCTTATTGTGTGCGGAAAGAACGAGTTCTTGTACCTATCTGTGCAGCAATGCATCTCTCTTATTTTATCGCTTCTGTCAGACCTAGAGATGTAGTGAGGCGTCATGATAATATTTTCTGTGTCGCTCTGAATATATTCCCATTGGACGTCTCTGTTCCGTGCTCAAAGCCTTTGCTTTCACTGCGGCTCTTCACACTCAATTTCTCGCGGAAATGAGCGATGAGGTGTTGCCCCTAGGGAGGATTAATACCCTTTGAGGATTAGTAGCGCTGGACTGCCAGTGCCTCAGACGTCGGCCGAAACTTGTAGACATCTAGCCAAATCCATTGATGGTTAGCAGCCGATTTTTCACTCTATCAATCCATTATTTACTTCCTCAGTGTCTCATAGTCCTACCATCGCCGCGTTGTGCAAAATGTTAAATTTTAAGACTGGTGTCATTGTGCATGAGTGTCATTTCTTAATAGTTAGTATCCTTATTGAAAAGAGGTCTTTGTAATCCTGTACAATTATTTAATTTGTACGACGCGTTTCACAAATTTACTGAATCGCCCGGGACAATTATTAGTATAATGTGTTTTTATGTATTAATTGTTGTGATAGTATAGTGATGTGGGTAAGGGGTTTTTGTAGAAATACTTACTTTTGGGAGGGAAAGGCAGGGGAACACAGAATAAGGGCTTGTGAGGTGGGAAAGGTTAATATTCGACTAAGAAATTTTGTCGGAAAGGAGTCTGCAACTACATACTACCCTGGAGCCGCCGCTTAGGCGTGTGGCAGGGGGTGTTAGGACACCAGACGTGTAAAGATGTAAGGTTTTGGGGTTTTTGGAGGTGAAATTGAGAAATGTATTATGGGAGTGTATTTAGAGGAGCTCAGATTTTATCGTGGTTGCTTATTGTGTGCGGAAAAAAACGAGTTTTTATACCTATCTGTTCGGCAATGTATCTCTTATTTTATCGTTTCTGTCACACCTATGGATGTAGTGAGGCGCCATGATGATATTCTCTGTGTCGTTCTGAAACACACCAGTTCTGGATTTATCAAGCAAGCTAAGCGTAGCGTGTAGCCTGCTAGTCTCTAGGGGCTCCCACCTTAATCCCTCTAAAAGTTGTGAGACACTATGTGTTCGCTCGTAGCAGTTTTTCACAAAGCGTGCAGCTTTTCTTTGTATTTTAATAATTTTTCGGTTAAATCTGATTTGGTTATGACCAGTGTCCCAAATGCTCGCGGCGTATTCGAGGTGTGACCTAACCAGAGCGAAGTAGCATCTCTCTTTGACTTTTTCATCCGAGGACCGTCCTATTCTACGCTAAACAAAACCTAGTTTCTTTAATGCTGTGCCGTATAACCTTTGTATGTGTGTTCCCCACGATATATCAGAATTTAAGGTAATTCCAAGATATTTAACTGTATCGCTTAGTATTACTAAAACTTACATAGTTGTAATATTTTGTAATATTAAGCGATATTTATAGGGCCATGCTTTGTGTGGAAGAACCATGGAGTGGGGAGGGGTACAGAAAAAGTGGCTCATTACAATGGTTTCTAGACTGTTTGATAATTTCAATTTGTTACAAAGCATCCATATTTAAATCTTTCAGGAGAATATGCAAAATTTCTTCCTTTCATGCGTTAAAGCTGTGGAACGCGTCGTACAAATAAAATATTTGTAGTGATGTGCAGAGCATTCTTTTCTCTATGGATACCATGATTATTCTTCTTCTTCGAAGTTCTTTCTCGAAGTGACGCCTCTTGTTGTCAGGTTTATTCTTAATAGTTATTGATCTTTCGTGTCAGATAAAAAGTTGTAATTTTTATTAATGCTAAGCGATATTGATAAGGCCAAGCTTTATTTGGAAGAAAAACTGTCGTCACCAGTAATATTTTTTTATGAATTGAAGTATGTTTGCTTAAGTGTCGCCCTTTAATTTTTTGTCAGAGTTAATGCTTCCGCTCCTGATTATTTTATGTGTATTTTTTCAATTTTAGCGGGAGAAATCAATTTGTTGTCGCCGTTAATCGATTTTGTACTCTCGTTCCCTCATTTGTGGTGCATTCAAATGACGTCGATGGTCTATCCATGTTTCCTGCCCGTGGTTTTCCTCGTACGCCCTTCGTCCAACTTGACGACGTGTGGGCCGTCCTTCCCCGCTCCCCCACCAACTCCCCCCCGCTGCCACACCCTCCACCGAGGTCGAGAGGAACTTGACCTCTCTGTGGGGAGTCTCTGTCTCCTCTCCGGCCCGCGTCTCCCGGCGTGTCGCCGCACCGCCATTGAGTTGGCAGCCGCAAAGGAGCCGAGGGTGAGGGAATAGGTGAAGGGATGCCAGTGAGGTGTATAACATTTTTTAGAGGTTTCGTGGAAGGAATAGTATCTGGAAAACTGCGATGGAAACGAATGAAAAATCAGTGGCATGCATTTATAGCATCTTCAGAACCTGCTACGTCGTCTTCGGGAACTACAGGGAATGCGATTGATAGGCGGTATTTCTAACGAAGCCGATTATTAAATGGACGCGTACAATTCTTGCGTTTATGCATGTGATCTGTTAAGCTCATTTATCGAATTTCTTATTTGAGTGAAACAGTGGAAAAATATTTTCTTCTATAATAGTCCGAGAAATATTTTTTTACTTTGTAAATATCTAGAATTTTCATTGCATCACGTCACCACCAACACTGTCAACCAGTTTTTAAAAGGTTTCATTTAGCTTCACCTGTTTTTGTGGATAACATTTTGTAACTGATTGAAACCTTGATTGGTGTCGTACAGCTCTGAAAATTTGTCCATAGACCAACTTCCGTTGAAAATACAATTATCAATATAAATTATTGCGCTAAAAAATAAATCACGCGTTTACTTAAAAGTTTTCTTGAGAATGAGCTGTTAGCCTGCGAAAACCTGCTAACCAAAATTTAACCAATTTCCCGATAACGTAGAGCTCTGAAACTTCGCCAATAGATCCACTTCCGGTAACAGTACTTTAATCCATTAATCACGATACAAATTAATTAACTACGCGTCTATATTCGAGAGATGAACAGTTTATTACGGCTTCCCTATTCTCCACGATTGTTGCACTCGTTTACGGACTGATCCGTTCCAAGATCCGCTGAGTAAGAGGCGTAGCATGGCCAACACTCCCGAAAACATTTAAAAAATTTACATGCATTTGGGTCGGATTCATTACAAAAATCACAAATGTAATTTCTAAAGTTATTCTATTAATAGTAATTCCATTAATAGTAATTGAAAACTAAAAAGTTAAAAATAATACAATAAAAACAAGACTTTTTATGGAAAAAGGTTTTATTGTTTAATAAAATGCTCGTAAATGTAAAAGTAATATTTTTCAGCAAACACCGTTTCTGCGTGCAAGTACAAATAAAACTTTTGGGCGCTATATTTGAACCGCGCTAATCTCCTAATGAAACGGAAAAAAATATATCTGAAAGAAAAAAGAAGATTTGAAAGTAATATCTGAGTAGCAAATAGTGGTGAGATGTAAAAAGTGCATATTCATTGTAATAGTTAACACGACGTCTAAGCGTAAAGTTTGCCGCCTAATATAGTCTGGGAAGTCGGGGAACAAATAAACATTTACATGTATACAAGCATATAAAATTCTATCCCCATTTATATGTTATTCCTTGTGTTACTATGCAAAACCGATTTAGTGTCGTTATAATTTTGATGCAATTTTTATCATACATTTAATCGCGTAGTCAATTTATCGCTAAACTTCAAAGCATGCACGTGAGAAATGTCTACCTATACAACTCAATAAATGCTTAAACTTGCTCAATGATTTGGTCAAAACTTAAGACCATACCTTTTACGTACCTTCTGTGACATATCAGTTAGACCTCAGCCGTAATATTAATGTGAGTACACAAATTGGAAATCAAATGCATTGTTAATGTAACACCACAAGGTTTCATTTTTAGATGCTCGCTGAACCGGGTGTTTGCTGAAAAGCATAATTATTTTACTTTTAAGATCATTTTATGAAGCAATAAAACCTCTTTCCTTGAAAAGTCTGTTTTAATTGTATTATTCTTCTAACCATCAACCGTCGGAGTTCTGTATTGTATGTACTCAGTCGAACCATAGACGCCAGCGAAGTTGAGTAGAATATCGGACCAATCCCAGATAAAAATTTTTCCTTTCCGTTACCTTTCCAAAGTGATTGGAAAGAAAACGGAAAGCAACTTTACTTTTCAGTTGCCTTCCATTGCTTTCCGGTTGTCTTTGCGTTGTGGAGGGTTGCTTTCCATTTGCTCTCCATTTCTTTTCCTCTACCTGATTGCTTTCCGCTTCCTTTCCATTTGCTCCAATGTAAGGCAATCGGAAAGCAGTTGGAAAGCAAAAATTTTTATCTGGGATGCTACTTGCGTCCAGGCGTGAGCACACAAGCTGATCGAACATTCATGAAAACGCTAGCGAATGCTGCTGGACTGCTAGCTATAAGGAGTGATCACACAGGTGAATTTCGTCCGCTAGGCTGTCGCGGAGGTGTCGGAACCTACTTCGGTGTCGTACCTGTGCAGAATGGACGCAATTTAGTTGGTGAGCGCACGCCGGGTTTACCGACCGCTCATATAGGTCCTCACGGGTCAGACCAGGGTGTATGAGACATCACTTTGGTTCTTGGCCAGTATTTAATGGGCCGTTTTCGCAGCAGAATTACGGGACGGGACTCGGGACTTAATGCTCGGCTTTGTCCTCGTCAGTCAAGCGTCGTTGAATACGCCCGATTCAGAACTGTTAGCCGTCACTCAGAGCCCACTAGCATCCGAGTATCGTTAACGCCCATTCGTAGACATCCGTAGGAAAATGGTTAGAAATCACGTCAAGGATTTTGACCCCATTTTCTAGTATCCCTGCCACTGTGCGTCGGCGCGGGGAGAGGGAGTCCAATGCGCTTCACCTCTGCGGTCCACCGCAGTGGAGGGTGGCGGCTCGGATTGCATGGGACTACATCTCGTACATGCATTGATGAGTAAAACTGGGAAACATGTCCCTACATTAGGGATTTAATAATATGCTTAAAATATACTTCTTAGAGCTTTTACTGATAGAAAATTGTTTGAGGTCCAGTGTTATAATCTCTGATTAAATATTTTCTCCTTTTCAACACTGAAGTTAATAGGATATCCCATAGATAATGCTCATGTCAACCAAGTGAGTCTGGTTTAATATAGCCTGAACTCAAGTGAACTTCAAGCTAATGCAAAGTCTGTCATTTTGCGGTTAATGTTAGCCCACTATTATAAAACCGTAACTAATAGTCATGGTTCTAATGCTCTTATGTACTCTGGTTCCCCGTGACGAAAATTGGTGGGATTGTTGCTGTTGAATTCATGCTCTACCCATGCACAGTTTAAGATGCAGGAAACTTAAATTTTCACTTATTTGAAAGAAATATATGTCATCAGTGGCGTTACTATGGGGGGGGATGAGGGGGATAGAACCCCCTCCCCCCCAGAACCCAAAAATAAAATAAGTATTTGTATCGCAGCAATCCTTCTTGTTTGAAATACAGTAATTAAATGGTTTAGTTTTAATTTGGCCTATCTAATTTATTCAAATTAGTCATGCCATGTTTTTCTAAAATACATTCATGTTATAAAGCTAAATTTCGTGTAATGTTACCCGGTGTGGTGTGCTATTCAATCTGATCCATCCGCCCCCAAAGCCAAGTCCTAGTTACACCACTGTATGCCATACTGGTCTGAAAGCACATAACAATATGACAAGAGGCAGCATTCCTCTTAGTTTTCTTTCCCCTTGTAGGAGAGGAAGGCTCATGACCTAGTGATTATTGGATGAAACAGGGAAATCTTCATCTATGAATCAGTTGTAGAAGTTGTATGAAGTCAGCTGTATTTCATTTCAACCTTCCCTGATTATGAGTGTTTTTTCGCTCTTAGCTTAGACTGTCCCCTTTTGGAATGTGAAAACATTTTTTTAATTTTGTGGAGATATTAATGTTGGGAGGAACCTGATTTGTGATAGTTATGTTCATTAATTTAGTTACTCATCATTTTTTCCAATTTTGTAGGAGTCTATAGTCACCAAGTTTGTTCTGGTCATCCCCTGAATGAGACTGAATATGAGCCTGGGTGCATCATTGTTAGCACTGATTATATTTTCAATCAGCCATTGCTGTCATGGAGAACTTTATACTGCTTTGGCTGATATGGAAGAGCTCCTCGAGACTGAAGCTGTTCTAATTAGGACACTGGAAGGGTACATAGATGCACAGGAAAATAAACTCAGATTGTTAAAGAGGTAAGTCCTAGGTGCTTGAATGACGCGAAAAGATGGGCTACTTATTGTCCCTTTGGTATTTTTTTATTGATTATATTTGGTGTAAGGTTTTTGTGAAGTCCAAAGCAAACCTCCTTTAGAAAATTGGCTTATATGCACTTGAACCTTTCACCAAATTGTGGTTTTTAATTGGTGCCTGTTGACAAATGTGGCTGGTTTTGGTTTGTGCTAACATTCCAAGTCATAACTACTGACTGCATCATCTTATTTAACATAAAATTAATTCAGTCTTAATAGTTTGATTTTGAATAGTGAAAACTTGTTGTGGAGCATATATAAGCCATGGAATGAAATCCTTCCTTGATATTCTATGAGCATCAGGTATTTCATGTATGCTTTCATAGTTTGTGTGTAGGCATGCACGGTAAGGATATATTTGTGCATTGAGGTTTCAAGTCAGAGTATTTCAGCGACTTGACTAACTTATGAGTTGATTGGGTTGGTGTGGTGGCTAGAGTACTGGCTAACTATATGGCATAACTGGCCAGGGTTCAAATCACTGCAGAGGAGGATGTTTTTCAGAAGAAACCTGATCCCTACTTGAGTGCCTTGTGGAGGGTACTTAAAGTACATTACTCCATCTGTTAGATGAGATGTTAAACCATGACCCCCTTGTCATCTTTCGTTAAAGGCAGGCTAATGCTGAGGGTCGCCTTCCCAAAATCCAGTCCAATCCACTAACTTATGAATGAGCTACTCTTATCTTCATGTTTTGTCAAAACCTTTGCCTTAGCTTTCTATAGATTTCCCTGCGTGTGTAAGGATAAGTTGATTTTTATGCATCCTTGTTCTCAAGCTTGATCGAATTACTTGATGTAGCAGCTTGGAAGTAGATGGAATAGAATCATTCCATGTGGTGTAGTACAGAATAATTAACTTGCCTCACAATCTAAAGCAAATAGGTGTGTTAATAGATTGTTTTTTTTAATCTGACTTTCTGTTCAGATTTATTTAAAAAATTGCATTTGATTTGCAGGTTTGCTGCTGAGTATGCTAAAGAGCATGATGAAGCTAGTCAAGATGTACAACAATATCTCTCTAATCCCATAAATGCCTACTTATTAGTTAAGAGACTGACGACAGATTGGAAAGAGGTTGAAGCTACAATGACGGACGATGTAGGTGTAGGTAAGAAATGGTTTATTTTGTTTTACAAATTTAGAGATTTTAATATGAACCACTGTTTTACTGCTGTTGGTTGACATCCCAGTAGTGTAGACCTGGACCTAGAGAAGCCCCTTAATGGAACAGAGTCCTTGTAGGGGGATTAGTTACACAATATTGGAAAGAGCATTTATTTCCCATCAAATTTTTAAGTTTCTGTGGCCAGTAGACCAGCACCTGTGTAATATCCTGATTTTCGTAACTAACCTATATGTTCAATAAAAATTGGTAAATATACCTTTGTGTTTGCTGGAAAGCCTGTTCAACTCTTAATGGAGTTGGTGCGAAGGCTTCCACAGTGCTGTGATGATGTAGGCTGCATTTTGGGGTTTCCACCTAGTTGTTGATTTTGGTGATGACAGTTTCGCCTTTGTTCCAGCAGGCTTTTTCAGGTCAAAGTGATGAAATGAAAGCCGTCATCTCTCAGGCCAGGCTGGAGTGTGGGCGCTTTTATATATGCTTGGTGACCTTTTCCTTTTTGGTACCAATTTTTCTCTGTCCATTTGTTTGAAGTCTCTACCATGAGCTGTGGAGGTAATATCCATCCTCCTGGTTGAAATACATAGGGTGTTTCGAAATATTGATATCCTCCTGAATAATTATCAGGAGGATACCAGGATTACCAGGATTACCAGGAGGATGGATATCACCTCCACAGCTCATGCAAGAGACTGTTCAAACAAATGGACCAATCACAAAAACAGGGAAAAATTGGCACCATGAAGGAAAAGATCACCAAGCCCATATAAAGCTGTCTGCTCTCTGGCATCATCTCTTTGACCTAAAGATGCCTGCTGGAACACAGGCAAAACTGTTGTCACTGAAAACAACAAGGTGAGAACCCCAAAATGTAGTCTTTATAAACTAGATGGAATTAAACTTTCTGTAGGTGTCATGAATTTTAGGTATTCACAGATCAATTTTTATAATAGCTTTTTAAGCTGTGTACATTTGAATTTACATTTTACCTTTGGTATGTTGCATGTCTTCTCTAATTTATTCTGATTATTTTATTTATTTATGTGATTTGCCAATACTTACATATTACTTGTATTTGACTGTGTATGTATTCATTTATGTACTTCATTCTTCAACTAGCTCAGTTTTAAAGTATCTGTATGGTCAAATGAAGTTATGTGTTTGGAATTATTCTTTGGGACTAACCTCTGCCTGTCATGGATGGAGAATGAAAGCTATACATCTCGCTTCACTCTTTTGATTCATATAACACCTAATGCATGGAAATGGAGGTTTTTTACTCCTTGATGTCATTGTTTTGTGCGAGGCTTGTTTTTTTGTGTTCTGGTAAACCTGTTTGCATGTTAGCAATTCTTCATTGTGCAGTTTTAATAGTGAATTTGGTGACAACAGACTTTATTCATGGCACTTACTCCAGGTGTTCATGGTGCTGACTGATGTAAACCAAGTGTTGAGAAGCAAATCTGGAAATGCTGAGAGTTAAATTTTTTTTGATATTTGTGAATTACTTTGTTTTTTACCGTAGCCAAGCTGTGATTTTTTAATGCTTTTATTTAATCTCTTTTCATTATTTGTCATACAAATCCAATGAAAATTGAGTAAATAAGAATAGCGAGATTGGTCAACAATTCTGAATGATAGTGATGTTTCTTGCCCATTTACAGGACATCAATTGGGGTATCTGATTAAGTGACGTTTATCTCACTTTAGCGTCTTTTCACATGTTTGAGATGGCTTGAAAATTGTTAATTAAATTGCCAACTTTGAGGAAATATGTGAAAATAAAAATGGACCTCAAAAAATTGAAAATCCAGACCAGCTCTCATTAAACAGACCATAGAGATGTTTAAGTACTTGTCCGTTAAGTGAATCAAAAATTAATAGACAAGTAGTAGCTATAGATGGCATAGTGCCTGCTCCTGAGGGACTGTGCGATATATATTTATTGTCTTCTAAGTTGGAGAGAATAAAATGACAGAAGTGGTCTAGAAACAGCAAACATTAGTGGCTCAGCATTATTCACGAAAACAGTGCAGATGACCATCAGTAAAAAAAGTATTTTTCCTAAATTATTGTGTGCATTGTCATTTTTCTATACCTTGTTAAGCTCATTTATTAAGAAACCCAAGTTTTATATGCCCCAAATATAACAAATTAAAGCAAGAGTCACAAGAACTACTTTTTTATGGATATTCATCATGCTCCTGATATTTCTCATGATCCTGTACAGCAACCACAGTATTTTAGGGACTGTCAGTATGGCAGAAATTGCTTTGCCTGAAGTTTGTCATGCCACCTCTGTTAAATTATATACCCTGAGGAACATCATTTCAAAAACAAGAGAACCTCAAAGTGTATGTGGAAAAAAGAATTTCATCATGTGCAAGTTGTGCCACATCAGAGCCAAGACAGTTTCATAAAATGTTTGATTTCTCATTAAATATGAAAGTACTGGTCATGGCTCAGTATTTGCATGCACTTACCACTAATTACAGCTGAAAGGCTTCTAGATTTCTATTTAGGTATTTTATTTGCTCAGCCAGGCTTCTCATATAGTATTGAATCCCCATTGTGATAGTATCATTCTGGTCTTGCTATTATTGGTGTATTTAACTTGTCAATCTGAGGAAAATTGACCTTACAGTGAAACCTGTATTAAGTGACCACCAACGGTGCTGCTGAAAAAGTCATAAATAGGGGTGGTCGTTTGAAAGGGGTTCAGTTTCTATGAGTACATATTATGCAAATGAGCAGGTGGCTCATTTGAAAAAAACTGGATAACTCTTGAAGCAACAGTTTTGTTTTAACCTTTACATATGGCGTTTATTTTCTCATAATTTAGTTGCTCCTGGGAGATTTCAATGCATATTAATTTGATGTGCAGACAGTGAAGCCTGGATTAAGCGACCACTGACGGTTCTGCTGAGAAATGGTTGTTGAGAGGGTTGGTCTCTTGATAGGATTGTTATGAGGGGTTTCACTGTCGGTTGAAGTTTGATTGTCCTAGCTCTGGTTCACCATGGCTCCATACTGTCTGAGGCGCAAATATTCCTGAAGTGGCTGTACCAAGCCAGGTCAACTTGTACAAAAGACTGCTGGAATATGGCAATATATTTAATCTTAATGTTCTTGGGATTCACAGTCCCATTTTATCTTATCACAGACTTGAATATTGAAAAGCATGGGAATATTTTTGTTGTAGTTCGTGCTTGTTCATGAGCTAGTTGCAGTATCTAACTTTTGCATTATTTGAGTTGGTCTCAGTCCTCATAACCTCAGATGGTTGAGACTTCTCTGTGCCTCTTGCTATTCAATGCCTTCCTGTTACATGTGCCACTTGTTACATTAGGTTTCCTTTGCATTATGTAGTGAGTCGATTTTAATTTGTTTTCATTTTCCATTTGTCAAGGATTTGTGGAAAATATCACCAGGTACCGGGAAGTGTTGAAGTTTCCCTCAGATGAAGATTTAAATGGTGCTGCAGTTGCATTGATGAGGTTACAGGACACTTATAAGTTGGATACAGCCTCTGTTGCCAGAGGGGAGCTTAATGGTGTGCAGTACAGTACTGCATTGACAGGTTTGTTAATCTTTTGCTGTTGTTTTTTCTTTTAGGTTTATAAATTATGTTACCTTAATTGTGTATTCCTTCGAGGTTTTTTAGATTTGACTTTTTTCTTGCTCTTTTGGCAGCTGGTGGTTGCTTTGAATTGGGACGGCAATCTTACAACAATGGGGATTTCTATCATACAGTCCTGTGGATGACAGAGGCCTTGCAAAGGTATGAAGAGGAAAGAAATAAGACTACAGTGAAGGCAGATATTTTGGAGTACCTGGCATTTTCCATGTACCAGCAAGGTAGGCATTCCTATACTCCCTTCTCTAATCTGTTCACTCCCATTTGTACTCAAAAGGCATATGAAAAGTATTAGGGTCACCCTGTATTTCCCCAAGCATTAGTGATGGCAGAAATTTTACTACCGTTTTTGGAAAAAAGTGTGTATGACATATGCTGAATATTTATTTATGTGCAACCTATAGTCTACTTGATATGACTATGCAGTCCACCATTTGGGTATCGTGGTGATTATGGGGAATTCCCACATGGGGGAAGGAAGTGGGAAGAGTTATTCAGGAATATTTTCATCATTGCTTGTGTTTCAAATATGTGTTAAGTAGTAACTATACATTGCCTAAGGTACATTTATGATTGGTTGGTTTAAATGCTCTAATGATAATACGTTGATGGTATTGTGGGTGAATTTTAAATTAATTTCTAATCATAGAGTTTGTGATTTGATATTATTTTTATGTATAATTACATAAATATGTGTGCAATTATGTAACTCTGAAGCTACTGATAGATCTCCCTTGAAGATATTAATATTGTGCCACAAAATGTGTGAGGTTTTTTTTGTTTTGGGCTAGGGAAACTGGGAGTTGGACTGGAATTTTTTCTCTCTTGGTGTGCACCCTGATTGTAATGTTTTATGAAAACTCCATCAGGCACCTTTGCCATCAGCTTATTGACTCTGGGTGTTGTCAATAAGCCACACCTTAGTTTTAAGATCCTAGCTGACTGGGGAGGTGGGGAGCAGTAAATGAATGCCAAGTGCCTGAGTGGCAATGCCATGAATTTGAGTGATGAAGGAAAATCATAGCCTAAACTCTTAACTAAGTTTATTTTTTAATTATAGTTTCAAGCTTCATCAAAACCTGAGAGGTCGGAGTGAACTTGTGTGTGAAGTAGCAAGTTGAATGATCCAATCACTGATTAGGTATTGCAATTATGCTGAAATATAAGTTGCGTTCAAGTAGCCAGTGTAGCTCAAAATTTAAATCATGGTTAAGAACTTTAGTGTTTCTTAAAGCTCACTGATGTTATGATCTTGTTGTAGTTTTGTAGAGCAGCATTATTTTTCATAATGGACAAAATTATTTATTCTATGCACTTTTTCACTGCAATGCATCCATAACTAGTTTTTTGCATACCTGATCATTGTATGAAATTTTGCTCTTTTGTGGGATGTTAAATTAGCTCACCCTCTGGCAGTAACCATGTGTGAGGATTTCAAGAATGTTTCACCTTTGATCGTTGAAAACCATGTCCCTTGCTTATTGTTTCAGGGAACGTTCACAGTGCTCTGCAGCTCACAAATGAGCTGTTAGAGATCAATCCAACTCACCAGCGGGCCCTCGGGAACAAGGTTTACTATGAGGCAGAGATAGAATCAAAGAGTGGACGTCACAGGAAGGGTGAAGATGGATCCGCAGACCCCCTTGATGAGGTGCAGCAATTTTCCATATATTTCAACTCATTGTATTTTACTTATTTTTAGACTTCTATTTTAAGCCATTAATCATTTTAAAAGACACACTGTGCCTTGAGATGGTTTGTGTTTTACTCTAATTTGGTTTGAGGTATTCAGATGAAATAATCAGGGAAGGTATTATGGTTGTGTACTAATCTCTCTGATGGCTTCCATTTGCAACTTTTTCCCGCAGGGGAAGCTAACTCCAAGCTTAAGGTGGTTAGGATGATTTTTATGCACAGATTTTCATGATACTTTACGTACATGTATTCAATGGTAATATGTCTGGATAGAAGTGAAAAAATTTGTGTTATCTATATGGTCTCTTGGTGATTTAATACTATTTAGACTAATAGCCCCATGGAAATTTACATATGTTTTGAAATAATGTGATAACTTTTGTACATATTTTCCAACATGCATTTCATATTCACTAATGCATTTGACATTATGATAAAGGTTGCTAACAAATATCTAGGGTATCATACCATGTAAAAAACATGTATAAACATGTGATTTTTTTCTTAAATTTCAAATGTTGCACCATAAACCATAACAATAATTAAGACAAAAATTTCCATATAATTTTTGCATCATTAATATTTCTGGATGTGGTGGTTTCCATCATATAAACAGATATTCATGAATGAAGAATGGTCTCAGGATTTTTTTGTCTTATTAGGATAGTGATTAAAATGTGCACTCAATGACTCTTGATTACTGCTCCTGCCACCATAAGTTAGGATTACTAATCCCCAGTGAAACCTCCCTTTATCCCTGATTGTGAGTTGTGAATACTAATATAAGACCATGGACCAGGAGAAGGTTAGCACCTACTGCCGTATGACTGCCAAAGATGACTATCTGTTAGATCAGCAATTCTATCTTTTTGATCAGCCATTGACTGCTGATAGGTAGATGCATGCCACATTGCATGTAAAATGTAACTACAAGCTGGGCACTTGCCACATCAAGTGAAGGCTTAAAGTATGGAAGAGTTTAGTTAGTCTTTTTCTTGATTTGCCTCTGACAAACCTCTCGCGTGCAAACTGGTGGCGTTTTGCCATTGGTTGCAAATTGCTTCCTGTGATGAATCTTCATAGATCCCATCATTTCTCTGTGTGAAAGGTGTTCGTGAAGCATTTGGTGATGAAGTGCATGATTTGGGTCTGTTGTTCTAAATGGGCAAAAGTACTCGTATAGTATGATAAACTCCATGTCTGCTGCTTTCATTTCAGAAATCCAGAGTTGATCTGGCTCCAAAAGCCCTTTTTCTCATCCACATTACTGAATCTTTATCGTAGACCTAATCAGCATATGCCCCTCCATCAACTGCAAAACAACGCACCAATCGTAAGAATTACAGTGCCTTCAGTGCCTCTCACCTTGATATTTTAAGGCCCTTCACTCATGCTCACAGATTTTCATCTGTATCTTGGTGGAATCCTGGTTTTCTTCAGTTGATAATCACCTGTCAACATCTCGGTATCACGTATATTCTTGGCACTGCCGGATACTAGATGTGGTGAGATTATAGGAGTGGAGAGGTGGCTTTAACAGAATCACTTGCTCGGGTGATACGCTGAGATGTGCATTAGTGACAGTTAAAAAAAAATCATTAACCTTGACTGGCATTCAAATTCAGTTTCCCTGAAATGTTATTATATCCCTTGAAAGGAACCAGCGGAAATGTTGGAATGTGCAATGGAATAGAATGTTTAGGTCACTTATTTGAAGCACTTGGTGCTAGTTAATGACACTTTCACCATAAATTTTGCACCCAGAAGGAGATTTTTATGTATGTACCTTGTGTACCATTTTTTGTCTCCTTCAATACCATTGAACACTCGTGCATATGCTGCCATGGCCTCTAATGTGGCCAGATGATTTCTTGTATGACAAGCAAACTTAGCTTTATTACAGTCCCCTTTTTGATGATAACCTCACTAAACGTAAAATGTCACTCGTACGTTTGTGATAAATCCTTCAGTTATACTGAAGCTGAAACCTCTCTTTATTACTAATTTCTGGCCATAGGGGATGATGCATAAGAAAGCTTTTTTTCACTTACGCTTGGTCAGATTTTTGCATCTTTTGGCCAGATTTCAGCTGCCCCACTTCCAGCATTTTATCAAGACAAATTGGTACATGTTATTTTCACATGAATCATATTACTATCTTTGATTATTATGTTATTGCATTGTTAGTTTCTTGGAAACTTGAGGTTTTTACTCTCACCTCAACCTGAAAACCTTCACCCCCCCTTGAAGCAGGGGCCTGGGAAGTTGCTGTGGTTGCCCAGGCCCTAAGCTGCCCCTAGCCACATAAGTCATAGTAATCATTGTTACCTGTGGCTAATATGGGAAATTACTCTTTGTTTATGCTTTTCATTCATTTTGCATAAGTATCAGCTGCTAATAATGTAACTTTGTAGTAGTCTTGGTTTCTATGCTCTGTAAAAGATAACCAAATCATATTTGCCATATATATTTACTCATGTTATGAATGGGATGCTTGGAAATTAATATTTTACTGGGTAAGTTGTGCCACTGAGGAATTCTCTTTGAGTTGCCTGTGGAGTTGGAAGTTGATGTTACTGCAGTCAGAAAGTACCAACTTTCTTCTATGAACTATACCTTTGAAGCAGGAGTTTTTGACCCATTGCTATTATATTTTGACAATGGGCACAGCTCCTGTCTCGTAGAGGGATGACACTGTCAGTTCATAAGTACTGGATGGTGCATGCCTCATGTAGTAGATGACTCTGAAATAAGACGAGGCAGGATATGCATGCTCCTCTTCAATGTTATCAAGGAGAAGTGCATTACAGTTATCATTTTACATATCAGCATGAACTACAACTGTGAATGAACACCCTAGTTAAATGATTCATCTATTTCACACTTGATATCCTTATTCGGAAAGAGGTCATCAAGTGTTTTATTGTGCAGTTTTATATAATATCTTAAGTGATGGGATAAATCACTTAATGGATTGATAACCATTCCTTAAGATATGTCATGGTCACAAAACACTGTCGTCATTCATGAAACCTCTCAATTGTGGAGGTGCATCTAATGATTGAACATTACACCATTAAGTAGGTGATTTTCATATGCTCAAGACACTTCCACTGCTTCCATGAATGCTGAAGTCTATAGTGGCAGTGCTGGGTGACATCTGTCTAACAGGAGAATCAGATATCTGAAACAATGAAAGATTTGATGAATTCAATCTCATGCACCATGAAATAATAAGCTGACCAATATGAACAAGCCTATACCATCAGTCATCCTGAGGAAATTAAAATGAAATATTTTGTCAGTAATATATTAACACTCCTTACCACACAAGAGTAGTGTATTTTTAGGATATAAATTAAATGTAACAAAAAATCTTATAGCTGATGCACTACTCTCATTAATGCTGAACAGTCACAGTCAGTTGCAGTTTTAAAGTGCTTAGCATGAAACAAGAACTAATTTGCCTGCTTTTCTAAGCAAAGCACATACTGATGTGGTGTTAAAGTCTTTTCAACTTTGCATTAACCCATATTTTCAAGAATGTAAATGTAAATTACCATAACAGCACTAAAATTGAAAGTTTAAATAATTGTATTATTGATTATTTATAAACTTAATCAAGTAACTTATTAGAGTTCTGCCCCAGCTTTATATGACTATGTTGTTCATGAAAAATATTTTCCTTATACCTGTGGAACAGCACTGCTTAGAAGTGTACCTACACCCTAGAGTCACAGTATTGTGAGTGCTGTTTTAATATAATTGGCACAGCAGCCAGTGATTTGTCCGGTCTTTTAAGCAGTGTATACCTCCTGGAAAAAATTGATAAATAGGCACAATGCTTGCATTGTGGATTAAGCCAGAATTAAAGGGGATTGGAGAAAATTGTGCATTTTCCTATGGGAAAACAACTTGTAAAAATGTGTTTCCTCAGTGTGAGTTGAAATCCCCTTTTTAGCCAGAATGCTCTGTATTTGAAAGCTTGGCCTTAGGCTCTTTGGGATGCTACCAATGGCGGAGCTTTTACATGCACCAATTGCTCTCACAGAAGTCTCCTGTGTCCTGTGCTATGGTGACAGAGCTGTTTGCTTTTGCTAGTGCTGATGATGATTGTGCTTAATTGACTGATATGGCATGAATGGCCTATAAAATAAAGCATTAAAATAATGCACAGCTAAGGTCATTTTGCACTTCCTGTCATGTTGACAGAGGCAACAATATTTGAAGAGAACAAGGGGATCACTCATCCAAACTCAAGCCTTGTGCAATTACAGTTAACATGGTTATTGAGCAGATATCAGTATATTGTTCTATCATGACTGATCATTGCCCTCAAAATACTTGGTCCATTTATTTTCTATCCATGGGAATCCTCACAGAGTACATTTTATGATCTATGCTGTGATGACATAGCTGTTTGCGTTTACTAGTGCTGTTGATGAATGTCCTTAATTGATTAATGTGACATGAATGGACCATCAAAATAAAGCATTATAATTACACACCTAAGTTCATTTTGCACTTAATGTCTTGGAGACAGATGCAACAATGTTTGGAATGAATAGAGGGATCACCCAACCAATCTGAAGCTCAGTGCTCCAATAATTGACTCAGTGATTTTGCTGTAGACATTATGTACATATTTCTATCATGACTAGGCATTGCCATAAAAGTATTTGGTCATTTCATTTTTCATTCATGAAAATCCTTGTCCAATACATTTTATGGTCTATGTAACACCCTCTGGTCATCATTGTTGTCCTCAAAACAAAGGGTTGTTCTATATTCTTGCAGAATTTATCTAGTTCTGCATTCATGGTGGCCGACTCCTTTTAGGGGATGATTGTCACATTAAATAGGCAAATGTTATACATATGGTAGAACTGTCAGCTTTTCTTACCGTGAAAAGCATCATGTGTTAGTATTGGCTGAACACATTTGATCAGCCTGTAGATTAAACTATTGTTTTGATTTGATTTTTTTCATGTATAGGTAAGGGAGCCCAAATATATTTGCTCACTTCTCTGCAACAGCATCGGTGCTCCGTCATTGTTCTGTGAGTGGGCTCAGTCTAAGTTTTGAAAGTGCTGTGGTTGTAGAGGGTTAGGTGGTAGAGGGCCGTGGCTGTGTTTGGTTTTTATTTCTTGAGTTTTCGTCACTTCATCTTTTGCCTCTGTGGTGATTACCATATTTGTCCTAATGTAGCCCCCCTTCTAACCTGTAAGTCTCTATTGTGGAAAAAAATGAACATCGAATTTCTAATATTATTAGGAATATTAAACTAATTATCCAAAGGAGAAATTAATGAAATGGCAAAATAATTTCTAATAAGTTTCGGTAGTATCACTGTTTGCTGTTTAAATGTATATTTGTGAATTATTTCCCTATTTCCTTATTGTTTTTTGGATGCATATACACAAATAAACATAAGTGTAACCTTTTGCAGTGTCTGAAATTACCCACCCCATTAATTTTTATGGCAGATATTTTGGGAAATAAGGGGGTGTATTTTAAGACAAATAAGGTATATTTTTCTGACTGAAAGTGGAAATCATGATGTTGCTCTTGGGAGTCATTAGAATTGTCTAAAATTTTTACAGGATTTTTTAACTTTGTAATTTTTAAGTTTAATGAACCAAATGTATGATTGCAGCAATACTGTTTTTGTGGGAATGTGAATGATTGATTCTCTTTCGATTGCCAGTGGTTGAGAAACTTTAATGTTTGTTTCTAGGCATACACTGTGGCTGAGAAGAAGGCAGTGACTGTTCAGCATGACTCTCCAGTGAAGCCAAAGGAAACGGACAGTTATGGTCAGGAAAGGGAGCTTTATGAGATGCTTTGCAGGAATGAGATATCCTTGCCACCTGCTGAGCAAGCCAAGCTCAAATG
Organism: Ceriagrion tenellum; assembly: GCA_963169105.1. Classification (NCBI taxonomy): domain Eukaryota; kingdom Metazoa; phylum Arthropoda; class Insecta; order Odonata; family Coenagrionidae; genus Ceriagrion; species Ceriagrion tenellum. Next base: position 103,773,337 of record OY720638.1, on the reverse strand, counting down.
TCGTTATGTGGACAAGGGCATTCCATTTTTGAAATTAGCTCGTGTGAAGGAGGAGGAGGCATACTTGAAACCCAGGATTGTCATCTACCATGACGTGATATATGATTCAGAGATGGAAACCATCAAGAAATTGGCTCAACCAAAAGTATGTGCAATCATGGCGGAAAGATTTGTGGCTTGAAAGTCTATTTGCAAATGTTTTGATAGTACCATCAATACGAGCCTTCCATACGCTCTAGTTTACTGCTCACTTTGCAATGCAACAGTGCTCTTGGATATGGTTAATTTCAGACTCTCTGCACTAGGTGGTGCGCTTCAACACAGATCAGGAGCAGAGTTGATGTGTGCTTAGCTGCAATGGGTTGTTGATAATTGCATCCACAAAAGTTGTTTTTGTGTTGATTTTCTGCAAAGGGGTCAAACATAGGCATTGTTAAGTTTTTTATTGCTCTGTGGTAAAAAGATTATGCTTTTAAATCCTTATTTTGAATGAATTTGATAACTTAACACAAAACATTTGGGCATGAATGTTTAGCGCCACAGAATGCCACACTACTGCAGGTTAACAAACTTATCTCCAGTGCACATAATTCCTTTCAACATTGTTTGTGTGTGCTGAAGTGAGCTGATGTTCTAATCTTGCTAACATCAGCACTTAAGATGGAAAACTCTCTCTATATTTTGTTCTATTTGCAAACTCATATTTGTCGGAAGTGTTAGAGGATCATGGCATGCTTCTGATAACTGTTGCCATTCCACTGGGATTATCAGGGTGACTACCCTCACCTTCAATCCTAGGTAACCTAAAATCATATCATAATGGCTACCTTCATGAAGAATTAGATTTCCTTAGTGATTTTAGCTTAATTTGAGAATATTTTGTTGAAATTTTAATGGAAGAAGAATTATCTTGCTGTAATATTGAAAAGTCATGAATTAGGTCTCATATAAACTTTTTGATTGTATCACACTGTTTGAATTCACATTATGAAATTTTTACTCTGGCTAGTGTGTGATAAATTTTCTTTGGATTCCTTAAACAGTGAATTGTTCATTTTACCCTCCTCAGTATTAGAATTTTCTGGATTTTACCCAATTATTGTATAGCAGTGGCCAATTCATTGTACCAACTGTGTTAATATTGTCTTGTGACTAAACTTGGTCTTATTTAAATTTTCCTCACATTTTCACTTTATTCCACCAGTCCCAACCAATTTGCTTAAGTCTGATGTTTCTATAGTATTTCTCTGTGTAACCATTGTGAGGTAGCAGGCATCAGTTGTATTCCCATAGCATTGATTCAATATCTTTTAGCATTCTCTTTGGAAGCTACAACATTGGATATTATATTCATTTATAGTTCACCTGTTCAAATATTTCCTTTAAGCAGAATCTGGTAAATCTGTTCTCTTTGGAATGAAGTACAAACACAATTTTTTTAACTTCTCATATTATCACTATAGCCATATATAACCTGGGACTACTCATATGATTTACTGTGTTTGATTGATTGTGCAATAAAAATAGCAATTCTTGAAAATGATATACATTTAGTGTGCAATACCTACCAAATTCCAATTGTAGATATAAAAACTGGAACATTAAAATTATTACCTGTTGATTCTTGAAATTAATGATTTTTGTGAGAGATATGAGCTGAAATTTGGGCCACTAACTGTTAAAGTGAGAACCCGTAGGCTTTCAGCTATATTAATTATTGCCCTCTAACCCATATATACTTTTCATTTTAGTTTCGCCGTGCCACAGTTCAGAATTACAAGACTGGTGAATTGGAGACAGCTAACTACCGAATTAGTAAATCAGCATGGTTGAAGGCAGAAGATGACCCTAAAATTGCTGTCGTGAACCGAAGGGTCGAAGACTTAACGGGCTTAACTGTGGAAACTGCTGAAGAGTTGCAAGTTGTTAATTATGGCATTGGTGGACATTACGAACCTCATTTTGATTTTGCCCGGGTAAGAATCATGTGGTATAGAAACTTCTATATATAGAATTTAAGTAAGTTCCCTGCCTAAGTAGCTGATCTAAGATATCAATACTACCACTAAATAGTTCAATTTTCTGAATAAAAATCAAATGAATATTTTCTCTTTTTAGCTTCAGGTTATGTAAAATTTCCCTATTTTTTGGGTTGAAAAAATTCATAGACATAGGAGATGCGCTCAAGTTTTGTTCCTAGAATTAATAAAGTATAAATGACCATTCTATTACCCTTAGCTATTGTTTGATGAAACAGAGAATCAACCTTTTACAAAGTACTGAATCAAATGTGGCATCATGAGAATGCGTGAACAAATGATCCAATTTAGAATAAGGGCTATTTTATGAGCTTGCATTGGTGCAACTTATAAGGAGATATCGTGTGATGGATTAAGGATGCTGATTTACTTATTTTTTCTGAAACTGGTAAGTAAATGCCCAAAAAGTGTCACAGTTTTTGCTCCCATAGACCTGAGTTCGTCAGATAATTACCATTTAATATTTCGTCCCACGGCAATACTTTACATTGAACTCTTTACATCGACAGCTTCTGTGGCTATGTGTGTTAATGCACAGGGTGATGTTTCTTTCTCTGGTGCATTGGATGGAGGCCCACTGATGAAGTTCTCTTTTGGTCCAATATGTGTCAGAAAAAAACTTAAGATGCCTGATCTCATGTACAATGGTAACCACTGCATTTTTTGTTTTTTTTACTTATTTCCTAGATTTTCAACTGATCTTTAGGGAGAGAAATTCAGCCAATTGCGGGATTTCTTCACCTGGACAGACTTCAGAGGCAGTATGTGTGTCATCAGCCAAATATTTTCTGATTTTGAAACCTGAGGGTGATTTTTGGCAAAGACAGATTTCCAATCTGTTGTGGGTATCTCTGGAGGGAAAGATGGTTGACAAAGACGTAAATATTTATCATAAAACGTTGTAATGACTTTCATTTCCTAGAAATCGTACTCCATTGTGGATATTATTTCCTCAATTTTCCCTTCAATTGTGAAGAGTTACCTGATTGCCTAGAGATGAAAACAGGTTCCAAGGGCGTGAGTAGGAGGTTTGTGAAGAGCTTAATATGAAGTGCAACATCTTTAACACTAGAAAGACGGAGGGGGTCATTTTTGATTTTTTTTGTTGGCACGGATATTACTTTGAATTTGTGACTTTTATCCATTTAAGGTGCTCTTTAATATCCAATAATTTTGTTGGATCTTTCTTGAAACTTTGGTACTTGTGCGCGGTAACCTAGAAGGACAGGAAGAGGTCATTTTTGACCCCCATCACTTTTTTTGCAGAACAATGTTTAACAGTGTGTATTGTCTTTTATTTACTAATTTTGGTTGTATTTTATAATTTTAAGCAATAATTGAATACATTTATCTCTAAATACCAAATTTATAACAAGGGGTCATTTTTGACCCCCTTCCGTCCTTCTAGGTAGTAAGCAAAGTCCCGTCTTTCTAGTGTTAATGATGTGATTTGTGTGGAGAGAAGGTGATTCCACTCCAGTGCAGGAAAGTTATAGGCTAATGAAAAAACTACATATTTACTTTCCCAAACCATGTTCATTCCAATTGCCAGAATTTTATATTGTTGAAGCAAAGGGAGTGGAAAAGGTAGAGAAGAGGATCTCCTTACCTTCTGTTGTCCATTTGGGCTTCCCTCGAATAGGGTGAATGATCAGTGCTCTTCTGTATTCAGTTTTAACTTCAATATAACAGTGATGGGAGGTCCACAATCATTTGCTGAATGGTGTCCAGTGTGCTAAATGTTGTCACCATATGAACATAACTGTGTCCGGTGAGACATAGTGGAAGGATATCATAATGAAACACTAAAATATATAGCACTTCTTCCACAGGTTGAAAACTGTGGAAGAAGTGCTATATATTTTAGTGTTTTGTTATCACCATAATTTGTTGGTTTTTAAACTAGTATAGTCAGTTAGCTTCCTAACTGCTCTATTACTCTCATATTTTTTATGCATATGTTAGCTGTTTGCTAGTCACACTCAATAGTTGGAAATGATCGATACCTCTGTTACCAAAAACTAAATGCATCTTATAAGATAATTGTAGCTTATACTGCAAGGTAAATGGCTTTTAAAAAATTTTATACTGTGATATAGCCACTCTTTTCAACTTTTTTTGTGAGCTGTGAGTTGCTGACCCATTAAAAAAAATTATATGAATTTATAAGATGCCTGAGGAAGCAAAATATATTTTGTGCAACATCAGCTGTGGAGTAAAATGTATCTATCATTCAAATGTAGGCCAAGACCTATCATCTCCTGACTAGTTGATGAAACTTATTTTATATATTCTTGTTATAATCTTAATAAATTTGCAAACGAGAGGTAAAACTATTAAATGTATGAAACACTAGTATATTTGTGACCCATCTGTAATACTTTAAACTCTTCATTACTCTTCTTTGTTTTCTCAACTTCCTCAGTCCAGTTCTTTTCTTCAATTGGGAATCAATAATAGGTAGTTTTTTTCCCTGATAATAGTGTCCAATTGCCATCCGGCAGTAATTTATTTATTATTATTGAATGAACATGGTTTGGGAGAGGAAATATGTTCTGTTTTTTCATTACGATATAATTTCCTTCACTAGAGTGGAAACACTTTTTCTTCACATGAATCACTTCATTAAAGATGTTGCACTTCATAGCAAGCTCTTTATAAACCCTTACTCATGTTATTGACACCTGTTTCCATCTCTATCCTGTCAATTAACTCTTAGCAATTGGAGGAAAAATTGAGTGAATAATATCCACAATGGAGCACGTTTGTAGGCATTCAAAGTTATGACAATGCTTTATGATAAATATTTACATTTTTGTCAACCATCATTGCCTCCAGAAACAACAAACACCCACAACAGATGAGAGTTCTGTCTTCCCCGAAAAGTAGTCTCAGGCTACAAAATCAGAAAATATCTGGCTGATGATACACTTTCTGCCTCTGAAGTCTCTTTCTGGGTGAAGAAATCCAGCAATTTACTCCCTAAAGGGTCTGTCAAAAATCCAGGAAATAGGTTAAAAAACAAAAAAATACAGTGTTTACCATTGTACATTTTTGGTGTCAGGTATCTTAAGTTTTTTCTGAAACATATTGGACCGGAAAAAAAATTTCTACAGTGGGCCTTGATCCCATATGCCTGAGAAAGAAGCATTGCCCTGTACCTAAACACACACAACCACAGATGCTGTTGATGGAAAGAGTGTGATTAAAGTATTGCTGAGGGACAAAATATTAAAGAGCAATTTTCTCACAAACCTGGGTCTATGGGAGAGAAAACCATGACACTTTTTTGGCATTTGCTCTCCAGTTTCAGATAAAATAATTTTCATCAGCATCTTTAACATTCATCATGCAATGTCTCCTTGTAATTGAAATGGATTAAGTGATATATTTACTAACTTTAACTCCAGAGTGTCTACTTAAACTCCATATGTTGTTTCACCTGAAGCACTTGTCTAAATCAGGGCCTGACTTTCATTTTTTTTTCACTTTAGTTTAACTTCAACTATTCACGTCTCTTCCATATTTTGAAGATGGTAGTATTTACTGTTTGCTGGATGAGTCCATATTTTGATGATTCTATATGTTGTTTCTTGTGAAATAAAAATGGTTTTGCTTTTTTATAGAGAGAAGAAAAAAATGCCTTCAAATCTTTGGGCACTGGAAACAGAATTGCCACCATTCTTTTCTATGTAAGTACTGAACAAAGTTTTATGTTTCCCTGATTTCCTGTCTCACATTTCCCTTTCTTGTCCTCCAATGCATATCTTCATTATTGTTAAGCAATGATTCAGAATTTCAAATTGAGGCTTTTATGCTGTAATCTGAGCAATCGCCATAAACGACCATTTTAAATTTCGAATTAGGCTGAATTACATTTTAAATAGCCTGGAAACCATATTTTTTTCATTTCAGTTTGTTAGATGCACTTCAAGGATGGAATATTTTTCCATAATTTCTTTAATAAGTGACCGTAAGGCCAGAGCTTCCTTAACTATCCCCCCAAGTGTGGCAAGAACCAGAGAGTTAGATTGAATGGTATGCAGGCTTCCATGGTGATTTGATGAGTTCTATTTCTTCGGGTTTTTCCCCTGTTTATTCATTTTTATGGTCCATGTTAAATATAATGTTTCCCATGCGTACCAGGTTATCTGATGTTGCTCCATTTAGTGGTCAGCGTGAATTACACCCAGGGCAGGCCAGGAATCCGTCACCAACTTGGATAATCCCCTTACTTTGTTTGAATTTCTCGTGTCATGGATATGATCTGAGAGCAATTTGCCACTATAACACAAGCCAATTTTCCCTCAGAGCAATAGTGTCATCAGGATAGAAAATTCATTTCCCCATAGTATGTGCATTAATGTGTTGTGCTTACATTTTTGTGCCTCCTTTGAACTATGTTCTCTCTTACCAAAGAACAGGTATATTCACCAGGAAAAATGGAAATTTAGATCTGGAAAACCTGGAATAGTCCTGGAATACCAATATCTGTGGTATTAAGTGACCTTGATATGGCAGAGTAGGGCATAAAAACAAGACTAGGTGAGAGTTTTACAGTGGTAACCAAATGTTCACAATGGTTCAGGAACAAGAAATGTCATCTTAAAAAAAATGAAAAGAAAAATTAATTATTAATTAGGATTCCAGTAGAGTAAACCATTTAAGAAAATTTGTTGCCCATGAATAATAATAATAATAAGTTTTATTAGTTGAAAGTATTTAGAAAATACATAGAACTCATCAAGAAAAGGTACAAATGTACATAAATTTACCAAAAAATACATGCAATTTCAGTTTATCAGACATGTCAGAATACAATATCACAAGTGGTATGAATAAAAAAAATCATCTACGGAGTAAAATGCTTGTAAGGTAAGCCAAAAGTGAATCATATACTTGAATTTCTCCAAGCTAGTCATTCTGGCTGAAATTGGTAAATGATTAGTCTGATGCTGAAATTAGGCAGGGAGTATGTGGTTTTAGTAAACCTGCTTTGATTTAGGGAGAGAAGATTATTTTTTGTAGTGCTTTAGTTCTGAGTTGCAGATCTTGAAAGTAAGAGATCAAGGTTTTCCTCTACATATATAAAAACTCCCTACACACACATACTGTGAACAGTTTTAATTTTCAATTTTGCAAACAGTGGGTGGCAGTGTTCCAGAGATGAGGATTTTGTAAGTAACCTAATGGCCTTTGTTTGCAACAGAAATTAACAATGATTTCAATAACATTGTATTTCATTTCGATTTCGTACCAAATTATTTCAAAAATGTAACTGAAAAAAATTAGATAAAAGAAGCATTGCATTTTTCAAACAAACCAGCATCAGAATCAAATATATGGTGCACATTAATCCTGGCAAGTAATAACTGCAATTTAAATCATTGTGCTTATGATAATCATGCAATTCACCTAATATGCCTAATTTTCTTGGTTGCTTTAGTGTCTCATGCTGTCCCTTGCATGTTGCTTGCACTTTTCTGCTCCTAGCTTGCTCTGCTCACTCTCTGCATGCCTGCCTGCTCTCTTGGCCTACTACTGGCCTCTCCTGCTGACTGCTTGCGTCACTCCTGTGCCCTCTCCTCTGTCTCCCAGCTTGACTCCTCTTCTCGTGGGCCGATGTGTGCTGCAGTCCATGGGCTCATGGCAGCCATCTTGTGATCACTAGACCAAGGTCAGCTTCAAAGTTGTACAGTGAAAACCCTTATCATTTATTGTTCACCTCTCTTCCCCTGGAATTGTCCTACTGGGCACGGAATATATATTTTCACCTACTTGTGTGCTGCTGTATGTTTATTCTATTTTATTTTTTGACTTTAAGTACTTGGCCAGTATGTTGATTGTATCCATCTTGGTTCCAGATGAGTGATGTCCATCAAGGTGGAGCTACAGTGTTCCCCGCATTAAAGGTGTCATTATGGCCAAAAAAAGGCACAGCTGCATTTTGGTTCAATTTGCATCGCAGTGGTGAAGGGGATTACCTCACACGACATGCTGCCTGTCCTGTTTTGACAGGCTCCAAGTGGGGTAAGTACCAGTCATACTTCTAATTAACCTTTGGCATTTATAAATTATGGGTCTACTTTACTCCTATCATGAGTATGTTACCTCTGCTAAGAAAGTCAGCCCAGAGATTTGCAATATCCATCTCAGAGTTGAGAACAATGTGGGAATGGTGTTGCACCGTGCACTTCGCTGGAAATTGAAATGAGCCTACTGTCTAGCATGAAAGCCCTTAAGTGAACTTGCTTTGCAATTGTGGAGAATCCTGTACGACCTTCCTGACTAAATATTTAGACTCTTTAGAAATTGGTTCAATGGAGCTCATCCTGCAGTTTGGGTGATATTTTGTTGAATTTGCATATTGCTAATAGACCAAATGATGTGCCATTCTTCATAATTTAGAATCACTGTATTTAGGAATTAGGTTTGCGGCACACAAAACTGAATTCATAATCACTGAAATGAACTGACTAGACTGAGGCGAGACAGGATCGACAAAAGTTAAATAAAGACAAATACAGTCTTTGAAGTGGATAACTTCTCCCACAATGGAGTTCATATTGGTTTTAATAAGAAATTACAACATGCCCTTGGGCAAAATACAATGGTACAATTATGGAGAATTCTTGAACAAAGTCCATTTGATGAGAGAAGCAGTGAGGTCCCTTTAGGTGGCTAGGGAAATGCAGGAAGCCTTGAAGTGAAGTCGAAACAGTCCAGGAGTGAGAGGCTCCATTCTCGCCATGCAGGTCAGAACACGAAAAGTAGGGGAAGTCACGGAGAGAGGAGGATGGGAAAGAGAGGGGAAGTATTGTTGCTGGTGGTGATTGGCTAAGATATCCCAGTATTACTATGTCACGATTCACATCAAAGTTATAGGGGGCCTTACTAGCTTTCAGGGTATAAAAATGATCCACTTGAACATGCACGGCCAAGCAATTCATGAGCCAAGTGATGAGTGAGTCAGATCCTGGCAGTTTGTGAGCAGTTGGTAACTTAAAGGCTATGATATACTTCTAAGGCTGAGTCATGAGAAGGCTATGCTGAAATTTTGACACAGGTTTCGATTTGCTTATTCATCATCAGGGAAGTGCATTGATGATGCAGTATGTCATGGCTTTGGTCATATTTAAGGTGTTGTTATTCATGGAAAATATCCAATCTTTTTATCTGTCCCTTACATCGTAAAAGAAAGTATCTAACTAGCTAAATTTTCAGGCTTTGGGACTTAAATCTTGACATTTTATTTGTTTTGGATTGAGGTAAAAAATTAAATTTTCAAGGACAGTTTGAGATATCGAATGCAGAAATTTTTACTACCTTCAAAGTACTAGCATAAAGTTAAATGTGCACTGGAAAGATGAATCTGCTGGCTGTGCATATGGTAAAGTATATTCTGGATGTGGTATTTAAACTCGCAGTGTTTCTACCGAGAACCCAAAATTAAATCTGGCTGCCAGTGCCAACAATGGGCATTTTAATCCATATGATAAAGTTTTATTCGGTTGACAATTTTTATTATGATTTACATTTTCAGTTGATGTAACCTTTCGGTAAAATATTGGAGGTGTTTTGTATCTACATCATTACACCCAACCTTGTTATCCATTGTACTCCTTCTCCCACTCCCCCTCTCCAGCTACATATTAACCTTGAAACACATCCTCGAGCTGTAATGCATGACCTCTCTCCTCCCCTGGTTGGAGACTTTATTGAAGCTAAAAACAGAATACTTACCTTGCTGACTTTATAGATGTAGAAACAATGGTAGGCAAGAATTTTTAATAAGGTTTTTTACATCAAGCGAGAATTGACCCATGATCACTATCACTTAAATACAGTTATGCCTGGGGCTTAAGCAATTGTATCCAGGATTATACATGATGGAATTTCCTTTCACTGTTTTAAAACTGGACCCACATCGAACACATGCCTTACGCCAAACGTTGCCATACGGTAATGCGCCACTACATTATTAACGTTTGTATACTTACGACATATCATATTGTATTAATAGTAGAATATGTGAAAGGAATCGGTTTTTTAATTTAGAGTTTAGTTTTTTAATTTCATATTATGTAATAATAGATACTTGAAAGTGAATTTCATCAAAATACATGATAAACAAATGAAATACTTTAGAAGTTGAGATTCACATCGACTGCTAATCCAACGCTGTGACTTTGTCACATTTGCCTCACCGAAAGGCCTCTTATCCCAACTGCGCTATTTACTTTTGTATCTCCAGAGGGCAAAACCTAACTAATGCTCAGGCTAACTCGGTTGAAACTTGAGTGTGCGTGCTGAAGTCCCAGTTGTTTTCTGAGCGACTCCTTTATGTTTTACTTGAGATGTGATGGAGTCGAAGCGTAAATCAAGTGAGGAGAAAAGTAGTTTCGTAAAACGGGCGATACACGTAATGACACTGTAAAAAATTGTAAGTGCTCGACTGGTGGAGAATCCTGGGCTCCTGTTGCCAGGTCGCTGGGAATGAGCGAATCCACTATTAGAACAATTAAATAAAGTGAGTCATCAATCCGAACTAGTGCTGAAAGTGGAACCAGTGCAAGTGTAAAAGTGTCCTACATGCCACGAGCTTGTAATGTGGAAAAAACAGAAAAAGCATTAAATATTTAGATTGAGTCTCAGACACACAACAGAGTGCCATTAAGCACACTGATAATCTGTGAAAAAGCCATGAAATTACATTAATATTTCGTGTAATCTGGAGAATGCAGTGGTAACACAGAATTTACTGCAAGTAAAGGTTGGTTCGAGAATTTTAAGAAGGAAAATAATCTCCATAATGTGAATATTTCTGGTGAAGTCGCCTCGGCGGACCACGTTACTGCAAATTGGTACCCTGATAATTTTAGGAAGCTCATTGATTACTCAAGGGAGCAAGTCTTTAATGCCGATGAAACAGGAATTTTTTGGAAGAGAATGCCTTTGTGGACTTTTATCTCAGGGTCCGAAAAAACTGCTCCAGGATTCAAGATCAGCAAAGACCGCATTACCCTTCTTTTATATTCTAATGCAGCTGGCAATTTTCGTATGAAACCTATGCTGATTTACGGAACCCACGCTCTGTCAGAAGGTAGAAATGATACCCTGATCGTTGTTACCACTGCTTGCAGAACCCACGAGCAGTCAGGGGTATTTAAAAATCACATGCATGTGTTTTGGCGGTCCAGCCGAAAGGCATGGGTAGGTCGCAATATTTTTGTGGACTGGTTGCAGAACTGTTTTGTTGTCGAAGTCTAAAAGTACTTAAACTCAAAAAATTGACTTTCAGAGTGCTTATCGTTTTAGATAATGCTCCAGATCATCCTCGGGAACTCAAATCTTCTCATCGAAACGTAGAAGTTTTATTCCTCCCGCCAAACACGACATCCCTCCTCCAGCCTCTAGATCAGGGTATCATTTCTACCTTCCAAAGTTATTATATATGGCAAAACTTCTCTTTATTAATAGAAATGATGGAGATAAACAATTCTCGCTCTGTAATGGAATGCTGGAAAAAGTTCAGCAATGTTGAGTGCATAGATATAATTAAAGAATCACTTGAAGAGCTGAGGCCATCAACATTGAATTCATGCTGGCTGAAGCTCTGGCCGGAGGCTGTCAGTGATTTCCAAGGATTTCCTCAAATTGACGGTGAAGTTAATCACATTGTTTCCCTTGTACGGAAACTATAAGGGAAAGACATGCAGCCGACAGATGTTGAAGAACGTTTAGGCTCACATGAAGAGTTAAGTGAGGAGGAGCTGGAGAAACTTCTCGCAGTAGGCAAGGAGGAGTAAGAGGCTGAAGAAGAGGAGGAAGAAGATGCGACAGAAATAGCATTGACAAATGTCAACAAAATGCTCGATATGGCCATGGAATTATCAAATTTTGTCTTTGACATTGATCCCCAAAGGGATCGTGGTTTGCTTTTCAAGAGAGGCTTAGATGAATTGCTGCATCCTCACAAAGAAAAACGAAGTTATCTAAGGAAAAAATTATCCAGCCGACCATCTTGTCGTTCTTCAGCAAAACAGGAAATTCTGAAATGAAGAGTACAGAAGGACTTTCGTCAACGGAAATCTTTGGATACCCCAGTGATCCCAAAACATTTACTGTTGTTACTAAGTCAACAGATGCAGATCATTAATAACCGAAGCAAATCCAAATAAGTGAAATGATATTTTCATTCATTCATTCTTTATTAACGAATTCCCACAATTTTTAAATATTATTAGGTTATAATATACAACGTAGATGTCTTTATGTTGGGAAATTACTTAGATCCTTCACCCGGCATAATTTACATTACAGGACAGTGATGGAGCAACTCTATTTAGTCAGTTCTTGTACAGAAGGCTCTATTCTCTGTGCTCATTTTTTTCGAAGCAGTTATCGGCGCTTTCGGAATACCGTGCGAGAGATAGCGTCAAAAAGTGGGGGAAACATGTCTACGTAAATGTATACGTGCATTATTTTAGTGAAAATAAAGTTATGCCTAATTTTACACGGTACAGCTGCTCATGAAACCTAACCCCAGATTTCCCATGTACGTAATGGTTTACCAACCGCTGTTTTGCCAACCGCGGGGTTTTTTAAAAACCCAACCCCCGCGGTTGACGAGGGATACCTGTATTTAGCAAATGCTGAATTTCATGATTGTTAGACAAAACAAAATCCTTCAAAGCCTTGCTTACTTCAAGATTAATATCCTAATTTTCATCTATTTAACAGCTAGAACAAAATAATCTATTTTGATGGAAAACTTTCCATAATCGAAACTAAAGACTTACCATAATTTTCCGATTATAATACACACCCACTGTATGGCAAGCTCAATGTAAGAATTTTCTTATCACCGTGTATAATATGCAGTCGGCTTTTAGAGAACGACAATCTACGCCATTGTCAGCTGCGCCCGTCAGTCAGTGCCCGAAAGATCACTGCGCGATCTATTTGTAGAAGGTTCTTCCCCTCCATTACTTCCATGCGTGTCTATGGAAATATCTGTCAATAAACTTTAGAATCGTTAGAATTGCTACACTGTCGCTAAGAAGTACTCAATTCGCCTCTGTCTGTATTCAATTCGCCTCACATATGTCCATTGGTGTCGGATTCTGTCCGATCAACTAGCAGAAGATACGTTACTCGGTAATTTGAAGATGTTGCATTTCTGAGTAACATTTAAAAGAAAAACTCTCCCTAAGAATGTTATATGGCTGCAGAATATGCTCGTATGCACTAATATAAAGGCTGGATGGATGAAAATTCAACCAAAGATTGGCTGTGAAATGCGTGGTGCAAAGATGCAGTTTGTAGACATTGTATGTTGGTTCTAGATGCATTTAGATGCCATCGAATGCCATGCATCAAGAATATATTGTACGAGAATGTCACAGATATTGTCATTATTCCTGGAGCAATGACAAGCCAGTTGCAGGTGATGGATGTCATTTGCAACCACCTGTTTAAAAAACCAATGCATAAAAAGTGGAATGAGTGGCTTTATTCCGGACCACATTCTTTAACAACTTCAGGAAAGTCAAAGAAACTGGAGTTATCGCCAATTTTTCAGTGGATTAAAGAGTGCTGGGATGCCATCGATTCATCTGCAATATGATGGAGCGACGTTTTAAAAAATTCTGCCTCAATATGCAATAGATGGGTTTGACAACGAGTTGCATTGGGATGAAGAATACATACATAGTGGACGATGACTACTAATACGATGCCCTTGGCGACACAATATATGCTGCCAGCAATGGTGATGTCAGTGCTTCACATGAACTGTTCCAATCAAGCGAGGGTAGTGATTTTAAATTCAAATGATTCAGTGCTAATAGTGTTAAAGACAAGAGGTGTATATTTTCATTTTAAAAAAGAAATTAAATTGATTCATTGCATATTTTATAAAAAATTGTAAAATTGAGTCCCTCTAAGTATGTTGAAATTACTTCAAATGTGATATAAGGCCCGAATAAAAGCGCAACTAGTTTGTAACCATGTATAATACGCACCCTACTTTTTTGACGAATTTTCGCAGAGAAAAATGTATACTATATATAAAAATGTTGGCTGGCTTCCACTTTTCGAGGTTGTATTAACTCCATACAGTATGCACTCAAAAGAAAATGAACTTCCACTTAAGTATTTATGTGGTACATAATGACACTGCATACAAATCGTGAACTTTAAGGCAAACACAAGGAAAATACTTCTTTATTATCACCAAACCTTTGAGAAATGATTAGAAAAGTAAATTAATCGGTGAAATATAAACAAATATTAGGATTAAATTTCCTATCTTTTTTAAATATCTTTAAAGTTGAAATCAAATTATTAATTACCATGCAGGAAAACAAGCTACAGGCAGTCGTTGACTATCATACACAATGCATTTCTGTGACGTGTATGAAAGTTTGAGATGACTGAAGAAGTTGTCATACAGGAAGGGGCGGGATTTATTATTGCGACTCTGAACTGGGCAATATATTGCCCACCTCCATTCAGAATACTGATCCGTGATATTCTGAGCCTTGGAATAGCGCGAGCTTGAAATAGCGACCCCAGATTCAGAATAAGGCCCATAGAATTATTTATATTATTGTAGGGATTTATTTTCAATTAAAAATACTTAGTAATACTTTGATGATATTTCAAACAATAAATTATTATCTTTAAAACTATTATGATTCATCTTGATTAAAGTTCAGAAAAGTTTCTTTTTTCACTGAGTGAAACTTCGACTCAAAATACTTGCACGTTTGTTATTTTTACCAAGCTGAAGTGAACAGTCCCCTGATTATGTACATTTTTAAAAGACAAAATGAGATGCCTATCAATGTTTAATTTAAGACCCTTAAACTTGAAGTATTTGTAATTATAACCATTAAAGTTGAACAACAGTTTGCTATTTTCCTCTAGAAGAGAACAAACAAACAACAGTAGAAGAGACAAAAAAAGAATGAAAATCAAAAGAAATTTCATACCTAGCACTGTGATATTTCAATTGAAGGTGTAGAAGTTACTGTGCATTGGAACACATCAGTGCTCTTCAGTGCTTAACACTCATTGTTGAATAAGTGAATGGAATGATGTGCTCCAGCAAAGGTATTGCATTCGCCGGTTTGTTGGACTCGGGGGGGGTTGAATAACATGTACAGCAGTTTTTTTGTGCATAGTTACTCAATTTGTTCATGTGACACATTTAGTAGCAATAGTTTTTTAATTCTGGGTCATGGATAACTTCACAATATGTACATTTTATGCCTTGGCTGACAACTATAGAAATTCACAACAATCACGGAAGTCAGTATTGACTCTTTTGTTGTCTAGTACTCATTGACTTTGCTTGTCTTTTTTGAAGTGCACTATATAGTGTGAAGGGTCTGTGACATGAGTGCAGGCAAATATATTATTCTGTTGTGAAGTTTCTACAAATTTTTCCATCCTTGGTAGACTGAGAGCACCACTGTCTGCGTGTGGTGTACATATGCCTCATTCATCAGTCATTGCAATCCAAGGCATCTTCGAGTGAAGTTCAAAATTATAGTTTGCCGACAAATGTCTGAAAGCCTGAATTTAGCTTACGAAAATTGAGTAATAGATATCATTTTGGAATGTTTGAAAGTGCAAACTGTTAGAAAGTCAAGGATTGCTCTGGGGGTTAATCGGAAATTATTCAGGAAAGCAAGTTGGGTTCAGACTGGAGATTCCCTCTCCATATGTCAATAACATTTACTGCGGCTGAATATATCCTTCCACTAGATACTTCTGTAGCTGGTATTGTTAAATCATATCATGCAATCAACTGTAGAAATGAAAAGCTGCAATTATCTTAGGGGTGTGATCATGACTAGATATTGATCTATCTCATTGGCAGAAAGCTAAAGTGGGTTACTGATGTTGCTCTGAATCCATTGCAGTTTGCAGTTTAAACCGCTAGGGTGTTTATGCAATACAATTCAGATAATTTTTGCTTGAAGTTTTTCGCAGCTTCTTTTATCAATGTATGGAATTCCTTTCGGGAAATGCTGCGTGGTGCTGATAATTTTTTTCTCGACGTTTCACTCCTCCTACTGGGAGCATTTTCAAGAGAATGAGTGTGCCATGCCTCATCTCAATCTTATATAGTGTACGTTGCCCGATTGTTGGGCCGATTTGAATTCTGAGCAGAAGAATGTCCAATGGCTAACGTCTTCCGCCCAGAATTCAAATCGGCCCAACAATCGGGCAACGTACGCTATATAAGATTGAGACAAGGCACGGCACACTCATTCTCTTGAAAATGCTCCCAGTAGGAGGAGTGAAACGTCGAGAAAAAAATGATCAGCACCACGCAGCATTTCCCAAAAGGAATTCCATGCATTGACAATCCAGATAAATGATAACCATAAGGATGGGATCATTACTGAAGTGATCTATGTAATCTACGGTAAGCTAAGACACAAATACGTTGTTGCTCTTGAGTCCAATGAGCTGAGTTTCAACAGCCAGAATGAGTTGCAGTTTCTACTGCCTTTTTACAATCCAATTTAGGTAAATTTTCACCATGAATCCCTGAAAATATTTGCATTTCCTCAGCATTTCCATCTAAGTGATGAAGGGGCTTGAAAGCTTGCTAAAGTGAATCGCGAAGAATAACATGAGGTCAGTCGACTGGATATTTTCGTTGGTATTGAAGGATGAATAAATTCAACATTGAACTATTTTGGGTCAAGCATATTGGCAATACCTTCTAACAAGGCATTGGCATGGTCAAGCTGGTCAAGAAATTTGAAATACTGCATATTGCATTTTGACTTGTTGTAACAGAGCCGCCTATAGATACTTCTCTTTGTTTGGCACTTGCTTCTGCCTCCATTGGCGACTAGAAGATCATCACTTACGTAACTCATAATGCTGACTAAACTAATCATTAGGAGCGCTCGCAGATGCTGCTAGATATTTGCGGCTACACTAGTGTTTTAGGCACATCTGGGCAGAGCAGCAGGTGGTAGCTCTTCATTGTTTCAAGAGGCACTTGCCACTGTCAGCGTGAATGACAAGAAGATTATTACTTACCAAACTCATTATGCTGACTGGACTGACCATTCAGAGTTCTCACAGTTTGGCTTTGCCTCCTCCAAGTTAGTTTCAGGCCCCATCCAGAGGTTTCTTTTGTGGTGCCAGACACTCGAAGGAAATTAAAGCCAGATGGCATTAATGCTTTCTCCTGTTGAAATTAGGTAAATTGTAAATATGAGGGTGTGATCATTACTGTATTGATGTAATCAGTGGAAAACTGAGGTGCATTCACTATGGGGCTCCAAGTCCAATGTGCTGACATAATTGCTATGCATACCGCTGGTGTTGATGCGTTCTACAATATAATTCAGGTTAATTGTAACTAGTAACATGAACATTTTTGAGTTGGGATAAGGTTGATGAAAATTAAACTGTAACAGAATTTTACTGTGTGTGTACCTACACTTGTGTGTGAGCAGAGATATATAGATAATGCGATCCAATTGAAGTTGAGGATATCACTTCTGATAGAAAGATGAACCCACTTTTTTAGGCAGTCTGGAAGGGAGAAAAACATTGGCTTTAATTTGTATTGATATGGTGTGCCATTTTTCTAAGAACTTAAAAATCATTAGCGAAAAAAACTCAATTCGACTAAAATTTCAAGTTGCTCACACTTCATACAAATGTTGTCAGTAAAATAATATCCTTTCTTTGTTTCATTTTGTTGTAATTATGTAATTTGTTTCCTTTCAGTTTCAAATAAGTGGTTCCATGAAGTCGGACAGGAATTTAGAAGACCATGTGGTCTCTATAAGGATGCTGAATGATCTCTTTGGTATGTACTTTTAAAAATCATTCACCTGCATGAAAGCAACTTTCTCAGTTCTAATCAGTGTATTTTATGAACGTGGTACTAGATACTAAGGGCCTATGCACTGCCCTGGAAAATTCACATGGGGTAGACCTTCATTATTCCATACCTATGTGTGATACAGAGAGGCCTCCAGTGTGTAGTCAAGGTAGTGTATAATGGGATTGTGAATTGGCATGGCATTGCTTCTGCATCATAGAAAATTATTTCTTGTGACCTTTTTTTTCCATATTATTGGCTTATCATCATAATAGAGTGCCTACAAATTTATTTTCTCTCAATGTTTTTTTTATGTTATAAGTCAGCCAAAACAAGTGAAGGGCATGAGTGTGAAATGTAAGAGCAAAATTTGTTCTGGATATGGTCGGAAGTGCTAACTCTGACCATATCCAGAGCATTGAAAACTCTCTGGACTGATTGTAGAAATTATCATGAGGAATGCATTGCGATGACAGCTGGATGATACTTGCATTCATAAGTAAAATATTGTTTATGAGGGAAAACTGGAAAAAGGCATACACTACGTGGACATGTGAGCATGGACAAAAGTGTCAGGGTACCCGAAACATTAAGGCTAATTGGTGGAATGCTCAAGCAAACTATCTGAACAGGCTAATAATTTCTGACATCGGTCTTTGCGTGCTTTATTGTTTTGATCATTTATTACCTGTCGAGTACTGTGGTTTAAGTTTTATGAAGATATGAGCCGAATAATAGTTTATTGCAAGTATTAGGTGGGAGTTTCATTGTGCCAAGGATGTGTTTTTTTAAGTGCTATTGTTAACTTAAAACAGTTTGGCTATAGTGGCTGCTTTCTTCATTAGTCCATTGGTGGCAGCCCTGAAATATGATTTGACTTGGTATGTTTTATTCCAAATGGTATTTATTATTGATTGGTGTTTTCTCCTTTAAGCCTCAAGTGTAAGTGGTGCATCCTGGTAAAGGCTGGAGAAAATAATATTATCCTTTGACTTTCTGCTGTGAAGGTTTTTCTTTAGCCTTTTATTTATTTTTTGGCAATCAAGTCTCTTATAGTGACAACTTCTGTCTTTCAGATTGCTGCTGTCCTTCACAAGTAACAGCTCCCCAAGTCGAAAGTAAACTCTTCAAATAATTGTGATGATTTATTTGAAAAGTAATTCAAGTGCCATCGAAAACCGAGATCAGACAGGACTTGCTTGATCATATAAGGATGTGGTTTTCTATACAAAGCATTTATAACGTAACCAGTCACCATTTGATATTTAATATATCCAAATTTAAGATGAGGTTTTGTTCCTTTTTTTTAATACTGAAAAACAAATTGTTTTATAATCTTGCTGCATGTATTTGTGTGTCAGGTATGACAGATGTTTATTATAGCTAAATATTATTGCCAGCCATCATAAAATGTTTCTACAGATCTGTGAACATCCCTGTTCACTGCTGTGAATGTTGATGGCCAGTTGCACAAGGTGTGCCATGGGAATGAGAATGAATGGAGCTGGGGCATGAGAAATCATTGTGATAATATGTACATCAAGGAAAATTTTGTGGTGGCTACATTTCCTCCTAGAAATATGATTATGTGGATCCTGCCAGGAAGGATAGTATTGGTATAGAACCATATCTTTTGGAAGCCAAGTTTAATGACTTCATTGGCCTGTAGGTCCCCTCCTAGCAAAACAAAAGACAATCAAAAACATCTCTTAAGTGATTCCACATCAGGAATAGTAGCCACATCTCATCATGGAAATATATTCATAGAATATTTATGTGGTTGTCATGAGTCAAGCCTAAACCCTATCAGTCCAATGAAAACCACGCAACATCCCTCTGCTACATTGCTTCATTGGAAAACTGGAGAAATAGCAGTGAATTTCCTATCTTATCATTAGAGTAACTATTGGCATTGTTTCATCTCTCGTCTGGTTTCTCATGCAAGGTAGGCTGGATGAGGATCGTCTCTGGAACACTTGTAATGGCATCTTGTCTCAAAATTGTGCTCTGAATGAGAAAATGGTATACCCTGTCTGACTGCCTTTGATCACTCTCTCCCTATTTGGCCCCATCCTCTTGGCTTGTATTGATTTGGGAATGCATGTGACCTCTTAGTTTATCCTAAGACTATTTGCATTGGGTGTGCATTGAGAACACCATGGATACACTGACCCTCTTTTCCCTGGAAGTGATATCCTTGCAATTGTCAACAGCCCTATTTTTTATTCACAAATGGGTAACAGTGTGAGGGAAAGAGATCTTTGTCATCACAACTGTCAAAATCTTTGTGTTATAGTTTTGTTACAGATGTTTTATTTCAAATAGAAAAATATCACAGAGAAACCAACCAATTCCACATGAAGATGAGGTGTAACAAACAGGAATCCGTTTCTGGCTGTTAAGATGGATTGTGAAGTGAAATTTTTCAAGTGGAGAACTGCAAGGCTGTTGTAGCTCCTCTAGTGACTGTGAGAATCACAGAAATGTGTGAATAAACAACTAGTTTGCACAATTTTTCTTGTGTTCTAAGAAATTCATATGTGGACTACATCATAATTCCATGAGTATCAGTAGTGGTATGACAGTTCTTTTCCTATAAATCTGTCATTGTGCACAAAATATTTTTTTAACTCTTATAAGGAGAGGAAAAAGGAGATCATCTTGTAATTGGAATATTATTTTCTTCCGATATAAATATGTATGACCTTGGTGGTTCATTATCACAGTAATGGACACAATTGTTGTCTGTCAACTCCTTGTAAATAGCACATATATCATCTCCTAATAGTTAAGCAGTGTCATTAGCACACCTCTGCCATTTTTAAAACAGGTTTTTTGATAAACCCTTACCTTACATGAGGATAGAGTGATGAAGAAATGATGACCCATGTGCTGGTGGCGAGTGTGTTTCCATTGTGCCATTTTTGAAGAATGTTGGGGGGATTTATTATTGAACTGCTGGTTCTGGAACTTCTATAATGATATCCTGGTAACCTTTTCTTAATGCTTGTCTTACCATCCATGTTGGATCAAGTATTGCTAATGCAAATTATGAATATTAAATATTTCATTTTTAAAACTTGTTATTATTTTATTTACTTTATTTTATTTCATACGTTAATTTTATTCTGTCAATTTTGCTCTTGTGTTGATTTTGCTTTGGCACTACTATGCCACTGAAAATATTTTTCTCTATAAGATTTCACATCTGTATTATTATTGCATTTGGTTTCTACATTTCTAATTATCTATGAGTGATAAATGAGGGAAAATAACAGTTCATAATACATTGTCTGAATGGCTTACTAACTCATGTGGTTTTGCTACCTAACATTTGTGATCCAATCATCTACCTGAATGCACTAGTGTTTATTTCACGGTACATATTGTACTATTTATGATGAATTGTGTAAAGTTTCACTGCATAATTTGTAAATTTATCAAAAGTTGAAAGTCATGATTCATAGTTGGTGTTTATGATTGATAATCTGTTGTTATTCATGATTAGAGTGCATTTTGATTGGTTTGTTTCTGGAGTATTTTGTTACAATTTTCTTTTCTTTTATGGTCTTAATTAGTAATTACCGCTCTTATTGAACCTAGTTGTTAAATTTACTGCAATGAGTCTTCTTTTATTCTTGTTAATATTACTTATTGGCTCATCATCACAGATTCTAATGGTGCATGAGTATGGGTTTGTAATGAAATGTGATATGTATCTTGGAAAGTATGAGGATCTTGTTTCAGCAATTTTATATGTGAGTTAAAAATTTAATTCCTTACCATGAGCGGAGAGGTCTGGCATTTTTATTTGTCTATTAATCTATCAGTTCATTATTCACTACTAAATGAGGTTTGCTCTGTAGTTTTTTCATGTTATTAATAGAATGCCCTCCAATTGAAGAGCATTTCACTATTTCAGATCATGGTATGATAGGATTTCTTTGATTTGTGTCTTTTTCCTAAACCTCAAATTATTTACTACAAAGTTGTATGGTCCTGGGATCTTGCATTGGTACATAATAATAGGCTTTATTTGATGGAAGTAGAATCTCATTCTGAAATATTGGATGAAATGAATCGTTAGAACATGAGATATCCCCGGTTTGTAGCTGTTTCTTCAGACAACTGTTTGTAAGCCCACTCAATAGTTTCCTAGTGTGCACATGTGTTGGAAAGGTTAAACGAATGCTGTTGAGTGAATGGCCATGTGCAATGCCTGAGAATGGAAATATAAGGGTTCAATGCTGGTCGAGCTGGGAGGAGTGCAGATGAGGAAAGGGCTAGGGAGCAAGGGATTCAATGCTCATATTCCTCCATAAAATGTACATATCAAGAGGTAGTTACTGTTGGGATATGGTTTGATGATAAGCCATATTTCTTCGATATCTTTTACATTTTTTATGATGTACCTCACCCCTTATATCTCTCCTCTTCCCTCCTATACCTCCTCACACCTACTATCCCTCCACTCCTCTCCTGGGAGACCTTTTCCTTCAGTGAATAGATGACTCAAAGGACTTGAATATGAGGACCAGCCTGAGGTTTGTTCAACAGGTTTGCTAACGATGCCAACAGTGCCTAATACCCAAAATGACATGCCATCCTCTTGCAGCTACTTCTTTCTGCTAATCCCTCTGTCCATCTTTCCCTGGTGAGGGAAAGATGGGGAGAGGGATCTGAAATTTTGGGATGAAATGAATCCTTAGAACTTGAGATATCCCGTTTTTTAGCTGTTTCATCAGACTTCAACTGCTTCTAAGTCCACTCCACTATGCCTCCCTTCCCAGGGAATGTCCCTCACCAAGGAAAGATGGATAGAGGGAGTCGTGGAAAGAAGTAGCTGCAAGAGGATGGCATCCATGAAGTCGTCTGCAGGGAAAATAGTATCGCCACGGTCTCTCAGAATGCGGCTGTGGCCTAAATTTTGCCTTTCACTGGCTGAGACTAAGTCTGTTCCAATTACAAACTTCCACTCCAACTATGCACTCATGTACCAATTCCTTTATTTTACCCCTCCAATGCTTATCAACCGCGTATATCCTAAGCTCACCTTCTCCACCTCTGTCGTGCCTTAAAGCCTCTTCTCTGGTTTTTCAGCAGTCGGCAGGGCAGTCCAGAATGGGAATTCGACCAGCGCACCCTATGGCTACACTTATTTTTCTCGGAGAGCTTAACTACTCGTACTTGTAAAATTTTGTCGTTGATTCTGGATTGGAAGTTTCGTTAACTGTGGGCTTACCCCTGCGGGCAGGGGGGCTAAGAATACTCCCGCAGTATCCCTGCTTGTCGTATGAGGCGACTAAAAGGGTGGGGATGAAAATCCCGAGATCAAGCTAGTCTTGATCAATGGGGCTTCCGATATGTCACTGTGGCGAGTGCTGGAGTGACTGGGACCTGCGGAGGATGGCCAAAGATGTATGGGTTTTGAATGGTCCATGCATTAGAGGCCTAACCTGAAGCAAGTGACCTCGGTGATAGTTCTCAATCTCTAGGACTGCCTGATTTTGAGTCACCCGGGACTAGACACGGATTAAGCCTTACGGAGTCACCCGCAATTCACAATTGTGTGAAATTCCCCAGAGGAAAAATCATACGCCTTGGCGGGATTTGTAGGATTGCCCTTGCGACCACGCTAGTTTTCCGGTGTGGTGTCCCAAATTTATACCTCAGTAATGTGTAGATATCCCAGGGGATGAGTTATTCTTTTTTATGGAGACGAATGGTTTTCCCTGTAAAACATGCCTTGTCCGAAGTCGTATCTCCCTCGTTTGTCTTGTTTCCCTTAATTGTTTCTAACCAAAAAGCATGCCTTCTTTGCCACAATTCCTTTTGCAATGCCTTAGGAGTATGCTTGTCTCCCTTCCTCTCTAGTTCAACGCGTTTCAGAGTCATGCTTATTCGCAGAAGTCCTGCGGCCCTTCCGTTGTTAAGGGAAGTTCCCTATAAAAAAGGGGGGCATTTTTATTCTTTCTTTAACGGAGCGTGAGCGAGTTCGTGTATTCGTCTAGCCCTCTCCCTAAATATTTTATTCGCGGTGTACTCGATATCAAGTCCTATTTCCGTCTTAAATTCTTCCCTGGTCGATCGTACTTCAAAAATAGTGATAGCCAAACGTCACTGCCTGGGTGGCGCGGAGGGGACCTTGCCAAGGATGGATTTGGGAGAAATTTGATTTTTATCGAGCAGGAGTCGAAAGTGGGTGGTAATGAGCTTGCCCTGTTGTTGAGGGGTGTAGCAATTGAAATTAATAAAGACTAATAGTGGTGGTAACAACATCCCACTGAGAATTGTAACCCACACTGCCACCTCTGATACTGATTGGGTCCAGGTTTATGTCTCTATTCTCTGAGACGTACTCACAAACACCTTACCGTCCTCGTCATGGTAAACGGCGTCAAAGCCACTTCGGAATTCACCTGCCGAAATGTACATCCTCGAAGATTAAATAACTCCCGGAGTCGACATCAACAACCGTTGCATGCTGGCGCTCTCCTAGCGCCTCATTGGCCACAGTAAGGCACACCACTGAATCCAGTACCAAATTCTCATCAGTCAGTGAATTCATTTAACACCCTCTTTCCACAAACCTCTGCAAGCTTCCTCTAGTCCTTAACTAATTTCCTTCTGGTTTTACCCCTATGACGCCGATCTAATCCACCAAAAACCACAATTTGCCCCCTTCCCAGCTTATCAGAGCACCAGTCTCATTCCAAGCCACTGGGCCAGGACCTCATAGTCCATCACTGTAATAATCGCAACATTATTCCTTGGCTTGAATCAAATACTTGGAACGGGAAATGAACCCGCGTGAGACAGCTCCGCTACCATAACTGCCGCTGCAACAGTACTGATCTTGGCTTGCTTGGCGTGCACACCACCAGATGTGGACACACTTGAACCGGAAATCAGTGCCTTTGGTCACCCTCCTCATTCTGAACTGGAGCTGTGGAGATAACACCATTGGGTTTTGATTCATCTTTGGAGGTTGAAAGGTCTCACGAGGCTTCACTTGAAGCTCTTCAGGATTGGGCCCAGGCTGACGCGAGCCAAGCATTTGCTTGCTGCTGCAGGTGGCGCAAACGGGGCCCACTGCGCGGCCTTTTCCTTTCATCTGCGAGGGTTAGGTAACTCAGGTCCAGCTTCTCACCCTCATTTCTTCAGTATGTGGTAGTGCCAATACGATGGCTTGTAATTTGCGGTATGTTTGAGGATCGGGAGAAATGGGCTCTCCCCCTTCTTGAATTTGGTACATTTGGCTGGGCAGTGGAGGGTTAAAAATCGTATAAGCAGTAATGGAAAGTATTCTCTCCTTGGTTAATAAGAGATGAACAATTCTATTCCCATAATCAGTCTCAAAGGTTAATAAAGCGATTGCAATCCTACTTTGAAAACCGACTCCTCATTGACCACTGCGTAAATATAATAAAATCATGTTCCAGAATAATGTAATCGTGGACAGTGGCCACGCCCGAGATACAATTACCGCTAAGTCAGACCATTATCCTTATGTAACCCATTACAGTAGCAATTAAAACTACTGCCTCCTTGGTTAATGTGAGACACTACTGAACCCATTACCAAAGTCTCAATTTCCAATGAAGCGATTGCAATTCCTCTCAATTGCTTCTCGTGTCCTAATTTCAAAAAGGGTGACTGATCTCTAGAAAACACCGTATATCATAGGGATTTCATGGGTATTTCTAACCACGTTCCATTTATTTCTTAAATGCTATGGAATACAAATATTGTATAATAACTATACATGCTGCAATCTTTTCAAACCATTTTACAAACTAACGCCGTTGGCTACTATGTTGCTTAGATGAAAGTTGTTCTAAAATTTAGTAATCGTGGACAGCGGTCCCGATCCGAGATACACAATTACATCTATGGCCGTCCATAATTTATATTTAAAAAATGCGTCATATACCACAAATTTATGCTTAAGCATTTAACCCAGAAGTTTAGTCTCAGAAGTTTTCTTGTTGAAAGAATCAGGGAAATACTCGGATGCAGTGGAATTATTCTTGCAGTTCATGGCTGCATTTCAGTTTCCTCCGCACTTGCCCATTCGAGGTTTATTAACCCTAAGTCATGGTTTTTCAGGGGTCAAAATGACCGTAATATTGTTTTTCAAAAGGAGTTCGGAACGACTTGACTTACTGGCTTGCTCTCGCAATCTAGCATTTCTGACTCGGCGTTGCTGGCTGAATCTGGTGTGGCTCTTTCACTGCGGAGCAGCGGCATTGGTGGGATAGCGTCAACCGTGAGATCGCATGCAGGGCGTACGGAGGAGCAGGGTTGGCTAACCCAGGTCTACCTTCTCACTTCCGTGCGGCGCCTGTTATCGCACATTCCCCCTGGTCGTCTCGCTCGGTAACCCTGGGAAGATGGTCTTCTTGGAGTAAACTTCCTAGCATTTCCAGTGATACCGGGCGGGTCCACTCATTAGGGAATAGTTGGTAGGCTAGGGAGGGACCTGGGTAAGGCCAGCTGTGCCCGCATCGCCTGCCGGTCGGATCGGCTGGCTGCCCGAGAGGGCCCTCATCAGCTTCCCCCACCCCATAGGACGTACATGGTAGGTGACGCTACCTCACCTAAATGCAGGGTGAATGATCACCAGTAGGTAACGTCTTTCGAATGAGACGGGACCCGAAGATTTGTCGAGACAATGGCATCAATTTTGCGCTACCTGATAACATAGTAGGAGTTTTCTTTCCTTAGAACACCATCAGTGTCAGATTACCTACTCCAAAGAATGGGAAACTGTTGCTTACAGAATATAACGAGCTAGACTATGGGCAGTCTTGACTACCCTGATAAGATACGCAAACTTGGACACCCAAAAAGATACTAGCCACGTGGTTCCAGAATTTGTCACAGGGTCCGAGAGAAAGTCTATCATATTTTTCACGATGCAAACCTGGAGGAATTAGGTATAGAAATACTATAACAGTATAAGCAATAAGTACGTAGAATTAACTCTAACTAACTACACCCCAAGGAACTGGTCAAAAGCGAAAATATAAAAAACTCAGCGGGTGCAGTCAAGGAAGTTGATTTACTTAAGTATTTATTAAGTGTTATCAAAAGACACCCTCAAGTGAGGACAAATGAAACGAGTGTGAGAAATGACAACGAAACAGTAGTAATTAAGTTATGGATCATCGAAATACTAAAGTAATGAAAAAAACTCCTGCAATGAACTACGAAAGCAGCGAAGGCTTAACCATTACCATAATTCTTGAAATTGTATGTCTTTTTTATTAGCAAAGGTACAATTAGGCTCTATTGAATGAAAAATAATAGTAATCTCAAATATATATATGTATTTGAACTTAAAGGCGCATAGCAGCTCTTGATTACATATTAATGTAAAAAGGACACAAGCCAAGCAAAGATAAATTGCGTAAATATTTTTCAAAACAGGGTGTGTACTGTACAGCACAGCGGGTCTCTAGGTATAAAGAAATTAAAGAAAACAATGTTACAACAGGTTTTTTTTAATTTTGCAAATCAAAAATAAGTACACTTACATTATAAGGTTTCAATGGAGTCATAAACATATTTGCCTTTTGTGGTATTGTTTTAATCAATTCCTTTTTGCCACCAGACATGCATATTACATTCAGAGCAAAAAACCCGGGCCCCAACGCTCTTACGTCCTGAAAGTCTACACCTGTGGTTCTTTCCATCCTGCACTATTTCTGGCATGTACGATACTTCGTGTCTTCTCTTTGCTTTGCTGGGGTGCGGTGTTGGATTTCATCTTGTTTCCTGCAACTCATCTTGTGGTAATTTTGAGGTTTGTGGATGAAGGAGCCATTTGGAAATTTCCATTTGAACTGGAGGGGGTCTAAAATGTCTTTACGTTTTCGTTTCAAGGCCATGTTATCTCTTCTGTATTCCTCCATGACGCAGCACACACAAAATCAAATAAGTGCAGGATCAGCCTAACCGTCCATTTCTTCGTTTTGGCCTTCTGGCGGTACATCGCGATGATTCGATCAAGCAGTTCAATACCTCCCCGTATTTTCGTTGTATGATTTCACAACACTTGGCCTTGTCACAGTAATACGTTTTCTTTTCTGCCTTCGACCAACGTCTGCAGGATTCTGTAGGTTCCTTCTCTTCTGCAGATGAAGCTAATGTTACTGGTTTGTTGTCAAACCATTTTACAATGGATATCTGTCGTATCAGCACTGATTGCCTGATCAATAGAGCCACGACCCAACTTTTTCATGGCCATGTCAGCTTTCAGTGAAGATTGACTTGAAATGCGACCTAATTGAATCGTGCCTGTTGCCTGGCAGTTCGCATCTGCATGCAGATGGTCTAAAAGTTCAATGGAGGTAAAATATCTTTCAGTAAAAATTGTAACTCCAGGTGGGAGTGATTTAGCCAGTTGCATTACTACTTTACCACCAGTATTCAACGAATGATAATTATCAATAATTATATCACCTTTGCCTCCATACAGAAGAAAATGCAGTGGCAATCCATCTGGAGAGGCACATAACATTTTTAAGTCCTTATGGGTTTGGTTTTCCCCTGATGTATTGTCTAATGGAGACGTGACCCCAAAATGGCAGAATTTTTTCATCGATTGGCACTTTCTCGCTCCTTGGATTATCGAAGCAACATTGCCTCACAGCATCTAACAGGGGACGCGACTTCCAAAATTATCCCTTTAATTTTGTTTCATTCTCAACAACATTATCGATTGATAATTTTAAATGTTGTCTGATTTCAAAAAAGCGTTTTCTTGCCATCTTCTCTGCTATTTTCTCCACTCTTGTCCCAGCAGCCGAGTACATCTTGATCCTTGGGAATCCCTAATACGGCATTGCCAAAGATATTCCAAAAAAATTGATTAGTGCATTCTGAAATAATCTTAAAAAGTTCCGGAGGAATATACTTACAAAAATATTCGGGAATGGGAACCTCTTTACCTTCCCAAAACTTCTTAAAAGCTGGAGCTGGTGGCAGGGGCTCAAAAATGTCGATGTGGAGCCACCGATTACCACTTTTGCGAATTGAAGCAATTGCAGACGTTACAGCCTCATCTTCCGATGCATCAGACGACTCAGCATCTTCTGGGCACGGAACAAACGTCTCATCAACCTCGTCGTTGCTGGAAAACCCTTTCAGTTCAGAGATATTTCCATCAATGCTAATTCCGATTTCTTGTAAGATTTCATCTTCTGACCCTGTAAATACAAAATATAGGTACACGCAAATTGGTTGGCGTTTTTTAAATGTTCGAGATCAAATTAACAATTGATGATGATCAAAGAATGAATTTTTAAGAGAGAAAAGTGAGCAAATTTACACTATTTGGTTTGCAGAAAAAGGAAAACTTGAATTCACAGAAGAAATCATTATATTTCAACAAGGTTGGGTTGAACTGTGATCATACCAAGTCCTATGACGTATAGCATTGACACATCAGAGAATTAGAGTCTAGGACAGGATTGTGGAATATACTTTTCAACAGCTTCCTTAGCATAGATATTGGTCCCAACACTACATTATAAGCCTCTGCCGATGATGGAATAGTTTTCATAAAAGGCGACTCAAGAAAAGAACAAGAGGAAAGAGAAAACAAGCATTGAAAATATTAGAAAATATGGAAAAATGGGAGAACTTAATTTTTTATTCGGAAAAAACAATAGTTTCCATGCTTAAAGGAAATAGAAGGGATTTGGTTGGAAGGAGTTTGGCGGCGAGGATTTTGAAAGTAACGCTTTACTACTCTCTCAGTCCAAAATCGTACTTTTAGAGCGTAACTTAAAAACTAAGGAAACGGAACAACCTTGTTATTGTTGTAAAAACGGGTTAGATCGCAAAACTATGACTTCTTCATAAAAAAACAATCTTGAATTTTTAGGACATGTTTCCTCACTTATACTTTCTTCAAATACGTATTACGCATAAATTTCGAAATTCTTAAACGGAAATCCTTGATTGCACTGGCAAAGGATGCCGCGGCCCGAATCCTGGCCCCCACGGAAATAATCTTTGCACTCTATTTCTCTTTTCTCCTCACTTCGCTGTATGCGGATGTATATCACTACCTGAATTTCATTCCAGTGCGCCAAAATTGTTCTTAGCGGTCTATTATCGCTGAATACTGTCACGTACTAGTTAAAGAACCCGCCGGTCGGAGTTCGGCGGCGACGAGATTGAGAGTAACGCTATACTACTACTCTCTCGGGTCCAGAATATACTTTTAGTGCGTAGCTTTCATGCAAAGTAAACGGAAACACCATGTTATTGATGTTATAACGGGCCAGATCGATTAATCTGGCTTCTTTATATAATGCCTATCAGCGCCAATGATGAAGTTTAATTTCCTACCTTTCACTTTTTTCAAACACGTTTTAAATAAACTGTATGATTCCTAATGGTAAAATTCTGTAATGCACTGGCAAAGGAAGCCGCGGCCGGAATCCCGGCGCCAACGGAACAAGCTTTGTAATTTCTTTCTCTTCTCTTCTAAATGGAAAATCTTGTGATGCACTGGCAAAGGAAGCAGCGGCCCGAAACCTGGCGCCGACGGAAATAACTTTGCACTCCCCTTCTCTTCTCTGCTAAATGGAAAATCCTATGATGCACTGGCAACAAAAGCCGTGGTGCGATACGCGGCGCCGATGGAATAAGCTTTGCACTCCATCTCTTCTCTAAACTTCAAGGGCATAGCTTCAATGCTAAGGAGCAGAAGCCAACACGGTATTGATTCAAAACATGCCAGAGTAAATTAAAATGGTGCATAATATAATGCCCATCACCCCTATTGGTGAAATTTAGTTTCCTCTATTTCACTTTTATCAAATACGTTTTAAAGAAACTTTTAGATTTTTTGCCCCCTCGAGAATGAATTAAAGTTTACTGGTAAAAAATTTATTTGATTGTTAACTTTTAACCGTTTTAGGTCCAAATAGCACAATTATATCGTTCTAAACATTTACTTTTTCTTAATGTTATTTTTAAATGTGCCACATATGAGGCTTAACGGTTTGAAAGGTATCCTAAGGTTAGTCAAATGAACACCAAGAATGTTCTGTAAAAACATCACTTTTTCCTTTGCACATGTCTACTTAACATATAGTGAATCATAAAAAAATAAGGTATGAATTAAAACATAATTTTTATTATACAGAAAATTTATAGGTGGAATCCGTCAAAACATTCAGGACAAATTGCTTCTCCACAATGATCACAGAGATAACGCGTCTTCTCCTTACAGCATTTTAAATGGCAGATGGAGTCATATTTTCCGCCTGTCTTTTATGGAAAGTGGGGACCGCCGTATCACCGCAACTCTTTTGGCGGCTTATTGTGGATGCGCTTTTTTCTATAAACCGAAGGTGTGGAAAAAAGCTTACTCCTCATTCTCTGCTGCACTCCCCCCTGGTAGATAAACTCGGGGAGTGGCCCGATGCGCGGCGCCGACGAAATAAAAATTGCACTCTCTCATCTCTCCTCTGATAAAATGAAAATCTTGCGATGCCCTGGCAAAGGAAGCCACGGACCGATTCGCGGCGCCGACGGAGTACGAATTATACTCTCCTCTCTCATAAATTGAAAATCCTGTTACGCACTGGAAATAGAAGTTGTGATTGATTGATTATTTATTTAAGCTGGGCACAGATTAGGCAAAAATCGCCCACTCTTACCCTGCCCCAGCACACAGCGCCCAATACACAGCGCTGACGAAATAAGATTTCCACTCTCTTTGTCTTCTCTCCTGGCAATTGGCAAAGGAAGCCGCGGACCAATACGTGGCGCCGACAGTATAACATTGTTACTCTCTTTGTCTTCTCTCCTGAACGGAAAATCCTGTGATGCACTGGCAAAGGAAGCCACGGCCTCAAACGCTGAGCCAGCGGGAAACATTGTCAATGTTCTTGACTTCTCTTCTTCACAGAAAATCGTGCGATGCAGTGCAGTATAAGCCACTGCCCGATACGCGGCGCCGACGGTAAAAGAATACTACTCTCTCTTATATCCTGAACGGAAAGTCCTGTGATGCACTGGCAAAAGAAGCTGTGGCTCAATACACAGCGCTGAAGAAATAAGATTTAAACTCTCGTTGTCTCCTCTCCTAAACGGAAAATCCTGTGATGCACTGGCAAAGGAAGCCACGGACCGATTCGCGGCGCCGACAGTATTGGAATTTCTTTGTCTTCTCTTCTGAACGGAAAGTCCTGTGATGCACTGGCAAAAGAAGCTGTAGCTGAATACACAGCGCTGACGAAATAAGATTTAAACTCTCGTAGTCTCCTCTCCTAAACGGAAAATCCTTTGATGCACCGGCAAAGGAATCCACGGACAGCATCGCGGCGCCCACGGAAAAGGCATTGCACTCTCCTTCCTTTATATCTTTCGAAAAATACTGTGATCTACTGGTAAAAGAAGCAGTGGCTCAATACACTCCTCTGACAAAATAAGATTAGCACTCTCTTTGTCTTCCCTCCAAAACTGAAAATCCTGTGATGAACTGGCAAGGGATTCCACGGCCTGATACACAGCGCCAACCAAATAAGATGTGCACTTTCTTTGTCATCTCTTCTGTTCGGAAAATCCTGTGACACACTGGCAAAGGAGGCCACTCCGCAATGCGCGGCGCCGACGGAATAAGAATTGCAATCTCTCATTTCTCCTCTCAAAAAAGGAAAAGAGTGTGATGCACTGGCAAAAGAAGCCGGGGTCGGTTTCTCGGAAACGACGAAGCATGATATGCACACTGTTCGTCTTCTGTCCAAAATGAAAAGTCCTTTGATTCACTGGCAAAGATAGCGACCGCCCAATACGCGGCGCCGACTGAATTATCACTCCTCACGGAAAATCCTATCATGCACTGGCAAATGAAGCCACTACCAAAACGCTGCGCCAATGGAATAGTATTCGCACTGCCTTTGTCTTAGCTCCCAAACGGAAATCCTATGATACAATGACAAAAGAAGGCATGGCCTGATACGCGGCGCTGACGGAATAATCTTTGCTGTCTACTTTTCTCCTTACGGAAAATCCTGTGATGCACTGGCAAAAGAAGCTGTGGCTCAATACACAGCGCTGAAGAAATTAAATTTAAACTCTCGTTGCCTCCTTTCCTAAACGGAAAATCCTGTGATGCACTGGCAAAGGAAGCGACGGACCGTAACGCGAAAACGGGAAAAGATAGTCCTCCAGCACGAGGCCGTCGGACACTTCTCTGACCACGGCCGTCCTCTTGTCGGCCATCTTCAGGGGTGTTCTGCTTCGGGGCGATCCTCCGAGCAATGCCGGAGTAAGATGTGGGTGATGTTGCGGCGGTGGTGGGGATGGGATGGGAAAACGGGAAAAGCATTGCACTCTCCTTCCTTAATATCTTTCGAAAAATCCTGTGATGTACTGGCAAAATAGGCTGTGGCTCAATACAAGCCACGCCATGCGGCGCCGACGGAATAAGCATAGCACTCTTCGTCACTTGTCTTCTAAATGGACTATCCTCTAACGGTGAGGCAATAGCAGCCATTCCACGATAATAAAGGATATATCACTCAAGCTCAGAAAAACTAGGAACACTGAAATTCACTTAAGAAGGGTAACGCAGCACAAAATGGCCGAGAAGTCGCCCGACATGGTAGGGGGCGAGAACACGAAAAACTTTGAAAATCGGTATTTCGGCGAAATTTTAAGGCACAAACGTGCGATTTGCACTGGGGTATGTGAAAAAATGACCTCTCGTCACGACATAACGTAGCGCGGTGAGGTCGTGAGGGGACACAAAGAAAACAAATGACAATCGCCACACGTGGCGATAAAGGAATGGTAAATCACTGACTTAAATAGCAC
Organism: Ceriagrion tenellum; assembly: GCA_963169105.1. Taxonomy (NCBI): domain Eukaryota; kingdom Metazoa; phylum Arthropoda; class Insecta; order Odonata; family Coenagrionidae; genus Ceriagrion; species Ceriagrion tenellum. The sequence continues at coordinate 103,739,587 of OY720638.1, read as the reverse complement.
TATAACATAAACGAGCACTAAAATAAGGGAGAACACATAAGAAAAACTAAGAAAAAGAAGCACTCAGGGAAATATCACTAGTCACAGGGGGGTCCGATTCGCCAGCCGGCGGCTCGCCGGGCGTGGCGGGCACAAGACGCGCACCGCTTGAAAAAGTTAAAAATCCATAAAAAAGCAAGAAATCACTTCAGCCAAGTGAGGTAAGGACGACACTGAACAACAAGTTGGGATACACAAGAAACACTAGGGAAGGGTAAAGAGGGAACACTGCACGAGACAAAAGAAGATCGCGGAACACAAAAAGATGGATAAGTCCGGTAATTCTCGACGGATTTTCAGTTTTCACATCGGAAAACACCGAATCACTAGCGGGAAGGTGATAACACACTTTTCGGATGAAAGGAGGCGTTGCTCCGGCTCAAAATCCCCACGCGGCACGGAGCGACATGAGGCACGTCCGCACCGCACGAGAGAGGGAGATAGACAACGATGAAACTCTTTTTATAAATTTAGTTTATTGAGAATCGGTTACATAAGGTTGAGGGGTCCTTTCCGTGTACCATTGTATGCAGTCTTTTTTTCGTTTCTCTCACCATACCGTCACCGTCTGTATCATTTAGGTGGGATATGTCACAGTGCCTGCTACCAAATTCTATCAATGAATTTTAAACAATGCGTGTGTGAAATAGTTCCGCGACGGTATAGGATTGTCACTCTCTGATTCTTCTCTCCTACGCATAAAATCATGTGATGCAGTGGCAATGGAATCCACTGCCCAAATCGCGGCGCCGACAGAAAAAGAATTCTATTCTTTCATCTCCCCCAAGCGGAATATCCTTTGATGCACTGACCTTAGAAGCTCTTGCTCAATACACGGTGCTGACGAAATTAGATTTTCACTCTCTCTTCTCCTTTGTTATACGGTAAATCCTCTGATGCACTGGTAAAGAAGCCGAGGTCTAATGTGCGGCGCCGACGGAATAAGCATAGCACTCTTCGTCACTTGTGTTCTAAATGGAATATCCTCTAACGGTGAGGCAGCAGCAGCCGTTCCACGATATGCGGCGCCGTAGGGATGACCTTTTCACTATCCTTCATTCCTCTCGTCCACGGATCATCCAGTGATGCACTCGCGAATGACGCGGTTCCCCAATACGTGGTACTGATGGAATCAGTTTTGCACTCTCTTTCTCTTCTCCCCTTAGAGAAATATGTTAAGAGGAAATGGCGAATGAAGACACAGACCGTAACGTGGCGCCAACGGAAAAAGCATTGAACTCTCCTTCCTTTATGTTTCGAAAAATCCTGTGATAAACTGGCAAAATAAGCTGTGGCTCAATACACGCCGCGTGAGTTTTTTTACTCTATGAGTAATAAATTACTACTTTTTTGAATAAATAGCCCTCCCCGAACTATTTACTTTTAATTGTTTTATTTGGTGGTCACTCAACTGTAAATATTTGGGAAGGAATATTTTTCTGGTTATCCCATTGCGGATGATTTTCGCCATTAGGGAGGGGTCAAAGTTGGTGTCTAGCTTTCGTATCGCCTCAACTTGGTAGAGGGAGCCCTCTATCAACTCCTCCCTCTTCAGATAAATGGCGGCATTTTGTGCAGCGATTAGGGCAATTTATTTTTCATTTACATTTCTTGCATTTTTTTCATTTTTCGAAAATGATTTTTTTATTCTATGAGTAATAATATATTACATTTTTTATTATATAGCCCCTCCCCCTCACTATTTCCATTAAAGTCTTTCATTTGTTGTTCACTCAATTGCAAACACTTTGGGAGAAATATTTTCCTGGGTACCCCATTGTGACTGATTTCCGCCACTAGGGAGGGGCCAATTTGGTGTCCATCTTTTTTATCGCCTCAACTTGGTAGAGGGCCCCCCTCTATCAATTCCTCCCTCTTCAGGTAAAGGGCAGCATTTTGTGCAGCGATTAGGGCACTTTTCATGGTCATCTGAAACAAAAAAGAGAAACATTTTCGATCATAAATTTGACACGTGTATCCTTTACAAAAAAAGGTTTCCGTATCAAACATAGAGAGAGATAACGATTAAACTCACTTTTTATAAATTTCGTGTATTGAGAATCTGTTACATAAGGTTGATGGGTCCTTCCCGTGTACCATTGTATGCAGTCATTTTTTTTTCGTTTCTCTCACCAAACCGTCACCGGCTGCATAATTTAAATCATCGGATATGTCACAGTGCCTTTTACCAATTTCTATCAATGAATTTTAAACAATGCGTGTGTGAAACAGTTACCGCACCAAAACTCTTTATTTTTAGTGTAGCTTAGTGCGTTATGTGTGATAAATCATTTTCTAATCTCTCGGAAGTAAACGGAAAATCTTGTGATGCACTGGCAAATGATGACACGACCAACCGCTGCGCCAGCGGAATAGTATTCGCTCTGCCTTTGTCTTTTCTCCCAAACGGAAACCCTTGATACACTGACCAAAGAAGCCACGGCCTGATACGCCGCGCTGACGGAATATACTTTGCAGTCTCTTTTTCGTTTCTCCTTACGGAAAATCCTGTGATGCACTGGCAAAAGAAGCTCTGTTCCGCTACGCGAAGGTGACGGAATAATCTTTGCACACTCCTCCTCTCCTTTCCTAAACGGAAAATCCCGTGATGCACTGGCAAAGGAAGCCACGGTCGAATGCGTGGCGCCGACGGTATAGGATTGTCACTCTCTGATTCTTCTCTCTTACGCATAAAATCATGTGATGCAGTGGCAATGGAAGCCACTGCCCAAATGGCGGCGCCGATAGAAAAAGAATTCTATACTTTCATCTCCCCCAAGCGGAATATCCTTTGATGCACTGACCTTAGAAGCTCTTGCTCAATACACGGTGCTGACGAAATTAGATTTTCACTCTCTCTTCTCCTCTGCTATACGGTAAATCCTCTGATGCACTGGTAAAGAAGCCGAGGTCTAATGTGCGGCGCCGACGGAATAAGCATAGCACTCTTTGTCACTTGTCCTCTAAAAGGAATATCCTCTAACGGTGAGGCAGGAGCAGCCGTTCCACGATATGCGGCACCGTAGGGATGACCTTTTCACTTTCCTTCATTCCTCTCGTACACGGATCATCCAGTGATGCACTCGCGAATGACGCGGTTCCCCAATACGTGGTACTGATGAAATCATTTTTTCACTCTCTTTCTCTTCTCCCCTTAGAGAAATATGTTAAGAGGAAATGGCGAATGAAGACACAGACCGTAACGTGGCGCCAACGGAAAAAGCATTGAACTCTCCTTTCTTTATCCTCTTCGGTCCAGAAAAAAACCTAGCTTATGGAAAAATTTTTTCTTGCCTATTGTGAGCACACATGAGACTGCTGACATTGTGTGTGGAAATATTTTTTAAATTGTTATTACAATTGTTAAAATATTCAAAGTCCACATATGTGGACATGTATGCGGATTGTGAAATATACTTTTTTGTTTTCAATTCCGATATATATGTACTTTTTTAATTTACTTGATCACTGTGGCTTCAAAATTATATTTGTTCACAAGTCTCCCTCGAGTAATTCCCGTGATGGGAAATTCGTGCCTCACTAGTTTAGGAGAGAAGGTGTCTAAAAAGGCATCGGACATCAAGGATACATCAGCCCCCGTATCGATCAACCCCATATAGGTTTTACCGTCAACCTTTACTTTGGTGGGAACAACTGTTTTTTCGCAACTCACAAGGTTAATTTGGCTTCTACGCCTTTCTATCGAGGCTTTGAGATAGCAATCATCCCCAAAATGTCCCCGCTTATAACAAAAGTTACACTTTTTCGAATTATTCGTACTGTCAGCGCCCTTGGAAGAGCATGCTTGAGGAGGCGAACTCGAACTAGTTTGCCGATTAGTTTTTAAACGACAGACGCTTTGCTTGTGCCCAATTCGTCCACAAAGATAACATTTTAAAGGGAATTTCTGTCTTTTAAATTCAAGTTTCGGCCGTTTAACAGCGCGAGCTGTAGTTCCCTCTCGACTAGGTTCATTGTAACCGCCGTCGACAACCTCGGCACGCGCTACATGTGGAATGGAGCTTAAGTAAGATAAGAGATCAGAGACAGAGGTAAAATTGCGCATAGTAGCGGATTCTTGGATTTTCCCATCGCTAATACCATGCACAATTAATTCAATTAAGTCCTCAGCTCCCCATTGAGCTCTCAAGTTTTTAAGAAGGGCCAACTTCTTATGGGCATATGCAGTGAAAGTATTAAAATTCGAACTATTACAAGCAGCGGCTTCACAGAGCAAACGGCCAAGAATTTTTCGCGGAGGAAAAAGCTCCAAAAATTCGATTTTAAAGATGGGCCAGCTGCGAACTGCTGGAGACCAGCAGTTCGCAGCTCTCGAACTCTCTCTCTCTCTCCTCTCGAACTCTCTCTCCTCTCGAACTCTCTCTCCTCTCGAAAAAGCTCTCGAACCATACCTTGCAATCACCAGTCAAATAGCGCCCCACTCTTACAAGCATCTGCACGTCCGACCAGCCAAGTTCTTTTTTGATTTCTTCGATCTGCTGAAACCAACGGTGAGCGTCGTCAGTTTCTGGGTGAAATAGCGGAAGATCAGCATGCTCGGAAGTTCCTTGGCTGCTCTCAATCTTCCTCAATACTGCGGCGAGTAACTCCTCCATTTCTTCCGCAGCTAGACACAATCAAGAATGTCCCTCCCACGTTGACAGGAGCGTAGAGAGGAATCCCACTTCTGATGTTAGATTCAAAAAAAGAAGGAAGCCAAGGACTGGTATCTTTTCAGAACTTTATTTGGTCTTTGAGACTCCAAGAGCTCTTTCCCAGGCCAGGGCTCATACAGCTATGTATCGCCTCCAGACAAGGTAGCTCCTCTTCTCCAACTCAGGGCCGTAGCACACACTCCGCTGCGCCAGATAGTTCTCCCCTGATAAGGTATCCTTCCGCTGTGATGTTCGTGCGTCCGCGCGGATTTTAATTCTTGCCGCTAACAATACAATCTTACACAAATAAATAGGAACCTTGTTTTGTAGGCCTGCTTCTTTCAGCATGTTTAGTGTCGTGTATGATATTTTTAGAAACAGCCGTTGGAGCTCACACATAAGTAAACATCACACTTTTGGCATTTAATCCTAGTTTTTGATGAACAGCCAGCCTGTCTGCATCGTGATGCATTTTTGTCATTGCAAAAAATAGGCCAATGATTTATTCTGTCAAATCTAACGTCATTGACAGGGTGTATGATCCTTCGACGTTTTTGCTGGGTTTGGTCCTCATGGTCAATATGCTGATCTTCAATGCCTGTTTCTTCATTGAAACATATTTTAGACCTCTCATGAGAGCCTGGACTAATAGAGCTACATTTTGATGGCCTTCCTCTTTTTTTTTGGATCTCCTCCCTGATTTCAACCCTTCCAGATTCAAAGTGAATCATTGTAGTGCCTGATTGAGTTCTAAAATTCAGAAGTGAGGCAATTTCCCTTTTTGGTACATTGTTCATTTGATCTAGGTAGCATGTGACATTTTTTCAAAAAGGTATCAAGAATTGGTCTTACTTTTTGTAGCTTGTCGTCATTACCGCTAATAACTGATTTGTCAACAAAATGTAAATGATTTCTTAACTCGAAAAATCTGTCCCGTGACATGACTTTTTGAATGAGAGGAACGGCCAAATCCCTACTCCAATATAGTCTTGTTTGCGGATAGTTTAGCGAACCCATCAAAATGGGTATGCCAACAAATCTAATGATCTCATCGTAGGTCGAATTTATAGAGCGATGATCTCTTACTTGCACTGAGTAGAGGTTACTTTGTTCCATCACAATCTGCCAAAAGCTGGGAGGAAAATACTCAAAAAACATCTCTAGGAAAGTTTGACTCCCTTCCTCATTTTCACAAAAGAGATCTTCTAGGTGGTTTATATAAGGTGGCATCCTGTAAGTTGAACACTTTTTAGTAGATTACTTATTATTTTTACCTATGTATTCATAAGTACATGTAGTATCATTCAATACACTTTCACTCACTTGTCACGTGTCCATTTTTTGTTCTTCGGCGAGACCTTTTTCGAATTAATTGAACGGAGTGCAGCTAGTGGAACATCATCCTCACTTGAATATTCTTTTAAATATTCATTAAAATCAGCTTCACCATCTTCACCACTAGATATCCCACCTGGAATATCCACATCACTTTCTTCTAACAATTCCAAAATGTCATCAGCAGAGAGCCCTATAACATGTTTATCACCAAAGGTAAACCCGATGTCCACACATGAGTACATTTGTTATTTGAAGGATAGAAAAATATTTGATGATCGCACGAAAAATAACTGACTACCACCATAAGTATAAATAATGGGTACATTAACAGAAATAAATGCAACACGGACAAGTGAAAATTAGAGGAAATATAGTTTACTTACTTTCCAAGTGCTTATTTGTGGCGGCCATATTGATTTCTGGAAAACAAAAATTAAAATAAATAGCTTCTAGTGCATTGAATTGGCGCTGTCAAGGCGGAAAATTCAAAATAAGGTATGTCCACAGATGGGTACAAGAGTACAATATTCTACTGGAAAAAACTAGCCTCTGAAGGAATTATAAACCGGCTGTCCACATATGTGGACAATGGGACCGAAGAGGTTGAATGTTTCGAAAAATCCTGTGATGAACTGGCCAAATAAGCTGTGGCTCAATACACGCCGCGTGAGTTTTTTTACTCTATGAGTAATAAATTACTTTTTTTTTAATAAATAGCCCCTCCCCCCAACTATTTTCTTTAAATTGTTTTATTTGGTGGTCACTCAACTGTAAATATTTGGGAAGGAATATTTTTCTGGTTATCCTCCTGCGGAGCGACGATGGTAGCCGCGGCCAACACATAGTCCTCCAGCACGAGGCCGTCGGACACTTCTCTGACCACGGTCGTCCTCTTGTCGGCCGGGGCATCTTCGGGGGTTTTCTGCTCCGGGGCGATCCTCCGAGCAATGCCGGAGTAAGATGTGGGTGATGTTGCGGCGGTGGTGGGGATGGGATGGGAAAACGGGAAAAGCGTTGCACTCTCCTTCCTTAATATCTTTCGAAAAATCCTGTGATGTACTGGCAAAATAGGCTGTGGCTCAATACACGCCACGCCATGCGGCGCCGACGGAATAAGCATAGCACTCTTCGTCACTTGTCTTCTAAATGGACTAACCTCTAACGGTGAGGCAATAGCAGCCATTCCACGATAATGAAGGATATATCACTCAAGCTCAGAAAAACTAGGAACACTGAAATTCACTTAAGAAGGGTAACGCAGCACAAAATGGCCGAGAAGTCGCCCGACATGGTAGGGGGCGAGAACACGAAAAACTTTGCAAATCGGTATTTCGGCGAAATTTTGAAGCACAAACGTGCGATTTGCACTGGGGTATGTGAAAAAATGACCTCCGTCACGACATAACTTAGCGCGGTGAGGTCGTGAGGGGACACAAAGAAAACAAATGACAATCGCCACACGTGGCGATAAAGGAATGGTAAATCACTGACTTAAATAGAACTATAACATAAGCGAGCACTAAAATAAGGGAGACCACATAAGAAAAACTAAGAAAAAGAAGTACTCGGGGAAATATTACCAGTCACAGGGGGGTCCGAGTCGCCAGCCGGCGGCTCGCCGGGCGTGTACCGCGCACCGCTTGAAAAAGTTAAAAATCCATAAAAAAGCAAGAAATCACTTCAGTCAAATGTGGTAAGCACGACACTGAACATTAAGTTGGGATACACAAGAAACACTAGGGAAAGGGAAGGGTAAAGAGGGAACACTATACGAGACAAAAGACGATCGCGGCACCTTCACGATCACGGAACACAAAAAGATGGATAAGTCCGGTAATTCTTTACGGATTTTCACAGTTTTCACATCGGAGAACACAGAATCGCTATCGGGAAGATGATAACACACTTTTGGGAGGAAAGGAGGCGTTGCTCCGGCTCAAAATCCCCACGCGGCACGGAGCGACATGAGGCACGTCCGCACCGTACGAGAGAGAGAGGGAGAGAGAGAGACAGCGATGAAACTCACTTTTTATAAATTTAGTTTATTGAGAATCGGTTATATAAGGTTGAGGGGTCCTTTCCATGTACCATTGTATGCAGTCTTTTTTTTCGTTTCTCTCACCATACCGTCACCGTCTGTATCATTTAAATGGTGGGATATGTCACAGTGCCTGCTACCAAATTCTATCAGTGAATTTTAAACAATGCGTGTGTGAAATAGTTCCCGCCCCAAAACTCTTAACTTTAAATGTAGTCACTGCATTATGTATGATTAAACTTTTTCCTAATATCAGAAAAAAATTCTCGCAAAAACGGTGTTGACAATCACTTGCGTTTTTACACTTTATTAATGTTTTCGAGAAACTAATGCACATATTCTCAATCATTTCATACGGGATTTATGTTGCATGTACGACAATTCGAAATGAAATGGGTGGGTGCCGCGCATGCTACAAATAATTCGCTCATCCTGTAAATCCATATCATGTAAATCGAAATATTCTTCAAAAATTAAGCTCTTTCGAAGTACTCTTTGGGGAGTCACCATATCACGGGTGCCGCGTATTAACAAATTACTGAATTAGGACAGTGAAGTTCTTCTGCTTGCACATGAGGTATTTTTTACTAACATAACCACTTCCTCCAGGATTAGGGCTATCCACAAGGAGACCCATTTCCTGGCGAAATCTTTCTTTTATTCGCTTTTTGTTCCTTTCGAAAGAGGCTTTTTCTTCTGCCGTTCTCACCAGCCATTTCTTAATTTCAAGTCTACAAGAAATATGCAATAAGCACTCAAAAAATCGAATCCAAGCGTGGAGTATTGAAAGTCCAAAGCGATAGGCGGCTGGATCCGATTCTTTGGCCTTGTAGGACTCAATCCGGTTCATTTGGGTGAGCTTAGCCCCACACGAAGCACATTTGGGATGAACTTCCTGTCACAGCATTGCATATTTTTCCATCCACCATTGTCATTACTAAATGTGACATCACCGAATGTGCTGCTCCATTAACGGTAATGATCGTTGGCCTAAGTAATTTTATTTTACTTTCCACGCGGTCAATTTCCTTATTTATCAACATTTTTGTTTCCTTTTGGAAGATTATTTGGAATGGCCTGCAGAATTTTGTGGACGACGGCTGTGGATTTTGCCACAACACCACTCACTTTTTGTTCACTACTCGCTGTGTTTGGTATAGTAGTAGGGACACAAGGGAAATGACAAACACGGAGGAATCGCTATTAGCACTCTCGGAAGTTTCGTAGCGCTGCTTATATTCACTCTGACCACTGCTACCATCACACCCCCATTGAAATACCATATGCATATTTTCTCTCTTAATTGCGCACTGTAGGAGAATATCATTCTGAACTAGCGCAATACGTTTGATTGTGTGGTTCACAAGAGCTTGCAATTTCAATTCAGCATACCTTTCCGTCACTTTCATATCTTCTTTAGGAGGATAGCACTCCAATTTTAACATTTTAGCACATCATAAGATGGATAAATGTTGCTTAATCCATTCTTTGCTCCTGTCCTGATCCTCATGTACTGCGACTTTGTCAACCCGATCTCGATAAGGAGCGCTAACACTTCCTCCTCAGTATATGGTATTGGAGGTAATTGGGGTGCTTTGTAGGCTCTTTATACTTTGGTTTACCGACGGAGAGTGGTTTGGGTCAATTCTTTTACCACAGCTGCAGCGTCCCGTTTCCCAGAAAAATGAAGGGTAAGCTGGGCCGCGAACATGATTTCCTCTTCTGTGTGCGATTTCATCAAAGGCTGCACTTTGGTCTGTTTACCTCTATCAGTACAGTGCTTGAACACCTTCTTGGGTCTTCCCTTTGAAGTTGATGGCCCTGACTCTAAACTAAGGCTAATGGTAGAAAATTTTTCTGTCACTTCTTTAGGCAGGAGCAATGGGTTTTGAAGCCACGAACGATATTTTGTCAAAAAATAATCATATCTTCTTCCACTTTTCTTCAAACGTCTGGAATAATTGTAGAAAAACTTCTTAATAACATCACTAATACACTTCACAACATCTTTGTCACTCTCATTTAACTCGAATTTCTCGATCAAGTAACCCGTCACTGAGTCTTTTGTCTCCCTGTTGTGAAGAAGGCCGCAGAGCTCTCCGTGCGTCACGACCGCGCTCTGTATGACGCCTGAAAAAGCACGATAACTTTAGTTCCGCACCTTTCCGCACCGAATCCTTTCACAGCCTTATTTTACAATATATTCTGTCTACATTCTCACTTAAATGAGCTAGAGATCTCTAGAGCTTTTTTTATAAGTCTAACTAAACATGAGATATCTAAAATATTCACGTGTTTTTGCAATGGTCACTTCAAAAAACCTTTAATAATGAAAAATGTGTCCAATAATAATATAAATCATAATAAATCCTATAACATACCTTAAAAATTATTATCCAAGTCCCTGAAATATGCCTTGTGCACTGGTCACCAAACTGCATGCTCTTCACTTCACTGTCAAAATGCGACTGAGCCCCGTCTGAAATTCGTCTCCGCAGAAAGGGTATCTTTGAATAGCCCTAACGGTGCTATTGTGCCGAGGATAGTGACCTGAGGAGCAAAAGAGGGTGCCTCCACTTTCCAAGAATAAGACTGACGCCAAAAATTGTCTCAATTGTAAAGTCAGTTTTTCGACTTTTTTCCTTCTAGATTGGGCATTCCGCCCACTGTGCGACGGTGCCACTGTGATATACATGCCCGTACGCAATGAAAAGGTTAAAGAGCAAAAAGCATTTGCTCCACGTGTTAAAATCGGCAATGCCTAAATTGCGTACAGCGATAGTAAAGAGCTCGGACGACGAGTTAAAGCTATCTGCGAGTGTTGTTTGAACACACTAAACGGGAATCACAAGTTAAGTACTAGGTTAAAACAAAAACTCACCAAACATCGTAATACTTTAAGAGCCTTGGCTTCGCGAAGCACGAGTCTGAAAAAAAAACGTGCGCTGCTTGTTCAAAGGGGAGGCTTTTGGCCATTGTTACTAGGCTCTATACTCAGCGGGGTCATTGGTAGCCGTATAGGAAAATAAGTTTACATAAAATGCTTATCGTTAGTCCCGAGGCTTTCGAACGAGGCCAAATGAAAGGGAGACTTAATTCATTAGATTTGGAAACGAAGGCTATATTAAACAAGAGTGGCGTCAAAGATTTTGACAAGTGGCACATGTACAAACGCGTACTGGATAAATATCTCAACACGCTGTCTGACTTAAAATCGCCCAGTCAAATTCCGATAGTGAAGCCCTTGCACCGAAGCCTGCTGTTTACCACAAGGTGACCGGCGGTTCGCGCACTAAATGAGTCACTAGCAGAGGTGAAACGGACCAACGCAGCATTGGATAGGACATGGCATCAAATAAACGAAAGAATAGGGAAGGCGGAAAAGCTGTGGCAGCCGTCACTCTCCTCGCAGACGCGAAAAAGAAAGATATCAAAGAGAGAAAGATGTCCGGTCCGACACCGCTGCGTCGAAGCACACGTACGAGAAAACCAAAAACTTTAGGAGAAGACTGGATTACGCTGTGATCGAGCGGGTGGATCCGGGGCATCCAGCAGGTTTTTCAACCGTCGATAAATAACACGATGTCACGGGGATTCCGAGAAAAACTACGCGAATGGAAAGTCAGGTGGCGTACACTCGTCACAAGCCCGCGAGGAAAAGGTTCCCTAGAAATCATTACGACGTGACGTATATTGACCAGTGCTGGCAGTGCGACTTTAGGGGAGTGTATACCACGGCCGAAAACGCTTCCGCAGACGTCTACGCGCTTTTATTTTACGACTCTGATTTACTAATAGAAGCAAATCTGTCTGCATAGGTCTCTGGAATAAGGATTAATTCTTAGCATACCTGTCGTCATTTTTCGGTTTATTTCTGATCAATCATTTTTGACCGCATAAAAAGGTAAATTTGCCGAAAATCAGGCCATTTCCATGACGCGTTCGACGTTACATTATCGACTATCTCTTCAAAACATAGGCCCTGTGGAGGGGAACTATAAGGTAATACAGTGCCTTGGGCCCATGCCGATACGGCTGACACTCCGCTATAATGAGAGGAGAGCTGGAGGGAGAGGGGAAGGGAGAGTGGAGGGTTCCTCGAGGAAGGGGTCTCACTCGGACAGCTGGCTTCGAAGGTTAAAGTGCCTGAGTCAGCGTTTGTTTAGACTCAAGGCGTGAGGCAAGCGATTCTTTGTGTGGGTCGTCGAATCTTGTGTATTTCTTGGTTAGGGGCCAAAGTGATGTTCGGGGCGTTACACGACACTTTTACTAATGTACTGATTAATAAAATTTTAAAGAACAAATATCTTCATTACCTTTTTACTCTAAATCATATTACGAAAATTGATCCTTGAAAAGATATTTCTTGAGAAAATTGCTTCTGCCATCCATCAGGCGTAATGAGTAGAACCTAGTACTTTGAAAGTAGGTTATGTTTGTTGGAGGAAGACGTAAAGGAATTTAACCAAGTTGAATGTGTTCTTCATAATCATCCCTTAGCTGTTGGTTTTTTAACCGTTGATGCTGAATAATGTCCTTTAAAATGGCAAAATTAACATTTTTTTGAAAAATGGTCTTTCAGGTGCACGTTTTGAATGTGCTTTAACTGAATTACCTATATAGGTGCCAATCATGATGATCTTAGCTGCCCATGTATTTAGGTTAGTTATTTACTGCTCACGGTAGCGGAGTAATCAGAGCTTTTCATGTTTTCGCGGCTCTATCTATAAAGTGAGTTAGTAGAGCCGCCATTTTTCATTTTCCTTTGGTTTTCCCTCAGCGTATGACAAGAATTTCCACTGTCACAATTTCCACATAGACTATCTGTTGCGCCTGAGGACAGCTGTGACCTCAGCGATCCGTTTCAGGGGACAGGGCGGACAAAATACGTCACAAGAAATAAATTTCTGAATAAAGATATTCGCAATGGCCCCCATCATGTTTTTGGGGACCATGAGAATTGTGATGGTTATTTCTGCCTTGGCCCAAAAGAAAATGAATTTAACTTAGTCCCCCAGCTAATGGCTTACGGCATGTGGGAAGACAATGTAAGCCAACACACTCCTCGCTGGTCAAGCGGCCAGTTTAATTTCTAACGTCACCAACAATCAAGCGGAGATGTATAACTCTTTCGTTGCTGAATACATTGGTGGGAAAAGGGTTAACTTCTTGCTGAGGGGTTCGTACAAAGCACGATGCAAGGTCGCGGCTATATCCCACAACGTGGGCCCGAAGCTCCACTCCGTGATACATAAGAGACTTGAGGAGAGGAGTCCAGGTCTCTTCACCAAGAATTACGCTGCCCAAAAAGACAGAGCCACTCAATTAAAAGCTCAATTAAATCACTCAATTAAATGGGGTTTTAGGTAAATTTGTTTAACTTTATTTGTAGTTTATCTTCACTACAAAAATAAGGAGGTTTGATATGCCTCAAAAAGGGTTCCGATACATGGGTGCGTAGAAAGTGACGGCGGGAAGGTAGATGAGAAAGCCACTAATTGCTTCCTAAAATCGCTGTCAATTAATGGAGAAGAGAAATATTGGAGGAATTGACCAGGGATCAGCGACACTGAAGCCTGTGGATGTCTGATAGACTAAAACGCTTGACCGCATGTGTAAACTTAGGCCCAAGACAGAGAGGACGAATGGTGAAGGCTATATTATGCCCGAACTTCTCCGGAAGTAAAGTCACTGAATACGGCCAAGCCATGGAGCGAACAGCGATTGAGGCCTATGAGAGAGAAAGTGGGTGTAAAGTTTTGTCAGCGGGTATGTTTGTTGACCGGGATTTGCTATTTCTGGATGCACACCACCACCTTGTTTCTTCCCTGTCAACGTTGCATTCCGATCTTTTCTATACACTGTGTAATATCTATCGTCAAATAACTCAGAATCATGAATGCCAATATTAAGCCATGTTTCTGCTATACACATAACATCATAGTCTGAGAAAAGAGTAAACCTTTTAAAAGTATCTACTTGACCTCTTAAACCTCTAACATTTTGATAGTATATAAGGAAATAATTTTCGTCACTAGCCATGGATATATCAATAGACAGTGAAAACTTTCACAATACTTTACTTAGGAATGCTTTCTAAAGACTACTGGATAGTTTTCGTCTTTTCCCATATAAACATTTCCATTACGAATCCATACGTACTTGTGATGATTTACTTCCCTTGATCTCTTGGCACTCCTCGACAGAAATGCTCGATACGAAGTTAGATTCTCATCAATGTATGTTTCTCACGTTCACCCGGAACACCAATATCTGACGTAGTCAAGCACATCTTTTTATTAGTTGAATTATTCTTAACCTTTGACGCACGTAGGAGTTCATTCCTCTTTCTTTTACTCAGAAACTTTACTAATATGTCCGGATTTCGACTTTCTGCGTCTTTAATGCGATGGGTGATACTGATATCTTCCATTTTAAGGACTGCATTTATTTTCTCAGTAACATCGTATATAATTGTCTCGATGTTTTCATTTTCACACACCGGGATTCCTTTAATCAACACATCATTATTTCGATCTAACTGTTCTATTGAATCAACTTTACCTTCTAGTTGCCGAACTTTGTGCTTCAACTCCTCGCTTTCACTAACAACCTTTTGCATTACATCAAACAGCTGATGATGTTCATCATAGTTCTCTGACAGAAATATCACAGCCGCTTTCATTTCTCGTTGCTCCCTGATCATTGTTTTCAGAAGCTCATCTGTAGTTAGCCCACCTAATTTCACATTTTCTGAACTTGTTAGTTTTTCAAGAGGTGATGTCACATCATCTTCGTGCTTGCCGCCAGCTTCAGCTACGCCACAGTTTTCACAAAGCCATATATCATCACCACCAGCTATCTTCATGAAATCGTCATTTCCCAAGTTAGCACATCTCAAATGCCACCATTTTCACACTTTCCACTACATTTTACTGCTTTACTGTTTTTATAGACCCTATTTTTGCAGCTACCACAATATGCGTTACGTTTACCCGCCATCTAGAAGTATGCGCTCATATCATGCATAATTAAGAACGTAGAGAATATAAAGAGAAGGATCTACTGTCTAGCTATTGTCACTATTTTCACTATTCATGACGACGATCACGGCTGTTATGGTCCCGAATGGTACGCGGAAAAAATTATATTTTATACCTATCGGTTCTACAATCTATCTCTCTAATTTCATTGGCGCGATCTAATCTGCCGTAGTACGAGGGGGTAAATAGTATGTTTTTCCTGTCGTCAGAGAAACGCTTTTCCTGAAATTTACTCAAGAGGTTCAGCCTATAATTTAATCTATGTGTGCGATTCCCATCCCAATTCTTCTAACAACCCAGAGACTTATCGTCGTGCATCGTTGCATCGTTGCATCGTTTCACAAACCTAGCTCCTCTTCGCTGCACGCGATCTAATTCCGATATCAACCCCACTTCATAAGGATCCCATACACTGGCATCATATTCCAGATGAGGCCTAACGACTGACAAATGACAGCGTTATTTCACTTTCTCATCACATTTTCCGAGTATTCTCTTGATAAAGCCTAGCTTCCTGTATGCTTGACTGCATATTTCTCGAATGTGTTTTCCCCGAGATATGTCGTGAGTAATTGTGAATCCTAAGTACTTAACAGACTCGGCGTTGATTATTTCCGTATCATTAATTCTGTATGCCCTACCTGGCCTATTTTTATTTTTCCAAAAGCTGACTGCTACGCACTTTTTTATGTTTAGTTT
Organism: Ceriagrion tenellum; assembly: GCA_963169105.1. Classification (NCBI taxonomy): domain Eukaryota; kingdom Metazoa; phylum Arthropoda; class Insecta; order Odonata; family Coenagrionidae; genus Ceriagrion; species Ceriagrion tenellum. The sequence continues at coordinate 103,723,775 of OY720638.1, read as the reverse complement.
CATCTGCCAATTTTTGCACCAAGTATGAATAGCAAGTAGGTCGATTGTAAACGAGTCGCTATCTTCATATTTGGTAATATCCCTACACATAACCGCGTCGTCTGCCAAGAGTCTAAGCTTACTTTTAACGACGTTGCTGATATCATTCATGATAATAATAATAATGATTTTATTGTCATTCAGCCTTTACAGCAATCGACAACGTCAAGCTTACATCTACAGAGATTATAAAAAGTATGTATTGTAGGTATATACAAGCTGAAACCAAGAACATTACACAAATTCAAATACAGTTTCCTTTACACATTGACAGCACTTATAAAAAACAAGCAGTCCCATCATCAATACAGTATGTAATTTAGGTATAGTGAATTCATGGTTTAAAATTTGGTTTACACACAGATTAGGTATAAAAAAGTAGCAACCTATACATTGTGTTTCATTTTATGAACACAAAACATAACCCATTAACCCCATTTGTAGCACCTCTAGATTTTTGTATCAAAAAATTCCTGCAAGGAATAAAAAGGTCTTGCAACAAGCCAATCGAACATTTTATTCTTGAAATTATCTGCAGGGATATCTACCATACTACATGGGAACTTATTGTAGATTCTCATCCCAATGCTCTTGTAACTATTAAAAGATGTGGATAACCTGTAGTATGGTAAATTAAGTTTGTTGCCATTCCTGGTGTTATGACTGAATATTTTGTCTCTGAAGTAGGTGAGGTAACTTATTCTTTGTATATAATAAGACAGCATAAATATATAAATTAACAACTGTCAAAATTTTAAGTTCAATGAACAAAAGCTTACAGTGAGCTAATCTATCCGCATTTATCATAATACGGATTACTTTCTTCTGCAACAGAAGGATTTCATTAATACGACTGCAGTAACCCCAAAGTACAATTCCACACGTGACTATGCTTTGGAAAAAGGCAAAATAAGCAGTCCGCACATAATGATCCGATACATGATTTTTCAACTGTTTTAATAAAAAAATAACCCTAGAGAGTTTTCCTGTCATGAAATCAATGTGGTACTCCGAAGAGAGTTTACTGTCTATTAGTACTCCTAAAAATTTAACATGAGTCAGACAATTATCTACTGGTGTGTTTCTCAAACTAAAGTACAGCTCTTCCCACACAGCACAAAGATATCAATTGGATATACAATGAATATCCATGGTGGATATCCATGACATCCATTGGATAGCCATAGATGTCTCATGGATATCCAGTGGATATCCAAATGTCCTCTTTCTAGACATGTCATGGATATACATGTGATATCCATTGGAAATCCATATGACATCCACTGGAAATCCAGTGGATGTGCATTGGAAATCCAGTGGGTATGCATTGGAAATCCAGTGGATATGTATTGGAAATCCAGTGCATATTGAAAATCAAAAAACAAAATTTACTGAATAAATTAATAAAAAGGCCATGTTAAAGAGAAGAAGCTTTATGTATTTCCAACTAGTACATGAAAAATATATACACACTCATCATCACTTCACATCACAAGGTCACTTAATACTGATTGTGGTATGGAATGCTTTATAGCCCACTGAGCAAGCTCTGGTTCAAATTTAAGAGTGGAGTAATGTAGCTGTGATACACTAGCGACTGAGAAGTCTGCATTTTCGGAAGAACTTTGTCACATCATTGTTCTTACAACTAAAACTTGCTCCAGCGAGGTTTTCATTGCATCCTCTATTACTGAGTACGGCCACATTTACACTAGCACCACAATTATCAATGTCTACACCTGGGGTGTTCTCAACATAACTATTTTCTGAATGATTTGCTTGAAGATCATGTGAAGTTCTAAGAGTTATTTGGGCTCCATCACTAGCAGATATAGATGACTCTAGAACAGCATCCGATGATTTCAATCTAAAATATTTCCTCACTTCACTACTAATCAACCGACGTCGATGTCTCATTGTTATGTCTACTGTTCCTTTTCTTTTCCTCCGAAGTTTCTGAGTTGGATCCATTATCTCATATATGCAGGTTGTCCTATGCAGACGAGTAAGTTGCACATAATTTCTTTACATTACTTTGAATCATAAAAATGAGAAGTAAATGACGATACTAGTGGCTTAAGCGGCCATTTTTACACGGCGTGACTGGGCACACGAGTAAAGTATTACTGAATGTTAATTAACATGAACGTATTTTACTTTCAAGATCGTGCGAAAATAAACCATTTTGAACCAAACCAATCTAGCCACAAGAACTTCAACATAACTTTCCCTTATTTCTCACTAAAAGTAAATAGAATGAGTGTATCAAAAATTACTCACCTTATTTCGTGGTCTCCATGAAGCGCACTGGGAAATAAATCGACTCTTTTTTTAGCCGCGCACGCCGCACGTGTCGAAAATATGAACTAAACCCTCGTTTGCAGAGGAAATGCTATCGGATATAATAAAAAAATTTGTCACACTTTTAGATGCAGAATACGAGTAGACATCGATTGTTACGCTAATCCAGTAATAATCCATGGCTAACAGACATCTCTCTCACCTATTTCCGGCGATTTCTCTTGGAAGAAAAGGTTAAAAGAAAGTTTTGTCTTGAAGCATGTAGTTTTGCAAATTAATGTTCCATTCAAAATATTGCATTATCGTCGTTTTATTCAATGTATTTGCAACAAATTCGATTTGCATCATCTTACAAATACTAGAATAAATAACAAGTAATAGAACCAAGGGCAAACGAAGAATTTGAGGAATGAGTAAACCCCACAATGGGGAGAAAATAAAATCTGAAATGAAAATTTCTCTTCCTATCGATGTAAAATTTAAGTAATGATTGAAGAGAAACCTTTAATATTTTCAATAATACATCCATCAGAGAATGTCTAATGAATATACATTGGATATCCATGGGTGTACTCTGATGGATATCCAGCCATGGATATCCGTTGTACATACATTAGAAATCTCCCATGGTTATGGATATGTGGTGGACATTACGGATATCCATTAGACATCCATTGGATATTTTGTGCTGTGTGGGTTGGGTCTTACTTTGATTCAACATAAACCCATTGGCTTGAAACCATAAAGCAGCTTGAGTCATTGTATTTTCTGTAGTATTTTTAAGAATTTGTACAGTAGAACTGTTACAAAAAAAGGCAGTGTCGTCAGCATATAAAATGGAGTGAGAATTAAGCGAATAAGACAAGTCATTAATCATTACCACAAATAAAAGGGGGCCCAACACTGAGCCTTGAGGCACACCAAAATCAACACATGCCAAACCAGAATTAACTTTATTTACACAGACCACTTGCTTTCGGTTTTCCAAATGGGAACTGAACAATTTCCAGCTAGTACCCATTACACCATAGTGAGTTAACTTGTCTAAAAGAATAGAATGTTCCACACAATCAAATGCTTTACTTAGGTCGCAAAATGTGGCCTGAGCAAACTCTTTACTTTCAAAAGAATTGATTATGTTATCAATTAAAGAGACCATTGCACCTGTTGTTGATCTGCCCTTAACAAACCCAAACTGAAAATCACTGATTAATTTACATCGGTCAAGGTAGTCATAAAACTGCTCATGCATAATGGTCTCTAGAATTTTGGCAAAAACTGGAACTAGGAAGATGGGACGATAACTGTCTGGGCAATCTCTAGGTCCCTTTTTATACACTGGTACCACTCGTGAAACTTTCAATACATCTGGAAAATGTCCTTCAACTAAACATCTATTCAAACAGAATGCCAGTGGATAAAAAATACAATCGATGATATTTTTAATTAAATTTGTTGATAAATCATAAATATCTTTTCTATGAGATGACTTAAGTTTACGCACAATTTTTACAACATCCTGAGGAGGGACTTCCTTGAATAAGAAACCATTATTCAGAGGTTCAACACATTTCTCAAGTAAACTATGAGCAGTAATGTTAGGTTTAATAATGTTACTGTGAACCTCATTAACTGATTGCACAAAGTAATCATTGAAAGTATCAGGTGGGACAGTAGTAGTATTTTGTTTAGTTTTGTTAATTGATGTAATTATATTCCATGCCTTTTTGCATTTGTTGTTTGCAGACTCAATTATTGATATATTGAATGCCTTTTTAGCTTCATTTATAGCATGTTTGTGCAGTTTTCTTATATTCAGATAGGCTAACTTAGAAGCCAGATTTATCCCTTCTGAATAAATCTCTATACAGCAATACTCTGGTTTTCATGCTTGCAAGTTGGGGTGTGTACCAGTTCAAATTGTTACTTTTCGTTTGTAACTTAGATTTTGCTATAGGGTTGTTATTCATACACTTTCTTTGAGGAACGCATATGTTAAAATTATGGATAAAAACATTGAAGAAATTATTAAATATTGTACCAGCATGATCAGATTCAAGTAGATATTTGGACCAATCAATAGTAGTAAGTGTATCTCTAAGGTAACACATCCTTTCATTTGTGATTGATCTAGATATACATATTTTCCCAATTTCAGGTAGAGACTCACTATTTGGGGCTAAATTACACAGGCAAACCCAAACACAGTCGTGATCAGAAAGAGAAAAATCAGATACATTGCAACAAACATTGGCCAAATTTACATTGCTAAAGATATTGTCAAGACATGCTAATCCTCTGGTTGGTTTTTGATTATGAATACTGAAATTGAATTACCTTAAAATATTCCTAAACTCAAGCATTGAGCATTTTTCCATTGTAACATCAAAATCAGAGTTTAAATCACCACCAAAAACTAAACTATAATTTTTAAAACAGGGTTTGCTGAAAAAAGTTAAAAGTTCTTCCAGCTTCTCTAAGAATACAGAAACATTACCATTAGGGGATCTGTATAATGCAATTATAACTAAGTTAATGGCTTCAATAACAACACAGGTGGCTTCCAGATCAAGCTCATGACAAGAGAAATCAATATCTATTTTAGAGCATTTAGAGAAGAACTCATCCCTTACAAAAATGCAAACCCCACCATGAGTATGTTCCTACGTACTAAAACTACTAACCAGTTCATAATTATCTAATTTGATCAGAAGAATTTCATCCTCCTTGCACCAATGCTCACTCAAACACATATTATCTAACTCATTATCTAATCCAAACCTATTTAAGATGACATGTTTCTTGTTAATCCCGTGTACGTTTAAATACCCAACCCTAAAATCACCAGGTAAACTACAAATTTCTTGACCTGAGGATATATGCTTATCGGTTGAATGAATGAAGCTCATTTCATTTCCTATCGGGCAAGGAGCACTTAGACATTGAACATTAGACAACTTGAAATTGGGACCTGAGTCGTTGCAAATTGAGGCTTTATTTTGTCATAATTCTTTTCCGATAGTGAGCACTGAATCATTACGAATCCTGGAAATTAATGAGTTAACCAGAATTGAACATAGATGATCTTTACCCATGCCGTTTAAATGGAGGCCATGCCTGGCATGGAAAGCTCGGTCAATACCGTTGATGTCAATTAATTTCGAATTCATAAAACCATTGCAAATTTTTGACAGTTCCCCGTTCACTCTTTTAATTTCTGTGTTAACACATGAGGAGCTTGGCAAGTCATGGCGATGCGGCAAGTTGACAATATTTACGTTCGTATGCGAAAGTTTGGGTAGCAGTGTTTTCAAATTTTGAACTACCTCTTCACGCGAATCACCTCCTACCTCTGCGCGAATCACGATGTCGCCTTCGTAACACACAGGCTGATCGTCTCCTTGCTTCGTCAGCTCATTTATATGCACTCTGGTTCCGCCATCTCCCTTTGCCTCCAGCCGAAATTCACCACGACTCGGCAAGTGAGCACCCCTGCGGGTAGGGGGATGGAGAATACTCCCGCAGTATCCCTGCTTGTCGTAAGAGGCGACTAAAAGGGCGGGGAAGGAAACCCCGAAAACAAACCCCCAGATCAGCTAGGGTAGCGTCCGGACAGTATTGTGGGTCAACTGTTTGTGAGAGGCGATACCATCTTGCCAAGATCCACCCTTGTGTTTGCCGTGCATGGAGACCCGTAAGGGGGAGATGGGAACCCTGGTGGGTGAGTTCTCCGGCACCCAGCCGGGTGTCGGATGCCCAGTGTGGGCCGGAGTTCAAGACCCCACTTTGGCCCCGGATTCCCCGTAAACGGGAGGCCGGGGGCTAGCCACCTCCGGTCAACCGGCTTTCCGATGCGTTCGGTGGCGAGTGCTAGAGAGGTGGGGGTCTGCGTAGGACGGTCGGAGGCACTCGGGTTGGTGGGCCCGTTGCGTCGAAGACCAAACCCGAAACAGACAACCACCTCTAGGGTGCTATATCCCGCGGGTAGCCCTGGCGACCACACCGGCTGGCGGTGTGGCGTCCCGAATGTGTGGCTCCGTGGTGGGTGGGGAGCCCGTAGGATGAAGTTTTCTGTGGTATGGATAACAAAACGTTTCCACCACCAAAAAGATCCCGTCCGGATACGGACGGAGGAGAAAAGGTTTTTATTGGAAGCAAACGCTTTGTAATTATGAAATGCGAAAAGGCAGGGGAGTCCTTTAAGAAGGTATCTCCCTTCCTAATTAGAAAAGCTTTATCTTGCCAAATACCTGGGGAACTTAAATCAGCTAAGAAATTGCGCGATGGTACTCTCTTAATAGAAACCAACAACCTGATGCAGAGCGAAAAGCTGTTGGAAACGAAGATGCTCCATGACATTCCCGTTTCGGTTGAGGTGCACCGCACCCTGAACACCAGTCGGGGAGTCATAAGTCATTTTGACCTGCTTTACATAGAAGTCGATGAGATAAAGACAGAGATGGCCTCTCAGGGGGTCACAGACGTCCGTCGTCTTACTACTCGCCGCAATGGAGAAATAAATAACACGACATCTGTAGTTCTAACCTTTGCTCTCGACAACCTCCCCGACAAGGTGTATATTGGGTACGAATCAGTCCCGGTACGGCCATATATCCCTGCTCCCATGCGTTGTTTTAATTGCCAGCACTTTGGCCACATCGCACCTCGGTGTGAGGGCAAGGCCACCTGCCCCCGCTGTGGCATGGACGCGCATGGTGATGCGGATTGTAATAAAGAAGCACACTGCGTGAACTGCGAGGGTAAACACCCTGTTTATTCTCGTCAGTGTCCCAAGATGATGGAGGAGCGGGAAATCATGAAAATTAAAACTTTAGAAAAGGTACCATACATAGAAGCTAGAAAAGCATTTAGAGCCCGTGTAGGCTCAACTTTCTCCAAGTCTTGGGCATCTGTTGCTGCCACTCCAACATCAAAGACGACAATAGGCACCCAGACAGAAACTCGTGTGACTGAGGAAACAAAGAACGAAAATAATGGACCTGCCAAGCCGGATAAGGCTTCAAAACCGGCCAATAACACCAAAGCATCAAAGTCGGGCTCTCCCAAGAAGAACCCACAAAACATCTCTTCTGGTAATCAGACACGCTTGAAGTCTCAGTCTCCCGGCCCTTCCGGGTTGATGAAGTTGGATCAACCGGAATCAATGGAGGAGGACGAATACCTCTCGGAGACTGATATCCTCCATGCTAAACAGGGAAGGAGAAGGAACGGCTTTAGGCGACCCAATATCCCAAGGGGTCAGGCTAAGCAAGATTAGCCTAAATCCACCCTATTTGATTTTATCCGTTTTTTAATCTTTATTTCATGGGTTTTATATTACAATGGAATTGTAACGGATTTCATAGGCATAAGGAGGAACTTAGTGTCCTAATAAGAGATGTCAACCCGTTCTGTATATGTTTACAAGAAACTCATTTTAAACCTACTGACAAGGCATATTGAAAAAATTTACTAGAACTTTGTATTTCCACAGAATATTTTATTCGAACACGACCATGGTTTCGACGGTTAACGTCATCTTCTGGTGAGGAATACATTGATACACCTTCTTAAATACTCGGATGACACGTGACATAGACATAAAATCAAATCTGAGAAAGTGGAGGGGGAAGCGGTAGAGGAGAGTGGGAGTTGGGAGGTTGGGTCTTCCCCAGGGTGTAGGAGTCGAGGAATGTGGGGTGGTAGGTAGGGCTGACGCATCTCAAGCTGACTAACTGCAGTGACGGTTGGGCAAGGATTAGGGTGAACCGAGGGTGTAGGAAGGGGTTGGGGAAGGAGAGAAAGGCAATAATACTAGCGTGCTCAAGTGCGTCAGCGGGGGTGAAGGCGGGTGACGGTTAAGGATTAGGGAGAAGGGGAGGAAAGGGGAAAAAACCGAAGTGTGCGAAGGTAAGGGGTTAATGGAAGAGGGGGAGGTTGAGGAGTGGAGAGCGGGAAGTATACAACATATCATTTACCATTTCACAATTTGCATTCAACGATTTTAAAATTTCCACTTGCTCAAGCGCGTCAAGCCTGAGGCCTTTCTTCTCGAAATGTAAAATTTCCAATGAGAAGTCACTTGTGTGATCATTGTCCAGCAGGTGTTTTGCGAAGTTAGAATTGGAATTTTGATGTTTGAAACAAGCAATGTGTTCTTTTTGTCTCTCTTTGAATTTGCGTCCAGTCTGCCCAATATAGGTTGCCGAACATTCGCACTTGAGTCTGTATACACCACTTCTTTCCAAATTAGGGATAGCGTCCTTGGACTTGGAGAAAAAATTCCTTAAATTAGAGTTATTATAATAGGCAGCTCTCATGTGATTATTTTTTAGGAAGGTCTTGGTAGCTAGGAGGGACAAATTCCCCAAGTATAAGAATTTCCTCCATTTATCACTTTCACTTAGCGGAGGGGTTCCGTATATGGTTTGGATAGCCATCTTCTGTAGTTTTTTCCGATATAGTTTATCGATCATATCTGTTTTGTAGCCGTTGTTGACAGCTATATGTTTAATGATATTGAGCTCTTTTTGTATATTGAGTTGGGACATCGGAATAGTTAGCAGACGGTGGAGCATGGCATGGAAGGATGATAGCTTCTGAGAAAATTGATGTCTCGAAGTGGCATGAATAACTTGATCTGTGTAGCAATCTTTTCTAAAAATGGAAAAATCAAATTTTCCCGAATCTTTGGAAATAGTTAGGTCAAGAAAATTTAAAGCTCCATTCGATTCTTTTTCTATCGTAAATTTAATACAATTGTCCAAGGAGTTCAGGAGGTGCAAGAAGGTGTCGAGTTGCCTCGCGGATCCTGACCACACACACAAAATATCGTCCACATATCGATACCAAGCACAGACATTTTTTATCAAGGGGTTCACCGATGAAAAAAGTTCTTTTTCTAAATTATCCATGTAAACGTCTGCAAGTAAAGGGGATAAGGGTGAACCCATAGCCAACCCTTCTGGTTGTAAAAATATTTTGTTTCTGAATTTGAAGTAATTCTGTGAGACACATGTCTGAAGAGCGGAGCACAGATCAAGCACTATTGGGGCGGCGACACGTTTTTGAAGAAGAATGTCTTCTGCCAGCTGGACAGCTTTTTTGGTGGGTACACTGGGAAACAAGTTGGTTACGTCAAAGGACACAAGGGTGCACTTGGGGGGGAACACAAGTCGGGATAGTCGAATCGCTAAGTCGGCTGAGTTGGTGACACCATATTTTGGGGAGAACTTGGAGTATTCTCTGTACACTTGGTTGAGTTTTCCGGCCAGGAGATGATTGGGGGCTGACACGTTGGAGACCACTGGCCTAATCGGGATTCCTGTTTTGTGCACTTTTGGGAGGCCGAAGAACCGCGGGGCCGATGGATTCATTTGCACTAATTTGAGAGAATCATACTGTGTGAACAGGGTGGGGCAGGTTTTAATAACTGATTTAATGTCCTTTTGAAAATTAGCTGTGGGATCTTTTTTCAACTCAGAGATTCTGTTATTCCTCATGAACTCCTCGCATTTTTCATTGTACACCTCCTTTTTTAAAATCACCACAGCGTTTCCTTTATCCGCTTTTTGGATGGTTAGTTCCTCTGTATTAATAGAATGTCTGATGGACTTCAGAATAGGAAGCTCGGGCCACGAACGCTTCTTTGAGTGCAGATTAGATGAAAAATATTTTCCAATCTCCCTGGCCACAAGTTGCTTATCTCCTACCTCCGCCTTGCGAAGAGCAACCTCGCAATCCACTGCCAGGTTGATGACGTTATTGGTTGTAATGGGGATATTAGGGACGTATTTTAAACCTTTTTCCAGCAAACTAACTTCTTCTGGTTTGAAGGTGTGCTCTGACAAATTCACAAGTCTTTCACCAAAAGAGTGGGGAAGGTCACAGGATGTATCAGCTAAGGGTCTTGGCACGCCACACTTTCTTTCTATTAGGGACTGTAGTTTTCGCGAAATGGTTTAAAGCGCGGCGAAATGGAAAAAAGTTTTCGCGCATGTGCAGTTGTCTCTCCTCATCATGGCGTCACGAAGGTGAAACTTAACTCACTCTGTTCAGTCTTCACTGCGGAATTGTATGCCATTAAGACGGCGCTGCACGGAATCAAGAATGGAAATGCCTCCTACCTCATATGCACGGACTCCGCTAGTAGCCTCCGAGCCATTTCCTCCTTTTCGCCACGAAACCCTCTGGTCCAGGAAATACAACTTGCTCTCTCATCCCTTGGTGAGAAGGGAATCAAAGTCTCTTTTATCTGGATCCCTGGTCATGTGGGGATAAAGGGTAACGAAGAAGCCGATCTAGCCGCCAAAAGTGCCCTGAATGTACCTGATTCCGAAGAAACTCTGATACCCGCCGAGGATCTTAGAGCAGTACTACGAAGCGTAGCTCTAAAGAAGTGGAAAGACAAGTGGTCCGAGCTACAAGGCAATAAACTTAGAACCATAAAGCCTATAACATCACCATGGGCAACCTCTGTGAGGAGTAACCGCAGGGAGGAGGTCGCAATAACCCGACTCAGAATAGGACACTGTGCCTTAACACACGCTTACCTCTTCACAGAAGATAAGTCGCTGCCAATTTGTGAGGATTGCGATATTCCCTTAAGTGTGAAACATATCCTGACCGAATGCAGAAAGTATAGCGGTACACGTCAGAACTTACAAATACGTGGAGAGATAGGAAAAGTTCTTGGAGATGACATTGATTCCATTAATAAAGTCGTAAAATTTTTAAACGTGACCGGATTAAATAATAAGTTATAGAATCCAACATCCTAAAACTCCGTATAAAAATGAATAGAACATCCACTGATTGTTAATACCGATACTCCGTGGTGCTAAATGACCATAGCTGTCGTCGCACCCTATAAATCCAAACCTACCTACCTACCTTTTTCCACGTGCATCCCTTTTTCGGGTGCACACAGCACACTTTCTTGTTGGAATTTTTTTTTTCTCCGATTCCGGTATTGCTTCCGGGAAATGCCTCTCTGTGAGCCGTCGTGGATGTGCTATTGCAGATGGGCTACCTGCCCTTGGGGAGGGAACACTGGGGAAATAGATCTCCATAATTTTTTCAATCAGGTCCAGCCTATATGCGAGGTGGGATTTTGTTCCACCTGATTTCACATGGAATACAAAAGAATTCTACAAAGAAATTTCCAATAAATGAAAAAATATTTTTTATAATATTTTTTACCCCTCTTTCTTGGTATCGGGTAGTCAGCTAAATGCTGGTCCACCCTATCCACACCCCCCATTGTATGGTTGTAGTCAATCACCACTTTTGGCTTGAGCACTGCCACCCCTCTTTTTTGAATCACTCACATTTCAGTGTTGTGCACTGTGGAAAAAACCGTCACTTCTTTCTTATCTTTCCACCGGAGAGCCATTATTTTGCCCTTTTCGTATGCAAACACTTCCCCTTTCTTCATTTTTTTGTTTTTTTGTGGCCCGCACTGTACCATACATATCACACGACTGTGCAATTAGAGCCTCAGCCAGTTGTGGCGAGGTATAAAAATTGTCCATCGTTACGCAGTACCCCGTGCCAAACAGCGGCTTCATAAGCGTCATCACTACTTGTGATGACATAGGCATTCCTCCAAACTCCTGATCCAACAATGTGCCCTTCCCTGTATATATCACAGTTGACCACACATAGCCACTTCTCGATTCACACAGTACAAACGTTTTTATGCCAAATCGGGGTCTCTTCATTGTAATGTATTGACGCCAACCCAATCGTCCTTTGTAGACTAGAAGGCTTTCATCAACTGTTAGGTCCCTTTCTGGTGTATTTAAAAAGCTGAATTTTTCATTGAGGATTTTATAAATAGGCCAAATTTTATTCAACTTTGGATTTGGGTGGATTTCCGCTCTATAGTCCTCATTGTTAGTAAAATGCAAAAATTGGCGAATTTTCGCAAATCGCCGGTAGGCCATTGTCTCACCAAAAAAAGGGGTATTCAGAATTTTTCTGGTAGACCAGAAGTGTTCCTGCTCTGGTTTCCTCACAATGCTTTGCAGCATTATCAGTGCCAAAAACACTCGCATTTCTGGAGCACTCACATTCCGCCACTGATCTCTTGAGGTTGATGGTTTTTCCCGTAAACACTGATCAGCATAGCGATTCGTCTCTGATACTATCAGTTCTATTACTTCATCATCAAAGAATAATTCTAAGAAATTATTCACGTCACCATCTGGGTCAACTTCGAAATTCATCGTTGAATTACCTTCAAAGTTGAATCTCTGAGGAGCAGGATTGGGAGGACCTGACGTATCCACCGCATGCCACCTCATTTCCCTGTCGTCGCGTTGCATCACATCTTCATCCTCACTAACATCCGAATCAATGTTCGTATGCTCAGAGAGGCTTGACTCAGAGCCAGAGTGTTCAACATCCTCCAATTCCTCATCAGAAACATCAACGGTCGAATCACTTTCCGATCCACTCTCCATAACGGTAATATTCGTACAGCAAAGAAAAACTTCTGAAGCAACGAAATGAAATCATCAATTCAAGGGAAACTTCGAGATGTGCACTTTACAACGTACGATGAATAACTAACGTGTCCTAAAATTTTGCGACTGCTAGAAAGAGGCCGATGGCAGGAGAACCAAAAACATATTCGCCGAAAGCGAAGTATCAGTAAATGAAAGAAAAACCTTCGTCCCTTTTCCCTACTGTAATCCGTTTTCCTAGAGGTAGCGTCATAAAAATCCATTTTCACAAGTGAAGAGAATAGGATGGAGGAAAAGAGTATGAGGGGTCTGAGAGGTGAATAACCCGGGGGAAAGACGAAAAATAGACTGAGTAACAGAAGACTCAGAAAATTGTAAAGGATGTTCAATGAGAGACGTGCAGACGGTCGGAAAATCCGAAAGACTTCCGACCGCCTGTTTATTGCCCTTGCGCGTAATCTTTCTCGCCCGAGAGACATCAATGCCCTTCCGTGCCCGACCGTGTCTTGCTGGGTGACCACCCAGTACGGTGACACACGCCAGGAGTCAGGGTAGGGGAGGGAATTTTGGGAAATACCAAAGGATGGGTGGTAGAGACCCGTCCGTGAACCAAAGACAAGGAGCATCAGAAAGGGTACGTGAATGCAGCCTGAGCGGCGAACGTCCGGCAGGGGTCCGTCCTCCCTCCCTCCGAGCGATTGGCGCCAGAGCCTCCCACCCTTCACATTCTCACCCCCTCTCCCGCTGAGAAGGGAGGGAGGGAAGGGTCTTTTTCTCTCTCTTTCTTTCGCACGCAGCCGGGCGAGAGACTTACGGATTTTGCGCCTGCCTGTAGGTCTAATGTTCATGAAAGGACGACAATAGAAAACAGATAGAAGGATGTGTAAGGACTGAGGGTTGAGGAAAGGAGGAGGGGATGAGGAAGAAGCATCGGGTGATGGGTGGAATCGATATTCTTTTCGTACGAGCGAAAGTCACTGTTCCTGCCAATGACCGTCTCTCAGATAAAGACAAAATTCCAAAACTTCCCAAAACACCGACAGTTCAATGTATTGAAGCATACACGGATACGAAAACTACAACGTAAATAAGTAAATTATACACAACTAATAGGTAAATATGTATTGCAAAGTAAGCATAAAAATAATCATGAACGCATTGTTGGTCATATTATAACAGATAAAGATTTACTGAGTAACAATTATTCCTCGAGTCTTCTAGATCAAATGCAATTTAGCGATAATGCAGAAAAGAACTTATGACCCCATAGAAAAATTTCGCTTCCAGGGAGCGTAATTCCATTAGTATTCCGGTAGGATAGATAAATAAAATGGACGAGTTTTGTGGGAACTGATAGAATATAATTCTCACAAGTAGATATGGAATAATAAGTAATCGTGCATAAAAATAATATAAATCTAAAAAACATTCCCTCAATCATCATATAAATTACGTTATCCATAGCATAAGCAAGATTCCCACTTTGTACTTCGGGATATCAAGTAGCTAAACTTACAATAAGCCTAGTAGTAGAAAGAGCGCTTGATAAAATTGAATTTTCATGATGAGAAAACCACCTTTGTTATTTTCACAAACTTTCTTACGCTGGCACGACGCGCGTTTCACCACACTGTGGCATACATGAGTATGCCACAGAGTGGTGAAACGCGCGTCGTGCCAGCGTAAGAAAGTTTGTGGAAATAACAAAGGTGGTTTTCTCATCATGGGTATCCATAATTTCCACGAGGCCAGGCCTGAGATCATCAGTTTTATTGAATATTCATGACCATAAAACGTTTCCTAACATTTATATTGGATGAAAAAAAGCGCGTAAATTTTGGTACACGGAGGGTAATTTTGGTGCGTGAAGTTTTTTTTTATATCATAATACAAGTGAAAAGCCGTTAAAAAATGCGAAAATACAGAGATATGCGTCCATATATGACATCTAGCGGCGAAGCAACGAATTACTACGAAGGGGGCGAAATATCTCGTTCAAAACAGCTAAAGAAGAGAAAAAGTAGGGTCGTACGAGATATCTCGTTCGCGTCAGAATTTGCTAGACCATTTTGGACGAGATATCTCGCCCGCGTCAGGGAAGGGGTTAAAGGGCAACTGGCTTCGTAGTATGTGATGATGCTTTCCTGGAGAAACTCCACGGCAGCATCTATCTCGTCCACTTTCCTACATTTAAAGGTGGGGGCTTCCGAAAGCATCCCCTCCAGTGTTTGCCTGTACTTCCCCCAGTCAGTTGATCTGGGGTTCCTGTATGTTGTCAGCCTGTTGCTGGCTTCCAGAAGGGTGAAATGTATGTGCCGGTGATCAGAGAGAGAAGCTTCACTCGACACTTTCCACCCTACCACGCTATTCACCATTGAGTTGGTGCAGAGAGTAATATCAATCACCTCTTCCCTGGATCTATTAGAAAAAGTGGGTCGTGATCCTTTATTAAGAATGGTTAAATCCGTAGACATGAGATACTCAAGAAGTGCCTCCCCTCTGTTGTTGGTGTCTCTGCTTCCCCACACAAAATGCTGAGAGTTATCATCGCACCCAACGAGGAGGTCCCATTTTTTGGCCAGACAGAATCTTACCAATCTCTCCAGTTCCTCCGAGGGTGGTGGTCCTGGAGCATCGTATGGGAGGTATGTCGAGCTAATCACCATCCTCCTTTCGTTCCCATGGTCCCCAAGACTCATCACAGCTGCTGCTTGGTCCCTGGTGGTAAATTCAGGTAAATGTATAGCATTTAACCCATTAACAAAGATACAAGCTCTTGGTCTGTCGACCGAGGTACTAAAAATACTTTACCCTTGGTCATGTTCATGACTCTGACTCTGCCCTGGAAAGCCCAGGGTTCTTGAATCAAAGCGATTTTTACCTTACCTTCCGAGAGGATCCTTTGCAGGACCCCCGAGGTGGCCCTACTATGTTGAAGATAGGCTTGGAGGCAATGGATGCCCGCCATGCTGATCCTTTTCCTCGGTGTCAACCCCTTCCACCTCTGGGGTCTCTTGGGGTTCCTCGGGTTCGCCCGTCTTTCCCAGGAAAGTTATCTCAGCCCTCTGCATGCCGACATTTCCCCGGAATTCTGGGCTTGATATGAAGGAGGCAGAGGGCTCATCGACTCCAAGGATGAACCTCGTACCTTGGTTCACCTCCTTCCGCTCATAAGGTCTCCAGAGGACTGTCTGGAGCCCCGGGTTGGACTTCCTCATTCTGTCCAGGAGAGTTCTGACGTCGGGTTTGCTGAGACCAGGAACCCACACCATCATCCTTCTCCTCTTTATAAGGCTGTCGGCATCCACAGCCTTAACGTTGGTTTCGCCGAAGGGTCCCATACGTTTCGCTGCCTCTACCAGCCAATTGGCAGTGTATTCATTTGCACACGCAAATTCCACTGCCCCATTTATAAGCCTGTTGGCTTCAATAAGAGGGACCTCCTGGTCCGCTGGGACTGTGTCCCACAACTCCTCGAGCCTTGCGACGGCCAGTTTGTGCCACTCCTCGTTCATCATCACCTCCGGATAGGAGACGGGCACAATCGCCATCTTCTTGAGGTCGGCCGATTTAGCGGCCTGCGCGTAAGATGATACCCTTGGTTTCTTGGCATCCTGTGCCAAGTTGGTAGGGGTATCCCCTGGGGCCCTCGTTCTTTTTTGAGGCGCACCTCTTGGGTTCCCAGCAGAGCCCGCCCGCAACCTAGGAGATCTGCCGGTGACGTTGCCATCACCGGTTTTTCCCCCAGTGGGAGGGACCGCAGGATCCCTTGAGGTTGTGGCCTTGTTAGCGCGCAGTCTGTCTCTTTCTCTTCTCCGTCTTCTCCTGGCTGCGCCACTTTCCTTAGATTTGGTGGTGAGCTTTTCCATTTTATTGGAATTGCTCCCCAGCGTAATGATGGAGGCTTCCGAGTCTGATTTAGGGGACCCTGGTACAGCATTCAAGGTGGACTCAGAGGAGTCCGACAGCATTTCCTCCTGCTCCACTGCTCCAGAGGGGTGACAGGAAGGTTTGGGATCCCTCAAGGGGACTCCCTGGGTTATGGGAAGAGAGGAGGAGGCGCTTCCGTTGGGCTCCCCAACGGGGCTCCTCAACAGTGCATCCTCCGTCCCCAGAGACATAGGACTTGCGTCCATAGATGGAGTTCGCCTTACGGCAACCTCCGGAAGATTTTTGTTAGTTTTTGGTTCCATAGAAATCCCACGAGTTGCTAGGGAAATAGATGGTCCACCCACACAGAGCCCCGCCTGCATGGGTAAGGCTAAATAAAACCGGAGGTCGCCCTGTATCCGGAGTTTCCCCGTTAATGACTTCTTACCCTCCGCCCCGCAGACGCGGTCACCATTGGCACGGGGAGTCACCGTAGTGAAGGGAGCTAGTTATCGACCAGCCGGGTCTTGATCCGTCATGTTCAGCGAAAACCAGGGGCACCTAGTGGAGGATGTGGCTCTTCACCACGCATGACGGTCTTGGTGGGCAGTGAGCATGTTCTGCTCAGCTGCCCACCCTGGGATCACACATCCCTCGCCCCCATGATTGCCCTATTGCTGGCAATGTTAATATAACTGGGAATGTTCTTTTCTACCACCATCCGGGCGGTTCTCGTGCCTGTCAAAGCCTGGTTGTACATATGCTCGCCCGACCACGTGCTTTCAGTAACTCTAATCACTTTCCCATAGCGGGATAGTTCTTCTCTTATGTCTTGCGTAGCTACTTCCGGTGGTAAACAAAATTTTTACGCTCTCTTGGTACCCGGAAGTCCTCTCAATCGTCATATGCCCTCTCTTCTCTTGCGCCGACGGGAAGGGAAGGTGCCTCGGGTTATTCTCCAGCAATCGTAGAATGAGGCTTTCATTTGCAAGCTTCACGAATATATCACGCTTGTTAAATCCTATCTGGATAGCTTTCAAATCCTCCGCCGCGAGGCCCAACGATCGTATGAAGAAGTGGACCTCTAGCGGCGAAGCGTTTTTCACGTCGTTCTCAAAGTGTGGAAGGAGAGTATTTACCCTCTTAACTACCATTTCTGGAGGGGTGATGGGGACGAGGGGGAGAGGGAGGGGTGTAGGGAACACATGGGGGGGGGAATCGAACAGGGGTGGCTGGGTGTCACTAAACTCACAAAGTCACTCACTACTGCACACACGAAAAAGCAGGGGACTTGCTCGTCCCAACTACCGGCAGGGAGAGACCTCTCCTGCCGGCGAAAGTTCAACCTTGAGGCGCACTCGGAGCGATCGACAAATACGTCCGCTCAGTCCGAACACCACCAAGCCATCTTGCTTATAATATATAATAAATAAGTTTATGCAGGTATGCCTCGAACCCGCGCCGTCCCGCTACAACCCGGCATAATAGGCGTTCGCGCCTTAACCACCTCGGCCATTTCGCCTAGTGGCGAAAGGTGCGAAATCGTAAGTATTTCCTTGGGACGAAATTGTTTATTAGTAATTTTATCACGAACCCGGGAACATGGGGCGGGATGACATTACCAATTTCCGGCATTTTTACTCCACATTAAGATAACATTTGTCTTGTCTTCGCCCTCAATTACTATTACGCGATGTCTCCTTGTTAGTAAAATTCAGACTTACTTTTTAGTGAAAACGGTGGACGGTGCTCATTGATAGACCCTTTCGCCGTTCTTCGGTGTGTCTTGCTGGTGGAAACGCTGTTGGTAGGCGATGGTAGCACTGCCACTCGACGACGTCTCTCACGTAAAGCACCGAGTGCGACGAAGGGCGAATATGAATCTCTGCTCGCAAGAAACAACGCAAAGGCCAAGTTTCGTTTACGTCGGAAATACGGGTTTTTATATGGATCGTCGCCGTGGTTACATCATCTCCAATCGGAAAGAACGCGGCTGGGTCACTCTACATTCCTTAGATTATGGCGCCTTACCGACCCCGGGCAGGTGGGGGTGGGTGGGGCCGGATCATCGCTGGGACTGCTGGCGCCAAATGATTGACAGATGACATGCTCAGACAAGTCACTTAAAAATACATTCACTTTTAGATAAGGGGAGCCTAAGATCCTAGGGGGCGGGGAAATGGGGGGAGGTGGATAAGAGGTGGGTTGGGTGGGTGGGGTGGGAGGGTGGGAGGTGGGTGGGGGAATACATCGGAATGCACTCAAGCGATAAGTGGGGAGGGGGAATTGCCCGAAACAGACGCGTCTAGTAGTGTAATATACAAATAAACTTCAATTGACTAAAAATCCTTAAGCATTAAATGAACGTATATTACCTGGTGTTTTCATCAATAACAAAAACGTAAAGTATACTTTGCTACCAGGTGTATGCTCTCTACTTTTCGTGATTTATATACTCAAACTCGGTATTTAACAGAGCGACTCAACACCAAATAAATCAAGATATTCTCAGAGCAACGTGGATTCGAGCATGGGAGGGGAGAAATAATAAGGGTGATGTTAAACCAGCCCCTCATGGGAAATTTCCTAAGGTAATAATTGATAAACCTGAGATCTTTCATAATAATTGATTACGTACCCCTGCGGGTAGAGGGATGGAGAATACTCCCGCAGTATCCCTGCTTGTCGTAAGAGGCGACTAAAAGGGCGGGGAAGGAAACCCCGGAAAAAACCCCAGAGCCAGCAAGGGTTGAGTCCGGACAGTCTAGTGGGTCAACTGTCTGTGTGCGGCCATACCACCTGGCCTGCGATCCACCCGCATGTTTGCCGTGTGCGGAGACCCGTAAGGGGGAGAAGGGGATCCTGGTGGGTGAGTTCTTCGGCACCCAGCCGGGTGTCGGATGCCCGGTATGGGCCGGAGTTCAATACCCCACTTCGGCCCTGGATCCCCTGTAAACGGGCGGTCAAGATCTAGCCAGTCTTGATCAATCGGCTTATCGACACGTTTCGATGGCGAGTGCTGGAGTGACGGGGTCCTGTGTAGGGCGGCCGAAGGTGTATGGGTTTGGAGGGCCCATGCATTGGAGGTCCAACCCGAAACAGGCCCCCTAAACGATAGTGCTATATCCCTTGGATAGCCCTGGCGACCACACCGGTTGGCGGTGTGGCGTCCGGAATGTGTGGCTCCGTGGTGGGTGGGGAGCCCAGGGGATGAATTCCTAATTTTCATGGAGCCAGAAAATCTTCCTCCATCAAAAAGATCCCGTCCGGAAACGGGCGGGGGAGATATAACGTTGACCGCTTGTAGGCGGTATCTTATTATGAGAAGTACAAAGGAAGGTGAGACCCTTATAAAGGTGTCTCACTTCCTCATTCGTAGAGTCCTCTCGTCCGCCGTAACTGGCGATTTAATATCTGCAAAAAAGCTGCGAGACGGTACACTATTGATTGAAACGGCCAACGATAAGCAGAGTACGAAATTGCTGACCATGAAAAAACTTCATGACCATCCGGTCAAGGTCGAGGTGCACCGTACCTTGAACACCAGTCGGGGAGTGATTAGCAGCTATGACCTGCTGTACGTAGACGACGACGAAATTAAGAGAGAAATGGCCTCTCAGGGCGTTGTTGACTGTCGTCGTCTGAAAATTAAGCGTAACGGTGAGCTGATTAACAGTACATCTGTAATCCTCACCTTCTCGCGCGACACGCTCCCCGACAAGGTATTTGTTGGCTATGAATCGGTTCCCGTCCGCCCATTCATACCAAGCCCTATGCGATGCTTTCAGTGCCAGCACTTCGGCCACATCGCTACCAGATGTGGGGGCAAGGCCACCTGCCCGCGCTGTGGCAAGGATAAGCACGAGGGTAATGAGTGCACCTCCGAGCCGCTTTGTGTCAATTGCGAGGGTGCACATCCAGTGTACTCTCGTGATTGCCCAAAGATGAAGGAGGAAAAGAAGATCATGGAGATTAAAACAATCGATAAGGTGTCATATTTCGAGGCCAGGAAAAAGTACCGGACATTAATTGCCCCAACCTTCTCTCGTTCTTTTGCTGTCGTTGCTACCACTCAGAGTAGCAAAATCTCAGACGAAATCGTGAAAGTAGATAAAGTTGAGAGTAAGAAAAGCCCAGACAAAGAAGAGCTAGCCAAGCCGGATAAGGCCACAAAGCCGGCAAAATCTATATCCATCAGCGCGGGTTCCTCTGTGAAGAACCCGCCAAAAACCACTGGTTCCACGCCCCCGAGGCGTGATAAAACGCCATCCCCCGGTCCGTCCGGGGTACGCGCACCATCTCCAGTGGAGGCTATGGAGGAGGATGAGAATCTCTCTGAGACGGATATCCTCCTCGCAAGACAAAAGGGGAAGAAGCACCGTATTCGGCGCTGATCCCCTCGAAGGACATACAGATTTCAGGTTTTAAACTTGAAATTTGATATTTTTAATGAATTTTATACTACAGTGGAACTGTAATGGTTTTTATCGTCATAAGGAGGAGCTGAATATTTTAATTCGCGATTTTAATCCGCCCTGCATTTGTCTTCAAGAGACGCATTTTAAAACGACGGACAAGGGTATTTTAAAACATTTTAACGTTTTTAGATTTGACGACACCAGTGGCCTCCGGGCCCAAGGTGGAGTGGCAGTTGCCACCCGAGAGGCCCTATACACCTCTCGGGTGCAACTGAACACGCCGTTTCAAGCGGTAGCTGTGACCGTGCACGCCCCGGAACCCATAACGTTGTGCAACGTTTATCTTCCCGAGGGAGCACCAGTCACTGAACGCAACCTAGAGAATCTTGTCCGTCAGCTACCAAAACCCTTTATTCTTTTAGGCGATTTCAATGCCCACGACCGTATGTGGGGAAGCTCCAGGGGACAGAGCAACAGGAGAGGCCGGATTTTATCAAATTTTATCGGAAATTTTAATCTGTTTTTGCTAAATACCGGGAAAAAAACTCGTTTTAACAGTTTTAATGGAGAATTCTCATCCATTGACCTTTGTTTGTGTACTAGCAGTTTAATGACGAAATGTCGAATGTCAGTACATAAAGACCTATTTGGAAGCGATCACTTTCCCATCCTCATTCGCAAGGAGGGCAGTTTTGATAACACTTTCACCACCCCAAAAAATTGGATCACCCGGAAAGCGGATTGGCCGAATTTTAGAACACATTTTCATTTTAAACATGATGCCACTATTGACGCATCACGGAACGTCGAAGTGTTGACATCATCTATAGTTAAAGCTGCAAGTTGCAGCGTACCGCGGTCTTCGGGACACGCTCGTCGGCCCGCTGTGCCGTGGTGGACCGAGGAGTGCGCCAATGCAATTAGATTGCGCAAGCGAGCATTGCGCATTTTTAGCAAATATCCAACGGCAACAAATCTGGCCTCTTTCCGACGTTTGAGGGCCAAAGCTCGGCAAGTCGTGAAGGAAGAAGGGAAGGCTTCCTGGATGGAATTTGTGTCCGGCGTAAATAACAGAACCCCACTTGCACAGGTCTGGAAGAAGGTGCGTAGCATCTGCGGCTCTCGGCAGGAACACGGCGCTTCGATATTGAAGGTCGATGACCGGATGGTGACCTCCCAGCCGGAAATATGTGAAGTGTTTGGTCGTTTACTCGCGAAGACCTGCAGTAACGCCAACTATGATGCAGCATTTAGAGCGATTAAAGATCGATCCGAGGCTGCCGCTCTAAATTTTAATTTCAATGGTACGCGTCCTATTGCTGCCTACAATGAATGCTTCACTATGTGGGAGCTGACCTCTGCAATTGCGGACTCCCGGGACTCCTCCCCAGGAATGGATGGCGTCCACAATGCGTTCATCCGGAATCTTCCCGGGGCCGCATTGTCGGAAGTCCTCCACACCCTCAACCAACTCTGGGTGGAGGGTACTGTCCCACAATCCTGGCGGGAGTCTGCAATAGTCCCCATTCCAAAGCCAGGAAAGGAAAGGACTAATGCAAACAATTATAGACCCATCTCTCTTACCAGCTGCCTGTGCAAGGTCATGGAAAGAATGGTCAATCGCCGGCTCGTTTGGTGGTTGGAGCGTCGGAACCTACTTGCTAACATCCAGTGTGGTTTTCGGCGGGGAAGATCGACAATTGACCATCTCGTCCGAGCGGATAATTTCATCCAGGAAGCCTTTCTTTTGCGCCAACATGTCGTCACTGTCTTCTTCGATCTGGAGAAGGCATACGATAGGGTCTGGCGGCACAAAATTTTAAAGACGCTGCACAGTTGGGGTTTTAGGGGTAACTTACCCATTTTTATTCAAAACTTTTTAACGGACCGGGTATTTAAAGTGAGAGTGGGGAACAGTCTGTCACAGTTTTACACCCAGGAAAACGGAGTACCCCAGGGCTCCGTTTTAAGTGTCACTCTCTTTGCAATCGCCATCAATGATGTCGTGGATTGTATTAAGGCTCCGGTAATGGGATCATTGTTTGTTGATGACCTGGCTATTTTCTGCCGGTCGTCCAAACTCGTCAGTGCAGCCAGAATAATACAACTGACGCTAAATAAACTGGATAAATGGTCTCGCAGCAATGGCTTCCGTTTCTCAGCTGAGAAGACGAAATGCGTTCACTTCTACCGAAAACGGGGATATGATGTTCCACCACCTCTGCGCTTGGGTGGAAGAATCCTTCCATATGTGGAGTCAATACGTTTCCTCGGTATGATATGTGATTACCGACTTAATTGGCGGGAACATGTACGACTGTTAAGTGAAAGATGCCGTCAGGCCTTAAATATTTTAAAAGTTTTAACTAACTCGAACTGGGGCGCAGATCGCACCACGATGCTTTTACTGTACCGTGCCCTCATTAGATCTCGTCTGGACTACGGCTCTTTCGTCTACTCCTCCGGACGAGAGTCGTACCTGAGACCTTTGACAGCGGTTCACAATGCTGGATTGCGGCTGGCCACCGGTGCTTTCAGGACAAGTCCGGTTTTGAGCATTTATGCTGACGCCGGAGAGCCACCTCTGTATGTCCGCAGGAACATGCTGATGTGCTCCTACGTCACAAAACTTTTATCAATGACATGTTACGATATTGTTTTTAACCCTAGATTTTTAGACAATTTTAATGGACGGAGAAGGGCCACTCGCCCTTTAAGCGTACGTTTTAGCAATTTTATCGAAGAGAATAATTTCTCTCTTCCGGAAGTATACCCGGTAGGTTATTCCAACGAAGCTCCATGGAATATACCACGGCCAGATATTTACCTTGAACTGAGCAAGCTACAAAAATCCTCCACCATCGATTCAGAATACCAGGTAATGTTCAAGGAAATGCTGAATTCCCACCCGGATACCATCCCTATATATACGGATGGATCCAAGTCCAATTCAGCCTGTGCGTGCGCAGTATACTCCCCTAATCACGGAGTCGTGAAAGCGAAGCTCAGTCCGCTGTGTAGTGTTTACACAGCGGAACTGTTCGCTATAAAGATGGCTATCCACGGCATACATGGCCGTAGTAAGTCTTTTATAATCTGCACCGACTCCCTAAGCGCATTGAGAGCAGTTTCCGACTTTTCCCCACTCAGTCCTATCGTTCAGGATATACATAATGCCCTTCTTTCTCTTAACAAAAAGGGAATAAGAGTAAGCTTTTCATGGGTTCCTGGGCATGTGGGAATAGACGGAAACGAGAAGGCTGACTCAGCGGCGAAGGAAGCACTGAACGACCTCGGAGCCTTTTCTTTCTTGGTACCGGCAGAGGACCTTAAGTATACCCTAAAAAATATATGTGCACAGAGGTGGAAGGACTCGTGGAGGAGCCAAATGAATAACAAATTGCGCTGCCTGAAAGCTGATGCGCAGGCGTGGGCCTCTTCCGTCAGGAGCTGTCGTAGGGAGGAAGTTGTCATCACGCGACTGAGAATAGGGCACTGTGCCCTGACCCACTCATACCTCTTCACCGAAGAGAAGATCCCACCTCGCTGTGATGAATGCGACTGCCCTCTCAGCGTTCGGCATATCCTGACGGAGTGTGACAAATACCTATGCTTGCGTAGCAGGCTGCAGTTAGCGGGAGACATGAAGTCGATCCTAGGCGATGACTCAGTTGTTCTCAACCGCGTTTTATCATTTTTAAATGAAACTGGCCTTTTTAACAGTATTTTAATGATGTAAAATTCATTTTAATTTTGGCTATGAGTACATATTAACAATTTTATTATAATAGCAATGTATGTAACATATATTTTTCTTTTATAAACATGACGTGTGGTGGTGCAAAATGACCATGCTGTCGACGCACCCTATAAACATAATACTACTACTACTACCCAATTGATTATGTTGGAGAAGGATATATTACCAGTAAAAGTGGGATGGTAAAAAGATACGCCACGTCTCCCCCCCAAAAACATTTACCTTTACACCGACGTGATTAAACCTCAATTTGTGGGCGATACCTTGAGCCTTTGTGTACGTATAGTTAACAATAACGTTGGAGGGTATTTTTATGTTAGAGGGGTTCAATATAGCAACACCCCTACTCCGTGATTGTCAAGGGCCATGTGCCCGGTGGCGGGAGATGTCCGGGATGACCAAGATTGCATATCGATAACTATCGAGTCGATCCCTTCACTCTTACCAACCACACATCCCCCTTCCTTTAATAGTACATAAATCAAATACATAATCAAATACATAAATCAAAATACATAATCAAATACATAAATCAAAATACATAGTGCTTGTGACATACAGGTGCCTTCCTAAGCCTTTTAGCACCCGGCGGCACATCCTCCGCAGGCACTCCCCCCTCAGCAGCCACATCAACACCACTCCCACCTTCCACAGACATGGGAGTAGAATCACAACTATCACCCCTTATCTCACTAAGGGGCCAAGCACTTTCACTTTCTTTGCCCCAATAAGGGGAAGGGATTAAATGCCCCCTATTTCTTCTAATAACACCACTGGGAATTTTCACCAGATATGACCTTGGATATTTTGGACACAGTTGTTTAATAATTTCACCATACACTTTTTTGTCCACCAACCAAACCCTATCTCCCCTTTTTAACTCTGGGAGGTCGACAGACCTATGTCTTTTGTTGTAATACACAGATTGTTTATATTTATTTTCTGTTTCCACCTCTTGTATGTTTGGTTTCACAGTTTTATAAAGGATACCAGATAGCAACGGCAAATTAGATTTTAGTTTTCTATTGAATAATAACTCACTGGGCGAAAATCCATTTTCTAATGGAGTGATGCGGTAGGCCAGAAGGGGGAGTGCGAACACAGTCTGCCCCTGAGTCAATTACAAATCTTAAATTTCTATCAATTTCCTTAATCTTAACAAGGCAACTCCATCGAGCATTTCTTTGATTAATTCTTGACCGATTCTCGACAGCACCAATAAACCCTTCCATGCCAGTTTCCCCATCAGAGTAATCATCAACCAATTGTACTTTTTTAGACTTACATACTTTGGCAAAGTGCCCTTTCACCCTACAAACAAAGCAGAATGAGTCTGGCCAGACACTTATACAGATGGCGAACTCCACAGCAGAAGACACAACTTCCCGAACTTCCTCCAGGATACTGCCCTTGCTTCTCCAACGATCCTGGCTTCCCCTGGCTCCTTGGTGTCTGAGTCTTTCCTCCCCTCTGACATGAGCCTCCTCGTTGGGCCGCCGGGATGTCTCGACGTCCTTTCACCAGGTTGACGCTGTAATCTCCTTTGTCCCTGATGATCTTATTCTGCTTACGCTGGAGCTCAACTTGCCTAGCGGCGTTGATAGCTTCAGGTAGGGTTAGAGTCGGTTTCAACTGCAGGGATTCACTGACTCTAGCATCTAGCATGCCGACTACGATGCGATCGCGGATCAATTCCTCTTTTATCAGTCCGAATTCACAATAGTCCGCAAGAGAATGTAAATCGGTAATAAACAAATCCACTGGTTCCCCCACTTGTTGTACCCTTGAATTGAATTTGAACCTTTCAAAAATAACATTTCGTCTCGGTACGAAATACGTATCGAACTCTTTCAACGCATTCTCTAGTCTCAGGCTGTTGAGAAAATTGTAACATGATCTCTTCGCTTTTCTCACCCATTAGGTACATCAGAATGTCTATCTGCTCCTGCTGAGTTTTCCCCGTCAACCCTGTCACGGACAAATAGCGCAGAAACCTTTTCTTCCATACTATCCATGACTCGGGTGCCGTAAAATTAAAGAAATCGGGCGGTTGTACAGAAAGCCCGCTGACCGTTACCGGCGATTGATCATTTTTTTAATCCGTCATTCGGATGATTACTTAGTTACTCAATCGTACTCCACGAATTGATTAATCACCGCCGATCCCACCGCTGCCACCATGTTATGTTAGAGGGGTTCAATATAGCAACACCCGAACTCCGTGATTGTCAAGGGCCATGTGCCCGGTGGCGGGAGATGTCCAGGATGACCAAGACTGCATACCGATAACTATCGAGTCGATCCCTTCACTCTTACCAACCACACAGGTATCAAGTATTCAATCCGATTTCCTATTATCCCGTTGAGAAGAACAACAACATTGAAGGCGTCGAGATTCTACTGTCCGACAAACTCGGTGAGCCTATACCTTTCCACGGCGGTGAGCAATCCTCCATCGTCGTGTTACATTTTATAAAAAAAGCTGTAATTTCAGTTAGTTCTTCATTAGACAACGAGATGACGCCGGTGGCGGATCGCTATTATGCATGCAGGGACACGACTGAAGAGGGTAAGAAAGAATATAAAATACTAAGGAATGTAATAAATAGAGATGCAAGAAAGGCCAAAGAAATATATTTGGCAGGACAGGTGCAAAGAGGTAGGAGACCTCATGAAGGCCGAAAACTTTGAAACGGCTTTCATAACAGTGGAGAACTTCTTAGACAATAGGAAGATAACATAAAGTACCCTACTGAGAGAAAACAACACAATATCCTATGAACAGGAAGAAATCGTTGAAGTATGGAAATTATATTTGGGAAAACTTTATGGGGAAGATTAAAAAGCAGTAGAAAATGACATATTGGAGGAGGAAGCCATTGTAAACCACCATGAAATAGGAGGCAGAATTATGCATGAGGAATTCGATCACGCAATCAGTCACCAAACACAAGAAGGCCCCTGGCATTGACACACTTCCTTCAAAACTTATTCAAGCATCTGGGGAAGAGGGGAAAAACATTTGATACCGGCTGGTGTGTACCTTGCATGATACTGGGAAACTACCTGAAGATTTTAAAAAGTGTGTCATTGTACCAATACCCAAATAAAAACTACAGCAAAATGCTGTCAACAGTATCGCACCCTTAGTCTCATCTCACACGCCTCTAAAATATTAACAAAATTAATGCAGGAAAGAATAGAAGGAAAGATTGAGGACATGCTCACTGAAGACCAATTCGGCTTCAGGAAGGGAAGAGGCACTCGAGAGGCGATCTTGGAATTAAGATTAATCATGGAAAAGAGAGCCCGAAAGAACCAGGACACCTTTCTAGCTTTCATACATTTTGAGAAAGCTTTTGATCGTGTGAGATGGCAGCAGCTATTTCAGATTCTGAGGGAGATAAGAGTAAAGTACCGAGACCAAAGAATAATATGGCATGTATACAAAGAGAAGGTAGCTGTTATAAGATGCGGTGTACACCAGAGAAGGCTAAGATAAGACGGGGTGAGACAAGGTTGTTCCCTGTCTCCGCTGTTGTTTAATTCATGCATACAGGGAGCTATGGATGAAGCACGAGAAAGGTGGGGAGAAAGTGGTGGAATAAGTGTTCAAGGCCGACAGATTGATATGTTACGATTTGCAGATGACGTAGCGGTATTAGCTGAAAGTGAAGAATGCTTATCAAACATGTTGAAGGAGTTGGAGACAGTCAGTAACAGATTCAATATAAATATCAATGGAGAAAATACAAAGATCCTTGTTATGAGCAGGATGGGAACTGATGCAGAAGTCATGATAAATGGTCGAGACTCGATACAGTAAATGGTCGAGACTCGATACAGTACAGGAGTTCGTGTACCTTGGAAGCAAAATCTCGTCAGACGGAGGTAGTGTCAAAGATCTCATGAGCAGGATTAAACAGGCCAAGGCAGCTTTTTATGAGAAGAAAGGGCTCTTAACTTCCAACGACATTAATTTTCGTTAAAGGAAACTCCTACTCAAGACGTTTGTGTGGAGTGTCTTGCTTTATGGAAGTGAGACATGGACGATTGGTAGGAATGGAAAAAAGAGAAGAGAGACCTTTGATATGTGGTGCTCCCGGAGAATCCTTAAAATACCTTGGATGGAGAGGGTGACTAATGAAGCGGTACTACGGAGAGCTGAGGAGGCACCATGTCTGTGGAACACAATGAGAAAGGGACGAGATACTTGGATAGGCCACATTGTAAGACATGAAGGGCTATTAGGAACCATTATAGAGGGCTTAGTTCAGGGTAAAAATGCGAGAGGTAGACTCAGAAAGGAATATGTCAAACAGATTGTAGAGGATATAGGCTGCCATTCTTACTTGGAGTTGAAGAGACTGGCCCAAGATCGGGCGGAATGGAGACGAAAAACGACTGTTGCAAACCAATTACGGATTTCTGACCAGAAGAAGAAAGATTATTAATAATACTCACTTTTAGATGTGGTGGTGGTGGTGGCTCGAGCAGGTGACGTTCAGTAAAGAGAGAGAGT
This sequence comes from Ceriagrion tenellum, assembly GCA_963169105.1. Lineage (NCBI taxonomy): Eukaryota > Metazoa > Arthropoda > Insecta > Odonata > Coenagrionidae > Ceriagrion > Ceriagrion tenellum. Next base: position 103,694,396 of record OY720638.1, on the reverse strand, counting down.
TTTCAGCGGAGCTCCGGTAGGAAAAACGGGCCGATAACGATGCCCACACGAAGAGTATGTGCAGAAGAGAAATAGAAATAGAAAACAAATTTATTGTTCTAGGACAGGACCTATGGAACATGCAATCGATACAGAAAAAAAACAAGCTCTGTGGTATTAAGAAAAAAATCTACAAGTCACCTTGCTTTAACAACACGAACAATACAAACATAATATGAAATCAAATACAAAGACAGATTTTACAGAGAAAATTATCAAGTTAAGTCAGTTTAATATATAAAAATATACAAGAACCTTTTAATGAATTTCACTTACATTCTTTGAAAGAACAAAAATCAATCAATGTGAGAACGATTGAGGTACACACTTAATCACCATAACATTCATCAATCAGGTAAGCAAACATTTTTTATTTGAATTGGTTTACATTTTTAGCATTCAATATATAGTCAGGAATATCATTCCATACCCTTATACATGAATTAATAGTGGATAATTGGTACACAGTTGTTCTACATTTAGGAACTTTTAATCGTTTTGACTCGAACAGGTCTATTTAACACATCACTAAGGTTTCCAATTACATTTTCATAGAGATAACCCGGTGCTTTACAAGATAAAATTTTATACATGAAAACAGATAGTTGGTATATCCTTCTATGCTTTAATTTTAACCAGTATAACTTAACATAATACGGGGTCACATGGTCATAAATATTAACATTGTATATATATCTAATACCAGAATTTAACATAGTTTGTAACTTATTTAGTAATTCACCAGTTAATTCCGAAAATACAAGTGAGCAATAATCAATGTGTGGGATTAACATTATTCATTAACATTAACATAACGAATTCATTAACAAGGAATTGATAAGCTTCATTCGTAACTCCAGAGGAATTAAAGATTTGAATTGTTTAATCTGCGCTAGTGTTTTGTATATCTTGTTTGAGACAGATGATACATGTTCATTCCAGGTAAGTGTGTTATTAATATGTACACCTAAGTTTGTTACTTCTTTTGAGTATTCAATTTCAGTACTTCCAACTTTAATTTTCGGGATCATATCATAATTTAGTTTGCTGACAATTGAGCAGTGCCGATTATAATAGATTTAGTTTTATTAGGATTTATTTTCAACAAATTTGCATTGGCCCAGTTGCAAATGCTGCAAACGTCTTCATTCATTTTTGTAATAGCCCTACCGATGCGAGGTGGGTGACAGTCGAGATAAATTTGTAAGTCATCTGCGTAGAATTGATATTTAGAATGAACAATTGAAAGGGGTAGATCACGTATAAATATGGAGAAAAGAAGAGGGCCGAGAGTTGAGCCCTGCGGCACACCACAAGGGACTACTGACAAACTAGAAAGTTGATCTCCTTTTATGGCTTGAGTTCTCTGAGATAAATATGAACGAAACCATTGCACTGCTGGTAGAGAAAATCCCAGTCGGCGCATCTTGATTAGTAGAAGACCGTGATCGACGCAATCAAAGGCCTTCGTAAAGTCAAAAAGCACAAGGATGGTAATTTTTTTATTGTCCATAGAGAGGCGAATGTCTTCTGTCACTCTAATAAGAGCGGTTTGATTACTGTGTTCCTTACGGAATCCTGACTGGTATTTATCAAGCAAATTATTTAATGATAAGAAATCTACTGAATTATGAACTATTATGTTGAAGGATGCTGTCTACAATAAGGACACTAATATGTGAAAGACACCAGGCTTTATTAATATTAGGCCTGATTGACATACCTAAAGAAAACTGCGATCGAACACATTGCCAACCGACCGGTTCGAACATAACCTCTCGACTGCTGCACCACTACCACAGCGCGCAGGCAGCCCACATAACACACAGCGCGCAGGCTGCCAACATAACACTACTCTCCCCTCTTAGTTGACAATTAATAAAGAAATTACAAAATGACAATTGACATGATAACTTTCATACTGACAAAAAAATACAAGATAACAAATGACAAGATTGGTTTACATTTTAACTGACTGACTTGATAAGAAATGACATAACACAGAATATTTAATAAAAGACAATACTACAATAATAATTGGCATATCCCAAACAATATAATTCAAGATAATACAAATTTATGCAAAGTTTGAGTCGGAATACCTATTTGGTTTCCTTACCACTCGTTCAGACCTTCTCAATTCGTTTTGTGACTCCTTATAATCATTCACATCACATTGCTCACTCTCCCCTAAATGCTCACTCTCCCCACTACCAGTTTGTAAATTGCGAACCTTAGCTGCAAGATAATTGCGTAGCTGGGCATTATCATAGAACTCTCTGAGCTGATTTACATGTACTTTAACAACGACACCATTGGATAATTTTACTATATAAACAAAATCGCTAACCTTCTCTATAACCTTTCCCAATTCGAATTTGACACCAAATTCTTGCTTTTTATTAGGATTAACCCATACAACTTGACCTACCTCAAATATTTTGACTGACTTTCTGGGTTCTGTGACCTTTTCATCAATAAAACCATTCTTAAATGTAACATTTTTTTTTGAGACCTGACAAAGGAACCTTTGGCTCATATGTTAACAGCATTGACATTGGTGATTTTCCCGTCACTGAGGACGGTGTAGACCTATAAGCAAATAGACAGTCAAGTAACAATTCTTCATTATTAACATTTTCGTTTCTGTGACTCTTCTGTAAATGAAATTTTGATAACAAATTCTTGAAGATCTGGACACTACGCTCTGCAAGCCCATTGGACTGAGGTGAATATGAAGGAGAGAATATTAGTTTAATCCCCTTATTGTTGCAAAAACTTTTCATGTCATAAGAACTGAATGGCGGACCATTGTCACATACCACAGTCTTTGGAAAGGAAAATCTTGAAAAAATTTCAGCCAACTTGGACAATACCGCTTTGAAATCACACCTATACCTCAAAATAAAACATTCGATCCATTGCGAATATGAATCACACACTATCAAATATTTATTCCCACAAAAATCAAATAAATCCATATGAACCCTTTCCCATGAACATGAGCCAATGGCCATGATTGACGGTACTTGTTATTTGTTCTATTCCTTGTTGACTGACAAATATCACATGTTACTATTTTATGATAAATATCATTGTCTAATCCAGGCCACCATACATATGAACGTGCAAATAATTTGGATCGTACTATACCCGCATGATTAAAATGCATTATCTCTAAGACTTTCTGTTGTAAACTCTTAGGCACAATAATTCTGTCACAAAAAATAAACAATTGTTACTTACAGATAAGGCGCACTTATTTCGCTCATAAACCTTCAATTCATTTTCACATGAATTTGGAAAACCTTTTAAAACATACTCCAAAACTCTGCTCAACAACTTATCATTGCGAGTGTGTTCACTCACTTCATCTAAATCTAACATGGGAGTGGACAAGTATGTAAGTAACACTTCCTTATCATCTACGCTATTTGAAGATGGTAAGCGTGACAATACATCTGCATGAGGAATCAAGGTTCCTTTCTTATGTACCAATGAGTAATTATAAGCAGATTAAGTAGTAGCCCATCTTATCAATCGAGAAGAAGCCATAACTGGAATTTTTTTATGTTCCCCAAACATCGTTTTCAGTGGCAAGTGATTACTGAAAATTGTAAATTTCCTACCCCACAAATACTTATGGAATTTTTGTACTCCAAAAATAATCGCCAGTGCTTCCTTATCTAACTGAGAATAGTTCCTCTGTGACTGATTTAAGGTAGCTGATTAAAAGCAATAGGTCGCTCTTCACCATTTTCAATTTGACTTAGAATAGCACCAACCCCAAAGGAGCTGGAATCAACCGACAAAATTAACTCTTTGCTTGGATCATACAGAACAAGCATAGAAGCTTCAGATAAAGCTGTTTTACATTTGGAAAAGGCAATCATACATTCTGAAGACCATACCCATGGTTAATCTTTTCTCATAAGTTTATGGAAAGGTTCCAAAATGTCAGGACACATGTGAACAAAATTTCTATAGTAATTGAACATAGATACAAAGACTCTTAACTGTGTCAAATTTTCAGGTGGTGGCATTGACAAAATTTTCTCAATCTTGGTGGCAGACGGAACTTTACCCTTAACTGACAACTCAAAACCCAAAAACAATAGAGAGTTGACAAAAAATTCAGATTTCTGTTCGTTCAGTTTGACATTATATTCCTCTAATCTTATCATTACTTTATTCAAAACTTCCTTACAAGTAGCCAGATCTTTACCACCAATTAAAATATCATCTAAGTATCGTGCAACATGATCAATTCCTGCGAAAATAGAGTCAATAACAGACTGAAAAATTGCTCATGCAGGAGACAGTCCAAAACACAAACAATTAAATCTGTACAAACCTCGTATTGTGTTAACAACTAGAAAATCCTTACTAGCTTCATGCACCTCTAATTGTAAGTAAGCTTCAGTTAAGTCTAGCCTACAAAACACCGTACAGCCAATAAACTGATTAAAATATCCTCAGGTATAGGCATAGGGTGTTGATCCACCTTCAAAAACTTATTCAAAGTTACCTTGAAATCGGCACATAATCTTATTTTCCCATTACCTTTAGGAACAAGAACCAAAGGGCTTTCCCAATCAGACGTTTTCACCTTAGTAATTATGCCTTTTGACTCTAATCTATCTAACTCAAGGCCTACTTCATCTCTCAATGCATACGGAACCGTATATGCTTTATGAAAAATAAGTGGAACATTTTCTTTCAAGTTTAGATTAACCTTAATATTTTCAATAGGTTTACCATTATTCTGTTTAGAAAATACTTTAGGAAATTTCACTGACAATGACTGAACGTACTCTTCTATGCTAGACTGAACAGACATACAAGTTTCTTGTCTACTTATTAGACCAACCTCACCCTCATTAGACAAATGAGGAAATAATGTGATACACCAATTTGGTGCTAATACTGACAGCCAATCGCGACCCAGTATAGCAGGACATGACACATTTCTTATAATTACAGCAGACAATATTGTACTCAACTAATATAACAAATACTAACCTCACACTTCACAATCACATCTAATAAGTGATTACCAACACCTTTTATAGTACCATAGTAGGGCAAAATTTTTGACAATAGCTGCAATTCTTTTGCAACATCATTACTCGAAATCGAAATAGAGCTCCCAGTATCAACCAGGAAACGCACAGATTTACCATTAATAACAATATTCACAAATAATGAATCAGACTGAGACCTTGACACATTCACTGATACATTGACTCCGGTAACAAAACAATTCACTCGCTGCTTATCACAGCATTCAGCGGTTTGACCTTGACATTCACAATTGTAGCACAACCACTTATTAGCTGGACACTTCTCTGGAGTATGCCTGGAGTAGCAATATCGGCACCTCTTCTTCTGACCTCCCTCTGAGCGTTGAGTAGGCGATGGCGAACGACCCCTGAATGGAGACCATCGCCTCGGCGATGAACCCCTCCTTGGCTGGTATGAAGTTGACCTTACAGGAGAACTAAAGCTTTTCTTCACGGCATGACGTCCAAATGAAGCAGAACCATCAGACTTGGACGAAACCATTAAAGAGTCTGAACTCGGACCGGCCATCACCAATGTTGACTGCTCGACCGCCTCCATCTCAAAAACAATACTGCAAGCCTCGTCGAATGTCATTTTGTCCTTCTCCGATAGACGACTCACCATAGACGTATTCAGTAGCCCAGACACCAGCCTGTCACGCAAAGCTTGATCAAGGAACGAGCCATAGTTGCACTTAGTAACTAACCGCTTGATCTCGGAAATGTAGTCTTGTAATGATTCACCTGCTTGTTGCTTACGAGAATTGAATTTGTAACGCTCAGGTATAACCTTACTTATCTTTTTATACCTAGTACTCAAAGCCTGCACACACTGTTCATATGTAGCCTTCGCGAAATCTACCGGGGCTAACAAAGTTTTCAGCTCAGCATAAACGCCTGGATTCAGATTGACACAAAAATGACCTTTCTTTAGTTTGTCCTCGATGCCATTTATTAGAAAAAATAGCTCAAGTCTTTCCACGAAGGAATCAAAGTCCTCGATTCCCGGTTCAAACACTGGAGGTTTCGACATGATGACTGATAACCCCTGTTGGCGCCAAGACATTTAAATTGCGCTCACTGCCTTTTTCATTATTGTTTTGTTTTTTTTTGTCTTTTGTCAGTCAGCGGTTGCTGGGCACATTGTGGAAGTGATGGGATCTCAGTCCCTTTTTGTAACGCGTACGTGTACTTACAGTCCACTATATATATATATATATATATATATATATATATATATATATATATATATATATATATATATATATATATATATATATATATATATTTGAATCCGGCTTTTATTTCTTCTTAGTTTTGCCTTCCTCAGCGCGAAACATTTGGTCCTTCGGGCCGGATCCGAATAGAATTTGAACGTTACAATTTGTGATTATATTGCTAATGCCTGTGTTTTACTTTCAATCATACTTCGTCATCGTTTAATTTCTGTCATATCAACGTGGGATACGACGAGTTCGAACGGGAACATCAACTTCCATTTTGCCTGGGGCTAACTTGTTATGTCGGAGAGTTGCTGCGTATGACATTGTTTTCTTCATGGAGTACAGCAATCCTGCTCAACGTGTTCATGCTGGTCAACGTGCTCATCCTGCTCAACGTGCTGGATGGCGACAGCTGCTAATTACTGCCCTTGATGTCAGAGTTCAGGTTAATCCTATCCTTTCTTTATTTACTTAATCTTATTCATGCATGCCTTAATAAGTTGTGATGGATCCTAAGACAAGGAAATCATTAATTAAAAAGAGAGGTATCATCAAAGCTTCTCTTGCAAGACTACATAGTTTCGCTACTAATTTTAATGAAAGCTCTCAAAGTGTACTTGAACTGAGGGTCAGACAGGAAAGATTGTCGGAGATTTATCAAGGTTATTGCTCTGTTCAAGAAGAATTAGAGCTTGAGGATAGTGAGGAAGATCACTCGGAGGACAGGGCAGCATTTGAAGAACAGTATTATGCAGTGCAAGCAATTTATCTTAAATTGCTTCAACCAGAAAGTGAGGATCACGCGAGTCAGTCATCTCGAGTTAACTCAGCTGATTTTCGACTTCATAATGCTCCTCAAATTAGACTTCCAACTATTGAATTACCAAAATTTAAGGGAAATTTTGAAGAGTGGCTACATTTTAAGGATACATTTGAAGCATTAATTTGTAATAATTCACAATTGTCGGCCGTGCAGAAGTTCCATTACTTATTGTCTTCTTTAGAAGGAGAGCCTCATCAATTAATCCAAAATCTTCAGGTGACGAACGAAAATTTTGATGTAGCGTGGGACCTAATAAAAAGAAGGTACCACAATACAAAGCTGATTGTTTCAACACATCTGAAAAATCTATTAAGAATGCCAACCGTCTCTAAAAATAGAATTGATTCGCTGAGAGCACTAATCAATCATGTCCAAGCGAATGTAAACGGAGTAAATGCCTTAAACATCACTGTGCCATTGTTTGATATATTGTTAAATCAAATGATTTTGGATCACCTGGACAGTGACACGAGAAAGGAGTGGGAACTTCATTCCGAAGCGGAGGAAATGCCCACACTGAGGCTAGTTTTAGAATTTTTAGAGAAGAAATGCAAGGCGTTAGAAAGTATCGGATCCACTTCAGAAGTGCCAACAGCTAAATTTAGCTCCAGTGTGAAGCCACAATCAAAATTCCATCAGTCATATGTAACAATAGGTGGAAAATGTGTACTATGTAAGGAGCATCATCATTTGTACAAATGCCCTGAGTTTTTGCAAATGGAGGTTCAACAACGTAGAACATTAGTTAAGAAACATAATTTATGTTTCAACTGTTTGAATATTTACTCAAAGGATCATAAATGCTCCACACAGAGGTGTCGTGAGTGTAACAGAAGACATCATACTCTATTGCATCGTAGATATTCCACAACTAAGCCCTCACAAGATGGGACACAAACTCTTCAATCATCACAACAAGTGAGTCTTGGGAACTCGCCTGCAGTTCCTTTACAGAAGTCTTCAAGCAACTATTGCGCCTTCAAAATGAAATCCTTCCCACAAGTCATGTTAGCCACTGCTTTAGTAGAGGTTAGGAATCGATTTGGGCAATTTGTACAATGCAGAGCCTTACTTGATTCAGGATCTCAAATTAATTTCATCACTGAAAATTTAGCTCAGAAACTGCAACTACCCAAAGTCAAACACCATACTCCAATCTTGGGGATAGATAAGGTACGATCAGAAACAAATAGTAAACTATATTTGAATCTAAGATCTCGCGTTAGTAATTATGACACCACTATCGAGTGTGCAATAATTCCCCGAATTACCGGTCCAATTCCATCCACAAGACTGGACATCGGCGAGTGGAATATTCCAAAAAATGTGGTCTTGGCTGATGAATACTTCAACCAACCAAACGCAATTGACCTATTGTTAGGTGCTCAAATCTTTTATGAAGTGCTAGGGCCAAACAAAATGAAGAGACCAGGTGAATTTCCAATTCTTCAAGAAACCCTCTTTGGATGGATCCTGGCAGGTGTCATTCCTAGTAACAATAATGACACTTCATTTCAACCTCAACAAATTGCATCACATTGCCTTCAAGTATCATTGGAAGACCTTATCCAGGAATTCTGGAACATTGAATCAATCCAAACGCCTACCTTAACATCTGAAGAAAGGGAATGTGAAAGGCATTTCATCAACCATACCAGGCGTCAGGAAGATGGAAGATTTGTAGTTAAACTACCAACCAAAATGGATCCTATGGTGCTTGGGAAATCAAGACACACAGCATTGGGTAGATTGCTACAAATAGAAAGGAAAATGAACAACAATGTGGATTTGTTTAAGTCATATCATGAATTCATGAGGGAATATTTAGAACTAGGGCACATGCAACATCAAGTTCAACAATCTCAAGAATCAAGTTTTTATCTTCCACATCATCCTGTTTTTAAGGCCTCCAGCTCAACCACATCCATGCGAGTAGTTTTTGATGCCAGTACCAAGACTACTTCAGGTTTGTCATTGAATGACATATTAATGGTGGGACACTCAACTCAGCAAGATCTATACTGCATCATTCTCAGATTTTGCACTCATCAGATAGCTATGGTAGCTGACATAGAGAAGATGTACCGACAAATATTAGTTCATCCTGATGATCGCAAGCTACAACGGATTTTATGGCGAAAGTCACCACAAGACGAAGTTGAAGAATATCATCTCACTACTGTGACCTATGGTACTGCTTCTGCTCCATTTTTAGCCACAAGGTGCTTGGAACAACTTGCTCAAGAAAATGAAGAGAACCATCCTAGCATTTCAAGGATTATACATGAAGACTTTTACGTGGATGATCTTCTTAGTGGTGCATCTACCCTTCAAGAAGCACTGGAATTCTACAAGGAATTGACCTCAGTATTAAGTACCGCTGGGTTTTCATTAAGGAAATGGTCTACAAATTCTCCTGAATTGTTGGCAAACATCCCTTTGCATTTACAAGAAACAAAACTTCAGTCATCCCTAGGACATGGAGTTGTTACTGCATTAGGATTACACTGGGATCCAGCCAGCGATCAGTTTCAAATAAAAAGTAACTTAGCCTTACCTAATCATAATCTTGTTGTAACAGGTGCAACAAAAGAAAGGTGATGTCTATCATAGCAACCATTTTTGATCCACTTGGATTGATCAGTCCTGCAGTTGTTTCATACAAAATATTTCTGCAGACACTGTGGCAAGAAGGAATTGATTGGGATGCGGAACTTACACCTTCTCTGTCGAGTACTTGGACAAGGCTCTTTGAACAAATTCCAATACTTACTAAGATAACAATTGATCGTAAGGCTGTATGTGATCATGATACAACCTTACACCACAAAGACACATCTAAAATTAAGTTTGATGTTCAGCCCAACCTGGAAATTCATGGATTTTGTGATAGTAGCCAAAGGGCTTATGGTGCATGTCTGTATCTTCGGTCAATTGATTGTCAGGGTAATTATGTGTCTAAACTTTTGTGTTCTAAATCTAAGGTTTCTCCTGTGAAAACAGTATCACTGCCTCGTCTTGAATTATGTGGAGCTTTACTCCTAGCAAGGCTATATGATAAGGCTAGAGAAGCTCTGAATCTACGTGTACATAAGGTTTATTTGTGGAGTGACTCCACATTGGTGTTAACATGGTTGGCAGGAAGCTCATCAAGATGGAAAACCTTTGTTGGCAACCGAGTATCCATTATTCAAGATATCACATCTAACGCTCATTGGAGACATGTCCCTTCAGTGTGCAATCCAGCAGATCTTATTTCACGTGGAATGACTGCTGATTCTCTTACAATTTCTAGATTATGGTGGAATGGTCCAGAATGGCTTAATCTAGCGGAATCATTCTGGCCTACATTAACTTTGGAATTACCCAATCAGATAATTCCTGAGGTGAAAGTTTTGCATTCTTGTGCTGATCCTGCTCCTCAAGACTGGATTCAGCGATTCTCCAAATTACATAAACTTGTTCGAGTTATCGCATACTGCAAAAGATTTATTGATAATTCCAGGATGCCTAAGTCCAGTCGTCAAACATCATGTCTTACTGCAAGGGAACTGGATGCTGCATTACTGTCATGTGTTAAAATGGTCCAGCACATTCACTACTATAAGGAAATCAATGACTTAGTGAACACAAGGGAAATATCTCACAAGAGCAAATTAATGAGTCTAGTACCCTTTTTGGATAAAGATGGACTATTGCGAGTGGGTGGAAGATTGCAACAGTCTCTTTTATGTTATGATGCAACTCATCAATTCATATTACCAGTAGAACATCATTTTACTAAATTACTCTTGAAGGCCGAGCACTTAAGATTGTTACATGCTGGCCCACAGCTATTAATAGCCTCCATCCGTCAGAGATTTTGGATTCCAGCTGTTAGAAGTTTAGCACGGAAAGTAGTGCATGAATGTCTTCGCTGCCACCGACTGAAGGTCCAAGCATCAAAACAATTAATGGGAGAGTTACCTTCTTTGAGAGTGCAACCTGGAAGACCATTTAAAGGCACAGGTATCGATTATGCTGGTCCAATCCTTTTAAGGCTTGGTAATTCACGAAGCAGGACAATTATTAAGGGATATATTGCAATATTTGTATGTTTATCAACCAAGGCAGTACATTTAGAAGCCGTCACCAGTTTAACCACGGAATCCTTCCTTGCAGCCTTAAGAAGATTCATTGGACGTCGTGGCATACCTTCTCACATCATGTCTGATAATGCAACTAATTTTCGAGGTGCTGCACGACATATTAAGGAGTTGTACCAGTTACTTCAATCAAATAATTTTTCTGAGAAGATACAAGGATTTTTAGCTGGAAACCGCTATGAATGGAGTTTTATCCCTCCTTATGCACCACACTTTGGTGGGATATGGGAAGCTGCCGTGAAATCAATGAAATACCATTTAAGAAGAGTGTTAGGAGAAAACGTTGTTACATATGAGGAATTAGCCACATTATTAGCACAAATTGAGGCATGTATGAATTCCCGACCAATCTCCTACCTATCCAACCAACCTGATGATGTTAGTTATTTATCACCTGCACATTTTCTCATCGGTGAACCCTTGACCCAATTACCATCTCCTGACTACTCTGACGAAAGGGTTAGTAATCTTTCCAGGTGGCAGCAGCAACAACAACGGCTGCAGCAATTTTGGAACCGTTGGACCAAGGATTATTTACAGGACCTGCAACAGCGTCGTCGCTGGCGGCAAACCTATCCAGATTATCAACCTGGGAATGTGGTACTTTTGAAGGATGATCATCTACCACCATTAAAATGGAATTTAGGGACTATAACTGAAGTGTTTAAGGGACCTGATGGACGGGTTCGAGTTGCTCAATTAAGGACATCCAATGGCTCTGTTAAAAGGCCTATTGTTAAGCTATGTCCTTTACCTGTGACAACATAACTTATTTTGGAACCAGACGTTCCAAGGGGGCCGGTATGTTGGCGCCAAGACATTTAAATTGCGCTCACTGCCTTTTTCATTATTGTTTTGTTTTTTTTTGTCTTTTGTCAGTCAGCGGTTGCTGGGCACATTGTGGAAGTGATGGGATCTCAGTCCCTTTTTGTAACGCGTACATGTACTTACAGTCCACTATATATATATATATATATATATATATATATATATATATATATATATATATATATATATATATATATATATATATATAAGTTTGCCAGAGGAAGGCAGACGACAAACACAGAAAACAAAAAAATTATGAACACACTTACAAAGTTTCTTGATATTTCGGTGCCACTAGCACCTTGGTCGCAAGGTCGCAAGAGCAGTCTTCGCTCTTGCGACCAAGGTGCTAGTGGCACCGAAATATCAAGAAACTTTGTAAGTGTGTTCATCATTTTTTTGTTTTCTGTGTTTGTCGTCTGCCTTCCTCTGGCAAACTTTTATATATTCGTCACCTAAGTGATCCTAAGTGCATTTATATATATATATATATATATATATATATATATATATATATATATATATATATATATTTTGAATCCGGCTTTTATTTCTTCTTAGTTTTGCCTTCCTCAGCGCGAAACAACCCCAATTTCAAACAAGTTCACCCGACATGGATACTACCGTAGACACATAGCACACGTTCGCCAAATATCCTCGTCGCCAGATATTATGTTGAAGGATGCTGTCTACAAGGACACTCATATGTGAAAGACACTAGGCTTTATTAATATTAGGCCTGATTGACATACCTAAAGAAAACTGCGATCGAACACATTGCCAACCGACCGGCTCGAACATAACCTCTCGACTGCTGTACCACTACCACAGCGCGCAGGCAGCCCACATAACACACAGCGCGCAGGCTGCCAACATAACATGAACAAACCTCTCAAGTGGTTTAGATGTTGTAGATAACAGTGAGATTGGGCGATAATGTGACAGTTGTGTTAGATTCCTGGATTTCTTGATGGGTTTGATAATAGCAGTCTTCCAAGCGACCGGGAAAATGGAGTACGTTAGTGAACAGTTGTATATATCGAGCAATACCGGGAATATCGCTGGAAAAACCAATTTCAGCGTTTTGAAGCTGATTCCATCGATTCCGGCTGAATTAGATTTGATGGTATGAAAATACTTAAGCATCAACTGTGAGGTTAGATTAGGGAAGTAAAAAGTTTTGTTACCGAATTCGTTAAAATTGAACACATCGCGTTCATCGCGTCCTTATTACAAGCATGAAATTCAAGTGTTGACCTGGGATTAGTATTAGTGGACGATCCTGAAAAGTATTCAATTAATTCATCTATCGAGACATTTAGTTTTTCGTTTTCTTTTCGAGATTTAACAAGTCCTAGTCTCCGAATCTCATTCCATATAGATTTGGAGTCCCACTTTTCTAAGAAATACTGGTTATAATACTCTTCCTTAGCCCTTTTCATTTGCCTTTGAGCGTCATTTCTTAGTGTTTTATATTCCTGAAACAGTTTTCAAGATTTTGGTTTTCAGCCACAAGGCTATCAAATTTAGCATTGACATTGGAAAGTGAGTCGTTTATTAGAGCAATGGTTTTACTGTTCTCTTTGATTAAACACTCCCAAACCGACGTACATTTACGCAGTTCACTTAGTTCGTTTTTTATGGAATTTCTAAATTCACATTGATCATCTTGTATCCCCTTTACACGATTCAGTAACTCATTTAAAATTGTGCTAGAACTCACGAGTTAGGTATCACCAGGAATAAAATCAGCTCCAAAGGGTTTAACCGGCGTATCATGACCTCGGGTGAAGCGGTTTTTCGCAGTGCAGGCAGAACATGTCCAGGTCTGATTTGTATCCACGAGTAGTTGCAAATCAGCTTCATTAAGGGCTGCACAGGCAAGATGAAACACTCCAAAACAATTGTCGCAGTCCACCGTTTTCTGGGTACGCTTGGTGACAGCACCGCACTGAGAGCACACAGGCATTTTAGAAACACAGCAGACAGCAGCACTAGTGAGACTCATTGAATCCGTCAAGGCAAGGTTATGCAAGGAAAACACCACACGTCCGTTCAGCACAAGAGCTCGAGACTGACTCAGTGACTGACTGACAAGAGAGAGAGAGTGGTGACGAGGTGACGACCCGGTAGCTGGTCACGTTCAGGTGAGCTGAGCTGAGCTTGCAGCAGGTGTCGTTCACACGAGGATAGCAGCAGTGAGTAGCAGATAGGAGCGAGAGAGCCTCAAGTAGACGTTCAGGTGAGAGAGTGCCGAGTGTTTTGGAAAACGTCGCTTATATAAGGGTTTAAAAACACTTCCACTCTGAAATGTCCCTTTTTTCATCTATTTTTTACACTTTTTGACTCGAAGAACAAACTGATATAGTAATGTGTACTTTTTACAGCACTTCCACCAGGGAAGGAAGTTTAGAAATGAAACATTTCTTTTCATGGTCTCCAATTTATTTTTTCATTTACATTTATTTTCGTTTTTCAAACATGAATTTTTTAAATCTACGAGTAATAAATTATTATTTCCATGATAAAATATAACACAACAATAGTAATATCCACACTTTAATATACTACTTCTACACCGACCATGGTTTCAACATACTATGTCATTTTCAAGGTGATGGGACACACTCTCACATGTATTTATACCAGAGCGACCAGAGCCAAGGTAGGAGGAGGGGGTATATGGAAGAGGCGTGGGGGGGAGGGGAGGGTTGGGGCGGGGGGAATTAGGAGGGGGGAATTGGGAGGGGGAAAGAACAGTTTGGGTGAACATATGAAGGTCGATGACGTGAAACAGAGACAAAGTGGTGTGTGGGTGAAGGTCAGGGTTTTGTTATAGGGATGCTTAGCTTTAACAAAGGTGAGTCAGAACAGAATAAAACATCGTTGCAAAGTTCATCCGGGATATTGACAATTTCAAATTTTTCCATAAAATCCAATTTAAGCCCTTTGTCATTACAATGTAAAATATCTATGTCAAAGTGGCTAAAATGATTCCACCGGCATAAATGATTTGCAAAACAAGATTTTCCATCATTATGTATAAAACTTCTTCTATGTTCCTTCACTCTGTATTTAAAACTTCTAAAAGTCTGTCCAAAATTACAAATACCACAGTCTTCACACTTTAACTTAAACACTCCACTTTTGTCTATACGGTCATAATTGTCCTTAGAATTAAATAAAATCTTGTCAAGCGTCAAAGGGTTATAAAATGAGATGTTACAATTATTTTTGGGAACAATATTCTGTAGTTACAAGATATATTTCTAATGAAAGGTAATTTGACCCAGCGGGTAATTTTATCCGGGCCCATACATAGAGCTGTCAACAATTTGGTAGTTCTTTTGGAGCGATAGCGGTTAGGCATCTTGTCTAAGCACTTGATGTTGAAGCCATTCCTAATTGCTATGGTTTTTATTACTTTGAGTTCTTTATCAAATTTATGGATCGTCATCGGAATGTTCACTAGACGGTTGGTCATACACTTCAATGCGGCTAGCTTGTGCGAATGGTTACCCCTGCGGGTAGGGGGATGGAGAATACTCCCGCAGTATCCCTGCTTGTCGTAAGAGGCGACTAAAAGGGCGGGGAGGTGAAACCCCGAAAACAAACCCCCAGGCAGCAAAGGGATGCGTCCGGACAGTTTTGTGGGTCCACTGTCTGTGTGCGGCCATACCAGCTGGCCTGCGATCCACCCGCATGTTTGCCGTGTGCGGAGACCCGTAAGGGGGAGAAGGGGATCCTGGTGGGTGAGTTCTCTGGAACCCAGCCGGGTGTCGGAAGCCCGGTATGGGCCGGAGTTCAACACCCCACTTCGGCCCTGGATTCCCTGTAAACGGGCGGTCAAGATCTAGCCAGTCTTGATCAATCGGCTTATCGACACGTTTCGATGGCGAGTGCTGGAGTGACGGGGGTTTGTGTAGGGCGGCCAAAGGTGTATGGGTTTGGATGGCCCATGCACTGGAGGCCCCACCCGAAGCAGGCCCCCTAAACAATGGTGCTATATCCCTTGGGTAGCCCTGGCGACCACACCGGTTTGCGGTGTGGCGTCCCGAATGTGTGGCTCCGTGGTGGGTGGGGAGCCCAGGGGATGAATTCCTAATTTTCATGAAGACAATCTCACTCCCTCCAAATAAAAGATCCCGCCCGGATACGGGCGGGGGAGATAATATTTTCGTTAAGAGCATGCGCTATTTGATAGTAAAATGTGCGAAAGATGGTGAGACGCTTAAAAAGGTGTCTCCCTTCTTCATTAAACGTTCACTGTCTGCGGTTATCCCTGGGGAACCTCACTCAGTTAAAAAACTAAGAGATGGTACTCTATTGGTTGAGACTGCTAATATAAATCAGGCCGAAAAACTACTAAAAGTGAAAAAACTCCATGACATCCCGGTCACGGTAGATATCCACCGCACCCTAAATACTTCTCGGGGAGTTATAAGTCATTATGATCTCCTCTACGTTGAAGTAGATGAAATTAAGAGAGAAATGGCCCCTCAATGTGTAACGGACTGTCGTCGACTTACGACTAGGAGGCACGGCGAGATGATTAATACAACATCTGTGATCCTCACGTTCGCTCTCGATAAGCTCCCCGAGAAAGTATATTTAGGTTATAATTCGGTCCCAGTGCGGCCATTCATACCCAATCCCATGCGTTGCTTTCAATGCCAAAAGTTCGGCCACATCGCACCGCGATGTGAGGGTAAGACCACCTGCCCGCGCTGTGGCAAGGACAAGCATGAGGGTGACGTGTGTTCCTCCGATCCTTTCTGTGTAAACTGCGAGGGTTCGCATCCAGCTTACTCTCGTGATTGCCCTGTGATGAAGGATGAAACGAAAATTATGGAAATTAAGACCCTAGATAAAATCCCGTATGGTGAGGCGCGGCAGAAGTATCGGAGCCTCATGGCCCCTACCTTTTCTCGATCTTGAGCAGGTGTAGCAGCAACCCCCAAGAAAATGTGTACCATCTCCACACAGACCGAAGAAATCAAACCCACGAACAGCGTAAAAGAATCTCATGTACCGAAGAATATGCCCCAGAAAGCCACGACGAAGAAATCGGCCGAGCCGGCTAAGGCCCAAAATCCGGCAAAGACGAACGCCACCAGTTCGGGTTCTCCCGTTAAGAACCCGAACAACTCCACCCGGGCCACGCAAATCAGGCGTGGAAAATCTCAATCCCCCGGGCCATCTGGTCCGGCCCGCCAGAGCCAACCAGAATCGATGGAAGAGGATGAATATGTCTCTGAGTCGGAGGTCCGCCGGGCTAGGTCTAAGGGGAGGAGACATCGCATAAAGCGCTGATTCTCCCTCTGAACTTAATGCCCTTTTTTATTATTTGTTTATTTTTTAATTTTAAAATTATTTATTACTCACCTTTTATGGTTTTTATCTTACAGTGGAACTGTAATGGTTTTTATCGGCATAAGGAGGAGCTGGCCATTTTAACTCGCGAATTTAACCCATGTTGTGTTTGTCTCCAAGAAACGCATTTAAAAATGGCGGACAAGGGCTTTTTAAAAGGTTTTAACGTTTTTTAATTGGACGAAATCAGTGGCCAACGAGCCCATGGTGGAGTTATGGTTGCTATTCGGGAGGCCCTTTACACCTCCCGAGTGCACCTAAACACGCCGTAACAAGCGGTGGCAGTCACCGTGTACGCCCCCGAGGCGATCACGCTATGCAACGTGTACCTGCCCGAGGGTGCACCGGTCACTCAATTTTACCTGAATGCTCTTGTCCGTCAACTACCTCAGCCGTTTATTTTACTAGGAGATTTTAACGCCCACGATCCTCTTTGGGGAAGCCCAAGAAGGCAATGCAATCGTAGAGGACGGATTTTATCCTCCTTTATTTTAGATAATGACTTGGTTTTATTGAACAATGGGGAAAAAACCCGTTTTAATTCCTTTACCGGCGACTCTTCAAGCATAGATTTGTGCATTGTATCGAGCGCCCTAAGTACAAAATTTAACTTATCCGTTCATGACGATCTCTGTGGGAGCGATCACCTCCCACTTCTTATTACCAAGGAACGGCATTATAACCCTAGTTTTATACGGACAGGCCATTGGGCTATCCGGAAAGCAGACTGGCCGCTTTTCAGAAGCAGTTTTAATTTCAAATATGACGAAACACGTGATAGTGTTGACAATATTAATAATATGACTAGCAGTATAATACAGGCCGCACGCGTCAGCGTACCACGGTCTCGCGGTACTACGACGAGACCTCAAGTTCCGTGGTGGAATGATGACTGCGCGAAAGCTATCCGCCAGCGTAAAAAGGCGTTGCGGATTTTTAACAAATATCCGACGGAAACCAATCTATCCTCCTTCAGGCGCTTGCGAGCGAAGGCACGACAGGTCGTAAGAGACGCAAAAAGAGCTTCCTGGATGGAATTTGTGTCGGGTGTGAATAGCAGGACTCCACTTGCACAGGTGTGGCGTAAGGTGAAGAGTATCTCGGGCAATCACCACCAGCTGGGAATAACCTACCTTAAGGTTGGTGGCGATATTGTGACCTCAGCTCCTGAGATTGGTGAGGCTTTTGGCCTATTACTCGCCGATACAAGCAGTAATAGAAATTACAATCCCACATTTTTGGGAATTAAATTACGAGCCTCACCAATCAACTTTCGTGAGATCCGCTCTCATGAAGACTATAACCTTCCGTTCTCCCTTAGGGAGCTACAATCAGCCGTTGATGACTCCAAATTTACGGCTCCGGGATTGGATGAGGTCCACAACGCCTTTCTCCGGAATATTCCGACGACGACAATGTTAGAGGTTCTCCACACTCTCAATCATCTTTGGAGAGACGGTGCATTCCCGTCGTCCTGGCGTGAATCAGTAGTAATACCCATACCTAAGCAGGGCAAAGATCGTACTGACCCGAATGGTTATAGACTAATATCACTCACTAACTGCCTGTGCAAGTTAATGGAAAGAATGGTTAACCGACGGCTTATTTGGTGGCTAGAGCGCCGAAACCTTCTCTCCGATATTCAGTGTGGATTTCGTAGAGGCCGGTCCACGATCGATCACCTGATAAGAATAGATAACTACATCCAGGAAGCCTTTCTTCTCCGCCAGCACGTTGTCGGCGTCTTCTTTGACATAGAGAAGGCATATGACACTGTCTGGCGGCGAAAAATATTGAACACTTTGCACGAATGGGGTCTCAGGGGTAATCTACCCACTTTTATTCAGAATTTTTTATCCGATCGGGTGTTTAAAGTTAGAATCGGTCAGTACCTATCCGTAGCATACTGCCAAGATAATGGGGTTCCACAAGGGTCAGTTTTAAGCGTAACACTTTTCGCCGTGGCAATCAACGATATCGTTGATTGCATGAAGCCACTGGTGATAGGGTCTTTGTTTGTGGATGACTTCGCGATATTCTGCTGGTCATCTTATCTTACCTCTGCCGCTAGACTCACCCAACTTACGCTGAATAAATTGGAGAAGTGGACCGAAAGGAGCGGATTTAAAATCTCCTTGGAAAAATCAAATGCATTCACTTTCACCGGATTAGGGGGCAACACATCCCTCCGCCGCTACATTTAGGAGGGAAAATAATTCCATTTGTGAACTCCAACCGTTTCCTGGGACTTGTATTTGACTATCGCCTCAACTGGAGGGAACAAATTAGTGTCCTGAAAAGAAAATGTACAAATGCGTTAAATATTCTGAAATATCTAAGTCACTCATCCTGGGGAGCTGATCGCAATACGCTGATCTTACTATACCGGACGCTGATACGGTCAAAACTAGACTTCGGTTGTTTAGTGTATTCCTCCGGTCGGGAGTCATACTTGCGCCCACTGACATCGGTTCACAATGCTGGAATACGGTTAGCCACCGGGGCGTTCCGTACGAGTCCAGTGCAAAGCATCTATGCGGATGCAGGAGAACCGCCCTTGTTCCATCGGAGAAACATGCTTATGTGCGGCTATGTAGCAAAAATTTTATCTATGAGGACTCACCCTTGTTTTAACCTTGTTTTTAAACCCCGCTATTTAGAACTTTTTAACCGTCGAACCAGAGCCACTAGGCCTGCAAGCATACGATTCAACAGTTTTATATCCGAGCATCTAATCACGCTTCCTGAAGTATATCCTTCTGGCTTTCCCAATCATCCGCCATGGGAAACTCCCGCTCCTAAAATCAACATGGGACTCACTCAGCGCAAGAAAGCTCTTACCACTACTCTGGAATACCAGCGTTAGTTTTATCTATATCTTCACTGCAACCCCGGTATCGTGCCAGTTTTTACAGATGGCTCTAAGTCTGACGCTGCCTGTGCATGTGCAGTTGTCTCATCCCACCATGGAGCCATCAAGGCGAGGTTGAATCCGCTGTGTAGTGTTTACGCAGCGGAACTCCTCGCAATAAAAATGGCTCTAGGAGGGATAGAAGGGAACAGTGGCTCCTTCGTCATATGCTCGGACTCTCTTAGCGCCCTGAACTCCATTTCTAGCTTTTCTTCAATGCACCCAATCGTTCAAGATATACAAACTGCTTTGATATCCCTTAGCAGAAGAGGAATATCTGTATCATTCCTTTGGGTCCCAGGGCATGTGGGTATCCCTGGAAATGAAAGAGCCGACGCTTTGGCGAAGGAGGGACTGGACTTAGAGGAAATAACTCTGACGCTGGTACCATACGAGGACCTTAAGGCTATCTTGAGAAAGGTAGCCCTAGAAGAGTGGACAGATATATGGAGGAACGTAGAAAATAATAAACTGCGCGGGGTGAAATCGGTAGTGTCAGCGTGGCCCACATCCGTCAGGAAGAGTCACCGGGAGGAAGTCGTCATCACACGTTTGAGGATAGGGCATTGCCCTTTGACTCACTCCTTTCTCTTCACCGAGGAGAAACGACCACCTCGCTGTGATGACTGCGACTGCCCTCTCAGCGTTCGGCATATCCTGACGGAGTAGGACAAATACCGATGCTTGCGTAGCAGGCTGCAGTTAGCGGGAGACATAAAGTCGATCCTAGGCGATGACTCAGATGTTCTCAACCGTGTTTTATCATTTTTAAATGAAACTGGCCTTATAACAGTATTTTAAGGATGTAAAATTTATTTTATTTTTAATTTTGACGAAGAGTACATATTAACACTTTTATTTTAATACCAATATATGTAAAATATTTTTTTTTATAAACATGACGGGTAGTGGTGCAAAATGACCATGTTGTCGACGCACCCTATAAACCAAATACTACTACTACTTGTGCGAATGGTGGTGAGATGAATCTACAGGAATAATCACATCTGTGAAGGTATCTTTTCTGTATATACAGAGATCATGTTTACCTCTGTTAATTGAAACGTTTAAATGCAAGAAATTGATTTTGTCCCCGCTATGCTCAACAGTAAATTTTATCTTGTCATGGATGGAGTTTAAAAGATTGTTAAAATTAGTAACGTAACGTAACCGTTTAAAGATCGTTAAAATTATTAGCGTAACGAGCCCGTCCATAAACATAAAATATCATCTACATATCTAAACCAGTAGACTACCTTGGTCAATAGAGGGTGACCAGAGGTAAACAGTTTAGACTCCAAATTATCCATGAGTATTTCTGCTATAATCGGGGAGAGAGGCTATCCCATTGCAAGGCCACTATTTTGTAGGTAAAAACAACCGTGGTAAATAAAGTAATTTTGTGAGAGACACATATCTAGAAGCTTCTCCATCTCTTTATAGATCACCGGATCGCATTTGGAGTCCTTTAACAAGTTTAAGGTCAAGCTAGAAGCTTAAGTAGCAGGAATGGAGGTAAACAGATTGGTGACATCGAAGGAGATAAGTTTCGCGTTGGGAGGGGGAACTATGTTTTATTTTTATTTATTATTATTTGTTTTAATAAACAGTCCCTCCCCCCAACTATTTTCATTAAACTCCTTTAACTGGCGGTAACTCATTTGTAAATATTTTGGGAGGAATATTTTTCTTGCAATTCCGTTGTGGATTATTTCCGCCACTAGGTATGGTCCAAATTTGGTGTCTATTTTTCGAATTGCCTCTATTTGGTAAAGGGCCCTCTACAAATTCCTTCCTCTTCTGGTAAAGGACAGAATTTTGAGCCGCAATAAGTGCACTTTTCATTGACATCTGAAACAAACAAGAGAAACATTTTCGATTATTAATTTGACACGTGTATCCCTTTACAAGAAAAAGCTGCCGTATCAAACAGATTTTGACTTTGATTTTTGTTTATTTTATCTGGGCTGGATGAGGCGAGAGCGCCCCCTATTCCCCTGGCCCAGAGCCCTAAGAGTACTGAGTTTGCATCGTTTACAGTTAGTTTCAGCGTATCGTTTATTCGACTTGGCACGCCGGCCTAGCTCGGGTCCAATGAGTCTTTGGCATTGATCTGCTCCAGATAAGCTGACTTTATTTCTGCTCCGGGGTCCAAGACAAAGTGGGTAGCTGTTATTTCTGTAAAATGAAAATAGTTTAATTTCCTGCAATTAAAAGTGTAAATAGTTAGATAAATTAATAAATAAATAAGTTAAAAGTAAACAGGAGTTACATCATTATGTAAAATTGCATAAAACTTAAGAAATAATATGTTAATTATTAACAGCAAGAGTGATAAAATATAAGGGGAAAATGACGGATGACTTGTAAAATGTTAAAAGCAAGGATAAAATTTTGGATATCAATGAAACATGGATAAATAGAAAGGTTTATGAGTACGTTATTTAAATAAATAAATAGGAAAAGTGATAAAGAAAAACTTAGTGAGGGTGTAATAAATAAGAGGAATAAATAGGTGGGATGATTAATGGATGAAATAAATAACATGTGTGGGATAGGTTTGATGGACAATGGGCGAATACTTCAATACGTCGGAGGTAAAATAGGCGTAGGGTTAGTGAATAAATATGTAAATAAGGAGAGAGGTGTCGTAAGGGACTTAAAACCAATTAGTTATATCTCTGCAAAATATATTTTGTGGCCCGGGCTCGCGTGAAGTTCTGCCTCAGCTTGGGCGGGAGGTTATTGTAGGCCCTGGCGAAGGTGCCTCCAAATGACCCGGCCATCCTAGCGGTTCTCTGCCTGGGCGCCAGGAGGGCCGTTTCCGCATTTCTGGTATTGATGGTGTGGACCTCCATGCATGGGCTTATCGGTGTTTGCCTTGAGCAAGGTTTTCTGCTCGGCCTTTTTGATTTCGAGCTTAAGGACGTCTGCCTTCAACGACAAGATGGACACTCCGTCGTCGCTACCGTCTGATTTCGGGTCAATGTCCTTACCGGTTTCGTCCGCTGCCCTCTTGGCCGCCTGGAAGAGAAACCTCCCTACTCCGGCACTTTCGTGGTCTCTTACGAGACTGAACAGGGGGTCTCTTCTTTTGAGCACTTTTGAGCATGCTGTTCCAAGGACAACTGTTGTGGAGTCACTCCAGGCTCAACAGACCTCTACCACCTACACTGCGAGGGAGATACTGTCTGGCGACGGAAGATTGTAAATGAATTCTTCTGTAGATGGTCATAATCTTCCTCGTCCCCCTCTCGAGGTTCTCCAACTCGTTGATGTTCCATTTAGTGCATCCGAAGGTGTACAGCAATGTGGGAACCGCGTACATGTTCGTGGGAAGAACCTTGTTCTTACCCGACAGCTCAGAACTTCAGATTGTCCTGAGAGTCTGTCTGTACTTGGCGGTGAGTCTCTCCTTTACTGCTGCAACCTCCTGCATTCGGCTATGGGGGACACCGAGATATTCTTAGCTGTCATCGCCCTCGACGTGGCGATTGACGCTCCCGTCAACGAGATGCACGTCTTCCTTGTTCTCCGAGAATCTTCCTCTCGCCAGGTGGATAGACGCATACTTGTCCAATCTGAACTCCATCCCTATAGCCTCACTGTACTCCCGTACGGTGTCCAGGGCCACGCGAAGGTCTTTTGCGTTGGAAGCGTAGAGCTTCAGGTCCTCCATATAAAATAAATGTGTGACCTTATGCTTCTTGTCACCTGGCACACCGCACATGTATTCTTTCCCTTGTCGCAGCCTTAGCGAGATAGCTAGGAGAGAAATGCAGAACAGCAAGGGGCTCAAGCTTTCGCCTTGGAAAACGCCACGGCGGTATGATACCAACTCTGTCGAGACGGACCACTTGCCTGCGGTTAGAACGAAGCGCGTTCTCCTTTCCGTATACCGCCCAGGCCATTATGGTCGTTAGGTTGCGATTACGCTGGATGGCATCCTGGTATATGCATCTATCAATGAGCAGGTTGTCCTTACATTCCTCGATTCCACGCTTTGGACCCCTCTGCTCGTACACCTCCCACACCGGCTGGACCTGGTGGAGGATAAGGTCGCACAAGGTGGAGATGAACGCGTTGTATACAGTGTTGAGGCAGGTTATAGGGCGGTAGTTCTTAGGATTGGGCAAGTATCCCTTCTTAGGTACTAGAACCGTGAGTCTCTCAGTCAGCCACGGTAGAATTTCTTCTCTACCCGAGAGAAATGACGTGAAGATTCTGGCGAGGTGTTGGTGGGTGGATGTGAACTTCTTCCACCAGAAGTTATTCACGCTATCCATTCCTGAAGCCGAAAAATTCTTCTTGCCAGAGAAGGCCTTCTCCACGTCACCCTCTGTGACTGAAAGAGGTCCATCCACTTCATGTAAGTGGCAGTCACAAAACTTTTTAAAGAGGTCTATGGCCGGAGTGTCTCCGTTTATGGCTTCAACGTTTCATAGATACCCTTCCGGAAACGTTTTACGTTTCTGACGGGTGGTGGAGATTGGACGACAGATTGAAGAGGTTGAAAGAGACGGGACGGGTGAAGGAGGAGGGTTTAGTTCTCCCTCACGGCCTTACTCCTCTTGAGGAGCTTTTTCCGAGCCGTTATGAGCGCCCCAACTCTATCAACTGCTTGCTGATTAATGGTAGGCAGCACGATTTTATGCAGCGTGTGGCGGTAAAATCTGAGGCTGCGTGCTATTCGAAGGACTTTAGGTGTGAAAGTCCGCCCAGATGTGATACATTCTATCACACACTGAATCCTTGAAGCCTGCCGTCTCGCTAGCCTGATATTGGCCTCCAAATGTTCCAGCCGTTTAGCTGCGTTTGTCCTCCCAAGAAGTGGGCTTTTGGGAGTAGGCCTATATTTTGTTAGCGGCGTAGTCCACGCAGTTGACCCTCCAGAGGTCTGACGTCTTCGTAAGGATTTCGTCTATTAAGTCATTCAACCTGGTAAGGACGTTTGTCCGCAGAGAGATCTTCCCATGAATATCTCTCTGCCTGGCTTGTCCTACACCATAGGTGATTTCATGTAACAACCAAGTTCGGAGTTCAGAGTCGGCCTGATCTACTTTCTTCCTATTTGGCGGCGGTACCGACGGTGCAGTGGCTGTCAAAACAGCCGGTGGAGGGACTGCTTGTGTCGGGGAGTGTTCTGGCCGGTGGTGTATTTCTCTGAACACGCGGTTGTTGGGGAGTTTCATTTTTACGCAGGTGATTGGCATAGTCGCGCAATTCTGCAACGAGAGGTGGTTATGTTCAGGATGCATCTCACACCACAAAGAGTGAATCCTTGCCATATATCCCTGCGATTGGGCTCGCTGGCAGCATAGCATGCGAGGAGGTCGCCCCTTACGCCGATTCCAGTGGTTTCTTTGTAGACTGGGTAGCTCGGTGGTCTGAGCAGTGGACGCGACATCCAAAGGTCCGTGGTTCAATTCCCGGTCAAGTCGAATTTTTTCTGCTTGGAATCGGCCATCATTTCATCTTCACACCACCATTGTCTTTGTAAATTTTATGTGTTCCTATCCACTTTCTTTCTACCTTTCTGTATAAATATTTATGTGAGTATTTGCCGCTGTGCGGTCTGAGTGAATGAGTGAACGATTGTATGCCCTGAACGGGTCATTTCCTACTTGGGTTAGCGTACCCCGAAACGCCTGTTCTATATCTTTCACCACTGTCTGTGTGCTTGAGTTATTCTTTCATTTCGCCTTCTGTGTATGCCATTCTCTCTCTGCCGGTGGGTGAAAAGCTGCCCGCGCGCCATCTACTGGCCGCTCTCATGGGTCATGCCTTGGGGAGTGTTGGTTCATATAAACCCCCGCCGATTCCAGTGGTTTCTTTGTAGACTGGGTAGCTCGGTGGTCTGAGCAGTGGACGCGACATCCAAAGGTCCGTGGTTCGATTCCCGGTCCAGTCGAATTTTTTCTGCTTTGAATCGGCCATCATTTCATCTTCACACCACCACGCAGAAAGGGGGGATAGGAGGGTGAATCTGGAAAGGGAATCACTTGCAATCATGGGCCTCACATAGATTGAAAAAAAATTTATTATTTCAACTAGAAAAACACGACAGGCACAAGAAAAAAAAACGGCGATGGAGAAGAAGCACTCGGGAAAGGGAGTTAGTGGGGATGGAAAACAGAAGGACAAACGAGAATATAATACATTAAAAAAATACGATTCTTACATGAAATAGGATCCTAGGGACCTCTAAACCTGAGCAAACACAATATTTTGAATTTACGATGGGTTATGCGATCGTTGCACCAAGAGTCCCGCAACGTCGATTGAACACTTGATGGAGGGATGAATGGTCTAGCAGCAGCGAATAAGGGGGCAATGGGCGGGGGTGGAGAGGCAGTGGCTTACGTGACCGGTTTTGTCGACTGATGACGATGAGATGCTGGTTGCATACAGCTCGAGAGCTGCACAGGAGCTGGCAGCAAGCCGAATGAGCAACGTCGCGAGGATTCGCGACGGCAATCATTAATGATCGGCCGATTACTCAGGCCAACGTAATGGGTAACGATGCTTGAGGTGCGCACAGCAGCGTCAGGTCTCGACTTAGCGTCGTCTCTCTGCAGTGGCCACGTGCGTGGGCCACTGGGGCACACGCCGGAAATCCTGGGTTGTTGCGGCACGATGTCACGTATCAGGTCTAGTCAGCTGAACCGGAGCCATTTTGTCGTCGGGCGGTGTCAGCCAGATTCTCTCTCTCGGTAGCCGGCCGGTGTCAGAGTCATTCTCTCTCTCTCTCTCTCTCTCTCGGTAGCCGGCTGGGGTCCGAGTTATTCTCTCTCTAGCCGGCTGGTGTCAGAGTCCTTCTCTCTCTCTCTCTGTCCAACACCCGTCAGTCTCGTAGGTTCCCCCGGGAGAGGGGAAGGGAGGGGAGGGCAATGGTTTTTTTGTAACAGCACACTCAGGCGGGCTGACGATGCACTCGTTCTTAGCTCGGCGCGCGGGGTTCAAACACTTCGCGCACAAAGACATCGGCACTTTCACAAATTATAAACAAGTAAACAACACTCAAAAGTCAAAAAGGGGGGAGGGACAAACGAGGGTGAGTGCTTCTCACCAACGGGAAAAAAGGGGGGGAAGCGCTGCCGTTACATGGCCCCCACGACGAAATTTCGAACTTTCTCTTCTCTCGGGAAGGAACAAAAAAAACATACTTGTTTAAAAAAATGTTTACAGAAGGAGGAGGAAGAGAAATTCGGAAATTTTGTCAGTTGGACGGCAAGCTGACAAAAAAATATGATAAAATTGAAAATAAAAAAAACAAACGAAACCCAGGATTACAGGTTAAGGAGGAGAGGTCGGGATCAGGGCGGGATTATAGGTAGGGTAGCCGCTCTGAGATACGCCTCTATCTCATGCCTCAAAATAAGGCCTCAGGTTAAAAAAATTATAAATTCCGATATTCCTTCCTTCGGAATTTGTTAAGTGGCACGCATTTGGGCCAGACATTTTTGAAATTTGGAACGGGCCGGTATACAAGTGAAAAAACTTCCGGAATAGTTTGAGCTCCGTACTAGACTCACGCGGCGTTCGTAAAAGCACTTTTTGTCCCACAGAAAATGCACTCGTTTTTCCTTTCTGGTTACGAACACGCGTCCTAGCGGCACGCTTCAAACGACGGGAAGCGAATTCCAACAATAATTCAGGGGTGATTGAATCTTCCGCATTCTGGATATTCACGCCATCGGGGAACTCGATAGGAGTTTTGTGGCCAAAATGTAGTTCTTGAGGGGTAAGATGCGTGGATTCATGGGTGATTAGGTTGATCCATTTATTGATCCAGGGGATTAATTCGGGTCAGGAATTATGTTTCCTGTTACAATAAACTCTGAAGAGTCGGGATAATTCACGCATTACACGCTCGCTGGGGTTTGATTGTGGGTGACGAATGAAAGAATATATCACTCGGACATTTAATCTTTCTAGATCCTCACGCCATCGCTTACTAGTAAATTGTGTACCGTGATCCGATAGTATCCTTTTCGGTATGCCACACAAATTAAAATAATGCTTAACAAGGTGGTGGAGGCAGTTCCGTGCCGTGGGCTTGTTCAAGGGGTAAGTTTGGGTGAATTTAGAGAATACATCGAGTACAACCAAGATATACTTGTTGCCTCGTATTCCTTTCGGGAGGGGCCCATAGACATCTACAGCGTACAAATCTCTCGGTCCTTCGGGGAGTATGGGAGTGAACGGGCCGCAAAATTGCCTATTGGGAAATTTAGTACGTTGGCACAAATCACAGCTGTTTAACGCTTTTTTCACGTCATGGCGTAGGCAATGCCAAAAGTATTTGGTTAAGAATATCGCGGTGGTCTTCAGATTACCAAAGTGGCCGTTTTCGGTATGAACGGAAATAACGAGTTGCCGTCGCAACGCGTTCGGAACCCATATTTTTTGCTCCCAAATCAAAGGGTTGATTTCGCTACGCACACGACGCAACAGGATGCCATCAAAGATTTCGCAAAACAACGCGAGTCTGCCCACGCGTTCAAATTTGGAATTCGTGGGATCTAGTGTGCCTTCCAAATAGTTAATCATCGTGGCCAACTCGGGGTCAGCACGTTGAAGTTCGCGAATATTACGGAATTCTTCCGCGGGAAACGGGGTAACCATTAAATCAATTCCTAAAACTTGAAACTCGTCTGCGGGAGATGTCTCATCTTTTGACACATCGGACGGTTTCCGACTTAACCAATCAGGTACTTTATTTAGAGACCCCGGGATGTACTTGATTTCAAAATCGAATTCTTGCATATACAACGCCCAACGTGACAAGCGACTGTTACTCAGGTGGCACGTCATCAGAAACGTTAGCGCGTGGCGATCGGTAACAATTATCAATTTTTGACCGAGAACTAAGGTTCTAAATTTGCGCAACGCCCATATTATTGCAAGGGTTTCCTTTTCTGAAGTGGTGTAACAAATTTCGGGTCCCTTTAGAATACGGCTAACAAAGGCAAGAGGGGCTTCTTCACCTGTAGGTGTTTTCTGACAAAGCACGGCGCCTACGCCGCGATTACTCGCGTCTGTTTGCAAATAAATTGGTGACGAAAAATCGGGATATTGTAACACCACGGCATTAACAAAGGCCTCTTTTATTCTCGCATAGGCTTTCTGATGTAAATCGGTCCATTTCCACTTGGTGTGCTTGCGCAACAGTTCCAAAAGGGGGTCAAGTAATCGACCGTAATCCTTGGCGAACCTGGCATAATAATTAAAAAAACCCATTAATCCTTTTAATTGTTTTGGATTTTGAGGAGGGGGGAAAGATTGGATCGCTTCTAATTTTATCGGATCAGCACGAATACCTTGACGGGTCAACAAATATCCTAAAAAGGGAACTTCTAATCGACAAAATTGGGATTTTTCAAAGTTAAGGGAAAAATTCGCCGTTCGAAGTCTTTCAAATATCATCTCTAGGTGAGCTAAATGTTCCTCAAACGTTTTAGAAGTGATAAGTAGATCATCTACGTAAGCGGTAACGAAATTACGCGTGTCCGGTCCTAAGACATCGTCCAGACATCTGATAAGGGCCGCACCGCTGTTTCTTAAGCCAAAAGGTACGCGACAAAATACATACGTGCATGACCTGTAAATGAAGGCCGTGTACTTTTGGTCTTCGGGGTGGATGGGAATCTGCCAATAGGCTGACACGAAATCTGTGGTCGAAAACCATTGCGTGCCATGTAATTTATATAGGATGTCGGGGATACGGGGTGGTTCATCATGCTCGGGGATGGTTACGCTGTTCAACTTACGTGCGTCTATGCATAAACGCAAACGGCCGTCCTTTTTTTTGACTATCAATAAGGGATTCACATAGGGACTGGGGGATTTTCGTATGATGCCTTCTTTTAACATGTTATCAATCTGGCGATCGACTTCGTCTTGGTAGGCGATGGGTATGGGATATGACCTTTGGAAGAAGGGTTTCTCATCACTCAGGCAGATCCTATGGACAACCTTGTGAGCGACGGTGGGGGAGGGGCTGAATACGCGCTCGTATTTTACAAATAACACGTTCAGCTGACTGCGCTGTGCGTCGTTCAACACTTGGGAAGGGGGGCATTGGGGCCCGCTTTGAAGTTCGGTTGGAGAACTACATGCGGCTGCTATCGCTTCATTTTTTGGGGAGTGGGAGGGGGCTTCGTGGCACACAAAATTAAATATCCCTTTTGAGAAATCAAGAATTACACGGTACCTGGATATTACGTCCATGCCAAAAATTATAGGCACGATGAGGTCCGGGACAACAAGGCAAGTAACGGACAACTCCATTCCATGAACATGGCAAATTAATAAAATCTGTTTCGTTATGGGCTTCGATTTTCTGTTATTCGCACAAAGAATTTGGGATTTCCTAATAGGGAAAACTGGGAGAGTGGGGTCAAGGGACAGTAAAGTAGCGTACATGTCATGTGATATGACTGAAACTGCACTTCCTGTGTCGACTAGCACGTCTAGGATTGCGCCTTGATAATTGACTTTCATTTGGGGGGTTATTGGCTGGGATCGTGCGAATACATCTTCGTGTAATAAATCATCTGGGTCATTCCCTACGACTTGATAAGGTAGGATCCATCGAGGATCGTTGCCTCTCGTCTCTCGGTTCGGTTCCCGGGAATGCTTGGTTCCGAACCTACTTCGTTTAAAGTCGACGGAAACCATGGCGCATAATTGGGTTCAGCTGAGTGGCGTGGTGGAAAGGGGAACAAAGGTGGGGGTGAAGAATAGGGGTTGGTGAGCAGGGGAGGGATGGGTCGGTTCGCTTGTCCACGCGGTCGTGAGTCAGCAGATTCACGCGCTTGCGAGTGAGGTGAATGGGAGGAGGGAGGGTTGAAAAACACGTGGTTCTGGGCCCTCCGTTCGGGGAACGGGGTATTTAACGAGTCGTGATTATTGCGTCGGGTGGAATTTCTGCGTTGGGGGGGAGGGGGTGCTTCGCACATGTGGTTCACGCTGGGCTTCTGCTCTAGGCGATCGGACCATACGGGTGAATTCTCTGCGGAATGGTCAAACCAACCTAACAGCTGTCTTAAACGCTCAATTGACACGGGACCTGCCGAACGTATTAAATCTTGGGTGGGGATGGGGTACTGCTTAATAAGAGCGGTTAAAAGATCAGGATCATTCACGTCAAATCCGCTAAGTCTAGCTAAAGCGATCTTTCTGGTGAGGTGATCCTTCATAGTCCCATGGGTGGGGCGGTGATATTTCCCTGTCGTCACCTTCATTTTGTAGGAATATCGAGTGTCGTAATCCCAATAATTTTCTAGGAATTTTTCCTTAAATTCGGAATAAGTGAGTGGGATTGGGTCTAACGAATCACTCCACATTTTTGCTTTACCTTCTAACAAGTAAATGGCAAGGCGGGACTGGTGCTCGGGCCGAGTGTTGGTAAGACTAAAATAGTCTTCTAGATCTCTGATGAATGCTAATGGATGCTCGGATGGTCTTTCTCTAAAGACTGGCCTAGTTACCGGGACAGAAGTCAGGGCATCGATAGAAGGAACGGGTCGCTGGGTACCTAATTCGGAGATGCGCCCATTCAATTTGGCTACTTCGCCTTCAACATGGGGCATTGTCCTTTTCAAGTCCGCGATATCGTGTCCTACACTCGCCGACACCTCTGCGCGACCATTAGAAATTTCATTGCGGCATTCATTTATTTCTGCGGATTTCGCGCGGGACATTCTCTCGAGTTGTATTTTAAAGTTATCCTCAATCTTTTTGGTTTCGTGACTGACCTCGGCGCGCACAGCTGCAATGTCGGAGCTAAAGGCTTCCAATTTCGCATTAATACAGCTAATGCTCTCCTGATGGGATGCCACGAGGCCAGCGAAATTATTTGCGGTCTCGCGTTGGAACGCATTCATTTCCCCTTTCATTACATTAAAATTATCAGATATTTTCTCTTCTATTATACGAGAATTATCAGATATTTCCTTTTTTATTACACGAAAATTATCAGACATTGTGTGGACAAGAGCAAGCAAACTGTCGAGTTTGTCCGAGGAAGTGATGGGTGAGGGGGATTCTATCGCGAGGGGAGTGGCGACGGGCATATCGTCTTTTACTTCGGTCGTATTCTGCACGGAACTCGTCTCCCCTTGTACGGATAACATTTCGAAATGGGTTGACAAAGATTTAAATGGGGTCTGCTCGTCGTCTTCGGATCCATCGTCCGACCGGAGTGCGGTCGCCGTGTCTCGGTACCTCGTGAAAGGTGACTCTGAATCACTCATCATAATACAAAAGAAAACTATCGCCCTCGTTCCTATTTCTCTACACGTCCGTCTCACACCTGTAGTAAGCAAAAAGAACGATAATGAAGGCAAGAAAAAGAAAAAAAAACAATTGACAAGAAAGACTTGCCCCCTTCACGCACGATACACGAGTATTACGTAATCTCAACGATTTACACACGGTAAGGAGCGGAGGTTCTATTCCAGTCAAATTGTAACCAAATACCACGTTCAAGCAAACAAAAGTGACAGCGTAAAATGCGTGATCTCTGCCCCACGTTGGGCGCCAAAATACATGTAACGGACGAGATCGCGTACACATTAAGAGCAAAGGATATCTCAGAGTTGGAGGCGACGTAGGAACGGGTAGATTTATGGTTGGGAACGACGCAGAAAGGGGGGATAGGAGGGTGAATCTGGAAAGGGAATCACTTGCAATCATGGGCCTCACATAGATTGAAAAAAAATTTATTATTTCAACTAGAAAAACACGACAGGCACAAGAAAAAAAAAACGGCGATGGAGAAGAAGCACTCGGGAAAGGGAGTTAGTGGGGATGGAAAACAGAAGGACAAACGAGAATATAATACATTAAAAAAATACGATTCTTACATGAAATAGGATCCTAGGGACCTCTAAACCTGAGCAAACACAATATTTTGAATTTACGATGGGTTATGCGATCGTTGCACCAAGAGTCCCGCAACGTCGATTGAACACTTGATGGAGGGATGAATGGTCTAGCAGCAGCGAATAAGGGGGCAATGGGCGGGGGTGGAGAGGCAGTGGCTTACGTGACCGGTTTTGTCGACTGATGACGATGAGATGCTGGTTGCATACAGCTCGAGAGCTGCGCAGGAGCTGGCAGCAAGCCGAATGAGCAACGTCGCGAGGATTCGCGACGGCAATCATTAATGATCGGCCGATTACTCAGGCCAACGTAATGGGTAACGATGCTTGAGGTGCGCACAGCAGCGTCAGGTCTCGACTTAGCGTCGTCTCTCTGCAGTGGCCACGTGCGTGGGCCACTGGGGCACACGCCGGAAATCCTGGGTTGTTGCGGCACGATGTCACGTATCAGGTCTAGTCAGCTGAACCGGAGCCATTTTGTCGTCGGGCGGTGTCAGCCAGATTCTCTCTCTCGGTAGCCGGCCGGTGTCAGAGTCATTCTCTCTCTCTCTCTCTCTCTCGGTAGCCGGCTGGGGTCCGAGTCATTCTCTCTCTAGCCGGCTGGTGTCAGAGTCCTTCTCTCTCTCTCTCTGTCCAACACCCGTCAGTCTCGTAGGTTCCCCCGGGAGAGGGGAAGGGAGGGGGGGGCAATGGTTTTTTTGTAACAGCACACTCAGGCGGGCTGACGACGCACTCGTTCTTAGCTCGGCGCGCGGGGTTCAAACACTTCGCGCACAAAGACATCGGCACTTTCACAAATTATAAACAAGTAAACAACACTCAAAAGTCAAAAAGGGGGAGGGACAAACGAGGGTGAGTGCTTCTCACCAACGGGAAAAAAGGGGGGGAAGCGCTGCCGTTACAATATATATATATAAACAGTTTGCC
This sequence comes from Ceriagrion tenellum, assembly GCA_963169105.1. Taxonomy (NCBI): domain Eukaryota; kingdom Metazoa; phylum Arthropoda; class Insecta; order Odonata; family Coenagrionidae; genus Ceriagrion; species Ceriagrion tenellum. The sequence continues at coordinate 103,660,174 of OY720638.1, read as the reverse complement.
AGAGGAAGGCAGACGATAAGCACGGAAACAGAAAAATGAACACACAAAATTTCTTGATATTTCGGTGCCACTAGCACCAAAAACCACTAGCACCGACTAGCCGTCACGAATGGAAAAACAATTATATACATAGAGACCATGTAAAAAGACTTAAGCTGTACCACTAGCACCTTGGTCGCAAGAGCGTAGACACGTGTCGCAAGAGCGTGTCTACGCTCTTGCGACCAAGGTGCTAGTGGTACAGCTAAAGTCTTTTTACATGGTCTCTATGTATATAATTGTTTTTCCATTCGTGACGGCTGCAAGGGGATAGCTCACTCCCAGGGGATTGGAACCACCTGCTCGTGATCTTCTCTCCCCTTGCCACATCCGTCTGGTTGACGATTCTTCATGCGGCCAGAGTTCTTTGCGTCATCTCAGTTGTTGAGCATTAGATCTCGATTTCGTTGGTATGTCGTCTTGGACGAGGAGCCATGAACCACGAAAACGTTCTTAAAGTAGTTTAAAGATAGAAATATTCAAATATGAATATGTATATACATAAATTGAGTAAGAATATAAGACGATAATGGATAAGACAGGTTGAAAGAAAACATAAATAAATAAAAAATAAATAAATAAATAGTTAGAGGCGAGATAAGTGCTTGTAATTATCGATTTTGGTCCGTTAGGATCTGTTAATGTGAATTTTAGGGGCCAGGTTGTGAACATATCACTTCTTTGTATCCCCAGAAATTGAAGAAAGAGGGTAAAGATGCTTTTATTTCATTATATTTCCTCTCTTTAGCTAGCCTCGCCTGAAGGGCCTTGATACAGGCACCCCAATGGTTTACTTGCCGGATTTATCCGCGGAAGAAGAGGGTTACTTGTTTATATATGACACTTTTAGCTAAAGTGATCAAGTGGTTTGCCAACCTAACGCCGGGATTATTAAATCGTCGCATGGGTAATCCGCCGTAGATCTGATGGAGATATACCTTGTTTGTTCCAAGGAGTAGTTTCAGCGGGCGTCGCAATTTGATCCAAAGCTCCTTAGCCTTTGAGCATACAAATGCCAGGAGCCACGCGTCTGCCTCCATTCCATCGCACCATGGGCATTCACTACTTTCGCGTTTATTTATGGCACGTAAAAATCGAGCGTCAGCCCATCGTCTTAACAGTAAGCGCCACGAGACATCTACGTCTGCACCGAAGCTTGGGTGTGCACGTAGCGAGAGCCAATGAACCTTGTCGTCACTATGTGCAGCCTGGATTGGACATTGACTTCCTGAGCGTAGGTATCTCAATTCTTTGTAGACCGCCCTTTTGTGCAAAGGAAGTAATCTGGTGGTGGACATCTTTTTACTGAGGAAAGCAAATTGCGGGATAGGAGTGGGTGGCGGCCATCCGGTTGGGAAAGGTCGGCAATCCCCATCATTAGGTGAGCTTACAACTTCAACATTAAATAATATCCAAGACTTGATGAGACTATTGTTAAAGTAACCACTGATGGCACACATTTGGTTCAGCGGAGGGTAGACGAGTAAGCCAAAAGCGTGACCTATACCTTGAAAGTTCATCAGTCTCTGGGCAGCAAGCACCTTCCAAGGCTCAGATGGTGAACCTTGTAGAAGCCTCTGCAGGAACTGCATTCTAAAGGCAAGAATTTTGTCTTCTGTATCCACCAGTCCAATTCCTCCCTCAGACAATGGGGCTGTTAAGTTTGTATTTTTGACCCAATGTCTTCTGTAGTTCCAGATGAAATTGACCAGTTTTGATTGAAGATCTCTGATACACTGTTGTGTAGGCGTGTGACATTGTAAAATGTGCCACAGCCGAGGGGCAATAAACTGGTTTATGGCCAGCGTCCTTCCTCTTAAAGATAAAGGTGCAGCTCTGGGCTTCCAATTTTGCTGTGCTGTATCGAGTTTCTGGTGTAATTGTGCACGTATGAGATCACTTTCGTGCTGAGGATCGTTGGAAAGCCATACGCCTAAGAATTTTGAGCCATCGGCATTCCACCTGAAGGACAAAGGCTCATCTGATCTGTTTTTCCAAGCTCCGACCCATAGACCTTGGCTCTTTGCCGTGTTTAAATCCGCACCAGATGCTCTTGCATATCGATGGAATAGGCTGAGTGTAGTGTCGAAGTCTTCATCCTTGGAGATAAAAATGTTTAGATCATCTGCGTATGCAGCTAAGACTATTTTCGATTTTGGAGTACCTTTCAGAGATATTCCGGAGAGCCTATCTGTTGTTAGTCTAATAAATGGCTCAATAGAAAGGGAATAAAGCATTCCAGAAAGAGGACAACCTTGACGTATGCCTCTTCGAAAAGAGAAGGGAGCTGTAAATGTGTTTTAGACTCGCACCATACACAAGGCATTACTATAAATAGCTTGAACGTAACTTATAAATTGAGAGCCTAGGTCCATTTTCTCCATAATTGCAAAAAAGTATTGATGATTAACCTTGTCGAAGGCCTTGGACAGGTCTAGAGATAGAATGGCCAAGGGTATGTTTGAATTATTGCAGCTCCAAATGACATCTCTGATCAGAGAAATGGTGTCGAAGATCGATCTCCCTGGCACACAGTAGCCCTGCTCTGGTGATATTAAGGTACCGATGACAGATGAGAGCCTTGTAGCTAAGGCTTTTGCTATAATTTTATAATTGACATTTGAAATGGATAAAGGTCGCCAGTTGGCTATTTAAAGTAAATCGCCCGCTTTTTTCATTAGCGAAATGACTGAAGTAGCAGTGGTCCTCGGAAAGTGTCCTTTTGTAAAAGAGTCTTCGGCCATTCGAGTAAAAACTGGAGCCAACTGATTCCAGAATTTGGTGTAAAGTTCCACTGTGAGACCATCGAACCCAGGAGCCTTCCGTTTGTTCAAACTTCTGAGTGCCGCTGTGTAATCATCTTCAGTGAGAGGCATATTTAAAAAAGCCTTATCAATATTACTCAACGTGGGTAAATTATCAGTAATAGAGTTGATTGCCGCCATAGGAATATACTCACTTCTGTGTTGATGGTAAAAATGTTTATGAACAAATCGTCGTAACTCCGATGATTGCGAGATGATCTGACCATCGATTCGAAGCTCATTTAATGGTTTAGGCCTACAATAGTTTGCCCATTTTGCTATATGATCAGAAGCAGGGGCATCATTTTGCACGAGTGATTCCCAGCCCATTGTGGCAATGATTTTTTCACCCATCAATTTATATCGATTAGAATCATCTGAAGGTGATCTGCGTTGATGGTATAATTTTTGGAACAGAAGGGTGTAATCCTTTATGCTCCTTTTCAGTAGTTCCCATGCGGAACTAGGGTTCACAGTAGATGTAGCTTCTTCTGCCAATGCATTTAAGGTGTGCTTCATATTAAAAATAAAATCATCTTCCTCAACCAGGCTGTTAGGGAATCGCCAATAAGGAGGAGTAATAAATCTTACAGGAATCTTGAGTTGCATTATCACAGCTTTGTGATCCGAAAATGTGTTAAATAGTTGAATATTGTTAACGTCCCTAATCGAGTCCTTAGATAAATATAATCTGTCAAGCCTTGAGGAAGATCTAGGTGCTAAAATGGTGTGGTCTGGGCTGCTGGGTTTTAGTAATGCCCATACATCTGTTAGTCTGTTGACATCTATCAATGTGCGCAATGCTCCCGCAAAGCGAGGGTGTCTTTCCACTCTTCCAGATCTGTCAAAAATTGGGTTGAGGGTAGTATTAAAATCACCTGCGATGATCACTGGAGTATTTGATGTTGATTGATGTGGAGCGAGATTCTGACGATGACGATTCTGCCATCAGTGGCTTGGAGAGCCACTTCAGCATCGCGCGGCCCGTAAAAACAGATGACTCTTAAGGCTTGTCGTGAGTTTTCATTCAAGGTTAAAAACACTTCTTGAGCGTGTCCATCGAATATAACCGAATGGGATTGTACATGGTCTCTTAAATTGGCACGAATGGCAATTGCTGTCCTAGTGTGTGGAGTTCGTGGGTAGTTGAGAAAAAATTTATAACCTGGCAGTCCTAGACACGGTATTTTTTTAATATTTGTCTCTTGCATTAGACATATGTCAGGTTTGTTTTTTTTAGGAAGGCCATCATTTGCGTCCATTTATACGCGCTGCATATGGAGCGAACGTTTATTGTAGGCACCGATATTACTGACATATATTTACTTGTTTTGAAGCCAATATGTATAAATATATTTAAGGTATATGAAATAAATTAAAATAAGTAGGCCCTTAGTCAGTATTTGACAAGTTAAGGTTTTAGCAAGCATTATTTGTTTGGAAACATTTCTGTTATGCGTTTCCTCTAAGAAACGGATTACTTCGTCCGCTTTCAACGTTTTCTCTGAGTCAGCTGACATGATGATGTTAATACGGTCCTTGTCTGAATCGTCGAGGCGATGTGATGAAACTTTCCCTCATTTCTTCTCTCGGGAAATCATTTTCCTCTTAGTTGAAAATTCAGTTGATTCCTCTTCACTGTGTGGTGGACGTTTGATGGAGTGAGCGGTCTTACTTGATTGTTCACCTGCAGCCATGTCATTTTCTGAGTCATATAGGGAGTCAAGTGAGAGGTACATTTGTTGTGGACTGGAGGGTATGGTGGATACAAGAGGGAGCGTTAGGGTCGAAAGTGGAGGGGGGTGAGTGGAGGTTGACGGTTGAGAGAGAGGGATCGGTAGGGGAAGAGGAGAAGGCGGCGGGAGGGCTTGGGGGGATATCGGCGAAGGATTGGAAAGCTGAAGATTCATGGATATGGAGATGGGTGTAACGGGGCTAGCTTCTAATGTGCTGGCGGAGGTTGACTTTGGTTCTAGGACGGTGATGTCTTCAGGATGGGATGCACTTGATATTGGTGGAGGTAAGCTATTGGCTTCATGGGCTATGGGAGTTTTTTCAGAGGTGTCGTCCGGGGCTTGCGAATTTACAGCCACGGGGAGGGGAGTCAAGGTGTCACTATCTTGTTGAGGTTGAGTGGAAATATGGGGCTTGCTCCGCGGAAACAGTGGGAACTTGAGTATTAGGATCAGAAGGTGTAGATCCATTAGAATCAGGAGTAGCCTTTGAAGCTACACTGGTGGTGTTATGGGTGGGACAGTGTTTAGCAACATGCCCTTCGGCTTTGCATACGAAACACCGCGGTTCTACGAAGGATAAGTAAATGCGGTGCCACGAGTTTTCTATTTCCAATAGCACTGAGTCAGGCAAGATTGAATCTGGTCTTCTCATGACAGGCACCAATCGCCTAAAGGATAGGATGTGATCGTAACCTTCCTTCTTCGCACCTACGGGAAAGTGCTTAAATTGGCCACAAACTGTCACAGGTTTCTCAATTATGTCTATTAGTTCATGATCCGGAACTTCAGGTGGTACGTTGGAGATGATAAGTTTTTCCACTCTTGTGGCCATTGTACGAGCCTCTACGAATTGATCATTCAAGGTAATTCCTCCGATTTCGTCCATGAATTTATTGAGAGTGGGTTCGTCTTTGAAATAAATAGCTATTCTTTGATTTGCAATTTTCGATGCGTGAGTGATGTATGAGCCTCCTCCCACGGCTTCGCCAACGGCGTAAACGTAGTCTAGGAGAGAGGTATTTTCAAGGCATGGAAGAAGTATTCCCGTTTTCTTTGAGGATCCATTTTCAATAGGTGTTATCTTCTTCGGAGGCAAGGCATAACTGGAATGAAAGCTTCTTCGGGACAGTGGATGCAATGGATTTGAGTTGACTTGGAAATTTGAGACCGATGCTCTGCCAGAAGTCTTTCCTTTGGTTGCGGCGGCATAATTGACCGGGGTTTGCGTCACGGAACGCGCCTCGGGATGATTAGGGCGATCAAGGTCATTTTCGGTGTGGTGGTTGACGACAGGCGTCATTTGCAAGGTGCCGGCTACTCTCCTGAGAATTGTTGGAGAAGACGGTGGGGACGAGAGAGTTTCAGTTGATCGGTTTAACTTTTCATAGGAAGGTGTTCGGTTTAAGAACGCTGATCCCTCCCCGCGGTTATCACGGGAAGTGGAAGTTAACGGGGGAAGGCCTGGGAGGGGGGTGTGGCCCCCCAGGCCCCCGTTCAAGGCCATCGCCGCCGAAGCGGCGATGACACAGGGTTAGTGAAGCTCCGCCCTGAGAAGGTCACTAACAAAAGCGAAACGATCACCGAACCACACCCGAGCACAGAACAAGCAGTTAAGACACAAAAAATATGAAAAATCACTAAATTATCAATAATCAAGGGTTGCAAAGTAGATGAATGTGTAGTAGTAACAGTAAGGAACGATCTCACTGAAGAAAAACGGCAGAGAAGCTCCAAAAACAGACGAAAAGGCAGCCAAAGGAGAGAGCACTGACTTAGCACGTCCGCACTCTCCGAAGTCTCGTGTGTGTGTTTTATTATTATTATTATTATGTTTTTTACTTCTGTAACTTTCCCCTCCGAGTCCACGGCTAACATCGGGTTTCGTTGCCGTCATAATGGCCGAGAACTCGAGAGGGGGGGTGCAGAGTTCGTAGCCGCTTCCGATTAACCCATCGGATCAGTGGCTACGCTGCGTTCGGGTCGTGCGCACGGAGCAGACGGAGCGACCCCAAGAGGACGGCCTTCTGCATGCGGGCTGCAAGTGATTCCGCCTGTGCCACGCAAGCAGGAATACACTTGATGCTCTGTATCAGCGAGCCCTTGATTCCACCGAGCACACCTATGACTAGGACTACTAGTTTTACAGAGTGTCCCGGGTACATCTGCCGAAGTTCGAACAGCAGGTCTTGATATTTCGTCCGTTTTTCCGCCTCTTTCGCGTCCAAGTTCGTATCGGCCGGAGCCGAAAACTCGATTACGAACATGGAACGAGATTGGCGGTCGAGGAGAACGATGTCAGGCTTGTTCGCCTCCAACTGCCTGGTGGTGGGGAATGAGTAATTCCACCAGATTTTTGTTTTGTCGTTCTCCACGACGGACTCAATATCTCCAGGGGCATAGGGCAGCACATAAACTTCGTCGATGCCGTAATGATGTCGAAGGTGGAAATACAACACTCGCAGAGCTGCATTGTGCCTAGTTAAATACGCTGATTGCGCGTAATAACTGCAGCCGGAGAGAAGGTGACTCAAAGTCTCCGGCTTGGCTCGGCACGCTCTGCATCTCGTGTCCGTCACCTCCGCCTTGAATATCATTCGGCGGTACACGAGAGTGTTGATGACACCATCCTGGCACGCGAGAACGAAACCCTCTGTTTCGGACCTGAGACCCGCGGAACGAAGTTATTATTATTATTATTATTTTATTTTTCGGTAATAAAACAATTTATGAATCACAAAATTTGATCTACATTATCGGTGGCTATTGTCCGGAGCGGTTGGACAGGGATAGTTCGCTCCCAGGGGATTGAGACCTCCTGCTCGCGATCTTCTCTCCCTGCCTTTAAGTCCATGATGCCTTCTCAGTGTTTACCTTCTCAGTGTTCCTTGGGTGGTCGTGTTGATTCCTAGGACCAGCAATCCGAGTATTCCTAGCACCATCTCCGGCGTAGCGTTGTAGATTGTTTGTATCTAAAAGCAATGGTACGATACGGAAATATGAATGTTGGGTGATAATTTGGGGGCAAAGGAGATGAAAGGGTAATGAATAGGAAAAGTAAAAGTTAGGTAAATAATTAAATAATATAATCATAAAAAGGATGGGAATGACGGATTGTACATGAGTAGTGGCGGGGTTGGAAAGGCCTAGAAGTATGTGAGAGGTCATTTAAATGTTAATGCCAACTTGCCGTCCTGACTATTACAGATAACATTATTGTAGCACCAGAAAGTCTTGAATTTTTCAGCGGTGTTATGAATGATGTGGTATCTCCTCGAATTCATTACAATAGATTGTAGTTTATTTTGTACTTTATTAGTATACTGGACGTCTCTCTTTTTACCTTTGAAGAGGAGTGTTAACTCCTCATAAATTGCACTTTTCGTAGTAGTAAGGAGGAAGTTTGATAATCGGAGACCAATGTCATCAAAACGGTTGAGGGGTAAGCCGCTGTATAACTGATACAGATACAGTTTGTATCTCCCTAGTAACATGTTAATGGCTTTTGTAATTGTCTTCCATGCACTTCTTACTCTTTTGCACGTTATTGAAAGATGCCATGCGTTTCCTTCTGTATCGTCGCACCAGGGGCAATTTTTATTTGGGCGAGAACCGGTGGCAAATAAGAACCGGGAATCGGCCCATCTGTCATGTGCTAGACGCCAAGAGTTGTCAACATCTCTTCCAAGACTTGGTGAGACGCGAATTGCCGACCAGTTCACCTTATCGTGATAGTGCCCTTTAAGTGGCCAACCCTTGCCATTTAGAAGGTAGTTAGTTTCGACGTACATTTGCCTTTTATCTATGGGGAGTTGTATTTGACGATTCCTTTTTATGCTCAGAAAACAGAGGGCGGTTGCTGTATGTGGAGCGGATGATTGAGAGCTAGGCGGAACAGACAGCAGTTTGAAGGTTGTAGCGGTTTTGATCAGGCTATTGTAATAACTGTCGAGGAGGGGGAACCTCTTGAAATCTTGTACTGTTGTGAACAGTTCGAAGGTTTGACTCTTGTTTCTGTAGATTTTCAATCTTTCCTGTGCAATTACTCGCCATGGGGAATCAGTTGGTCCTTGTAGTAGTCGCTGTAAGAACAGCATTCTGAATGATAAAATTTTCCCAAGGCCACCCTCTGTAATTGGGGCTGTTAGAATGTCTCCTTTCACCCAGTGCCTTCCTTCGCCCCAAACGAAGTGCACTAGTAAACTCTGTAGTCTTCTTATGAGAGATGGACTAGGGGAATGGCATTGTAGTATGTGCCACAATTTGGGAGCGATGAATTTATTGATGGCCAAAACGCGACTCCATAGGTGTAGTGGGGCGACCCTCGGCCGCCAGTTACGAATAGCATCTTCTGTTCTCATTAGTAACTGTTGAGAGACATGTTGGGACTCAGAATTTTCGTCATTGCCAAGCCAGATGCCCAGGCATTTTCTCCCTTCGCTGGTCCATTGAAAGTTCAGGGGTTGACCGGTTCTGCCTTTCCATCTGCCGGCCCACAATCCAGTACTCTTATCAGAATTCAGTATAGCACCTGATGCTCTCGAGTAATCGTTGAAGCATGTGTTTACTTTGTCGAAGTCTTCGTCTTCCGTAATGAAGATGTTTACGTCGTCGGCATATGCGCTCACGGCTAACCTTTTTTCACGGATTCCGGGCAAGGGTATGCCTTTTAGAGTATTCATCATTAGGATGAGAAATGGCTCTAAGGATATAGAATAAAGCTGCACAGAGAGAGGACAACCTTGTCTGATGCCTTTTTGGAATGGGAAGGGGGCGGTCAGCGATTGTTTAACCCTCACCATGCACTTGGCGCTATTGTATAGTGTTCTTATGTATCCTATAAAGACGCTGCTGAATCTCATTTTCTCCATCAGGCTTAAGAGATATGTGTGATTAACACGATCAAACGCTTTATTCTGGTCTAGCGTTAGAATTGCTAGTTCGGCATTTTCGTAGTTTTTCCATCGAATTACATCTCGCCGGGGGGAAAAGGAGTCGAAAATGGAACGTCCGGGAACGCAGTAGGTCTGCTCAGGAGAAATGACGGATGCCAGTACACATGATAACTTGATGGATAGAGTTTTGGCTATGATTTTATAGTCAACATTTAATATAGAGATAGGCCGCCAGTTTTTAATGTTCAAGGCATCTCCTCCTTTACTTACGAGGGAAATAACTGATGAAGCGGTAGTCCTTGGTAAATGACCATCAGCGAAGGCCTTAGCAGCCATTTCGTTAAAGGGTCGTTTCAGCTCGGTCCAGAATTTTGCGTAGAACTCAGTTGTTAAACCGTCCGGGCCCGGTGCTTTCCTCCTGCTTAGGCTTTTAAGTGCAGTTGAGAAGTCGTTGGAGTTAAGAGGGATGTTCAGATAGTCGATCTCTTCATCGTTTAGTGTTCTTAGGTTTTCCGGCAGTCCCCTCTCTGGCGAAATGCTTTGGTTGTCTTGATGAATGACGGAAAAATGTGTTTTAAGAAAGCTTCTGAGGTCTGCTGTGTCTGTTAGTTCCACATCGTCAACATTAAGTTTAGTCAGTGTTTTGGGTCGACACTTTATCGCCTATCTCCCCAGATGATTTGTGGTGCTGCCGTCGGAGTCGGTTAACGTGTCCCATCCTAGGGTTGCCATTATTTTTCCGCCAAGAAGGTTGTTTTTTGGGTGAAAGCGGGCGCTTTATTAATTTCTCTCAGCCAATGATTGTATCTTATTGAAAAATCTTTGGCTTCCCTTTTTAATGCCTCCCATTTAGCAGTGGCGTTGTAATTTTCCGAAGATATAGTCATTGTTAGCGCTTTCACTGATGTTACATATGTTTCATCTTCCAGCAATGAGTTGTTGAACCGCCAGTATGGAGAGGTCGGAACTTTCCCCAGCACTTGAATCTGTAACATAACGCCTTTGTGATCAGAAAATCCATCGTGGAGAGCCACGTAATTGACGGCAGAAGCCTGATCGGCTGATATGTAAAACGGGTCCAGACGAGCCGATGAACGAGGCGTGGAAAAGGTATATCCTCGGTTGCTAGGGTTCAATAGGCGCCATGTATCTACGAGAGCGCTTCCATCCACTACCTTGCCTAGAGCACGCGCGTAGTGTGGGTGCCTCTCCACCTGACCCGATCTGTCCTCTTCGGGGTGCAGAGTGGTGTTAAAATCACCGCCCAAGATAATAACAGGAGAAGTGGCAAATGGCAAGCTCTTCAAGTAGTCGTGTAGTGAATCTATCGCTTGGAGGGCAACATTTGCGTTTCTTGGTCTATAAAAGCATATTAATATTATATTGGCAGTAGCAGCATTATTGAGACGAAGTTTTATAGCATTTGCGTGCCCTTGGAAGACTATATCATGTTCTGTTACGTAGTCCGACAAGAAGTTCCTGACAGCGATAGCCTTCCTGTTTGCGGTGTTGATGGTGGGCAGAGGTAAATATGATAACCTGGAAGCCCAGCTGCAGGAATCGATGCGGTGTTCGTCTCTTGGAGAAGGATGATATCTGGTTTCCACTCAGAAACATATGCCATTAGTCGGGCCCATTTGGGGTGGCCTCGTACGGATTTTACATTGAGAGATATAACCGTCAATTTATCCATTGTAGAAAAAAAAATTATGACAAGTAAATGATAAATGAAACCTCTACTTTTCAAGATGGGTAATCAAGCGGTGTATTCGAGCATGCAGCTTTTCGGACACATGCAGTTTTATGTGCGCGAGTGTTTCACACAGACCTTCTATGTCCTTTGTGTACCTTTTTGCTATTGTTACCTGCTTTGGCACATTTTGATTGTGAGTCTCTTCGAGAAGGGAAATGAGTGTATTTGCCCCGATTACACAGTGGGAAGCGTTATCACGAACGGTGATTTCGATTGTGGCTTTGTCTAAATCGTCAAGACGGTGGCTACTTAATTTTTCACCTCCTCCTTCCTTGGTGGCTTTCTTCTTCTGGGCAGGAGTTGTTGCTGGAGAAATGTCGTCAGATTGTGGCCTTTTTGGTGGGCGGTAAGGTGCTTGGTCGTCGGATTGGTCGTCGAAGAAGAACGATTCCGTGTCGAATTGATAAATGGCACTCGATGTCGACTCCGTATCTTCACTCCTCTGCACCGTTGAGGCACTCGCGTTGATTGCAATTGCTGAACAAGAGCTCTGAGGAGTACCTGAGATAACTCTTGGGGAGGGTGGCGTGGTGGCAGTAATGGAGGGTTGGGTTATTTCAGATAGAATCTGTGGGATAACTTGGAGGGGAGGGGGGAAAGGGGGAGTAGGGGTATTTGGAATCAGGTCGAAGGTTTGTGAATCATCCTTATTTTCAATGATTTGACGTGACTCCGTATTTTCTCCAACGTTGGAAGGTAGGGAAGGTTCTGGCAGTTGTATTCCACCGGTTGACTCTGATGGGATGACTTTATCGGTGGGAAGAGCCTCTGGGCGGTTAGGGAGATTGCCTGAGGCTTGCGGTCTAGAGTCGGATGCATTTCCAGTGGGATCATTATCAGGTGGTCTGTAGTGACAAAACCTCGCAACATGACCTTCCATCTTGCACTTATAGCATCGCGGTTCCTCAAAGGATTAGTAGATCCTCTGCAGGGAACCGTGTATGTCAAGCAGTAAGGAGTCTGGCAAGACAGTGTTAGGTCTTTTCATAACTGGTATTGTTCGTCGGAAGGATAGGATATGATCATACCCTTCTTTCCTAGCCCCGATTGTAAGGTGCTTAATGGGACCACTCACAATGACGGCTTGCTGGATGATGTCAACCAAATCCGAGTCTGGCACTTCAGGTGGAACATTAGATATAATGAGTCTTTCTACTCTAGTGGCCATTGTTCGGGCTTCGATGAACCGATCTTTAAGGGTGATGCCCCCAAATTCGTCCATAAACCTATTAACGAGTTCTTCACTCTTGAAATAAAAGGCAACTCGATCATTAGATATTTTGGAGGCGTGCGTAATATGCATACCGCCCTCAATCGCGTCTCCCATGGCGTACACATACACCAGAATGGAGGTATTTTCTATGCAAGATAGAATTATGCCGGTTTTCTTTGATGAGGCGTTGGCCAAGGGTGTGATCTTTTTATGTGGCAGGGCATAACTCATTTGTGGAAATCCGGGACGATGACGATTGAAAAATGCATGTTCATTGGGAGGGGCGGTTGCCGCGGCGACGGTGGCGGCCTTCCCGTTGACGGCAGCAGCGTACGTCGTCGCGGGAGCGGGGCGGTAGTCAGCTACGTTATCTCGCGCGATATCGATGGGCCGATGATTACCAGGCGTCAAGGTAAGAGTGCCGGCCACCGTTTGCAGGATGGTTGGTGAGGATGTCAGTTCGGGAGTCGGTTCGGGGGTTGGGTCAAACTTATTAGACCGGTCGGTAGAGAGTGACGAACGGATTTTTGATAAATCGCCGGACTCCGTAGCCTTACGGGAGGGGGCCGCGTGGAGGGGATAGGCCTCCCCAGCCCACCTCCAAGGCCATCGCCGCGGACGCTGGCGACGGCCCGGGGAAGGGGGGTGTGCCACGGACTTATGTACAATCAAGGCAGGCGGTATTCAATAGTTTAAAAAAAATAAGCATAAAATAACAGAAAAACGAGACATAAACCAAAAATTAGCGTAGCTCAAATAAATAATGGGTAGGTAAAACAAGGTAATAAGAAGTATGGATAGGTCTCACCGCAGGAATCCATGTAACCCTCCAAACAAAAGCACAGGTCGGCAGCGACGAGGAGCTCCGCAAAACACGTCCGCTCTCGACGAAGTGTGTGTGTGTGTTTTTATTATTATTATTATTATTATTTAAAGGGCAGTTTTTTCAGAGGGTATATTTTTCCTTCTTCACCTCTCTTTATTCATCCATTCATTAATTCATTGATTTTGTTTGAATTTCTCTTTTTATCATCATCATCGTCTCCTTGGCCTGCTTCCCACTCTGTGAGGAGAGAGCCGCGCACAGGGGAGGTCCGCCGAAGGGGCTGGTTACCGCAACCTTGGACCCCATCCTTCCGCGCATGTAGCCCCCCCACTTCGAGGGGAGAAACCGTTTGAAGTCTGCCCTTACATTCACATTTTTTTAATTACTCCTTCACCTGTTTCGTCTTGGTCTGAAGGCTGCTGGAAGTCCGCCCTTACGTTCGCATTATTAGTACACCTTCTCTTGACGCGATCTTGGACCCCGAATTCTTCCGGCGCCCGAAGTTCCCCTCTTCCTCACTCCGCCTCCCTTCTGAAGATGTCCGGTATTATGAGCGTTCCATCTTCTACCTTGCATAAAATACTACCGTGGCACCATAAGCTTTCAAATTTTTTCTCGCTTCCCGAGGCCTTGTGGTAGGTGTACTCTCTCAAGAATCTCTTTATTACCTTTCTGCCCATGAAATTCACGCATTTGGCCTCCCTCCTCTGGCCTTTCTCCACTGCCGTGAAACAGCTGTATGTGAAGTGTTTCCCCATCGTGATCAGGAAGTTGGTCAGGGTTTCCTCCCTCCACTTGTGCCGCTGTAACCTGTATGTCGCGCACGAGTACTTTATCGCTCCCTGTCAGGCGCTTCAGTGTCGGTCTCAGGAAACGCCACAGTGCTGTGGCTTCTTTGCACCCGTACGCGATGTGCCAGGACGAAGCCACCTCCTCCGGGCACCACTTGCAAATGTCCGCGTCCCTTATCCCCGCCCTTTCGAGGAAAACTCCATCGGCCCACCTGTCGTGAGCCAGCCGCCACGCCGACTCGGCCTCCCTTCCCAGCGTCGGCGACGCCCACAAGGCCGACCAAAGCATGTCCTCCCCCGTGTGAGCTTCCTTGTAGGGCCGTGTCCATTTCCCCCCTCCTCCTCATCTCCTGGTAGAGGCTCCTCTTGTCCGTCGGCAGTCTTACCTCCCTCCTCTTGATGACGCTCTGGAGCCGAAACTCCTCCCGCCCCTCCAAGGGAGGTGGCCATCCTGTGGGGAACGGTCCTCCTTCCATCCCGCACCGTATGTCGGCCTCCTTCCAGGCGGCGATTAGTGAGGCGTAGAAACCTCCCTTACCCTCCGCGTTCGTCATTGGGTGGTGCGCGACTTTCCTCCAGGGAAACTCCCTGCTGCCCACGATGTAACGTTGGAGGAACTGTAGTCGGAAAGCGAGTACTTCGCTTCTCACGTCGACGAGGTTGACTCCTCCATGAGAAAAAGGCGCCGTCAGTGTGGTGCCGTCCGTCCAGTGTTTTCCGCCTCCCCAGACGAAATCGACCAGCCTCGACTGTATCGAGCGCAGCGTAGGTTCGCTCGGCTGCGTGGCGTGGAGCGTGTGCCACAGCTTTGGCGCAATGTACTCATTCGCTTTTCGTGCCCTACCTTTAATGGAGAGCGATCTGGTGATCGCGCCCCACTTTTGGGCCGTGTCTCGTACCTTGTCGAGCAATAGTTTTTCCGTGGTGACCCTCTGCGCTCTCGCGTCGTTCTCTAACCAGACTCCGGGAAACGGTCGCCCCTGTTGGTCCACCTGTACCCCGCGACCGCATCCTCCCTTTCCCGCCATCCACCACACCACAGCCCCTGGGATTTTTCCTTGTTCAACTTCGCTCCCGAGAGAGCGCCGTACCACTCGTAGGCTTCTTCGATCCTTGGAAAATCCCCTTCGTCTTCGACGAAAATGTTGACGTCGTCGGCGTACGCCAAGACGCGGACGCGCGCCTCCGGGTTTCCCGGAATCGGGATTCCGACCGTGGTGGCTTTGATGTAACGCAGGAGGGGCTCCAACGCGAGTGCGTAGAGTTGCCCCGAGAGCGGACACCCTTGTCTGATCCCCTTCCTGAAGGGTATGGGTGGGGTGAGGGTCGACGATATTCGAACGAGGCATTGGGCGTCTTTGTAGTGTCCGTATCCTCCCGGTGAAGGTGGGACCGAAACCCATTCGTGCCATGACGGCGGAGAGGTACTCGTGACCGACGTTGTCGAAGGCCGCTCTCTGGTCCAACGAAACGATGGCCATCTCGCGGTCCTCCTCGTTGGAGGTCGCGATGAGGTCTCTGATGAGGAATATATTGTCCAGAATGGTCCTGCCGGGTACACCGAAGGCCTGCTCTGGTGAGACGACTTCCTCCATCATACTCGCGAGCTTTGTGGATAAGACTTTCGCCATGATTTTGTAATCGATTGTCGTTATCGATACGGGTCTCCAGTTTTTCAGTGCTTTCCTGTCGCCCTTTTTGTGCAGGAAAGCTACGACCGATCTCCTCACGGAGAGCGGGAGCCTGCCTCTGGCGAAAGATTCTTCCGCCATCGCCGCGAAAGGTCCCCTCAGGAGGCGCCAGAAAGTTCGGTAAAATTCTACGGTTAGGCCATCCATTCCCGGGGCCTTACTCGTCCGCAGGGCGCTCAGCGCGACGTCGTAGTCCTCAACGGCGAACTCTCCCTCGCCCCACTCTCGCATTTCCTCCGTCAGCTCGGAGAGGGTGAAAGGGGCACGGCGGAGTCCCTCGTCCACCTCCTCCTCGTTTCTTCCCTCGTCGGCCTCGTAAGCCTGTTTGAAGAAACCGTGCACGTATCTGGAGAGCTGTGCTGCGGTCGTTAGGGTTCCCTCGTCCGTGTCGAGGGCGAGGAGGCGCTGCGGAGCCTCCCTGTTGACGGCGCGCACGAGACGCGTGCCGGTAGGATTGTCGCTGGCCGCCATCTCCTCCCAGCCAATCCTTGCCAGCGACCTCTCGGCCCGTTCTTCGTACCACGCCCTCACCTCTGCTCTGGCTCTTTCCTCGCCTTCACCACCGCTCGATCCCAACACCCCCTCCTCCAGCTTGTTCAGGTCCGTGTACATTTGGCCCTTCTTCATCCTCTGATAGAGGATGGTGGCGGATTTAATGTCCATCTTCAAAGTTTCCCACCGAAAAACGCTCTCCGTGGGCTCCTCCGTGGCCGCGGATATGATCTCTTTCGCGTACGTGAGATATTCCTCGTCCTCCAGTAGCTCGTTGTTGAAGCGCCAGTACGGAGCATTTCTCTTCGCGTTGCGAATCGAAAGCTTTAAAGAGACCGCCATGTGATCCGAGAAGGTGGGGATTCTTGAAATCTGCCTAGACAGAGTGGAGAGGTTGGCGGTAACGTAAAAACGGTCCAGACGCGAGGAGACATTCGGGTCCTGTCCACTTGCGGGTCGAGCGTGCAGTTAAAATCTCCCGTGAGCAGAGTGCCCTTCTCCCGAGACGTGGGGTGTTCATCTGTCTCCGTTCTCATCGCCATTCCCTCCGCAGCCAGAACCTCGCTTGCAGTCTTCGCGTCATTTGGTACGTAGACGTTACATATCTTGTACCATTTCTCTGGAGAACCGAGAGCTATGGAGAAAACTTGCGCGAAGCCGGGATAAATAATACTGTGGCCGTGAACGTTGGCGCCGAGTGAATTCTTTACGGCAACTATCGTCCCACTGGCATTTCTCGTCCTCTGATTGATGTAATACGTATAATCTGTTCCATTAAAATAGGTGGGGATTTCGTCTAAATTTGTTTCCTGGAAGAGGGCCACGTCTGGTTTCGTCTTCTTGAGGAAGCAAAGAAGTTGTTCCCCTTTCTTTCTTCCTCTTATCGATCGCACGTTCAGCGTGATTATGTTTACGCACGTCGACATCACTTCTATGAGGAATAAGTTAAAAAATAAAGGCGAGGAGTAGCTACGACGGTAGGGGAAAAAATATACAAAAATACGAAAATGAGAAAAAGGTCTTATTATTTTTGTGACGTGAGGACGGAAAATTAAGAAGCACCAAGGTTTCTTTCAGAAAACAGACTTATAATTTCAACAAATGTACAGAACAAAGCAGATCCTTCTCCTTTCGAGCCTCGTCACTTTCTGCTCCCTTTTGCCTTGGTGGGTACGCTTCAGTCCCTGGACGACGAACTGCTGTCCGCGCCTCCTCATGTTAACGAGCCGAACCTGGCCTTCAGCTCCGGCGCGTTCTTCGAATGAGTCGAATCGGTCAACCCCGATTCGGCACAGTCTCCGCGTCATTTGGTACGTAGACGTTACGTATCTTGTACCATTTCTTTGGAGAACCGAGAGCTATGGAGTAAACTTGCGCGACGACGGTAGGGGAAAAAAATATACAAAAATACGAAAATGAGAAAAAGGTGTTATTATTTTAAAGGTACTCTAATGCTAGATTAAGATTTTCTCGTTAATGCTTTTACTAGTCTTCGGATTCGCATATCTAGCGCTTGGTCTTTGACCGCCTTTTCCTCGGCGATGTATCTTAGCGCGTTTATCAGTGGCTTTGTTTCCGGAAACAGGCTGTTAGCGATGCTAACTGGATCTTTTTGTCCTTTTGCTTCCTTCAAATAGGCGACTATTTCTAGGCTGGTTATCTGCGTGTGCTCTTTGTTTTCCTTGAAAAAGGCTTCGACGTCTCTGTATCCTTGCTCGTCGGACGGAAGTGGTATTGTCTTCTTTCTCTGTGGTGATTTTGTGTCCTCACCTCTTTCGTGCTTTTTCTTTCTTTTTCCGGTGATTATGTTTTCGTTATCTGCCTCGGTGTTGATGTTTTCAGTGTCACTGTTGATATCCTCCGTTTCAATTGCTGGCAGTTCGTAAATGCCTGATCCGTTTGGCTCTTCCGCGATGTTTTTAGTGTCCGTGGTTGCCGTTCCCGCGACGGGGTGGTCGGCCTTAGAAGTGATTTTCCCTGAGTATTTGTAATCCTGTGAGAGAAAACGAAAATATCCCCATACGTTAGTAAAACATTTATATTGATCTGGAGAAAAGTCATTCTATAAATGCAAATTGATTGATCATTTGTCTGGAATTTCAAAAGAACATTGTGCTTTTCTAAATGATTTCCCATCATTAATTCAATTCCTGTGAGAAAAAAGGAAAATATGTGCTCAGGTCTGAAAAATGATTATTACTAGTTGGATAAAAGACATTCTAGACATGGAAAAAGACATTTAAGCAACTAGAATTCTTCTTCTTCTTCAGTGTTCAACCCTGGGGTTGGTTTGCAGCAGTACGCCATTCCTCTCTTCTGTCTGCTTTTCTCTTCATTTCTGTGTATGTGGCACAAGCCATATCATTCACAATCTGCTGCATGAATGACATCCTTGGTTACCCCTGCGGGTAGGGGGATGGAGAATACTCCCGCAGTATCCCTGCTTGTCGTAAGAGGCGACTAAAAGGGCGGGGAGGTGAAACCCCGAAAACAAACCCAGAGCCAACAGGGATTGAGCCCGGACAGTCTTGTGGGTCAACTGTCTGTGCGCGGCCACACCACCTGGCCTGCGATCCACCCGCATGTTTGCCGTGTGCGGAGACCCGTAAGGAGGAGAAGGGGAACCTGGAGGGTGAGGTCTGTGGTTCCCAGCCGGGGGTCGGATGCTCGGTATGGACCAGGGGCCAATACCCCTCTTCGGCCCCGGATTCTGTGTAAACGGGCGGCCGGGAGCTAGCCACTCCCGGTCAATCGGCTTACGTGGCCCTATGCTTTACGGTGGCGAGTGCCAGGGAGGTGGGGGTCTGCGTAAGGCGGTCGGAGATGTACGGGTTTGGTGGGCCCGTGCATCGAAGATCCAACCCGAAACAGACAACCACCTCTAGGGTGCTATATCCCCTCGGGTAGCCCTGGCGACCGCACCGGTTTGCGGTGCGGCGTCCCGAATGTGTGGCTCCATGGTGGGTGGGGAGCTCGGGGGATGAATAAAGTTTAGGCATGGCGGATGATATCCTTCCACCACCTAAAAGATCCCGCCCGGAAACGGGCGGGGGAGGTAATGTTCCCGGCGCTAGTATGCGCTATTTAGTGATGAGGTGCCAGAAGGAAGGGGAGAGCCTGAAGAAGGTGTCCCCCTTCCTTATTCGAAAACTTTTATCTAGTTCAGTTCCTGGGGAACTAAAATCTGCTAAGAAACTTCGAGACGGCACACTGCTCATCGAAACGGCAACGAGGGCTCAAAGCGATAAATTATTGCTTAAAGAAAAGTTAGGTGAAATACCTGTTAAAGTGGAGGTGCACCGCACCTTGAACACCTGTCGGGGAGTGATCAGTCACTACGACCTGTTGTATGTTGAGATCGACGAGATCAAGCGGGAGATGGCCTCTCAGGGGGTCACCGATGCTCGTCGACTCACGACAAAGCGCAACGGAGAAAGAGTCAACACGACGTCTGTTGTTCTCACGTTCACGCTTGATCAGCTCCCCGACAAGGTGTTTGTCGGATATGAATCGGTGCCAGTGCGGCCATTCATACCGGCACCCATGCGATGTTTCCAGTGCCAGCGATTCGGCCACATGGCCACACGGTGCGAGGGCAAGGCCACCTGTCCCCGCTGCGGCCTGGAGAAGCATGAGGGTGCGGAATGCACAGGTGACCCACTTTGTGTCAATTGCGAGGGTGCACATCCGGTGTACTCACGTGATTGCCCAAAGATGATCGAGGAGCGCAAAGTAATGGAGATTAAGACGGTAGAAAAAATCCCGTACTTCGAGGCAAGGAAAAAGTACAGAGCACAAGTTGCTCCTACTTTTTCCAAATCATTCGCCCAAGTCGCTTCTCCTCGAACATCCAAGGTCACCATTTCCACTCAGACAGAAGAAAATGTGAGTCCAACAACTGTAGCCTCTGCACAGAAATCGGCCACGCCGGCTAAGGCCACAAATCCGGCAAAAAATACAAAAACCACCGGTCCGGGTTCTCCTAGGAAGAACCCCACCAAATCCACCGCCGGGGCCACGCAAACAAAGCGTGGTAACACACCATCCCCCGGTCCATCAGGCAAGGAAAAAATACCTCCACAGGAAGCCATGGAGGAAGATTTCTGTATCTCAGATACAGAAATCGAAATAATTAGAAAAAAGGGAAGGAAGCAGCGCCTCAAGCGCTGATCACTCCTTAGTTTAGCTTAGGACTTAAGCTGCTCCTTTTTTCTTGTTATTTTTAACTATTTTTAGGTCTTTTATTTATTTATTTATTTATATATTTTTAAATTTTATGACCTCTATCTTACAGTGGAACTGTAATGGATTTTATAGGCATAAGGAGGAGCTGGCCATTTTAATCAGAGATTTTAACCCTTCTGTTATATGTCTACAGGAGACGCATTTTAAGGCGAGGGACAGTGGAATTTTAAGGGGATACAAGGTCGAAAGGCTAGATGACCTTACTGGTCATAGAGCCCATGGCGGGGTGGCGATTGCCGTTCGGGAGGCCCTTTACACCTCTCGAGTACGGATTGACACCCCGTTTCAGGCTGTGGCCATAACCTTGTTTACCCCGCAAAATATAACGATATGCAACGTTTATATGCCGGAGGGTGCACCGGTAACTCGTTCCAACCTAGAGAGACTTGTCCAGCAGTTGCCTAGGCCATTCATATTATTGGGTGATTTTAACGCCCACGACCCCTTGTGGGGAAGCTCAAGAGGCCAAAACACAAGGAGGGGACGGATTTTAGCCAGTTTCATCCTCGATTTTAACCTTTTGCTACTTAACAACGGTGAGAAAACCCGTTTTAATGTTTTTAATGGAGAATTCTCCTGTATAGACTTAGCTATGGCAACGAGCAGTCTTTTTAACAAGTTTAATTTGACCGTGCACACAGATCTTTGTGGCAGTGATCACTTCCCCATTTTAATAAATCCTGAAGGAAGTTTTAACACTGATTTTATCCGACCGGGCAATTGGATTGTCCGTAAAGCGGACTGGCAGAATTTTAGAGACGTTTTTAATTTTAAACACAATTGTTATTGTGATCCCACACACAATGTGGAGGTTTTAACAAGGTGCTTGATCGAAGCAGCGAATTGCAGCGTCCCTCGGTCATCGGGTAATGTCCCACGGCCAGCGGTTCCTTGGTGGAACAAGGAGTGCGCCGAGGCAATTCGTCTTCGAAAACGTGCCCTTCGTATTTTTAAAAAGTACCCAACCGCAACGAACCTTTCGTCCTTTCGTCGACTGCGAGCGAAAGCCCGACGAGTCGTGAAGGAGGCAAAAAGGGTCTCCTGGATGGAATTTGTCAATAGCATTAACCACAGGACACCACTTGCACAGGCGTGGAATAAGGTGAGATGCATCTCGGGCTCCCGCAGGGATTACGGCGTCTCTTGCTTGAAAATAAATGGCCAAATCGTGAGCTCCCCTCGCGACGTAGCCGAGGCCTTTGGCGAGTCACTAGCCAATATAAGCAGTGACAGGAGTTACTCAGAAGCGTTCTTGGCCATCAAGGAACGCTTCCAGAGAACTCCTCTTTGCTTTGCTAAGACGTCCGTAATTGCGGAGTACAATGACCCGTTCTCGCTGTGGGAACTTCGGTCAGCCATCGCGGATTCCAAGGACACCTCTCCGGGACTGGACGGAATCCACAACGCCTTCCTTCGAAATCTTTCGGGGGAAGCGTTGATGGAGATCCTGAGCACCTTCAACCAGTTATGGTTCGAGGGCAGCTTCCCATCTTCCTGGAGGGAATCTGTGGTGGTTCCGATCCCTAAACAAGGAAAGGACAGAGCGGACCCGAGTAACTACAGGCCCATCTCCCTTACCAGCTGTCTCTGCAAGGTAATGGAAAGGATGGTAAACCGTCGGCTCGTTTGGTGGTTAGAGCGGCGCAACCTTCTGTCGAATATCCAGTGTGGTTTCCGGCGAGGTCGTTCAACCATCGATCACCTCGTTCGGAGTGACAATTTCATCCAGGAGGCCTTTCTTCTGCGCCAGCACGTCATCGCGGTCTTCTTTGACCTGGAGAAGGCATATGACAGGGTCTGGCGTCAGAAGATTTTAATCACGTTGCATGGTTGGGGTTTTAGGGGAAATCTTCCCATTTTTATTAAAAAATTTTTATCGGACCGAGTTTTTAGAATCAGAGTAGGTAAACACCTTTCCGAACACTATATGCAGGAAAATGGAGTGCCACAAGGATCAGTCCTTAGTGTGACATTGTTCGCTATTGCGATCAATGACGCTATCGACTGCATCACGGGACCTGTCATGGGCTCACTGTTTGTGGATGACCTGGCTATTCTCTGCCGGTCATCCAAACTAGTTACCGCGTCCAGACAGATACAACTCTGTCTTAATAAACTGGACGGCTGGTCCCAAAAGAACGGCTTCCGCTTCTCAGCGGAAAAGACAAAATGCGTACATTTTCACCGTTGCAGGGGCAACCACATACCACCAGAGTTGCGTCTCGGTGGTAGGGTTTTACCATACGCTGATTCGGTTCGTTTTCTCGGGATGGTGTTCGATTCCAAGCTTAATTGGAAGGAACACATCCGAACTCTTAAAGAAAAATGTTTTAACGTTTTAAATATTTTACGTGTTTTATCGCACACTACATGGGGCGCCGACAGGACCACCATGCTTTCATTTTACAGGGCAATGGTGCGTTCCAAGTTGGACTATGGATGTTTCGTCTACTCCTCGGGCCGCACAAGCTACCTGAAACCGCTGGCAACGGTTCACAACGCGGGGCTACGTTTGGCGACCGGAGCGTTCAGGACGTCTCCCGTCCTAAGCGTATACTCGGATGCCGGAGAGCCCCCGCTGGATACCCGGAGGAACATCCTAATGGCTAACTACGTGGCAAAAATTTTATCTATGAGGACTCATCCGTGTTTCAATGTAATTTTTAACCCCAGGTTTTTAAACATTTTTAACAGGCGGATAAGGGCCACCAGACCCCTGAGCGTCCGTTTTAAAAATTTTATGGAAGGAACAAATGTGAGACTTCCAGAAGTGTACGGCCATGGATATTCCGGTCACCCACCATGGCGAGTGCCCTTTCCGAAGTGTAGTTTTACCCTACGAACTGGCCAGAAAGGTTCCACGACCCCTATGGAGTACCAACAACTTTTTAGGGAAGAGCTGTGCCGCCACTCCGATTTCACTCCCGTGTTTACGGATGGTTCGAAATCCGAGTCGGCATGCGCATGCGCGGTGGTCTCGTCCCACCATGGAGTCATCGGGGCGATGCTAAGCCCGCTGTGCAGCATCTACACGGCGGAGCTTTTCGCCATAAAGATGGCTCTTGGTGGTATTAGGGGCAATTGTGGCGCATACATGGTCTGTAGTGACTCTATGAGTGCGCTGCAGGCCGTTTCCGGCTATTCCCCGATGCACCCACTTGTCCAGGAGATTCAGAGCCATCTTTTATCCCCTTCTATGAAGGGAATCGCTATCCGTTTTCTGTGGGTACCTGGACACGTGGGAATAGCCGGTAACGAGATGGCCGACTCGGCAGCAAAGAAGGCTCTTCAAGACGAACACATATCGTCAGTGTTGGTACCGTACCAAGACTTGAAGGCTACGCTGAGAAACGTAGCCTTCGGTCAGTGGAAGGAAACCTGGCATTCCCTGACACAGAATAAGTTGCGCACCATAAAGCCGGTAGTATCAGTGTGGCCCACATCAGTCGGGAGGACTCGCAGGGAAGAGGTCGCAATCACACGGTTGAGGATAGGGCACTGTGCCCTCACTCACTCTTACCTCTTCACCGAAGAGAAGATCCCTCCCTACTGTGAGGATTGCGACTCTCCCTTAACTGTGAGACACCTTCTGACGGTGTGTGATAGATACCGTGCTCTGCGCATCCGGCTGAACATCAGGGGAGACCTAGGACACGTCCTAGGAGACGATCCTGATTGTGTCAGTCGGATAATGTTATTTTTAAAAGAGTCCGGGCTTTTTAACTGTTTGTGACCAACCGTTATGTGGTGTTTTATCTCACGCCCATTTTAATGTGAGCTGCGTCGCTTTTATTTATTTATGTATTTATTTATATATTTAACTATTTATTTAAATAACATGACTTGGTGATTTTAGGCTGACGTGGTGCGAATGACCTCAGTCGTCGAAGCACCCTAACCCTTTCGCTGCTGTGAACGTAGTAGCTACGTTCGCCCGGTAGACTGCTATGAACGTAGCTCCTACGTTCCGTTGGCAAGTGGTTGTTCCTACCCACGCTACTGAATTTTCTCTTCTTCTGCGAATGCCATTCACCAAGTTCATTGATATACATTGTACTAATCCCATCCCGGGAGGTTGAGTGACTATTGAGTTGTAGGTACAACGAGAGGCATACTTTCTGTGCCGACGTAGGTTAGCGTTCACGTTTTCGCCGCACAGGAGCTGGAACGACTCTGCGGTTTGACCGCAGCGAAAGGGCTAATCACCCAAATACTACTACTACGACATCCTTGGTCGTCCCCGGCGATTCCTTCCCTCTATAGCTCCTTCTGCTATTGTTAAATTGATGTTGTCGTGTCTTAGAATGTGCCCTACGAGTTTGTCTCTTCTTGTTTGGATATGCCTCCACAGGGATCTGGTTTCTTGAACTCTTTTCAGTACCTCTTCATTCGTGACTCTATCTTTCCAGCTGAACTTAAACATCCTTCTGATTTTCTCTGAGTATTTCAAATCCTGTCAGAGAAAACTAACATATGCCCATACATTAGCAAAGCAATTATTTTATCTGGAGAAAAGTCAGTCTATGAATGCAAGTTGATTGATTATATATCTGATATTTCAAAAGATCATTGGGCTTTTCTAAATGATTTCCCATCATTATTCAATTCCTGGGAGAAAATACGAATATATGCGCTCACGTCTGAAAAATGATTATTATTTGTGGGAGAAAATGCATTCTAGACATGCAACAGTTAATTTTAGGAACTGGATATATGTAATTATATTTTGGCTTATCGAAGTGATATTTCCTGAGTATTTGTAATCCTGTGAGAGAAGACGAAAATATGCCCTTACGTTAGCAAAACTTTTATTTTAATCTGAAGAAAAGTCATTCCATGAATGCAAATTGATTAATCATATATCTTGAATTTCAAAAGAAAATTGAGCTTTTCTATATGATTTCCCATCATTAATTTAATTCCTGTGAGAAAAAAGGAAAATATGCCCATACATTAGAAAAGAATGTATTTTATCTGGAGAAAAGTCAATCTATAAATGCAGGTTGATTGATTATATATCTGGTATTTCAAATGATCATTGGGCTTTTCTAAATGATTTTCCATCATTATTCAATTCCTGGGAGAAAAAAACGAATATATGCGCTCATGCCTGAAAAATGGTTATTATTTGTAGGAGAAAATGCATACTAGACATGCAACAATTAATTTTAGGAACTGGATATATGTAATTATATTTTGGCTTATCGAAGTGATATTTCCTGAGTATTTGTAATCCTGTGGTAGAAAACGAAACGTGTGAAAAATGATATTATTTTTTGGAGAAAAGACATTCTAGACATACAAAAGTGATTTTAGCAACTGGAGAGAAATAAAAATATTTCTCTTTTCGAAGTGATTTTCACTTAGTATTTTTAATCCTGTGAGAGAAAACGAAAATATGCCCATACGTTAGCAAATGATTTATTTTAATCTGGAGAAAAGTTATTCTTTAAATGCAAAATGATTGATTATATGTCTGGTAATTTAATATAACATTCAGCTTTTCTAAATGATTTCCCATTTATTATTCAATTACTGTGAGAAAAGACGAATATATGCGCTCACGTGTGACAAATGATTATTATTTGTTGGAGAAAAGACATTCTAGACATGCAAGAGTGATTTTAGCAACTGGAATTAAATTACAATAATTGACTTTTCGAAGTGATTTTCTCTGAGTATTTTTAATTCTGTGAGAGAAAACGAAAATATGCCCATACGTTAGCATAACATATGTTTTAATCTGGAAAAAAGTCATTCTATAAATGCAAATTGATTGATAATGATATCGGGAATTTCCCAGGCACATTGTCCTTTTCTAAATGATATGGAAAAATTGATTAGGCAACTGCATAAAAAAACAATATTTCGCGTTTCGAAGTGATTTTCCCAGTGCATTTGAAATCCTGTGAGAGAAAATGAAAATATGCACAGATGTTAGCAAAACATTGATTTTGATCTGGAAAAAAGTCATTCTATAAATGCCAATTGATTGATTCTATATCTGGAAACTCAAAATGGCCAATCGGCTTTTCCATATGATTTCCCTCGGTGACTCCACTAGATCATATTAACATTCGGAGGTCAATGACCTCATCATAGGTCTATAACCTCAGAACCATAAAAAGGTCAATGACCCATTCTGCGGTCAATGACGACACCAATAGTCACAGACCTGCCACAAAGGTCAATGATCCTTTCAGATATCAATGACTCCCCGAGAGATCAACGACCTCACTAGAAGTCAATAACCACTCCAGGTGTCAACAGCCACACCAGAGGTCAATGACCCGCAACGGAGATCCATTTCCCCTTCACAGTTCAATGACACCACTAGAGGTCAGAGATCCAATCAGAGGTCACTCAACCCAACCAGAATTATGTAAACCCAGAAGAGATCCCCCCGCAACCCCGCAACCCTGCAAGAGGTGAATGCCCCGTACAAAAGAGATCACTTCAGAGGTCAATGACCCAACATGTATCAATGACTCCCTAAAGAGGTCAATGACCCTTTCAGAGGTCAATTACCCCTAATAGGCCACCGACGTGCAAGAGGTCATATACCGAACCAAGGACAACGATCGTGCCAGCGGTCTAGTATTTCAAAATCTTTGAGAGAAACAATTGTATTTGCTTACATTATAAAACGGTTTATTTAATTCACGACAAAAATCATTCTAAAAATGCAATTTTTCTGTTAAGATAACTGGATTTAAATAACTGCGTTTGGCGTTTTTGAATGATATTCTATCTTTAATGCATATCCTTTAAAAGATCACGAATAAATGCGGTCACCTCTGAAAAAAGAGTATAATTTGTTGAAGAAACACATACTAGACATGCAATAATTGATTGTAGCAACTGCAATTAAATATGAATATATTGCGTTTCGAAGTATTTTCTCGAAGTTTCGAAGTAACTCAACTGCTTTGAGAGAAACAATAGTATTGTCTTATGTTATAAAACCTTTTATTTAATTCTGCAGGAAAAAAGTTCTATAAATGCAAATTTTATTCATTTTATTACGAGAACAGGATATCAAAACAACATTGGGATCATCTAACTAATTTTAAAACCCAGTGTAATTCCTTTGAGAGAAAACGAATATATGCGCTCCATTCTAAAAAATATGTTGGCCTAAAGACATTCTTGACATGTAAATATTGATATTAGCAACTGAAATTTTTGAAAGTGATTTTCACAGAGTATTTCAAATACTGTGAGAGAAAAAATAGTATTAGCTTACGTTAGGAAAACACTCCTTTCACTGTGGAGAAACCTCATTCTATAAATGGAAATATATTTACTACGATAACTAGATATAAATAACTACATTGAGCTTTTCTAAATCATTTTGCATCTTTAATGCAAATCCTTTGTAGGAGATGAATAACAAAACTCGCCTCTAAAATATTTGTAGGACAGAAGAGATTCTAGACATACAAAAGTACATTGTAGCGACTGGAATTAAATAAGAATATTTGGGGTTTCGAATTGATTTTCACTGAGTATTTGAAATCCTGTAAGGGAAACAATAGTGTTTGCTTACGTTTTTAAAACATTAATTTAATTCTGAAGAAAAGTAATTCTATAAATGCAAATATAATTAAAACATTAACTGGATTTAAATAACTACAAGGAAATTTTCTAAACCATTTTCCATCTTTAATGCAAATCCTTTGAGAGAAAACAAATAACAAAGCTCACTTCTGAAATATTTGTTGGAGAGAAGAGATTCTGGTCATGTATAAGTTGACTGTAGCGACTGGAATTAAATAGCAATATTTGGCGTTAAAAATTGATTTTCACTGAGTATTTGAAATCCTGTGAGGGAAAAAATTGTATTTGCTTACGTTATAAAAACATTAATTTAATTCTGGAGAAAAGCCATTCTATAAATGCAAATATATTTATTACATTTACTGGATTTAAATTACTACATGCGTTTTTGAAATAATTTTCCATCTTTAATGCAAGTCCTTTGAGTTAAAACAAATTAAAAATCTCGCGTCTGAAAATTTGTAGGTGAGAAGAGATTCTAGACATGCAAAAGTTGATTGTATCAACTGGAATAAAATAAGAATATTTTGCGTTTCGAAGTTATTTTCATTGAGTATTACAAATCCTGTGAGAGAAACAATAGTATTTGCTTACGTAAGGAAAAAACACCTTTAATCCTGGATAAAATTCATTCTAAAAATGCAAATATATTTATAATGTGAATTGGATTTAAATAAGCTCGCCACCGGGTAAGATTTTTATAGACAGCCGACGTTTCGGGTTCCGACTCGTCACCCATTCTCAAGGCTAAATTTAAATAACTTTCTAATAATAATTTTCTAAACCATTTTCCATCTTTAATGCAAATCCTTTGAAGGAAACAAATAACAAAGCTCACGTCTGAAATATTTGTAGGTGAGAAGAGATTCTAGACATGCAAAAGTTGATTGTATCAACTGGAAATAAATAAGAATATTTTGCGTTTCGAAGTGATTTTCACTGAGTATTTCAAATCCTGTGAGAGAAACAGTAGTATTTACTGACATTATAAAATCATTTATTTAATTTCCCTAAAGACATTCTTGACGCGTAAATATTGATGTTAGCAACAGAAATTAAATAAGAATATTTTGCGTTTCGAAGTGATTTTCATTGAGTATTTCAAATCCTGTGAGAGAAACAATAGTATTTGCTTACGTAAGAAAAACACTACTTTAATCCTGGATAAAATTCATTCTATAAATGCAAATATATTTATAACGATATTTGAATTTAAATTCCTACATTGAGCTTTTCTAAATCATTTTCCATCTTTAATGCAAATCCTTAGAGAGAAAACTAATTACAAAGCTCGCGTCTATAATATTTGTTGGAGAGAAGAGATTCTAGACATGCAAAAGTTGATTGTATCAACTGGAATTAAATGAGAATTTCGGCGTTTCGAAGTATTATAACTGAGTATTTCAAATCCTTGGAGAGAAACAAAAGCGTTTACTTACGTTATGAAAACATTTATTTAATTTTGGATAAA
The DNA here is from genome assembly GCA_963169105.1 of Ceriagrion tenellum. Classification (NCBI taxonomy): domain Eukaryota; kingdom Metazoa; phylum Arthropoda; class Insecta; order Odonata; family Coenagrionidae; genus Ceriagrion; species Ceriagrion tenellum. The sequence goes on along the minus strand of OY720638.1, from coordinate 103,630,661 downwards.
GTTCATTATATAAATGCTATTATATTTATTACGATAACAAAATTTAAATAACTACTTTGAAATGTTGTTTATCATTTTCCATATTAAATTCAATCCTTTGAGAGAAAACAAATAACAAAGCCTTCGTCTGAAATATTTGTTGGAGAGAAGAGATTCTAGACATGCAAAAGTTGATTGTAGCGACTGGAATTAAAAAAGAAATTTTTAGCGTTTCGAAGTGATTTTCTCTGAGTACTAGAAATTCTGTGAGAGGTAGGATAGTATTTGTTTAGGTTATAAAAACTTTTATTTAATTCAGGAGAAATGTCATTCTATAAATGCAAATATATTTATTACATTAACTTGATTTAAATACTACATTGTGTTTCCTCAATCATTTTCCATCTTTAATGCAATTACTTTCAGAGTTAACCAATTACAAAGCTCGCCTCAGAAATATTTGTTGGAGAGAAGAGAATCTAGACATGCAAAAATTGATTGAAGCAACTAGAATTAAATAAGAATATTTGGCGTTTCGAAGTCATTTTCACTGAGTATTTCAAATCCTGTGAGAGATGCATTAGTATTTTCTAACGCTATAAAAAAATTAATTTTATTCTGGATAAAATTCATTCTATCAATGCAAATATATTTATAACTATAACTGGATTTAAATAACTACATTGAGCTTCTATAAATCATTTTCCATCTTTAATGCAATTCTTCTGAGAGAAAACAAATTACTGAGCTCGCGTCTGAAATATTTGGTGGAGAGAAGGGATTCTAGACATGCAAAAGTAGGTTGTATCAACTGGAAAAAAATAAGAATATTTTTCTTTTCCAAGTGATTTTCACTGAGTATTTCAAATCCTGTGAGAGAAACAATAGTATATCCTTACGTTATGAAAATATTTATTTAATTCTAGAGAAAATTCATTCTATAAATGCAATTAAATTTTTTACTATAACTGAATTTAAATAACTACATTGAGCTTTTATAAATGATTTTCCATCATAAATGCAAATTCTTTGAAAGAAAACAAATAACAAAGGTCACGACTGAAATATTATTTGGAGAGAAAAGATTCTAGACATGCAAAAGTTGATTATAGCAACTGGAATAAAATAAGAATATTTGGCGTGTCGATGTGATTTTCACTTCGTATTTCAAATCCTGTAGGAGAAACAATAGTATTTCCTTACGGTTTAAAAACATTTATTTAATTTTGGATAAAATTCTTTCTATAAATGCAATTATATTTATTACGATGACTGAATTTTTAATAACTACATTGAACTTTTTAAACTCATTTTCCATCTTGACTGCAAATTATTTGAGAGAAAACAAATAACAAAGCTCACGTCTGAAATATTTGTTGGAGAGAAGAGATTCTAGACATGCAAAATTTGATTGTAGCAACTGGAATAAAATAAGAATATTTGGCGTTTTGAAGAGATTTTCACTGAGTATTTCAAAACCTGTGAGGGAACAATAGTATTTGCTTACGTTATAAAAAAATTAATTTTATTCTGGAGAAAATTCATTCTATAAGTGCAAATATATTTATTACGACAAATGGTTTTATATAACTACATCGAGCTTTTCTAAATTATTTTCCATTTAGATTGCTATTCCTTTGATAGAAAACCAATTACAAAGCTCACGTCTGAAATATTTGTTGGAGAGCTGAGATTCTGGACATGCAAAAATTGATTGTAGCAACTGGAATAAATAAGAATATTTAGCGTTTCGAAGTGGTTTTCACTGAGTATTTCAAACCCTGTGAGAGAAACAATAGTATTTGCTTACGTTATGAAAACATTAATTTAATTCTGGCGAAAAGTCATTCTATAAATGCAAATTAATTTATTACGATAACTGGATTTAAATAACTACATTGAGGTTTTCTAAATCATTTTCCATCTTTAATGCAAATTCTTGGAGAGAAAACAAATAACAAAGCTCACGTCTGAAATATTTGTAGGTGAGAAGAGATTCTAGACATGCAAAAGTTGATTGTATCAACTGGAAATAAATAAGAATATTTTGCGTTTCGAAGTGATTTTCACAGAGTATTTCAAATCCTGTGAGAGAAACAGTAGTATTTACTGACGTTATAAAATCATTTATTTAATTGGCCTAAAGACATTCTTGACGCGTAAATATTGATGTTAGCAACAGAAATTAAATAAGAATATTTTGCGTTTCGAAGGTATTTTCATTGAGTATTTCAAATCCTGTGAGAGAAACAATAGTATTTGCTTACGTAAGAAAAACACTACTTTAATCCTGGATAAAATTCATTCTCTAAATGCAAATATATTTATAACGATATTTGAATTTAAATTACTACATTGAGCTTTTCTAAATCATTTTTCATCTTTAATGCAAATCCTTAGAGAGAAAACCAATTACAAAGCTCGCGTCTATAATATTTGTTGGAGAGAAGAGATTCTAGACATGCAAAAGTTGAATATAGCGACTGGAATAAATAAGAATATTTGCATTTCGAAGTGATTTTCACTGAGTACTTCAAATCCTGGGAGAGAAATAATAGTATTTGCTTACGTTATGAAAACATTTATTTAATTATGGAGAAAATTAATTCTATAAATGCAAATATATTTATGACGATAACTGGATTTAAATAACTACATTGAGCTTTTCTAAATCATTTTCCATCTTTACTGCAAATCCTTTGAAAGAAAACAAATAACAAATCTCACGTCTGAAATATTTGTTGGTGAGAAGAGATTCTAGACCTACAAAAGTACATTGTAGCGACTGGAATTTAATTCTTGCGAAAATTCATTCTATAAATGCAAATTAATTTATTATATATCTGGATATTCAAAAGAAGAATCGGCTTTTTTAAATGATTTCCCATTAAATGTTCAATTACTGTGAGTAAAAAGGAATATATGCGCTCACGTGTGAAAAATGATAATTTTTTGTTGTAGTAAAGGCATTCTAGACAGGCAAAAGTGATTTTAGCAACTGGAATTTTATTACATTATTTGGCTTTTCGAAGTGATTTTCTCTGAATACTTCTAATCCTGAGAGAGAAAACGAAAATATGTCTATAAAAGAGCAAAAGATTTATTTTAATCTGGAGAAAAGTTATTCTATAAATGAAAATTTATTGATTATATCTGGAAATTCAAAAGAACATTCAGCTTTTCTAAACGATTTTACATTAATTATTCAATTCCTTTGAAAAAAAGACGAATATATGCGCTCACGTGTGAAAAATGATTATTATTTGTTTGCGGAATAGACATTCTAGACATGCAAAAGTAATTTTAGCGTATAGAATTAAATAACAATAATTGGCCTTTCGAAGTGATTTTTCTGAGTATTTTTAATCCTGTGAGAGAAAACAAATATATGCCCATACGTTTGCAAAACCTTTATTTTACTCTGGAGAATAGTCATTCTATAAATGCAAATTGATTGATAATGGTATATGGAATTTCCCAGGCACATTGCCCTTTTCTATATGATATTCCACTTTTAACCTAATTCCTTCCTGAGAAAACGAATAAATGCGCACATGTCTGAAAAATGACGATTATTTGTTGGAAAAGATACATTCTAGACATGCAAAATTTATTTGTAGCAACTGGAATTTAATAGGAATATTTGGCGTTTTGACGTATTTGGTTACATCGGTTTCTACAGTTACTTACTAAGATTATTTTAAAGTTTGATGTTTCCCCGTGAACGTATTCTGTGGCAGTGAAACGTAATAGTATTTACTTCATAAAGTCGAGCCTTGTACGAACAATTTGAGAATGTAAAATAAATGTTTATTATTTACGGAAGACTATTTTCCTAATGATGTATTTGAAGGATAATAAATTAAACATTTCAAAAGGTATTTTAATGCTAGAAAATACATATATATTATGAACAACAATAATTGAGCATTATTCAACAACAGTAGTAAACAACAAAAGGCTAATGATCGAAAATTATTTTTCTTTGATAGTTATGGAATAATGACGTATAGTTTTACTTCTGATTTTTTTTTAATATTTGACGTGAACGAAAATTGCAATGGCCATTTAAGAGTAGACGGAGAATACAATATTAGAGGCAGCGTGATGAATTGGGTGAACTTAATGTTGATATTTCGCATATTTTCGCGTTGCACTCTTCTTGAGGACAACCGATTTGCCGGCCTTCCAGCGGCTTCATCGGGTCGTAATGAACAAGAGCATTGTCTGCAATAATATATACGTCTCTGATCGGTTTTATGTCCGTTGAGATCTAGTCCGGAGTGATCTGATTGTCTGTGGAGTCGAACGGCACTTGATAGTTGAAAATCCGTTTAAAAGAAGTAGAGACCTAGAAATATCCAGCTTTCTTGTTGACGTTATTTTGAGTAAAATGTTCTTTATTATTCTAGTTGTAAATATATAAGCATTGCTAGAATAATATTTAAAAAAATAATAATTTGCCAGACGTAGGCGCCAATTTCCGTTTTCTGTCACAGGATTTGGATAACACAGTGAAAATCACTTCGAAAAGACAACATTAAGTTCCAGATATCATCATCAATTAGGCATTACTAGAAATACATTTCTCCCTTAAATAATAATCGAGACCCCACAAGAGGACAATGACCCCTACAGATGGTAATGACTCCACCTGAGGTCAATGGCAACACATGAGGTCAATGACCCCACCATAGGTCAATGTTCCTACCAGAAGTCAATTACCTCACAAGATGTCAATAACCCCATCAGAGGTCAATGAGAACACCATGGGTGAATGGTCCCACAAGAGGTCAATGACCCCTCCAAATGACTACGACCCCACCTGAGGCCAAAGACCACTGAAGAGGTCAATGACCCTGAAAGAGGTCAATGACCCAATTAGAGGTAAATTACTATCATAATCAATGACCACTGAAGAAGTTAATGACCCCCTGCAGAGGTCAATTACCTCATTAGAGGTCAATGGCCCCTAAATACATTAAAGACCCATCATAGGACAACGATATCGTCACAGGTCAATGACTTCCCGGTGGTCTTTGACCCAAAAAATTTGATTGATCCCACGAGAGGTCAATGACCCCAAAAGAGGTCGATGACCCCACAAGAGGTCGGTGACGCCACTATATCATATTAACATACGGAGGTCATTGACCTCACCATAGGTCAATAACCCCAGAACCAAAAAAAGGTCAATGACCCATTCTGTGGTCAATGACGACACCAATAGTCACAGACACGCAACAAAGGTCAATGTTCCCTTCAGATATCAATGACGCTACGAGAGATCAACGCCCTCACTAGAAGTCAATAACCACTCCAGGTGTCAATAGCCACACCGGAGGTCGATGACCCACAACGGAGATCCATGGCCCCTTTACAGTTCAATGACACCGGTAGAGGTCAATGATCCAATCAGAGGTAGGTCAACCCAACCAGAATTGTATAAACCCAGCAGAGATCAATAAACACGCAAGAGGTGAATGACCCGTACAAGGTCAATGACCCAACATAAATCAATGACTCCCTAAAGATGTCAATGACCCTTTCAGAGGTCAATTACCCCTAATAGGCCACCGACGTCGCAAGAGGTCAATTACTGAACCAAGGACAACGATCGCGCCAGCGGTCTAGTATTTCAAATCCTTTGAGAGAAATAATTGTATTTGCTTACGTTATAAAACCTTTTATTTAATTCTGCAGGAAAGGCGTTCTATAAATGCAAATTATACTTAATTACGATAACTGCATTTCAAAACAACATTGGGATCTTCTAACTAATTTTAAAACCCAGTTTATTTCCTTTGAGAGAAAACGAATAATTGCGCGCCACTCTAAAAAATATGATGGCCTAAAGACATTCTTGACATGTAAATATAGATGTTAGCTACAGAAATTAAATAAGAATATTTTGCGTTTCGAAGTGATTTTCACAGAGTATTTCAAATTCTGTAAGAGAAACAATAGTATTTACTGATGTTATAAAATCATTTATTTAATTGGCCTAAAGACATTCTTGACATGTTAATATTGATGTTAGCAACTGAAATTAAATAAGAATATTTTGCGTTTCGAAGTGATTTTCATTGAGTATTTCAAATCCTGTGAGAGAAACAATAGTATTTGCTTACGTAAGAAAAACACTACTTTAATTCTGGATAAAATTCATTCGATAAATGCAAATATATTTTTATAACGATAATAGGATTTAAATAACTACATTGAGCTTTTCTAAATTATTTTCCATCTTTAATGCAAATCCTATGTAGGAGAAGAATAACAAAACACACCTCTAAAATATTTGTAGGAGAGAAGAGATTCTAGACCTACAAAAGTACATTGTAGCGACTGGAATTAAATAAGAATATTTGGCGTTTCGAATTGATATTCACTGAGTATTAGAAATCCTGTGAGGGAAACAATAGTGTTTGCTTACGTTATAAAAACATTAATTTAATTCTGAAGAAATGCCATTCTATAAATGCAAATATATTTATTACATTTACTGGATTTAAATTACTACATGCGTTTTTTAAGTCCTTTGAGAAAAAAGAAATTACAAATCTCGCGTCTGAAATATTTGTAGGTGAGAAGAGACTAGACATGCAAAAGTTGATTGTATCAACTGGAATAAAATAAGAAAAATTTTCGTTTCGAAGTGATTTTCATTGATTATTTCAAATCCTGTGAGAGAAACAATAGTATTTGCTTATTTAAGGAAAAAACACCTTTAATCCTGGATAAAATTCATTCTATAAATGCAAATATATTTATAATGTGAATTGGATTTAAATAATTATATTGAGCTTTTCTAAATTATTTTGCATCTTTAATGCAAATCCTTTGAAACAAAACAAATAATAAAGCTTTTGTCTGAAATATGTGTTGGAGAGAAGAGATTCTAAACATGCAAAAATTGATTGTAGCAACTTGAATTGAACAACAATATTCGGCGATTCGAAGTGATTTTCTCTGAGTATTAGAAATCCTGTGAGAGAAACAATATTATTTGCTTACGTTATAGAAATATTAATTTATTTCTGGAGAAAATTCATTCTATAGATGCAAATATATTTTTAACGATAACTGGATTTAAATATCTACATTGAGCTATATAAATCATTTTCCACCTTTAATGATTTTCTTCTGAGAGAAAACAAATTACTAAGCTCGCGTCTGATATATCTGTTGGAGAGAAGGGATTCTAGACATGCAAAAGTTGATTGCAGCTGCTGGAATTAAATAAGAATATTTGGCGATTAGACGTGATTTTCACTGAGTATTTGAAATCCTGTGAGGGAAATAATAGTATTTGTTTACGTTATAAAAACAGTTATTTTATTCTGGTGAAATGCCATTCTATAAATTCAAATATCTTTATTACGATAACTGGATTTAAATAACTACATTGAGGTTTTTTAAATCATTTTCCTTATTTAATGCAAATCCTTTGAGAAAAACAAATAACAAAGCTCTTGTTTGAATAATTTGTAGGAGAGGAGAGATTCTAGACATGCAAAAGTTGTTTGTATCAACTGGAATTAAATGAGAATTTCGGCGTTTCGAAGTATTATAACTGAGTATTTCAAATCCTTGGAGAGAAACAAAAGCGTTTACTTACGTTATGAAAACATTTATTTAATTTTGGATAAAGTTCATTATATAAATGCTATTATATTTATTACGATAACAAAATTTAAATAACTACTTTGAAATGTTGTTTATCATTTTCCATATTAAATTCAATCCTTTGAGAGAAAACAAATAACAAAGCCTTCGTCTGAAATATTTGTTGGAGAGAAGAGATTCTAGACATGCAAAAGTTGATTGTAGCGACTGGAATTAAAAAAGAAATTTTTAGCGTTTCGAAGTGATTTTCTCTGAGTACTAGAAATTCTGTGAGAGGTAGGATAGTATTTGTTTAGGTTATAAAAACTTTTATTTAATTCAGGAGAAATGTCATTCTATAAATGCAAATATATTTATTACATTAACTTGATTTAAATACTACATTGTGTTTCCTCAATCATTTTCCATCTTTAATGCAATTACTTTCAGAGTTAACCAATTACAAAGCTCGCCTCAGAAATATTTGTTGGAGAGAAGAGAATCTAGACATGCAAAAATTGATTGAAGCAACTAGAATTAAATAAGAATATTTGGCGTTTCGAAGTCATTTTCACTGAGTATTTCAAATCCTGTGAGAGATGCATTAGTATTTTCTAACGCTATAAAAAAATTAATTTTATTCTGGATAAAATTCATTCTATCAATGCAAATATATTTATAACTATAACTGGATTTAAATAACTACATTGAGCTTCTATAAATCATTTTCCATCTTTAATGCAATTCTTCTGAGAGAAAACAAATTACTGAGCTCGCGTCTGAAATATTTGTTGGAGAGAAGGGATTCTAGACATGCAAAAGTAGGTTGTATCAACTGGAAAAAAAATAAGAATATTTGTTGTTTCCAAGTGATTTTCACTGAGTATTTCAAATCCTGTGAGAGAAACAATAGTATATCCTTACGTTATGAAAATATTTATTTAATTCTAGAGAAAATTCATTCTATAAATGCAATTAAATTTTTTACTATAACTGAATTTAAATAACTACATTGAGCTTTTATAAATGATTTTCCATCATAAATGCAAATTCTTTGAAAGAAAACAAATAACAAAGGTCACGACTGAAATATTATTTGGAGAGAAAAGATTCTAGACATGCAAAAGTTGATTATAGCAACTGGAATAAAATAAGAATATTTGGCGTGTCGATGTGATTTTCACTTCGTATTTCAAATCCTGTAGGAGAAACAATAGTATTTCCTTACGGTTTAAAAACATTTATTTAATTTTGGATAAAATTCTTTCTATAAATGCAATTATATTTATTACGATGACTGAATTTTTAATAACTACATTGAACTTTTTAAACTCATTTTCCATCTTGACTGCAAATTATTTGAGAGAAAACAAATAACAAAGCTCACGTCTGAAATATTTGTTGGAGAGAAGAGATTCTAGACATGCAAAATTTGATTGTAGCAACTGGAATAAAATAAGAATATTTGGCGTTTTGAAGAGATTTTCACTGAGTATTTCAAAACCTGTGAGGGAACAATAGTATTTGCTTACGTTATAAAAAAATTAATTTTATTCTGGAGAAAATTCATTCTATAAGTGCAAATATATTTATTACGACAAATGGTTTTATATAACTACATCGAGCTTTTCTAAATTATTTTCCATTTAGATTGCTATTCCTTTGATAGAAAACCAATTACAAAGCTCACGTCTGAAATATTTGTTGGAGAGCTGAGATTCTGGACATGCAAAAATTGATTGTAGCAACTGGAATAAATAAGAATATTTAGCGTTTCGAAGTGGTTTTCACTGAGTATTTTAAACCCTGTGAGAGAAACAATAGTATTTGCTTACGTTATGAAAACATTAATTTAATTCTGGCGAAAAGTCATTCTATAAATGCAAATTAATTTATTACGATAACTGGATTTAAATAACTACATTGAGGTTTTCTAAATCATTTTCCATCTTTAATGCAAATTCTTGGAGAGAAAACAAATAACAAAGCTCACGTCTGAAATATTTGTAGGTGAGAAGAGATTCTAGACATGCAAAAGTTGATTGTATCAACTGGAAATAAATAAGAATATTTTGCGTTTCGAAGTGATTTTCACAGAGTATTTCAAATCCTGTGAGAGAAACAGTAGTATTTACTGACGTTATAAAATCATTTATTTAATTGGCCTAAAGACATTCTTGACGCGTAAATATTGATGTTAGCAACAGAAATTAAATAAGAATATTTTGCGTTTCGAAGGTATTTTCATTGAGTATTTCAAATCCTGTGAGAGAAACAATAGTATTTGCTTACGTAAGAAAAACACTACTTTAATCCTGGATAAAATTCATTCTATAAATGCAAATATATTTATAACGATATTTGAATTTAAATTACTACATTGAGCTTTTCTAAATCATTTTCCATCTTTAATGCAAATCCTTAGAGAGAAAACCAATTACAAAGCTCGCGTCTATAATATTTGTTGGAGAGAAGAGATTCTAGACATGCAAAAGTTGAATATAGCGACTGGAATAAATAAGAATATTTGCATTTCGAAGTGATTTTCACTGAGTACTTCAAATCCTGGGAGAGAAATAATAGTATTTGCTTACGTTATGAAAACATTTATTTAATTATGGAGAAAATTAATTCTATAAATGCAAATATATTTATGACGATAACTGGATTTAAATAACTACATTGGGCTTTTCTAAATCATTTTCCATCTTTACTGCAAATCCTTTGAAAGAAAACAAATAACAAATCTCACGTCTGAAATATTTGTTGGTGAGAAGAGATTCTAGACAGCACAAAAAGAATTGTAGCAACTGGAATAAAATAAGAATATTTAGCGTTTCGAAGTGATTTTCACAGAATATTTCAAACCCTGTGAGAGAAACAATAGTATTTGCTTACGTTATGAAAACATTAATTTAATTCTTGCGAAAATTCATTCTATAAATGCAAATTAATTTATTATATATCTGGATATTCAAAAGAAGAATCGGCTTTTTTAAATGATTTCCCATTAAATGTTCAATTACTGTGAGTAAAAAGGAATATATGCGCTCACGTGTGAAAAATGATAATTTTTTGTTGTAGTAAAGGCATTCTAGACAGGCAAAAGTGATTTTAGCAACTGGAATTTTATTACATTATTTGGCTTTTCGAAGTGATTTTCTCTGAATACTTCTAATCCTGAGAGAGAAAACGAAAATATGTCTATAAAAGAGCAAAAGATTTATTTTAATCTGGAGAAAAGTTATTCTATAAATGAAAATTTATTGATTATATCTGGAAATTCAAAAGAACATTCAGCTTTTCTAAACGATTTTACATTAATTATTCAATTCCTTTGAAAAAAAGACGAATATATGCGCTCACGTGTGAAAAATGATTATTATTTGTTTGCGGAATAGACATTCTAGACATGCAAAAGTAATTTTAGCGTATAGAATTAAATAACAATAATTGGCCTTTCGAAGTGATTTTTCTGAGTATTTTTAATCCTGTGAGAGAAAACAAATATATGCCCATACGTTTGCAAAACCTTTATTTTACTCTGGAGAATAGTCATTCTATAAATGCAAATTGATTGATAATGGTATATGGAATTTCCCAGGCACATTGCCCTTTTCTATATGATATTCCACTTTTAACCTAATTCCTTCCTGAGAAAACGAATAAATGCGCACATGTCTGAAAAATGACGATTATTTGTTGGAAAAGATACATTCTAGACATGCAAAATTTATTTGTAGCAACTGGAATTTAATAGGAATATTTGGCGTTTTGACGTATTTGGTTACATCGGTTTCTACAGTTACTTACTAAGATTATTTTAAAGTTTGATGTTTCCCCGTGAACGTATTCTGTGGCAGTGAAACGTAATAGTATTTACTTCATAAAGTCGAGCCTTGTACGAACAATTTGAGAATGTAAAATAAATGTTTATTATTTACGGAAGACTATTTTCCTAATGATGTATTTGAAGGATAATAAATTAAACATTTCAAAAGGTATTTTAATGCTAGAAAATACATATATATTATGAACAACAATAATTGAGCATTATTCAACAACAGTAGTAAACAACAAAAGGCTAATGATCGAAAATTATTTTTCTTTGATAGTTATGGAATAATGACGTATAGTTTTACTTCTGATTTTTTTTTAATATTTGACGTGAACGAAAATTGCAATGGCCATTTAAGAGTAGACGGAGAATACAATATTAGAGGCAGCGTGATGAATTGGGTGAACTTAATGTTGATATTTCGCATATTTTCGCGTTGCACTCTTCTTGAGGACAACCGATTTGCCGGCCTTCCAGCGGCTTCATCGGGTCGTAATGAACAAGAGCATTGTCTGCAATAATATATACGTCTCTGATCGGTTTTATGTCCGTTGAGATCTAGTCCGGAGTGATCTGATTGTCTGTGGAGTCGAACGGCACTTGATAGTTGAAAATCCGTTTAAAAGAAGTAGAGACCTAGAAATATCCAGCTTTCTTGTTGACGTTATTTTGAGTAAAATGTTCTTTATTATTCTAGTTGTAAATATATAAGCATTGCTAGAATAATATTTAAAAAAATAATAATTTGCCAGACGTAGGCGCCAATTTCCGTTTTCTGTCACAGGATTTGGATAACACAGTGAAAATCACTTCGAAAAGACAACATTAAGTTCCAGATATCATCATCAATTAGGCATTACTAGAAATACATTTCTCCCTTAAATAATAATCGAGACCCCACAAGAGGACAATGACCCCTACAGATGGTAATGACTCCACCTGAGGTCAATGGCAACACATGAGGTCAATGACCCCACCATAGGTCAATGTTCCTACCAGAAGTCAATTACCTCACAAGATGTCAATAACCCCATCAGAGGTCAATGAGAACACCATGGGTGAATGGTCCCACAAGAGGTCAATGACCCCTCCAAATGACTACGACCCCACCTGAGGCCAAAGACCACTGAAGAGGTCAATGACCCTGAAAGAGGTCAATGACCCAATTAGAGGTAAATTACTATCATAATCAATGACCACTGAAGAAGTTAATGACCCCCTGCAGAGGTCAATTACCTCATTAGAGGTCAATGGCCCCTAAATACATTAAAGACCCATCATAGGACAACGATATCGTCACAGGTCAATGACTTCCCGGTGGTCTTTGACCCAAAAAATTTGATTGATCCCACGAGAGGTCAATGACCCCAAAAGAGGTCGATGACCCCACAAGAGGTCGGTGACGCCACTATATCATATTAACATACGGAGGTCATTGACCTCACCATAGGTCAATAACCCCAGAACCAAAAAAAGGTCAATGACCCATTCTGTGGTCAATGACGACACCAATAGTCACAGACACGCAACAAAGGTCAATGTTCCCTTCAGATATCAATGACGCTACGAGAGATCAACGCCCTCACTAGAAGTCAATAACCACTCCAGGTGTCAATAGCCACACCGGAGGTCGATGACCCACAACGGAGATCCATGGCCCCTTTACAGTTCAATGACACCGGTAGAGGTCAATGATCCAATCAGAGGTAGGTCAACCCAACCAGAATTGTATAAACCCAGCAGAGATCAATAAACACGCAAGAGGTGAATGACCCGTACAAGGTCAATGACCCAACATAAATCAATGACTCCCTAAAGATGTCAATGACCCTTTCAGAGGTCAATTACCCCTAATAGGCCACCGACGTCGCAAGAGGTCAATTACTGAACCAAGGACAACGATCGCGCCAGCGGTCTAGTATTTCAAATCCTTTGAGAGAAATAATTGTATTTGCTTACGTTATAAAACCTTTTATTTAATTCTGCAGGAAAGGCGTTCTATAAATGCAAATTATACTTAATTACGATAACTGCATTTCAAAACAACATTGGGATCTTCTAACTAATTTTAAAACCCAGTTTATTTCCTTTGAGAGAAAACGAATAATTGCGCGCCACTCTAAAAAATATGATGGCCTAAAGACATTCTTGACATGTAAATATAGATGTTAGCTACAGAAATTAAATAAGAATATTTTGCGTTTCGAAGTGATTTTCACAGAGTATTTCAAATTCTGTAAGAGAAACAATAGTATTTACTGATGTTATAAAATCATTTATTTAATTGGCCTAAAGACATTCTTGACATGTTAATATTGATGTTAGCAACTGAAATTAAATAAGAATATTTTGCGTTTCGAAGTGATTTTCATTGAGTATTTCAAATCCTGTGAGAGAAACAATAGTATTTGCTTACGTAAGAAAAACACTACTTTAATTCTGGATAAAATTCATTCGATAAATGCAAATATATTTTTATAACGATAATAGGATTTAAATAACTACATTGAGCTTTTCTAAATCATTTTCCATCTTTAATGCAAATCCTATGTAGGAGAAGAATAACAAAACACACCTCTAAAATATTTGTAGGAGAGAAGAGATTCTAGACCTACAAAAGTACATTGTAGCGACTGGAATTAAATAAGAATATTTGGCGTTTCGAATTGATATTCACTGAGTATTTGAAATCCTGTGAGGGAAACAATAGTGTTTGCTTACGTTATAAAAACATTAATTTAATTCTGAAGAAATGCCATTCTATAAATGCAAATATATTTATTACATTTACTGGATTTAAATTACTACATGCGTTTTTTAAGTCCTTTGAGAAAAAAGAAATTACAAATCTCGCGTCTGAAATATTTGTAGGTGAGAAGAGACTAGACATGCAAAAGTTGATTGTATCAACTGGAATAAAATAAGAAAAATTTTCGTTTCGAAGTGATTTTCATTGATTATTTCAAATCCTGTGAGAGAAACAATAGTATTTGCTTATTTAAGGAAAAAACACCTTTAATCCTGGATAAAATTCATTCTATAAATGCAAATATATTTATAATGTGAATTGGATTTAAATAATTATATTGAGCTTTTCTAAATTATTTTGCATCTTTAATGCAAATCCTTTGAAACAAAACAAATAATAAAGCTTTTGTCTGAAATATGTGTTGGAGAGAAGAGATTCTAAACATGCAAAAATTGATTGTAGCAACTTGAATTGAACAACAATATTCGGCGATTCGAAGTGATTTTCTCTGAGTATTAGAAATCTTGTGAGAGAAACAATATTATTTGCTTACGTTATAGAAATATTAATTTATTTCTGGAGAAAATTCATTCTATAGATGCAAATATATTTTTAACGATAACTGGATTTAAATATCTACATTGAGCTATATAAATCATATTCCACCTTTAATGATTTTCTTCTGAGAGAAAACAAATTACTAAGCTCGCGTCTGATATATCTGTTGGAGAGAAGGGATTCTAGACATGCAAAAGTTGATTGCAGCTACTGGAATTAAATAAGAATATTTGGCGATTAGACGTGATTTTCACTGAGTATTTGAAATCCTGTGAGGGAAATAATAGTAGTTGTTTACGTTATAAAAACAGTTATTTTATTCTGGTGAAATGCCATTCTATAAATTCAAATATCTTTATTACGATAACTGGATTTAAATAACTACATTGAGGTTTTTTAAATCATTTTCCTTATTTAATGCAAATCCTTTGAGAAAAACAAATAACAAAGCTCTTGTTTGAATAATTTGTAGGAGAGGAGAGATTCTAGACATGCAAAAGTTGTTTGTATCAACTGGAATTAAATGAGAATTTCGGCGTTTCGAAGTATTATAACTGAGTATTTCAAATCCTTGGAGAGAAACAAAAGCGTTTACTTACGTTATGAAAACATTTATTTAATTTTGGATAAAGTTCATTATATAAATGCTATTATATTTATTACGATAACAAAATTTAAATAACTACTTTGAAATGTTGTTTATCATTTTCCATATTAAATTCAATCCTTTGAGAGAAAACAAATAACAAAGCCTTCGTCTGAAATATTTGTTGGAGAGAAGAGATTCTAGACATGCAAAAGTTGATTGTAGCGACTGGAATTAAAAAAGAAATTTTTAGCGTTTCGAAATGATTTTCTCTGAGTACTAGAAATTCTGTGAGAGGTAGAATAGTATTTGTTTAGGTTATAAAAACTTTTATTTAATTCAGGAGAAATGTCATTCTATAAATGCAAATATATTTATTACATTAACTTGATTTAAATACTACATTGTGTTTCCTCAATCATTTTCCATCTTTAATGCAATTACTTTCAGAGTTAACCAATTACAAAGCTCGCCTCAGAAATATTTGTTGGAGAGAAGAGAATCTAGACATGCAAAAATTGATTGAAGCAACTAGAATTAAATAAGAATATTTGGCGTTTCGAAGTCATTTTCACTGAGTATTTCAAATCCTGTGAGAGATGCATTAGTATTTTCTAACGCTATAAAAAAATTAATTTTATTCTGGATAAAATTCATTCTATCAATGCAAATATATTTATAACTATAACTGGATTTAAATAACTACATTGAGCTTCTATAAATCATTTTCCATCTTTAATGCAATTCTTCTGAGAGAAAACAAATTACTGAGCTCGCGTCTGAAATATTTGTTGGAGAGAAGGGATTCTAGACATGCAAAAGTAGGTTGTATCAACTGGAAAAAAATAAGAATATTTGTTGTTTCCAAGTGATTTTCACTGAGTATTTCAAATCCTGTGAGAGAAACAATAGTATATCCTTACGTTATGAAAATATTTATTTAATTCTAGAGAAAATTCATTCTATAAATGCAATTAAATTTTTTACTATAACTGAATTTAAATAACTACATTGAGCTTTTATAAATGATTTTCCATCATAAATGCAAATTCTTTGAAAGAAAACAAATAACAAAGGTCACGACTGAAATATTATTTGGAGAGAAAAGATTCTAGACATGCAAAAGTTGATTATAGCAACTGGAATAAAATAAGAATATTTGGCGTGTCGATGTGATTTTCACTTCGTATTTCAAATCCTGTAGGAGAAACAATAGTATTTCCTTACGGTTTAAAAACATTTATTTAATTTTGGATAAAATTCTTTCTATAAATGCAATTATATTTATTACGATGACTGAATTTTTAATAACTACATTGAACTTTTTAAACTCATTTTCCATCTTGACTGCAAATTATTTGAGAGAAAACAAATAACAAAGCTCACGTCTGAAATATTTGTTGGAGAGAAGAGATTCTAGACATGCAAAATTTGATTGTAGCAACTGGAATAAAATAAGAATATTTGGCGTTTTGAAGAGATTTTCACTGAGTATTTCAAAACCTGTGAGGGAACAATAGTATTTGCTTACGTTATAAAAAAATTAATTTTATTCTGGAGAAAATTCATTCTATAAGTGCAAATATATTTATTACGACAAATGGTTTTATATAACTACATCGAGCTTTTCTAAATTATTTTCCATTTAGATTGCTATTCCTTTGATAGAAAACCAATTACAAAGCTCACGTCTGAAATATTTGTTGGAGAGCTGAGATTCTGGACATGCAAAAATTGATTGTAGCAACTGGAATAAATAAGAATATTTAGCGTTTCGAAGTGGTTTTCACTGAGTATTTCAAACCCTGTGAGAGAAACAATAGTATTTGCTTACGTTATGAAAACATTAATTTAATTCTGGCGAAAAGTCATTCTATAAATGCAAATTAATTTATTACGATAACTGGATTTAAATAACTACATTGAGGTTTTCTAAATCATTTTCCATCTTTAATGCAAATTCTTGGAGAGAAAACAAATAACAAAGCTCACGTCTGAAATATTTGTAGGTGAGAAGAGATTCTAGACATGCAAAAGTTGATTGTATCAACTGGAAATAAATAAGAATATTTTGCGTTTCGAAGTGATTTTCACAGAGTATTTCAAATCCTGTGAGAGAAACAGTAGTATTTACTGACGTTATAAAATCATTTATTTAATTGGCCTAAAGACATTCTTGACGCGTAAATATTGATGTTAGCAACAGAAATTAAATAAGAATATTTTGCGTTTCGAAGTGATTTTCATTGAGTATTTCAAATCCTGTGAGAGAAACAATAGTATTTGCTTACGTAAGAAAAACACTACTTTAATCCTGGATAAAATTCATTCTATAAATGCAAATATATTTATAACGATATTTGAATTTAAATTACTACATTGAGCTTTTCTAAATCATTTTCCATCTTTAATGCAAATCCTTAGAGAGAAAACCAATTACAAAGCTCGCGTCTATAATATTTGTTGGAGAGAAGAGATTCTAGACATGCAAAAGTTGAATATAGCGACTGGAATAAATAAGAATATTTGCATTTCGAAGTGATTTTCACTGAGTACTTCAAATCCTGGGAGAGAAATAATAGTATTTGCTTACGTTATGAAAACATTTATTTAATTATGGAGAAAATTAATTCTATAAATGCAAATATATTTATGACGATAACTGGATTTAAATAACTACATTGAGCTTTTCTAAATCATTTTCCATCTTTACTGCAAATCCTTTGAAAGAAAACAAATAACAAATCTCACGTCTGAAATATTTGTTGGTGAGAAGAGATTCTAGACAGCACAAAAAGAATTGTAGCAACTGGAATAAAATAAGAATATTTAGCGTTTCGAAGTGATTTTCACAGAATATTTCAAACCCTGTGAGAGAAACAATAGTATTTGCTTACGTTATGAAAACATTAATTTAATTCTTGCGAAAATTCATTCTATAAATGCAAATTAATTTATTATATATCTGGATATTCAAAAGAAGAATCGGCTTTTTTAAATGATTTCCCATTAAATGTTCAATTACTGTGAGTAAAAAGGAATATATGCGCTCACGTGTGAAAAATGATAATTTTTTGTTGTAGTAAAGGCATTCTAGACAGGCAAAAGTGATTTTAGCAACTGGAATTTTATTACATTATTTGGCTTTTCGAAGTGATTTTCTCTGAATACTTCTAATCCTGAGAGAGAAAACGAAAATATGTCTATAAAAGAGCAAAAGATTTATTTTAATCTGGAGAAAAGTTATTCTATAAATGAAAATTTATTGATTATATCTGGAAATTCAAAAGAACATTCAGCTTTTCTAAACGATTTTACATTAATTATTCAATTCCTTTGAAAAAAAGACGAATATATGCGCTCACGTGTGAAAAATGATTATTATTTGTTTGCGGAATAGACATTCTAGACATGCAAAAGTAATTTTAGCGTATAGAATTAAATAACAATAATTGGCCTTTCGAAGTGATTTTTCTGAGTATTTTTAATCCTATGAGAGAAAACAAATATATGCCCATACGTTTGCAAAACCTTTATTTTACTCTGGAGAATAGTCATTCTATAAATGCAAATTGATTGATAATGGTATATGGAATTTCCCAGGCACATTGCCCTTTTCTATATGATATTCCACTTTTAACCTAATTCCTTCCTGAGAAAACGAATAAATGCGCACATGTCTGAAAAATGACGATTATTTGTTGGAAAAGATACATTCTAGACATGCAAAATTTATTTGTAGCAACTGGAATTTAATAGGAATATTTGGCGTTTTGACGTATTTGGTTACATCGGTTTCTACAGTTACTTACTAAGATTATTTTAAAGTTTGATGTTTCCCCGTGAACGTATTCTGTGGCAGTGAAACGTAATAGTATTTACTTCATAAAGTCGAGCCTTGTACGAACAATTTGAGAATGTAAAATAAATGTTTATGATTTACGGAAGACTATTTTCCTAATGATGTATTTGAAGGATAATAAATTAAACATTTCAAAAGGTATTTTAATGCTAGAAAATACATATATATTATGAACAACAATAATTGAGCATTATTCAACAACAGTAGTAAACAACAAAAGGCTAATGATCGAAAATTATTTTTCTTTGATAGTTATGGAATAATGACGTATAGTTTTACTTCTGATTTTTTTTTAATATTTGACGTGAACGAAAATTGCAATGGCCATTTAAGAGTAGACGGAGAATACAATATTAGAGGCAGCGTGATGAATTGGGTGAACTTAATGTTGATATTTCGCATATTTTCGCGTTGCACTCTTCTTGAGGACAACCGATTTGCCGGCCTTCCAGCGGCTTCATCGGGTCGTAATGAACAAGAGCATTGTCTGCAATAATATATACGTCTCTGATCGGTTTTATGTCCGTTGAGATCTAGTCCGGAGTGATCTGATTGTCTGTGGAGTCGAACGGCACTTGATAGTTGAAAATCCGTTTAAAAGAAGTAGAGACCTAGAAATATCCAGCTTTCTTGTTGACGTTATTTTGAGTAAAATGTTCTTTATTATTCTAGTTGTAAATATATAAGCATTGCTAGAATAATATTTATAAAAATAATAATTTGCCAGACGTAGGCGCCAATTTCCGTTTTCTGTCACAGGATTTGGATAACACAGTGAAAATCACTTCGAAAAGACAACATTAAGTTCCAGATATCATCATCAATTAGGCATTACTAGAAATACATTTCTCCCTTAAATAATAATCGAGACCCCACAAGAGGACAATGACCCCTACAGATGTTAATGACTCCACCTGAGGTCAATGGCAACACATGAGGTCAATGACCCCACCATAGGTCAATGTTCCTACCAGAAGTCAATTACCTCACAAGATGTCAATAACCCCATCAGAGGTCAATGAGAACACCATGGGTGAATGGTCCCACAAGAGGTCAATGACCCCTCCAAATGACTACGACCCCACCTGAGGCCAAAGACCACTGAAGAGGTCAATGACCCTGCAAGTGGTCAATGATCCAATTAGAGGTAAATTACTATCATAACCAATGACCACTGAAGACGTTAATGACCCCCTGCAGAGGTCAATTTCTTCATTAGAGGTCAATGGCCCCTAAATACGTTACAGACCCATCAGAGGTCAACGACATCGTCACAGGTTAATGACTTCCCAGTGGTCTTTGACCAGAAAAATGTCATTGATCCCACATGAGGTAATTGACCGCAAAAGAGGTCTATGACCACACAAGAGGTCAATGACCCCAACATAGGTCAATGTTCCTACCAGAGGTCAATTACCCCACAAGATGTCAACAACCCCATCAGAGGTCAATGAGAACACCATGGGTCAATGATCCCACAAGAGGTCAATAAAACCCCACAGAGGTCATGGACCCCACCAAATGACTACGACCCCACCTGAGGCCAAAGACCACTGAAGAGGTCAATGACCCTGAAAGAGGTCAATGACCCAATTAGAGGTAAATTACTATCATAATCAATGACCACTGAAGAAGTTAATGACCCCCTGCAGAGGTCAATTACCTCATTAGAGGTCAATGGCCCCTAAATACATTAAAGACCCATCATAGGACAACGATGTCGTAACAGGTCAATGACTTCCCGGTGGTCTTTGACCCAAAAAATTTGATTGATCCCACGAGAGGTCAATGACCCCAAAAGAGGTCGATGACCCCACAAGAGGTCGATGACCACACAAGAGGTCGGTGACGCCACTATATCATATTAACATACGGAGGTCATTGACCTCACCATAGGTCAATAACCCCAGAACCAAAAAAAGGTCAATGACCCATTCTGTGGTCAATGACGACACCAATAGTCACAGACACGCAACAAAGGTCAATGTTCCCTTCAGATATCAATGACGCTACGAGAGATCAACGCCCTCACTAGAAGTCAATAACCACTCCAGGTGTCAATAGCCACACCGGAGGTCGATGACCCACAACGGAGATCCATGGCCCCTTTACAGTTCAATGACACCGGTAGAGGTCAATGATCCAATCAGAGGTAGGTCAACCCAACCAGAATTGTATAAACCCAGCAGAGATCAATAAACACGCAAGAGGTGAATGACCCGTACAAGGTCAATGACCCAACATAAATCAATGACTCCCTAAAGATGTCAATGACCCTTTCAGAGGTCAATTACCCCTAATAGGCCACCGACGTCGCAAGAGGTCAATTACTGAACCAAGGACAACGATCGCGCCAGCGGTCTAGTATTTCAAATCCTTTGAGAGAAATAATTGTATTTGCTTACGTTATAAAACCTTTTATTTAATTCTGCAGGAAAGGCGTTCTATAAATGCAAATTATACTTAATTACGATAACTGCATTTCAAAACAACATTGGGATCTTCTAACTAATTTTAAAACCCAGTTTATTTCCTTTGAGAGAAAACGAATAATTGCGCGCCACTCTAAAAAATATGATGGCCTAAAGACATTCTTGACATGTAAATATAGATGTTAGCTACAGAAATTAAATAAGAATATTTTGCGTTTCGAAGTGATTTTCACAGAGTATTTCAAATTCTGTAAGAGAAACAATAGTATTTACTGATGTTATAAAATCATTTATTTAATTGGCCTAAAGACATTCTTGACATGTTAATATTGATGTTAGCAACTGAAATTAAATAAGAATATTTTGCGTTTCGAAGTGATTTTCATTGAGTATTTCAAATCCTGTGAGAGAAACAATAGTATTTGCTTACGTAAGAAAAACACTACTTTAATTCTGGATAAAATTCATTCGATAAATGCAAATATATTTTTATAACGATAATAGGATTTAAATAACTACATTGAGCTTTTCTAAATCATTTTCCATCTTTAATGCAAATCCTATGTAGGAGAAGAATAACAAAACACACCTCTAAAATATTTGTAGGAGAGAAGAGATTCTAGACCTACAAAAGTACATTGTAGCGACTGGAATTAAATAAGAATATTTGGCGTTTCGAATTGATATTCACTGAGTATTTGAAATCCTGTGAGGGAAACAATAGTGTTTGCTTACGTTATAAAAACATTAATTTAATTCTGAAGAAATGCCATTCTATAAATGCAAATATATTTATTACATTTACTGGATTTAAATTACTACATGCGTTTTTTAAGTCCTTTGAGAAAAAAGAAATTACAAATCTCGCGTCTGAAATATTTGTAGGTGAGAAGAGACTAGACATGCAAAAGTTGATTGTATCAACTGGAATAAAATAAGAAAAATTTTCGTTTCGAAGTGATTTTCATTGATTATTTCAAATCCTGTGAGAGAAACAATAGTATTTGCTTATTTAAGGAAAAAACACCTTTAATCCTGGATAAAATTCATTCTATAAATGCAAATATATTTATAATGTGAATTGGATTTAAATAATTATATTGAGCTTTTCTAAATTATTTTGCATCTTTAATGCAAATCCTTTGAAACAAAACAAATAATAAAGCTTTTGTCTGAAATATGTGTTGGAGAGAAGAGATTCTAAACATGCAAAAATTGATTGTAGCAACTTGAATTGAACAACAATATTCGGCGATTCGAAGTGATTTTCTCTGAGTATTAGAAATCTTGTGAGAGAAACAATATTATTTGCTTACGTTATAGAAATATTAATTTATTTCTGGAGAAAATTCATTCTATAGATGCAAATATATTTTTAACGATAACTGGATTTAAATATCTACATTGAGCTATATAAATCATTTTCCACCTTTAATGATTTTCTTCTGAGAGAAAACAAATTACTAAGCTCGCGTCTGATATATCTGTTGGAGAGAAGGGATTCTAGACATGCAAAAGTTGATTGCAGCTACTGGAATTAAATAAGAATATTTGGCGATTAGACGTGATTTTCACTGAGTATTTGAAATCCTGTGAGGGAAATAATAGTATTTGTTTACGTTATAAAAACAGTTATTTTATTCTGGTGAAATGCCATTCTATAAATTCAAATATCTTTATTACGATAACTGGATTTAAATAACTACATTGAGGTTTTTTAAATCATTTTCCTTATTTAATGCAAATCCTTTGAGAAAAACAAATAACAAAGCTCTTGTTTGAATAATTTGTAGGAGAGGAGAGATTCTAGACATGCAAAAGTTGTTAGTAGCGACTGGAATTATATACGATTTTTTGTCGTTTCGAAGTAATTTTCACAGTGATCCTGAGAGACGAACAAAAGGATTTGCTTTCGTTATGCATACATTTATTTAATTCTGGAGAAAATTCATTCTATAAATGCAAATATATTTATTGGATTCACTGGATTTAAATAACTACATTGAGCTTTTATAAATCATTTTCCACCTTTAATGCAATTCTTCTGAGAGAAAACAATTTACTAAGCTCGCGTCTGAAATATTTGTTAGAGAAAAGGGATTCTAGACATGCAAAAGTTGATTGCAGCAACTGGAATTTAATGAGAATATTTGGCGTTTCGACGTGATTTTCACTGAGTACTTGAAATCCTGGGAGAGAAACAATAGTATTTGCTTGCGTTATGAAAACATTTATTTAATTATGGAGAAAATTCATTCTATAAATGCAAATATATTTATGACGATAACTGTATTTAAATAACTACAATGAGTATTTTTTTACGTTATAAATACATTTATTTTATTCTGGTGAAATGCCATTCTATAAATGCAAATATCTTTATTACGATAACTGGATTTAAATAACTACATTGAGGTTGTTAAAATCATTTTCCATCTTTAATGCAAATCCTTTGAGAGAAAACAAATAGCAAAGCTCACATCAGAAATATTGTTTGGAGAGAAGAGATTCTAGACATGCAAAAGTGGATTTTAGCTACTGGAATTAACTAACAATTTTTGGCGTTTCGAATTGATTTTTACTAGAATAAAAATATTTGGCGTTTCGTAGTGAGATTCATTGAGTATTTCAAACCCTGTGAGAGAAACCATAGTATTTGTTTACGTTATGAAATCATTTTTTTAATTCTGGATAAAATTCATTCTATAAATGCAATTATATTTGTTACGATACCTGAATTTCAATAACTTCATCGAGCTTTTCTAAATCATTTTCCATGTTTAATGCAAATCCTTTGAGAGATAACGAATAACAAAGCTCACGACTGAAATATTTGTTGGAGAGAAGAGATTCTAGACACGCAAAAGTTTTTTGTAGCAACTGGAATAAAATTAGAATATTTGGCGTTTCGAAGAGATTTTCACTGAGTATTGCCAATCCTGTGAGAGAACAATAGTAATTGTTTACGTTATAAAAAAATTAATTTTATTCTGGACAAAATTCATTCTATAAATGCAAATATATTTATTACGATAAATGGTTTTATATAACTACATTGAGCTTTTCTAAATCATTTTCCATCTAGTTTGCAATTCCTTTGATAGAAAACCAATTACAAAGCTTGCGTCTGAAATATTTGTTGGAGAGCTGAGATTCTGACAATGAAAAAATTGATTGTAGCAACTGGAATAAATAAGAATATTTGGCGTTTCGAAGTGATTTTCACTGAGTACTTAAATCCTGGGAGAGAAAGATTGGTATTTGCGTACGTTATGAAGTGAATTATTTAATTCTGGATATAATTCATTCTATAAATGCAAATATATTTATAACGATAACTGGATTTAAATAACTACATTGAGGTTTACTAAATCATTTTCCATCTTTAATGCAAATTCTTGGAGAGAAAACAAATAACAAAGCTCACGTCAGAAATATTTATAGGTGAGAAGAGGTTCTAGACATGCAACAGTTGATTGTATCAACTGGAATTAAATTAGAATATTTTGCGTTTCGAAGTGGTTTTCACAGAGTATTTCAAATCCTGTGAGAGACAATAGTATTTGCTTACGTAAGAAAAATACTCCTTTAATCCTGGATAAAATTCATTCTTTAAATGCAAATATATTTATTACGATAACGGTAATTAAATAACTACATTGAAGTTTTCTACATCATTTTCCATCTGTAATGCAAATCCTTAGAGAGAAAACCAATTACAAAGCTCGCGTCTAAAATATTTGTTGGCGAGAAGAGAATCTAGACATTCAAAAGTTGATTGTAGCGACTGGAAATAAATAAGAATATTTGGCGTTTCGAAGTGATTTTCACTGAGTATTTTAAATCCTGTGAGAGAAACAATAATATTTGCTTACGTTATGAAAACATTTATTTAATTATGGAGAAAATTCATTCTGTACATGCAAAAATATTTATGACCATAACTGGATTTAAATAACTACATTGAGCTTTTCTAAATCATTTTCCATCTTTACTGCAAATCCTTTGAGAGAAAACAAATAACTAATCTCACGTCTGAAATATTTGTTGGTAAGAAGAGATTCTAGACAGCACAAAAAGAATTGTAGCAACTGGAATAAAATAAGAATATTTAACGTTTCGAAGAGATTTTCACTCAGTATTTCAAATCCTGTGAGAGAAGAATGGTATTTGCTTACGTTATAAAAAAATTAATTTTATTCTGGAGAAAATTCATTCTATAAATGCAAATATATTTATTTCGAAAATGGTTTCATATAACTACATTGAGCTTTTCTAAATCATTCTCCATTTAGCATGCAATTCCTTTGATAGAAAACCAATTACACAGCTTACGTCTGAAATATTTGTTGGAGAGCTGAGATTCTAGACATGCAAAAATTGATTGTAGCAACTGGAATAAATAATAATATTTGGCGTTTCGAAGTGATTTTCACTGAGTACCTCAAATCCTGGAAGAGAAAGAATAGTATTTGCTTACGGTATGAAGTGAATTATTTAATTCTGGATATAATTCATTCTATAAATGCAAATATATTTATAACGATAACTGGATTTAAATAACTACATTAAGGTTTTCTAAATGTTTTTCCATCTTTAATGCAAATTCTTGGAGAGATAACAAATAACTTAGCTCACGTCTGAAATATTTGTAGGTGAGAAGAGATTCTACACATGCAAGAGTTGATTATATCTACTGGAAATAAATAAGAATATTTTGCGTTTCAACGTGATTTTCACATAGTATTTTAAATCTTGTGAGAGAAACAATAGTATTTGCGTACGTTAATAAAACATTTGTTTAATTCCGGAGAAAATTCATTCTATAAATGCAAATATATTTATGACGATAACTGGATTTAAATAACTACATTAAGGTTTTCTAAATTATTTTCCATCTTTAATGCAAATCCTTTGAGAGAAAACCAATTACAAAGCTAACGTCTGAAATATTTGTTGGAGAGCTGAGATTCTGGACATGAAAAAATTGATTGTAGCAACTGGAATTAAATAAGAATATTTGGCGTTTCGAAGTGATTTTCACTGTGTACTTCAAATCCTTGGAGAGAAACAATAGTATTTGCTTGCGTTATGAAAACATTTAATTATGGAGAAAATTCATTCTATAAATGCAAATATATTTATGACGATAACTGGATTTAAATAACTACATTGAGCTTTTCTAAATCATTTACCATCTTTACTGCAAATCCTTTGAAAGAAAACTAATAACAAATCTCACGTCTGAAATATTTGTTGGTGAGAAGAGATTCTAGACAGCACAAAAAGAATTGTAGCAACTGGAATAAAATAAGAATATTTAGCGTTTCGAAGTGATTTTCACAGAATATTTCAAAACCTGTGAGAGAAACAATAGTATTTGCTTACGTTATGAAAACATTAATTTAATTCTTGCGAAAATTCATTCTATAAATGCAAATTAATTTATTATATATCTGGATATTCAAAAGAAGAATCGGCTTTTTTAAATGATTTCCCATTAAATGTTCAATTACTGTGAGTAAAAAGGAATATATGCGCTCACGTGTGAAAAATGATAATTTTTTGTTGTAGTAAAGGCATTCTAGACAGGCAAAAGTGATTTTAGCAACTGGAATTTTATTACATTATTTGGCTTTTCGAAGTGATTTTCTCTGAATACTTCTAATCCTGAGAGAGAAAACGAAAATATGTCTATAAAAGAGCAAAAGATTTATTTTAATCTGGAGAAAAGTTATTCTATAAATGAAAATTTATTGATTATATCTGGAAATTCAAAAGAACATTCAGCTTTTCTAAACGATTTTACATTAATTATTCAATTCCTTTGAAAAAAAGACGAATATATGCGCTCACGTGTGAAAAATGATTATTATTTGTTTGCGGAATAGACATTCTAGACATGCAAAAGTAATTTTAGCGTATAGAATTAAATAACAATAATTGGCCTTTCGAAGTGATTTTTCTGAGTATTTTTAATCCTGTGAGAGAAAACAAATATATGCCCATACGTTTGCAAAACCTTTATTTTACTCTGGAGAATAGTCATTCTATAAATGCAAATTGATTGATAATGGTATATGGAATTTCCCAGGCACATTGCCCTTTTCTATATGATATTCCACTTTTAACCTAATTCCTTCCTGAGAAAACGAATAAATGCGCACATGTCTGAAAAATGACGATTATTTGTTGGAAAAGATACATTCTAGACATGCAAAATTTATTTGTAGCAACTGGAATTTAATAGGAATATTTGGCGTTTTGACGTATTTGGTTACATCGGTTTCTACAGTTACTTACTAGGATTATTTTAAAGTTTGATGTTTCCCCGTGAACGTATTCTGTGGCAGTGAAACGTAATAGTATTTACTTCATAAAGTCGAGCCTTGTACGAACAATTTGAGAATGTAAAATAAATGTTTATGATTTACGGAAGACTATTTTCCTAATGATGTATTTGAAGGATAATAAATTAAACATTTCAAAAGGTATTTTAATGCTAGAAAATACATATATATTATGAACAACAATAATTGAGCATTATTCAACAACAGTAGTAAACAACAAAAGGCTAATGATCGAAAATTATTTTTCTTTGATAGTTATGGAATAATGACGTATAGTTTTACTTCTGATTTTTTTTTAATATTTGACGTGAACGAAAATTGCAATGGCCATTTAAGAGTAGACGGAGAATACAATATTAGAGGCAGCGTGATGAATTGGGTGAACTTAATGTTGATATTTCGCATATTTTCGCGTTGCACTCTTCTTGAGGACAACCGATTTGCCGGCCTTCCAGCGGCTTCATCGGGTCGTAATGAACAAGAGCATTGTCTGCAATAATTTATACGTATCTGATCGGTTTTATGTCCGTTGAGAACTAGTCCGGAGTCATCTGATTGTCTGGGGAGTCGAACGGCGCTTGATAGTTGAAAATCCGTTTAAAAGAAGTAGAGACCTAGAAATATCCAGCTTTCTTGTTGACGATATTTTGTGCAAACTGTTCTTTATTATTCCAGCTATAAATAAAGCATTGCTAGAATAATATTTTTCAAAAAATAATAATAATTTGGCAGACGTTAGCGCCAATTTCCGTTTTCTGTCACAGGATTTGGATAACACAGTGAAAATCACTTCGAAAAGTCAAAATTTAGTTCCAGATATCATCACCAATTAGGCATTGCTAGAAAGACATTTCTCCATTAAATAATAATCGAGAGGTCAATGACCCCACAAGAGGACAATGACCCCTACAGATATTAATGACTCCACCTGAGGTCAATGACAACACAAGAGGTCAATGACCCCACCATAGGTCAATATTCCTACCAGAAGTAAATAACCCCACAAGATGCCAATAACCCCTACAGAGGTCAATGAGAACACCATGGGTGAATGATCCCACAAGAGGTGAATCACCCCACCAAATGACTACGACCCCACCTGACCAACTGAAGACCCAAAGACCACTGAAGAGGTCAATGACCCTGCAAGAGGTCAATGATCCAATTAGAGGTAAATTATCATCATAACCAATGACCACTGAAGAAGTTAATGACCCCCTGCAGAGGTCAATTATTTCATTAGAGGTCAATGGCCCCTAAATACGTTAAAGACCCATCAGAGTTCAACGACATCGTCACACGTTAAAAACTTCCCAGTGGTCTTTGACCCGAAAAATTTCATTGACCCCACGAGAGGTCAATGACCCCAAAAGAGGTCGATGACCCCAGAAGAGGTCTATGACCACACAAGAGGTCAATGACCCCACCATAGGTCAATGTTCCTACCAGAGGTCAATTACCCCACAAGATGTCAATAACCCCATCAGAAGTCAATGAGAACACCATGGGTCAATGATCCCACAAGAGGTCAGTAAAACCCCACAGAGGTCATGGACCCCACCAAATGACTACGACCCCACCTGAGGCCAAAGACCACTGAAGAGGTCAATGACCCTGAAAGAGGTCAATGACCCAATTAGAGGTTAATTAATATCATAATCAATGACCACTGAAGAAGTTAATGACCCCCTGCAGAGGTCAATTACCTCATTAGAGGTCAGTGGCCGCTAAATACGCTAAAGACCCATCAGAGGACAACGACATCGTCACAGGTTAATGACTTCCCAGTGGTCTTTGAATTGAAAAATGTCATTGACCCCACGAGAGGTCAATGACCTCAGAAGAGGTCGATGACCCCACAAGAGGTCGATGACCACACAAGAGGTCGGTGACGCCACTAGATCATATTAACATTCGGAGGTCAATGACCTAACCATAGGTCAATAACCCCAGAACCAAAAAAAGGTCAATGGCCCCTTCTGAGGTCAATGACGACACCAATAGACACAGACCCGCAACAAAGGTCAATGATATACTTCAGATATCAATGACGCTACGAGAGATCAACGACCTCACTAGAAGTCAATAACCACTCCAAGTGTCAATAGCCACACCGGAGGTCGATGACCCGCAACGGAGATCTATGGCCCCTTCACAGTTCAATGACACTACTAGAGGTCAATGATGCAATAACCCAACCATATTTGTATAAACCCAGCAGAGATCAATAAACCCGCAAGAGGTGAATGCCCCGTACAAAAGAGATCACTTCAGAGGTCAATGACCCAACATAAATCAATGACTCCCTACAGAGGTCAATGACCCTTTCAGAGGTCAATTACCCCTAATAGTTCACCGACGTCGCAAGAGGTCAATTACCGAACCAAGGACAACGATCGCGCCAGCGGTCTAGAATTTCAAATCCTTTGAGAGAAATAATTGTATTTGCTTACGTTATAAAACCTTGTATTTAATTCTGCAGGAAAGGCGTTCTATAAATGCAAATTAGACTTAATTACGATAACTGGATTTCATAACAAAATTGGGATCTTCTAACTAATATTAAAACCCAGTTTAATTCCTTTAGAGAAAACGAATAAATGCGCTCCACTCTAAAAAATATGTTGGCCTAAAGACATTCTTAACATGTAAATGTTGATATTAGCTACTGCAATTAAATAACAATATTTTGCGTTTCGAAGTGATTTTCATTGAGTATTTCAAATTCTGTAAGAGAAACAATAATATTTGCTTAAGTAAGAAAAACACTCCTTTAATCCTGGATAAAATTCATTCCATAAATGCAAATATATTTATAACGATAATTAGATTTAAATATCTACATTGAGTTTTGCTAAATTATTTTCCATCTTTAATGCAAATCCTTTGTAGGAGAAGAATAACAAAGCTCACCTCTAAAATATTTGTAGGAGAGAAGAGATTCTAGACATACAAAAGTACATTGTAGCGACTGGAACTAAATAAGAATTTTTGGCGTTTTGAATTGATTTTCACAGAGTATTTGAAATCCTGTGAGGGAAACATAGGTGTTTGCTTACGTTATAAAAACATTAATTTAATTCTGGAGAAAAGTAATTCTATAAATGCAAATATAATTAAAACATTAACTGGATTTAAATAACTACATTGAAATTTTCTATACCATTTTCCATCTTTAATGCAAATCCTTTGAGAGAAAACAAATAACAAAGTTCACATCTGAAATATTTGTTGGAGAGAGGAAATTGTAGTCATGCAAAAGTTGATTGTAGCGACTGGAATTAAATAGCAATGTTTGGCGTTTCGAATTGATTTTCACTGAGTATTTGAAATTCGGTGAGGGAAAAAGAAGTATTTGCTTACGTTATAAACACATTGATTTAATTCTGGAGAAGAGCCATTCTATAAATGCAAATATAGTTATTACATTTACTGGATTTAAATAACTACATGCGTTTTTCGAAATCATTTTCCATCTTTATTGCAAGTCGTTTGAAAGAAAACAAATTACAAATCTCGCGTCTGAAATATTTGTAGGTGAGAAGAGATTCTAGACATGCAAAAGTTGATTGTATTAACTGGAATAAAATAAGAAAAATTTTCGTTTCGAAGTGATTTTCATTGAGTATTTCAAATGCTGTGAGAGAAACAATAGTATTTGCTTACGTAAGGAAAAAACACATTTAATCCTGGATAAAATTCATTCTATAAATGCAAATATATTTATAACGATAACTGGATTTAAATAACTACATTGAGGTTTTCTAAATGTTTTTCCATCTTAAATGCAAATTCTTGGAGAGAAAACAAATATCTTAGTTCACGTCTGAAATATTTGTAGGTGTGAAGAGATTCTAGACATGCAAAAGTTGATTGTATCAACTGGATTAAATAAGATTTTTGGCGTTTTGAATTGATTTTCACAGAGTATTTGAAATCCTGTGAGGGAAACAATAGTGTTTGCTTACGTTATAAAAACATTAAATTAATTCTGGAGAAAAGTAATTCTATAAATGCAAATATAATTAAAAAATTAACTGGATTTAAATAACTACATTTGAATTTTCTAAACCTTTTTCCATCTTTAATGGAAATCCTTTGAGAGAAAACAAATAATAATGCTCACGTCTGAAATATTTTTTGGAGAGAAGGGTTTCTAGACATGCAAAAGTTGATTGCAGCAACTGGAATTAAATAAGAATATTTGTGTTTCGACGTGATTTTCACTGAGTATTTGAAATCCTGTGAGGGAAATATTAGTATTAGTTTACGTTATAAAAATATTTATTTTATTCTGGTGAAATGCTATTCTATACATGCAAATATCTTTATTACGATAACTGGTCTTAAATAACTACATTGAACTTTTTACTCATTTTTTCTTTTTCTCATACTCATTTTCCATCTTTACTGCAAATTATTTGAGAGAAGACAAATAACAAAGCTCACGTCTGAAATATTTGTTGGAGAGAAGAGATTCTAGACACGCAAAAGTTGATTGTAGCAACTGGAATAAAATAAGAATATTTGGCCTTTCGATGAGATTTTCACTGAGTATTTCAAATCGTGTGAGAGAACAATATTATTAGCTTCCGTTATAAAATATTTAATTTTATTCTGGACCAAATTCAACCTATAAATGCAAATATATTTATTACGATAAATGGTTTTATATAACTGCATTGAGCTTTTCTAATTCATTTTCCATCTAGATTGCATTTCCTTTGATAGAAAACCAATTACAAAGCACATGTCTGAAATATTTGTTGGAGAGCTGAGATTCCGGACATGCAAAAATTGATCGTAGCAACTGGAATAAATAAGAACATTTGGCGTTTCGAAGTGATTTTCACTGAGTACATCAAATCCTGGGAGAGAGAGATTGGTATTTGCTTACGTTATGAAGTGAATTATTTAATTCTGGTAATAATTCATTCTATAAATGCAAATATATTTATTACGATAACTGGATTTAAATAACTACAATGAGGTTTTATAAATCATTTTCCATCTTTAATGCAAATTCTTGGAGAGAAAACAAATAACAAAGCTCACGTCTAAAATATTTGTAGGTGAGAAGAGATTCTAGACATGCAAAGGTGAATGTATCAACTGGAATTAAATAAGAATCTTTTGCGTTTCGATGTGATTTTCACAGAGTATTTTAAATCCTGTGAGAGAAACAATAGTATTTGCTTACGTAAGAAAAACACTCCTTTAATCCTGGATAAAATTCATTCTATAAATGCAAATATATTTATTACGATAACTGGATTTAAATAACTACATTGAGCTTTTCTAAATCATTTTCCATCTTTACTGCAAATCCTTTGAGAGAAAACAAATAACAATTCTCTTGTTTGAATAATTTTTAGGAGAGGAGAGATTCTAGACATGCAAAAGTTGATTGTAGCGACTGGAATTAAATACGAATATTTGTCTTTTAGTAGTGATTTTCACAGAGATCCTGTGAGACAAACAATAGTATTTGCTTTCGTTATGCATACATTCATTTAATTCTGGAGAAAATTCATTCTCTAAAATCAAATATATTTATTGGATTAACTGGATTTAAATAACTACATTGAGCTTTTATAAATCGTTTTCCACGTTTAATACAATTCTTCTGAGAGAAAACAAATTACTAAGCTCGCGTCTGAAATATTTGTTGGAGAAAAGGGATTCTAGACATGCAAAAGTTGTTTGCAGCTATAGGAATTAAATAAGAATATTTGGCGTTTCGAAGTGATTTTCACTGAGTATTTGAAATCCTGTGAGGGAAATAATAGTACTTGTTTACGATATAAAAACATTTATTTTATTCTGGTCAAATGCCATTCTATAAATGCAAATATATTTATTACGATAACTGGATTTAAATAACTACATCGAGCTTTTCTAAATCATTTTCTATGTTTAATGCCAATCCTTTGAGAGAAAACAAATAGCAAAGCTCACGTCTGAAATATTTGTTGGAGAAAAGAGATTCTATACATGCAAAAGAGGATTGTAGCGACTGGAATTAAATAAGAATTTTTGGCGTTTCAAATTGATTTTACTGGAATAAAAATATTTGGCGTTTCGAAGTGATTTTCATTGAGTGTTTCAAACCTCGTGGGGGAAACAATAGTATTTGTTTACGTTATGAAATCATTATTTTAGTTGTGGATAATATTCATTCTATAAATGCAAATATATTTATTAGAATAACTGGATTTAAATAACTACATTGCTCTTTTCTAAATCATTTTCCATCTTTAAAGCAATTCTTCTGAGAGAAAACAAATAACATAGCTCACGCCTGAAATATTTGTAGCAGAGTAGACATTCTTGACATGCAATAGTTGATTGCATCAACTGGAATAAAATAAGAATAATTGGCGTTTCGATGTGATTTTCACAGAGTATTTCAAATCCTGTGAGAGAAACATTAGTATTTGCTAACGTTATAAAAACATTAATTTAATTCTGGATAAAATTCATTCTATAAATGCAATTATATTTATTACGATAACTGGATTTAAATAACTACGTTGCGCTCTTCTAAATCAGTTTCCATCTTTAATGCAATTACTTTGTAGGAGAAGAATAGCAAAGCTCACCTCTAAAATATTTGTAGGAGAGAAGAGATTCTTGAGATGCAAGATTTTATTGTATCGACTGGAATTGAATAAAAATATTTGGCGTTTCGAATTGATTTTCACTGAGTTTTTGAAATCCCTTGAGGGAAATAATAGTATTTGCTTACGTTATAAAAACATTAATTTTATTCTTTAGAAAAGTCATTCTATAAATGCATATATATTTATTAAATTAACTGGATTTAAATAACTACATTGCGCTTTTCTAAATCATTTTCCATCTTTAATGCAAATCCTTTGTAGGAGAAGAATAACAAAGCTCAGCTCTAAAATATTTGTAGGAGAGAAGAGATTCTAGACATTCAAAAATTGATTGTATTAACTGGAATAAAATAGGAATATTTGGCGTTTCGAAGTGATCTTCATTGAGTATTTCAAACCCTGTGAGAGAAACAATAGTATTTTTTTACGTTATGAAATGATTTATTTATATAAAAAAACAAACAACAAACTTCACGTCTGAAATATTTGTTGGAGAGAACAGATTCTAGACATGCAAAAGTACATTGTAGCGCCTGGAATTGAAGAATTTTGCGTGCGTTATAAAAACATTAACCTAAACCTGGAGAAACGTCATTCTATAAATGCTAATATATTTAATACGAAAACTGGAATTAAGTAACTACATTAAGGTTTTCTAAATCATTTTCCATCTTTGATGCAAATCCTTTAAGAGAAAACTAATTATAACGCTCGCGTCTGAAATATTTGTTGGAGAGAATATATTCTAGACCTGCAAAAGTTGATTGTATCAACTGGAATTAAATAAGTATATTTGGCGTTTCGAATGATATTCACTGAGTATTTGATTTCCTGTGGGAGAAACAATAGTATTTGCTTTCGTTAAAAAAACAATAATTTAATTCTGGAGAAAAGTCATTCATAAAATTGGAAATATCTTTATTATGATAACTAAAAATAAATAACTACATTGAGCTTTTGTAAACCATTTTCCATCTTTCATGCAATTCTTCTGAGAGAAAACAAATTACTAAGCTCTCGTCTGAAATATATGTTGGAGAGAAGGGATTCTAGACATGCAAAAGTTGATTGCAGCAACTGGAATTAAATAAGAGTATTTGGCGTTTCGAAGTGATTTTTATTGAGTATTTCAAATCCTGTGAGAGAGACATTAGTATTTTCTTACGTTATGAAAACATTTATTATATTCTGGAGAAAATTCATTCTATAAATGAAAATATATTTATGACGATAACTGGATTTGAATAACTACATTGAGCTTTTCTAATTCATTTTTCCTCTTTAATGCAAATCCTTTGAGAGAAAACCAATTACAAAGCTCGCGTCTAAAATATTTGTTGTAGAGAAGAGATTCTAGACAGGCAAAAGTTCATTGAATCAACTGGAATTAAATAAGAATATTTGGCGCTTCGAAGTGATTTTCACTGAGTATTTTTAATCCTGTGAGCGAAAACAAAAATATGCCCATACGTTTGCAAAACCTTTATTTTACTCTGGAGAATAGTCATTCTATAAATGCAAATTGATTGATAATGGTATAGGGAATTTCCCAGGCACATTGTCTTGTTTTAAATGATATTCCACTTTTAACCTAATTCCTTTTTGAGAAAACGAATAACTGCGCACATTTCTGAAAAATGATGATAATTTGTTGGAAAAGATACATTCTAGACATGCAAAATTTATTTGTAGCAACTGGAATTTAATAGGATAATTTGGCGTTTTGACGTATTTGGTTACATCGGTTTCTACAGTTACTTACTAAGATTATTTTAAATTTTGATGTTTCCCCGTGAACGTATTCTGTGACAGTGAAACGTAATAGTATTTACTTCATAAAGTCGAGCCTTGTACGAACAATTTGAGAATGTAAAATAAATGTTTATGATTTACGGAAGACTATTTTCCTAATGATGTATTTGAAGGATAATAAATTAAACATTTCAAAAGGTATTTTAATGCTAGAAAATACATATATATTATGAACAACAATAATTGAGCATTATTCAACAACAGTAGTAAACAACAAAAGGCTAATGATCGAAAATTATTTTTCCTTGATAGTTATGGAATAATGACGTATAGTTTTATTTCTGAATTTTTTTGAATATTTGACGTGAACGAAAATGGCAATGGCCATTAACGAGTCGACGGAGTATACAATATTAGAGGCAGCGTGATGAATTGGGTGAACTTAATGTTGATATTTCGCATATTTTCGCGTTGCGCTATTCTTGAGGACAACCGATTTGCCGGCCTTCCAGCGGCTTCATCGGGTCGTAATGAACAATAGCATTGTCTGCAATAATATATACGTCTCTGATCGGTTTTATGTCCGTTGAGAACTAGTCCGGAGTCATCTGATTGTCTGGGGAGTCGAACGGCGCTTGATAGTTGAAAATCCGTTTAAAAGAAGTAGAAGCCTAGAAAGATCCAGCTTTCTTGTTGACGATATTTTGAGCAAAATGTTCTTTATTATTCCAGTTATAAATATAAGCATTGCTAGAATAATATTTTACAAAAAATAATAATAATTTGGCAGACGTTAGCGCCAATTTCCGTTTTCTGTCACAGGATTTGGATACCACAGTGAAAATCACTTCGAAAAGACAAAATTTAGTTCCAGATATCATCATCAATTAGGCATTACTAGAAAGACATTTCTCCATTAAATAATAATAGAGAGGTCAATGACCCCACAAGAGGACAATGACCCCTACAGATGTTAATGACTCCACCTGAGGTCAATGACAACACAAGAGGTCAATGACCCCACCAT
Source organism: Ceriagrion tenellum (assembly GCA_963169105.1). Classification (NCBI taxonomy): domain Eukaryota; kingdom Metazoa; phylum Arthropoda; class Insecta; order Odonata; family Coenagrionidae; genus Ceriagrion; species Ceriagrion tenellum. The sequence goes on along the minus strand of OY720638.1, from coordinate 103,593,297 downwards.
AGTTCAATGTTCCTACCAGAAGTCAATAACCCCACAAGATGCCAATAACCCCATCAGAGGTCAATGAGAACACCATGGGTGAATGATCCCACAAGAGGTGAATCACCCCACCAAATGACTACGACCCCACCTGACCATCTGAAGACCCAAAGACCACTGAAGAGGTCAATGACCCTGCAAGAGGTCAATGATCCAATTAGAGGTAAATTATCATCATAATCAATGGTCCAGTGGTCTTTGGCCCGAAAAATGTCATTGACCCTACGAGAGGTCAATGACCCCAAAAGAGGTCGATGACCCCACAAGAGGTCTATGACCACACAAGAGGTCAATGACCCCAACATAGGTCAATGTTCCTACCAGAGGTCAATTACCCCACAAGATGTCAATAACCCCATCAGAGGTCAATGAGAACACCATGGGTCAATGATCCCACAAGAGGTTAGTAAAACCCCACAGAGGTCATGGACCCCACCAAATGACTACGACCCCACCTGAGGCCAAAGACCACTGAAGAGGTCAATGACCCTGAAAGAGGTCAATGACCCAATTAGAGGTAAATTACTATGATAATCAATGACCACTGAAGAAGTTCATGACCCCCTGCAGAGGTCAATTACCTCATTAGAGGTCAATGGCCCCTAAATACATTAAAGACCCATCATAGGACAACGATATCGTCACAGGTCAATGACTTCCCGGTGGTCTTTGACCCACAAAATTTGATTGATCCCACGAGAGGTCAATGACCCCAAAAGAGGTCGATGACCCCACAAGAGGTCGGTGACACCACTATATCATATTAACATACGGAGGTCAATGACCTCACCATAGGTCAATAACCCCAGAACCAAAAAAAGGTCAATGACCCATTCTGAGGTCAATGACGACACCAATAGTCACAGACCCGCAACAAAGGTCAATGATCCCTTCAGATATCAATGACGCCACGAGAGATCAACGACCTCACTAGAAGCCAATAACCACTCCAGGTGTCAATAGCCACACCGGAGGTCAATGGCCCGCAACGGAGATCCATGGCCCCTTCACAGTTCAATTACACCACTAGAGGTCAATGATCCAATCAGAGGTAGGTCAACCCAACCATAATTGTATAAACCCAGCAGAGATCAATAAACCCGAAAGAGTTGAATGCCCCGTAAAAAAGAGATCACTTCAGAGGTCAATGACCCAACATAAGTCAATGACTCCCTACAGAGGTCAATGACCCTTTCAGAGGTCAATAACCCCTAATAGGCCACCGACGTCGCAAGAGGTCAATTACCGAACCAAGGACAACGATCGCGCCAGCGGTCTAGTATTTCAAATCCTTTGAGAGAAATAATTGTATTTGCTTACGTTATAAAACCTTTTATTTAATTCCGCAGGAAAGTCGTTCTATAAATGCAAACTATGCTTAATTACGATAACTTGATTTCAAAACAACATTGGGATCTTCTAACTAATTTTAATACCTAGTTTAATTCCTTTGAGAGAAAACGAATAAATGCGCTCAACTCTAAAAAATACTGCGGCCTAAAGACATTCTTGACACGTAAATATTGATATTAGCAACTGAAATTAAATAAGAATATTTTGCGTTTCGAAGTGATTTTCACAGAGTATTTCAAATCCTGTGATACGTTATGAAATCATTTATTTAATTCTGGAGAAAATTCATTCTATAAATGCAATTATATTTATTACGATAACTGTATTTAAATAACTACATTGATCTTTTCTAAATCATTTTCTACCTTTAATGCAAATCCTTTGTGAGAGAACAAATGACAAAGCTCACCTCTAAAATATTTGTATGAGAGAAGAGATTCTAGACATGCAAAAGTACATTGTAGCGACTGGAATTAAATAAGAATTTTTGGCGTTTCGAATTGATTTACACTGAGTATTTGAAGTCCTGTGAGGGAAACAATAGTATTTGCTTACGTAAGGAAAACACTCCTTTAATACTGGATAAAATTCCTTCTTAAATGCAAATATATTTATAACGATAATTTGATTTATATAACTACATTGAGCTTTTCTAAATCATTTTGCATCTTTAATGCAAATCCTTGGAGAGTAAACAAATAACAAAACTCACGTCTGTAATATTTGTTGGAGAGAAGAGATTCTAGACATTCAAAAATTGATTGTAGCGACTGGAATTGAATAAGAATATTTGGTGTTTCGTAGTGATTTTCTCTGAGTATTACAAATTTTGTGAGAAAAACAATAGTATTTTCTTACCTTATAAAAACATTAATTTAATTCTGGAGAAAATTCATTCTATAAATGTAAATATATTTATTACGATAACTGGATTTAAATAACTACATTGAGCTTTTCTAAATCTCTTTGCATCTTTAAAGCAAATCCTTTGAGAGAAAACAAATAACAAAACTCACGTCTGTAATATTTGTTGGAGAGAAGAGATCCTAGACATTCAAAAATTGATTGTAGCGACTGGAATTGAATAAGAATATTTGGTGTTTCGTAGTGATTTTCTCTGAATATTACATATTTTGTGAGAAAAACAATTGTATTTGCTTACGTTATAAAAACATTAATTTAATTCCGGAGAAAATTCATTCTATAAATGTAAATATATTTATTACGATAACTGGATTTAAATAACTACATTGAGCTTTTCTAAATCTTTTTCCAACTTTCATGCAAATCCTTTGAGATAAAACAAATAACGAAGCTCACGTCTGAAATATTTGTTGGAGAGTAAGATTCTAGACATGCAAAAATCGATTGTAGCAACTGGAATAAAATAAGAATATTTGGCGTTTTGAAGTGATTTTCACTGAGTATTTCAAATCCTGTGAGAGAAACAATAGTATTTCCTTACGTTATGAAAACATTTATTTAATTCTGGAGAAAATTCATTCTATAAATGCAATTATATTTATTACGATAACTGGATTTAATTAACTACAATGAGATTTTTAAATCGTTTTCCATCTTTAATGCAAATCCTTTGAGAGAAATCAGATAACAAAGCTCACGTCTGAAATATTTGTTGGAGATAAGAGATTCTAGACATGCAAAAGTTGATTGTAGCAACTGGTTAAAATAATAATATTTGGCGTTTCGAAGTGATTTTCTCTGAGTATTGGAAATCCTGTGGGAGAAACAATAGTATTTGTTTACGTTATAAAAACATATATTTAATTCTGGAGAAATGTCATTCTATAAATTCAAATATCTTTTTTACGATAACTGGATTTAAATAACTACATTGAGGTTTTCTTAATCATTTTCCAATTTTAATGCAAATGCTTTGAGAGAAAACAAATAAAAAATCTGACGTCTGAAATATTTGTAGGAGAGAAGAGATTCTTGAGATGCAAGATTTGATTGTATCGACTGGAATTGAATAAAAATATTTGGCGTTTCGAATTGATTTTCACTGAGTTTTTGAAATCCCTTGAGGGAAATAATAGTATTTGCTTACGTTATAAAAACATTAATTTTATTCTTTAGAAAAGTCATTCTATAAATGCATATATATTTATTAAATTAACTGGATTTAAATAACTACATTGAGCTTTTCTAAATCATTTTCCATCTTTAATGCAATTCTTTTGTGAGAAAACAAATTACAAAACTCGCGTCTGAAATATTTGTTGGAGAGAAGGGATTCTAGATATGCAAAAGTTGATTGTATCAACTGGAATAAAATAAGAATATTTGGCGTTTCGAAGAGATTCTAAATGATCTTCATAATAATTCAATTCGTGTGGAAAAAAAGGAATTTGTATTTCGAATGAATAATGGACTTTTCTAAATGATTTCCCATCTATAATTTAATTCCTGTAAGGAAAAACGAATAGATGCGCTCACGTCAAGAAAATGATTATTAAATGTTAGAAAAAAGACACTCCAGATATGCATGAAATGATTTATGCAGCTGGAATTAAATATGAAAATATTGCATTTCGATGTGATTTTCTCTCTTTATTTCAAATTCTGTGAGAGATACAATAGTAATTTCTGACATTATAAAAGCATATATTTTATTCTGGAGATATGTCATTCTATAAATGCAAATATATTTATAACGATAACGATTTAAATAACTACATTGAGCTTTTCTAAATCTTTTTCCATCTTTCATGCAAATCCTTTGAGATAAAACAAATAACGAAGCTCACGTCTGAAATATTTGTTGGAGAGAAGAGATTCTAGACATGCAATAATTGATTGTAGCAACTGGAATAAAAGAAGAATATTTGGCGTTTCGAAGTGATTTTCACTGAGTATTTCAAATCCTGTGAGAGAAACAATAGTATTTGCTTACGTTATAAAAACATTAATTTAATTCTGGACAAATTCATTCTATAAATGTAAATTGATTGATTATATATCTCGAAATTCAAAAGAATATTTGGTTTTTTCTAAATGATTTTTCATCATTGTTTCAATTCCTTTGAGAAAGAAAAGTAATATATGCGCTCACGTTCGAAAAATGATTATTATTTGTTGGCGAAAGGACATTCAATACATGCTAAAGTTATTTTAGCAACTGGAATTAAATAACAATATTTGGCGTTTCGAAGTGATTTTCTCTGAGAATTTGAAATCCTGTGAGAGCAAACGAAAATATGCCCATACAAGAGCAAGGCATTAATTTTGATCTGGAGAAAAGTCATTCCCTAAATGCGAACTGATTGATGAAATATCTGTAATTTCAAGAGAAGATTGGGCTTTTCTAAATGATTATTCATAATAATTCAATTCGTGTGGGAAAAAAGGAATATGTATTTCGAAAGAATAATAAGAATATATTGCATTTCGAAGTGATTTTCTCTGATTATTTCAAATTCTGTGAGAGATACAATAGTAATTTCTGACGTTAGAAAAACATTTATTTTATTCTGGAGAAATGTTATTCTATAAATACAAATTTATTTATTACGATAACTGGATTACATAACAACATTTGGCTTTTCTGAATGATTTTCCATCATGAGTTCAATTACTATGAGAAAAGAACGAATATATGCTCTCACGTCTGAAAAATGTTAATTATTTGTTGACGAATGACATTCTAGGCATGCAAAAATTGATTTTAGCAACTGCAATTAATTAAGAATATTTTGCGTTTTAAAGGGATTTACTCTGAGTATTAAAATTCCTCTGAGACTGAACATAAATATGCCCTTACGTTGGCAAAACATATATTTTAATCAGGAGAAGAGTCTTTCTACAATGGCAAATTGCTCACTTATGATATTTGGAATTAAATCATAACATTGTGCTTTTCAATTTGATTTTCACTGTGTAATATTAATCCTGTGAGAGAAAACGAATATATACGCTCATGTCCTACTTTCTAGTGCCAATTCTATGAGAGGAAAAAAAATTTGCGCTCATGTCTCAGAACGATGATTGTATGATGGAGAAAGGTCTTTTTTATATGCCTAATTGATAATCATTACTTTAATTAAATGTCATACTTTTTAAAGTGATTTCCACTGTGTAACCCATAGCCTGTGAGAGAAAACTATGATTTTTTTTGTTGCAGAAAAATCATGCTAATATTTGTAACTGGAGGTAATTAAGACCATTTTTCTCCAAATTATGTGAACTTTGCAAAACTTGGGTATATGTTCTCCCTTACTTTTAAACGGATTTTCAACTATCCAAGACTGTTCGACTCCCCAGACAATTCGATCTTCCGGACTAGATCCCAACGGGCATTTACCCGATCAGAGCCAAACTTTATTTTTATATTTTTTTATTATAAGATTGCGACAAACAACGAGCCTTCAGCCGAGGGTTCACGCCTTTCTATCGCTTTCACAGTCTCGAATGCAACGCAGGTCTTTGCCCAGCTAGATCCCACGACCGCTAGGGAGTAGAGCGAGAGTGAACCGGGTTTTGCACCTCTCAACGGTCGACCCTTATTCGCCCAGTCGAGGGAGGTTTTTATGACGAAAGTTTTTGATTCTTGTTCTGCGCTTCGATAGTCTTGCACCCACTTTGCGAGTATCGCCTTCTATCATGTACGTATTATCCTCTTGCGAGGCAAATATCGCGGTCTTATGATACCTCTGTCGTAAAGTTAATACTCATGGTAGCCTCGCATGAGTGGACGGCTGTGCCTCATCGGCTTGCCAACCCAAGTCGGTTTTAAGTGCAATCAACGGTGCCCCGCGTTGATTAGTGCGCGGTGTGTAGGGGTTGTGCATTCCGTGAGGGTGTGCTAACCCATTCAGACCCTCACGATACACCGCAATTATGTTAAATATGGTAATAATTTTGTAAATATCATTTTCGTTTAGCACTCATTTAAAATACATTTTGCGCAGTAAAAAATCTGCTTTGATCGCTTAACCTTTTGGTCCGAAAATACTTTGTGACTTTTCAGCTTATTTCGAAATTTGCCGAAAATCAGGTCCAGTGGTGTTTGTTAGTTTCGCCGTTTGTATCTTTAAGTACCTGAGTCATTTGAGGTCCCTAAATAAATCACGTAAAATCAGGATGAACTTTTATCCTCTTCCATTCAAACCTACCTTAATCGGTAGATAACTGTAATAATAATAATTAATCACGATACAGACGTAAGAAAAGTTTCCTTGCATTAACTTGCAGAACTTGCTTTGCACCCCTGCCTCGCGACCTGAGGATAGAACAGACGAACCATCAGGTGAGCCTGTCGCTGTAGGCGGCATGGCAAGGTAGTCTCACTCTGTGTATACGCGGCTGAATATTTTTGTGTTCTACTCTACTTGATGCTTTTTCACCCTTATATTTGAATGCTTTTTCCACCTCGCGGTATCCTTGGCTCAGATTTTGCCACCAATTATTTTTTCCCCATTATCTGAATCTTTTCTGCTTCTAATAATATTTTCCTATCTCATCTTTATTATTTGCAATCTTTTTATCTTTCTCATTTCCTAGAAATACATTACCATTTCTTCTCCTCTATAATTTCGTAGTTTTTCCATTTCTTCTCATTGTTCTTTACATCTCGCCTCCTTTGTTTTATTTTTTTCTTGACTCAGTTGTTTAATTGTTTTGTTCATGCTTTTGCGTTCCGTGATATTTACATGTCACCGAAAATGTGCCCCCTGATCAGTTATATGTTTCCTATTTTTGTCGCTACCCCCTCGACTATCTGCGTGTCCTATCCTTCATTGCTCCTGTTGAGTAATGGGCAACCTCCCTTATAGGGATAGATAGGCTACTACTTTTTCCCCATGGCCCCCATGTTTGATCGTGTATAGTCTTTCGAAGACCCTCTTGCTGAGCGCTGGCTCGTTTTCCTTTTCAGTGAAACTCTTGGCTACACATTAGCACGCAGGTCCCGAGTTATATTTAAGGTAACGATAGTGATTTCTTTATTCCCTTATCTTCTTTACCCAGCTTGTAGTCTTATTTTGGTTTATTGGTTGTTCGGACGTATGTTGTTGTAGACGTTGTTCTACAAATATATGAATACGCTAGTTGCCATTTTTTCGTCTAGCTACCCCATGTTAGAAAAGAAAGTTTTACGTTATCTGGAACCGAAATATGAAGGTGAAAGAATTCTGTAAATAGGTGTTATACGGATGTTTTTAAGCGAGAATGAAATTTCGGCGCTTGCAAACCGAAATATTCACAGCGATGAGTCTAGTGCTGACGACTCGGGCGTGATACACATCACAGCCACCAGCCAAGCTCTGTGTGAGCCGTGTCATCACGCCTTCAGATATCTTCGTCTATCTTCGGAACTTTTAATCCCTCCTTGGCAAACACAACTTGTCACTCATCCTTGGAGGAACGTTCATTCGAAGTATGAGAGTTTTAAAACAACCATAGCTATTTTTAATTGCAATAAAAGAATTATTGAGGGAATATTAGAAATATAATTCTTCCATTGTCCTTACTTTCTGCTACTTCTTCTGCAAGACGGATTTTGGTCGGTCGTGGCCTGTGTTCTGACTTATTCACCTCATCGTCTTTTTATTTAGTCTTTCTATGTTTCCGCATCGCTAACTACAAAATAATATATTGAATTGAAGTACGCGGAATTGGTAACATTGTGACTTCACCATTTCACTACAAGGACGACATTCGTGGATATTTAAAACAGTGCAAAACAAAACAGCACACCAAAATATTTTGTTTTCGGAATAATTAAACAAAGCGATTGATGAATATACATACTTATTTTTCCAGCTGTGGTACGTGCACTTTTTAATCATTTTATTTACGATTCATACTTATACATTGATGAAATTCAGCTGATGTTATGACATGGTTATTTCCCTGAAGAATGACTAACTTGAATAATTTAAGATACGTATAAATGCGCAGATTTTGCTGTATGTATGCACGAACTTTGGTGTCAATAGCATAATTCTAAGAGGGTAAAAAAAATTTTGAGCTGCCGGGACGAAAGCCAACACTTACCACTAAAAATTTTTAATTTCTAGTTATGGGATAACAGGACTAGATATTACTAATAACAAACTTTCGAATGGAAAACTATGATAACTTATAATGTAATATACCCGCAGAAAATTAGAGACACTACTTCCTCGATGGCCAATTCATCTTACTTGCCTCTCAAAGGATTGCCGCAGCAAACAAGCTAGATTACTGATGGCTTGCGAATGCAGTGTTGACTGGTCATATCAGGACAATAAGTTGGAGAACTAATTATCGCTGTCTGGAGGTGGTAAAAATTAATTACTCCGTGACTGTACAAGAAATCACTCTGATTTCATATCACTATCATTTTCATGTTACGCGGGAGTCAAATGATGAATTAAATTTGCATGTTGTGTTGCAGGCAGCCATCATTGGATACCGTACTAGAAAGGTACTTTTCGTAGGAGTCAAAAATAAATTCTGTATGATGTGCCGAAGAGCAGAAATATCCCTCACAAAAGCAAGCGAGCACGTGTGCTTCAAAAATTGGGAATACACTGCCTCTTCCACTAGTATGGAGTCGGCTATAGTTTTAGAGGGGTATAGAGCTAGCGAACAGATGTATGGAATCCGATACAATAACGATATTGATTACAGATGGCGACAGCAGCGTATATGCCACATTGGTTCAATGTCGACCCTATGAAAACACTCTGGTTGAAAAAATTTAATGTAAAAACCACCTTCTGCGAAATTACTGCACAACATTGAGGGAAATCAGCAAAGATAAGCGGAATGAACCTGCCTGCCTTAGGAAAAAAGTTTCCTCAAATATTTTACGCTTACGGACTGTAATTAATAAAGCAATTGCCTACCGCAAACAAGACGACAGAGCCAGAAGCCTTCATGAGAAGATATCGACATAAAGGGAAGGTATTTAAACAGCCCAAGACATATCTTTGGAGACCACTCAAACTCCGCCGCCAAAAATATTTCTGCTCCAGAAGCAATGCTGAAGAAACTATCATGGATGAGCTCCGCGCGGCTTGGCTGATGGAGGAACTGAATCGAATCGTGGGATATAGCTCGCTACAGCAGGAGTTTAATTCAGGACCTCAACAGTAACTACGCGGAGCACTTCATTGCCATTGTTGCAAAACTGGTTGGGGGAAAGCGAGTGAATTTCTCTGGCAGAGGCTTTTATAAAGATCGAGCAATGGGTGCTGTGGTTTCTTTCAACACGGGCGTGATGCATAGTAAGCTGCACCGAAAGCTGTATTCATGCAGTCCTGGGAGAAGAGAATGGAAGCTCGGAAAAAGCGAAGAAGGCTTCAAGTTCGAAAGAAAATGTTCGAAGGGCTCTATTTGTTAGCAAGTCAGCGGATGCTGATTACGGACCCGAAGCTGCTAAGCCTGATGTTGATGACGAAACTTATGAGGTCAAAAAAATGAATTTTGTCTGCCCTAAAGTTGACCGCTGAGGACGCGGAGAAGCTTCAGTAGGCTACAGTCGATCAAACTAATTGTACACTGTGGAAGGAGGAGAGGCGAAAGAGATTGACATCGTCTTACTTGGGAACAATTTACCGAATGTGTTCTACGACATCGTCACAAAGTTTGGTGAGCAATATTTAATACGGTGAGTTTTCAACTTCTCCAGTCAAGTACGGGCGAGAGAAGGAGCAGCATGCCCTTGACCTTGTTGAGCATACTGAGGGGATCAAGGTGGTCCGTTGTAGATTGTGCGTCGATCATATCCAACACGATTCCCAAGCCGCACCTAGGGCCGACCGCAAGACCGCAGCCTAGGCCAGCAGGGGTGCCCCCTCTATCGCAGAGGTGGAGGCCTGATATAGACGTGTGCGCAAGAAGAACGTAGCCCAGCCGAGGAATAGGTGAACCTCTGTTTTGAGCTGTGTCGGATGGAGGCATTTTAAAACAAACGGATGGCCATTAAATGCCCGGATGAAATGTTTTAATGAAACCGAAAATTAGCGATACTTCAGGTGAAGAAAGATTGAGTTTCATGCCTTTTAACTATTTTAATCAATGTCTTTCATTAGTTTCCTCAAGGGAGAATAAAACTCAGTGAGATTCAAAGGGTTTCTTAAAAGACACGACAAATTTTCAAACACAGTTGCTTCGGCAAATTTTGCATGAAATTGACGGAATATCAGAGGTGGGAAATGTGAAGATAAATGAGATATTACACTCATATTTTGGAAATGTGAACATATTTCAAACTTGTAAAATAATTATAATTGCATCGTGCATTATTCTGTCTTCTATATTCACTATTTTACAAGAAACTTGGGGATCGTCGAATCCTGGGAAACCGAATCCGTGTAAGTTGATGGAGCATCCTAGCATATCCGGAATGGAGAGGGATAGTGAACCTACTGAAAATACACCGCGGTTGGTGGTATACAAGAAGTTTACGTCCGGATTTTCCATCGTGTTAACCCAACTGTTTGCAAGGAATACTCTAGACGATTCCAGGTTCAGTGGATTTTGGGTAACCGGTAAGACAAAGAAAAATAGTCCCACAAATGCACTCCCTGTATTTAGTATGTGTATATATAATATTAGTATCCTGCCGATGGTTGGATTAATTCTTCATGTAATGATTCTATTGCCATTTAAAATATTCCGTAGAGGTATAATCATTTCGTATGTAAGCGGTAAAATATTCCACTTCCTTTGATGGCTGAACAATCTAACATCTTTGGTTTAGGTTAGAGTTAATTGTGGAATCAGATATCAAAAAAGCAAAAATAGATGAAGTTAGCTTGTGCTCACAAGCTCGAGAGTTGAAGACTCAACCGCCCCGGAGCGAAATGCATGTGTGCCCTCACCAATAATCATGACTTCAGGCGAGTTTCTCTTATCTATTATATGCCCTCTGAGAAGAAAAATATAATTAAAGCGATATTTGCTACGTCAAAATAGGCAGAAAGAAGCTTGCTGAGATGAGCCAGCCGAAAGCTCTCGTCTGGTCGACGCGAAACGCATGGCTGGCGGTAGCCGAACGGACAGCGGCTTCACAGTTAAAAGTCTCTCCCTCTAAAAGTATTGGTAGTAAGTGGCTCAAAATTTACCAAAAAACTTAGTTGTATATTAAGGATCATTTCCATTTGTCGCTGAGCAAAGAGCAAAATCGATAACCGAAGTCTCGTTATCATATGATGCGATTGCTAGCCCTACCAGTCCATTAATTCAGCGGAATAATGTTGGAATAGAAGTATGAGTCTAGCTATTTATTACAGTTTTTATAGATGACTGTGGCTATACACAAAAACTGCAGTAAATTTCACTTCGTTTTGTGCCTTTTCAGACGTAACCCTCGGTAATCATCGTTTTCTCTTGTGTATTTTGCGTAAGAGTTCAGACTGATTTTTTTGCGATGGTTTTGGTAACTTGCGTTTTATACGTGATAAAGTGTTACTTACTGACGTGGATAGTAATTAGATTATAATTAATAATTAGCCTTCTTATCGCCATTTTAACTATTAATTTTCACAATTAGCATGGCATTTCATTTTACAAAAGTTTTTGGTCGTCGTTGCTGTTAGAAAGGGATGTATTTTGTCTCCTTAAAATATAAGGAGAATAGTTTGGTGAAACAAAAAAAAGCCGGAGTGAATTGTCGTCGGTTGCTTCTGCAAATAAGTGATCAGCAAAGTGTTCAGAGAAGTTGGTGGTGGCAGTGGGGTAGGTCTGGACTTACCTGAAGACCAATGTGTCAGATATTGGGCATAAGAGAAGTATCTCCTGCAGGTTTATGTCTGCAATCGATGAAAATTCCCTCTCGCCTCTGTACGAAAGAGATTCACTTTCAGCAGCGAAAAGGAACATAGTTTATTTGCAACATTGAGATTTTTTAGGAGAGGAATGCTTCTTGTCAATGAAAAACTTTACATTTCATGTTCTTTTTGGAAATTCAATTTTATTTATTTTACAGAGTTTCTCTGGAACGGTGGATAATCGGAAGTCCAGAGGTAGAGAAACCCAATGTCTGCATATTAACCAGCAAGCCACCTCAACGGTGTTTGGCAGGGAGTGATTAATGAACAACGTGCACTATATTGTAAATGTAAATTTCGTCAACATGCATCACACTATGGGTATACTACTAATACTACAAAAACTATTGAATTAATATATAACGCAACAAATAAAACGAGACACAAGAGTCACGTAAGGATCATGCGAAACGTGATGTTAACACCTCGTGGCAGATTAAAAAACAAGCATTTGGGAACAAATCGACTAATCAGCTGGACTACCTATCGAATATCCAACTTCAAAGTCTCATAGCCAGCCACTATGGTCTCTTATCGATCGCGGGAAAAGGACATTTAAAACCTTAAAGTTAGTTATTAACCTATTGCAACAACTTGGATTGGAATCGCTTTTAGAGCGTCGATTGAAAATTAGACTCAATCTATTATGTAAATTTGAACATTTTAATTTCAGAAGAAGTTTTCAATATTTTATTAACGCCAACATACTACGGTAGATCAGATCATGAGAATAAAATAAGGGACATGTAGTTTAAAACAGAAAGGTTTAAAATGCCGTTTTTCCTTCGATCGATCCAAGACCATAAACACTGCGTTTCGACTTTTAAGTAGGTAAGTAGACAGGTAGTGTAGCTGATTGATTTACATGCACCCTAATGTATGTTTCTAAATCTGCCGAGTAGTGCTAACATCATGTTCCCTGCATGACTCTTGTGTCAAGTTTTCATAGCTACATTACAGATTATTTTAGTACTTTATTGTAGTAGTTTTAAAATATCTATAGTGTGGTGCTTGTTGGTGAGAGTAAATTTCTTCACTGACGATCATGTTGGAGATAAGTCACCCCCTGCCAAAAACCCTTGTGGTGGCTTGCAGGATAATAAGTGGATGTAGGTGTAGTTGAATCGCCAACCCGAATTTTCCCACGGTGGACTTTAAAAATAACTCCACCTTCCCTTTCTCCTCAGTTCGTCAGTAGTCCATTTTGAATGCTGGTCCTGCAGAATAATGTGATGCACTGCCAATCGATTCGCCAAACAGAAAATACTGTGATACACTGCCAATGGAAACGCCAGCCCAAATTTTTCGCCTGTAGAATCAGCAACGAACACCACCTTCCCTTCCTCCTCCGTTCATTCGTAGTTCAGGTCAGTAGTTTATTTGCATGCTGGTCTCTGCAGAATACTGTAACGCACTGCCAATTAAATCGCCAACCCAAATTTTTCGCCTGTGGAATCAACAACGAACGCCACCTTTCCTTTCTCCTCAGTTAATTAGTAGTTCAGGTCAGTAGTTCATTTTAATGCTGTTCTCCGCAGAATACCGTGACGCACTGCTAATCGAATCGCCAAACAGAAAATACTGTGTTACACTGCCAATGAAACCGCTAACTCAAATTTTTCGCCGGTGGAATCAACAACGAACGCCACCTTCCCTTCCCCCTCAGTTCATTAGTAGTTCAGGTCAGTAGTTCAATTTTAATGCTGGTCTCTGCAGAATACTTTGACGCACTGTCAACCGAATCGCCAACCCGAATATTTCGGCGGTGGAATTAACAACGAATGCCAACTTCCCTTTCTCCTAAGTTCATCAGTAGTTCAGCTCAGGAGTTCAATTTTAATTCTAATCATGCACTGCCATTCGAATCGCCTAACAGAAAATACTGTGATGCACTGCCAATGGAATCGCCAACCCGAATTTTTAGTCGGTGGAATCAGCAACGAACGCCATCTTCCCTTCCTCCTCAGTTCATTAGTAGTTCAGGTGAGTAGTTCAATTTTAATGCTGTTCTCTGCAGAATAGTTGATGCTCTGACATTGGAATCGTCGACCCAAATTTTTCGCCGGTCTAATGAACAGGGAACACCACCTTCCCACTCCCCTCAGTCTTAAGTCCATCCTGTGCAAAATTCTTGTGAATTGTCCCGAGATTCTCCACCTGGAAAAAATGAATTGAAAATAGACATTCTGGAACAATTATAAATTGTGCAATATGACATGTTAGTTCGTTTAAATGAACAGTTGTTAAGGAATCACTCTCCGCATGGTGGTCTTCCCTAAAGCAATCGGTCGTACACCAACTTAACCTTCTACAGTCGACTCCATCCTCACGCGCTTCCTATCCACCTACCTTTTCCAACCTTAATCTTGTGTTTTCCTTGCCTATGATTTTCCCTCCTTCGATAATCCCTTCTAATACCCAATTTAGCTTCCTCCTCCCCTTTTTTGGTCACTATCCCTTTCCTTCCCAACCTTCTCTCCACTGACCCACCCTTCCGCCGATGTCCCATTCTTTCACCTTTGCCTCTTTGTACCGGCTACCTATCTCATTCCACTTGCAAATGACCGCTGGCTTATCCTTTTCCTACTATCTCCCTCACTTCTTGTTTTCCTGTCTCATGGCCTCCCACATTTCCTGTCTGCTCCTCTCCTTTCCGATGTTTCTTTGTTTTTCCGTTATAACCTTCCCCCTCTCTCCCCCTAGCTTACTCCTGTTTCTCACACTCAACCTCCTTTTAGCCATAGAAACGAGATGTCTCCTATTTCTCAGTGTCTATACCCTTTTTCCCAAATGATGGCGGCTGAACTAGAGAGCGCTGGCGCGCCTTTCACTTTTCAATCCAATCACAGTAGCGCATGATGCCATGCATTTGGGAAGGAACTCTGTCTCTCTCGGACTGCCGTGGGGTCCCTTCAACGTCGGGTCGTCTGTGTTGGCAAACTTACTGTATGAGAATTACCGTACGCTTGTGCCTACGTGCAATTATTTGCAAGAGCTGACAACGATATTCGGCCGCCGGGAGCCAGAAACTGAGGTAGAATGGGAAATTCCTACCAGTGACTGCTTGTTCTGTGACGTCCAGCCACCTTGAGTTAGGAAGAAGGGTATAGTACCGAATGATGACGCCGTGTGTCGAAACGCGTTGTAAGTGCAACTAAAGATCTCTGGAAAAATTCGATTGTCGTACATAATATGTCTAAATCTACCGCTTGCGAATACATTTCACTCAACTGAAATTCGTCTAGACGGTTTGCGAAACAGTGACGCACATATTTAGAGATCAACTGCCCAGAATACGGCGCCGAAGGCATAGGCAATTAACACCACCCTTACTTCTTCCTCAGTCCTGAATATAACGTATGTGGATATGTTTCACTCCTGAAATTCATCCAATGCGCCGTAATTACCGCATAGACCCGTGTACCTCGCGCACCCTTGTAAGGCTCGCATCCCGCTTTTATAAGCGCCGGAAAAAATCGGCGGCTTCCTTCATTCTCCGAGCGCGAGTTTTAGAGGGCCATTGTACATTTGACTAACACCAAAGCTTTCCGCCTGCGTTCTTACGTTTCTTTCTCCACGATGAATTGAGAAATGTAATCGCTTCTCATTCGAATAAGACTAGTTATGCGATATCTAGTTTGTAAGGACGGGTTGAGGGCTCCGAGCTCCGATTTTGAGTTTTTACCAGCTACCGTAAGGGTTTCCAGGAAAGGCAGAGAGATAAGGAACTCGTATTAAGATGCGCATCCCTCTTTTCAACTACGATTTCTGGGAAAAAAAGATGCGTGTAGTACACGAGTATATACGGTAATTTTTAGGACTGGTCGATGCAAAATGCTTTGATTCACAAACAAACGAACCGGCTGCCCAAATTTGGCGCCGATTGAATAAACCATTCACTCCGTCCTTTCTTCCTCCTCAAGTCTGAATCTACGGATACTGAAAAAGTTCACCCGAAATCGGCAGTAGTTACGCGTGAATCCCGATGTTCGCTCAGCACCGTGATGCACTGTTGCAGGAACATCCGGCCCGAATTCGACGCCAAAAGAACTGGTAATTATGTCAGCACTCACTTCATTCTCTATCCTATGTCTACTATATACGTATACGTTCATTCACGTAATATTTAACACTGTGACCCACTGGCAAAATAAACGCCGACCCTCCTCCTCAGTCGTGAATCTACCTGAAATTCGTCCAGTTCTTCGTAGTTATTCCTCAAGACCTTTGTTTGCACAATGTGACTCACTGTAGATAGATTCACCGGCTCTGATTCGGCGCCAAACGCATTGGAAATTAACGCTGCGCTTAACTCCTCATCAGTCCCGAAGCTATCGTATATGGTTTTCTAGGTTTCACTTACAAGAAATTCGTCCAATGTGCCGAAGGAATCTTGAAAGACCGGTGTTTTCATAACTCTGAAACACTGTTGAAGAAACTGCCGCCCGTGTTTGGCGATGACTGCGACGCTATCCCTCGCCCTTGGATCACCTTTTCCATTCCATCCGCTAATTTCATCTGCTTTCCATTCTATCCTGCCTAAGACTGGACGTCTTTCCTAGTCCCGGGTATCGCACCGTAGCCCCCTTGACCACCCCTTCTGTATTCGGAACCCAGCTCACTCGGAGACCCATCTTGGTGCTTTGAGATGTCTTGGAGGAAACTCGCCCTCGGCGCAGGAGATGCCCTCACACCTCCTCACACGATAGTGGATCTCCGCCAGCAATCCTCTCCATCTCGGTGACGCGGGCCGAACCCCGGAAAAGCCGGATCCATGAGGATGGAGAAGAGCGAAGTCTGCGGTGGAGCTGCCTGTAAAGGTTAAGAATTACCATTTAAACATTACAGGACTGGAGCATTTGACACTGATTTATCGCAGACCAACTCATTAATTGTAATTTAACTAAATAAGAGGGCTGGGTGTGAACCTGAAACAATAGCTCACCTTTGTCTTCACCACAGACTCCCTTGTAAGGTCATGTCTCAGCGCAGCATTTCTTCCGATCTCATCGTTCACCCTCTTCTGAAATGGCGTTCGTTCTTTCTCCTCCACATCTCCGCTACCAGTCTTCATCACCTGAGCCGAGCCTGCTGCCTTGACTTTTGTTGACGTTTTGATATCACCCCATAACTGTAACAAAATAAATTACGAGATTACTATCTGTTACCTCAACTGTAGCTCTTAACAAAAAGGACATCGCAATAAGCATAACATTACTTATAATATTGCCAGAAGTACTTGTGTAGTACTAAAAAACAACTTACAGAATACTTATTGGAATGAGCTGCTAAATATTTTTGCAGCTCATTTCCAGTAAACAATTAAAGAATGCTTTTCATGCCCTAAGAATAATTCTGGGACTAACTAGACTGAATCCCGTAACTTTTTCGCTATCTCTTGGATAGTGTTGACTCATGACCGTTTGGTCATTGAAGTATCAATAAATCAGAAATTGGTTGTATAGCTGAGAATATTAGTGCGCCAATAGGAAATTTGTGACTTGATGAGACTTGTCAAAAGTTCCGAAGACATGAGACATCAGAGCGGGCAAATGCATTGAAAAATGAACATTTCGTTCTTTGAAAATAAATCCTCGGGGACACTTTTTTCCAACCTCCTACATGAAGAATAATATTACAAAGGTTTTAATAGAAATTATGCTCATCGTTTGCAATAAGAAAATGTATCAATCATCTGAAACAAACTGCTAAGTTCCTATAAAAAACTACGATGTCAATAATTTTCGTTCCACTGACATTTTAAACAGGGTGACTATACGAAGAAAACTCATGCTGGAAAATCAAGTACCGGTGTACTTTAGGTTATTTTAGCGAGTAATACACCTTTCCTGGCAGGTAGTTGCTAAACATCTCACAATTTATCCGGATTATGGGAGTATAGTACTAAATTATTCGTACCTTCCATTATTATTGACGCTTCTCGCAACACTAACACATTGTAGTGCATAAGCACATTGATACAAAAAGGAAGGAACAAATCTTCTCTTTACAAAAATTATTATTACAATAATTTACTCTCAAAAACTTGTCCGAGTTCCTCCTTCGAATCGGAAATCAATTAGTGTATTCTTCTTCAAAATTTGAATTCAAAACTCATTAAGTCCAATGGATAAATAGCGGGTCGTTTATAGAATCACAAATTTTTTAATCTTGCACTGAACATACTCAATCTTTCCCTCACCTCAGATGGTATAGTTCATTAATTAGTGTCGTAAATTATCGGAATTCTGGGCCCTTAAGAGAAGGTATCGTAAGAGACTGACCTTGATTCCACAAAATATTGAAAACAGAATTAAAACGAACGTGAACCAATGATTCCGTTAATAAATTGCGCTCACCTTCCTCCATTCCTTCCACGTTTTTCTGGTTCCACCGCAAGAATTCAGCGTCGTGGAGATATCAACCTATATCATCGTAGCGTTCTTCACGCTGAACGTGGCTGGAAACTTCCCCTTCACTATGTTCTCACTACCTGTGAAAAAAATCTGGACTTGTTCGGTTCATTACTCCTAAAATAATTATTGCGCGGATAGGGAATGTATTGTACTTAAAATTCGTGCGCAGTTTCCACACTCTCTAAAAAACGTTCTTCTGCTCCTCATTCATTTCCGACATCTTTGCTACTCCTCATCTATTTCAGGAGCATTAGCTTCACTAGTTTGAAAAATTTCATAAGGGAATTGTCCAGCGTGGTCAAATCAGCGGAATTACTCGAATCGCGGTGAAGGAAGGCTGTTATTGGTAGACTTGCCTCGCATAGTGACGAACAGTTACGTCACTAAATTGTCAAGGATCTCAGATTTTCCCGGCGTATCTGATGCATAAAGGTTTCTCGGATCTTCCACCGGATGAGCAGGTCCATGGGGCCCAACATTTCGTGTATTTTCGGAAGCTGAACCCCCTGAAGATGGAGGACAAGTCCTTCTCCGAAACGTTGGGCCCCATGGACCTGCTCACCCGGTGGAAGACCCGAGAAACCTTTATTCACTAAATTGTGTTTGAGCAATGGCCTTCTCCATTTAATCCCTGAGTTGAAGCCCCCTTTCTCTGTCTCGAGTATAACGATTTCCTTCCACAACTAGAACCCTTCGGATTCAACCCGGCGAGCTGGTGACCTTGCATCGGTCAGCCGCAAGCTTTCGAGAAAAGGCCGTCAGAGGACTTCTTCTGCAGCCGTTTTAGCGATGTTTTCAGCTCATTTTCCGTCACCATTGGGATGCCTTCTTCTAGCCAATCGACTTCTTTGTTTATTGATGAAGATGCGGGGCCATTTGGGGCCAAAGGGTGAGGTGGTGAGATGATGATATATTCCAGGCACTGCGCTTCTTATACTGCCTCATCTTCTGAGCTGAGCCGACTGGGGATTACAGAGGAGCGTCCTACCCGCTTTCTCTGCTGAGAGCTGCCACATCTTCCTCAGGGGCTAACTACGACGTCAAGTATCGCCACCTTTTTCAAAGCCTTGGGCCGATGTTCATGTCTTGGGAGGCGAATTTCTGCAAGGCGCTGCCGGAACAGCTGGCCATCCGATGAGTTTCCGGTCCTTTGGAGTCGTCGGTGAAGCCAATTCCTCCGTCGGATACGCCGAAGAATGCAGCCAGGCAGAAGCAGATGATTGTTGGTGTAGTTCAGTTTTGTTGATACCGTTATTTCAAAAGCTGCATTGATGGCCTTTGAGCTATTGGTAGCAAACTCGCCGACTACGGAAGAGTTGGTTAGTTGTGGCAATCATCCGGCTGGTTGGCCGAGAGCTCCTTTCTGTGCTCCGCCCAGTGGTCCAGGAACCGCTCTTTCCTTGGTGTTAGCAGCACAGGACGGATGTGGCGTCGTGTGGACAACGGCGCTGACTTTGCAGGGGTATAGCGCAGTTCCTCAGGTGTCCTGGTGCTTTTAATGCCACTCCTCGTGTTTAGCGTTCGTGTCACCAAGCAGCAGCACCGGGTGAAGCGATGCGAAGATGGTGTTGAAGTCTACTGGACGAAGGCCCGGTCTAGGAAGAGGTAGTTGGAAATTATGTAAATGGTGCCATGGTCCAATTGAAGATCGACAGCCTAAAGATGGGCGTCGTCCCCAGTCCCGAGGATCGCACCGTAGCCCCCTTGACCACCCCACCTGCATTCGCATCCGAGCTCGCTCGGAGCGTTGTATTGTTGCTGGGAGATGTCTTGGAGGAAACGCCCCACCCTCGGAGTCGAGGATGCCCTCATACCCCGTCCCTCGATAGTGCATCTCCGCAGCAGTCCTCTCCAGCTCGGTGACGCGGGGTCTAGCTGTATGCATCTTGACAGAAGATGTAAGGTATGAGGCTTTCCTGGCATATTATTTAGGTGAGTACCGGATTTCCCGGCCTATGTGATCCACTTTTTGGACTCAGCAATGTGATATTTTTGGGCAGAGGATAGAAAAACATTTCTAAAACCTAACCCGAGTCATTTTATTGCATCTTAAGGGGCTGTGTACCGCGGCCGAAAACTCCACCGGAGATGTCCACGCGCTTTATGCTACGACCCTTCCTTGCTTCTGAAAGCAGATGTTTGCGCAGGTCTCTTGAACCAGGATTGACACTTACAATTAGTGTCGTAACTTTTCATTTGTGCCGATCGATGAATAAACTGTAATTTTTCTAAAATCACCTCATCGCCATGACGCGTACGACACAAATTTATTCGCGCTTTTGTGTTAAGACTGCCGTGCTACTAATCGTAAAGCAAATCTGTTTGTGCAAGCCTCTAGAACACTTGATATTTACTTAGTATTCGTATCTATCACGTATAAATTTGTTACATTTTACCCGGAAATACCAGTATTTTATTTTTATCTCAATCTTTTTAAAACTCTAAATCTCGTATTTTTTTACTATATTTTTTTAAACACCAAATATTTTAGCGAGTACGCACGACCAAGCAGAGATTTGAACATCAGCTAGTAGGGTTTTTACATTTGAGTATTCTACGGGATGATTGGTAGGTTTTTGGTCAGTTTTTTATCTATATATACACACTGCTCTGCTAGCCTACGCATGGGCGTGTGGCAGGGGGTGTTAGGACATAAGCCGTGAAAAGAATAAGGTAATGGGAGGTGAAATGGTGAATTGTGCTGTGGGAGTGTTTTCAGTAGGACTCAGTTTTTGTTATGCTATCTTATTGCGCGAGGAAAGAATGAATTTTTGTACCATCAAGTTGTTTGCCTCTACGATCAAGTTTCTCGTCTTGCCTGTCATTGTTGCTATTCCCTTTCCTTTGCCACCCCCCGTCAGTTGCTTTAATTTCCAACACAGCGGACCTGATCTTCCCTGTTTTTTTAATTTTCCGATGAATCAATTGGTTCTCTCCACCTCTCCTCCTCTCACTCCCCTGTTCTACGAAGACTACTTTTCTACCAATTGCTCACTTTGTTTCTCTTCGAAGCCTGTTGTTTAATGCCCGGCATTTCCTTCTGCCGAGCTCTGAGTTTACGCTCTTCCATTTCCTCCTCTCCAGCATCTCCATTGTCGTTTCCATCCTGACCCACGATTTTCTAATAATATATACATGCACTTACCACGCCAACCACCGTTGCAATCGCCGCCTATATAATGCCTTTTTTTAACTTCCCCATTCATCTTCTATTATTCTTAATTCCCGATTTGTATCCATGATTTTATCAACCCACTCTTGATACTTTTTTTCATTGACCCCGTCAATGCCTTTGCATTCCACTTTCCTACCCTCCTACTTCTCCCTATCTTTTTAGGCTTAACGCGGCATATCTTCTCTAATAAGTTTTTATCTGAGTCTGCGTCCCCTGGGTATGTTTGCGAGTTATTAGCACTATTCCTGAATCTTTGTCCAACCATAATATAATCAATCTGAATCTTATCTGTCTCTCCCGGATTACTTCTTATGTACCTGTGTCGAGGGTGTAGCCTAAACCATGTATTTGTGATTATTTAATCGGCAAAATTATAGCTTTCTCGCCGCGGTCATTTCTTTTTCTTATCCCACCTCCCGCCCTTCTCTTCCTTTACCCACACCCACGTTCCAATCCCCCATTACTACCAGCTGCTTACTTCTCGGTATTCTGTCAATTATTTCCTCCGCCTCATCGAATACTCCATCTACCTCTTCCGCTCTATGATCCGAGGTGGGCATATAGACCAAGATTATAACTGGGCATGGCGTATCTGTCTTTAGCTCAATGACTATTATCCTGCCAAGTTTCAGGAGCATTACGATTGCAATCCCACGCTGACTCCCATCCCCTCTGCTCCATATCACCCTACATTTATCACTCCAATAGTCTCCACTATCTTTCCATCTTACTTCCCTCATACCCATGATGTCTACAACCCCCTTCTCCATTCCTTTCTTTACATTCTCCAACTTGCCCGCCCTTAGCATAGTCCTAACATTCCACGTGCTTATTCCGAGTACAGCGTTATCCTCCGCATCTCCTTTTCCTCTGCTTCAGCGATTGACTCCACTTCCGTTCAAGGATTTCGTGTAATGACGACCGCAGGGGTCTTGCTCCGTCCGCTGCTGGGCATGACTTCCGGCCCAGTGGGCTGAGTCCCGTAGTAGCCACGATTCCTTTCCATATTAACTGCCCTTAATTTCAAGGTTTTTCAAATTGAGTTGGCCTTCTCAACAGCGTTTACAACGCGACACCATCACGTGAGAGGCCGCCCCACAGGGGTCAGACGCCTCTTGCAGCCGCCTCACTGAAGAGCAGACGCTGCGTGGACTACTATTCGTTTGTCTGCTAACCTTCGACCTATCTAACATGGGCGGCCCTACCAGGATCATTGCTCCCGCTAGTTCAGCTCTAGTGGTCATCAGAGGACAGTAGTTCATCCACCACAGGGTTGAAGTCCTTAGAAAGAGCATGAAGAGTAACAATTCTAAATGTAACGAAAAATATAAATCTTGCGCTAGCGAGCAACTTTATCTTTGCGGTTATTCTTTGTATTTCTAGCCCGTTTGAACACATCGGATTGGATTTTGGGGAAGCGACCGACAGCTTAGATCATTTGCGTCATAGGGGATAGGTAAGGGAGGAAGGGTGGATAGAAACCCGGCGTCGGCATTAGCCTACTCTTAACGAAAGGCGCCAAGGCGACCACGGCTTAACGTCTCATCCGACAGACGGAGTACTGTACTTGAAATGCCCTCCACAAGACACCCAAGTAGGGATCGATTTTCCTCTGAAAAACATCCTCCTCAGCGGGAGTTTGAACACATCACGACCGTAGAAGGGGAATGTGAAAAATGAAATAAATATCCCAAATTTATCGTTGTATCTTCGAATGTATGTATTATCTTACAAAAATCATACTCATATCTATAATGCCAAGCCACTCATTTATATTATTCGGTCGTTTTTGTGAGGCACTGTCCAAACAAAGATAAGATGGATGTTGCGGGGTTTCGTGCCTCAATCTTAACGCCGCATATGAATACCGCTTTACACGGTACGTTTTATTGTACAAACGATTGTACAAGAAATTGACTGGAATTAGAGCAGGTTCCTTTTCCCGTTAAGTCACTCAGACAATCATACAATTCGCCGCTTTACGCGATCCAATTTTCCTCATGCAAGAGTTCATTCATTTGTTTGTGCAATAAAATATACCGAGTAAAGCGGCCTTTACAATCAGCGCGAAAGTTTATGACTTCTCAAAAAATCAGCATTGCATAAAATAATTTCATGATTGGGCGTTTATTGTTTGTGTACGTGAAGTAATGTCGTAGCACGTTATTAACAGAACATTTTTTCTGATTTTTACTTATAAAGCCGTCCAGTTTAATGGAACTTCTCTGCTTCAAATTTTTAAAAAGTTTTTTCTTCGATAAATCAGAAAAATACAATACATCGCATTTTCTAACCAACCACTTGCGAACTGATAAACCGTCATTCATAACTGATAAGCTGTCATTCATAATGTTTCATTTCTTGGAGCACTGTGGAGTCTGCTGGTGATATTTTTTTATTTTATATCTTCAATTTTCAAACTACTTGTCAATTTGTTTGCGGTGAAATATCACTAATAACCTCTAGTATCCAGAACCGTTATGTTAAAAGAGTAATATGCATGACATCAGTGCACTGTATCAATGCCCTTACATCTGGATGCCACCCTTTAAAGTCAAAGTAATTGCTGCGAATATCATGTATGACTTCTTCTACTATGTGCAAAATCGAATGCATCACGCTTCTGGAAACCATTAGCTAGAAATATACTCCTATCATCATACTCTATAGTAGCTTTAGGATCAAGTTAACACCATTTATTCTTTCTTCAAGGATGAAATATTTGGTTCTGCTGGAGGAAAAAGGTGAGACATTATTTCTTGAATTAGATGTAAAGTATGATTTCATAGAACATCGAAATTATAAACTTTTTAGCTATATCATAAACGGAATCTTACTTTTCCTTGAATGGGTGTGATTTTTCTCATCCCATCTAATATACTTTGGCTGCTATTGAATCTGTGAGAGAATTCTCAGTTAGGTTGAACTTTTTCTCAAATGCCGAGTGCTGATGTGTGAGTAACGAAGTCCACAACAAATCAATTTCCTATTACAAATCAATGAAAGAAAGATGGAAGCGGAAGAGGTTACCTGAGATTATCTGTCATGGTAATATGCATGACAACAAGTGGGTGATAGGTTAAGGTGAATAATGAGAGGTGCATGCAGACAGATAATTCATTGAATGTTGCTTCCTTTCCATTCTGGGATTCCCTCGACCATATTCTGCAGTCACCAGATCCAGGATATAATGATTGTAGGGAAGGGATAACTTATGATGTTAATTTAATCACCCATTGGCATTAAAACTACAGGCATGAAAAAGAGTAAATGTAAAAGAGATGGCATACAATCAACATAAGTGGCAGAGAACTTATATAGAGCTTACAAATTTTCCTCTCCAAGAATGCTCCCCAGCTCTGTCACTGGTTGATTGTGACAATAAAAGCCAGAAGAATAATTGTAATGGTAAACCGAGAGCTTTCTTTCCCTGAGATACATCTATTTAATTTTGACCAAGTTTATGCAACACTTATAAATCCAGCATTGAGCCATCTCATGCAGCGATTTCATTTTTATGTGCCATTTTTCTTTAAATTTTAGATCATGGTGTACCGTTAGTCATTAGCCTTTATAATATATGACTTTATTTCCAAAGAATTTCTCCAATTTTGTCGTGAGGATGAAATTTTGCATTCTTTCTTTGATTTGTAGCTGCAGTGTACAGTAGGAGGTTATCGAATATGATTGCCAACCCTGAGAGGAATTGAACCCCTGCTTTCTGGCAGTATCTTCAAAATAAAAGTCATCGATTTTATCCCTTCTCAGAGATCCAATTTATTCCATGGGTAAGTCTCATTTTATTTACCATAGTCCTTTGTAGTATTTGAATTCAATCCTTTCAGGCGTAACCTTGAGTAAGTCCTTATTGAATAAATAATGACAATACCAACTATGTTTAAAGCCACATAGTTCTTTATGTGTATGTTATTCGACCTAACTGCATGTGCCTTTTTCACTGACCCATCACCTTCACACCTCTCTTCCCAGAATACACCTAACTCCTCCCCCATCATACCACCACCCTCCCCTAATCCTTCCCTCTCTCCACCCTTCTTTTTCAGCATATATACCACTGGTTATGATTTTAATGCTTATACATCTACATCTACATAATACCCTGCGAGCCACCATATGGCAGTGTGGCAGGGGATGTTAGGTCACCAGCCGTGTAAAGATGTAAGTTTTTGGGAGATGAAATGGTGACATGTATTATAGGGGTGTATTTAGTGGGGCTCAATTTTTATTGTGGTTACTTATTGTGCGCAGAAAGTTTTTGGACCTATCTGTTTGGCAGTGCATCCCTCTTATTTTATCGCATCTGTCAGACCTAGAGGTGTAGTAAGGAGTCATGATAATATTCTCTGTGTCGCTCTGAAAACTATTGGTTCAGAATTTCTCAAGCAGCCTAAGCCTAGCATGTTGTACCTGAAGATGATGCAGTTGTGCTGAAACTAGTTGTACCAATAAATAACTCTGTGGATTTAAAGATAGTTGATATTGTCATTTTTCATTTTGTAGCATTTTTTTAGATAAACCAAAAAAAGTGCAGCATTTATTGCTTATCATTCTGTATCATAAGCAAAATTTGTTGCCTAATTGTGCATACGTTTATTCCTGTCGACTGACATAAACTTAATAGCCAAGTGTTTTTCATAGCAACTCTTTTATGACATTGAAGGGCATTGTCAGATCCTCATTATCTTGAGTCAATATTTAAGCTTTCCTCCCCAATTCTATTTTCCCACTTTGTACAGTATACCTCAATTTCCTTTTTGGGCATCAACCGTCCACATACTGCTACTGAGGAGTATTCAAGCTTGCTAATGGCAAAATTTTTGCCTTGGGAGCTGCTATGCCTGCTAAAGAATGTTAGGATCTCAAATAATTACATGTTTTCTGAACCTGTGAGGTAGAACTGTGTAGTCTCACTAACTTGTCCTAATCTATTTCTTTGAAGGCTTCCGCGACTCATATACTTTTCAGGTATTCTCGTCACGTGTTTAGTTTTTCTGGTATTCTCGTCACGTCTCTTTTCAGGTATTCTCGCGACGAGAATTGTCCTAATCTATGTTCACCAGTGTTTACAAGTAGAGCAAGCATCGTTTCCCCTTGTCCATCATAGTTTCCATAACCATTACTTATTCTAGTATAGGAAATGATAGTGAGTGAGCATTACCAACTCGTCGATCTCTGTGAAAATTCCGTGCCTGCAGTCTTTAGACATGCCTCATGTATTCTACTTCATTTATCTCACAAGTGGCCTTACTCAGTGTTGACTTAAATGTATCCAAGTCACCCTCTCCTCATTCTCCGGACAGCCTCTTTGGTCTGGAGGAATATGTTTGACCCTTATCAATGACTAGCATCAATATCACCTATAATGGTTCGTAAACACTAACTGTA
Organism: Ceriagrion tenellum; assembly: GCA_963169105.1. Classification (NCBI taxonomy): domain Eukaryota; kingdom Metazoa; phylum Arthropoda; class Insecta; order Odonata; family Coenagrionidae; genus Ceriagrion; species Ceriagrion tenellum. The sequence continues at coordinate 103,566,127 of OY720638.1, read as the reverse complement.
ACATCAAAGAGAGACTATGATGCCACACTTGAGGTAAAACGTCTATCTCTTGCTTTCTGTTAAGGGTTCTTGCAACACAAGGCTTTTGTTGCATAATCTTTTCCCTTGCTACTGTAATCAGGAAAACATGAACTACTCATTTCTGTCGGATACTGGCAACAGCTTCTTCAAGGAGATTCCCTTTCTGAGAAGCAAGATATTCATAAATCTTCACCATGCCTGCAGTCTCGTTTACATGCATTCAGGGTGAAGAGTGAAACAGGAAGCTACTACTGAGACTGCCACTGATGGCGGCCCTAATGCCTTGGTTCCTATGCCATCTCAACGTCAGCATTATACAGCATATTTGGGTCGGTAATATTTAAGGCATTTGAAACAGAGTCATTGATCATTAGAAAAACTCAAGAAACACTGGTGGAGGAATATTTCACTCATATGCATCTTTGCTATGCATTTATTTCGTAGCTCTAGATTTCTGTGTGATGTCCATCAATTAAATCAAGAAATATACATGGAATGTACATGAGGATTGACTACAAATGCACCCATTGTGATAAGAAAAACTGATTTTGTCTTTAGCAACATGCAGGGCACGTTTACTAATTCAGTAACTTTCACAGCTATTCCCCAGCTTACTCATTATATTTTGGGGTTTTCCATCTTGTTAATAAACATTACAACTAAAACCAATTGAATATTGCTTATTATGGAAATATCCTTAATGTTGGTGATATTCTCTGCTCATTGAAATATAACCCAAAGATTACGATGACAGAAAGTCGAAAATGTTTTGATGCACTAAAATTTTGGTGCTCTCCATCATGAAAGTTACCCCACCAAGTATATTTTCACCTAAGAACACTCTGCTACACCATGACTGAAGTTAACATCCGAGCATAATGTGTAAGGTGGCACTTTTTCTGTTTGAAGTAACTTTTTAGTAGTCATTTCATTTTCATTTCCTTACAATTTCAACTTTCTGACTCAGTCGTCAAACGCAGATCTTTCTGATTTCTTGCCCTCTCTCTCTCTAACTCAACATAGGTTGCCTTGACCTAAGAGTATCCGTATATGTTGCATTAGTTATTGGTATTTGTATCAATGGGATTAATGGAAAGCATGTCTACTCACAGGAATGCTTGTTTTTTGTTAATACTGTTGATAAGAAACTGAAGGGAGGTACCTTCCTTCATGAGATGCTGTACTTCATCGGCAACTGCGCCCCATTAGGAAAGTGTGGAGGTGAGTGTCTTTTATAGGATGCGAGACTTTCCAAGGATTTGGAGATATCCACCCTATACTCTGGAACTGGTTGATCATTGGCTCATACTGTGTCATCAATGACTTAAGATATAGGAAGTAGCCATCTTGTGAAAACTGTATGAACTGGTAAAGATTATTTATATTGAATATGATGATTCCCCTGATATTTTACTATAAGTTATCATATACATATTTATTATATTTCATAATAATTCATAATACATATATGTTATATTTCATAATAATTCAGCATCTGCTGCATTATATTAAAAATTTAGTGTGTTCTCACGTTGCCTGTAATCTAAGTGAGAGACTTGTTGGTTGATCTTTTAGGCATTGCATGCTGCTATCATGTATTTCACCTACTACTATAAGCCATATCAAGTATTAGTGGAATCTTTCTCTGGACCAATGGACCCCATTTCATACTGTGTAAGAACCCGCGGGCAGAAGTCTAAAATAACTAATATGAGACAGGACTTATGGATTCTGAAATTTCCTTTGGTTTGAAAGGCAAAACTGAGACGAACATTGGTGTCAAACATTTAAATTAGGTGCTAAGTACCTCTTACTTAATGAGTCATTTTATAATGAGTTTTCATCTCTAAATATTACAATTTTAATCTAAAATGTGTACGAAGTTACAACCGCGAGATGTTTACCTCGTGTTCCTGCATAGTATTTATTAGAAAAATACCAAAAAAAGTATACAATTCCTGGCACCAGGAGCTGTTAATGATGTCCAATGAACTGCAAGGGATTTATACTCCTTGGAAATCTCCATGTAAGAAATCATTTGGGACCAAGCATGAAGAGGGTTGAATCTGTAGAATGTGCGTATTTGTAGGCCATCATTATGTACGAATTGGCTTCTGCTTCCACAGCTGTAACAGCTCCTACATAGGACAAAACCTCATCAACTGTTTTTTCCTTCTTAATATTCTCTCACTTCCCTCAGCCCTTGAAACATACTTGGATTTCTGCTGTGATGTAACAGAAACCCTCATGCAACCACATCACCTTCCATCCCTTACTTCAGTATTCCTTGGTGAGCAGGCGAATCCTTGATCAATAAAAAAAGTTTTTTATGCATGGACTAAATGAAGCTTTTTCATATTCATTGACATTTCATTTCCACCAAGTAACGCCTGAGTCTGTTTAATTTATCGAACATAGGACTTTCTCGGAACATAGCTACCATCGTTCGGGTTTTCTGGCACATATGAAAAAATTCAACTGTCATCAGTGGTAGATTCAAAGTCATCAGTGATATCATGGAGGCAAAGTGGTTACATTACCACCCTATCATATATCAGTGGTGGTAGAATTGAAGAGAAAAATAGTAAGTACCCTTCACAGTGGTGTAAATTAAAGCAAATAGGCCTTTAGACGTCTTCACTTCAAGCCTACAAAGGTTTTCCTATAATTCCAAAAAGATTCTTTGGATTTTGTCAGTCTATACTCTCTGAAGAAATTTGGAGTAAAAGTAGGGACAAGAGAGCTTTCCGGGATGGCCTCGAGAAAAATAAGCTAAAAGATTATGTTTTCAAATCTTAGAGTGTGGAAATTGATGTAGTCGAAAGAGTGGTTATCCTCTAATCATAATTACTAAACAAGGTAATTAAACTAATATTGAGTATACCAAGACAAGCCACTGATTTACTTTACGCAACCGCATGAGCAAAATTCCACAGAGGAAAAATCATCCCTCATGACCGAAACTTGAATGCAGATCTCTCAATTTCCAGCTGAGTGCCTCAGCCCGTGATGCTACCAAGACGTTCTGTTCTCCTGTGCCCTCAAAAATCCATAGATAAGTAGCTTAATGGGCTAAAGCACTTGACTGGTAATCGAGGTAACCAGGTTTGAGTCCTAGTCAAGGCAGATGATTTTTCCTCTTTGGAATTTTGCAAAAGGCCATTAAAATGATTTGAAAAAGCAGCAATCCTGTCTTGTTATGGGTGATAACAAATTAATCATCTAGATGCCAACAAATCTACACTGTAATCTCCATATTGCCTTTCTTGTAAATTTTATTGGTTAACATATTTTGTGAGGGAAATGATACACATAATTAACATATTCAGTCAACATGTGAAAGTCAGTGTCATAGAGTTCTAATGTTTATTTAAAATATGGAAAACCCAAAGTATAATGAGTAAGTTCGGGAATAGCTGAGACAGTAAAAGAACACATTAATGGCCCCTGCATGTTGCCTATCTAGAAAGGGACATCCATTGTTTTTATAGTCGTTATTTATGTTATAGAAATGGCAACTTACTAGTGTTTTAGTCTTGCATAATGTCCATAAAGGAAGCATATATCTTTCATGGAGAAAATATATCAGCATCTACCATTTGTATAGATATTTTAGATAGAAAAAAACAATGCTCACCCTTAAAAATTGAATTTCGCACCTCTGTGGCATGAGTTTCCTGGTGTTGATTGACTCCAAATTTTGTACACGTTATGTTTCCATCAAAAAGAAAAAAATAGACCTTCAAGACCCATAAAATTTGAAAGAAATGAAAAATCTGGAAATGTTGGCCCACCCTAGTACAGGCATAGTGAAATATGTGGCACTCGTTTGTGATCAGTGAGATGCAAAGGAGAAGAAAGCATGCTAGAGATGAGGGATAAAGGTACAAAATATCCCTTCAGAAGTCTTTAGGTACTTTTGCCTCCTCCTCAATACTTGATTCACCCTCTGTGACCTCTAATTCTATGCTAGTGGATACCACCAAGTTCTGCTATACCTATAAGGAGTAGATCAGGAAAGAGCCTTGGAGAGTTTTTAAAGGGGCTGCATACCTAAGCTTGGAACACCCTTTGAATTCTGGCTTCTGCCACAGCCGAGGAAAGATCTTCACCTTCCCCTACATTTCCCACCCCAGACAACTGATAGCAATGTAGAATATGCATACCATCGGTTCACAAGGATATTTTCTGTGACAATAAAACACATTCCATGCAACATTATAATGGTCTCACATAAAGATGAAGGATTCCCATTTAGAAAAAATGCACAGATTAAAAAAATAACATCATACACATCATAGTGTAACGCCTGGTTTTCAAAAAATTTGTTCCTTCAATGGTCGAAATAATTACGCAGAGAGCGACAGGAAAAAGTTACAACACTCATGCTAAACATTAATGCTTAATCCAGAAGCCTGCACAAACAAATTTGCTTAAAATAAATAAAGGAGAGTCATAAAATACAAATGCATAGATGTCCCCGGAAGTATTTTTGGCCGTGGTCACCTCCTTCAAGGACTGAGACTCCTCAGAAGTGGGTGTTGTATTGAAAGAGGATATGATGACTTTCACCTGGAGGCCGTTTTGGGGGAAGAGTGTTTTATTTGTGGATTCAGGTGTTGAGCACATCCTCAACAAAATACTAGATGATTGTATTGGTGCTCCTCAGCATGAAAAAAGGAAACAAAAGATGTCCTTCCAATAAATTGATGACCTCTTTTGGGTAAAATTAGTTTGTTTCCTCAAGGCTCAGAAGTGGTTGTAGATGTTTCAAAAGAGGTGTTTCACATTCACCCATTTATGTAATCATAAAAAAAAGAACCATCTTCCTGAGACTTCCCCTTTTATCACTTCAGTTGCTTGGTTAAATACTTATAGATATAAACTCTCTATGAGAAATAATCATGAAATGAGCAAGGAAAATTAAATTTAGGGAACACCATAAATTGCAAAAATGCTATTTTAGATGTATTCTTGGTTAAGTTTTGATAAAAACATTTTCATTCAATCCCATGCCCAGCATGCTCAGAGAAGATGAGCAGAAGAGATTATTTCAGATCAAATTAAAAACATCAGTTATATAACTGAAATTGCGCATTGACATTCACAGGGTACTGGTAAATTTCCTGTAACTCAGAGAATATGTATAAGGAATTTATCACACGTACAAGGTGCTACCCAAAAGTTCATGTAATTTGAACAGAGTGCCTGGACTAATTACTGTACACACTTCTACTACTAGGACCATTGTTAGACATCCTTCTGGAGTAAGTGTGGAAAGCAGCATCACTTTTCTCCCAAGGGCTCGTAAATGAGAGAGGTTTGTTTAAACCTGTGTAACAGAGAAAGTGTGATAATAGAATGATGGTACAAAGGAGCAAGGAGTGTGCATCCACTTTCCAGTGAAGATGGATAAAAATGTGTCTAAAATGTAGCCAATGATAAAGGAAGCTTTTAATGACATAGCATTATGACAAAAAAGAAGTCTTGACTGACGAAAACATTTTAAATGGGCACAGGTGTGTGTGTATGTGGAATGTTCAGGATGGCCATCATCATGTTTAGACTAAGCATCAGGAGAGTTCAAGAAACCATCTATCAGCAAATAAAACAATCCACCCATGAAATTGGTGATGCAAAAGATTTGTCCTACGAAGCATGCCAAAACATTCAGTCAAATAAGTTGAATGTGAAGTGAGTCTCAGCAATGTTTGTTACCCATCTTCTCAGCAATTACCAGCAAGACCAGCTAATAGTGAGGCAGTTCTCAGCCTACAACAGTAGGGCAACTGTCCTCCACCCCTCCTACTTCATAATCAAATATTGTATCTTTCAACATGTGACTTTTTCCTTTTCCTGATGATGGGTTAACTGAAAGGACAGCATTTGCTCTCTGTAGATGAAATTGGGGAAGAATAGTAGACGGTCCAGAACATGTTAACACCAGATGACTTCAAAAAATGGTTTGAGTCATGAAAAAATTGACTGCCAACTTGTATTGATGCTATCAGTGATTATTTTGAAGGAGAAAATAAAGCTGCCCAGTGGAAGTGCATATTCATTTAATTATTTAAGAATTCCTGAAACTTTTTGGCAGCAACACATTTTTCACATTTATGCATAGTTCTTTACAAAATACTGTACTACTCAAATTTTGCCGTTGACTATCAAAGTCATAACTACAAGACTATGCATACTCATTGTAACTTGCAAGCAGTTCAAATTAGTCTAAATTTCTGCTAGCATGGTAAATAATTTTTGGTCGAAAGAATGAAATTCTGTAGCTGCAACAATGCCCAGCATTATGCTTTGTTTCTTGATTGCATTCCACACAAATGAAAAAAGTATTAGGGCATTAGAACACTCTAGGTGTCTCAATACCAACAAAATGCTGGTAAAATTAATCATCTTTTTCTTTGCACACCTTCCAGTGCACCACATTTGATTCCAATGAGAGGAAGAGTAATCAGCTAGGTCTGTGGCTAGCAGTACAATTGGCTGAATTAGGTGAAATACAAAAGTCATGCTTCTGTGTCAAATGATAATTGGGTAAACACTTCATAGTAACCATGAAAAAGTTTGTTAAAATGCTACAAGAAACTGGCAGCTTATTTTTCATTGCTTCACCTTAAAGCCACTAAAAATTACCCATCAGCTCCAAGTAACATTTTCAAGTAAAAACTCAAGATTTTGAGACATGGAACACTGAGAGAAATGAAGCTTGACAGTGGTGTAATGGGAAGAGCCTCCATATTTTCTGAAAGGCATTCGTAAGTGATGTTAAATACAGTATGCACGTGCCTCATATTTCTGGTGTACCATGTACTGTCCAGGTGAGCAGTTAATGCTGCCAAGCAATAACCATTATATAATTGAAGTGTCATTAGTTGCCAGAGCTAAAATGATTCTTGGAGAGAGTGCATCAGCATGTGTATGTTAAGAGTGTACATGTGTGAGTAGGTAAATGAATAAATTATAAGCTTTACAGTTATTAGCCAAATAAAGATTTAATGATGCACAATTATTCTATATTTCATGGAGAGGAAGTACACAGTTCAATACTGGGTAATATAACCTTACAAGCACAGCACAAGTGAAATAAAAGGATCAAGGTAGGTTTGTTGGTATGCAACACAGTTCTAATACATTAACAGAATGAAATGAAGCAAGATGCCAAATAGTGGCTTGAAACAAGAATTCATGGCGATGAGAAGGGATGCTATTGCTACAAAGTATAAGAAACACATGAGTAATCAAGTTATTCCCAAGGATTATTAGAAATTATGTAAACAACCCAGTGAGAACAGTTTTCAATCCATGTAAATTTCTCCGAGATCTCCTCTGCAGTATCCAATCATATGGCAGAAGGGTGGACATTTCCTGAATCCCATTCATCATCTGTTACAAAAATGTTGTGACGTTAATGAAGGAAAAGATTATTCATGTAAAAAATTAACTTCACTGAGCTAGGAGCAAATACCTAGCCCACCCTGCATTAGTTGCACAGATAGCAATTATCATTCAGGGTATTAAAAATGTGCTCAAATGACTGGAAGTTTTGTTTCGGAGGTTTCAAGCACTCGACTATATATGTATTTGAGGCACTAAACTCTGCATCAGAGACCATGCAGCAATTATAATTTTCTTGATTTGACAGCATCTTTATCACCCAGGGTGACTACTCTCTTCTGCACAACTTCACAAAGGTTAAGTACCTTTGCATTTTTTCTAGAATAAAAACAATCATTAAAAGCAGATAGGCCCAGTATTGCAGTAACTTTTTTCTTTCAGAGAAATTTTTAGAGTATGAGCTGCCATCGACTTTTCAGGGAGGCAACCAACAATTAGGGTAATTTCCATAATTAAGAACAGGCATAAATGTTGGTGAGGAGAATAATTACTCAAGGGAATAGAGGAAGGGGACAGGGTTGACCTTGGCACTGGTATTAGCCAACCTATAACAAATAGTGTGGAGGAATTTGCGATGAGTTGTGAGACAGAGTGCGTCACTTGAAGTCCTCTCTGTGTTACTTGAGTAGGGCTTGGGATTTGATTGGAAACGTCTACTATGCTTAGGATTTAATCTAAACCCTCAGAATGGGATATCTGCGCTCCAGCCTACACAGCAACCCACAATTAATTTCTTCCCTTATACTCATTAAAATGCAAAAATAAAGCACAAATCTCATAGAAAGTCTTTTTTAAGGATTTATGTTCAGTGCCAGTTAATTTTCCCCAAAACCAATTCAAGGTACCTGAATGTGTGGCATCTAAAACTAAATTAACAATTAATTCAGCCAGTCAATTTTCAGGAATATAATACCTCAGTAATATGAGCATAAAAATGCTTGTCATTTAGTAGTCCCGAGGTAGTGCGTGCCATACATTACAGATAAAAAATAAGTAAGGGTAGAACTGTGTAGAGTTCATGTTGTGCGTACACAGGTTTATTCACATTTATATCAGTTACTTTCCTTCAAATATGAATAGACATGGCCTTTTGCCTATAGGTAATTGAAGCTCCCAAAGCTCATTTATTACCACTGATGAATTCTTGTTTTCATCATATGGCAAATTAATTTGAAAATTGAGATTCTGTGGACTTAAAATAAAAATTAGGTATTCCACACAGGAATTATATGGATTCTATACCAAAATTACATACTCAGGGTGGAAGTGTTGTGGATACCACACAGAAATACATATTTCAAGAGGAGTACAGAGGGATCAAGTGATCAAAGTCACATGGATTCTACCAACTAGTTCTCACTGCAGTGATATGAGATATGACAGATGAAACAAGGATAAAATTTAAAAGAATCATTGAAAGTTTCAGCACATGCAATTGTTTGAAATATTACCAGCAATTAAAAGTGGGGGACAGGCTTTTATCTGCGAAGACACGTCATGGACATTACATTCTGGTACTAAAGCGATGTCTGAACAAAACTTCATGTGATTCCTACCTTCCATTAAATGCATATTGACAATCAATTCACTAACTAATGTTATAATGCAAGTTTCCACAAAGTAAACACATATATGTACACATAATACTCATTGTATGCATTACACTTTGAATAAATTAATTTTAAAATTTAATATAAGTGCTAGATTGAAACGTTACCGAATGTGATTAACAGATTATAGAGGTATGTGATTTTGAAAATTTATCAATGATATTCTTGTGCCCAGTGACACAACAGTGATATATAAATATTTCCTATTCGCTTACAATATCATATAATGTTTTAATATATTCCACAAAAATACAGGCCTAGAGCTTTTTGCATGACACCTTGATGTTCATCATTAAAACTATGGCTTTAAGCCTGGATCAGAAAGCCATGTAAAAAACAAAACATCCAAATTTTTTATCATTTTACCAGTGTGAAAATATATTTTATTTATACTTCACACCTGTCAAAGTTAAAATCTGTAATACTTCACAAACAGCAAAAATATAATTAAAAGTTATACCCTTACAGGACATATCACAAGTACCACCAATGCCATTCAGCTTACAGTGGATAGCGACACAAAGTATTGGATTCAATTGGCAATCCATGGCCTCCCAATGAGCCAATGCATCATTCAAATGTACTACAAGAATGCATGACAGATGAACTAACTGATTAAATGCAAAACTGTAAGAGTAATACTTAACACTCATCACAAACATGAAATGGTGTACACCTTTTCCAACAGCTAAGACAGAATGAGAAGAAACTCATAACACAGAACACAAGCAGAAGGGATGAAACCTTTTCACAAATATATACTTTTCAAACAGTTTACAAGAGAGGCAAATGAAGATTGCAGGGAAAAATAAAAGAAAGATTAGATAACATCATCATCAGACCTGGCTTCCCTTAGAATATCGGACACATATTTCTGTGAGTTTCACAGTTTCAAGCGATTCAAAATTATGGTTGTATACGTATTATTTCTTTCAGTTGACGTAAGAGATTACATTTCTTAGCAAAATATTTCCTGAAATGTACATTTCCAAAATATGTATCACTCATTGGATTTAAAATAGTACTAAATAAATATATAGTGCATACATAAAAGGCACTTTGGAGCAGCATATTGTGTACTGAACATGGGAATGACAATTTTGCGGTGAGAATAGCTCAGTGAACAACTCATTCAGATATGTAAAACAAAAATAACAATAATACCTGTTATTTGGCTCAAGTGATGCTTTGATAGTTCTCAACCCCATACCTAGTTCTTCTTTTTCCTTTTAAAGTATGAGTCTGCGTAATGGCCTCCCAAGCCTTGAGAGTGCTGCCCAACGTAGCTCCCCTCTGGACTTGCCTCTGGAGATGGAAGGATGTGCTCATACTTGCGCTTCTGCCCAGCAGGAGACACTAGCGCAGCCCCTGGGGGTGACCCAAGGAGGGAAGAAGCTGCCCCTGGATGCGTCCAGATCCCTGGGATCATTCCCCCTGGCGGACTGCCCAGAGGCCTAAATTGTGGTGCCGAGGAGGGGTTGATGAAGGGACCCTCGGCTACTGTTCCCCCTCCCATTGTCCACCCTGGCCCAAATCCTGAGCCTCCAACTCCACCACCCTTCAAGTCAAGATACCCTATCGGCTCATGCATGCCGCGCCCTACAAGATGTGGAGAGAACATGGATCCGCTGCGCTGTCTCACGGAGGAGGCCAGGACGGAATGGCCTGGTGGAGGGGGTGCCATGGGAGGGGGTGGCTGACCCCCTGGTGGTGGAGGAGGCGTGCGCAGACGCAGGTCACCCGGCATGGGTGACCGTGGTCCAGGCATCCTCTGCTGTGCCATGGCAGATGGGGGTGATGCAAGCTGAGGCCAGCGGCGCAGGACTGCATCTCCTTGGGGGCATCGGGGGTGCATGCCACGCAGCACAGCACCCAGCAGTCGGTCAGACATAGCCATAGGCTGCGCTCCCATTGCCGGGCCTCCAGGAAAGGGGTATGCAAGGTGTGCAGGGGGTCGAGGGGAGGTGGGCAGGCCCTGTGATGGAGTGGCGGCCATGGGCCCGCTGCCTCCCATCGGCAGGCCACAATTGTTGGCACTTGACTGCATCGCATTTGTCAAGTTCCCAAGCAGGCGATTCAAGTTGTGGGCATTGTCAAGGAGTGTAGAGATAGTCTGTTGCAGGTCGCCAGAGTTGTGCAATTCTGGGAAGGGCAAAGATGATTCAAATAGGTGAGACTGTGGCATTTGCACCTTCCCATGTGGATTCTGAAGGGTGCTCATGGGAAAGTTGACGCCTTGCAACTCCTCACCCAAGAGCAAGCCTTCTGGGTTGATACCCAAATGTTGCAGGTCATACATTCCATTCTTGTTGATGGTCAGAGCTGTATCTGGGCTTAAATTTCCCTGATTTTGGAGCTGAACCAGTAAGCCATTCCAGAATGAGGACATATCTGCTCCTGGAGGGAGTGGGTCATGACCCATGACAGTGGCTGCCATGCTGTCTTTTGCTGATGGGCCCGAAAATTGTGCTCCTCCGGCAGGGTTTGTGTCCTCTGGGGGAGGGCTTGTCGTGGTCGATGCTGGGGGGTTAGGGAGGAGGGGGACCTGCAGCAGGAGAACAAAGGATCCAATTAGATGAGGGAAAATAGTAAAAGGGCACACAGTTGATGTAAACTGACATGTCCCACCACTAATTGGATGTACCTCCTTAGTGACAAATGAAGAGAGATGAATCTGCTCAAAGGCACGACACTGAATGGATGAGTGAAGTAGTGAATGTGCTAAAACCTTAGGTACATACATACAATTAGAAGAATTGCCAAGGTACTATGAGCATTCCTCATTCTACTTCAATACTCACATTCAGTGACTCTTTCTCATGATTATGTTTTCAATTGGTACATGCTCTGCCAACAGGAGAATGAATCTGAACAATCAATTTATGCTAGAGGAACAGGAAGGACCAGAAGACCATTTGTTGTACTCAGCAAAGCACTACTAATAATATTTATTATGCATTCAACAGGCAACAGTATTTATCACCCATTTGATAATTTTGAAGTCCAGGGACTTTCACATTTGTTCTTCAATGAGGTTAAACAGTAATTACATATTTGCCATTGTGCAATTTTTATGGGAAGTTATTTTACATAACTATGTTCAAACATGGACAAGAGCATTGCTAGGGGGAGGTATGAGGGGGTATCTACACCCCTCTCCCCTAGAACTAGATATTTCTTTTCATCTCTGCTAAATGGAGCCAGACAAGATGATGTCCTGTCCCCTCCCTACAAAATAAATCCTGGCTACGCCCATATACATGGATAGTAATAGATGTCATAATTTGATGTTCAATAGGTGGAACAGGATGTTTAATCCAGCACATAACAGATGAAACATGAAATTTCAACTTTTATTTCTCTAATTTTACACATATATAGATTTTGAACTGATTTTAGTAGGTCCCTTCGAAAGCATAATATTAGAGATTGAATCTTCCAATGCCAAACCTTAATTAATATTCATTTAAAAATGTAAAAGAAAGTTGAAATATCATCATATCTAACAAGCAACTTCATGTTTTCAAGCTTTAATCTGAGAATGAATAACTATTTCCTTGTATGACAGAGAAAACAACATTGCATTCCACCTTGAAAGATTTATTACATAGCCTACATTTCACTGCTAGGTTTAACAAGATTAGGAAACACAGGCTGTGTAAGAAATCTTTTAATTAGGAATTGTAACGTTATTCTTCCTATCTGCACTACGAAAAGCTTCCACCAAGCACAGCCTGGGACCATCTACTATACCTCCCAGGGGTTATTGATTTAAATCATAGACCAACAGTGGGTGTACGACAATGCACAGCAGTATACATAATTGATTGCATTGCAAGGAAACTCAGGTTTTGTCATTAATATGTTATTTAAGCATCAATAAGTCATAATTTCTCTGCTTTCTTGATGGAGAGATTCCACTGAGTATGCACTTAACCATTTCCATCACTTCCCTGTAATGATTGATTGAACTAATTGACCAATTGTGGGCTTTCCATAACAATGCATGGCAGTAAACAAACCTTTTGCATGCCCTTCACAAATCCATTTTTGATCGGCATTTTCCGACTCTCAGGGGGCATCATATGGCCCTGTGCATAAGGGTAGGGAGGGGCTGTGGGCTGCCCACCAGATGGCATCTCGTTCATTCCACTAGGCCCAGCCCCACTCGGAGGGCCCATCGAAGCCGTTGGCCCATTTTGTTTCAGCAGACCCTGCAGCATGGCCAACATCTGAGGGTTCCCCAAGAGGGATGGGTGGTTGTTGCCCATCTGGGCTTGCATTTGTGCAGCCAAGAGGATGACGAGTGCAGCACGGGTGTTGTCCCGGAGGGGTGCTCCACTGCAATCCTCGGCACACTGCTCTGCCATGCCTGGGGGCATCACCGGACCCCTTGGAGCACCACTCTGCACATTTCCAACTTTGGCATTCTTTGGAGGAGCCACTTCTTTCTTTTGAGCATCACCCCCATTATTCTTACTTTGAAGACTTAGTATCTGCGTTAATATTATGTACTGGAGATTCTGGGCAACTGCAATAATAAAAATGAAAGCCATTAAATCTTTGCAATGAAGAGGCAAACGCTTAACATATAAGGATGGAGAGTTATCAAGTTTCCCAGAGGTTTAAACTGTTGATCTATACTGATGCTTCAATGGCTTGGACCATGTTCCAATCCCTATTAATCCAAGTCAGCTGTATATAATTTTCTCTGAATTAAGGATGTGATGTTACAATTTCAGTCTTTGAACCAACTTTGCCACAATAGGGAGGGTACAGGAGGCCATGAGAAAGAGCTGATGAAGTTTTGAATATAGCACAGTGAATAGTAGCACAGAATATAGAGTAAGATATTAGCACATGCTAATACTTAGAAATGTAGCAAATTAGTAAACATGTCCATTGTCATTTGGGGAAGGGCTTCTAATCTGAAATCCAGAATGGGTAAACACTGGATGAAATATTACTTCAGTGGCAGGAGTGTAAACTTCAATATGGCAAATGTATGCACCAAGAAAAATTTCCATGGTAATTTACAGGATAATTATTATAGAAAACTGAAATAGCACACTAACATATTTCTAACCAAAGAGTCATTGACCTAATTTTGTTCTTGCAATCTCAATTTTATGTAATTTCAGCTCAGTGAATTGACAGATTTCTCGGGTGATGGATTTCACCATACTTACAAGTGAATGTTGAACAAACTGATTACAGTAGCAACTCGATAATACGGAGTTGGCAGGACCGAAAAATCGGCACTTCGTATTATCGAACCTTTTTAATAAATCGCGAAAAATATTTCCCCTCTCCCCCCTTACTTCTCTGGTCTTTGAAAACGTTTTAGAACGATTTATAGTCGTTATTCGAGAAGGCATTCGAAATAATGCCTTAATATCATACGCTAAATGTCACAAACTTTCGTGAAATAAATGTCACCACTTACTAGTTCCCCATTCTAGAGATTTACTATTTTTTTCTTTGTAAAATTTTCGCCCAGTTTACAAGACGTATACAAAGCAGGTTCTGCATTTTTTATGAGATTTTAGCTTTCTTAATCTGCGGCTAATCAGGACGTGCAACTGGTACGGCCGTTGTTTCTAACATATATGCAGTTAGGAGGGTAGCTCGCCCGACTGCACTTCCAATCTTTATCGCTCAATTACAGATAAAATGAGCAAAAGACTCACTCCATTTAAAAAAATCCTTCACAGGTCATGTTTGCAGTTTCTTTCCCGTCGCCAGCTGGATATACGAACTTGAGAAGAAATATTATTTCGTTCCAATTACTAATCACATGACGGCAAATTGGGCGTGATCCAGACATTTTCCATATCTTAATCATCTCGGCGTATACTAAGTTTCCAGTTCTAAATGGCGGGATTTTTTGGACGGATGGAATATTTATGTGGAGGTCGTGGAGAATGATGCCGAAGAAAATAGAACCTCAGGGCACGGTTCATGGAGAAAGAACGAACGCGTCAACTGCCGACCAGGACACCCCTTTGCTTGCAATGACGGCGCTTTACCAATCCAATTCTTATCGATGTTCCTAACATCCACAAAGTTAAGACAGTAGCTAACCCGGCCATGCTTCCAATTGCCCTTTTTTATTGCTCAATAATAGGTAAATAGAGCAAAGGACTTAGTCCATTAAAAAAATTCCTTCTCAGGTTTTTAGTGGTTTCTTCTTCGTCGCCTGCTGGATATACGAAATTGGGAAGAAATATTATTTAGTTCCAAGTCAAACGGTTTCACCGCTCAAGTTCGAGTAAGAAACATTAACTCATGACCATGTTCATTTTTACTTCAATGGTTTGTGCTTATAGTTCTATTTGGCAAAACATAAATCCAGGAAATAAATTAAGCAATTATTTTATTATCCTTCGAAGGATGGACACTCATTAAACATAGCCTGGCTTCGCCGGTAGTACTAGTATTCTCACCAAAAAGCAGCGGCACTACAAAACAACTAATTTCATTTCCATACACATTGGCTACCTGTGAAGTAAACAATTGCATTGGAAATATACTGCTGAAACAGATACAATACGACTCGACGATTCCTAGAAAATGCACGTAAAATAAAAAGCCTATCACAGCCTTCTTTAATTATACAAAATTTATTGGACGAGCTTGGTCAAATAAAAACAGTAATCAGTAATTCCTTTCAATCCTCTAGACGAAAATATCCACATTCAAAATCATGGTAGGGCGGTGATTAACTGAAATAATGTTACTGACCCAGAGCACAATATTTGCAATGACAAAAAGGAGGAAAACAATCCGGCTTACACGCGCTGTATTGTAAGTAAACTAGCTTCGAGAAGCACAAATTCGGCAGTCTTCGTGGTTAAAACTTCCGGAGGGCTCTGAGAATACAGCGGCAGAATGCCGGCCAGCATCCTTCCCGCTTTGTTCTCCACATCTGGAAACCATTGAACCCTCCCCCCCCCACCCATCCCTCTATTGAGCCCTCCCCTCCCTCTTCCCTCTCTCCCCTTCCAAGGCAGAAGAGGTACGGACTCAGATTGAGCCGAGCACATATGCCCAACCCAGGCCCTTAAAAGGGCGCTTGGGGCAACTTGGAACATGAACCATGTTTTTCATCTAATATGTATATTTTTAAAATAGAGATGCCAATGCTGACAGATCGAGTTGAGCACATATTCCTTATTCTTTCCCCGTGCTGAATACCTACTTGAACGTATTTTGTAAAATGGCAATAGCCAAAGAAATGAAAACTTGCTAGAATGCCACTTATCAACAATTAGGATTACATATTTATAGTTTGCAATCTACATCAGTGCGGTTACATTATCACCAAAAAGCCTGTAATACCATCTTTTCTTTACCAATCATCGTTATACCACTCAATTCACAGCAACCATGTGGATTCATAAGAGCACTACAATCTTTATTATGACACACTGAAGTAATTAAGGTAGTCCAAGTGAAAAATAATTTTACTTAGAAATCAATGAATTTGGTCTCATTTTAAAGAAAAATACCTCACCTTTCCAATGACACTAACAACTTCTACCCCTTACCACATTACTTTCAGAGATATTTGCCAAAAAATACCAGCCCTTTTACGTGGGAAATGGTACGTGTATGTACTCCAGAGAGACATTCTTTACAAAATGAGGTATTTCTAACACTTAGATGTTGTAAAAAAACTAACAATGTGTAGTTTGTATGTTTTCTCAACTATTTTTGAAAATTAATCATATTGTCACCACAGTAGGTTCTTGGGTATCACAAAAAAACCTTCCGTTTCCGTTTTGAAGGAGTTTCATACACACCGCATGAAAAAAATGAGTCAAGTTAAAGACTTATTTAGATATTTTCATTTAATTACTTACAATTTCTGTCATATAAAACAATATAATTGCACCATTAATAAAGCAATATTTAACTGATATGTCCTACAGCTGGTGAAATTAAAACATATAATTCGAATAGGGTCTCTATTATGACTAGGGAACTATCTCGCTTGGACTACCTTAAGCACGGAAGCAAATAAATTATTTTACGTACAGATTGGATTTTGCTTCGCCAAGTTCTGAAGTTGTTGAAAAACTGCTGGTGCAGGAGGATCTGGTAGAAGGGCACTTTTCCCTTTGCTTCCCTGAAATAAAAGATTGAGGTTATGACTGATATCACCGCTAATGTTCTCAGTTCTAAAAATAACATGTGTTATACTCAAAGTGACTCACACATATCCAAGTGTATCTTGTGCATCACAGTTTTAACTGATTTAAGCTTACAAAACCATGGCACACATGTAGATACACTATTAGTTTGGCATGCAAATAATAAAATTAAGAATTAAAAAGTCCTTATGAGACCAACAGAATCGATTTAAAATGGCTAGGAGCATACTTACCGAATCATTGAGTAGCTTTAAGTAGAGATTAATAGCACGAACTCCAGGGATGTAGTATGAAACACGTATATTCTGGCCTTTGAGTTGATAGCCATTTAGTGAGACTTGTGCATGCTCAGCATCCTCAGCAGAGTTATACTCCACCAAACCCCAATTCTGTGGGCAGCCATTTCTTAGGGCAATCTATATTTAAAATCAAAAACGTTTGAGATTAGGGTTACTCATCAGTTATTGAAATTAATGAAAATATAGCTAACCACATCAGTTAAATAGATTTATGAATAACTATACTAAGAATGAGGTAAATTTGAATCACTAGGTAATTGACAATGAGGTGCTTAAGCACTGAAAAAACAAATGTTTGACTTCTGGTGTGAAATGATTTTTTCAGGCATGTGAATATTTTTTCCACGACTTCTGATTAAAAATCCATGCTACTGAAGTTGAAAAGCTCTGACTAAATCTATCATTGAATCATATCCTTGTACATTTCCCTAGCCATCAAATTAATTATTCTTCAATTTCTACAACTGATGGAATTGGAACAAAAAAAATTTGAACATGTATAGTTTATAGTCATTTAATGTCAACATGACCAACTAGTTCCCATTAACCTCACCACCACATTTTATGAGACTGTTGTCTAATCTAATTGTTGATAAGTGGCATTCTAGCAAGTTTTCATTTCTTTGGCTATTGCCATTTTACAAAATACGTTCAAGTAGGTATTCAGCATGGGGAAAGAATAAGGAATATGTGCTTCATTGATCTGTCAGCATTGGCATCTCTATTTAAAAAATATGCATATTAGATGAAAAACATGGTTCATGTTCCAAGTTGTCCCAAGGATACTGGGACCAGATAATTAAAGAAGCAACCACAATTCATAAAAGAGAAGGAATTCAAGGTGAGATTCTGGCTCCATCAAAAACAATGGGATATCTACCCCAAAATCAGAGGATAGGATGAGTAAAAAAATAAGCACAAGGCATTGCACTGAACCCCAAAACGCACCCTATCTCACCAACCAATCACAAGTCATCAGAACTCGGCCATTGCTTATAAAATCAGACAAAATGTAGTCATGTGACCGGGGAGTCATTCAACAGAAGTTCAGTTTCTTGGAGTATTATACAGATGAATGGGCAGCTGATTTTAAAAATAAACGGAAGTACTCTTTAAAGCAATGGTTTTGTTAAAACCTGTACAGATGGCATTTATTTTCTCAAAATTTACTTGCTTCTGGGAAATGTCAATGCATATTAATTTGATGCGCACATAAACTGAAACCTGAATTAAGTGACCCTTGATGGTTCTGCTGAAAAATAGTCATTGAGAGGGGTGGTTACTTTATAGGAGTGGTCATTAAGAGGGGTTTCACTGTACAAGGAGGCTCTCATAAGAAAGAGAAGATTAACAAATATGTACATGTTCCACTAATGGGTGGCTACTCAAATACAATGCCCTGAGGACTCATTGAGTTGGGCATTGAAACATTGGCATGCATGAAGCCCTAGCCCAGGGAGAAATTCAAGCAATGGTTACATATTTGGCCAAATATTTAAGGCAATAGAGAGAAAGTGACAAGAGCGTGATTTTTGAACCTCATCCATTTTTATAATAGCCAAATCAGCAAAGCGAGCTCCTTTCACATATGCCCATTACTGGAACATCCACAGAGTGTGGGTGGGATGCCCCAGTAATGGAAATACATGAAAAGAGTGTGCATTGTTGGTTCGAACATGTCGAGAGAACAGATGTGAGTCAAGTAATGAAGCAGATACCTGCACGATAGGAGAGTGAATAGTGTAAGAGGAAGGGGTAGATACCATAAGTCATGGGTGAATGTGGTAAGGAGACAATTAAGAAGAGGAACATTTGAAGCCTTAAAAGTAGGAGAGCACAAGTATCAGGGAAGAGAAATAGGAATGCAAGGATTGGGAATTATTGAGAAAGTTATTGAAACAGAACAGAGAAAAACCTGAAAGGGAAAGTCAAGATGGGTACTTATGTATGTATTACAAGAATGTAGTGAGATGGTGCAAGTTTGTCAATGCTGACATAAATTTAATAGGTTGAGGAAAACTTTGATCTTTTTCAAGTCACCATGACACAGAATAACCTGATACACCATTCTGGTATTTGGCTGGTACAAAAACAAGTACTGGTGTCCCAGCATTATCAATCATTATCATGAATTCTCTTTATAATAGAGGGTTTCCGACATACACGTACCTGGCAATAAGGAGGGTTGACTACAGAGCTGAAAACTTTCCTAAATTCACCCATATCACGAAAATCTTGAGGCAGTCGATCCACATAGAGGCACTTAGAATGTAAAGACTCAAATGTTACATGGCTGGAATCCAACCAATCACAGCATAGCACCCAGTTTTCAATCAGCTTCCCATCCAACACATTTTTGGCATGAAGTGCAGACTCCTTGGTTGTGTACTCCACAAAACCATAGCCTTTGTTTTCCCCTGAAAAACAAATGAAAAGTGTGATAAGTGAAAGGTAAGAGAAGCCATTGATTGTGGCACCAGCTATAGGTGTAGCAAAACTTGGTAACATTCTTTCTTAAAGAACATGAGGCAAAAGAAGGGCAAAGCATGCAAGTAATTTGGGATAAAGCAGCTGAGACTTCCTCCAGAGGTCCCACCATGAGTTCTTAGGAAACTTTTCATATTTGTCAACTCTTGATTTACCCTCAGAGGCCTCAAATTCTCTGCTGGTGAGGGCCACCACAATACGCCCAGCTTATACACAGCTCAGGGAATTACTTTGAATATGCCTCAGTCTAGAGGCCATTATTTTGACTTGTGAAATATTTGAAGCTGGTATAGCATTAGGCAATTTTGGAGTCTAATAAATAGTGTTTGATGGATGCACTCTATAGATGCATACTTCACCTTGTAAAAATTTATAGTATATATCTGTAACTAAAGAATACATCTTTCCCAGAGAAATTTATTTTACTTGTTACAATGCATTTCATTGACTTGTGGTTACACCTGGTACAATTAAAGAGAATTCCAAGAAAGGTATATACTATACCTTTAGTTGAAAGTCTCAGATAGATAGATGCATAGCTAAATACACTATGCTCATAAAGTACTTATTGTAAGGACATTCACCACAGCATCTGAAAACAATGCCTGAGGTACCACGCATTATCTATGCGTAGCCTCCTATGTGAGAGGGATCTCATTTTTATTTTCACAATAATATGATTTATTAAAATGATGTACGTTTTTATATGGTCCACTTTTCATTTGAAATGTACTGGTGGATCATTAAGATGAAGTCTAAGCCCCCAAGACACCAAGAGTTGACATTGCTGAGATACAATGCAAGAGCCTCCAGGTCCCCTAATGGAACAATTCCCTGGTAGTTGACCACATGGGCAGTGAATAATGTAATTTTGCTAACTCTAACTGTAATTTTGCCAACTCTAAAGTGATATTCATTGATATGTATATGTGATTATGGGGACTGATCTGGCATCTGTGAGGCCATGCTAGATTTTATGTACATGTATTATGCAAGAACTAGTGCCATCATGTATTTGGCCATGATAATTATTTTTTAGTATTTCCATGGGTAATACTGCTTTTAACCTATTCAATACCCCTATAGTTGGGCGAATTTTTTTCTCAATATTAGCAATGTGACCCTCCTAAGATAGTTGCTCATCCAATATTTGACCTAGGTATTTTACTGTGCTCTTATGTTTCAAGTGAATATTACATAGGGTTAGATTAAATACTGGAACTTGTGAGCCTTTAGAATGAAAGATAACCACTTTTGTTTTATCACAGTTTAGTGCCAACTTAAGGTTTAGGAACCAAGTATTTAAATCCTCCAGCAGCACATTTTGTAATTGCTCTTAGCTTGAACTATCATGAATTAGGCTTGTATCATCTGTAAATAATGCTATATCCCCATGGAGTTTTAGATTCCCTATATTGTTGACATAGATTAGGAATAGTATTGGCCCCAGAACAGATCCTTGGGGTACACCAGTTTTAATTTTTCTAAGCTCACTTTTACAATTATCAATTTGTACATATTGGTATCTTTGGTTGAGATAGTAAACCATGGTAGTGGAATACCTCTAATACCAACTTTTTAAGCTTATAAAGTATTATTTTGTGATCAATTGTATCAAAGGCTTTACTTCCCACATAGCACAAAATATCTACTAGATATCTACAGCATGTCTTCAATGTCTTGGATATTTTAAATATCTACTAGATGTCTAGAATATGTCTATTTTGAGCGACGACTCTTATTATATGTCTAGTGCAATTAGCCAAAAAACACCAGAATCTAAAAAAAATGTAACTGCTATGCTTTTTGGTGGATGGATAGATTTGTACACATGTGCACCAAATTTGTTCATTGTACACATGTGCACCAAAAAAGCAAGGGAAAGTCTTCTGGCAAATGTTTATAAAAGCGATTTAAAGTTAAGAAAAGTCGTTTTTTAAATGATACAATGAAAAGTACGAAGTTAAGGCAATAACTTTTCCAACAAAAGTTGTAGAAGATAAAAAATTCTACGAATTGGTAGTAACCCGATCAAAATCCAACTATTAGTTAACCCAGAAGGTCGATTTAAACAAAGAAATCGCTCATTTTTCATTATTTAATTATTCAGCAGGTTTAAACATCAGCATCTTGAAACAATAAAAAATGATAGACCTACGTAATAGCTATGAGATCCCAAAATTCTGGATATCAAAGTTGAATAGTTTGAACAAAATAACAGGTTAAAGGATAAATGTTTAAGCACCTCTATCGATGGCCATAGGGCAGCTGCTTTGTTTTAATAGATATTAAAATGAAGGTAAAGGTTTAAAATTATAGATTAATTTTTAAAAGTTTTTTAATTTTTAAAATAACCGGAGATATTTAAATTGTTTATTAGTATGTATTTTTGATAATTTTACAACTCTGTATAAACTACATGTTGCTACTAGCAACTATTACTTCTACTGTTATATATGTTCATTCATGAACTTGTACATGAACACGTACGGGTTAATGTATCGTGTAACCAGGCCTTAAGTCATTTATCCTGAATTTTCCCAGTGGGTCCAATTTGAATATGAATGTTTAGAAAATATCTTCTCAAGATATCTTGTAGATATAGGAAAAGCGGACATTCAGATATCTACAATATGTCTAGAAGATGTCTACAAGTTATTACAAGATGTTTTCTAGATATTAGCAAAAGACTTATTAGATATTTTATAGATATTTTGTAGATATTTTGTGTTATGTGGGTTGGGTCAACAAACACTCCTGCTGCTTTCATATTTTGGTCTAGTGTGGTTTGTAACTTTAAGATTGCATCAATCACAGTATTTTCTGTATTAGACTTGTCTCTAAATCCATATTGCATATTTAAAAAAATTATTATTAATTTTGAGGAATTTTAGAAATCTAAGCTTAACAGTTTTGTCCAATAATTTAGCAATGGAAGGAAAAACTGATATAGGTCTATAATTAGTCATTTCTTTGTTATTGCCATTTCTTTTAAAGACAGGTCTCATTTTTGCCACTTTACATTATGATGGAATTTTCCCACTTTCTTTGGATATGCTTATAAGTTTGGCAATGGCAGGTCTTAAACTGCTCATACAAGTTTTAAGTAAAGCATTAGAAATGAGTCCATCTGGTGAGCTATGTTTAGTTTTTAATGAAGCAATGCAGTCTTCGATTTCTTTTTTATTCGTAGGGTAAAGATAGATGGATTTGGGTGAACTGATTATTACATTTGCGTTGTCATTCCTTATAGTAAATTATGAGTAATGTTTGAGACAATAGAGGTAAAATAACAGTTAAACAGGTCACAAATTGCAGCCTTATCAGAAACCACAGATTTACCTTTTTTCAGTGCAATAGTTTTTGTTTATATTACTTAGTATTCGAGTTAGTAAGAACTTCATTAATTATTTCCCATAACTTCCTAGGACCTTTCCTGACAGTTGAAATTCTCTTAGTATAATATTCATTCTTACACTGTCTTCTGCACTTAGTGCATAAATTAACAGTGCTTTGGTATTCATTACATATGCTATTATTATTTGGATATTTCCTCTTCAGGTCGTATAATTTGTTTTTCTTTTTCGACAATTCAGTTATCACATTATTGATCCATGGAAATCTTTCCTTTTTAACATTTTCTACATATTTCTTTGGGGATTCATCCTGTGCAAACAATATTCCAGTATTAATATATTCAACAAGTTTCAGGGACATGATGTCAAAATCAGGTGTATCACAATTAAAGTCATTTGTTAAAAAATAATCACTCAGTATTATATCGTTAATGGGGGTTCCAGTTATCTTTAGATTTGTTGATTGCGCAGGAACTAATTTCCTATGGACTTCCATCGCCAACAAGTTATGATCACTGAGGTCATTATTTATATTACATATTTTATATGCATTCTTTAAGTTATTAACCAGAATGTGGTCAATGATTGAGTGGCAGTTGTCACCAATCCTTGTAGGAAGCTTGACATTACATAAGCGAAAATAGTAGCAGTCCATTAAGTTTTTGTACTCCACAAGGTTTATACTTCGTTTTAATATGTTTGCGTCAAAGACACCTACAAGAATAGTGTTTGAATGGCAGTTACGGAGAATTAGTTCTAAATCCGGCACACAATTTAAAAAGTGACTGTATCTAGGATTTTCAAGGGCGACTTTTTCTGTTTTGATATTGTTTTTAATTATTTCAATCTGAGTCATACTATGGAGGTCGATAATCTTTTTTAGACACCTGGATTCCAGTTTATTATTTACATATATTGCAACTCCTCCACCTCTTCCACTGCACTTCGTCGAAGGATAACTATTAAAACAAGTTAGTCGGATAAATTTTTCAGTTAGCTTTAACCCAGGTTTCTGAGAAAATTAGTACATCTAATTTACTAATTTGGTTCACCATTAACTCTATATCCTCAATTTTATTCACCATACTTCTTGCATTTATATTTAAAATATAGAGAAAGTAGTTTTTATGAAAATTTAATCGTCAATAGAATGCAATGATTCTGCAACGCTACAGAGATTATAATACTATAGTACTTGAATCATCATCATTAATACTACTTTGACTCAAGAGTGATTTTATTTCTATCTAGTTTTTTGAATTTACAATTTTTGGTACACCTCTTGTATATTTTATGGTGAGATCAGTCTCTCCAAGTCTTTTTCTCTCATCGAGTGCCTTTCTCAGGTTGTCCATAAATGTTTTCTGGAGAGGGGTTTGATCATTTGCAACTTTAATCCCTTTATTACGGAAAGCATCACACTGACTTTTTACAAGTATCATCTTCGTGTCTTTGGAGTTATTTATGATTACTTTGATTGGGCGTTCACGATTAGAGATGTTTTCCTAATCTAAAGACTCGAATGTTGTCAAGGGAAACAGTTCTTCCTTTGATTCTTCCACTCCATAAAGAATTATTTTAGCCTACCTCCTTTGTATCTCTTCCATTTCCGCGACGTCATTACATATCGTTGAAGTCTCTGTATCACTATTTTCTGTTTCACTTTCTTTCTGCTGTTTTAGTCATCTCTCAACTTCCATCTTGAGATCTTCAATAATTTTACAAGGCTCCAACAGTTCCCCAGGACCACGATCACAAAAGTCACAGATGAAAGACACACGCTGGTCATTAGCTTTCTCGCTGGCTCTTTCGTGCCTTGTTAAACTGGCGCAATCTCCATGCACGAACAATTTACATTTTACAAAATTCAGTTCCTTATCCGGATTAATATCCTTTTTACACACTGTACACTCATCAAGGTAGTATAACGGCATGTTTGTCAGCACTTAACAGCAAAACATGCAATGACAAATTAAGACTCCAGCACGCTAAAGGAGCTATAGGTATCCCCTGCGTCGCGTATTCACCAAGATTTTAAACACTCAATATCACCAAAAATATATCGAGTGATCGCTTAAATCTATTAATATTTTGATACAAAACTGACACCGATCCACGTATGGCCAAGATCACGATGACGGCTCCGATATGAATTTCCGACGAAGTTTTCGATATTATACACACTATGTTTTTCGTTCCAAACTGGCATGGTTGCAGTGCGCGCTTGACAGGGTTTCATATGGAAAAAGACTGAGAAAAAAGTATAGCGCAAAATGAATCAACACGTACCCGTAAAAGACAGTACCGCAACTTCAGTATTTATCAAGTCACATGATTAAATGTCACTTTAATGTGAGCTAGATTCCTTCAAGGGTCGCGCTGGAAGTGTCAATACAGTTCGAGGAATGAGTGGATGTGCGGCGTAAATTGCGCCGTGCGTAAAAGCGGGAACTTGCTGCAGTGACTAAGCAAATACTAATGAACATAACACAGGAAAGTATCCCCAGCTCCAATCCCGAATCCGCGTCCTGGCAATTTCTATACATGAAAGTGAGTAAATAAGCACCTCGTGTAAAACGGGCAATTAAGTGGATATGAAGGCAGGTAACTCTGATTTGAATGCAATCCCCAGAGGAATGAAGAGCCCGCTCAGCTCCGTTTATAGTGGCATTCTTATAAGAAAAGCTTGAAGTCATTGGAGTTATTATATTATTATAGCTTATTGTTAGTCATTGAATGCACATTTTTATAACTTTTCAGGTAAGTCGAAAATAAATTCTAAGACTACACTTCACTTATGCACATCAACAATTTGCCCGTTGGCTATAACCATAATGTTGTAATATATTTATGCAAGAACTACGCTTTCAAAAATTTCAGCTCCACTAAAGAAATGTTCGGTATGACTTTGGTTTTCGGTGCGGAGTCCGTAATTCAAGCAAAAACCTTATGTTAACGCGTGTTTTTATTCGACATGATACCTAGATATGGAGCCAACATGATAATATGTAAAATATGTGCTCGCGTTTTGGAGAAAATGTGTTAATATGCCATCGAGTTATTTAGAAATATAAGTCAAGTGTCATCAGACTGATCAGACTACGCGTTAAAACTGCATCAAACTGCTAAGAATCTGAATCGGTAATATGCAATTTTTTTCGACTTTATCTACAAGTGTTACTATTATAGTATTATATAAAGTACACGTATGCCAAGTTTCTCGCAAAACTGTACATACACAGAAATCGCTCTAATCACCTACGGGCAAATTGAGCTGAGCGGATGATGGACATTCATGAATTCAGGTTTAATGGTAGTTAACGAGCTTATAAATATCGCCAGTCGCTGTCGATATATTGACCGATATACCGTTGGAGAACAGCAACCGACTGTGCGGTGTAGTTAAATTTATCGCTTTGGTACGTACGGCCTGATATATCAGTCGTCTGACCGATATGACCGGCGATTTACTCTAGAAGGGGAATTTTTCTTGTTACTGAAAGGGCCATTGGGCACAATTGCAAGGAAGCCCTCGGACTGAAACGATAAAATGAGATTTCTTCCCACTTGTCATCATCAGTCGTCACGCCATCAATGCATTCTCCTCTCCTCAAAACTCATCGCCGCCCGTGGGAATATATCGCCCAATATATTTACGTTAAAGTCTTTCAAAATTTTATCTGGCTCACTAAAAAGGTCCATTACGAAATCTGAATATATTTTACGATGACTTTATTCACTCCAAGTCGAATTAAGGTACAATTGCTTGGGAAGAAGCTGAATTAAACACTGCAAATCCTGCTGTGGTTACACAAAATATTATCATTAAATGAAGAGTGAAACAGTGCGTTAAGAACCTTCCTTTCCTTTATTCTAAAAACTAGGGCTACTCCCTCTGAAGCACTTGTTCGCTTATCAATTTATAAGAATATTCTACTGGACGAGTGGTAACAAAATCTCAGCACCGAACAACCCTCTCTTAGACAGCCTGGGATGGACATTGGCACCATCGCCCAAGCATATAGCATAACGCTTTGCAAGCGAAGTTTCTCCATATATGTACATATTTTCCCAACCGACTGGTAAATGGTATAGTATCTAACCTCTTTTTTTTAAAAGTGTGAAAATTTGGCGATTAACTCGAGTGCATTTAGAGGCCATTTTGTTGACATGTTTCTATTCAATTTGTCGGTCGATTTTGATTGCCTTGTCCCATTGCACGGATATATTTATTTCATAGTAACGTATCCACAGCTTTTTCCATCGAGGTTTCCTGGAGCTCCACAGACACTTGTTTCTGTATCTTAGTGCATCATTTGAATGCAATAAAAACTTAACTCACTATAGTGTAGAGTGTCGGCGATGTAGATAGTATACTAACTACATCGCCGATACCAGGTACCCGATATGCCTGAGCCCAGAACCCGATGTCCGCTACTGCAAACTGAGGTTCTGAATATCAGATGGTTATCTCAGTTGTCTATACCTAACAGTGCCTTTCATAAATAGCTCATGACAGAAATTGCGTTGTTCCAAAAATAGTGACGAACAGTTGGGACGTGATATAGTCAGAGGGAGGCTATACTTGAACAAGTACGGTAATAATTTTCAACAGAAAATAAGAGCGGTTCATTCATTAGGATACTCGTCTTTAGCTATACTTAGATTCCAAATAAATACTTACACCCATGGGTTAAGGATGATATAAATGACTAAGAAACCGAGTCGTTCGTAGGTAGAAAAGGAAGTAATTTCATTCTCAACAGGCGCTAAAACCGTTATTCGTACGTAAAAACAAAAGAATCACAGACAGCAACCGGTGATCATTCCAACCGAACAATGTCGTCGCTCTAATTTAAAAACCACGTAACGCAAAAATACGATTCTAGGTTTTCATGCTAAGAGAATAGATCTCCAAACATTGCATGTAACAAATGATATGGTACGAAGTCACTCGCACGGGTGCATATACACCAAGGTTAAAATTGCTATGAAAAAATTATTTGACTTGTATGGGATTCGAACCCGGATCTCCCAATTGATGGTCAGGTGTGTTAGCCAGTTACACCACCAAGCCATCTTCCTTCAAGTCGAATTTCGAGGGGGGTTTATGCGAACTAGATGTTCAGGCCTCAAGTCTACATTGTAGCACATGAGAAGAAGGCGTGCTTACAAAGCCACTGTCGCGGTGGATAAACCCAACATTGTCGTTATTAAAACGACGAAATTGACAAATTTCCAGTAAACAGTTCTGCCAAACCTTCAATAAAAGCGAGAAAAAGAAATAAAAGTTCTAACATCATTGAAGTGGCAATAAATATCACATCATACACAATGTTTTTTTGCTTATCCAGCAAAAAGTGGCAAATGTGAGTCACGAGGTTTATTAATGAGGCCGACGATATGCAAACGACCTATCCACGAAGAAAAACACAATGTCGTGCTATCATGACGCACTCAATAAACAAACAATGAGAACCGAATGAGTCTCACTCACCTGTCTTCTCACTGATCATGAGAAAGCTGCGGCTGACTTCTCCGCAGCAGCAAACGAGACACGTAAACTGCTCCTCCGTGAAGTCAAGCGGGAGGCGTGCGACGCACAGCATCATTTCCGTAGGAGAGGGCATGACGGGCAAGCGCTGGTTCCGGAGGAGGAACACCCTCTCGCGGTCCCACTCCTCCAGCATCTCGGGGTCTTCGAGCGACACCCGTGCCATGCCGGAACCCGTGCCAGAACCAATCATCAGCACGGACTGGACCGGGAAGTCTGACAAGAGCTCCCGAACCTCCTGTGGAAGAGATAAAGTAAGAGCGTGAATACCAAACAAGCCATCCAACCCATTCATTCTCTCATTATCACAACATAAAGAAGTTCTTTCATTCACTCATGACGTAAGATTTTATTGCCATCTTACCATTCGTGGAGGGAAATGCATACCGTTTGCGGTGCTGCGTTAAGGAGGTTTCACCACGACTGCAGAAGTCGAAATATATCTACTAAACTCCGGCCTTAATGTGTGTGTTGCATAAATACCCTGCATCCGCTGATTAAACATGTTAGCTATTGAAAATCAAAATTATATAACAAAATATAATTTGTATTTCACGAATATTTTGAATAAGCAGTTTCTTATCGCCGAAGGAGTCGACGGTAGCGCCATTTTTATGTAACAACCGCATTTTGGCCTAGAGCTTGCGGCCATCATTGGTCGTGGAAACCTAAGATTGGTTGACTGCAGCTCTCTATCCTTCCCTATGCCCCTTACTTCCGGGTATCTCTTCCTATGTACTTTCCTATTATCCTATTAAGTGCGCAAAATCCTCCGTTTTTCTGAAAGGACCTTCAATTTAAAGCCCAGCACGAAAATCGTTAAGGGCAAGTGATGTTTGACTGAATCTTCATACGTCGTACCTTATTTCTCTAGGAAATAAATCCGACATTGAATATTGGACGCTGCGAAGTCCCCAATCCACACATTCGGGCCAATTCCAAGATGGTCTTTATAAGCTAATGTCATAAACCGGCTCTTTCTCCTGGCTTCTAAATGTCTATGGTGTTCTGTACTATAACCTGGCTTCTATAAACGCAAACGACCCTCGGCTAGAAAGCCATATTCCCAGGCTGCAATGATCGCCATTCAAGTGCTATTAATTTTTTTCTTAAGAAGAGTAAAACGGTAGTCGACGCATTAAAAAAAAGAGAACGTGCCTTTACTTCGCAAATCTTTTCTATCGGGTCCTTCCATTCTGCGAATACCGCATGAAACGAGCGATGGAATGGCTCGGTGGTCGTAACATTTTTAGGGGATTCGGATGACGTGCGGAGGGCTGCATAAAACAGAGAATCCTCAACAGGAGACATGGGGATCTCTGAGGGCAAATAACTACTCTTGCTGCGTCGAAATAAGGCTTTTTTCCCGTGGGCTATTTGCATTATTAGAAGATAGATTTGACTCATGACATTATCTAACATGAGTAGATTTTGAAATAAACCAGAATGTAGGGCACCCTAAGGTTTATAATGACAGTAGAAACATTAAAAACTGTTCAAATCAATTGATTGTGGCGTTAAGTTGTGGAACGACGAGAAGGAATTACTCATAATAAAAAAGATGTACAGTTCCACTATGTTTTAATGCTGTCCATCGTCTTCGACGTCTATAGCGTCTGTCTTGAAAATTACGCTATAGACGTCGAATCCGGTAGACAGCATGAAAACACAATGGAATTGTACATTGTATTAATTATGAGTTATTGAACACCGTTTTCTATTTTAACAACATAAATACGGACCAAAGAAGATGATTACGGGCAACACACTCTTGGATGGAAACGTCGACGAACTTTAGGGGTCCCGAGAATAGCGTTGGTACAAGTGTAGTGGAGTCACCCGCAAGTACAAGTACTACAAATGTCCACAGAAGAAATCATTCGCCTTCACCGAGACTCGAGCTCACATCCTAAGATATCTTGCCGAGAACAACTTGCTTCTTTAGAGCATTCAAAATTCTACAGGGGATCAAGGGGAAGTAGACTAGGATGGTCGGAGCGCTAATCGTGAGTCATTGAGTGATTATTTTAAGTTTAAATTTTCCAGTAAGTCGAAAAAACATTCTTTGGCCACACTTCACCTAAGCACATCAATTTACACGCCGGGGATAACCATGCATGTAGTCATAGGTATAAATGATGCCAGAGATTTACATTTTCAAAATTTCGTCTGCATTAAAGTAATGTTATGACTTGGATTTCGGCGCTAAATTCGAAATTGATATAAATACGTGTTTCTTCTTCGGCACGACACCTTGGTATTCAATAGGAGTCAGTATAATGTTCTGAAAGGTATGTTTTCGCGTTTAGGAGAAAATCTGTGAATATACCGTCTAATTATTTCACAATATGAGGCAAAAGCCATTAGGATATGTGTCAAAATGGCATTGATTTGCTAAGAAAATAAATCGTTACGATGCAATTCCTTGGATATTAACGGTACTTATTACTAATGAGTACGAGTATGAAAAGTTTCACGCAAACCTGTATATACATGAAAATTGCACCAACCACTTTAACTGGTAACAAAAATCTCGGTGCGATGTTAAGGGATCCTGGCTCGAGCCCCGGTCAAGGCAAAAGATTTTCCTCTGTGAAATTCTGCACAAGAGACATCAAGCTTAGGTTGTATTCAAGCATAAACGACGCCGGCAGTGGGGAAGGAGAGCGGAGAAGATACTGGGCTACGCAGGTAGGTAGAATAGCGGAAGACAAGACCCCACATCACGAGAGATGACATACCCCACACCAGGAGACCATTGTGAGGATCACCAAAAATTAAAAAGACATCTGTTATGTAAATTATGCAAGAATTACATTTTCAAAATTTCGTCTCCATTAAAGAAAAGTTATGACTTGGATTTCGGCGCTAAATTCGAAATTTATATAAATAAGTGTTTCATATTCAGCACGATGCCTTGGTATTCAATAAGAGCCATCATAATGTTACGAAAGGTATGTTTTCACGTTTAGGAGATCAGAGAGATCACTTCCCAAGATCATGATTATTTTCACAAGGAAAACAGGTGGTTTGCCTGATTCAGGAAGAAGTTTTTTGATCGAGGTGATTGGAGCGATTTTTATTTATTCACAGATTTGCGTGAAGCTTTCCATACGCGTCCTTAATAGTAATACATATAGGTAAAAACGAGGGAAAAATTCATGTTACCGATTTGGTTTCTTGGTTGTTTTAAGTAATTATAAAACGCTACCTTAGGCTAGAAAAGCATATTCCGTAATAAATCGATTTAATATGTACAAATTTTCCCCTAAGTTTGAAAAAAAAATAGTTTTATATTATCATAATGGTGGATGAGAGACATTAAAGTATCATACCACGTAAAAACAAGTGTTTACTCTTGATTTTTGTTTAAATCTCGTATTCCGATAAAATCGAGTCAAAACAATGCTTCAATTAAGGCAAAAATGTTAAACCATAAACCTCGCATCATTAATATTACTACATGTAAGGAGATCTCAATCATATCAACAGATGTACTTTGTGAAGTGTGATCCAAAAATATTTTTTCGACTTACTAGAAACGATGTTATTTTGTCCACCCCAATGACCTCGGTACGATTACTGTTCCAGCCTCCTTGAACAGTCAAGTATATAACTCCGACATATTATACCGTGTTGATAGCTTATACCGTATAATAGATAGGTCATTACAGGGCAGCATTCATTACACCGTATATCGTATAATGGATCGAAACACACAGTATTACAGTACAGCGGAATTCTGAAGCCATTAGAATGCGCAATCAACCCTACTGAATATATCAGCACTGCAGTTAGTACACCGGAAATATAGATAATATATGCGGAATAGTCAAGGCACAGTGAGGATTTATCAAGAGAAATTATAAATGGAAATTGTTTCCAAATACACGAATCATTTTCAGTGCAAATGATTCGTATATCACTATCCTAGGACTAACAACCTGTCAACTTCTGTTAAAATTCGAGACTCAGCTGTAGGACCCTCGGCGCCGGATCAGGAGGAGGGATGTCCGAAGGGCTGGACCGGAATGGGCGGCGAGGGTGGAGGGCTTCTCCGCCCTCCACCTCGGTACCAGCGGTCCAACCCGCTCACCGGGAAGTTTATATGCGACATGAATCCGCAGTCTATTCATGCAACAAACTGTCCACGTATAGTATACATAAATAATTCGAGGTGGCGGTTTCTGTCTATGCAAAAATTTGCGAGAAACTTTGCATTTTTGTCCTTATCAATGAGATCTACAGCTACAGAGAAAAAATTGCATTTTACCGACTTGATTTCCCGGCAATCCACTGTTGTTTACGCGTAGCCAAATGTCATGCGAGACATTGTTTTGTAATGACTTGATTGCATGCGTACAGATTTTCTTCCCAAAGCGAAATAATAAATTTCACGTCATAATGTTGGCTGCTAACAAATATCAAGGTGGCACGTCGAGTCAGAGATAAAAAAAACTTACTTAAATGTAATCTCATTCTGAATCTCTAATACCACGCCGAAAAATATCAATAGTTCAAGTCATGACGTACGTAAATTGAAGCAAACGTTTAAGATATAAACTTCGTACTATTTACGCATACACCGCATAAACAGATGTATTTAAATGAAATAAGGCCCTAGGAGTTTTTGCGACTTACTAGACAAATAAAAAAAAAATGTTAATCCAATGGCCCATGATTACCACTTCAGCCACCGTAAGAGGAGTATCGGTAATATTTCACCTAATCCGGGCAGAAAGGTAAATTAGTTTGAAGTAATCAGCTATCTATTTAATTACGAATGCTCATCGTGAGAAGTGATTCTCGTTCAGGCTTTGTTAATAACTCAAACAACGTCACTGGAACTTCCAAACGTTTAAGTCATTTTCGGGGCAATTGAACCCTTCTGACTACAGACGAAATTTGATACCATCCTAATTTATATGCGAGTGATTTGGTTCTGAGGAATGAAGAACCCACAGACTACAGGAGAGAATGGATAAGAACACAGTATTACAGCGTAGCGGAATTCTGAAGCCATTAAAATGCGCAACAACTCTGTTGAATAGATCAGTAGTGCATTTAATACACCGGAGATATAGGTAATATACGTGGAATAGTCAAGGCACCGTGAGGATTTATCAAGAGAAATGGTAAATGGATATAATTTCCAAAAGAGCCCTCTATTATTCATAAAATTTATGGGCAAACAGCACGCGATAACCATACTTGGGTAATAATTATTGCAAAAGTGCTTCATGTTCACGTGTGCAAGCTCAATCTACTCACTTCTATAACTAAGGAAATAACAAAACTGTACCTTCTACAAATATTCCATGTATTAGAATTATTTCACCATAGCTAATACTTCGCTCCACTCCTGATAATTCACCAACGCGAATTTCTTCATTGCGTGGAAATTCCATTCTCATTTTTCTGGTCGGTCAAAGTACGTGGGTGGTCATACAAGCAGAGAAGTTCACCGCCTAAACCTGGAGCACCAAAGAAGGTGCAAACTGCGCTGGTTTGGTGAAAAAATGATGAACAGAGTAATGACATCTGTATCCTTAATCTAACCAGCAATTCTCCCAGCGGCGCAAGGCAGGATACCCTCTGTCCGAAGGAACTTAACCCTCTGTCCGAAGAGAGGGCAGGGGTCACAATTGGACGCCCCAGCATGGAGTCGTTGGCCACGGGAGACCTCGGACGTGATTTGACTGCAGCGCGCTGCCTGCGCCCCATCACGTCTTCCGTTAGTTATTGCTCATGCGAGAGGCTCGTCAAAGTTTGACATAGTTCCCTTTGTCTTCCCGTGCAGCCCATGATTCTCCTTTGGCAGAGGGAGATGCTTGTGTGACGGATTGTTAAAAGTTGGACTCCGACGACAGATCTTCCTTGTTATCTTTCATACGGCGGTGATCGTGCAGCGAATTGGCCAAAACACGGTTAAAAAGTAGTTGTTTGGGCTCACCATTTTGCTGGAATCATGTAGTTGTGACGATATTTAGGCAAATATTTCACGGAAATCAACAGCAAAAAAGTACTGTCAGCAGTTTTAAATGATAATGATAACTCACTCCCTGGAAAACTCCCTTGAGGTGGAAATTTTAAACTTTCAGGCGTCACTTGGTGGGGGTACTTTATGATAGAATCCATGTTGAAAATATGTTTCGTACTCGCCCACAATTATTTTATATTGTACACAATGACCTGCAGACCGTCGATTAAAATTTAGACTTAATTTTAAACGCAAGTTCCAAACAAATCTACTCTATGACAACGTTAATGACGTCTTACGAAACCCGACATACTTCGATAGATCAGATGATGAGCATTTTTTCCACGTACAATAAGGGACACGTACAGTACGCAACAGATCAGTTCTGGAAAACTTTGACCTTTACTTGGTTAAGTAGGTTTTGCATTAGTGCTAAATGTCTGAACATCATTAC
The DNA here is from genome assembly GCA_963169105.1 of Ceriagrion tenellum. NCBI lineage: Eukaryota > Metazoa > Arthropoda > Insecta > Odonata > Coenagrionidae > Ceriagrion > Ceriagrion tenellum. Next base: position 103,530,800 of record OY720638.1, on the reverse strand, counting down.
TAGCTACTAACCTCGCAGGAAATATCCGGCAAGATATAGCTCCTGCATGGCGTAATACTTTTATTACTATTCATTAGTCGATACATTGACAATACTAACCAGTAGTATACTGTATGGTAGCATGTTCGTTTACGTAGCACTCTCCTAGTTTAAAGTCTATCCGCTCACTGTTGTCCGCTGACTGCTTTTGGCTTTCGCTTGGCATCCGGGCGAGCGCGCGGATCTGATTTCAGCTGCCGTATGTATCGTAATCACCCCGTGCCACACACCTTATTGGTGGCTCGTAAGGAATTTCGTAAATATAGATAAAATTAGGGAACTAGACGGCCGGAAGGACAGGTTTAAGGCGGTTGGAGCGATTTTCTTACGCGTACAGATTAGCGCGAAACTTTTCATACGCGGACTCATTACTAATATATGTTTAGTTCGAAAATAACTGTACCTTAACGATTTCGTTTATTGGTAAATTGATACCATTTTAACGCGTAGCCTTATGGCACTTGGCTTATATTTCGAAAGAATTCGATGACTAATGTACAGATTTTCTCATAAGCGGTTAAACATACGTTTCATATTATTACAAATATTCCCAATAAATATCAAGGTACCACGCCGAATAAAAAAGTATTTACACGCAATTTTCGCAAAAATTTATTATTCCGCGCCGTATACCTAAGTCACAAAAGTGCTTTAATTGGGAGAAAATTTTTAAAACTTATTTATCGCATCATTTATATCATGATATTCTTTTTTTCTAATGCATAAATCGTTGTACATATTAAAGTGAAGTATGGACCATGCATTTTTTTCGACTTACTTGAAAAGTTATTAGAACATGCACTCAATAACTGACGATTCGCGCTCCAACCACCTTAATGTGTGTACGATGAATAACATGTTATTAATGTGCCATATGCTAGTGTCACGCAGTTTTTCTTACTATTACTAATGACGCGTAGACATAAGTAATTTTTCTACCAATTGTTTTGACAGTGTCTCCCTCTTATTTTGGCGCTTCTAACATTTCAAGAGATATGGCGCGGGGTCATTAGAATATCCTCCGTAACGGACTAAAACGTGCCTCGCCTATAGTTTCAAGTTATCTCTTCCGAGGGTGATGCCTCCAAGTCTCCAACCGATCCAAACCCAGTCCTTCCGCTTGCTTCTTAATATTTCCTGTTCGCTCGTAGTAGTTATTAACGAAGTGTGCGGATTTCCTCAGTATTTTATTCACTAAAGCGAATTAAATCTTTCCGTGCAGTGTTCCAAATGCTAGCAGCGTATTCGAGGACTGCCATTTGTGCCTTAATGTTGAGAGAAAACAGCGGCGGCCAATGAAACTTTGAAGAACGTTAGTCGACAGGTGGTATCGCTGATTAGTTGGTTTGCTCCTTAATGCGTGTTTCTTAATCTGCTACGCAGTGCTAACATCACGTTTTGCATGATTTCTAAATGGCTGTCGTATTTATGATCGTTAATGTAGTTCCAACATGCATTAATACAAATAGTTTCCGAAGCATTGGCAGCATAATTAGAGCGTAGTGTGTGTGTGTGTGTATATATATATATATATACATATATATATATATATATATATATATATATATATATATATATATATATATATATATATATATATATATATCACTGATGAAGGTGTGGGCGACCCACCGAAAATTTTAAACACGTGAGTTTCCTTTTTATATGTTTTATGTTTAGTGTCACCCTGTGACGAAGTTTTATATTGTTTGCCACGTTCGTGGAATCTTCGCAAGAACTTTATATATATATATATATATATATATATATATATATATATATATATATATATATATATATATTATTTTTTCTGAAAGTTCCTCTTCTGACAAGTTTTTGCAAGTTCTTGCTCATATATTAATAGTCGCGGTTTCGTGAACTTTATAATGGGACATTATTGTACATTCTGGTGATAACTCACCCCTTATTACACACCCTAGAGGTGACTGAAGAGGATACGTAAATGTAGATCTACCTTGCTTAGGCGATTCTCAACCTAGTACCCATCTCGGGAGATTTCAGCCTCATTTCAAAGCAAATTCAGAGGGTGACTTCGTTCGAGATACAAGACAACCGCCGCTCCAATCGGGTCACTGGGCATGAGAGGCGAAACGAGGGGTTCTCTCGGTCGATATGGAGAGTCGAACTCCGTCGCGTGGACACTCCACCCCACTCCCCCACCGCCCATCCGACTCAGCTTCAACCCTCCCCTGTGGCTCACGGCCCCCAACGCGCCGGATAAAAGCTGGGCGGTTTAGTTTCTAATTCAAGCACATCGGAAAACTGGAGAAGTTAGTACAGTATGTCTGCTCCAAGCTGTAAATAAAATGGCTCCAAACGAAATCGATGTATACATTTAAATTGCAAATATTATTCTATTCAAATATTTCAAACTAAGCCATCACAAAAATATCGCAGTAAATTTTAAATGAGTTTAAGCTAAACGTATAAGCAGTCGTGGACTTAATTACGTTCAAGAGCTACATCAAAACAAATAGTTTTTAATACTTCCTGGTACACAGTATTATGATATTTTTAGCGAGATTATTCCTTAGTCATAATGGAGACCATATTCGAATTATATTTTTGATTTCAGCAGCTGCAAGAAGCATGAATTAAATATTTCATTATTAATGATGCAACTGCATACTTTTACATGACTGAATTCTTAGTAATTTAATAAAAATATCTCTACAAATTTTAACATGACTCATTTTCTTCAGGCGGTACTTTTAAAACTCCTTCACAACGGAAGGTTTTTTTACAACCGTGAAAAAATTAGTGCGGTAAATACCTAATTTATTTTTTTTCTATTTTAATTTTTTCTATTCTGATTCCTTCTTTAAATATTTTCAAAATTAGCGGAGAAAACATAAAAAAATACACATGGTTAATTTTTTCACGAGATATAGGAGTTAGAAATTCCTCATTTTTAAAAAATAAGTCTCTCCGGAGTGTATACACGCACCCTTTTCCATGTAAAAGGGTAGGTATTTTTCGTCAAAATCTCGGAAAGATTATCGGAACTGGTATTTAGGTATCTTTGGAAGGATGGGATAGTTTTCTTTAAAATGAGACCAAATTCATTGATTTCTAGGCAGAATTTTTAATTTCGCTCAAACTACCTTAAAAGCGTGAGTGATAAATTTTTAAAATCTTCCTCTCATTTCAAAATCTTCCCTTGACACTTTCCTAGAATATATGCGTACGGAGGCTCGTGCTGACTTCATTGCTTCAGGTTAGGCAGGCCTCGTGTTGGCACACCAATAGCTTCACTTTGAGGGATAAATAGACGAAAGGATTTAAATTTCAATATTCGATATCGTGAATTAGACATTAATCCAATGCCTCCCATGACATAAATATTGAACAATGGCCATCAATTTTGCTTCTTCTTCATCTCCCTTTATAGTAGACTCCTGTTACCTATTAATTCTTCATTTATAGCCTTTTCTAGTCGCACCTAGTTACATCTAGGCTGTCGCATCACCGTTTTCTTGGCCGAACGATGTTTCTTCTACTTGTGGGCAGTTTTTCTTTGGCGACGCATTCTTATCCATCGTCCGTCTTTCTGTTTTACGTATGTTAAGTTATTACATCCGTGTGTGCACTTGTCTTCAACGTGCCTAGTCTCGCAGTAATAAGTCTAATATGGAACTAATAATACTTTTTTATATATTCTGGGTTTTGTTACTCGTCTTAGGCATTCTTCCATATGAGATCATTTAAGCACCTTGCTGTCTTATTCGCATTAATGATTTGCTGCTGTACCTCATATTCGATATCTCGTAGCTTGTTACGCGTGCGCCTAGGTCTGCAAGTTTTTATTCTAATTCGCATAAATACATAAATATTGAATGAAAAGAGAACTCGCTTTGTACTTTCCACACAATTTTATTTTCCACGACCATGGTTTCGACAAAGTTATGTCATTATGTTATATATTATCAATAAATATTGAACACTGTAAATCAATATTCCAATATAAAAAAGTTAAAAATTGAAAATTCATATCGTATTCTACACTAAAAAAACTAAAATTGCAAAGCTGCTACATCAATATCGAAAATTAGTGCGAGCATTTTAAAAGGTTTTTACCAAAGCCCGTTTGACATGGATCAATTTATGGAGCAAGAAATCGATGCAAACATGCGGCAAAATATTGGGGAGAAAATTGAGCGACATGTTCCGCATGACAACCATCAATATTAGGACTAATATTTGCCACAAGGATGCTTAAATACCCCGCATGAGCACGCCATATTACTTCATAGTCTAGAAAAAAGAACATCACGAGACTTTGGTTCAAGAGAGACCACCAATCACCAGATAGAGAGAAAAGGGCGATAAATGGATTATTTATTTAGATAAAAATACTGTCCGTAAATGTGTTGTTTTCGTATTCAACTTATCCTCGTTCACTGAGACAATCGGTTTCAAACACGAAACTATGCTCCTTAGTGTTACAGCACATACAATTTTATTTTTGCAACGATTCGATGTCACGTTGGGGGGTAGTAGTAGTTTAAATTGGGCTGCGTCGACGGCTAAGGTCATTTGCACCACATCCAACCTGAATTTCACGTTGCATAAACATTTATGGGATTTTAATTCTTCGTTTAACATGGTAACAACTTCCTCCGTTCACCTTTTGCAATCGTCGGAACAAAATGTCACGACGCGGATCCATCCGGATGTTATGCATAGAGTTTCTGGTATTGGTCCCTAGGATGCGACAACTAGTGATTGGAGATTGACTGGCTAAAAATACATTTCACTCCAAATGCCTCGTCTAGATAGTAATTGGGTGGGAAATTGGTACGTATCGAGCGGGCTGCAAACCAATACACAATGGATTGGCCAATAGATTGGAAGGTGTCAAACGGATTTAACTCTCCATTCGGATGGCACGTCGGAGTGACGAGCTCACCCCTTCGATTGACATTCATTAGAAACCCGTATTGATATATTATAAACCGATATGTCGACACCGACATAATAAATACTGGAATATTGAAAACGGATATTTCAATGTCGAATAACTGCAATATATTGGTATTGGTTTTTTTCCAATTGGTTTTCTCGAATACACCGCGACCATTCCGGACCCTACACAGAAAGACTTAGTTCTCTAATGGCCAGTTGCAGGAATGACACAAATGTATTCTATAAAGTTATAAGACCCATAATCCATGGCATCCATTTGAGAAACACTCGATAAATTTATTGGTTTAATATCGTATTTCATGGAATTATGAGTTCCATAAGTAGTCAAGATGGCAGAGGTGAAATGAACCGCTTGGAGTCTTAATTACTTTATAAAAGAGTTGTTTTGAGACAAATGACCAGTGTCTTTACTCTTACTGACTAATTATTACGTGCATTAGCAATTATTCATAGGGTAAACTTTCGTAAATATTATTCGGTGGTAGAAGATTAGATCAAATATTCAAAGCTTTTAAATATTGGTAAACAAGTTATGTAACTATTAGATGTGTTCCTCCACCCGAATATATTTATGAGATCTATAACTTCATGGATCCCATAACTATGGATTCCAGAACTAAATGTTCATGCAACCGGCCATAAATAAATTAAACAGATTTAAAATCGTTTTCTCCTCTCCTTTCGTTAAAAAATTCTGTGAGCAGATGGCTGAATGATATATGGCATAAAGCTACGTTTTCATGCATCCAACAACGCGTGACCACGGACTGCGCAGCCAATCAGACGCGACATAGGCAGCGCTGTCTGCGATTCCGCTTAAGTTGCGTATATTTCAACAAGCGTTGCGGCAGCGAGCTAGCGGTATGCTCCTCGCGCCAGGGTCACGATCTGTACCCTGAAAACAGACACTTTGGTACGAAAAAAACACGAATTTGATATCTAAAGTGTAAATTAAACTAGCAATTATCTGCAATAAAAAAACTACGGCATTTCTAGTAAAGTACCATTCCGAAAAAAATGATATCTTAGAACAGATATCACGCTTTAAATATTTGGGACGCAACATCACTTACGAAGAGGACAAAGGCATTTTAAATATAACGAATAATGCCTGAAGAAGAAGAAGACACACGAGAGACCATGAGGGGAGCACTAAAAGGAAAAAATGCAAAGAAAACTCAAAATTGCACCAAATGAGGGCTGTCCCCGCATTACTATATGAATCAGAAGCTTGGTCGTCTAAAGCAAGAGAATATCGTCACCTGGAGAAAAATTCATTCGCAATACAGGTTCATCTCCTGCAATAAACATGAAAATCAACATAAAATAGCACTGCCCCTGTTATCGGCATGTAAAATCGCAATAAAATGTTTAAAAATTTTAAATTATATTTCAGGAATACTGAGTTCTTTATTATGGGACAATATCAAACTTCTTAAGAAGAATGCATCATCTAAATATATCTACATATGAGATTACTATAAGAGATAAAACCTCCGCAGAACAAACTGTGGGCCTCGGTGGCGACAGGGTTAAGGTCTAGCCTGCTTATCTGAGGGTCGCTTCTCGCCTGTGCGGCTTTTTCGCCTTTCAGGAGAGGGATGGTAGTGTTCGTCCGTGATGACTTGTTGAAACATCCGATGTAAAAACCCAGAGGAGGTGCTTTTGGGATTGTGGGAACGAATATATAAATAAAATGAAATGTTTTTATCATGAAATCAGTTTAAAATAAGAAACGAGGACGCTACGCCGCAAATATCAGCATATCAAACAGCAATCACTGAGGTCAAATTTATTACATAAGCACGAGCGTAGTCAAGGGGTGTCAGGGGGGCAACCGCTTCCCCCTTGAAGAGAAATTTCATACCAAATCTGTTGCACGGAGCTGGACAGGATGAGGTCCTGCCCCCCCCCTCCTTGCATAAATCCCGGCTACACCCATGTATATAAGTGATATCAAATAGAAAAAGAAATCAGTGGAAAAATAAAATAAATAAATAGAGGAATAAATAAATAAATGAATTTAAATATATTAATCATTTAAAAATAAGAAACAAAGACGTTATGCTGCAAATATCAGCATTTCGCATTAAATAGCATACACTCAAGTCACATTAATTACATAATTAGCTACTAATTAATTACAGATACCAAATTGGAAAAGAAATTAGAGGAAAAAAACTACGAATGACTATTATATAAATAATCAAATTAGCCGATCGTATTTAATGATCCAGAGCAATTTCATCTGTAATACAACAATTTACGGATTGGCGAAGGTCAGATTCGAGATCGGAAGGGCCGAATTTATTGGAATGATGCCTATTTTCTTTCGCTCGGTCCCTCAAACTAAAATAGTATCCACCGTAAAAAGCGAAAAAGAGCACCCCGACAAGTTAGCACTGACGGCACTGTCGTCAGGTGCGGAAGGCAGAACTGACTGCGGAGCAGACGGCCGCCTCTTTGGACTCGGCGAGAAGCAACATCGGCTTGAATCAAGCATTCTGGGACGTCGCCCCGTTCCGCGATGAGATTATATATTTCAAAGAGTCGAAGGAGCGACAATACTTGAAAACATCGATTTTTTCCGGCTGTTGCGCCGTGTCGTGTTTCTCTATTTGGTAGTCTGTTCTGGGAGCGCTTACGCTGACGCCATAACGTCCGAAGAATTTATTTGCGACGCCCGTGGAGGACTTGGAAATTATTCCTCGCATAAACCCTGGCGCCATCAACGCACGAATAAAACTTCATCAGCCGCGTTTCCATAGGGTAAAGTCATGCCGTAACTTATTCGTGAGAGCATACTTATTTCATGCCTGTGCTTAAAAAAAGCTTTAACGAGCCGTAAACTGTGACGGCCCAGGCTGACGAGTGCGAGCAAAATACTATTTTACCGCCCCGAATGAGAAATGCATTCACCGATTGTGATCTCTTGAACTCCACGTAAATGCTATGTACAATCAAGTGATTTAAGAATGGCCCCCTTAAAATGGCAGGATGGCCTCGGAAAATGGCAGTATTGCCATTGCACTCTTTTCTTTTTCATTTATATTTCATTCGTGCAACATTTTTATTAGAGCTACCCGAGCTTTATCTGTCCGTAGGTTTTCGCGAGTTATCACACTCTCCAACATGTGTGGGCGTTTTCCTGCAGTGGTGTCTTCTCGTCAAGGATATCACCTCCTTATTTCCTTACGTTTTTCCCAAAAATGATCATATCTTTAAGTGCCTTCATTTTATGTATGTATCTGACGAGGGTTTAGATAGGATAAGGGATTGCTTTAGTCGCATCCCGCGTCACAAACGACATATTACTATAATCGCTTACCGCCAGGAGCTCAATCTTTATTCCATAAGTTGTTTCCAAGCTTCGAGCTTTACGAGTAGAGGTGTACGTAGATATTGTTTACAATTTACCAAATCCCTATGGTCGGACATTATTTCAACCGCAGATTTTAGAGTTATTTTAGACTAGTTATTCTTTTGACGGGCTGATGACAAGAACTATGATGAAGCATACTGTTAGTCCGAAGGTTTTTTTGCGCCTTTTATTGAATCAAGTTATGAGTCTCAGTCACTTTTACGACATAATAATAAAAAGGATCACTTTTGAATGGAAATACAAACTGGAAGCTGGGGAAATTTTCCAGTTTTAATACTTTCCGCCCCCTTAACACATCAATCGCTGACTGGCCGCCTATGGCTTTTGAAAACTTATCCCAAGCCTTGATCCGGCATTGGCTGTAGCTGTGAAATAAACAGAAATTAATTGCATATCATTCGAATTGAATTCCTCTTGTCAGACTAATCTTCATTCAAGGTTTTCTGCTGATGAGTATCGGTCGGTTCAAGGAACGTCTGTTGACTAAAAGCACAATTATCGGTCAACCCTAATCTGTTCCTGTCACGAATCATTATATGCCTTACAGAATTCCCATCATAAAACTCACATTGCCTCCTACACAGTTTCGTGGCGTAAAACGTCCCCGATCTTCTTATAAGCATATCAAACCTTGGTGGCACTTTCCAGCTCGGAGTTTGAGGTCAGTGAGGGTGTATCCGAGCATTATTAAGCGGATAGGTGAACCGAAGAACTCTCCTTTGAAGGAACCCTCAGCCACGTTTCACTCGTCGGCTTTCATCTCCCTGATGACTTGCTCAGGACAAATCGAAAGCATCGTACTATTGTCGTAATCCGCGACACCTCTTCTTCCCACTTGCTCAATGTTTCCCACTTCATCATCCACATCTATAGCCCGTCATAGCGGTAGCGGAGCATGGTGGCAGGAGTATCGAAGGCTCATTTCAGTGGAAGACTGCATTCCCTGCGAACTAGCTCATCACGGAGGATGGAGGTAGTCTCCGCGTTTGTAATACTATCAAGAATTGTGCAGTTTATATTTATCTTAAACGTACGAGTGGGAGATGGTTGAGAAAAACAGTCAGCAGAATGAATTACCTAACGAAGAAAAGTCATCCACGAAAATTGCCCTGATATTCTATGTGCTTAGGGTCATGCCAATTTGTGAAGGTTACTAACAAAACTAGAAGCCACTCGCCAGCAATTATACAATTTAACCACAGTAATGGTAACCACTCGAGTTTTTTTTTATTTCGTGAACATCAAACACCAACGTCTTTAAAAGATGACTTTAGACCGTGGACGGTGTGGAGCAGTCAGAGCAACTGGATTGGGTAGTTGACTTGAGGTGAATGGGCGAGGTAGTAAAGACTGTTGAAAGCGAATAGTGCCAGCGAAAAAGATGCTCACCAATAGAAGAGAATTGAATAGGAGAGAGGCACCCTGGGGAAGAATCTAAAGAGAACACAGCCCAAGAGCCAATAAGAAGTGTAGCACCAGTCTAGTAATATTGAGTCGCGACATTTTCAACCATTGTTAATTTCCCTAAGCTGAGTTGCAGCTGACGCTGGCAGCGCCTCTATCCGCCAGCAAGTTAAACTAGTTCACCCATAACGGTATGCTCAGTAAATGCATAAGATTTAATGTAATATCTGTCAGAGCTTATTCACTTTAGTTGAGCAAAAACTGGACTGCTTCAAAACAGTGATATTAGGGTACCTATACTCTGAGTTATTCTGCTGTAAGTATTTTACTTTTCCAAGATATTAATATTTTTTTCAGACGTACTCAGTATAGGATATTATTCCACAAAGCACTGCAGTATCCGCCCTCTGGAACTCTCATCTCTTGCGAAAAGGAGGTGAAATGATACCGCTTAATATTCCCGGAAAGACTATTTAGTAGTAGTATTTTTAGTAACTATGCCAAATAAGCTTTTACTAGTTCACCACCGCATGGCGCCACAGAGCAGAACTGAAAGTTTACTGCAATTGTTGTCGCGACAGTTGTGTAGCGAGGTACAGTGCCGAAACCTCGACTCTAGCGATAGAGCTGGCGTTAGAGATTAGCTCGTTAAAAACGAGTTCAAAACCAAAATTCCCAATAACACAACGGTCTGAGGTGTGGGTTAAGGGGTGGAATTCCCAGGGGCGGAGTTTGGCCAAGGAGGTGGGGAATGGGTTTAAGAGCATAGAGTCAAGGATGAAGCAGAGGATTAGGAATTTCTATGCTTACATTGTCACAAAAAAAGGGGGGAGGGGAGGAATTGTGAAAATGTAAGCATAGAAATTCCTAATCCTCTCCTTCATCCTTGACTCTATGCTCTTAAGAGGACGCATCATACCCTTCGGTAAGGAATAGTTCTGCCGAAAATCCACAAGATGGCGTCACTCGCACCCGATCGAGGCGTTTTAGCGTCAGGAGTCTCCTACTCCAGGATAACTCTCGCACAAGGCAACAGTCGTCGGTAAGTTTTAGCCAAGTCTCCGACGCGTAAGTACATGCAGCGCTTATCTAAGATCTGTGAAACTGCATGGGGAGCAAACTTCGAGATTTGGTCGTGGAGGAAGGTGAAGAACTAACTTATTGCATCAACGTCCGAGCACATTATGGCTGAAAACCATTCAGGAAGCTTGTCAAAATATACCAATTACAGATTCTATCTTACAACCGTGACGCCTGTTACTTAGCATTCCGATAGAGGAGGGGTTGATACATCTCCGTTAGTTTTAGATATGTCAATAATAATAATAGTTTTTATAAAAATATACCCTACATCTTGCCGTTTTCCCGATGGTTTAATTATGCTCCGGGAAAAAATTTTCATGTTTCAGATACGAGCCTCCCTTGGCAAAGGTCTATTATTTATACTATAAAAATTTCAAGTTGATGACGTATAACTTAAAAAAAAAATCTGGGGTCGGAAATCATCACAAATCCGACCTGTCGAGCGGATGTGATGCGTCGCCTTAAACCCATTCCCCACCTCCTTGGCCAAACTCCGCCCCTGGGAATTCCACTCCTTAACCCACACCTCAGACCGTTGTGTTATTGGGAATTTTGGTTTTGAACTCGTTTTTGTGTATGACTATATATTCTCCACCTTCTATGCAAATTGTACCAGATGATGACGTGCCACGTCGAAACCTAGGTCGTACAATAAATCATTTATGTGGAATTACAAAGTTTTCTTTACTTTTCATTATGTTAGAGATTAGGTTGTAAAGGAAAATGGAGAAAATACAATGGACGAAAATTAAGACGAACGAGAAAGAGCTCCATCTGGTGGATGAGAAGAGGAAATTTCGGTAGGGGAATAAGATACGGAGAGAGAAACACTTTATTTATTAATTGGGTAGTGCACTGGGATAAAATGGGCATTTAGTAGGAAAGACGTCATAGGGAGATTGGAATTAACAGAAGAAGCATTTCGTAATAGAGGGGAGCTGATGACTGGGACCTTGGGTAAGGATACGAAGAAGAGGCTGGTGAAGAGCTTGATATGGAGCGTAGCGTTGTAGGGGGCAGAAAGGTACACACTGAGGTAGGCGGACGTGAATAGGCGGCAGGCCTTCGAGATTTGGTCGTGGAGGAAGGTGAAGAATGTGCAGTGGGCAGAAAGGAAGGGGAAATGCTTCATATGGAGGAAGAGAAAATTTCTAAATGAGATATGGGGGAGACGGGGCAGTGGCAGGAACGGGTAATGATTGGCGAAAGGGTACAGAAGGCTGAGATAGAGGTGAGGATGTTAGGTAAGCGGGGAGGGGGAAGGAAGAGAATTAATTAAAAAGAAAATTTTGTACACTTTCAATTATTTTCCATGGATTTTTCTCTGACAAATCATTCGTAATTTATAATATGTTACTCTACTCATATTTTTTTCAACTCGGATCCAAATTCTAACTAGTTCTCTCATGACAAGTAGTTCGGAGAAAAAAATATAAGCTAAAACTCGCATTGGAAGAAATTTTTACTGCCAACAATTTTATTTTCAATTTAAAAAAGTTGTATGTACATTAGACAAATAAGTAATGAATTCGAATGAATTAATCACTGCTTACATAAACCTTAAAAATTCCTCTTCGAATTCCTTTGTAATAACCCGGATCTGCTGAACGTCCTCTCCTGAATTTCGTATTGTCAAAAATTACTTTCTATCCACAATGGTAGAGGACATCTTTTCAAATCTTGCAATCGACACACATTTAGCAAAATATCTTTTTCAACTATTTACACACGGTATTATTTTCGAAAAGTTCCATAAATGAAAGATAGAAAAGTTATATTCCATTAATAATTTTTCTTTCCTTCTAAACTTCCAATATCTTAACCAAATAATGTTTTAAATATGTTTTTACTCCATATACTTGAACGTTCATCTATTCTTGTTTACATGATACTACAAATGCCAAAGAGACTTTATCGCCAAATATAATACATATAGTAGGTTTAATTATGATTCAAAATTTCTTTTATATTTTTGTCACAAGTGCACGTGGTTATTGTTCATTACTTCTATAATATAACTTTATTAATAATTAAAATACTTTCCATACATACACTAATAGGTAAATAAAAATAGTTTGTTAATTATATAAAGAAATGAAATATAATTACATTAAATAAATGTCTCATTGCAATATTTTTATAATATTAGTTTATTAAGTGTAATTATAGAATGTTGATTTTACAGATGGTTATATATTTTCGCAAGTTTACCAGTGGGTTTACGTGAAATTAAGTAATACTTTACAAATAAATACATACATTAATAAATACATTCATCATTAATCATTAATAAACACATTCACGCAAGCAAAATCATCTTCATGACTAGGTAATAAATTATATTCCCGTAAATTATTTTTCAGACGATTTTTTTTAATTGTTGAAGGGCAAAGGGTCGCCACGATATTCACAAAACTACCCTCGCCACTCCGTGTCTCTCCACTATTCACGGGGGATGACGTTACAATTCATTTTCGGGGGTGACGACCGCAGTGACCTCCAAATCCGCCCCTCGCGACGCATGGCCACCCTATCACCGACCTGCCGGCCATTAAAACGGTAAACGATAAAAACAGATCCGTCAAAACATTCGTTGGGACAATTGCAGTGCGCGCACAATGGGCGTCATCTCGTTCGGAGGCGACGTGGACAGCTCTCGACATTTCCCGAGGATTGCCCGAGCGCCTCGGAGAGAAAGAGAGTGACCGACAGTCGTCGAAACAATGAGGCACGACCGAGCGGCGGCAGCGACGACGCCGGGGGATTCCCCGCCCCCGGGGGCGGCGAGGAGAGGGGGCGACGGGCATGCCTCGCGGAGCACACCGACGGCGGCGCCTTCGTCATGTGGGGAGGGGAACGCGGGGGAACAGGGGCGCGTCAAGCCGCCCCTGTACGCGGACGAACGGTCCAACGGCCGAATGAGCACGCATTCATCGGAGGAAGCGACGGCGGCGGAGGGCGGCTAAAAATACGCAGGGGGCGGCGGGGGCGGACGGGGTGGGGGCCGGCCATTGTGCGCACCGCGGGCGATGAAGCGGCAAGAGCGGGGAGTGTCCGAGGGGGTTGGGGGGAGGGGGTGAGATGGGGAGGGGGCGATCAAAGCGCCTCCGCGGCCGCCCGAGGAAGCTGCCTCCCATAAACACACTCGGCTGATTCGGAGCGATCAAAGTGGAGTGGGGCCCCCCTGCCTGCCTCCCCGCCCACCGACCACCCCCGACAGAAGGAGAAGGGGAATCGATAATGGGGGTGGGAGCGCGCCCTCGGGGTGAGACGAGACAAACCCCTTCCCAGCGACACCTCCGGCACAATTTTTTGATACATTCGACGTAGTTTCCCGAACGACCAAAACGCCGTATTCCCGACAGTAAACCCCCTCCTCTGCCCACTTATCGGAACCCGATGCTTTCCATATTTTTTTCCCTTTTTCTCCAGCAAATGAACTGCCTGGAATTAAGCATCCATACCTCTCAGTGGTCCTCGGCACAAGGCACCGCGGACACGTGAATTGCCCGCATGAAGGAAAATATTCATGGGGTTCATGATTCAAGCTCTATGGATTATCTTTTCATTTGAAAACCCGGCCGAGTAACAGACGGAATAAATGTGCTCTCATTGTAGATTCACTAAATTTAATATAAAATCCTCTGTCATCCGTTCTTGCCATGGTAAACACTGTCTCATCTCCTGGACTCGGCTATCCCTAGTATTATCTCCACCTAACAAATGTGGACTACTTAACTCTCCTAGCTCCCGCCTAAAAATACCTTTTAATCCAGCCCTAATGCCCTAAAAATGTATCCAAGTACAGATCCTAAATATTTAAAACCATGCCTTTTCCTCTCCAGTCTAAATCATGATAAAAAATACCAAATCTCTTTTCCAAACTCGGCAGTACAGAACTTTTGCCGTGAACAGTGTACTATAGCACCCTGAATTAGGTCAGACGCAGAAATAAGGAAGCTATAGGGGTTTCTCATTGCTCAAGTTCAAGTGTCCCGGTGAAACTAATAATTCATGAGCATAGGATATTTAGCCAACGAGGAACGTCGGCAGCAACAGGCTGCTCCTTATCGCCAGTGTTGTTTCACTGCACACGATACCGCGCCAAGGCGATGTTCGCGACATCGAATTATTATGGGATTCAGGAGCGAATATTGATGAAACTCGCCGGCTAGACGACAGTGCCGAGCAAACATTGTCAGGGTATTCATCACGTGACGAGCTCCATGGGGAGGAAGTTGTATGCGGCGAGGGATATGGAAAGAAACACAAGTAGTATAGAGTACGTCAATATCGCAGGAGGGGACAATTTACCGTAGCAGGAACTGAAATAAGAATGAAAGAAATAAAATACAATTAACTAGGGTAAAAACACAAATGAAAATACGTCATGTAACTACGAGGGAATAATTCTCAGACCCTAATTAGACCACACTAATTGCCGGTTACAGAAACAATACATACGTATCCGATAAAGTCCTGAGATCCATAAGTCAAGGTATTGGTTCCATATGCGTGGCAAAAACTCGATAATATCGTTGATGCTAAAATGGTAATATATTTCGCTTGTAGGAATGGAGTTTAGAAACAGCAGTTAACAAGATAGCAGATGCGTAATATGCCCATCGGAAACTTAATTACTAAAAATAATAAACATTTCATGATGAATTAGGTTATTTACTCAGTTTGGCAATTAAGAATGAACTTGTATCATTTATATACCCCATATAAACATTTAACTCAGCCCACAGGCGTAGACCAAACACCCAAAGCAAAGATTATCGGGGAATAAGTTACGAAAGCGATGGCTTCAGCAACGCGAATTCAGTAATGAGGTTCTTCGCTTTGTCCTTAACTTAGATATCTCATAACCATCGATCCCCGGCTTAACATTCGTGCGACATGACATGGGTCCACCGATGTTCACAAAAAATTCTGCCTTAGCTTCGGAAACAGTCCGCCTTCTATAGCGTCAATTATATGGTACGTACACGATATGACTGCCAAGGCATCGTTGAGAATTAATTAAGAAAATCAAAGAGGTGATCTCATTCGTTAACTGGATCAAAGATGGATTGGGGTCGGCGGGCTCTCGGTATAGTAGTCTTCGTGGTCGCCCGGCGTGGATTTCATGGATGTTTGGGTTCTCGGGATATTTAAAGAACTAAGGATTTGAGAACACGTTCCCTCCCATGAGAAATGGTCCGTTTGGACACGTGAACAAGACGGCCTTTCCATCTCTATGTCCTCCCTTAATTCCCCGTTCTTAACATCAGTCACTGTCTCCGTCACTGATTCCGCTATCACTTCTCTTGACACTCATACCCACCGAGAAATAAACATACTCGCTACTTCCGTCCGGGCGAACTACACCAATCAAGAGAACGACTCCAATCTCGCTAGTTGACAACCAGCGCTTACTTGGGGAAGATTGAGCGAAACATCATTTCACTTAGAAATCAAAGAATTTGGTCTCATTTAAAAGAGAAATATCTTTACCTTCCAAAGACACCAAAATATTAGCCCCTTATCGAACTACTTTCCGAGATTTTTGGCGAAAAATACTTGTCCTACATGGGAAATGGTACGTGTATTATGTACTACATTATGCACTATTATGTGCTACAGAGAGACCTTATTTCAAAAATGAGGTATTTCTAAAGCCTAGATTTCGCCAAAGAATAAAGTGTATAGTGTACTTCTTATTTTTAAAAATAAATAATATTGCAAACGCAGTAATTCTTTCAGGATCACACAAAAACCTATCGTTTTGAAGGTGTTTTAAAAATATCGTGTGAAAAAATGAGTCAAGTTAAAGACTTATGTAGACATTTTTATTTAATTACTTAGAATTTCAGTCGCATAAAAGTATATAATTGCACCATTAATAATGGAATATTTAATTCATGCTATCTACAGCTGCTGAAATTCAAATGTATAATTCGAAAATTGTCTCCATTATGACTAGTGAACTTTCACGCTCAAACTACCTCAACTTTCCTTATTATATTCACTTTCAATTCATGCCCATCGCATCTATGACTGTGAGCCCTCCCGACAAATGACTGTGCCAACGTCGATGATTTGCGGTCTTTGCAAACTAAGCGTAGTTACCCAGAAAAACTGCCACACGATAAAATAGAACTCCATATCTATGTCTGAAGGCAGACATGTACCATATCCCATGTAAATTAAAAGGTAGGGCGGCTAATATTTTGGCACCTTTGGAAGGTTGAGAGATTTCTCTTTAAAATGAGAACAAATTCGTTGATTTAGAGGTAAAATGATGTCGCTCAAACTACCTTAACACGTAGTCAAATGACAGCTAACATATTTCTAAATAATTCAATCCTATAGGTACAGACCTTCCCATAAACGCGAAATTATAGTTTCGTAATGTTTTAGTGCTTGCTTACTAATATTACGGTATCATGCCGAGTAAAACACACATATTTACTATTGAATGATTGATACAGATGTAATTACATGAAAGATGGACCAAGAATTTTTTTTCCAATTACCTCAAAAGTTATTGAAATGTACACTCAATGACTCACAATTACCGGCGTCCTAAAGTAAAGCACATTCGGTCCCCTGTTATTCCTGGTTTATGTTAACGACATTTACTCGAGTGAGCTGTGAAAGAGCACTGTTATCGGATGACACGGATAACGACAGATATATCGCGAATAATACGTCTTCTTCAAATCGCCCAAATACGGTTAAGTTCTCTCATCGGACCAACACAACTTCAGCTCTTGGCATCTTGATTGGGGTATCGAACTTAATGCATTGCAGGACGATTCTAGCGAAATAAATCACGCCAAAGCCATGTCTACAAAGGGAAAGGTTGAAATATACGGGAGTCTGATGTAGTAAAATACCAGACAATCACAAAGACTTCAAATTTGGCGCCAAGAAAACGCATTCGAAACATTGGCGACGCTGCATTAGATGAACTAGAAATTACTAAAATGTAAAGCATGTGGGCGACATAGATACGAAAACATTAGCGGCAACGCATAAGCCCGATGAGAGGGAGAGCGTGTATTAAGCAATGCATCAATGCATAAGAAGCGAAATTGTATTTTATGTATAGGGCAAAATGGAAGAAATTCATGAAGGGCGGCCAGTTTTCTGGGGCTTACGGAAATAGCTAAATTCTTTGACCTTTGCCTATCCCGAAAGAGAATGGCGTGATGGGTATGAGTGTAAGCATGTAATATATACAAAAACTGATGCACGCTACTTCAACTACGTTGATCGCTGATTGGTCAATGGTTACCATTGCGATCTTCGCCCCTCACAAAGGCTTAGGCATTAGGCACTTGTTAACCGCCGCGGTAAGTTTTTAACAAAGGTGAACGTCAGCTATTGTGTCTTTCTTGGAAGAGGGCTATATTCGACGAAAGAGCCGCATCGATTTCGGCTTTGCGAAATCCCAGCCAGCCACGGGGGAGCTGGAGGAAAGCAGATGAAGTGACAGTCGACTGATTCATGGAATAATAAGATCGATGCGAGGGAGGTTTTAAGAAGGGAAAGAGCCGCTCATGTACAAGAGCAGCATTGGAAACTATAGGGCTGTAAAATCTCAAAATTCTCACAATCGGAGAGGGATGGCCCCGGGTGAAAGGGCCTATTTTAAGGTCCCTCCTTCGACGCCGTAACCAGTCCGCGACATTGACCACATCTGGAGCAACTTCACTTGCTAACCAGTCAGCATAATCGTAAGCGTATCTTCAACTATTGAAACATCATATGCAATAATTATCCCTGACTAAAATACAGCTATGACTTCCAGATATATCTCATTTTCCTGGAAACTGTGATACATCTGGAAGGAGAAAAGCTTAAGCAAGCCACTAATTTTGAAGACATTGATGGCTGTATATTTACTGATGGAAGATGCTCAGTGGATGTGACAAGCAGGATAGCACAAGCGAAACAAGTTTTTAGCATGGAGAAAACTCTCTTGACTTAAAAAAAATGTCTCAATACAAACCCGTAAAGAATTTGTGAAAAGCTATGTATGGAGTGAGTGCACATAGAGTTAAGAAACTTGGACCTAAAGAAAAGATGATAGGAGCAGATTGGAGGCAGGTTAAAATGCTGAAGGTTTCACGTGGTGGAAGCTTGACATTGTAGTAAACCAAAATTTGTGTCTTCCACAGGTCTATTACCATGAGTACAACAGGATTTGCCAGTTACGCCATCATCAGGTACACTAGGACGTGTAACTGATGATGGCGTAACTGCCAATACCTGTTGTGCTCATAATAATAAATCTGTGGAAGACACAAAGTTTGGTTTACTAGATACACAGATTGGAGGCATTTGACATGTGGTGCTGGAGAAGAATGCTAAAGATTCCATGGACAGAGAGAGCTACAAACATAGAGGTTCTGGAAAGAGTTGGGGAGGGGCGAACACTATTAGGTACAATCTCAAGGAGGAGAGAAAGATGGATTGGACATCTGTTGCGGCACTCTAACTGGATGACTGCCTTGATGGAAGGAATTGTGGAGGGACGTGCAGGAAGAGGACGACCTAGGCGGGAATGCCTGAATGGGATTGGAGGAGGGAGGAGACATGAAGAAATAAAGAGACTTGCTCTGGAAAGAAATATTTGAATGCCCACCAACCTTAGGGTTGAGGAGAAGAAGAAGAAGATGTAGCTCACTGCGGCTCTACTCGCAATATTCATCTTCGTCAATAACTATCCCGCGAAAAAAACTCGATCGGGAAGACTGCTTGATATTTTTATGATTGCATTGAATATGTACATCAGAATCTCGAATCTTTCGCAATAGTAACACGTGACTCCTTAGTTACCTGATCGAAATTATGTCGACGTTTGAAACACAGCCCCCTTGGTCTGACTCCTCTTCAGTCAACCCCCACATTAAATTCAACAAAAATGCGAAACATTATCGCGAGGTTCTCTCCAGACTTTAGACATGCAGAACAAATTTATTCGCCTGCTCCCGAACAATTAGAGGCCAAGAAGTTCGCCCTATGTCCACAGGGCCTTCCTAAGGCACTTCAAGACATTTTCTTCACGGAATAGGAAATCTTCCAGGCTCTGACACCTCCGTGACGGATCGCCCAGGGTGAGAGGAGGTAGGGAGTTCCCAGCAATGAAAATGAGGGATAGTGGATAGCGATTGGATTGGATATTAGGGGAGGCGACCGACAACTAAGGTCATTTGCGCCATAGGGGCAGGTCAAGGAGGAAGGGTGGAGAGAAATCCAGCGTCGGAATTAGCCTACAATTAAGGAAAGGCGCTAGGGAGATCACGGTTTAACGTCTCATCCAATTTTTCACGATGCAAATATTTTGCTCCAGTATTTATTTTCTACACATTATAATTATTTCAACTCCAGCACTATCGACAACAATTCATGCAGTGTATTACGAACATTTTTACATGTCACTTTCAAAACCAAAATACACTTTGTATGCGAAGGCTAGTACTTCCAAATTGTTGTCACATTTTTTCCGTGTAGCAGCACAGTAGTGGTAACAACTTACAGCGGTAGTTTGAGTTAAATTTTTCACAAGTCACGAAAAAGACTTATTTTTTAATTTCAGCATTTGTAAGAAGAATTATTTGAATATGTATAGACACTGATTACGGAAAATTAGTTTTTACAAACGCACTTATAAGTAATTAGCTGAAAATACATATTTGGTGGATTGAAATAACGCACTGGCTATGGGGAGAGGACTGCACAATCAAATACGTTGATATTTCTCGCGAAAAATCGTGGAAGTCCATTCAAACTACTGGATGAAGAACAATTGAGGGCTAGAAACTTTATTTGAATGACAGATTGATCATTTTGTCGTTGGAAATGGTATTGTGACCAAGAGAACACTGATAGTCAAACGTGAAGACTACATCCTTACTCCCCAGTGCGGAGTTAGTTCCCTATGAATGTTTCGTTATGAATGACATGTTTCAGAGCGACACAGAGAAATTATCATGAAGCCTCACTATATCTTTAGGTCTAATAGAAGCGATAAAATATGAGATACATTGCCGAACAGATAAGTACTAAAAATCGTTCTTCCTGCGTACAATAAGCTATCATAATAAAAACTTATTTATACTAAATACACTCCCAGGCTTAGATCTGTTTGCTGGGGCCGCAGAAAATTTTACCTGCTCTCGAGGCCCGTGGAATGGTCGACTCAGTTAGCTGGACCCGAACTCGGAATCCGAGTCTCGGCGTCGACTCGTCTCCGCTGGAGTGTAATGGCACCTACTGACAAGGCGCACTATAGTTTATTACTTTTAAAAGTTAACCATAAATCCAAAACTTATGTTCATATTTGTAATATACTAGTCACGCTGACGAAAATGGTTTTTACATTCACTCCCATAATACCATCCTCCTCCCGAAACCTTATCCCTTGCATCTTTACACGGGTGGTGCCCTAACACCCCCTGCTACGTGGCGGCTCGCAGGGTAGTATGTGGATGTAGATGAATGGACCCCTCTTCCAATGGGGCGACATTGCCGTAATGCTCTGCGTATTCAAGTTCTATGCACCAGCGCTACTTCCTTGTAGCGGCAAGAAAAGCCAATTTGGCGCGAACTTAAAACCCATCCCGCGTCACCATTCACGCACGTACATAACTATTTCTCCCATCATTCGTATTTTCATGCACAGGATTCGTGAACAGCCACCAAATAATTCAATTGAAAAATCTAAAGTTACTTATAAATGTCACCCCTTTGCTTCCACTGGCTGGGGCTTCCACGGAGTAGAATACTACTCCGTGGGCTGGGGCATTCCGCGTGCCGACCACCATGCACCGCGACCACTACACTCCTAATGGGCAAGGGGAGGGGTTCGGGTGGGCTCATTAGACTCGAGAGGGCGTCGCAGCGGGGGAAATGGGTTGACGGGAGCGTGTACGATTGACGGGGGCGCGCGAGGTGGGGATCGAGGAGGCGGCGAACGCGGGGGGATTGGGGGATGGGGGGGGCGAAGACAATTCGGGGCGGGCTCGCGCTCTGGGCGTGGACACAGAAAAAAAAGAGTGAGAGACAAAGCGTCGCCCGTTCCAAGCGTGTCAATCACGAGGGAGCCACCGACGGATGACTCTCTCAGGTGATGCGGTCAATTAAGTTTTTCAATGCTCCAAACAAGACGAGTTGGAACATTTCCAAACGTAAACACTCGGCATTTCCGCGCGATCATTCTACATCATCATCATCATCAGCAGAAGTCATCAACCCGGAGATTAGTTCACCGCGGCACTCCAATCCACTCTCCCATTAGCAAAACCGCTTCAATTCCAAATACCATTTCACTTAAACATCATCTATAATTTTCCTAATGAAGTAACTGATATTTCGCATTTCAGAGATCACTACGTTAAAATCGGATGTGGGGAAATAAAAACATCCCATTTCAGGCCAAGGCTCGCTGCTGTCAGTGGATTTCCTCACATTATAATGAGCGAATTAAAATTGAATTCCAAGGAAATGTTCGAAGAAGGGTACGAACTGGAGCAATTAGAGCATTTTAAGGTAGTTCGAGCGAAATATCATTTTTAAAGAAAAATACCTCACCCTTAAAATATACCAAAACATCAGCCCCTTACAGAACTACTTTCCGAGATAAATAATACCAGCCCTTTAACATGGGAAACGGTACGTGTATGCACTTCAGAGAGATCTTCTCTAAAAAATAGGTATTTATAACAACTAAATCTCTACAAACAATAAACAGGGTGTAGTTTGTATGTTTCATCGACCATTTTTGAAAATGAATTATACTCTCACCGCAAAATCTTTTTCAGAATCACAAAAAAAACTTTCCATCGTGAAAGAGATTTGAACGTACCGCGTGAAAAAATGAGTCAAATCAAAGTCTTATGTGGATATTTCTATTTTATTAACTAGAATTTCAGTCATAAACAAGTATATCATTGAACTATAAATGATGTAGTATTTAATTCATGCTTCCTACAGCAGCTAAAATTGAAACGCATAATTCGAATATGGTATCCATTATGACTAGGGAACTATCTCGCTCAAACTATCTCCAGGTGAATGAAAAAACATCTGATAATGGACCCACACTATATTTGAAGCAACACGACCTAGGTTTCATACCTTGAGGTGAGTAGTTTGAGCTGGATATTCCCTAGTCAATGTGGAGACCGTACGCCTACGATTTCTTTAGCCTCGGCAACTGTTGGAAGCATGACATTAATAATTTAACATTTACAACGTAAAAATAGTTTTCTTCTTCTTGCCTTCCATGTTTCGGCACGTTGCCTATTTCGGCTTCACCATCTCAGTTCGCTCGCACAGCTTGCAGTCTCTTCGTCCAAATACTTCTCCCCATATTGGTTTATACGCTAATACCTGTTTGGGAATCCTACCTAGAGCCATGTGCTCACCATGCTCTTCCCATCTTTCTTTTCAATTTGTTACGTCTATCCCTGGTTGTACCACCAATTTCTGCCTCAGTCAATTACTTACTCATGAGTATCAGAGAGAAAATATAATTTTATTGGTTGAATCTCCGTGAGCATATAAATCTAGCTTCATTGGTCTTTCACACGACTCGTTTTTTCACGCCTTATATTTGAAATTCCTCCATAATAGAGGATTCTTTTGTGATTATGTATACGTTACAGCTTTGAGGTATTGATTTATTTTTTTAAACACTTGAAAAAACGTACTAACATCACACAGTA
This sequence comes from Ceriagrion tenellum, assembly GCA_963169105.1. Lineage (NCBI taxonomy): Eukaryota > Metazoa > Arthropoda > Insecta > Odonata > Coenagrionidae > Ceriagrion > Ceriagrion tenellum. Next base: position 103,507,223 of record OY720638.1, on the reverse strand, counting down.
GAATTTCTAACGACATATGAACGCTCTAAATTCCTCATTTTTTAAAAATGAAGTCTCTCTGGAGTGCATAAGGGTACCACATTCCTCGAAAACAGTTTCTTTTGTTGGAGTTAGTAACAGCTTTTATTTATGTATTTGTTGTTGTCATTGTTGTTGTTCTGAGGCTTGGAGCAAAAAGACATTAAAGACGGTTAAGCTGTAAAAGATAAAGAAAAACAAAACTATGTTTTCTTCCCTTAATTGCGCACTCCATCAGGTTATGGGCCCAGAATATAACGCAAAGGAAGAATAACGCAGTGGCAGAAGTATATTCGCGAAGAAAAGAATAAAAGAAGCCTCCGCGCACGAACGATTTTAATCATGTCTTCGGAAGTTCATGGCGATAGGATAACCGTACAGAAGTTAAACGATAAGAATTATCAGCCATGGAAGTTCAAGATGAAGATGGTTCTTATAAGAGAAGGTTCGTGAAAAGTGGTGAATGAAGAGAAACCAGAAAAACCCGACGCTGGATGGAAAAAGAAGGATAAAAAGCGCAAAGCACCATATCTCTTAAATTTGAGGATGGTCAAATAATACATATGTGCAAATGCAAACGTGCCAGAGAAATGTGGTGGGAATTACAAAAGACACATGAAAGGGCCAATTTAAGCAATAAATTGTACCTACTTCGGAAACTATATCAATCCAAGCTTGACAAGTATCAGTCTATGCAAGAATATATAAGATCGACATTAGAATTAATCGAACGTTTGCGGAGCATTGGAGAAACAATTAAAGTTTTCCATGTTGCTGCTCTTCTGCTCGGTGGTTAGACAGACGAATACAGCACTCTTGATACGGCCCTTGATACGCGTCCAGATGACGAACTCACGCTAGAATACGTGAAAGGAAAACTACTTGATGAATTCAAGCGCAAGAATGAGCCTGTGATGTGCGATGAATCGCGTAACCTGCAATCGGCGTCAGCTTTGAAGACGCGGAAACCACACGAGTGTAGACCGGAGAGAAGTTATTCTAAAGAAACATGCGAATGCTTCGTCTGCAAGAAACCGGGACATTTAAAAAGGATTGCAGAGTATGGAAAGCAAAGATGGAGGAGATGAATAAGAGGAGGGACAATCATGAGGCGCGAAGCGCAACGGATGTCTGCCTGAATACATCGTCTGCTACGTCGTTTACGAGTTGTTCATGGTACGTGGATTGAGCTACGTGCCACATGACAAATGATATTGAATTCTTTACGAGATTATATCGTAATAAAGAAGGAAAAGTTACCGTTGCCAATGGGGAACACATTTCCGCAGAAGGAACAGGAGAAGGCTACCTAGATTGCAAGATATCTCCGACAGAAATAAAAAGGATTTTACTGAGGGATGTTATGTGCGAACCAAATTTACAAGGCAGTCTGCTATCGGTAAAGAAATTGGCAAAAGAAGGAAATATGGTGACTTTCACGGGGAATGATTGCATAATCGAAAAAGAAGGTACGATACAAGCAGTAGGAAAGATTGATTCTGATCTTTACAAATTATCTTGTCAAGAAACGGCGAATTCTTCGAAGCACGGCAAACACCAGAATTGTATTCATCTATGGCATAGGCGGCTTGGACATAGAGACCCAGATGCTGTGAAGAGATTAGTCCATGATAATCTTGCTGTAGGAATAGAAATTGACAACTGCAATGAATTTTTGAGGTGTTGGAACTGTGTAAAAGGAAAATTATCGCAGAAATCATTTCCAAAATCAAGCAGTTATACAGCTCAAAGACCTCTTGAACTCGTACACTCAGATATTTGTGGCCCAATGAGTATAGAAACACCTGGGAAGAAACTTTATTTTCTCACATTTATTGACGACTACTCTCGCTACACAGTTTTATATCTGTTACGTATGAAGGGTGAAATGCCAATCAAAATGGAAGAATATGTTGCAGCAGTTAATACTAAATTTGGAAGAAAGCCAAAAATTCTGCGATCGGACAATGGCGGTGAATATTTAGGAAGGAAAACTCAGGATATTTTAAAGAGAGAAGGAATTGAGTTTCAGACTACAGTCCCATACAGCCCTGAAGAGAATGGAATAGCAGAAAGAAAGAATCGCTCTTTAGCTGAATCAGCTAGGTGCATGCTACTAGATGCAAATTTGCCAAAACAGTATTGGGGGAAGCTCTCATGACTGCATGTTATTTGCAAAACCGCTTGCCCAGTAGAGCCATTGATAAAACCCCATATGAGCTATGGACTGGCGTGAAACCTAATCTTTAATATGTACGAGTATTTGGAAGCAAAGCCAATTACTACATTAAGGAAAAACGGAGAAAGTGGGATTCACATGCTGGAGAAGGCATCATGGTAGGGTACGGTGAAACTTCGAAAGGTTACCGGATCCTACAACCAAGTACTAATAGAATCATCATCAGCAGAACCTTAATATTCGATGAAAATCCCAGAGAAACCGAGGCAATTGAGGATACTGGTTTGGAGTCATCTGAGCAACACGCAGGCCACGACGATAGATTTTTAAGAGAAAGGGAAACACCAGTCACCAAGAGCGTTGATACAACCAACCTGGAGATGGACAAAATAGATCAACCGGCTCGAAGACCCTCAAGAGAATGCAAAGGGCTACCACCAAAAAGATTGTCATACACTGTTCAAGTTAACTTAAGGCCCGATCCAGAGTCATTAGAAGATATGATGGAATTGCCTTTGAATGAAAGGGAAGAGTGGATGAAAGCCGCTGATGAAGAAATAAAATCCTTTGAAGAAAATAAAACGTGGATTCTAACAAAATTGCCCAAAGGAAAACATGCCATTGGATGCAAATGGGTGTTTAAAACAAAATATTATTTGAATGGAAATATTTTTCGACGAAAGGAAAGACTTGTAGCAAAAAGTTACTCTAAAAAAATATGGAGATGATTATGATTTAACCTTTGCACCAGTTGTAAGACAGAGCACTTTTAGAGTCCTTATGAGCATAGCAGCAGTGCGGAGGATTTTTGTCCGACACTTAGATGTAAAAACAGCATTTCTTAACGGTGACATTGAAGAAGAATTATACATGTAAAAACCGCCAGGCTACACCAAGAAAACTGAAGAAAAGTTAGTCTGTAAGCTTCAAAAATCAATATATGGACTGAAACAGTCAGCAAGGGCTTGGAATGTAAAAATAAATGAAGTTTTACTTGAAAAAGGATTACAACGAAGCAAGACAGATCCATGCCTCTACACGAAGAATGAAAAGGACAAAAGAATGTATATTCTCATATATGTAGATGACCTGATTATAGTACATGAGAATGAAGATAGAATTAAGGAACTTAGAGGAATGTTAAACCATCACTTTGAAGTAAAGAATTTGGGGAATGCAACCAACTACTTAGGGATACAAATTTAGAGAAATAAGGATGGAAGTTTTCAATTGAATCAAAGAATGAAAATAGATGGGATATTGAAAAAGTTTGGGATGGAAGATGCGAAATGTGTATCTATACCCATGGAACCTGAATACCCTAAATTGCAGGGAGAGGATGATGCTCTGCGAAAAAATGGAAAACATAGGGAAGCAGTGGGGGCACTTCTGTATATTTCAACAACTACTAGACCAGATATTTCCGCAGCAATGAGTATCCTATGCAGACGGGTGGGTAATCTTAGAAAACGAGATTGGGAGGCTTTAAAGAAACTAATGCGTTATCTCAAGAAGACCCGCGATATGGCACTGAATATTTATGCCAGTGGGGATCTGAAACTAACTGGCTACGTAGATGCTGACTGAGGAGGAGATATGCAAGACAGAAAGTCTACCAGTGGATACATTTTTAAATTGGGAAAAAGTACAATTTCCTGGTGCAGCAGAAAGCAGTCTTCAGTTGCTCTGTCCTCGACAGAGGCTGAATATACTTCAGCAGCATGCTCCAGTCAGGAAGGTGAATGGCTACGACAGTTGCTACATGACACGGGGGAGCTGCAGGATGAACCCATAACAATATATGAAGATAACCAGGGATGCATAAAGACTGCTTCAAATGAAAAATTAAGTTCAAGAACCAAGCACATAGATGTCCGCCACCATTATATTAGAGATTTATTGAAAAACAATTTTATTCAATTTGTTTATTGCAGGAGTGAGGACATGCTTGCTGATGCACTGACGAAGCCACTCCCAAAATGTTAATTTGAAATATTAAGAAATGGAATGGGACTTACGATGTAATCTGTTAAGTGGTAAAAGATTTAAGTTTCTCCTGGTGAATAGTATTAATAAACTCTTCTCGGGCTCTGCACCAGGTGATTGGCTTCATGTTTGCCGACGTTTCGGAGAACGACTTGTTTTCCATTTTCAAGGCGTGTTACTCTGTCCGTGTCAGATTGTAAACTCAATCAGTCAGTTTACAATCTGACACGGACAGAGTAACACGCCTTGAAAATGGAAAACAAGTCGTTTTCCGAAACGTCGGCAAACATGAAGCCAATCACCTGGTGCAGAGCCCGAGAAGAGTTTATTAATGTTAAGTGGTAGTTGGAGTTAGTAACAGCTTTTATTTATGTAGTTGTTGTTGTCATTGTTGTTGTTCTGAGGCTTGGAGTAAAAAGACATTAAAGACAGTTAAGCTGTAAAAGATAAAGAAAAACAAAACTGTATCTTCTTCCCTTAATTACGCACTCCATCATCTTTGTCTTACTGTACTATTCTACCTCTAAAAGTATAGCGGTAATCGGCTTACATTTCTGTATCTTTGGAAAAATGTGATATCTTTCTTGGAAAGGAAGCCCAACTAATTGAATTCATTGAAATGATATCTCGCTCAAACTAATTTGGCGCGCTTGAATGATATGGGCATTAAGTTGCTAAGTCGTTTTGGGGAGATTAGCATTAGCAGGAGAAGCGTTCAGTAATAGAGAGGAGCTGATGACTGGGAGTTTTGTTAAGGATACGAAGAAGAGTTGAGTGAAGAGCATGATATGGAGTGTAACGTTGTAGGGGGCAGAAAAGTCACTCTAAGAAAGTCGGACGCGACTAGGCTGCAGGCCTTCGAGATTTGGTTGGGGAGGATGGTGGAGCGGAAAGGAAGACAAACGAGGAAATGCTTCACATTGTTGTTGAGAAAAGAAAATACCTGGATGAGATATGGGGTAGGCGGGATACGTGACTAGAAGGGTTGATGAGAGGCGATGGGTTGCTAAAGGCTGTGACCAAGAGAAGGGCAAGCGAGGAAGGGGAAGAAAGAGAATAAGTTTTGTGGACGGGATGAGGAAGGGTAGATCGTATGCAGAAGTGAAAATTGAAATGCTAGAGATTGATTGGGCCTGGAAAGTGTAGAAAACCGGAATGAGTTTATCTGACTTTCAACAAAAACCTACCTTTTGCGGATGTAATACTTTAAAAAAAACACAATAAACAACATAAAGTACGATGTTGAGATTGAGGAACGAAACGACGCATTATCTGTCTTATTTTTGCTTCCTATAGCTTGATTTTACAGGACGCGATGATATCAAGGAACCAAACCATAGAAGGCGTTTCACCGATTTGACCAAAAGTAGGGAAAACTTCACCTGCATGGTGAATCTTATTTGCTTTCACTTGGATCGCGTTATTTCCGTGTAAATACTCAACCACTGACCGAGTGAGAGAATTCGAAGGTGTTTTGTTCAGAGTCAAATTTTGAACCCGTTTTATGTTTCTGCCTAACGCCATTTTCATACAACATCTTCGTCGGCGACAGATACATGGTAAAAGATAGTGGGGAACGATAATGTCTCTCACTTTAGTAAACGTTGCTTGGCTATTTATTGTAATTCCTTGCAATTAAAAATATCACATAATGGCGATACAAGAATTACTTGATTCATCCGTCAAATGCTAGCCATAAACAAACAATGTGGATTTAAAAATTAATTTTGCTTTCTGAATTGCGGTAGAAGAATGCGATTCATTTTAGTACAGCGATGGATTTCAATACTTTAACAGCGTCTTGATTGCGGATGCTAACTCTAGTTAAGTTTGCCGAAATAACAGCCGCATGATGTCTCCCATTATATTCAAGCGAGTTAAGTGAATATGCAAAACACGTTCAACCAGGGAATCAAATCAACTGAAATAGCAGCAACTCTATGTCTCGTTCAAAAACGGGCCCAGATCCGAATCCATATTCCATCCCAGCGTAAACTAATAACGATAAACCAGAGGAGCGATTCTGCATCCGGCGTAGGATGATTATATCGGGACGCAATGTTTTAAGAGGGCTGGAATTACGTAACTATTCGGAATTGTTCACTCATGTCACGCACAAGTTAGAAACACCCTCGGTGGAGAAAATCATCTCCACAGCAACCACGAGGCGCGTGGCTTTAAGAGACACGGGAGGTCAACCGTAGAGAGTTCCGTAAGCCAATGCTTAAAATTCATTATAGATTGATTGAAATTATTTTTGTCAACGGTTTTGCTACTATGAAACTGAGCACAAAAGTTAAAAAGAAGAAAAAAGTCTTTCATCTTCGTATATGCGCCTCATTAATTCGCGGTAGTGAAAAGAAGAGCAGCATTCCTTATCATGCGACTAGCAATCGAACACTGTGCACTGCACACTCGAACGCTGAACTCTATCAAACACTGCACAGCAGAGCTAGATTTCATATTAGATTCGCTAAATAATACGTTCACGCTGAGACTGATTCTATTGGGATATTGCACGATATATGAGGGCACCAACACGCAGAAGTCACGAGTTTGAACGTGACTGACGTCATATCAATCTGCTTGATGTGTTCTCATAAGCAATGCAATGCGCGGAAAACGCGCGCGTCCTTAAATATTTACATGATCGCAGATTGTACACTTAAGGAAATGAGATCCGAAACTTCTAAATGCAAGATATTCCCGAATTTTTTTCATATAGGGTAACAGCCCTGGTTTTCAAGAGCGGGCAAAGTTACCATTTCCCGAAGTTCAGAACGTTTTGGAAGAGCGGGAGAATGATCATTTTTTTAGACGCCGTGCTTCGGGCAAACCCGGCGAAACAAAATAAATTGCTGGTCCTGAAAAAATACATCTGTTCTGAAAACCATATGCTCAACACTCGCGCCCGAACGTTCTTGATAACAATGACTAATCTCGAGTGTAGCGATGTTCTCTCTTTCAAAACCGACCACCAGGGTATGATGGTTCCGCAGAAGCTGAGAATACTGCCGGAATAATGATAGTCATCCCGGAAACGGATTTACAGGCTATCAATACCGCAAGGCTCCTATTAAGAGCGCGAAGCAGGGCATTAACTTGGTAACTAAAAATAACTAAATTCGCTGCAACATATCGTCGAAGTTCTATAAAATATCGCAACATTCAAATTCCAAACCGACAAATTCCACTTGAGGAACCCGGATCAATTAAATCCGGGCCAAACACTCTGACCACTGGGCTAACCAGCCGACGGGATTAACACTGAATCCGTGAACCACACTATCAACTGGTCGATGCAAACGAAGAAGTAATAAGATTAATTAAATGAATAAAACACTAAACGCTCCAACACTGCCTACATAGCATCTTGGAATTGTAGAAAATTCTTTCCTTTCTTTTTCTTTTCTGAATAATACGAGAAAAAGCTTCTCAGACGGTGTGAAGACCTACGCATTATTTTTCCTTACATGCCAAAAAGAGCAAGAAAAATTTTTTAATAATACCCATTTTTAGCAGTTTTTGGGATCAGAAGGCGCTATAAAGTCAAACATCCTTTAATAGTTAACAGGCTTAGTAAAAGCATATTCCACATTTTTCATAATATTCGCTAATATCTCAATGTATGCAAGTTTTATGATTGACTCTTAGCAAGAATGAAGAAAAAAGAGCGCGCATACCTGAGAAGATGTGTGCTTTAATACATTAGAGTAAAAAAATTCTTGGAACATCGAGGATATCTCACTCCTCATAGCCGAAATGAAATTCTAGAATGACAGTTTGATCGGGTACGCGGAGTGATTGATCGAAGTCGATAAAGGGTGACTGACGTGGAGATTCTACCACGCATGGTGTGTGGAGGTCCTTGGCAAAATGCCAACTAATATGTCGTAGCGGTGGGAACAAAACTCGCTATTCAGAGATAAAAGCCGTGAAATAGTTCATGTACTCATTCCTGATAGTCGAAATGACGACGTCCATCTTCACTTCGTTTACAGCGGTGAAATTCAAGGCGATGAGTGGATTTCTCCATTTGTATCTTCGTTAAAACCTGCTACGAGCGAACACGGCGATAGTGTTTTACAGCTTTTAGAGGGATTAGGTTGGGAGCCGCTAGAGATTTGGAAGCGACACGCCAACCTTAGATTGCTTGAGAAATTCAGAACAGGTGCGTTCCAGCGTGGCACAGAAAATGTCATTTGGACGCCACACTACATCTCTCGGTCTGACATAAGCGACACAATAAGGGAGATACATTGCCAAACAGATAGGCGCAAATACTCATTCTTTCCAGGCATAATATGAGACCACAATAAAAACTGAGCTCAACTCAATACACTCCCATAATACACTTCACCAATTCACCTCCCAAAACCTTATCCTTTTCACGGCTGGTGTTGTAATACCCCACGCCACACGGCCATGCGGCGGCTCGCGCGTAATATGTAGATGATGGCAAATTTATTCCTTTGAAACCATATTTGTACACCATATATGGTACTTTTAAAATAATTGGTACAAGTAAAATTTAGTGATGGCGCATGCTTGTGGTACGAGCTGCCCACGTGTTGAAATAATCGAAAACTTCCGCGGTTTCGTGGAAGCAGACATTCTTTAGTATCAGATCAATATTTTAACAAATACTGACCAGTAATACGCATCACATGTTACAACTGGGTTTTAATTTTTTCTTCAAATATAAACGGGTTCATTGGAAAGAGTTTTCCCGATTTCGCAGAATTTTTGGCAGCATCAGCAGCATTTTTCACCATCCAACCGCATGTGGGTTTGGAAAGGCATTTATTGATTTCGATTACAATTGACGCGACTCAGTTGGACCCCGAAAGGTGACTTTTCCGTCCCAAATACCTATTCCGTAAGTCAGTAAGACACGCTGGCGGAATTTGTCACTACCCTATATTTATAAATTACTTGCTCTTACTCCATAACCTATTAGTCGACGATATTAATGCTCGTTATACTTTTTGGATGTTTGCGACAAACTTAGGAATGCTGACCCTAAGGAACTGAGATCAACAATGGAAACTTGAAGTAAAGCGAGAATATACATGAAGGAAACTCCTAAGCCTAATTATCCATCTCAAATGTAAAACAATGAAACCAAGTCCAAGGATTAAACATGCAATGAAAACTTATATTTTCAGCGATCGCTGCGGACTGTTTAGCGATGGGCCTGTATGGAAATGGATTAACAAGACAGTAAGTTCAAAACGAGGCGTCTTCACTCGCGAAAGTGAAGCCTTTTTACCCGCGAAAAATGATCCACCAAATATGGCTATCGCGCGAAAATTGAAAGACATGAGCAAGCATTTTATTTGAGACATTTATCAATAGAAGTAACTTTATCCCAGACAAACTTATCCTTTCCCTCATTAGGCAATGTTTTAGCAGAGAGGACTATTTCCTGTAGTTATTCCTCGCCCCTGTACATCCCCAATACCCATCGCCAAAATGGTAGAGTTGTCGGAAAACAAATCATCTTGTTTTAAACTGGCCTCCTTTCCAACCAGCACTCCATTAGCAATTTATGTTAGAGTGGGCCTAATTCCATTAAATATTCCCAAACATCCCATAACAAAATGAAATCAGCCCGGACGAGGCTAGATCGTAAAGGAAGGTACTTAGATGCACACACAGATGCAAGAGGAGAGTAAACGGATCCATTCGATATGAGAGTACAGGGAATCATTAGAACCATTAAAATGCGCATTCGGCCATACTGAATGGATCAGTTTCGCATCTAATACTCCAAAAACATGGGTGGTGGTAGCAGATTAGTTGCCGTACCGAGACGATTCATTCATAAAATAAAAAATTAAAAATAATGTATTTAAAAAAGCACAGTGTTTTGCATAAAATTCCTGTAGTATTAAGCTCGATAGCCATGCTGAATGGATCACTTTTCGCGAGGAAAAGAAAGGAGCTTTAGCGCAGAAATCTGCAAAGATCGTAGATTTTCGCTACCAGGTTCATTTCCAGCAGCTTTCCAAAGCTGCATGATGGGATTGTTGAAGCCATTCAAAAACACATTTGGCCGTAGCGAATGGGCTAGTGTAGCAGTTAATACGACGAAACATAGGTACTAATAGCGGTATAGTCGCGCTACCGCAATTATTAATCCTTTAAAAGGAAAATAAAAAAAGTAATGACAAAAAGTTCTCCAATGTGTACTAATTGCGCGCGATAGCTAGGTTATGTGGATTGCGGTTTGCAATAATTTCCAGAGACACCGCAGAGAATTGTTGAAGTCATATATATGCGCATTCAGCCATAATGAATAGTCAAGTCAAGCAGTCAATTCGCCCGAACATAGGTAAATAGTAATAGCTGAGTAGTCGAGGATGAAGAGGAGAGGAGAGCCAAGAGGAAGAGACTTGAAGCCTTCGAAACCTGGTGCTGAAGGAGGATGCTGAAGATAAAATGGTCGGACAAAATATGAAATGATAAAGGGCACAGACGAAGAGGGGACTATATGGAACACCATAGAAAAAGAAGAACAAGATGGATTGGACACACCCTGAGAAACAATGGGTTTGTGAAGAACATAATTAAAGGCAAAATAGAGGGAAAAGTCCCCAGAGGAAGACCCAGGAATAAGTACTTGGACCGAATAAAGACATAGGTACACAGGAAGACAGGGAGGGGTAGAGGGCTGCAGTCAACCAATCTTAAGACTGAACTACCAACTATGAGTCGAAAGGTACCGTAATGATTTATCAATAAAAAGAAAAATGATAAGAATTTGTAACAAAAAGCACTGCATTATATAAAAATGCATTTATAAATTTCGCACGATGGCCATGTAACGTGGATCATTTTCGTGAGGAGAAGAATACAGGCTTCAAATTCGTGCTAGAAAATGTCATCTACCGCGAGCGGAGATTTACGCAGCGAGGAACATTTCTAGGTGTTGACTCGGGGAACCACTGAGAGCGGAGGGTTGTCATTGAAGCTTTCGCGTCCATGGCAGGCCGCATAGTCAGGGAAAAAAAGAATTTATTAAAATTCATTTTACTCCGAGGATGAGCATCGCGAGGAGCATTACTCAGCCCCTTCCTTTCCGGGGCTGGCCTCGCGGTGTTCATTATCAATATTGTCATCTGCCCCGATGACGTCAATTGGTGAACGGCTGGGCTGGAGTCTGGGCACTTTCGTGAATCTTCGGCGGCCTTCCTCCCCTCGTCCCTTCCAGCCCGTCCCTGGTCTCGTCTGGCTATTGTCTTTATCATTTTGTTTGCTCGCGCGCCGTTTTTTTCTCCTGTTTTTCTATCCATTATGATGCGGCCTGCAATGGACGCGGCGGACATTTTTTTTTAATTAAGCAGCTCGCTTTCCACTTGGAGCTAGGAGGAAATTTTCCTTATCATCATTTTCAAGGGAGAATCATTTTATATTTAACTTCCGCAAATCTAAAGAAGACTTTTTCCGGCATATTCTGTTATTACTTTGTCTTTAATAATTTCATCGAGAAAATTTTCCGGCTCGACTTGGTGGAGCCACGTGCGATGTGGAGACAATTTCTCCTGGCAAAATTCCTCAGTGTTTTTTATTCATTCCGCCCCAGGTTTCAAATTAAATAACTCATTTTCACCCTGAAGATTTATTTACTCAGCTGAAGCCTGGGTTGGAAATAATCAAAATATTTAGCGGAATTTTACAGAATGAATATTTTTTCACATTTTCAGCATGCCATTTTTTAATTCTTAATTAGTTATTGAATTATAAAGGAGAATGACTAGCGGAAGGTGCCTACGATGACAGGAAGCCAGTTTGTCGATCCCTACACATAAGTTTAATCCGAATACTCCCATTGGGAGGGAAGGAGCAAGGAAATGGGCCCTATGTTGGGTCGTAGGCACCCCGAAAAACATTACATCTCCACGAAAAGGACGGGAGGGTGAAGCTCCACACCCGCTCCGGAAATCAGCGCCTTTAATTTCATGCAAGCCTGCACTCCCCATGAGTCGACAGCATTACACGGAATACGCTCACACTTAGCGGGACTATTGTTTAAATAAAGATTTTCAAGAAATTTGCTCACGTGTACTGATTACTAATATGTATATATAATATAGAAAAAATTGCATGTTACCGATTCGGCTTCTTGGCAATTCAATGCTATTTTAAAACGTAGCCCTAAGGCACTCGACATTTTTTAAAGCATTCTACCGGTTAACTTAGGTTTTCTTGAATGCCAGAGAATCTTCTCACGGATTTATATACTTTCAGGGGCTTATTTCGCTCATGTATATCCTTTTTCGCCTCAGCATACGATCTGCCCTTCTTCATTCCATCCATGAAACCTCGTTCTTCCTCTTCCCCGCTTACCCAACATCCTTCCCTCTATCACATTCTTGAGTAGCCTATCACCCTTTATTACATCCTCCAGCCACCTACTCTGACCATCTCGAATTTCATTCAGAAGCTTCCTTTTCTCGCCCACCATCTCAAGCACTTCCTCATTAGTCTTCCTCCCCGTCCATCTCACCTTCTCCATTCTTCTCCACACCCACATCAGAAATGCCTGCAGTCAATTCTCGTCCTCCTTTCTGAGGGTTCACGTTTCTGCACCATACAACGCTACGCTCCAAATCAAGCTCTTCACCAGCTTCCTCTTCTCATCCTCACTCAATTTTGGAAATAATTCGGTTACATACGTACCGATTTTCTCTAAAACGCGGGAAAATATTCTTCAAATTACTGTAATGGTCGCTGACAAACATCAAGATATCATGTCGAGTAAAAAATAAGTATTAATAAGTATTCAAATACGATTTTCCCTTAAATTTCGAATTCCGCGCGTAAACCCAAGTCCTAAAAATGCATTAAGATGTGCGAGCATTTTAACGTATAATTATTGCGCATTTTTTATTCTTCCCGTGTGGTGATTCCCACCGTATAAACAGATGTAGTAAATTGAATTACGGTCCTAGAATATATTTTCGACTTACTAGAAAAGTTCCTAGAGACTCGGAGGCTACACGCTAGGCTTAGCTTGCATGAGAAATTCAGAACTGATGCTATTCAGGGCGACACAGAGGATATTATCATGGCGCCTCACGACATCTCTAGGTATGACATAAGCGATGAAATAAGAGAGATACATTGCCGAACAGATTGGTACAAAAACTCGTCCTTCACGCGCACAATAAGTGACCGCAATAATAACCGAGCTTCACAAAATACACTCCCATAATACGCGCCACCATTTCACCTCCCGAAACCTTACAACTCTACACGGCTGGTGACCTAACACCCCCTGCCACACGGCCATGCGGCGACTCGCAGGATAGTATGTAGATGAGGATAAGTGATTAAAATATACACTCGGTGACTGGCGACCACCGTTCCAGCCACCTTAATTCGAAGGAGACAAGGCGGAATGTGATTATGACATTCTCCACGCCGGAATGAACCCGGGGAGCAGGGAAGGCTCATTTAGCGCGCGTCGACCCACGAGGCTGCCCTCCGTCCGCCGCCGCCGGCAGTTCAAAACGCGGCGTCGTCGTGGGGGGGGGGGGGGGGGGGAGGCCCCAGGACCCCACGTTCCGACGCCCGGTGCCGCCGCCAGTCGGGGAAACGGATAAAGGAGAGCGTCGCGGCGCACCGTTGGCCGCCCTCTTGCGGAGCGGCGTTTCATCAACTGGTTCTTGAGGCTTTTTTCGTCCAATTCACTGTTCAAATTCTCTGCCATGATATTTGTCGAATTAAGGTAGTTTGAGCGAAACTTTATTTTACTTAAAGGTCAATGACTTTGGTCTCATTTTAAAGAAAAATTACTCACCCTTCTAATGACACCAAAAATTCAACCCCTTACCACATTACTTTCGGAGTTATTTGCCGAAAAATACCAGCCCTTTTACATGGGAAATGGTACGTGTATGCACTCCACAGAGACTTTATAAAAAATGAGGCATTCCTAACACTAAGGTGGCGTAAAAAAACTAACAGCGTGTAGTTTGTATGTTTTTTCAACTGATTTTGAAAGTTAATCACATTATCACCGCAATAGTTTCTTGGGTATCACAAAAAAAACTTCCATTTTGAAGGGGTTTCAAACGCACCGCGCGAAAAAAATGAGTCAAGTCGAGACTTACTTGAGTATTTTCATTCAATTACTTACCATTTCTGTCTTATATAACTACATTATCGCACCATTAATAAGTAAATATTTAATTATGTGTCCAACAGCTGGTGAAATTAAGACGTATAATTCGAATATGGTCTCTATTATGACTAGGGAACTATCTCGCTCGGACTACCTGAAGGAATTAACACACTATGCCCGGCAAAACTTATTGCGGCATCACATGTGGAAGATACATCAATGACAGTTCAATTCGATGTGTAAGCACAGACTTCCATGTCAATAAGGGTCGATTGTATCAGTAATTGAACGAAGTTCGCAATTGTACGGAAAATTTACTGGCTCCTATTTTGCCTGCAGGTAGCATATCGATTATGCGATAAAATTGCGGCGCATCGGGTGAAATCTTGGTCGCATGACTGCAATCGGAGATTGCCGGCGCCGATGGCGACAGGGTATAGTCTACGCTTACTAACCCGAGGGTCGTGGGTTCGAATTACGCCTGAGAGAATTATCAGTACTAGGGGCAATGATGTAGGGGTTCGTCTTGTTGTTGTTATTCACCCGACATAAATTGGCCAAATGCGCTGTATAGTGTAGATGAAATAAAAAGTACAACAAAAATGTACACGACTAATAAATTAGTTGGAGGAGGAGGAGGACTCGATGTTCATACTTGTTTATTTGCACTTGAAAACGTTGTAAATGCTTAAAAACGCGAAAATTGTCTTTGTGACTTTTGCAATTATTAGATAATGATAACCAGTATCTCAATTCTCATACTTGATACGCTGCCATAATGAAGAATTGGTGTAATTTATACAATTTATAAAGTCCCCTAATGCCTGCGGGGCTCAAACAGAGCAGTGCAAATTTAGTTTTTTTCGAAATTACCAAATTCATCGCCTCCTTCCGTCACCCATTTCATTCGGAAAACCAGGAAACAATGTGTAAGCAGACATATGCCCAGCAAGTACGTAGCGGTACGATTTGAGGTATCGAAACACTCACTACTTTCATAGAAGTAAACTTCCATGCATAAGACGCCTTTAGTAAGCACCTATTGATATTAAATCTTTGGGTGTTTGCGTATATAAGAAATGTCCGAGAAGTTTATTTAAAAAAATCATTTTATCTCACACAAATCTATCCTTTCCCTAATCAGCTATTTTTAAGGAGAGAGGATAGTTTCAGCGCACGACTCCTCGCCCCTATCCCTCCCTCATACCATCTTCGAAATAGTAGAATTGTCGGAAACCCGAAATGGTTTAATATAACAAGGAGCCATTTATTTATTCTGTGAAAACTTGGTTCGCTAGCAG
Organism: Ceriagrion tenellum; assembly: GCA_963169105.1. NCBI lineage: Eukaryota > Metazoa > Arthropoda > Insecta > Odonata > Coenagrionidae > Ceriagrion > Ceriagrion tenellum. Next base: position 103,491,607 of record OY720638.1, on the reverse strand, counting down.
AAGTAATTCAATCCACTTGGGACATTTAGTTCAGCCAGAGCGGCTTTCCCGACCACCGGGCGGCGTCGTTGAGTGGCATTCGCTTTTGCTACGGGAATATACTACGTTTCAGCGCATTTATTGACAAGCATAAACAAGCACCACACAATAATATCTCACACGACACAGGCTTCAACGATTGATCGTCATCATCCGGTAGGTGCCTGATGAATACCGTCAATCGTTGAAACCCGGGTCGAGTAAATGTATTAACTGAATAGTATTTGCATAAGGTTTTCAATAAATACCTTGACTAGGGAGTTTTGCAGTGTTTCTCATGATTAATTTGTATTTAGACTGACTTTTATTTGGCCTGAAATTAGCATTTCGATTGTGCAATAGATTCGCATCGGATCAGATAAAATCCTGAATTTAATACTGCACGTCGGGATTCACAATTGAAACCACGAAGTAGTTAGCAAGAGGAGGAATTATTTTTGCATATGAAAACATATATTCGTACTGGGAGATGTTTCTCTTAAAGAGAACACAAAAGTAAAACCATTTTAGTTAGACTGTTTTAGTATTGAATTATAATAAGAATAATATAAATTCTCATATTTGATTAGCTGAATTGATACTCATATATATTTAATGTAACTAATACCAAGTTTTGATATCCAAGAATGGGTGTGGGACTCGAAGAGAGCTATTCCACAGCTCAATGACTGCCGAATTCCGGAAATTTTCGAAATTACCTCATTAATAGCTTACTTCAGCCATTTTCCCGGGGAAAATTTGCTCACCAGAACGAAGCTGTGATAGTATCGATGCAAATCGAGACATCGAAATAGGGGAAATAATAATAATAGGGGAAATATTAATTTCCTAATAGGGGAAAACTTTGCGGTCAGACCTATACAGTCTTCCCGGCGTCAATACAGAAGCAAGGCCCAACGTAGGTATAGGATGCGAGGGTTTCAATCACTCAACCACCGAGTGCCCAATACTGATAAAAAGACGATTTCCTCGAGTTAATGGGGCAGTATGGATTTTTAATTTGGGTAAAACCGAATTTTACAAAATAATAGATGGCATATCAATTGGGGAGACGACGGACTACCAAGGCCTTTTGCGGTGTTATGGTGGTTTGAGAGAGATTTTTCCCCTAGTAACGATAGAGATAATATTAAAATATTCTTTTTCAGTAGCTGCAAGGAGCATAAACTAAATATTGTAATAATATTTGCGCAAAATTATTGTTTTATACGACTGAAATCCTCAGGAAATCAATGAATGAAAAAGTTACCATATGTTATTTAACTTAATTTTCACGCCGTACGGTTAAAACACCTTTACAAACGAAGATGTTTTGATAACTGCGTGAAAATTACTGAGGCGATCAATTGATTTATGTTTTAAATGTGTATCTGATAAAACATACCAGGCATACACAGTAAAATTTGAAAATAGTGAGATGAATACAAACTACTATATCTCTAATTTCGCACGAAATCTAAGCATTGGGAATTCTGTTTAAAATAAATACTCTGTGGAGTGCATATACGTAACATTTCCCGAGGAAAATGGCCGGTTATCTTCGGAAAATGTCTGGAAAAGTATTCAAGTGAGGAAAAGTAATAAGTGAGTGGCTGAGTGGTGAGTGGTTACTTTTGCAAATACCAGGAGATATTTTTCTTTGTGATGTGGCCTAATCCGTCGAATTTTCTGTGAAACGATATCTCGATCAAACTACTACAAGTTGGTAAACTGATTGAGGAAATGTTACTTGATGAAGGAAAAAAACTTGGTTGAGAGTAACGTGGCATCGGAATTAGCCACCTATTCGCGAAAGGTGCCCGATCAACGTCCTCTTCGACGGAAGGAGCATTGAACTCATAACCTGGGTCGGAATAACATAAATTTACCGTGGAATTTTTACAAAGAGAAATTATTTCCAAATCGCTAGGTGGCTCCATTAATGCAGGCCGGGATAAATATAGGACGATAGCCTATGAATGAGATCAAGCGTGAAGAAAACTTCTCGAAGTCGGAGAGGAGGAATTTTTAATACGTTTTTGGAGGGAAATGGTCGAAGAAGTATTCAGACGTGTAAAGCTATAGAAGGAGAAATGCCCCAACGAAGGAGGCGTTCAGCAATGGTAATGAGCTCATTACAGGGATCGTGCGTATGAATGCAAGGAAAACGCGGGTGAAGAGTTTCATAAAGAGTGTGGCGTTGAATGGCGAATAAAGCTGGACTCTGAGAAATGTGGAGGAGAGGAGACGGCAGGCGTTTCATATATGGGGAGGGAGGAGAATGGAGGAAGAGAGATAGGCGGTAAGGACGAACGAGGAAGAGTTAGATTTGGTGGGTGAGGAAACTTCTGAAGGAGATTTGCGGGGGGCAGAGAGGTTGTTTGAAAGAGGTGAATGGGGAGCGAAGGGACGGTAAAAGCCGTGACAGATGGGGGTGTGTTGGGGAGGCGGGTAAGGGGAAGAAAGAGAATACGCTTTATGGACGGAATGAAGAGAGGCATGGCGCATGGTGAGATGAAGAAATAAATCATGTAAAAAACCTAGAGAATTTTTACTCTTTTCTATATAAACCTACATAAGCCAGTAGAACACAGCAATGATATCGAGATAATTCTGAATAAAAAAAATCTTGCAAACAATCTAGAGTATTTTCACTCTAATCCAATAATACCTAAAACTCTCTATGGACGAGCGATTCAAATTTGTTATCTACTTTTCAAAACCATTGAAATAACTGCGTTCTAAGAGGGTTTTCCATTTAGTTGCTGCACTAGACAGAATTGTAATGCTTCGGATTAAGCGTGCGGAAAATTGCGTCTCTTTCGTCGGTTTGTCAAACAATTTGAATAGATGAATGTGTGACGCTATTCAATGACGATGGCGTGCCTCGTGGGGCTCTGAAATAAATAGTTTCAGTTGTCATATGAAGAAAAAAATTGGGAAAGTTTAAGAAAGGTATGTTATGAAGGTAGTGCTGAAGTGTACCTTGTGTAAATATTATTATGTAAAGTATTATTTTAAATTAAATATAGACAATAAAAAAACATTACATTTCAAAATAAATGTTACTATCAAATAAATGACAATTTGAAAAATATGCTTAAATAGCACTTTTCAAAAACTACTGCAGTAGCAGTATTTTTTGCATGCTGCTGCACAACAATAATAAATTAATCCGATTCCGAAAGTCTCCAGAGAAAATAAGGAACAGTTGGCAACAAGTTCTTTAGTTACTTGCTGGTGTTCTGTTGGGTAACGTATTTCGTATTTTACAATAATACAAAAACACACGATCCGGGTTCAACGCTTTAGCTTCACCATCGGGTCGATTTTTTGTCGAGTGTTTTTCGAGATATAGTGTTTAGAGTGTTTTTTCGAGTTAACTGTTAAATACTTTACAGAGTTGGCAACCTCAGTGGGGTCATCCATCGCTGAAGCGCACAAAAACGCCATCTTCCCCCCGCGGCGAACAATCAACCAAATCAAGGCCCAGCAACGCAGCAATCTCGACGGATTATCATCCGCCGCTCCTTCCGCGCACAATTTCAATTCTCTTCACGGCCACATAATGACAGGCCCTCGTGGGGCTCTCCTGGAAGGCTGTGCTTCGCGGCTGCCATTCCGCAGCACGATCCAATGGCCGCTGCCGGGGTACGGCGCACGCTGACACACCCATCACACGAGGGCTACATTAGTTTTTATCCCTTTCTATGACCGTGGAAACCAATACCTTAAATTTATGCGAAAATTTCAAGGAATTAAAGCAAAATATTCGGAAGATGAACGTAAGAATGGACTCTCAATATAAGTAGTCGAGCTTTTGCCTTTTAAGCAGCGAAATATGTGAGGAACGACATCGTCTTTATGACGAATACGTCCGCCCATTACTTCATTGCACATGTAGTTCTGCAAATCCTCTGCCGACTAAAGACAGGAAGGCAGGTTTAAAACCTGCATCAAAGACTTTTAAAAAATAACGCTTCAGACATTAAATTGACCAATACACATACTGCGTCCCACTCATCATCTAACTTATCAGCGAGAAGAACGAGCGACAAGCAATTTCAAAGGCAAGTATTACTTCTGCGACTGTACAAAATGGGTCATACTGCAATAAAATATTAAAATTTGCTTACGTTGGCCACAACAACAAAATAGAACCGATGGAGACAGGTTCATATCTCGTCGTGGGCGTTTAAACCAAGATTATCTTTTTTTCTAATCCTTTGGGACCGTGATGAACATGAATTCAGGCGAATTTTTAGATACATTAGAGTACACACAAGCGCAAAACAACGTTTAATTAGGGCTGCAGGATGTTTTGTATTGTAGAAAAAGCGCGTCTTAAGGAGCAACAGTGAGGATAGTGATAACAAAAGCGTGCAACTGCATTCTCCACACCTATGTCCCCACTCTATTCCGGTATGACTAGTGACATCACTACCCATCATTCACGTTCTTGCCGTTTTCGCTTCAATTCAAAATTACGTACATTGTTTTTTTTATTTTTACGCCAGAGAAACCAATTCTTTCCGGGAAAAATCTGTTTAACGATCACACATCAACGGACAAATTTTTCAACGCAATTTTTGACAATTTTACCATTACCCCGTGGAGGACGAGGCGGCAGGCACTGGCGGTGAGAAATCCATGGAAAAGTTATCCCAGTTGAGCGAGGATTCTCAATCAATGGGGAATTTCTCCGAGGGGAACAATTAGGGTTGGGTTTTGAAAACCACCTCCGCAAAAATTCACGCCCATTACATCGCGCATAATCTAAAAAAGCCTAGCTCATTTTTATCCTTTCTCTGGCGTTCAATAACTTTATTGACAGCCACAAATAAAATCGGATCATGTACGTGCGCATCCTTTATACCTGCTGAATTAAATCATAATTAAATAATTAATATTGGGACGGATACATGATAGGATAATAGGTAGGCAGGGTAATAAGTAGATGCAGATGATTTTCTCAACAATGGATAAAGGAGGGCTTTGAGAAAAAAGGCCCGGAACCAGTGCTTTGGAGCTTTTCCGCACATCGCTTCAAAATTTAACTCCAACCGATGAATCTCCATTTTCCGTGGCATTTTGATTCCGTGGAATGATTCTTTAACGAATGTTTTTGGAAGATAGTAACCGCCAACTTTTTTAGCAAACAAAAACTATCGTTGATCATAGCTCACAGAGTCGCGCTTGGCGGTCGTTTTGGAGAGAGAATGAAACAACAGGTGTCGCTAGAACATCTTAACCCTCCCCACCCTTGCCCACACTATCGTGCCGACTCAGTTTAATATTTTCCTGGCGAAGGTGTTCTTGCCAGTGCTTTTTTTAAAGAAAACTAACACAATTTTTTAATAAAATTCTTCCCTAAAACTATATACCAGAAAATCCTAGGATACCACAGTGAAGTTGTGAAACTACAAGTCAAATATCTCAGGATGGAAAAGGTTTATGCCGTTTTATGCGGTACATTTCTTTGTACAAACGAATTTATGAACTCTTTCATGAGGAATATTGCACCTTGTAAAGCGGTAACTTGAATGAATGTCTGAACACTGGACAATGAACGGGAAATAGAATCTGCGCTGATTCAATCCATTTTCTTGTACATCCTATGATTCATTTGTCTGTAAAATAAAATGTACCATGCAAAGCGGCCTTAATATAGTCACGGAGTAGAACTACTGCTCCCCTTACTCAATAACTCCATAATATATGCTAACTACATTTATCGAAACGGCCTCTTGTTTTTCCTTAGATGCCACGGTCCTCCATGGGTTTTGGCTTCTTCAACTGCTAATGCACATCCTCTTCCATATTTGTCGGCTCCCACCTGTAAGTAATTTTCATTCCTCGTAAATCTTCCACCACGTCTCTTCCTTTAGGCCTATTTCTGGTCCTATCTGGTATCCATTTATAAATTTTCTTAGTGGATCTTGTCTCTGGTGTGTTATGTGACTTAACAATCGGATTTTTCACGACTAAAGGAAGCGGATAATGGTCTCATCGTCTCATTAAATTTCACATATATTACCATTCTCCAAGCAGAGATCAAAAAGAAAATTGAAGGAATAAAGCTATTCTCTACGTTGTATTATTCATATTTTCGTCGTTAAAAACGTCCCTATAAAGACATAGTACTTTTGTTACCATCACTCGGAAGATAGGTATATACATAGTTATCGTGGAGTTGACAGATATGATTAAGTTACCGACGTTCACCCGGGTAGTTGTCTCAAGAATGGTGCTGCTGGAGCGAAATCACGGCGGCACCGGCAGCATCAACCAATTTACGCTATAAACGGGTAGGTTAGACAGAGAGGTGACAAAATGAGCAGCGTCTGCCGAACAGACGGAATCAATAACTCGGCTTTCCTGACGCACGGTTCACGGCCACAGGATAGAGGGGCGGAGGGTTGGGGGGGTGGTGGGGAACCAAAATGAGGGTTTCCCTCCCACCCCTCAACAGACAGACAGATTTCCATCGTTCCATCTTCACTGCGGCTGGAGCACCGGCGGCGCGCCCAGCATCCAAATGTCACGGCGAGGGAAGTTGAGGGCAATTTGTCGGCGAAAGGACAAGAGAACGAGCAGGCGGCACGACAGCCGAAATATCTCGGGTTCGAATACCGCCTTTGGCACAACAACTGTTTGAAGGTGGTTGGAACGGCAACTGTGGGACTGTGGGAGTGCATATTTCAATAACTTATCGAGAACGTCGAAAAAGAAATTCTTGGATCAAACTTCACCAATGAACATATATTTATGTGGAGGAAATAACCACGCTCGTAATAATATAATGAGATGTGAATTACATTGGGATATTTTCGTCTTGACTTGAATACACTCATGACTTGGATTTCAAAATTTAAGCGAATATTACATATAAATGCGTGTTTTTTACTCGGCATCAAGTACTGATATTTGCTAACCACCATTGAAATAATGAGAAATGTACCATTTCGCGTTTAAGAGAAAATATGCACATATATTAAGGAGTTATTTCAAAAATTTGTCAAGTGCCATACGGTTACGAGTTAAAATAACATTAAATTGCCAAGACACCAAATCAGTAACATGCAATTTTTTCACTATTATCTACGCGTGTTAATAATACGAAGACGTTAGCGAATTTTCGCGCTCATCTGTTAATAAACGGAAATGTTTTGAATATATGAAATAACGCTTTGAAGACTGGTGACGTGCTTACTATGGGACGCTATGGTTTGGCGAACAATCATGTATTGCTACGGCACTTCCACCATTTTTCATCTCTATTTAAAAATCACCTATGATCCAGGCAACTCCAGGGTTTTAGTATAACTGTAGTGTAGCTGTTCCTGGCAAACACCCTTTATCGCCGTGGTCATGAGAGGGCATGCGTTTCTGTGACTTGGGACAATAAGACTGAGGGCGTGGTAGCGTAAGGCAGAAGAAGAAGGACAAGGGTAAACGTGTTGGTGAGGTCTATTATGAGTTGCCAGGGTTGAAGAGACAGTTTATTGCGGCTTTACACATGGAAAATACTTCAAAAACAGAAGCCTTGTAAGTCGCTTTAGCTTGAGTGAGCGAGCAGGGACTTTATAGTGGTCGTAAGGGGCGTTGTTAGAGAAAAATAATGTTATAATTTTTCACTTTTTCAGTACTATACGCCTGACCGGAAAAATAGTCCCCCCTTTTCACTGCCTCTCTCCCCATAGGGTTTTGAAACCCTTGCCCAGGCCCAAATTGTCCTTGTTCAGGCCAAGTTTTTTATACAATGGGCTAAAAGCGTAAAATTTACTACCTTCTACCTGCAAAAATGAATCACACCTGACCTTATTTTAATAAAATGTAAGATATTGGCTATTTATTTATTAAAATATTGAAGACATTTTGTTAAGGAATTATTTTTAAATGTTGTCATTTTTTCATGTTGAATAACAACGTATGGTAATTTATTTATTCACTTATTTTGATGGTAACCTCAATACAGGCTCACCTTCTAGGTTACCTCAAGCTCCCTATCTTCTTGATTGTATTTTATGCGCATTGTTTGACAGTAATAAACATAATCATCATTATATCTTTTAATATTTGGCGCTGTCGATTTTACGCTTCCCTTCGGTATGTTGTCCCTGCGCTGTATAACCATCCTAATCCCCCCTTCTCCCAAAGACACTTTACCCTCAACCCTAGGCCCATAACCTGTCCCATTCATATAAATATAAATATTTCGTACTGACAGAAGGAGAAAGTAATTGGATAGGAAACACATACACTGACAACGGTGGTGTGAGGATAGTATGATGGCCGATTCCAAGTCTGCTTCTCTTCCTGTTGCGATACACGCTCTGCTACACAAAAAAATCCTTTTAGGTAGTTTGAGCGAAATATCATTTCCCCGAGAAATCAATGGTTTCAGTCTCATTTTAAGGAAAAATATCTCACCCATCCAAAGATATCAAAACATCATCCCCTAACCGAACTACTTTCCAAGAGTTTTGACGAAAATTACCAGCCCTTCTACATGAGAAATGATAGTTGTATGTACTTCAAAGAGACATAATTTAAAAAATGAGAAATTTCTAACACCTATATCTAATCAGTAATTGTTCTGGATCGTAAAAAAACTTCCGTTGTGAAGGAGTTTTAAACGTACCGCTTGAAGAAAACGATTCAAGTTAAAGACTAATGTGTATATTATCATTTAATTATTTAGACATTCAGTCATATAAAAGTATATTATTTCACTATTTATAATGGAATACTTCTTGATTCCGACAGCTGCTGCAATTAAAACGTATATTTCGAATATGATCGCCATTATGACTTCGGAACTACCTCGCTCAAACTACCTTAATAATTGCTACTGTGTTTCTGTTCTTTACTCCCTTCCCCCGTGTGCTTCCCCTCTCGAACTTCAAACGGTGTAACTCCCACTAATTTGGTTATATCGGTCTCCCCCCCCCCCACGTCATCAATGTCTTTCTCCACACTCCCTCTCCTTCCTTTTCCCCTCCCCACCACTCCCTCCATTCTTCCCTTAACCCTTAATAGCCGTTTATTGCTCTGAAGTAGGCGGCTCTGTGCCGCCGAAATATCAAATCGTTAGACAATAATTTTACAACGGTACTTTTCTTTGATTAGTCTGTCACAATACAACAAAATTAATTCGCCAACCATCACGTTTATAGTTGTAAGGGCACACTATCGACCGCGGTTCCAAATTATTCGGAAAATAGACTGGCTTCTGTGAGGTTTTCTCGGGATTCCCACTGGGTCAGGTGTTTGGCTGGGCAGTAGCCAAACACCTGACCCGGCGGGAATCCCAAGAACAACTCACATTTGTCATTCGCCGGCAAAGCGCCTGATTATTCAGACTGGCTTCTATTTTGCCTGCAAATCGGATATCGATTCTGCATGAATCACCGCGTCGCATGTATTGTACGCTTCGTGCCTACGTGTGCACCTATATGTAATGCTGTTGATGCAATTTAGAAATTACACGAATACCAGGGGAACACGAACATTGCGAAGATGCAACGTACTGATTGAAGAAAATTGAGCGATTTTAGATAATGACTGACACAAAGCTAACTTGCGTCTTTCATTTTAAGCTGTGTCCCAATTCGCCATTTAGGCAGCTAAATCGGCAGATTTAGGGAGGACGCCATCTTGAAGTGTGTCCCAATTCGTTAGGCATCATGGGGGAGTGGATTTAGGTGCCTTTCTCGGGGGTGAAATTTAGGGTAGATGGAGTTTATCCTAAATCCGCCTCCATATCGAATTTCCCATCATGCAAAGCGCTGCATGCGTCGTACAAGGAAACTCGTACACAAGGAAGTAGTTGAAAAGTGGCAAACATGGCCGGCTGTCTGTAATTGAAAGAATTCTCTAATATTTCGCAAACCAACACCCGACTACAAAAGATAAAAGTCTACTTAGTACATTAAAAAAAAACGAATTTACACCCCAGAACACCGACACAAACTTAAATACCCCGAAAACTAAAAACTAACGAATCTCCAAACAACGAAATGGATGAAAAAATGTTATTTCACTTTCCAAATCTCACAACGCATACGAAGGCAGCCACGGGCGCCAAAAATGTCTTAATTTCAGGTTTCATTTGTTTCATTCAGTCCTTTATTAATTACTCATATGTTTTTCATTCCTTTCCAGCTCGGTAGACGGCAACACTAGCGAAGGATGTCCCAAATCAAGCTCCCTTAGCGAAAGGCCTCTAAATATTTAGGTAGCTAACCGCATCCTCCCTAATGCCTAACCAATTGGGACCCGGCTTTACAGAGGGAAAAACCGGAAGTAATGCGTAAACAGTTGTCCCGCAAGTAGCGAGTCACATCTTGACACCGCCAGACAAGTCACACGGAACTCAACTTCGACGCTCAAAGCCGCCCGTGGCAATGTATGGAACGTGCTTTGTCGGCGGAAACTCGTAGAATCTCGTAGACTCTAGATTGTTGTGGTCGTCGAAGGTATACCGTGGTCCGTGTGGTACACAAAGTCACAAATGGCGTTGGTGGGAGTCGGTTGTCGCTGGAGCGAGGCCGAAAGGAGGAGAGCGACCACTCCCACCCCCTCCTTCCCCTCCCCCGGACCTGCTCCCCGGAGTCAACGGCCGAGGAGGGCGCCTAACATCCTCCCTCTCTCATCCTGCGCCCCCTCGCCCCCCGAGGGACAACCCTTTCCTTCCCCCTGCTGCTTCCTTGTCTCTCCCGCGTCCCAAGGAGGAGAAGCGACTCGAATGGGGAAGGAGTCGGCGCTCTCCGACGACCGGGCGCTCCGATGCGGGCGATCCGACGGCCACCGGAGGGTCGCCGGCCGCGTCACCACGAGCGAGTTTGGAAAAATACCACCGAGGGGGAGCTTCTCGTCTCCAACGTTTCTTCCCTTACCGCACACCCCGTTTCTGCCGGGGCAAGGCAAGAACCGGAGAAACCATATGTTGCCAACGGCGAATAACTAACAAAATTTGTTGTGGATGAGTTATCTACCCCCCTATCTAAAGTTAGGTTTGAGTGGAAGCCAGTAAAAGTCATCTGAGTTTTTTCCACAAAAGGAGGTCCCTATAAACGTATAATGTTTCAATCTACATTTCAGCGTAAGCCCTTCCCCTCTACATACTTTTATACATACCCCGTCCATAAAACCAATTCTCCTTCTTCTTCTTTCCCGTTTGCGCGACATTCTTCCCTCTATCACGGCCTTGAAGATATTGAGAAAATTCACAAAATCAAAACGGAACACTGAATGGAGTTTATCCACGATACACGCACGAAGTATAGAGAGAAGAAAGAAAATTGAATTTACCAATACATGGAAGCACTTCTAAAATTTTGAGAAGGCACGGTGACTAAAAGCTTATCCAGAGTCGGATCCGGAAAAAGTCAGAGTCGGACAGTCAGAAGACAATCAGAAAAGTCAGAATTGTGAATGCGGATACCATAAAAGCCTATAATCGAAAGTAGAACAAAATTCGAAGTCTGAAAAATGACTATAGGGCTGCAAATTTGAAAATAAACGTCAACTGCAAAAACATTAATTCCAAGATAGAACTAATATTATACTGTTTAAAATAATAACTATAAAGAGATTAATCTACAAATAAAAACTCCAACCAGACGATGCAATAAAAATGTAAGAAAAGAGTAGGGAGGAAGATGGCCAAGGAGAGGGAGAGGAACACGGGCCGGATTGTGAAACTATAACGCTTCGTCTACGAAAGCAGTAAAATAACGAAATGCACGCAATCACTTAGACTTAAAGGTAAGAAGATTTGAAGCGGGAAAAAAACTCCTCAAGAAAAAATGCCATTTGAAAGTGAGAATATTGACTGAAAATTGATGAAAAAAGCAGAGTAAACATTGTAGTAACCATTTTATAATAGTTACTGTACTAATAATGAAATCACAATTTTATTTGGCAGCTAATAGTCAGGGAGAGTAAAGTAACCCATCACTCACCACAAAATGACTCTTAAACACGCATTTAAGCCGCCATGTCGTTCAATAAGCATCCGCCATCTTTACTTCTGGAACTAATATAAATTAAACTCCATTTCATCAAGCCAAACAGGTTGCCAGACCACTTGTAAAACCAATAAATTTTACGTATGTTTTTGCAACGTATATTGAACGAACTACTTGATTTAAAGATTTCATTACACTTTTGGATGCACGAGAGACGTTTCCGCCGCCGGCCATTAACCTCACCAATCCTAACAACGTATACCATTCTCACCTCCAAACTCCCGTTGTAGAGAGAGACTGGACTTCAGGTTCCCATGCACGAAGAGGGAGAGTAGCAAGAACTGGCGATGAAAGGAATGGGAAGGCCATGCTTACTTTGAACAAAGCACTGAAAACGTAACAGGTTTACGAGTAAATTCAATTACCCAATGCCGGATGAAATATTTGCCGACACTAAATTCTAAACAGCGGAAAAAATTCCCACATTTGTTCGATTCCTGCTCGACTATTATCAAAACGCCACAGAATATTGAGGTATATCAAACCACCATTAAAACAGCCCCGCATTATTTCGGGTCTTTCCTCCCCGTAACGAAAAACCTCCAGCATATTTTACAGAATCTTCATTGCATAAGCCCGGGAAACGATCCCAGTCGCTGGGATGAAAACGCTTTTGGATGGGAAGGACATTCAGCTGACGTTCTTCTCCCAATAGTACCGTCGGAAATAATCTCAGCCTGCAGCCAGAAATAATTTCCGCTCTGTCTGCAGCATATCTGTCGTCAGTACTGACCCACATGAGACTACTTAGATCGGTACCATTACTGAAACGAGTTAATACACCTCATACATCTGTCATCAGTATTGCTAAGAGACCTACCTAAGTCTGTGTCGCGCCAGAAAAGTAAGAATGCACCTCATTACTGTCGTCACCATAGCTAACAGCCATTAGCCTTTTGTTTGGTCGGCAGCATGGGAAAAATGTATGCTTCAACAACAAAAGAGGAGAAAATTCATGTGATACCACAGGCAACTTAGGATAGGGAAATATGATCAAATATGGGGCTTGGGCGAGATAGTGCCATTAACCAGCGTTTCTTCTAAAATGGGGTGTGTATAGCGACAAGAACCTCAGCCAGAGCGCGTTTGGAGGGACGAAGTAAAAAAAACAACGATTTATGAATACCGTGAACCGTCCAATAAACCGAGAAGAACATAAGGCTACATAATTCTCAGTTTTTCTACTTCAAAACAAAGACGTTCCAACACATTTAATGGCTTCATAACTTGCTTTTTACGGTAAAACTATAGGCACCTTCACGACTACGATATTATGGACGTACTTACGCCAATGCACAGTCCGTAAATTGCAAACGCGACCTATATACTAGGAAATTCGTTTAAGAGCCATGCAAAAAAACGATATTCGCACTGCCAGTTGCACATCTAGCCAATCGACGATAATTGTACATGAGACGATTTACGTTTTCCAATTTAGACAAATATAAATCACAGACGCCATACGAAACGAAAATACTCGCGATCGACTACTTAATTCCAGCACTCTACCATATTTCTTTACCGATAAGTAGACAAATGCTGATTTCATTACGTTTATAATTATGCTTTCAGCATTCAAAAGGACACGAAGAACATTTACTATTAGGTTTCTCATAAAAAGTTGATCAAAATGAATTCATAAAAGACTTGCGTTGAAAACATAATTTATTCGAATACAGAAAGCTCACTCAATGGGACAAAAGTTGACAATTTGCCATGAAATTGTGGTATGATATTACACATCACGCAAAAATCTTCTAGTTGGCTCCTCCTGAATATTTAAATCTCCCTTTTTTATAATCTAGTGACTGATGACAGCTTTTCCTCTACGATGTCCGCTTAAATTCTCAAAGCTCAAATAAATCTTTGTTTAAATTCATATGCCTTTCAATAAATGCCATTTGGAGAGTTTACGGCGAAATTGTACCCTTCCCTACGCACCCGTGATTTCCAAGTACTCGCGACGCAGACTATATTTATGCATTATTTCTCGAGGCTTGGTTTATGTAACATCCCTCCGTTTCAAAGCAGAATGAAATACCAATTAAGAGAGTCAAAAGACAAACAAAAGTTTAAGATGGTATCCTTACAGATTATACCATTTCAAACATTATTTTTTTACTTTACAGAAGTGCTCAACAAATGGTTCGGCAGGGTAGTATACATAGCTTCGCTCGTCGAAATACATTTTTCCTGGACCGTAACTAAATTCTCCACATTTATCATTCTTGACAGAGACATTATTTTTAAAAAGTTGAAAATATGATTATTCATATAGGTATTACTGTTCATACATTCCTTCAAAACATTCTTATATCATTTTTCTTGTTATGTATGTAATCATATTAATGCCTCACTCGTGAAGGAAAAATTTAAATTGTACGGTATAATTCATGGGAACCCCAGCACGGGTCAGCTCGAGGAGCTCTCTAAATTTGCATCATTATGTTTCGCTACTAAGTTACGCCACAATAATTTATCTTATTTTTGCACTAAATGGAAGAATTCAATGCCAGATGTACGTAAATTTTCTACCTTTTGACTTGATTTCAATTCACGATGCCATCCTTCCAGAATAAATATAAGCGTGAATATCAGTTCGAAATAATGTGCATACTATCTAGTCCTGAGATAAGAATGCCGATATTCACCTTCCCGGGTAACGGCCTCCAACAGCCGGGGCTGGGAGTTGGAGATGGAATCATTTCTCGCAATCGGTGATTTAGACGGAGGGAGGAAGTGCTAGTGTAGGAGGGCTCAATGCTTTGCAACGTCGTCAGAGTAGTAGGGTTGGTTGAAGAGGTCAGTGAATGAAAAAAACACTATTATTCCTGTGGAAGTCAGGAGAATAGCGGAGCCCGCGTTTGTGATATTGAGATGGTATTCGTAGGGACTGAATCTGAATAACATTTCACTTCCAATGCCGAAGTACAATCGACTGAGCGAAGTAGGCTCTACTCGCTGTTTGACTGCGCTACAGAGGGCATTTGTAAACAAGTGCCACTTTGCACGTAATCGATTGGTTTCATGGGCAATTTAATGCTATTTTATCTTCTGTCCTTATGGCACTTTACACATAAATTTTAAAATAAAACGATTGCATGCTAGCAGAATTGTTCATAAACGTGAAATACCACGTGCTGTAAAATAAAAACGGTGTCCAACAAATATCAGGGTTTAATACGGAGTAAAAAGACTAATTCACGTATGATTTTAGCCTAAATTTCCAATTCCGCGCCGTGAACCAAAGTCGTAGAATCCTTTTAAGTAAGCCGAAAATTTTAAAATAAAACTTTCGCATAATTTACATCATGACATGAACGGTGATTTCCACTGCATAAATAAATGTGCCCGAGTGAAATGTGTTCCAAGGTTTTTTTCAACTCACTTGAAAAGTTATAAAAAAGTGCTCTCATCTACTCACGTGAAGCGCCTTTAAGGTATTTTTTTTTTGCGGGGAACGAAGGAATGACTGAGGTTACTCGGAATCTTTTTCCATTTCGCAATTCATACAGAAAGTGGAGCCGCATAAATTTTCTAGGATCTGGGTGGAGTACCACCCAGGGCCCAACGTTTATGGGCACACTAGAAGGTTAGTTCTATGAGAGTTGAGATGCACACAAAAAAAAGTTACAGTATTTACGCTGACTATTTTGAATTACATCGACGCAGATATCGATGAGTAACCAGTCAATTTCAATGTTCCTAGATAATGACCGCTATCTGTTGAAACCAGGATGGAATAATAAAAATAGAGTGAATAAATACAAGTACCATTTTTTCTTTTATTAAAAACATGAAAAGTTTCCACAAAGTTAGGCCTGAGATCATTTGTTTAATTTGGAAATTTGGATGAAATTTAGGGGTGGAATCCTAAGGGTTGCACCTGGCGGCTCTAGAAATAGAGCAAATGGTTTTAGATAGCAATGTTTGAAACAATAATCTTTTACTTTTGATCTGAAATACGTCCACCAGATCGGAATGTAATAAACTATTTGTGTGACGATTATGGTGAAGAGCTTGAAAAAATTTGTACGTCGATGTTCTGATCACAGAGCGGTTGACGGTGGAAGAAGTAGGGAACCTAATCAGTTATTTCGGGCCTGATAGAGTGGAAACTGAGCATAACTGCACTATGAAAACATGAGGAACTTCCGCTGTGATAATATTTATTATAACCGGCTTCGCTTTTTACAGCATGTTCAGATCGAAGAAGTCTTCAGGTCACCTGAAGATGCTGTAAAAAGTACAACTGGTCGTAATAAATATTATCACACTGGAAGTTGCTCATTTCTGCATAGTGCAGAAGAAGTTAGGGTTCTATAATGCAGGGTCTGAGCGAATCAGGAGGAAAACATCTAAGTTCCATCATCACCAGAAGACTTTTCTTTTCAATATGCATTTACCGCGGTAGATGTTGGAGGTGATACTAAATGTCAAGAGGAGAGTAACTTATTCCATTCGCGGAAACCAATCCGAGAAAACCAATTCCGTGAATTTCATCCGGGGGCCTCTCCGACCACGGTGCCCCCGGGGGTGTTGGTGGGGTGGGGAAGGGGGGGGAGGAAGGCCGCCCCAAGAGGCGCACTGCCCCCGGATCGCCTCGCTCCCGGAGGTAAATGGGCAGGGATAGACGGGACGGGCGGAGGGGACCACACGAGGACGGGGGCAACTGCCGGGTGAGTCAGATGCGTGCGGCTGGGGAGCAGAAGGTAGAGAGCGGCTGCTCCAGGAGGGCCGCCCTTGAATCGAGTGAGCCTCGTCGGCAGCGTGCGCGCCGCCGGAGCCGGAGACTTGGCAACGGCGGGCCTTGAGCTCACAGATGGGAGGGAAGGGGGGGTCGCAAGGTGAACAACCCGTGGGGCGGGGGGCCGACGGCCGGGCAGTGGATGTGGGGAAGGGGGGGAGAAGGAGGCAGGGGGTGGGGTGGGGGCGAGAGGGGCCGTTACGCGCACGACGAGAAATAATTCGGTCCACGACGACGGCGTGAGAGCCAAAGTACGATTTAATCCCGAAGAGCTCGGTGTCCGCAGGGTGCAACAACGCGAGGCAGGTGGGCCGCGAGACCGACGCGACGAGCGCCTTCACTCGGCCCGTCGAGAGGGCGTCATTTTCGCAGACAAGAGCGGCCGACCCCCCGCGACGCCGCCCCTAGAGACCCGACGACGCTGGACAATCATTCCGCGTGCAGTGCGACGATAATTTGATCTTTCCCGTAGCCTGAGGGAAAGACAGCGGCCCCTCGGGGCGGTCGAAGCCCATGGGGGCAAAGACAGGGCGGGGCGGAGGCCGATACGGATCCCACGATCGTGGAAGAAATGGGGGAAACGCTGACGAGGCAGAGCGTACCTCATCTCGACGCCGAATGAGACCAGCCAGCTCCACAAGTATTTCTCGTCGTGCACTGACAGAAGATCACCTTCCTCTTTTCAACTTGACCACTCCGCCTCCTTCATGACATAACGGCCAATCACCCACCGCCCAACGTCATTCCCCGTCTCGTACGGTATTTCACGAAGACGGGGCAGTATTTATTACGCTCCACTCCCACATCGGATCAAATAAAGGAACAAAATTAACTACTTTCCGTACCGCAAAATAATATATCAACCAATTCAAGTAGTTTCCCCACTTATCTTAAAAATTACGGCAAGATCGGATTGAATAAATGAACAAAATTAACTACTCTCCGTACCACAGAATAATATATTATTCAATTCGACTCGTTTACCCACTTATTTGAAAAATTATCTCAGGGGTTGAGAGTATTTACAGCAGAAATAATCCTACGAAGTTATGAATGTAATATCCAGCGAAAATGAATGTTTTCAACTCGAAGTTTGCTTGATTCACAATGGTATCTTTTAATGATTCGGCCTTAACCATCGCTCACGACATCCGATCACCTTCCAAGCTTCCATTTCACCTTGGAGCGCATTGTGAAGGCTGGCGAACGATAATTCTCGACGCTTCGTTGCAACAGCAGCAGACGAAATTGATGGACACCAAGAGACACGATATTTTCCGGGTGGCCGCAGCGTGGAAAAAAGTGGGAGAAAAGTTTACGATCTTCGCTGGTAGGCCCGCCGGGTCTAATAAAAAAAAGAATATAAATACTGACACAATGTAAGAAAAATGTCCACTCGCTTAAAATTACAGTTCAGAGGCAAAGAACGGGCGTTTTCAACTATTCTTTACTAACTCTTTTCTTTTTACTAATTCTATTCTCTAAAACTATTCTTTACTACTACTTCTTTATACTTTAACCATTTTTTATTTTGTCGGCCCCAGGGGCGGCAGGGTTAAGTCCTCGCTTACCATTCCGAGGGTCGCGGATTCGAGTCCCGCCTGAGTGGTTTTTCACCACTCGGGACATGAGTGTTGTTGTCCGTCTGTTGTTAATGCTAATCACCCGATGTATAGGCCTTGTAATAGTAATGTGCTGTCTTCGGGATAATGAGAATAAATACATAAATAAATAAAAATATTCCTTTTTTACTAGATCATTTGATGAATGGGATAATTTCCTATAAGATGTTCAGCACCCTTCTCCTGATAGTTCCAAATCGGTCAGTAAAAATGTTATAAAGTTCATAATTTAGTACATCAATATAGGTTGATTCTTCGGTTTGCCGGAGTTTCGCCTCGTTGTTCCATCTTGAGCACGAAATTTCGCCGGCTATTCAGCAGGCTTCCTCAGGTCCAAGTAACAAGTGAGGAAGCCTGCAGGATCGACGGCGAAAGATCTTCCTCAAGATGGAACAACGACGCGGAAACGCCGGAAAACCGAAGAATCATCCTCCATCCAATTCCAGCGGAAGCCTCAATCACAACTTAGTACATCAATAGTTAAACAGAGGAACAACATACAGTACTGAGTTATGATGCCATTTTTTTTACATAGGCTGATGCTTAAAATTGTAGAATGAATTTCTCATTTGTTTTATGCTCGCTATACATGTAGAGCTGATAGACGCAACTAAATAAGAAAGATGCAATGTCAACACGAGAGGAACTGATATTCCTTCTTTCCTCACACCATTAGTGACAATAAATGCCGCATTACACGGTACATTTTATTGTGCAAACGAATGCGTCATAGATTGTACATGAAAATGAATGGAATTAGAGCAGGTTCTATTTCCCGTTCAGTCACTCAGATGATCGTACAATTTGCCGCTTTACACGGAACAATTTTCCTCGTAAAAGACTTCATACATTCGTTTGTAGAATAAAATGTACTGCGTAAAGCGGCCTGAACAATTACAGCGTTACGTTGGCACAAGTCTCATCGTTTACAGACAATTGACCTCTCCCCCCCTCCATTTTTCGCCATCCCCTCTCCTTCCATAGCTGGTATCTGAACGCCTTCCGCCACACGCCTCTGCGGCGGCCAGTGCGCCGGTACGTTGATGCAAATATTGTCAATAGCACATCGTTCGTCGACTCCATTTCAGCTGATTTAATTAAACATTCAAGTAATGGTGGTTCTTAATTACTTCTTTTGTTACATTGCCATCACCGGGAAAAATTAGCTGAATTATACCACGAGTTTTAAAATTTTCGCTAACTTTATGGTAGTTAGAGAGATTTTTTTTCATTAACTTTCATTTAGTCATGTTTCATGAAATATATTATGAAAATAAATGCCTGAATACAATTATAACAAAAGATACAAGCGGGTGAAATGGTTTCTATCATCTTTAAATCTCATCCGAAATTAGTTGATTTAAATTGAAATTAATACGTTGATGCAAATATTGTCAATAGCACATCGTTCGTCGACTCCATTTCAGCTGATTTAATTAAACATTCAAGTAATTGTGGTTCTTAATTACTTCTTTTGTTACATTGCCATCACCGGGAAAGATTAGCTGAATTATACCACGAGCCGACAACAGCGATTACATTTTTCACCGCAGAATGGACCGGAGCGGAGGAATATACATTTTCATCGAGTCGGCACCGCAAGGCATTCGCGTGGAGAATGGAGCGAAAACATTCGGCGAACAGCGTCGCTCTCCGGGTCACTCACTCGTTGGAGTCTCACCAGAATTCCACTCTCGGAAAGGGGGGGGGGAGGGGCGCTGCTGAGCGGCTGCCTCCCGCCCGTCTCCCGGCTCCCCTGGGCCACCGAAAACAAGAGTTCACGGAACCAAGGCGGCTCCGTGCCAAAGTGAGAGAATCCTTTAGCACCATCGACAATCCCATGCGGGCGAGAAAAAACAAGTGAATGCAGCGTGTTGGAAACCTTACATTTATCATCGACACCGCCGGTCGTTCAATCCTAAGATTGGCTGACTGCAGTCCTCTGTCCTTGACTATCTTCTTCAGCAGATCGACAGGATTAAGGTAGTCCGAGCGAGATAGTTCCCTAGTCATAATAGAGACCATATTCGAATTATACGTTTTAATTTCACCAGCTGTTGGACACATGAATTAAATATTTACTTATTAATGGTGCGATAATTTAGTTATATAAGACAGAAATGGTAAGTAATTAAATGAAAATATTCAAGTAAGTCTCGACTTGACTCATTTTTTTCGCGCGGTGCGTTTGAAACCCCTTCAAAATGGAAGTTTTTTTTGTGATACCCAAGAAACTATTGCGGTGATAATGTGATTAACTTTCAAAATTAGTTGAAAAAACATACAAACTACACGCTGTTAGTTTTTTTACGCCACCTTAGTGTTAGGAATGCCTCATTATTAATATAAAGTCTCTGTGGAGCGCATACACGTACCATTTCCTTAATTAATTAAATTTCCTGAATTAAATATTGCATTATTAATGGTGCAATAATATAGTTTTATATGACCGAAATTGTTAGTAATAAAATGAAAATATCTAAATAAATCATATACTTGACTAATTTTTTTCGCGCGGTGCGTTTGAAACTCCTTAAAAACGGTAGGTTTTTTGTGATACAGAAGTATCTATTGCGGTGACAATATGATTAATTTTCAAATATAGTTGAGAAAACATACCAACAACACGCTGTTAGTTTTTTTACGACATCTAAGTGTTAGAAATACCTCATTTTGTAAATAATGTCTCTCTGGAGTGCATACGCGTACCATTTCCCATGTGAAAGAGCTGTTTTTTTTGACAAATGCCTCCGAAAGTAATGCGGTAAGGGGTTGAATTTTTGGTGTCAATAGAAGGGTGAGATATTTTTCTTTAAAATGAGACCAAATTAATTGATTTCTGAGTAAAATGATATTTCGCTCAAACTACCTTAAATTGGAGTAATAAACTGCAGAACAGAGAGGTTTAAAACGTCATTTTTACCGCGATCGATAAGATACCATAATACCTGGTTTTGGTCAATGCGTTATTAGTCGTGCCTTCGTCAATCTAATTAAGGTGCATCATTGTGCATTTTGGTGATAACTCACTCCCTGCCACAAACCCATGAGATGACTCGCAGGGTAATGTGTAGATGTATCCAATTACTCACACCGAGGTAATCCTTCAATTGTACCTCGCACTTCGTTGTGTTTAAGTATTTATCTCTTGTTCTACCTCTCGGGAATTTTCCCTCTGTTTTCCCTTCAATTATATGGTTCTATGCGGCAATTATGGCGTTCTATGCGGTCCTTTCCCTATCTACTCTTCCGTAAACTTCCTCATTTCTTATTTTATCCGTCCAACTGTGATCTTCAACATCCGCCCCCAACAGTTTGAAGCCCCTAAAAGCATTCCAATACGATATCCAAAGGGAAATTCACAAGGATATCAAAAAGCTTTTTGGTCGTTTGGGATGGACATTCAAGGAAATAAATCAACATTTGATCGTATAAACTTCCACCCGCATTTCGTGCTAGGAATATTATTTTAAGACTCGTATTTGCGTTTTCATGAGTCCTCTTCAGATTACAATGCTTATCATGGAGCACGACACCCAACTCTAACTACAGAGATAAAAACACATTTCAGAGGGAATGATGTTAAGTTAATGTCTCCATCTTCCTTTGGTATCCTAGCGTAACCAGGCGGAACAAGCCATGTCGGAAATCTCCCATACATCTGTCATCACCACTGCTAACACTCAAATGGTCTACTTTCTTCTGTATCACGACTGAAATAAACAAACGCATCCCACATCTGTCTTCAGTATTCCTAAAAGGGACCACTTGTTCGACGCGATACCATGTTGAGAGGGGTGAGGGTAACGCGGTAACGTCACGTCCTGAACGAAAGAATGCATCTCGGCCGCATTGCTAGCAGCCACACAATATTTCATGTCTCTACCGAGATATAAATGAAAGAATGCATCTGTCACCAGTGTTACTAAAAGGTCTACTTCACACAATAAATGAAACAATATATCCCATATCCGTTGTCGGCATTGCTAAAAGCCGCTGGGACTACTGAGGTTGGCATCATGCCAGAAATGGGTGAACGCACCAATAGGGGTGCTACGGACCAAACATTTTGAAATGTCACGCCTTTCCAGGTTTTTAAGGCCTAAATATTCATTTTTTCAGTTGAGAATATGAGTTCTTTTGTAAGTGCGTAGTGTATAGAGTCCAAAGAATTGAAGCATAACAAATTGATGTACAGGGGACTATGTTTCAAAACGGAGCGCTGTCACTATAGCTCTGGGAATATTTCCGCTTACTTTCTAAGGGCATATTGTTCTTAGGTGTCATCCATGACATGAGAACTTCAAACTCAGTACTTCAGTGCACCAGGTGGACTCACCATCCAAGGCGACAACAGATTACCAGAAGATTGCCTCTACTTAATATTACTTACGCCCGTCCCAAACGAGGGGACAATATATAAACTATGCAATTTCAACTCTCCATTAAATCTCTCGTTCTTTCTGTACTGGGGGAACTACCATATACACGGCTAATTACCATCTAAAAACTCTAATCCCTCATTATGATAAGGTGCTAACATCCCAGAGTCAAACAACTGACAAGGCCGAAAATGATACCCGAACCTTTTCGACAAAAACCAGATTTTGACACAGTCCACCAAATTTCCAGGATAATTTCTCATTCCCCATGACCCCAAGTATTTTTCGCATTATTCCAAAAAAGGTATTATGCATTGATTATTTCACGTTTTCGGAGTAATATAGGCCCATATTCCACTTCCATAACCTTTTCGCGCATCCCAGGCCTTTAGCAACCCTGATCAACATGCATACGATGAGTGAATTCACACAGTACAGCAGCAGACCTACGATGGGGAAAAATAAACAAATATGGGGCAGGGATAATAGGGTGTAACCTGAGTTCTTCCGGGGAGAAAGAGAGTGCGTCATGAGGCACAAGACACGGTGAGAGCTGACACGAAGAGATGAAAGGTAGAAAAAAGAAATGTTAAAAATAGGGTTGTGTACTAATCGTTAATTTCCAGTTAGTTAAGATTGTGAGTTAAATAATAGCGTCCACTGACTCAGTTAAGCGTAGTTTCAAAAGAGCGAAATATTTCTCGAGCCCGAAAGAAACGGCAAAACTTCCCAAATACAGAACAAATGGGTAAGTGCCGACAATTGACCACGCAACTATGTAGCTTCGCACCGAATGTTTGTTTACAATTAGTCGATGAGTAAAAAAACTAGTTTTCAAAAACCATGCACGTAGCATGAATCTTAATTAAGATAACATTTTGAAAATTAATAATTGGCTGAGCCTAACGGGTAAGGAGTTACAATTAATCCCCTCTATTTACAAATATCGTGTAGTGAAAAATTACTCATTTTCGTAAATACAATTCCTCTTTTATGTATCTTTTATTTTCATCACTCAATACTATTTATTCCATTCTTTCGCAGCGATATGGATATGTCAATGAGCTCATGAAGCCAAAGATCAACGACGATAGACAACGATTGCCGTCAGGCGTTACCGATGACGGCACATCGTAAAATGAATTCGCGAAAGTGATTCGAATCCGCGATTTACGTCTCAAGCCGATGCCTATCGTAAACTATACAGCTATTACGGGGCAAGGGAGTCACCGAACCGCCCCGAAGCGATGCGAGCCGCCGAAGATGTTTACGCGCCACGTGACGGCGAAACCGGGATCTCGAGATGAATAAATGACGGTGCCCGAGACATTGAGGTGGATGGGACTTGAGATTGCTCGGTGCGTTCATCGGCGGAATGGGAGAAGTCCCAGGGCAAAAAGTATCTTTCAATGTCATTACCATACCTTTGACGCAAAAAAACTGTATCCAAGAAGGAAAACTCACGGGGCACTGATTAAGAATTTAAAAAAAGCACCTTACCAGAATATTCAAATGCGTTTATAAAAAAGGATTCGTAAGAAACGTATTCGTTGAAAAATTGAGTTTTTATAACTCACTTTTAGTTTTCGATAGTCAACGCATTCTATCAGCGAAAGGAGGAATTTAAAAACTGGAATTTAGCATTTGTTCTGACTCACGTAGTTGCAGGGGTACCTCCTTCATCTACATCCTACCCTGTAAGCCGCCGCATGGGCTTGTGGCAGGGGGTGTTAGGACACCAGCCGTGTAAAGATGTAAGGTATAAGGTTTTGGGAGGAGAAATGGTGACATGCATTATGGGAGAGCATTTAGAGGAGCTCAGTTTTTATTGTAGTCGCTTATTGCGCGCGGAAAGAACAAGTTTTTGTACCTGTTTGTTCAGCAATGTATCGCTCTCATTTCATCACTTATGACAGACCTAGAGATGTAGTGAGGCGTCATAATGATATTCTCTGTATCACTCTGAAGAACACCAGTTCTGAATTTCTCAAGCAAGCTAAGCGTAGCGTGTAGCCTCCGAGTCTCCAGGGGATCCCACCTTAATCCCTGTAAACGTTGTGAAACATTACGTGTTCCCTCGTACCAGTTTTTAACAGTCCTTAAACACTTAGGGAAAATCTCGCTCGAACTCTCTCAGGGGCGGGAGCAGCAGTAACTTCGTTTTGGTTCAAAGGAGGAGAGCCTTGAATGTGTAAATTTTTACGGCGAATATTTTACTATCCACTCTTTTAAGTTACTTAAGCCACAGATTGTAAACCGCATATTGAACTTGTCCGTAACATTCTCAGTCCTATGTTACCTTTTACCTGATTTATTAATTTAAAGACGTGACTAATTTTTACAATGCGAAGGTAGGTTGCCCGAGGAGTATACATATAAATCGAGGCAAGTTTTCATCGCTTCCTATACCCAAAACATAACCTGATGACACCGGTAATACCTCATGGACTACATTACCAGTTGGTACCTAATAGATTAAATAACAATAATAAAAGCACCTCGTGCTAGAATCGATTTTATAATGTCATGAATTCAGTCATAAGGTGTGAGTCGTTTAACTTTTTATTTTTTCTTGCCTACTCAGTGAAACTCACTTTATCTCTGCCTGCTGTGTGATAAAATTTTTTAATTGTTTCTTCGTTACGAGTGTTAATTTTCCTCATTTTAGTTCCTATAGATCACCGTCCCAAAATATTATATCTAGTTTTTTCGTTCAATGTCTCACTGTTATATTTCGCTCAGCTTTTTAAGGATAATTTTTACTTAACTCGTGGTTTTCTTGCGGATATGAATAAGTTGATTTGGTTCACGTGGTTCAGAGTATATGCATCTACATACTACCCTACGAGCTGTCGCAAAGAGCAGGGCACGGGGTGTTCGGCCATCGGCCGTGGAATAGGAGGTAAAAGGGAAGAAAGAGAGGACGGAGGTAAACAGTATGTTCACGCCTTATGTTAACGTCAAGTTGGGTTTATTAAAATCACTAACGGCGCGAGGAAAGACGGAATTTTAGCATCTTGGGTCTATCTCCCGTATTTTCTCGCTTCAATCAGTTCTTCACATACTACGTAGGATTGAAATAATATCCTAAGAATACTAGTGACACTATCAGAGTTTTTCAATTACCTAAGCCTCGGAATCTCTTACGGCTCCAAACCTAATATTTTCGGTGCCCGCAAGACACTTTCTGCTCGCTCAAAGCAGTTTTTAACGAGTCGTGCGACTTGAGTTTGAACTTTATTTATTTCGCGAGTCAAACGTTTCCCTACAGGATCAAATATACTCGCGGCAGATTCGTAGTATGACCAAACAACGGCCAAGTTGCATTCACCCCTTCGCTTTTGCATCGGAGAACCTTCCTCATCTCGCCTCGATCAATTCTAGTTTATTTAATCTAGCACCGCAAGAATATTGTGCATGACTGTAACAAGACAAACTTTGTTACCTCTAACTTTTATTAATGAATGTACTGCGGATTCGTCAGTTACGCCGTCATCAGGTACACTGATGGCGTTACTGCCGAAACCGGTTGCACATTCCTTAATAAAAGGTGGGAGTAAAAAAGTATGTCTTATTACAATGATCACCTTCCACTACACAAGACCATCACCTTTTGAATGTTTCGTGCGTATTACCCGCACACAAGATGATTCCCACGTATTTGATCGACCTCATCCGACTCCTTCATATTTACCCATCCCACTACATAGATATGGCGTTGGCGTGACTTCTTCCGTATGAAGTGTGCGGTAGTGGATTTAATAAAAATAAGTTTGAGCCTCCACTCAAAACGCTACGAGTCCAATTCGCAGCGACCCGATGAAAGAATTTCGAAGTGAGCGTCTGCGGTGAGTTCTTGGTAGATTACGGCAACGTCAACAGGCAATCTAATTGTGCAAGCTATTCTAGAGTAAATTTCGTTCAAATAAAAGAGGCGACAGGGTCTTGGGGGAGGAGAATCATCGCATCTATTGAGACGAGGCCAGTCGACTGGAGGAGGGAAGCCACTTTAGAGGGGGCAAAAGGGCGGGAGGAGGCAGAAGCCACACTCGCCCCACGCGGGGGCAGCGCCCATCCTTCCACCCGCCCCCAAACAAATTAAGAGGTTGGGCGCTAGTGGCATTTATCGTGGGCGGCGGCCGACCCTTTATCATCACAGCAGCGGCGGCGACGCCGGCGGTGGAGAAAAACATAATGGAACGCTCCCTCGGCCGACGTCCAGTAAAGTAAGTTAGAGGCGAGCTACTTCTCCGGAGACGTAAACAACGTATAAGAAAAACCCCGAGCTACCACGCAAGGGTTTACAAAAAAAATTCCATTCCATCCGCGAGCGATCACAAAGAGCCGTTCATGTTCAACGCCGCCCGCAATGTTGATGGTACCCATAGATTCAGTTGTCGCAGGCGTGACTTCATGGAAATGAATGTATTACACACTGTAAATGAAGTATCTTTGCTATTCCACATAAATTTTATTTAAGACGACCCGGGTTTCCACGTGGCACGTCATCATCCTGGCCGCCTGATGATGACGTGTCACGCTGAAACCCGGGTCGTCTCAAATAAAATTTATATGGAATAACAAATTACTTTATTTACATGGTAACCGTAGATTTTGGAAGAGGAAACTTACAAAAAGCTTAAATTGTTAACATAAGGAAGGGAAAAATACGAATAAACAATACTTCGGAAAGATTAATTATACACCACGTTTAAACATAATTATTATCACATAGAGTCAGCAATAATTGACGTAGTTCCTGTGTTCCTTTTTATTTTCCTTCTTTTATCTTTATATTTCCAAATCCTGTGGTTTTATAACATATAGAACACGATAACAGATGACGATTCATGGTAATGTAATGGTGTAATGCTACGGAAAATAAATAATTACTGCCCACGTTTCCAGTTTCTATCCATGGGTTTTCTACATAAAGGGAGACTATCTGCCGTTCCAACGCACATACAACATATCTGCCGTTCCAACACACGCCCCAGCACTAGATAAACGAGCCTGTTTGGTCAAAGAATGCATATCTACCCGCCAATCATGCCGTTCCCCTTTGTAGTCGGCGCAGTCAAAAAAGATTTCCATTCTCGGCTATCTCCCAGTAAAGCCCGCTCGCCTTCCACAATTTCCTACAAAATGCCCTGCCCGGGCACCTTCTCCTTTAAGTACACGCTTCTGCTTGAAGCTGCATTACACGTCAATCACTTCACCTCAAGACACCTCAATTTCCTCATATTCACGTGGTCGGAGCGATTTTCGTTTATGCACAGACATTTAAAACTTTGCCTACGTGTACTTTTTATAACTTGTTTATCTTAAAATGAAAAAAAGCAATTTACCGCTCAATTTCTCGGCAATTTAATGCCATTTTAACATGTAGCCTTAAGCCACTTGTAATACGTCTCGAAATAATTTGCGCGCAGACACTCCTAAATGCGAAAAATTACGTTCCATATCACTATAAAGGTCCCTAATAAACATCGGGGTTTCATACCGAATAAGGATTTTATACATTTACCTGGATTGAGAAAGAAGACTTTTAAATCTAGGAGTTTTTAATCACAATTAAAATATACCTCGGGACTTTGTGGTCATATGTGTGTCTACCAGAAAGACTGCAGCCATACCATTACGTCCAGCTCCCGTTCAACAATGATATTCCGAGGACGTCCTAGTCCTCGTCATCGTCCTCCTCAAAAAATATTGCAGGACGTACCAATACGTCCATAGCACTCAAAGTGTTAAATTTCGTATTCCGCGCCGTAAACATGTCATAACAATGCTTTAATCGAGACAAAAATTTGAAAATATAGTTCTTGCATCACAGATACCACAACAAGGGTGGCTATTTCCGGCATGTAAGTACTTAAGCGAAGTGCGGTCCATTAATTTTTTTGACTCACTTGAGAAGTTATCGCAACGTGCACTCACGATTCGCACTCCCACCACCTCAAGGGTATCTTTCGCCACATTCACCCGAGACTTCCTCGGTCAACCTCTTCATCTCACATACCCCTTATCTTTCGTCTGCCTTCTAGACCTTGCTATTTCTTCCAATGCGTTTCATAAATTAGAATTGGCAACAACTTTGCCATGGAAAATTAGAAAGAACTGAAATTAAGGAAAAAAAAGGTTTTTCCTATGCAGTATAAAAACTTTATCACAACTAAACCCTAAGTTTCTACATTATGAAATATCAAAATATCCGTTGCAAAGCACAAATATACAGCACTATTTTTGTTATCACAATGAAACACAGAAGATGAGCAGTAATAATATTTGGAAACCATGGTTGAACGCAAAATGAAATAAGTTCAAGTTTGATGTAATTCATGCCAGTACTACGTGAACCATTTGAATCAGTATTTTAACTCGAGTCAATATCATTTTTGCACCGTCAAGAGTCACTTCTCCCATTGAATTCCCACACACGGTGAAGCAATACCGGAGATCGGTGAACTGAGAAGATAGTGGAAGCTACGGAAAGAGGGAAGTTTACATTTGTCAGTCATATAATGATACACGAAACATTTTGAATGGAGTTCGAGAAGGAAAATGTCTAGGAAAGAAAGAGAAAGGAAGACCGAGGAAGAAATATGCAGAAGACATAAAGAGAGAATCGTGTTTCCTAAGTTATGTGGCATTGAAGGCATTGGCAGCGGGAGAATGCGGGAGAGCGGGAGAATGCGGGAGAGCGGGAGAGATGCGGAACTGAAGAGGAGAGGAGAAACACATCTGCTTGCAGCGACAAGGCGATGCCTTTATAAAGAAGAGGATAAATAGTAGTTATGCCTCGTTCAGACTCCTATCGTATGGACCAACGTACGTACGACTGCAGACTGAATGGGACACAGCGTTACCGCCTTACACTCACCCGTCTCAACATGGCATCGCGACGAATAAGTGAAAAGCACGTGAACGAAATAAAGGATACCATATTCTATTGGCATTTTCCGGGCTTAGAAATGGTTATTTTAGCAAATGACACACTTCTACGCTCACTCATTAAAGTATCATCTCATGCTTATGATTGTCAGTTTCTTTTTATCGTTGTCCATTATTTTTTGGTTTCTGTTGCTGTTATGGTTACCAGCGCACTGACATACAGCGTGAACTTATGAGCGGTCCATTTATAGTTTTCGACTCACTTTAGAATTTCGGTACATTAGGGAAAACGTTAGGAACTATAGATGAGCATGGTACGGACGTGCAATCACAGCACGAATACAGCCTACCGTCGTGTGGACCATCGTACCTTCGATAATAGTGTGAACTGGGCATAAATTTACTCTCATCCATTCGCCTGACACAGCCAAACCAACAAAGCACACACCTTTCAAGCGTATCTATTACGGGAGCATCTATTCCACAGTCCTTCGTCAACCACTCATACCCTACCGTGTCACCAATGTATTACACGCCAACGCTTATCAGATACCCCACAACCGCTTCATTTTAGTCATAGCTCACATGCCAATCCAGGAATACCCAGGTGTTGCTGCCACGAAATTTAGTCGGAAGGAGTAAACTTTTCATAAACGCTGTCCATTACATTTTTCTATTAAACCAAGAGAATATTGCCACTCGGAACCACGACACACGGGTCGCCCGGAAGCGGGCGGGGTTGTCACGTAAAGCCGGGCGACGCCCACTGAGCTCACCCAAGAGCGACACATCAAGCTTAGGAGACCCAAATATTGACGGAATAAAAATCCCTCTTCGACTGTGGTGCCCCAGGTTCACTCGC
This sequence comes from Ceriagrion tenellum, assembly GCA_963169105.1. NCBI lineage: Eukaryota > Metazoa > Arthropoda > Insecta > Odonata > Coenagrionidae > Ceriagrion > Ceriagrion tenellum. The sequence goes on along the minus strand of OY720638.1, from coordinate 103,461,047 downwards.
TCTAGATATTCTGAAAATTTAACTGTAGAATCTTTTAAGTGCGTTCAATAAACTGAGATGAAGAAAAGACAGGGTTACCGGGGTATATTTTCATTTGTTTAACCTTGAAAGTGAAGATTTTAACATGGGCTCTCACGGAGATCGCTTTAGATTATAGCAGAAAAGGACAATTTGAATTATTGAGGATATAAATTGAAATTGAATACATTACGGGAAAAGTTCTGGAACCTGAAGTAAAAATAAAATACAGGCATTTTACTACATTTTCAATAAGTTAACAGAGAATTGCTACCGCAAATGCAGTCAAATTGCATTAGTTGCATACGAATGGTGCTGAAGTCGGCTCCAATGGCCGGACCAATGGGGTCATTAAAAATATATTCGTGAAATAATAGGCATATATTGTGCCTTAATTTTGATTTACAACAGGCAACCACTGTCATCAGTGTATTGATGATTTTTTAAACCAAATAAAGAAAATTAGCATTTGTTTTGACTCACTCACTTGATACCACACACACTCCTCAATGGGAGAGGGAAAACTGAAGGCATGAAAACGTGACTGAAAATACATCTTAAATGACGCTTAATAAAACATACACGACAGCGACAAAAGCTCTCACAAATAATACTCGCAAATACCAAGCCACCAAGGAAATCCAGTTTTCCATACCTGAAGAAGTGCGTGCGATAGCAGACGAAATATTGTCCCAAGAAATAAACCATGAAGGCGGAAGGCCCGCGAATCGGGAGAACCGTCCCACGCCGCGCAGAAACTTACGTAATAACATTTACTAACGTTTATTACCCGTAATCGTAAACTCGGTCATCGTGGACGACTTGAACTTGAGAGAAGCAGCGGCATAGCAGGAGGTGGATAGAAGGAGCGACCCGAACAGAACTTTATGTGGGATGGAACACTTCACATGAAATCTTAAAGACGTTTTTATCGACAGAAAAGAGTAAATATATATATATACCATCCGTAGTATTTAAGGCTAAAAATTATCAGAGAGCACAAAAATGGAATCTTTCTTTGCAATTTCTCCAAATAATGTCAATTAGGGAAAGAAATTTTGATATTAGACTCTTCTGGTCTCACAAAAGATTTTGACACGAAAAAGCTTAAAAAAACTGCATTTAAAATTTTCTATTTAATTTAAAGTTGTAAGAAATGAAATTTTTCCTTAGAATCCATTTTTGAAATGTGCCGGAAGAGATTTCATGTGTATCATCTATTTCCAAAGGGTTGGGGACAAATGACAGACTACTCCGGGCGGCACAATCTGAAGCTGTGCTTCTCCACAGAACTGGCAGAAATATTACTCCAAAAACAAACATGATTATCAATTACTCTTGGCAGTGGCTTAATAAGGCTTTACAGATAATAGCAGTTGATAAATTTTCATCTCAAGCTAAATCTAAAATAATGGAATAAATTTCTTGAGTATTCCGCCGATATTAAGGCGGATGGAGCTTAATCGTGGGTCATGGCGTGAACATTCTCATAATTTTTCAAATAAGCGAAAAAATGTATTTATAAAAAGTCATTTAAGCAGTATCTATTTTTTGGGACCAACTCATCATACAGATGATAATAGAAACTATACAGGGATAATATTTTACATTTTTACCTATATGTAAGCAAGTAAAGGGTACTTGGGTTTTCGGCGCCGTGCTCGAAACGTAGGCGAAATTGTATAAAAATATGTATCTTCAGATCCTTCGCTAATGTAGACACCATGATACTTGATACCAGTCATTATAATTATACAAAATATGTTGTTTCACGTTTATAACAAATCTGTCCTCATGTAATCGATTATTATGAAATAAATCTCACGTACGATAAGGATAAGTGTCAATGTACCGTTAAATTGCCAAAAAATCACTATCAACCATTTCCCATTACTTTAGATCCCAAGGATTTCGCTAATAACAACAACTGCGCTAAGTTTCACGCAAATCTGTTCATGGACATAATCGATCACTCACCTTAAAGTGGTCGGAGCTGTAATCGCGAGTTGTTGAGCGTTTGAATAATTTTTCAAGCGGACCAAAAAATTCTTGGGCCATATTTCACATAAGTACATGGATTTCTACGCTTAACGACTGTGAAGCAACACAAATATTACAAGAAATATTTTTAAAATCCTAAGTTTACGGCGCTAAATTCTAAATTTAAGCGAAAATCATAAAATACGTGTTTTTTAAAAACTCAGTTCCATGCCTAGGTATTAGTTAGAAGGCATTATAAAAACATGACACGTAATATTTAGCATTTACTGGAAATATGTACGTATGTAATCGAATAATTTCAATAAATCAATTTAATATGCCCCATGACAACAAGTTAAAATTACATTAAATTGCCGAGGAACCAAATTGATGGCAAGCAATATTTTTCACTTTTATCCCTATTTATTACAACAAAATTAAACGTACGCAGTTTCACGCAAGTCTGTACATAAACGAATATCGCTCCGAATTCCAGCGATAAGATATCGCGAAGTGAGGTGTCATCGCGGCAGGTACCCGTCAAGGGTCTCCAAGCGAAGTGGATCCCCTTACGGGGGAGGGCGAGCAATTCACGCGTCGGCATCCCGACGCTTATCTCTGAGGCGATTACAAAACGCCGCGGGGATCGACGAGCACGCGGGGATCCTTAAGGGAAGGCGGAAGCAACAGGTTGGGAAATGCTGAAGATGCGCTACGACCAGGATGCTGCATCGGGCGCACTCAACGTGGCTGCACCGCCGAGCGTACCTATCTCCGCGGCGAGGTCACCAGAGTCCAACCGCGAGAGCACCACACGACTTGGTCTCGTGCACGCCGATCAGACCCGGGGAGGGATATTACGGTGCCTTCTTTTGCGTTGTCGTTATCCAAACACGAAAACCACTACATTACGATAATGCTCACCGTTCCTGTCCTCAGAACGCATTGCATCAAGGAACACCGGTGATTTCAAGTACATGACACAATTTAAAAGACAGACGATTACGAATTAACTGTAATGAGCGCCATTGAAAAATAACGATGACGCAAGCGTACGCATTGCGGAGAATCGTGACTGCGCTCCTGCTTTTTCTCTGAAGATGTTTCTCCCAAACTATTTTCTAAAGAAGGTCAATGGGTTGTCCACGAAAACCACACATGGTTTTATTTACTGCAACTTAAACGGAATGATTTTATATCCGCATATAAACCAGGTGTTCAGTTTGAATTTCAGATTTTAAGTAGAGCTCAGTCGCAGAAAAACTTCAGATCTAAAAGTAGAATATACATTACCTGTCCAACTCCGGCGTGCGTGGGTCTACGTAATCTAGTCGAGTCCGCGCATGTCCGACTACAAAGAAGGAGACTCCGATCCCTGCCCAATCGCTTGATTCATGACTACACCGAATATTTGAGGGTCTACTGAGCATTGACAATAGGAAAACCGCAAAACTGCTTCCCGTATTGGTATGCAGGAATTGTTTCTACAATAAATTAATAAGTGCACTTCGACGCAAAAATAAAAGACCAAGCATAGGTCTGGGCATGCCTCGAGGGTGTTCACCAAACCGGGAAACAATATTACCAGTAAATCTCCGATTTCTCTGGTACTAAACGAAAAACATTTCCGCATATTTTATGGCAATAGATTTCGCTTCAATGGTAAATCTATAAGAGTTTCAGAGTCATGCAATAACGCCTGTATCAACACTATTACACACTTCATTAACCACATTTCGCCTTCAATTATTAGAAACCAATTAAGAATCTATCGAAAGAAACAATTCACGCACTGTCATTTGGGCAGATAAGCCAACCTATGATACACGCGCATGAGGTGATGCATTCTGATTCGAAATTGGGCAAACTTTCAACAAAGACGAGATAAACTACAACATAGTCACGTAATAGTATGTTTTAAGGACGCAGTCAAAAGTTCAATTTAAAAAAATGCTAATGAAAATTAGTAGCAATATAAAGAATGGTAAGTTTGAATTAAAACTAATAAGAGGGTTGTGTTCTGATGCTGCGCTGAAAAAGGCACTCCAACATGTTTGGTTTGATTTTAACGGCTGGGTCAGTGAAAGCAGTCCGCTATTACAGATTATACTTCTGCATTTTGCATACGCACGTAGACTATTCATAACGAAACTGTTTTTAGCTTACGAGTCTGCCTTTACTAACCACGACAACGCTCAACTCTGTTAGTAACTCCGTCATTATACAACTGATATTGTAGTGGCATTATGACAGGTCCTTTCAAAAACAATTTACCAAAGAAACGGAAGGTAAAATTGCCGTTTTGCGCTTTTGCAAGTACATGTAGATCCATTTTTACACAGCATAAACAAGTATACAGAGGCAATACTGCCTAGTGAAGTCACAAAACATGGAGACGAGTTTTTCTTCGACTCGAAATAAATTTCTGCTTTTCTCTGGAGATCGAAATGGTATACGAGATTGAAGTTATGGTTCGTTATGTGACAATACCCTCAAATTCAATTTAAGGCCTTATTTTCCAAGAAAATGAACGACTTCTTCACAACTCTATTCGAGCACACTTCCCCATATAGGAAAACCCCACTTTTCCCGATTGGTGGACACCTTGGCCATGGAGGCGCACTCAAATGCGGAAGCCAGGTGGATCGCCAAGGACAGGGGCAGACTAGCGAGGAAAGGGAAAGGAAGTGACGCCCATGACAAAGACAGAGAGATGCGTGCCATGTTTTATAATCGATGACGTTTCGATTGTCTTGACGGCAGCACTCGCCACGGATCAAGCATTTCCAAGAGTGGCGACGAACTCTCGGAAGTGTGACCACACTGTGCGGGTGGGACTATACAGCCAAATGATGTCCACATTTAGAAAAACGCATTTTAAAAAAACACAGTGAAACCTGCCTCCGCGACCACCTCCCTTAAGCGGCTGATTTTTTCAGGAACGGAATGAATTTCCCATACAGATAAACAATGTAAATTTTGCCTTCCTTCACCGATCACCTCCGTAGTTGGCCACAATTTCACGGGTCACGTCATGGCCGCTTAATGTCCAAAAATATCTATTTTGAAAAAGACAAAGGATTTCAAAGATCACTTCCTTGATACAGGGACAAGGGTATATGGTCAGACCATCAAGGGGCCGTTTAGAATCACGTGAATATTTACATATTATGATTGTATTAATTATTTTGAGTTTTATAATTATGTGTATTATTATGATGATACTAATTTCATGGGCACTTGGGATGTTGTATGAGATGGAGGAGGCTGTTTTCAAGTGAGAAGCTGAGGTAAAGTTACATTCGGGTAATAAAAATATCCTCCCCTCCTAAGGCGACAGCGAAAAATTGCATTCCAGCAAAAATTACAGAAGTAAATGCATGAAGAGAGAATATGATCGCATGAAATTCCAAGTACGGGATACCAGCGGTCGTAGATAAAAGTGTTTGGAGCGGTAATCGTAAGTCGTTGAGCAGGCATGTTAATAACTTTTCAAGTAAGCTGAAAAGAAAATCTTGGACCAAATTTCGCGTAAGTACATCTAATCTAATCATATTCGTATTTGAACGTGAACATTTTCGGAGCATGTGTAATTCAAGCAAGTGTATGTGAGCATTCGTAATTGAAGACATACGTAACGCTAGTAAGTACATCTGTTTATACGGTAGAAACAACCGTGCATGTAGTAATAAAAATAACGCAAGAATTATACTTAAAAATGTTCGTCTTGTTGAAGGCATTGTTATGACTTGGGCCTACGGCGCGGAATTCGAAATGAAAACAAAAATTATCCGTATTTTTTACTCGGCATATTACCTTGGCATAGTTCAGAAGTCATAATAAAAATCAAGAAACGTATCATTAGAAGTATTTTTTAAAATCAGTGCGTATGTAATCGAAAATTTCGAAAGCGGTTTATAATCGCAAATATCGAAATGATGCATTAGGTCTACTGGTTAAAATGGTGTTCAATTGCCAAGAAACCAAATCAGTAACATGCAATTTATTGTACTTCGATCCATGCATATTACTAATAAGCAAACGTTTGCAAAGTTTCGCGGAAATCCGTACAAGACCGTTAATCGCTTCGACCACCTTATGGACTGCGGATTTGTTTATACGGTAGAAACAACCGTGCATGTAGTAATAAAAATAACGCAAGAATTATGCTTAAAAATGTTCGTATTGTCGAAGGCATTGTTATGACTTGGATCTACGGCGCGGAATTCGAAATGAAAACAAATATTATCCGTTTTTTTTACTCGGTATATTACCTTGGCATAGTTCAGAAGTCATTATAAAATCATGAAACGTATTATTAGGTGTTTTTATGAAAATCAGTGCGTATGTAATCGAAAATTTCGAAAGCGGTTTATAATCGAAAATATCGAAATGATGCATTAGGTCTACTGGTTAAAATGGTGTTCAATTGCCAAGAAACCAAATCAGTAACATGCAATTTATTTGACTTCGATCCATGCATATTACTAATAAGCAAACGTTTGCAAAGTTTCGTGGTAATCCGTACAAGACCGTTAATCGCTTCGACCACCTTATGGACTGCGGATGTCGACAGGAATGAAATACGAACGGTTCTTTCACCGCCGATGACGATCGTCGCGCGTCACCGTGAAAGGCACAAAAAATGACTAACCGCTCGCGAAGTGAACGCCCCCGAGAGTGCATTCCCGTCCCTGGCAAGAAAGCCCCCGACTCGGGAATACCTGGGAGACGTCTCAGCCGCCGAAGAGGTTCTCCGACGAAACGAGAGAATGAGAGATGCTACTTTGGCTGAACCACACCACCTGGGAGACGTCTCAGCCACCGAAGAGGTTCTCCGACGAAACGAGAGAATGAGAGATGCTACTTTGGCTGAACCACACCTTGAACCACGCCGCAAGCTTTCGGAACTCAGCGCAGAAAGATTGAATTCGCGAAGTTAATCAAAAAACAAAAGAATGCCGCACTTATGGCAGTTGGAGCGATTTTTATGTGCGAAAAGATGTGCATGAAATTTGAATGCATACACTTGTTAGTGATATGTGTAGATAGAAGAATATGTGTAGGAGTGAAAATATGCAGGTTACCAATTTTGTTCCTTGGCAATTTGATGCTATTTTAACAGAAATCTTCAAGGGTCTTGACATTTATGTAGAAATAATTCATTCGAAATTTTCTCCTTAATGCGGAATAATGTTTTATATTATTAAAATGGTGGTTAATAAATACATGCCGAGAAAAAATAAACAGATTAACATACGATTTTTGCTTAAATTTCAATTACGCGCCGAAAAATAATTTTTCACACCTGAACTACTGCGGGAGATAAATTGAAATTGGGACCGGGTTAGAGTTATCACTATAATATTGGCTCCCTATCGAGAGGTCCCGGGTTTTAAGCCCGACGGTAGCTGAGATTATTCAAACGAAATTCGATCCTTACTTGAGACCCTTTTGGAGAGCACTAGAAGAGCAGTATTACTGTCCGTCGGACAGGGTACGAGCATTGTCACAGCAGGGTAAAACACACATACCGTTTCACTACTCTTCTCTTACGAAGATATTTTGTCGTATAGCTGGGGGATGACAGCTGTTCATTACCTGCGTATTACGTGACTGGGTTCTTAACGCAAGGAACGGAATCTCTAGCTGTACATTGCGATTCATTTCCGAAAAAGCAGCCCGTGGCGTGCAATCATTTAGATTGTACGGTAGTGACAGTGAAGGTCAACACTGTAATAAAGTGACATACGCCACGTGCAGCGTAGCAATTATAGAAGTATGCAAGCCAAGGAGAGAGCATCAACCGCGGATCACGTAAAAACAGTTGACCGTTAATCCGATTATTACATTTTATACAATGGAGACATTTTCATCCCTAAAAGGCAATCACATAGGCCCTACTTAGCGGTATTGTTTCATTATGTCACAATGAAAACGTCACTTGGTGATAATTAATATACCTATAGTTAGGATGACGGGTATCGTAATAGAGTTACATCTTCAAGTGATTTAGTGATGCCAACACCCCAACCCCCCCAGTTTCTTCGTATTCTTCACTTCTACTATTGTACATCACATGGAAGAAACCAAGTTACATCTTCAAGAGATTTAGAATAATTTGCAGTTTCTATACGTCGCAAGTTCATTCTTCTAACCCCTTAATGTCTATCACCTCAAATACTAAAGGTGTAAGTCTTTTACGAAAAATGGCGTAAGAAATATACCAGTTCGGTATTCCACTGTGACAATGTCATCGTTACACATATTCCCGTAATTGAAATAGCAATGTGTCTCTTGGCACTTATAACGGATACTATGTTGACACTGAAAGAAAATATAGATTGTCTGAATTATTACGATATGTAGATCTCGAACCTGATTGTAATTTATCCATAATTTGATGGTATAAATTTTAGATGAATGTTGAGACTTTTTTATTTACTTGCAAAATCATTTTACACTGAGATAACAGCAAAAAAACTTAGAAAAAAGGTTTTCGGAACATATTTGTCATATTTTCTTAGTAAATTATAGTGTATGTATATGAAATATATTTATTCTCACTCAAACCACTAATTGGAGAATACACTTAGAAAATTATATGCGCATTTTGTTATAAACATTGAAAATAATGAATAATAACACTACCGTTGCTGTCGGCCTGTAATATCACAGTGTAATGAAGTATCTTAAAAATTAGTGTTCTCAACATCAACCACGTTTATGGAATATATGAACATGTTATTACTTGAGATAAAAGATAAGGGCGTTATGTTCGGCTAGTTTCTTCGAACAAAAATTGTGTCCAATTTCAGAGAAAATACGCACCGAATTATTGAAAAATAAAGAAAAAAACAAACGTATCCACAGCCAATAACAGAGGTGGGAGAGGACATAGAGAATGTGATAGCCAATCCTAATCGTGAGACTTCGCTACTATACGATGAGGAAATAAACAGATCAGTTCTCTATCGATGAAACTGAAAAAAAAACAGCATTTTACCAATTTTATTTTCGGAATATTCAATGCTACTTTAACACGTCGCCTTACAGCGCATGAAATATAATTTGTGTCAATTCGATTGCAGGCGAACAGATTTCCTTCTGAAGGCGAAATAATACATAGAATATTATCATCATGGATGCCGGCAAATATTAAGGCGCCACACCTAATCAAAAGTTCGGTAAAATACATTTTAAAATAATTTTCACCAAATATCCAATAGCACACCGAAAACCTTCAATATCTGTGGTAACATGCTTTCGAGTTCGTCCAGGGTAATAGCGCAGGTGACAGAAAGATAAACAATCAATAAACGTGTCGTTTGCTTTTTCAGGAAGAAAACCCATGGTGGTGTTCTTTGTTTAAATCTTCGCTAAAAAATAGTTCACTTTTCATTTCTTCCTAAGCCTAATTAGTATAATTAAACATAACTATAATTTTTGACGGATTATAATTAAGACAAAAATGTGAAATATAATTCTTTCAATATTTTCATTACTCCTTATCAGGTGAACACCGCCGCATGACAGATGTACACATAATTCGATGAAATTTGGTGCTAGAATTTCTCTCACCTTCCTTGAAATAATTATGAAAAAGAACTAACAATGAACGACGATCAGCGCTCCAGTCTCCCGACGTGAGAGTACTTCTATAACAAATGTCTTTTTTTTATATATTTGTTTCCCGCTGAAGATCAACAGCCCATGAGAGGCACGAACACAACAAGACAGAGCAGCTCTTCCGACAGTCAAGAGCCGATGACACAACGATCATGCGGGATGCGCTGTACCCTCTCTATGCTCGAGCCCACCAGGCAACTCGTAAATTAAGATTAACAGAGAAACCTCCTCCTTTCTTTGGACAGGAATATGTACTAGCGTGAGGCCGAAGGAGAGCGGCAAGGACGAGGCGGGCGATGTCTATTGGCATCGGCGAGGGGATAGAAAAAGAGAGAGGAAGGAGGGGGAGAGGGGGGGCGAGAGGAGGGGAGAGTGCACGCGGCGCGCGCCCTCCTCCCCCCGTGCGGCCAATCCGTGAATCGCCCTTGGCCTTGCGCCGAAGGTTCAGCGACCCCACCTGCCGCCGGGAAAGACCGGCTCCGGACTCGGAACTTACTACTCGGATGGCTGGTAAAAAGAGCCGTGCTCCGCGGGAGTACACCCGTGAATCACAATCGAATTGTTACCTCATCATTCGCCATGATTGCATTTATCGGCAGGTGGAAGAGGAGGAAACTTCCATTGAGACGCAGCCCACAACCAATAAAGTTGATCGTTTCTGGCGTAACTTTGCGGAACTGCCTCCTGTTAGGTAACAAAGAATAACTTTGTGAATCCACTTAAACCTTTTGCTGCTCCACTGAAGCGAAAGCCTATCCGTAAATAATAAATCCTACGTAGTCTCACTAAGTTTTGATTAGCTATCAAATATTTAAACTGCCAGAAATGTAATTTAAACAGCACCGAATAGCCAGAAATTAATGAAAAAGAACTACACATTTAAAATTTTACAAGAGAATATATAAAGTATTTCGAATTAGGTTTCAGCGTGGTAAGCCCTCATCAGGTACAAAACATGCTAAATCAGATGGCATAGTATGCCATCACTAAATTATACCATAGCATACCAAAACCTAGATGGAATTAAATTATAAGCCGCAAAGTCCAGCCCGATACCGTTCATTTCGGTGCAGGATAGATTCATTGGAGAAAGCCTTCTCGTGCGATTGACGCAGAAAAATAAATATTTAAAAAATTATACCTCGATTATCCCAGGCAATGTGGACTATAACTTTTGCCAAATACAGGGATGATCAAAACATTGAATGACATGTCGGGATTAATCGAAAGCAAAATGAAAAACTCTAAGCTTAGCCTATTTCATTTTCATAATTTACTTCCGAGAAAACTATATTTTCTATCCCCAAGACGAGGAAGAATGAATTGATTGCTGAAAACCAAATATCGTTTTCACCAGGTGGACAGGCTTAGTACAACCGCTCAGCCGCATAATTACCTGTTTCTCGGATAATACGGAATCTCGATTCATAGGAAGTCTGAGAACGGAGACGGTTCTGTAGTAGTTTTCAACACGGCCACCGACGAAGAATGGTTAACCTTGGAATAGTCAGGATTTTTTATGAGCATACCATCTGCGCCTCTTTGTTTGTAAAACAATATTTTAAATGATAAGTGGCAGAGGATACGGGGCTGCGGGCACAAAAAAAATCTTCTCGAGATACTGTCAACGAGTATTTGTGTATCCCGCCTCGTGACTGAGAATTGTCTTCCCTACGATTAACATTTTTTACCGTGTTTTTTTTTACGGACTACTCCATCCAGAGTGTGTCGACCTTCTGGGTCGGACGTCATCGCACACGCCTTCACACGCGGAGTCAGATTATACAGCCGCACTACGGTTAGGTACACCGCCGGCATTCTTCAGAGCTGAGACGCTACGCGCGGAAAAGCTGACATAGCAAACGCGCCATGGCCAGGATTTGTTCTCCCAGCGTGATAAACAATGTAGCTTCTCTATCATTCGTTGGTGCCACTTCCTCCTTCAACTAGAAAACACTCCTCTACGCGACTGCCTCCACCTTCCGACTATCTTCGATACAGAGTCCGCCGCGTTACATCATCTTTTGGGCCCCGATTTATTTCCTCACCTAATCGGAAAACGGTATTTATATTGATATCAATGAAACCGTACCGCACTTCTATCGCTATGCTAACCTAACCTTCGTAAATACTGCCACTGATTCGTCGAGAAACCCGAAACCATCCAGCTACTCACTTAACCAAACGTTTCCATATCATATCCACGCCTCACATTATTCCTGAGATCTTCTTTGCAACTGTCAATGAGCACTAAATTGTCAATAATCACGTAAATAGGGTTGTGTGCGATTTCCTTTTTGTTTCCAGTTAATAAATGCTTTAAATCAAAGGGTAACAATTATTTACGCAGTTCACCGTAATTTCTAATGCTTGCACAGCTCTGGCGCCAAAGAAGTAGAGACACTTTTAAAAATTCAACTTAAAAAAGGTTGATACTTGGTGTCAAAACTAGAGAGTTTCACGTCTATAGTCTGCTCACATTTTTACGACGGAGCCCGAATTCTCCGAAAATGCGATGGAAATATGAACTGTGTCTACACCAAGACTACCCCCAATAATATTCCAAATTTAGATCATTGTTACAAGAGTTTATGAAAACAAGGCGAATGATTGGTGCAATACGGTAATAGAGGTGGGAAAAAAATTTCAGCACAGAAAAGATGCAAAATATCGTCAATACATGTATATATATTCAACACGTATTTGGACTGATACGGTGTTTACTGCCAAGTGACACCACAACCAAGGTGATCCAGGCGCCAAGTTTTTGGAGCGTAGGGCCCAAATATGTCCTTCGTTAGTGTTTTATAGTCAACTTAACGTAATAAATATCACCCCTAATTATCGCCAATATTTATTTCTCTTTAGACTTGGGGTTTAAATAAAAAAAACCTGAAAAAATCTATACAAAATCAACGCACAACCCTAAGCCCTGCCAATGAAATTACACTCGCTCACATCCAATTGAGCTATCCATAGGTGAGTGATTATTGAAAATAGTTAGGTATCCTAATGGGATTTTGGCCAGGGAGGTCGGGAAGTACAATAACAAGGGAGGGTCGTTTTCAAAAGATGACTAGCCGACAGCTACGACACTAAACCTCGAGGAGGCAAGGTGAGCACGTAAATGGACCGGTTTCCGACTCACTTTACCACAGAGCTCATCATTCCTTCTTGTGGTAGAGTTATTCCGCTGCTCCAGACTAACAACTCTAGGCAGCGGTGTTATACGACGCGTGGGGAAGCAAGGGCCTGCTCTCCTGATATGTTGGAACGGGCGCCGAAATTTATCAAAAGGGAGCAGAGGGCGCCCTCGTTTAACACATCACGAAAGCTTATACTGAAAACCTCTTAGTTGAGACAGTAGTAATTTTTAAGAATTTGCAGTCGTTTTAGCGAGAATTTTCCTTAACCACATCCGTGACCTTTACTTTTTTAAAATTTCGGTAGCAATGAGATGCATGACGAAGACATTGTGACTTTTTTAAAATAAGTATTCCACCAGTTAAGGCACGTTTTGCTGAATATCAAAGAATCACCTTTCGATTTTCTACACTTTTCGGGGCCTATCTTTATCTAGCATATCCTTTTTCGCCTCAGCATATGATCTGCCCTTCTTCATCCTGTCCATGAAACCTATTCTCTTTCTTCCTCTTCCCCATTAGCTCAACATCCTTCCCTCTATCACATTCTTGAGCAATCCCTCGCCCCTTATTACATCCTCCAGCCACCTACTCTGCCGATCTCTCGAATTTCATTCGAAAGTTTCCTTTCCTCGCCCACCATCTCAAGCACTTCCTCGTTAGTCTTCCTCTCCGTCCATCTCACCTTCCCTATCTTCTCAACTCCCTTCTCCGAATAGTCTCCTTAGCTAGCGCTATTCACTTAAGTATGCGTTGGCTACTATGTCCGTTTTCTTCTAGCGTACTACCTGAGTATTTAAAATGCTCTACTTGCTCCAGTCTCTGTCCTCCAACTTTAATCACCAGCCTCGCTTTTATTGTCTAAAAGAATTCCATTACTAAGGTTTTCTTATGATTAATCTTCGTTCCAAATATCTTGTACTGCATTTCTAAAGCATCTACCAAAGCTTGCAGTCCCTTTAAAGATCCACTAACCAACGCCTGATCATTCGCGAATCTAACCGGGTTTATCAAATGTCCTCCTACTATTCCCACCTCATGCCAACGAGGCAAAAATACTGGGCTACGTGATTAAACATTCAGTACTTAAATAATTATGTATATATAAATCTTTTTTCTCGCACCGTACATTAAAAACGCCCTCAAAACAGAAGGTTTTTCCGTGATTTTTAAAAAATAACTTTGGTGGGTGATTTTTTTCATTGTTAGTAGTAAATGTAGGATATATACAAACAACAATCTGTAAAATTTCTAACGAAATACATGTGTTAAACAATAAATTTCTTACCTCTTTTACTTTCTCGAGTGCAAATGCGAACCGTCCCTAAAGGAGAATGGCTTCTATATTTTGGCCATTAACTAGAAAAGTGGCGCGGAAAGTAGATGATATTTTGGTATCATCGGAAAGGAGATATTTTTATTTTTAATGAAGCCGAGTTCTTTGAATTCTATGCGACGTGATATCCGCCTCAAACCCCCTTAACGTAAGATTATTTTTTTTATTAAGTTCGCAAGAAATTCCCGGATTACGGGAGGGGCGATAAAAGGCCGCGGGAGAACCAAAAGGCTTCCCCTCCCCTGAATTCGCTACAATGTTACGCCGCTGGTTTCCACGGCCCTTTACGTTCATGTGAAATTAGAATCAATGGGTCGAAAGGGATAAATCAATTCCGTTCGAATAAATTCTCAAATTTGATAGTATTCGGAGAAGGCTACACAAGGTAAAGCCTGTCGCTGAGGCCTACCAAGCCGTCACAAGAGACACCGTCTGTTTTATCTTTGATTATTGTACTCTACATTAGAGATTGGCAATATATTGGCCTTGCACATATACGCAACAAAAAAACAAAACAATAAAGGTAACAAAGATGGAAGAGAGAAGTTGATTATTGTTTACATTTGATGATAACTTCCGGAGAGGTGTGTTGAGGCCAATTTGGCGACATTTGTAGGCGATAAAGAAACGGAATTAATATCACAAGCGAGTTAAATTCTCACGTAGACGGAAGACGAGAGAACGCTTAATTAGTGTTAATATGGAAGTGAGCGCGAGTTATTTCGGGTAGGACGCGAAGGCACTCTGATATTGATGAAGGAAATCTACATCCTCGAAACGTGCAAGCCGCCACCAGGGTGTATGGCTCTGGGTGATTCCACTCCGGGTACGAAGCTCTCCTTCCAGCTGAAATCAGAACTGCGCACGTTCCCCCAGATGCTAGGCGCAGTCCAAAAGCACTCAGGATAACAGTGAGCGGTCAGACCAGAAACCAGGAGAGTGCTACGTACAAGAAAGTGCTACCATGCAGTGCAATACTCAACATATAGCTACTGGTTTGTATTACTAATGTGACAAATAAATAGCACTACAAAGTACTAAATTTTTCAAGAGTATATTATGTCGGACATTACATGCGAGGTCAGTTGCTAATAATTAAGTTGAGATACTTAGCACAAGTGCAAAAACCGAGTGTTACCGAGTCAGAGTATCCTAGAATTGTACTATCACAACGATTATGGTCCCTTATTGTACGTGGAAAAATGACATTTTTAATGTAGCGGTTAGGCAGTCTATTTACTTAATCTTACGCCTAAATAAGTTCGGGACACTCAATGTAAGCATTAAGGGTGATGTAAATAAGTTTGAAGAGAATGAGGTAACGGTTTCCATAAAGAAAATGGCCCACTAACATAAAATAATACAGGTAGGTTGCCCCGTAGGCCCCTATCCACGCATCGCTAGTATTTCCCTAAATGAACACGCATCATCGACCGAAGTTTCGTAGCACTAAAATAGTCCTGTCTGTCTAAATACTAGCATATAAAAGTATTTGCACCTACGATGTTTGCACAAAACATGGAAGAGGAAAGGGAAAGATTATAGATGAAAGCGAGTAATCTATCTTATGTTACATCTCATACATATTGGAAAATCCTTGGATTTTGCTATTAATAATCGTTGGATTTAGCAATAAATCGAAATCCTTGCCGATGATTTAAGTCATCACGAAGCGATGGCCATGTCCATAACGATGAATTCTTCGATCATCGACAGCAATGAGTGAATGCGAAATATCGATGTCGATATGACGATGAAATCATCGATTTCCACGAGTCGATTGAAACAATAGATCTAAATGACTCGATGGTAATGTTACTGGAGTACTCAGGAGCACTGGAGGCATAAAATGTTTAACCCGATCTTAAAATAGGGAAAATCTGATATTCATGTATCTCACAGTCACTTTGAAATGGGTATAAGGTGGAAGCTCAGTTCATTGAACATGTAATGTGATTTTGTTTCAATCTCTTTAGTAAACAGGACTTACCCTTAACAAATTCGCTTGATCCAATTCAACATATACGCAATCCACGGGCAGAGCAAACTGCCAAACGAGATACTCTGTGCCGATCAATGTTTACAGAAGATCAATGACTACCATCGATAGTCATTGAACTTTAATAGACATCGATCGGCACAATGAAGTCCTGAGTCAAAGTCCTAAAATTGAGAGACTGCATGTCTGTGGTTAAGGGCTCAAAAGTATGGAGACTTACAAAGTTATATTGACGGATACAACTTATTTTTGTTGACTGCATTGAAAATTCTTGCTGGTGAAGCTGAGGAAACATTTGATGATCGGAATTTGATGTATTTCAATGACCGAAATTCATCGAAAGTAATCTATCATAGAAATTCATAGATCATAGACATTCATTAATCATATTACTTCAACGACCATCGAAATTCATCGATCACCGAAATAAATCGCACGCGTCCCATTCTATGATCGATTACGGCCATCGAAACCGATGCATTCTGCGATGAATTTAAATGCATCGGAACTCGATGGGCAAAAATCGGTCATCCCACAGGCCGAGGAACAAACGCAGGACGGTTCGCGGAGGAAAAGGAAAAGTTAAAAATGTATCAAAAGAGAAGAAGATCATCGGCACAAAGTTAACGAGGAGACCGTAGTTTCATGGACATCTCTATCGAGTGAGTAACTGTAGATAGACAAAGAAAACCATCAGCTGTGTCATGGATGACGACAAGAAAGATTGAGCAAAGAAAGAAGGATATGTAGTTCGGCTTTCATCCAGAAAATGTAAATAACGGAGAGACTTATCGGATAAAAGTGATTAATTGTATATAGTGATATAGTGAAAGTATGATAAATCTAAGGAGTTCTAGGAAAAACCACGACAACAGGGTCAAACACCTCGTCAGAAGAAGGGAGGAGGAAACTTCAGGGAAAGAATGAGGAAACTGGGCGAGAAGAGAAAGAGATCCGAGGAAACCAGTTGTTTCCCGCGGTCCAGATAAGACCAGGGTGATAAGTGACATTTTATCAGAAGAACAAGTGATATTTTATCCTTTCTTTTGCGTTACGGTGACTTTTCTGTATTTGACGTATATAATTTTCATAATAAACAAGAAAACGTGCAACTTGCCACAGAAAATAAAATTTTCTTCCGACCCGGGCTTCAATGTTAAACCATCATAAGCATCAGGTGATGCATTAACATTGAAACCCAATCGGAAGTAAATTGTATTTTTATGGAAAACCGCACGCTGTATTTCTTCATTATTTACTTATTTCCACAATTTCACAAGAATCTTCGGGTGTTATACTCCTTTCACAGTGATTCAAGCAGTTCAAGTACGGTTTCCATAAATACTAAAACCCATTGAAATAAAATATTACCAAAAGTCCAAAAAAGAACAAAATGAACAATAAATACAGGCTGAGGAATGACATTAAAAGAAACTTTACGTAGACACATGATATGCGGTGCCGCAAACCGTGAGGCAACATCTCAATTTTTTTTCGGTAACCTGTCATAGAGCGACTGTGAAAAAGTAAATGTAGTTTTAATTTTCGTAAAATAATTGAGCATTGAGTAAATAAATGCTGAAAATACTTATAATTTTATGCGGATAATCATAGTTCCGGAGCATATATCAATTATTCTCAGAATTTCAGGAAGACTATTAACTATTAAGACTATTTAAAAATAATACTGATTATTATGGTATAATAATGATTTATATTAACTACTATATATAATTATAGTATACATTATATTTTATATATAATTAAATACATATAATAAATATTTAATAATAATAATAATTATTATATTAAGACTATTAAAAAACCCCTTTTTCAGAATAGACGTGTAACAGCGTACGTGTGGCATATTTTGATATTCTGCTATATAGTAAATTGACAATGCAGCTAAATCATGGCAAAAACTTGACAAATAATGTAAACTAAGAACTAGTTAAAGGAACCTGAATTTGATCCATTCAAAATACCTGAACTTAGTTAATATGCCAATGATTTTACATATTATAAGTACTTTCTCATCACATTCTTATTTTGGGCACAAATAAATTAATCGTGTAAAATATTTAGTGTGTTTACAGTATCAGACAAAATAAATAAATGCGATAATATATGCATCATGATTGAAAAAGTATCTTATAAACATACACGGAATAACGTAACCACAACAGAAGTTCATAAATATGAATAAATCATATGTAAATTTTATGTGTCAAATTAACTAAAAATATTAAAAGGCACTGAATATCGGAGCGCTCTGAAACGAGGCGAAATAACTTTTAAATGTACATAGAGAAACTGCATATGTAGACAGAGAGTGCATGCAAGGGTTAAATGGTATTGATAATTTCAAAGCTGTATTCACGGATACAACTTATTTATGTTAACTACATTGAAAATTCTCGCTGGCATAGCTGAGGGAACATGGTGACCCATCGCTTGGGTGAGACACAGAGCCTGGCTTACGTTACCATGGCAACATAAACGCACAGCCGGGTAGAAGCAGACGATCCTCGCGCCAATGATTTATCACTTTACTCCATCCAACATAAGAGTACATGAATCACACGACGATTTTTCCCATAAACCACGACATGCATATCTTTAAACGAGTACTGTAATTCACCTGGTTTTAATTCGGTTATTACGCCGCAAGCATCATCCACCAGGCTGAGAAGAAAACTTCCCGTATTAAGAAGTACTTCCCGTATAACTCCGTTTTGCCACCCCAAAACGAAAAGATTCCCACGCATTTTATGGCCCCATATCGCTTTTCATGGCAAATCCATCTTTGGTTTCAGCGTAACGAATTTGCGTGTTTAATTAAACCGCAATTACAAACTCTATGTTCAGAAATTAGGTCATAACAGAAACAAAAAAACGATATTCGAACAGTCATTTCAGCAGTCATGCCAACTCTACGTTGATAAAAGCAAGACGATACATATTAAGTATTTAGAAAATTTTGAAACATAGTCGACAACGAATATATTCCCGATGAGTAACTGACATTTTATTAGCTTTTTCCTCACCAGTGTAAATCCCAGCAGAGTCACCCAATTTGCGGACACACCAATTATACCATAGAGACTTAGTGCGAAAGATACGGAATGACGATCGACAAATTTCTAGGTATAGAAACACGGTAATAGATATAGAGAAAGGCAAGGCATCGGATGGAACAGGTGGTGCCATTTGAAGAATTTTGGCAGCATGTTGAACCAGACGAGAATGAGTTCAGTAGCAAGGACACTGCACTCAGGAAGCACTGGCGAAGATAAGAGAATTGGTCACGGGGGCTCTCGTCAAAGTAGCTCAGAATAGATCCAAACTCTTAACGTGCACCGGAGCGTTGAACAATTCGGTAGCTTTGTCTTGGCGAAAAGAAGAGGTGCATGGACCGGAGGATTTTGAGACGTTGGAAAGAAGAAGAATGAAAATAGTGACAGACACCTAACTAAAAAATTCCGCGGTAATTGTTTCGTATAAATTAGGAATTCCACGGAAATTGTCATCCATTCCGTAGGATGAGTTCCTACGGATACGTCTTAATGAGCTTAGACGAATCCAAATAAAATTGTCCGACATCCGTTGTCGAGTTAATTATACCACGGACGGGGTAAGCACTAACTAAGTTCAGTATCTAATAATCCCTCGAAAATTTTACAACGATGAGCTAAAAAATTACTTACATTCAACAGACTGAGTCAGACGAAACGTAAATGAACTTTGCTACGTTTAGCATGGCGCCAAGAAATCACTTCCTTATTCCCGATAGATTTCACCGTCTATATTCGTCGTCCTTATTACGATAGCAGTGACTTATAAACAAACGTCCAAGTCACTAAATATACACTGATTGATGCTCGATGGGGGGTAAAGGCTTGATGATGCGTAGCCATGAACTTTAGGCATTCTTGCATAACTTCTAAATGAATGCTCCACATTAAAAACCAAGGACTTCTGCAGAATTTGTAAAGAAATTTCCGCAATAAAAGTTAGAGAAAGCTTCAATGCATCAGGCAATACCTTGTGGAAAATTTTTATAGATGCTCAGGAATTAAAAAACCTTTGTGAGTTTTACGTAGAATCTTTACTGGACGACAAATTTCGAACAGTCGACATCATCAGGTCCTTCGACGATTCTACGCAAAACTGACAAAGTTTTGTTAATTCCCGAGCATTATGGAAAAGTTTTACAAAGTTGAGACTGAAAGTATTGAATTTGTTGGCTATAGATATCGCGATCTCAAAATGACGGATGTTTTTTAAATTTCCACACAAGTTTTATTATTTCCACACACCGACCGACAATACTATGTCCCTGAAAATAATATAGTATTGTCGACATCTAGATAGGTGTTAGGTAATGAAAATTGTATGGAGATCTACCGTAGTTCTGTCTTTTTGAGATCAAGATAGAGCGAATACTGTAAAATATGCTAAAATATTTGTCCTGTATATATATTTAGGTAAGTCCACATAAATGCCAGGGTAACCCAACAAAAATATTCTTTAAAGAGCGAGTAGGGAATTTCGTAGCAGGGTAAAAGGTGAGGAAGACAAATGAGGAATCGTGTGCGGCGGTGGGCGGAGGAAAGGTGATCGGAGGTTGGGAGGAGGCGGCGGCACGAGTGGATGGAGGGCGTATTGATGGGGGGATGGCACGTTGAACAGGCTGATCGATGAGAAAACAATGGGAAAGTGCGGCTCGAGAGGGGAGAAGGGAGCAGTGACTCGAGAGGACGGAATACGGCGAGGCAAAACATGTGAGGAGCCCTCGAGGGGTTCGAAGCACGGGAGACGGATTATTGTTCAAGTTTCGAGATGCCCCGCAATGATTTGCACTGCGGTGGCGGGGGCGATTTTTTGTCTGAGTAGAGAATTGCGTGAAAGCTTGCAAACAAGTATTTATTGGTATAATTAATAGATAAAACTGAAAAAAAATACACATTACCGATTCAATTTTTTTTGGCATTTCAATGATATTTAAACACGTATCCCAGTAGCACATGACATATATTACGTGATATTTCAATCAATAAATCCACATTTATATCTACGAAATGCCGTGAAAGCCACCAGTAGGGTGTGTGGCACAGGGTGATTCCACAACAGGAATGAAGCCCTCATCCCAGCAGAAATCCGAACTGCGCACGCTCCCACGGAATGCCAAGCACAGGCCGAAAGCAGTCAGGATAAAAGTGCGCTGTCAGACCAGAAACTAGGTGGGTGCCACATGGACGAACATGCTACCATGCAGTACACTACTTAAGATACGACTACTGGTTATAATTACAACGACTGATAAAGAGTTCTAAAAGGTACTAACTCATGCAAGATCTATATCATGCCGGAAATTGCAAGCGAGGTTAGTAACCAATAATGATGTTAAGATATTTAGCACATGTGAAAATACAAATTTTACCTAGTCAGGGTCGAAGTATTTTAGAACTGGTCTATCGCGACTATTAAGGTCCCTTATTGTTCGTGGAGATAATGGCATTTTAAATCTATCGCTTCGGCAGTGTATTTCCTTAATCTTAGACTAGAATAGAAAATAGTCTTTATTGTTCTGGGACTTAAAGTCCCCTGGAACATAGAAAAGAAATAAATACATGCCATAACATAAAAGATTACAAAAAACTTAGCAATTTTACATAGGTAATAGTCATGTTTCTCTTGAACATTGAAATTGTCATAGAGGTTCTAACATTTACAGGTAAACAATTCCATAACTTGCAGGAGGAAATAAGGAAAGAGGAAATAATAAGGTATGGAATTTAGGGACTAAAAATAACTCAGTGACACGAGTTGATCTTTTTCCTGTATCTACATTACATATAAAATTTTCATAAAAATAGGTGGGGTTTTTGGATTTCAGGACCTTGAACACGTATAAAGCCTTTTGCAATTTTCGGCGTTTATCCAATTTCAGCCATTTAATTTTTTCGTAATAAGGCGTGACGTGTTCATCATAGCGGATGTTGAAAACAAAACGCAGACAGGAGTTTTATCTTATGCATGTGATCGTATCTACCATAATAGATTGGCTCTAGCAAAATATTTTGAACATCCGGCAAAAAATAGTCTACATCAAACTTTCGTAAAAGATTAAAATTGAAGAAAATAAAATTGGCCACAGAGGATATGTATACACATACATAGAACCTGTCAGAAAGATTACATAAAAGCAAAAGTAATCACATCCAGCAAATATTATATTACAAAATTACAGCATTACGGAAGCATCTTAAAAGAATTCATAAATGGAATAGAAACAAGGATTCAAAAGATACTTTTTTTTATTTAGTTTTAAACTTGCCAGCTATATTTTCATCTTTGAGCGTTTGAAGTAATTAATTATATATCCTACAACCTATGGTGACAGGCCCTGTGCTATAAAAAGTAGAGTTGTGCTGTCTCATTGCATAATCATATCTGCTTCTTGTAAGATAACCATGAATATCACGATTCTTCGCAAGATTCAACTTTGGTTCAAATTCTTTAACGAACATCACTGTATAATAGATATATATACAAAGTAGTGGAAGGATCTGTAATCTTTAAAATAGGCTTCGACTGTTAGCTTGTTTCCTAGCTTTGCAGATGATTCTTACTGCCCATTTACTTTGTTGAATTACATGCGCGAAGATTTTCTTCCAAACTCGAAATATTAAGTTCATATTATTATTAAGTTCACTAATAAGTATCAAGGGTTCAGGCCGAATCAATAGTTCGAAAAAAATATTTTAACACAATTGTTGCCCAGATTGTACAGACGTGCTTCCACGAAATGCGTTTCAGCATTTTTTCGACTAGAAAAATTACTAAAATGCGCCCTCAATGATCTACGACTACCACTCCAGCCACTGAAAGTTGAGGCTAGCGAAAAGCAAAGTACGCTGGAGCGGTTTGTCCATATCTTCGGCTGAGTGAAAAGTTTCTGTCGGCGATAAGTGTCCACCACTTTACTGACCATTCAAATCACGTACCAATTACCGGGAAACTTTTAAGAGTGGCATGCTGATTTAGATGCAATCGCGGCGAGATAAATCACAGCGAGACACATCACAAACCACCTCAAAGAAATTTCCAACTTTATTATCAAGTAGAAACATGATTGAAATGAGGCTCATTCGTGTGCTCTGATACAGCATAGACTCTGTAAACAATACTATGTTTACAATACTTGAATCCAATACATGGACATTTACATCTTCATCTACATCTACATCTACGTCATACCCTGCAAGCCACCCAAAGGGTGTGTGGCAGGGGGTGCTTTCGCACCAGGCATGCATGAATGATATGGTAGAATACCGACATTACATTAAAGCCCGCGTACCACACATGCAAAGCGCCAATTACAAATCTAATACCCAAGAAACACTCTATCTCCAATCGTTCTAACATGCAAGGGATACAAAGACTACTACTACAGATTCAAAATATCATGCATAAATAAGAACACCAATATTTACATCATGCATAAATAAGAAAGAGGAGAATATAATGAGAAAGATTAACTGCCTGCCTATTGTCAATACTCGAACTATTCATGACGACGATCACAGCTGTTATGGTCCCGAATGGATCTTGAGAAAAATCTTGAGAAAGTGTATTAATCAGAAAAATTATGATAGCCTTAAAAAGAAACCATGCATAGCGCACGCCTAACGCCACATATTTCCATTGCTCCCTCTATGATACTTCTTTACTTGGCCTAAAATCACGCAAAATATGAAAAATTTGTTTCAAACTATATCCCTGGCAACATGCTCGGCATAGTGACTGCTTATTGGCAAATTTTGCCAAAATATTTGCAAAGCAGCGTTCCCTGCGGCAGAGGAGTTGCGTTTAATTGGCGCGTTGCATGTGTGGTACGCGGGTTTCAATGTAATTTCGGTGTTCTACCGTAGCATTCACGCATGCCTGGTGTGGAAGCACCCCTTGCCACACACCCTTTAGGTGGCTTGCAGGGTAAGACGTAGATGTTGATGAAGCGTAAACAGGTTATTAAGTCGCCCGAAAAAAAGTCATCAAAGCAATGCGGGCACAATTAGGTGAAGAAGGGCTTGAAGTATAAAAGGAAGGATGAGGAAATATTCGGTACAGACAATACCTCATTTAAAGGTTCGGAAAATACTACACCGTATCTTTTATAGCGTGAAAGAAGACGAAAAGTAATTTTTTTAGATCACATAAAGGTCTATTGCCCCTCAGAATGCGTCGGAAACGAACATTTTCAAACCGTGGTTTGATCCGCCCTGAAATTGATAATGTGGAAAATATTTTCAGGCGAGAGACGTTTGCCTAAACAATGTCAGGAAACACTTAAGCAAGTACTTCCCCAATAACGTTCTTATCTTAATCCTTCACAGCTGCTACAATACAAGGTCTTCACCGTCGATTAAAACTTAGGTTTAAATATTTTATGTAAGTTACAAATCGATCTATTTTCTGACGTCAAATAAAGTTTACGAAACCCGAAATACTACGGTTGATTAAATCGAGAGTTGAAAATTAGGGTTATATACTGCAGACTTTATGGGTTTAAAATACAATGTTTTCCGAGAACGACAAGAGATGCCGATAGCAGCCATTGACACTTTCAGTCAGGTTTATCGATAGTCAATGTAGATGATTGTTCCTAAGGAGAGTAACCTATAGCAAAAATGGCGTGATTTTCTTCCTACTTAAAAGAACAAATACATAGTATTTAAGTTACAAAAACAGAGATTAAAAAATTAATGGGACATATGAGCGGAAAATGGAGTATATTGATATGAAAAACTCATGGGATTTCAAAATTTTATACCAATACGAATCGTGCTGAGAAGTCTAATGAAAGCACATTCGATAGCATCAGGAAATCATTATTTAGGGGAGAGCTGGCCAGTTTGGGGTGTGAGACAAATGAATATTTAATGAAGGGATTTATGAATAATAATGAATATAGAATGCTTAGTTGGCTGTAGGGGGATGGAGAAAATCTATATTTTTGTTGAGGACTGAGTAAACTGCTATAGTCACACTTGATTTTATTAAATCTCCGCATCAGAAACCATTCCTTTAATGTAATGATAGGCATAATCTGAGCTCTCTATAGATATGGCAAGCAATAAAGTTAGCATTTTCATGGATACGGCAAGGAACTTTATTAAGAACGAACTTCACAGCATAGACATAGTATCCAGTTAGATATCAGATCACGCTTCTCTACGACGCGTGCGTTGGCGTTATCGATATTTACCATTGCACTCACAAGAGCGAAAGCATATCCGTCACTTAACAAGCTTTTTCAGAAACCTCGACTCACTATTTCTAATTGATGGAATGAGAGCTAGCCATCACTATTGTGAGTGGCTCTGGGTGATCATGCGAACAGAATAATGGAAATAGATTGTAGATCGGAAATATTTAAAATGTCGTTTTGCCCGCGATCGATAAGGCACCATTGTGGCTACGATATGACTTTGAAATAGATATGATGACAGGTAGTGTCACGGCTTAACTGATGTGCTCCCTTCACTTGGCCGGGAATCGCTTTCAGACCGTCATCGCTTTCAGATTGAAAATTAGACACAATCTTTCATGTAAATTCAAAACTAATTTATTTTCCAACGAAGTTATCGATAAGAGACCATTATGGCTGCGTCAAGATTTGAAGCTGGTTAGTTGACTGAAGGTGTAGCTGATTTACTCATACGACCCCTAATGCATGTTTCTAAATCAGCCGAGTAGTGCTGACAATATGTTTTGGATATTCCCTGCATGACTCTTGCGTCACGTTTACATAGTTGCATTTCCGATTGGTTTGGTAGTTACTGTAGCATTTGTAGCATGCCTATGGCGTGGTGCATGTTGGTGAAAGTCAGTTTCTGAACTTAAGTGCATGTTGGTGATAAGGCACACCCAGTCAAACACCCCTGAGGTGGCTTGCAGGGTAATATGTAGATGTGATTCCACTCTGGACTAGCAGGACTCGTCCCAGTTCAAACCTCACACTTTCCTCCGACTGCGAAACACACACCAAGAAGCAGTCAGAGGAATTAAGTGCGGTCTAACCAGAAACTTGGAAAGTATTCCGGAGAAGAATAAGCTAAAATGCAGCACACGCCGGAGTACAGGCCAACTACGTATTCCTTTTCGCAACCTAACTCGGACCCCAGCCGAGATTAGGGTCCGAGGCTACGGCCGAGTTTACCTAGGCTGAAGTTCGCCGCAAATTTTGCAACTCCCGACATGATTGCGCCCAGCCACGGACTTCACTCAACTCCAGGGGCCAACTTCTGGGGGCCTACTCTGCACGGCCTCTGAATTTCCGAGCCTCCGACGAAAATTTGACGTCACGAAAAGTTCAAAGAGGGCTATTCAGAAGTTGATATTGGTTGGGGGCTTTGACGTCACATCCACGGATTTCCCGAGGTTCAACCGCGTCGAGCACTAACTGAATAACACACCAGGAAACCTGACCGCCCTTCCCCTAGCCCACACCGTTCAGACCTTCAGTTCGTTCAGACGTTCAGAACGCAGGTTAAAATTTAGGTTAAACCTTTTAAGTAAATTCGAAACCGATTTGTTCACAGATGACGTTAGATATATATTAAGAACCCCTGCGTATTATGCTAGGTTTGACCATATTAACAAAATTAGAGAGATAGATTGTCGTACCGATAGATTTAAAATGTCATTTTTCCCGCGTACCATAAGAGAGAACAATAGGCAACGTAGCAAAAGGGATAGGTAGGTGAAACATAGTTAGAATAGTCTGTAGTGCATGATGCATGTAATAACTACCAATAATCCCTTCCTTATTATGTAGATTTTAACCTGTACTATACCGTAGTAACTAATATTCTATTGTAATAACTACTGCAATTACTTGCAATAACTAATGATCTACTGTAGTAACTAATAAACTATGACCCTATTTTCTAGCATGTCTACATTATATATCCTACTTACATGGCAATAGTGCATGTTTAGTGATCTTCACCCCCTGCCACACACCCTCGTGGTGGCTCGCAGGGTATTACGTAGATGTAGATGTAGACCGTGAAGTGCATTAGCGCACCACGCGCCTCATTACATGGTTTCGATATTTGGGGAGGCGACCGACGGCTAACGTCATTTGCGCAATAGGGGATGGGTAAGGGAAGAAGGGTGGATGAAAACCCGGCGTCTGCATTGGCCTGCTCTTAACGAAAGGCGCAAAGGGGGCTTAACGGCTCAACGTCTCACCCGACAGACGCCGGGTGAGACGCCGGTTCAAATTCCATTTTTTTGCCATTCCATTGGAAAAAATACCATTTTTTGGGCGATTCAAAGCTATTTTGACAAGCAGCCTTGTGTCAAATGAGAAATATTTCCTTAGAATTTGATTAAAGTAAAGCACATTTTCTTCTAAACGAGAACAAAAATATTACTTGTTATTATAATGGCAGCGTAACAAGGTCGAGTCATGGATACTAAAAAAATGTAAACCTAAATTACGTCTGAACCACATATATAGGGCCGTAAACTCATAACACAACTTAATTAAGGCTAAAATGTTAAATAGCATTAAAATTAAATTAAAAATAAATTTCTTGAAGTATTACCATCTCTGAATGGTGAGTTTCACCGCATAAAAAGATGTTTTGATGCATAAATAAAACACTTAGCAATTTTCCACAATATAAAATTTACTTAGACCTAGGTTTCGATGTTTTTACATCATCATCAGGTGATGATGATGTAAAAACATCGAAACCTACGTCGAAGTAAATTTTTTTTGTGGAAAATTGCTAAGTTTCTTATTTATGCATCATGCATAAGTTCCACACAATTTCCCAGGAATCCTCGGATTTTATATTTAAAAGATATGTTTTCATGAGATGCGGCCCTGGTGTTTTTCCAGAGTTAATTAAAGATATCTTATACGGTGCATTCAATTACCAAAGATTACCGACCAACCTGCCGCAATGCGCGAGCGGTTTCATCACGTAGGCGGCATCATCACGGTACATAATTGTAAGAAAATTTTCATTTACAGTCTCGGCATTACCAACAGTCATCAAAAGATTTGGAAATTCCGTACCAGATGATGTCGACCTACTGACGAAACTAAGTCGAGCGCAAAATCAATCGTCGAAAATATGTGTAGCTTGACTCAGTTAAACTTCGTAAGAGTTAAACCTTGAATCGCTCGTTACTCGTTACTTCGGTATTTTCGGCTTTCTTCCGCGTAGGCATCCCGACAACAACGCGGAAAAAGGCGATATCAAACTCCTACTCGTCCAAGTCTTGCCTCCAGGAAAACAACGACAATTTTCCTTCGAAATCAACGATTTGCTGAATCAGAAATGAAATCCAACGAGTCCCAGTGTAAATTAAAACAACTCAACGCAGCAACCTCCAGGCGTACTAGTTTCTTGATCTGATAGGTGGTACTAACATCACGTTCCGCAGGCCTTCTTTACAACTATTATATATTTGTGCATGTATATAGTCCAAAATGCTCGCATATTCAACAGTTAAATATGAGCTTGGTAGCATACCAAAAGTGAGGCACATGATGGTAAAATTTCACATCCTGACAGGTGTCAGTAGGATTTTGCTGATGCCTTAATAGTCGTAGATTCATGGAAAAAATAAATGACTTTGTTGATTCCACTTTCTGAAAGTTAATAAAAATTTAAAAAAAATTAAATTGGATATTGATAACCTGAGAATTAAACATCTAATCATTTCAGCTGTTCTCTTAGTTTCATTTCATTAATTAGAACAGAGTGAAATGCATTTACGTGAAAACTCGCTTCATGCCACACAACCTTTGAATGGTTTTAACCACTACTGGAACTCAAACCTCTATCGCATCGTTAGTTTCGGTATTAGCCGAGGTTAAAAACTTTTACAACAGATCGTGTAAAACTCATCATACGATCAGTTTTTTCCCTTTATTATGTTAAAAACAAGTTTAGCTAACTTATATTAGAATCTCCAATATATATCGTAAATAGTAAGAGAATGGCGTTAACATACAGTCAGGTTATCGGATTTGGAGCGCCGAAAACAGGGACTTGTTTCGCATAAAATATCGTAAAAGTGCAGATTAGGATAGAAAAAACTCTACATGCACGAGTATACGTAAACATTTGGTTTACCCTGCTTGAAGATAGAGCATCCTAAACTTAACGAACTCGACTTTTTTAATGGACAGTAGTTCACCCACGACCGACAAGCTATCCCCAATTATCCACCACAAAGAAGCATAAGCCACTCGCAAACGACTCCAAGACATCTCAAACGACTGAATCTTGGCTTCGATGAGTGCTCATCTAAAATCTAATTCAATATCGGACCGCCAGCTCAACGTCAGGCGAGACTTTTTCCATCTATAACGATCAGTCCCATCGTCAACGAATCGCCTCCACCCGATTGGATCCGAGACAAGTCTTTTTCCGCGCGCCTCATCACTGAAAACACCACGAATTGCCACTCATTCACTTTGCCGTCACATTGAACACCTGTCACTTCTTCCGCAGAAAAATGACGGCGTATCTCTTATTTTGAAGGATCATCTAGCAGGCACCATTTTTTTAAAAAAGACCCCAGAGAAACTAAGGGTTGAGACACGACTTCTGTAGCCTAATGCAGAGAAAACTTTACGGACGTATCTTTGAGATGGTAGGCAGCAAATGCGGCAATCAAAATGAAACCGAAGGAACGCAAAGAACGAGATAGATTGTGCAGCGTATGCATAGCGCTTACGCGGTGACCTTCAGAAGACATCCACGAATACGGAGGTCAGCTGCAGGGGGAGAAAATGATTTGTTTGGTAAATAAAACTACCCAACGCGACGGAAATCGCGAAATAATGGGGAAAAAACGCTGGCATGCCCGGCACCACCCCACAACACGGCTCACGCGATGTAAGGCACACCACGGACACATTTGTTGTGGACCATAAACAGACCTCACAATTCCACGGCAAAGTGAATACGAGATCAGTCTTTCACGTTTCATCGGTCATAAACCTCCCGAGCTGTGCCAACCTGCTGCACTACGAGTTCCCCGCCGGCTCCGTGACACCTTGGAGCATCATTTAACAGCCGCTACGACAACCGCATCTATTAGAGGCGGCACTGATTACCCCTCCTCGCGCACCGCTGAAATTTGCGGAGTGGTATCCTTCATAAGAGCGTCCGGGAAGAGAGAATTTCTGGGGATTTTAAATTAGTCATTGGCACGCCGAGCTCAGATGCATGAGCGAACTATAAACACTTCCGTCAATTGGGGTGGGGGTACTCAACAACACGCTGTAATCGCAATCATCGCCAGCAATATAAGTAAGGATTACCGCACCGCTGTACGTTACGACGATAACCATGAATTCGAGGCACCTGCAAGTCACGCAAAGAATATGAGACGAATCGCATAGGAGAGAATCCACTTAAGAGTGTTGCCACTGTCGCCCCTTGAGATTGAAAAGGGGACGAAGTAGACATGAGATATATTTCGTTGGGGTCATGCAACATATAAAAATAGACGTCTCCAAGCCGAGTTCCAAGGAACATTTAGAAAGGAAGTTTTTCCAACAACAGGATGCTACCGTCCGATTCTCGTTGAATAATGCTTACCATTCAAAATAAACACAACAATTAAAAAGACTACTTAACGCCGCTCTCATTAAAACAGTACACACGAAAGAAATGCAAAAATTGTGAGCCGCTAACCTCAACAATGACAAAACATTTAATTCGTGCTCGGGGCTCCAAATAAATATTAGGTACGTTTTCCAGATGCCTTAAACAATAAATTATAAATTAATACGAATAGGGAGTAAATAATAGCTCCAACTTTTCCTGTCAACGGGAAAAATTATAAACGCGAGGGACAGGTTTAAAAATGAGCAGAGAATTGTTTTGTTCGTTCAGACAGCTTACAAAATAATTACTGCCACCCATAAAAATATTGAATCTCCAACAAACGCATTCGAGATGGATAACGATTTTATAGAAATATACATTTTACAAAAACAACACGAAAATTTGAGTCACAGGTTCCCTACATAATTGGGTACCCCGAAACAGAAACAAAACCCGTCGCCCTGAGCGACTCAAGTCATGCAAACGGCGAGAATGTCATTTCAACTGTTTCCATCAGTAAACAAATTACGATTAAACATCAGGATATTAGTAATCTGATTCCTTCTTTTCAAATTCACCCCCGAGTCCAATCCGAATAACCAAAAAGGATTCGGACATTTCGAGCCGCGCCGTTGTAAATATTGAACCCTGACGGTCGATTATATGCTAACACGCACATCTAACAACTAAAATAAAATTATAATAAGACATTCACTCACCTCTTCCGTGGCATCTCTTGGCAGATGCTTTATTATTAACGTGCGACCCTGGTGGAACTTCCTCTTCAATTCGTTCACTCGCCTTTTGACGTTTTCTTCCGGATCATCCTCCCAAAATCCTCCAGTGGACGCGGTCGCCACCACCTCTCCAGTCCAGAATTTATCGGGAGTCGATTTTAGTAAATCATCGTTGAAGCACGCTATGCCAGCAGCAGGGGATGCAAACGTTTCAGTTGAACCAGCCGCCATTGTGTACAAAAACAGCAACAACTAATGAGCACAGTGAAGAAAACAGAATTGAAGTGAATAACACTTTCCCCCGCTCAACCTTCTCGACCTCATGCCCAGCGCTGAGTGCCGAGAATTGAGGCACACATGTCACACTGCGCGCTGGCCGCGACGCCGGTGGCAAATTGTCGAACTTTTACGACCAGCAGCACTTCTGCTATGGATTTAAATGGTAACAGCAGATATCGCGATTTAAATTGGAGTGCGCTGCATTTCACGATATTTAAGAAGGCTTAAGTTCCAAAATGTGTCATTCTAGAAAATAAGAAATAATTTTAACTTTAGGATTTATTTAATTAGACGTTTAAATTACTGATTTAGAAATAGAACTCGCAAACAGATGATGGCCACTGGACTCTTCTCAAGCTGACATCGCTAAGAAAACACCTTTTTCGCAATGAAATAGGGGTAGCTGAAATAAATTAGTGGACAGTTAGAAAAAAGCACGTAGTCGGTGGAAGGCTGCAATCACTAAATTTCAGATCCGATCTCTCGAAGATGATCACTACCTTAAGACTCCATTCGGCAATATAGGTATTTTTTTTGAGTTTTCAATAAAGCATACAGGTGATTTCCTCAACAGCAACACATATAATACTTAACAAGCCACCTCAAGGGCATGCGTCGGAGGGTGAGTATTCATCAAATACTACTGCATCACACTCGAATTATTTAATTAAGTCTGTTAATACATTAGCAAATACCTACAAATACTTACATAGAGGTGAAACTTCACCAACATGTACCATTATAATAGTATGCTACCAATGTTAAGGGAACTTTGAGTGTCAAAGTGTTTTGCACCTACATAAATTCACAGAATTATACCAAAACCTGATATGCACTGTTAGTAATACGCAGTAGATTAAGAAACATACATCAAGGAGCAGATAAAGTATTTACCTAAACTACATACCGTCTTAAAAGTCTTGTTGGCAGCTTTTATATTCGCGACTCGCGGGAAGAATAGCCTGTCCATCCATAAGTGTATTACCCTAATTTTATTCTTGTCATCAAATGTATCGTAATTTGTCAGGTCTTGTGTAATGTTATTGAGGTCGTCATAAAATAAATCGTTTAATAGATATTGTTCGTTCAATAGATTGTAGAAGAGAAACATTTAAAATGTCGTTTTTCCCGTAATCGATAAGAGGCCATAATGGCTGCGTTAAGACTTTGAGTAGGTTAGTTGACAGGTAGTGTGGCTGATTAATTGATGTGCACCCTAATTCCTGTTTCTAAACCTGCCGAGTAGTGCTAGCACTATGTTTTGCATGTTCCCTGCATGACTTGTGTGTCACGTTTTCAAAGTTACATTGTGATTTATTTTAGTAGTTTCTGTGGCACTGTAGTATACCGGTGGTGTAGTGCTTGTTGATGAAAGTAAATTTCTTCACTATATTTCATGTTGGTGATGAGTCTCCCCTGCCAAACACCCTTGTGGAGGCTTGCAGGGGTATAAGTAGATGGAGATTTAGATGTTAAGAACTGGCATAAAATTCTGAAAATTCTAAACTTTAATCGATGGTCTGAAAGCCATTCCAAACCTAATAGTTGCAGAAGGTTTGAAACAGTAATTTAATTGTCCTTCACGGACTTATACGTATCTTTCCGATCTTTGCTGCACACCTTCCATCTCGGTTTTCAGACACAACTAATGAGGTGCCAAAAGAAGGGCTGAGTACGCCAAATGGGGCCTTACAAGGGAGCAGTAACTAATTTCCCAAAAATCATTGCCCTTGCCTGGTGCACTTCTAGCAATATGTAGGAGTGCTACATGGCCGGACATACTACCATGCAGTACACTACTTATGATACGACTGCTGGCTATAATTACTGCGACAGATAAATAGTACTACAAGGTACTAAATCATGCAAGAGTTTGATATTAGAATTAGATCGCGAGCAGCGAAGAGGAGCTAGGTTCGTGAAACGATGCTACGATAAGTTGGCTAGTTTGTCTGGATTGTTAGAAGAATTAGGATGGGAATCGCTATCACAGCCTAGGTTAAATTATAGGCTTAACCTCCTAACTAAATTTCAGGAAAAACATTTGTCTGACGACGTGAAAAACATACTATGAACCCCCATAACAGCTGTGATCGTCGTCATGAATAGTGCAAATAGTGACATTAGCTAGATTGTGGATCTCTTTCTATATATTTTCTACATTCTTATTTATGATGATCTAATTAATACATGATATTTTGAATATGTAGTAGTAGTCTTTGTACCCCTTGCATGTTGGAACGATTGACGATAGAATGTTTCTTGGTTATTAGATTTTTAATTGGCGCTTTGCATGTGTGGTACGCGGGTTCCAATGTAATTTCGGTGTTCTACCGTATCATTTACGCATGCCTGGTGTGGAAGCACCCCCTGCCACACACCCTTTGGGAGGGTTGCAGGGTATGAAGTCGATGTAAATGTAGAAGAGTTATATCATAACACAGAGTACCATACTAATCATTACTATCTGAACGCAGGTGAATTCGAAATAGATTTCTTCACAGATGACGTTATATATATATATATATTAAGAACCCCTGCGTATTATGCTAGGTTTGATCATCTTAACAAGATTAGAGAGATAGATTGACGTACCGATAGATTTAAAATGTCATTTTTCCCGCGTACCATAAGAGAGAACAATAGGCAGCGTAGCAAAGGGATAGGCAGGTGAAATATAGTTAGAGTAGTCTGTAGTGAATGATGCATGAAATAACAACCAATAATCCCTTCCTTATTATGTAGATACTAACTATCTAGCTGCATGTGACCCTATTATCTAGCATGTCTCCATTAAATATCCTAGTTGCATGTCAATAGTGCATGTTTGGTGATCTTCACCCCTTTCCACACATCCTCGTGGTGGATCGCGGGGTATTACCTCTACGTAATACCCTGCAAGCCACCACGAGGGTGTGTGGCAGGGGGATTATGTAGACGTAGACGTAGAATATTCATATTTATAAGTAGCTAGACCAGTTACTTCCCGAAAATGTTCACCCCAACGAGAGATTATTAGACTGTTTACCTCTGAGATATTCGATACAGTTCACAGTTTCTAATTAGCTACGCTATAAACAATATAGGGAGGGATATTTCGTATCCAGAAACTCACTATCGCAAATTTTATCAGTAATAGTTGCGATAGATCAGTTCTATAAAACTCCAACCTTTACTACATAGAGCAGACTTTGTACTTGTGCTTAATAACTTACCACAATTATTTACAACTTTCTCCATTCGATTTGTCCGGCATGATTCAGCTTTCTGCATGAGTTAATATCTTGTATTACTATTTATTGATTGCATTAATATTACTAACTTGTAGTTGCTCCATAACTTGTGTAATGCATGTCAGCATGTTAGCATGTATTGCATTGTTATGTTTCTTCCGCTTTGTCTATCATTTGAAAGTGATGAAGCGGAATGGAATATAAAGTGATAGTTCAAATTAGCTATTGTCTACTTCTTTGAGTCGTACTTTGCAATGTAATCTCGCTTTAAAAAGTATAAATAATGTAAGTCTTCTTTCAGTTCTGGTCAATACAAAATCTTAAAATTACCTTAACTTAAGATATATCGTGGGGATTACACATACAAAACATATGCGGCACAGCATTAAAGAAACTAGGCTTTGTTAAACGTATAACAGAAAGATCCTCGGATGAAAAAGTAAAAGAGAGATGCTAATTCACTGCGGTTAGGCCACACCTCGAATACGCCGCGAGCATTTGTGACCCTGGTCAAATAGATTTAACCAAAAATATTAATAAATTACAAAGGAAAGGAGCGCGCTTCGTCAAAAACTGCTACGAGCGTACATATAGTGTCTCACAACTTTTTGATGGATTTAGGTGGGAGCCCCTAAAGACTCGGAGACTACACGCTAGGCTAGGCTTGCTCCAGAAATAAATAACCGGTGTGTTTCAGAGTGACGCAGAGAATATTACCATGACGCCTCGCTACATCTCTAGGTCTGACAGAAGCGATAAAATAAGAGAGATATATTGCCGAACAGATAGGTACAAAACCTCGTTGTTTTCGCGTACAATCAGTGATCACAATTAAAACTGAGCTCCAGTAAATACACTCCCATAGTTCACGTCACCATTTCACCTCCCAAAACCTTACATCTTTACACGGCTGGTGACCTAACACCCCCTGCCATACGCCCATGCGGCGGCTCACGGGGTAGTATCTAGAAAAAGGCATGATTGTCAATACCGAGTGATTGGAGTAAGGGGTAGTTGACGGGGTAGACAGGAACAGGTGGGGATATGGGCGGTACCCATACCTCATACCCGAGGGTCAGAGTAATGGGTTTGCTGAATTGAGCAAAGGTGAGGGGAGTGAGTACCCAGCGTGAGGTCTCGTCCATAACTACGGAAATAACAGAGACGCTTCGAGGATTGGGCGGGGTGTTTTTCAAAATGAATATCGTCGAAAAAATGACCTTGGTTCCAATCCCTTCTAATGAACGATGACAAACGACAAAGCATGATCCACACAAATTTTTATTTTCCAATCCTGGTTCAACACATAGTCGTCATCCGGATGAAAAGGCCGGCTGGATTATATTTTCTTTACGAAATCAGTCTTCAGGAAATCTAAATCTACAAAA
Organism: Ceriagrion tenellum; assembly: GCA_963169105.1. NCBI lineage: Eukaryota > Metazoa > Arthropoda > Insecta > Odonata > Coenagrionidae > Ceriagrion > Ceriagrion tenellum. The sequence goes on along the minus strand of OY720638.1, from coordinate 103,424,654 downwards.
TGCCGTGCAAACCACCACTACGGAGTGTGGCACGGGGTGATTTCATTCTACGTATTCAGCACGCGTCTCAGTCCAAATCGTAACGGGCGGATTTCGATTGCTTAAAACAGGAACTGTCGAGCTCGTATTATAAGTTTAGTGACCTAAGCCAAAACCATTCTACAAATTACGCATGGAATACTTTTCGTAACATCACGCGACTAACCATTAATAACTTAGTACCAAGTAAACCGAGAAAAGTCAACACGGAACCTAGGTGGTATTATGTAGATGTCCGGGAATCTCTCAAGCGAAAACGAAGCTTGCATGCGAAAATGAAGACCGCCCATCAGCATCTACCCGACGAAAAACTTATGAAAATTTATGATAAATACAAGAGAGCTAAAATAACAGCAAAAGTGGCCTTAAGAAAAGCACTAATGGAATTCAAGAGTAAAATATTAGGGGAATTTTTGGAAGATAACCCTGAGGCATTTTGGTCTTACGTGTGGGAGGTTCAAGGGAATAAATCTACAGTAACGTCACTGAGAAACAGTCAAGGAGAAAGAGTTAGCGATATATTAGATAAAGCTAAAATCCTAAATAAATTTTTTCAAAGTGTCTACACTTCATGCCCTCACAATAACACTGCTAAATTGCCTCGCCTATAAAAATATCCAATGCAGTCCATAAATATTTCTTGTCGTGGCATAGAAAGTCACCTAAAATCCATTAACCTCAAGAAATCATCTGGTCCCGATTAAATTCCCGCCCAAGTTTATGAAGAATTAGCGTCAGAAATACCACCGTACTTGAAAATAATATATGAAAAATTTCTAGCAGAAAAACGTGTCCCTTAAGATTGGAAAATCGCGAACGTACTCTTATCTTTTAGAGTGGCGATAAGGAAGATCCCAGTAAATATAGACCTCTCTCCCTCACGTCAATCTCAGGCAAAGCATTAGAACATATAATCGTCAGCACTGTTTACTCAAAACCAACATGGATTCGGAAAAGGCAGGTCCTGTGAAACCCAGCAAGCTCTTTTTCTGCACGACGTTCTCTCCTCAGGAGAAAGGCTCACCCAGGTATACGCAATATTTTTAGATTTCAAAAAAGCTTTCAAAAAAGTTCCATCTTCAAAATTAATTGTTAAACTAAGAGCCTATGGAATGCATCACGATATAATATGTTTCTTGGGTAATATGTTTGATATAATATGTTTCTTGGGTATTAGATTTGTAATTGGCGCTTTGCATGTGTGGTACGCGGGTTTTTAATGTAATGTCGGTGTTCTACCATATCATTCATGCATGCCTGGTGCGAAAGCACCCCCTGCCACACACCCTTTGGGTGGCTTGCAGGGTATGACGTAGATGTAGATGAATATGCTGGATTGAAGATTTCGTTAGTAACCGTGAACAGAGGGTAGTTCTAGATGGTGCTAGTTCAGATACAGTTAAAGTGACATCCGGTGTACCCCAGGGAAGTGTCATTGGTCCCTTTTTATTCCGTTTTTGTATATTAATGTATCACCACCGTCGTTACGAAAAAAATTCGTCTTTTCGCGGACGACGCATTATTATACAGGGATATTAACACAGTCTGATAGAATTGCTTTGAAGAAAGACCTAGAGGCTATAAGCGGATGGTGCGACACTTGGCAGTTAGAATTAAATTTTAATAAGTGGGTTGTTATGAATTTTTGGAGTAAGATTAGCTTAACCAACGAGACCTACACAATTAATCAAGCCGAACTAATGAATGTAGTCAGTAAAGTACTTAGGAGTGACCCTTACTCAAGACTTGTCGTGGGGGAAGCATATGCGAAAAATTTGTGGACAGGCAATTCGTGAATTACGATTTATTCAAAGAATACAAGGAAAATGTGACCAAAAGGTATAGGAGCGATGTTATTTTTCTCCCGTGAGATCCCACTTGGAGTACACCGCTAGTATATGGGACCTTTATGAAGTAGGGCAAGTTTCAGATATAGATCGCATACAGAGGAGGGTAGCTAGATTTGTTAAAAATTGTTATGATAAACATAGTAGTGTTGCAAAATTGTCGCAGGAATCAGGGTTAAAACATCTATCTAATCGAAGGGAGAAATATAGGTTAAATATTTAACGAAAGTTTGATGTAGACTATTTTTTACCAGAAGTTGAAAATATTTTATAGAAACAAACTATTACGATAGAAAGGTTTACAAGAATAAGATTAAGGAAACAGACTGCAGAACCGATAGATTTCAGATGTCATTTTATCCACGTACAATAAGGGTTCATAATAGTTGTGATGGATCAGTTCAAGGATACTGACTAGGTTAATTAGGCTTTTTCAGTAGTGCTATATATCTTAACATGAATTGTAGATACTAACCTCACATTCAATCTCCGGCATTATAACATCTACATCTACGTCATACCGTGCAAGCCACCTAAAGGGTGTGTGGCAGGTGGTGTTTCCATACCAGGCATGCATTTATTATACGGCAGAACAACGAAACTACATTGAAACCAGCATGCCACACATGAAACGCGCCAATTGAAAATCTACTAGCCAAGAAACATTCCTTCGTCAATCGTTCCGACATGCAAGGGACACAAAGACTACTACATCTAAATCTATATCTACGTAATACCCTGCGAGCCACCACGAGGGTGTGTGGCAGGGGGTGAAGATCACCAAACATGCACTATTGACATGCAAATAGGATATTTAATGGAGACATGCTGGAAAATAGGGTCACATGGAGCTAGATGGTTAGTATCTACATAATAAGAAAGGGATTATTGGTTGTTATTACATGCATCATGCACTACAGACTACTCTAACTATATTTCACCTACCTATCCCTTTGTTACGCTGACTATTGTTCTCTCTTATGGTATGCGGGAAAAATGACATTTTAAATCTATCGGTACACCCCTGCCACACACCCTTTGAGTGGCTTGCAGGGTATGACGTAGATGTAGATGTACGAAAATCTATCTCTCTAATCTTGTTAATCTGATCAAACCTAGCATAATACGCAGGGGTTCTTAATATATATGTAACGTCATCTGTGAACAAATCGGTTTCGAATATACTTAAAAGATTTAACCTATATTTTAACCAGCGTTCTGACAGTAATTCCCATTCTAGTTCTTCTATTAAACTCGTAACACTAATACAATTATCATAGCTGCCTTTAACAAATCTAGCGCATCTCCATTGCACACGCTCTAATTCTTTTATCATACCTTCCTCGTACGGATCCCATATATGTATTGGAGTATGGAAGATTGCAAACGTTACCCCGATTTATAAAAGCGGAGATAGGGAACAGCCATGTAATTATAGACCAATATCATTAAGGTCACTATGATGTAAAATTATAGAGCATATAATAGTTACATCAATAATTGGACACCTCGACAGCCAGGATTTATTAATAACAAACCAGCATGGGTTCAGAAAAGGACGGTCTTGCGAAATTCAATTAGGTCTTTTTGTTCACGATATCTTAGTTTCCGGAAAAGGTAACGTACAGGTAGATGCAGCGTTTCTTGACTTTAGAAAAGCTTTTGACAAGGTTCCCCACTGTAAGTTACTCGCGAAGTTAGCATCATTCGGAATAGACTGTAATATAGTAGGCTGGATAGGAGATTTCTTACATGAACGCGTTCAAAGGGTGGTCTTAGATGGTGTCAGCTCAGACGAAGTAAAAGTTACATCGGGTGTTCCCCAGGGAAGCGTGATAGGCCCAATTTTATTTCTTCTGTACGTAAACGACTTGAATAGTGTTGTAAAAAATAGCAAGCTCCGTCTTTTTGCCGATGATGCAGTAGTGTATAAGGAAATTAGAAATGAAGAGGACAGACAGTGTTTAGCTAAGGATTTAGATGCGATTGATGATTGGTGTGATAGATGGCAGCTAGAATCAAATTTGAAGAAATGCGCGATTATGAATTTTTGGAAAAAGAATGGCCTTCCCCGGAATAATTATAGCATCAAAGAAAAGAAAATATGTAACGTAGAATCAATTAAATACTTAGGCGTCACCATCACTGAAGACATGTCATGGGGGAAACACATCGGGGAAATAACTAGTTTAGCAAACCGTAGATTAGGATTCGTAAAAAGGGTTCTAGGCAAATGCGATGAGAGAGTCCGAGAAAGAAGCTATTTTACACTTGTCAGGCCTCATTTAGAATATGCCGCTAGTATATGGGATCCGTACGAGGAAGGTATGATAAAAGAATTAGAGCGCGTGCAAAGGAGATCTGCTAGGTTTGTTAAAGGCCGTTACGATAATTGTATAAGTGTCACGAGCTTAATAGAAGAACTAGGATGGGAATTACTATCAGAACGCAGGTTAAAGTTTAGGTTAAACCTTTTAAGAAAATTCTAAACCGATTTGTTCACAGATGACATTACATATATATTAAGAACCCCTGCGTATTATGCTAGGTTTGATCAGATTAACAAGATTAGAGAGATAGATTGTCGTACCGATAGATTTAAAATGTCATTTTTACCTCGTACTATTAGAGAGAACAATAGGCAGCGTAGCAAAGGGATAGGTAGGTGAAATATAGTTAGAGTAGTCTGTAGTGCACGATGCCTGTAATAACAACCAATAATCCATTTCATATTATGTAGGTACTAACCATCTAGCTGCATGTGACCATATTATCTAGCATGTCTCCATTAAATATCCTAGTCGCATGTCAATAGTGCATGTTTGCTGATCTTCATCCCCTACCACACACCCTCGTGGTGGCTCGCAGGGTATCACGTAGATGTAGATGTAGATTTAGCACTACTGAAAAAAACCTATTTAACCTAATCAGTATACTAGAACTAATATATCGCAGCTATTATGGTCCCTTATTATGCGTGGAAAAAATGACATCTTATTCCTGTTGTCTTTTCTACCACAATAGTTTGGCTCTAGAAAAATCTGTTAAATATCTTGTAATAAATAATCAGCATCAAAGTTGTATTAAAGATTTAATCTTTATTATTCCCTTCGATCAGGTACAAGTTTTTGCCCTTACTCCTTCACAAATCTAGTTAGTGAGCTATGTTCATATTATCAACTTTTATCTAATCTAGCTGCCCACCGCTCGATTCGATCTCTTTCTGAAATTCTTTAAACTTCGCAAGGGTACCATATGCTAGCGGCGTGCTCCAATTGAGGTGTCACGAGAGAAAAATAACATCGCTCCTTAACTTTCTCGTCACACTTTCATATCATGCTTTTCATGAATCCCAATCCACTAATGAGCCCGTCCACTAGTTTCCCGTATGTGCTTCCTCCAGGACAAGCTCTGAGTAAGGAACAATCCTGAGTAATCATCTGACTCTTGGAAAAATACTAGTCATCATTATTAATATTGTCTCAACCCGGTTGAAGCGTCTCGAATGATTTCATTTTCTCAACCAATAATGTCCTCGCAGTATCATGGAATTGAAATATTCGTATTTGGCAGTTGACACCTTTACGGCAAGTTAGCATGTTTTTCACGCTTTCGGGAGGCAAACGTGTGAAGACAAATGCAAGTTAGGCCGTGGATAGTTTTATAAATGTTTCTGATCCTTTCTGACTGCTTTCTGGCCCTCACCTAGAAATCGGGATCGAACTCAACATCTAATTATTACTCTGCAAGCCACCACGAGTGTGCTTGACAGTAGATGACTTATCACCGAACATGATCTAGGGTGAAAAAACAAACTTTCACCATCGTGCACCACGCTATGAGTATGCTTCAAATGCTACACAAAGTAAAAAAATCCATAATGTGAACATGACATAAGAGTCACGCAGGGAACATGCAAAACATGGTGCTAGCACTACCCTAGCAGATTTAAAAACGTGCAATAGGGAACACATAAATTAATAATCTACACTACAAGCGCAATTACAACTGTCCCAAATGATTTGAGGCGGAAATTCCGCAGGACCCTGAGTGCGATTGAGGCCCGTGGACTGACGTGTCACCCCTCATCGTGATGGGCGTTGTCAGGATCCGCAGGACCCTGAGTGCGATTGAGGCCCGTGGACTGACGTGTCATCCCTCATCGTGATGGGCGTTGTCAGGATCCGCAGGACCCTGAGTGCGATTGAGGCCCGTGGACTGACGTGTCACCCCTCATCGTGATGGGCGTTGTCAGGACAACGCCCAAAGGTGAGAAACATAAGGGGGGTGACCGATGGATTCTTCGCGCCCCGGGAGTTTTTTACATCTACATCTACATCATGTGATGAGAAAGTAAAAGAACGTTGTTATTTTTCAATCGTTAGGCCTCATCTGGAATATGATGTTAGTGTATGGGATCCATACGAAGCGGGGTTGATATCAGAGTTAGATCGCGTACAGCGAAGAGGAGCTAGGTTTGTAAAACGATGCTACGATAAGTTGGCTAGTGTGTCTGGACTGTTAGAAGAATTAGGATGGGAATCGCTATCACAGCGTAGATTAAATTATAGGCTTAACCTCCTAACTAAATTTCAGGAAAATCATTTTACTGACGACGTAAAAAACATACTATTAACCCCATTCGTACTACGGCAGATTAGATCGCGCCAATAAAATCATAGAGCTAGATTGTAGAACCGATAGGTATAAAATGTCATTTTTTCCGCGTACCATTCGGGACCATAACAGCTGTGATCGTCGTCATGAATAGTTCGAGTATTGACAATAGGCAGGCAGTAAATCTTTCTCATTATATTCTCTACGTCCTTATTTATACATGATGTAAATATTGATGTTCTTATTTATGCATGATATTTGAATCCGTAGTAGAAGTCTTTGTATCCCTTGCATGTCGGAACGATTGACGATGGAATGTTTCTTGGTTATTAGATTGTTAATCGGCGCGTTGCATGTGTGGTACCCTTGCTTCAATGTAGTTTCGGTGTTCTGCCGTATAATTTATGCATGCCTGGTGTGGAAGCACCCCCTGCAACACACCCTTTGGGTGGCTTGCAGGGTATGACTTAGACGTAGATGTAGAGTACCTGTCAACTAACCTACTTCAAATTCTCAACGCAGCCATTATGATCTCTATTGATCACAGGAAAAATGACATTTTAAACCTTTGTGTTCTACAATCTATTTCCCTTATTTTATCCTCATGATCTGATCCACCATAGTATCTACATCTATATCTACGTAATACCCTGCGAGACACCACGAGGGTGTGTGGCAGGGGGTGAAGATCACCAAACATGCACTATTGCCTTGCAAGTAGGATATTTAAGGGAGACATGCTAGAGAACAGGGTCACATGCAGCTAGATGGTTAGTATCTACATAATAAGAAAGGGATTATTGGTTGTTATTACAGGCATCATGCACTACAGACTACTCTAACTATATTTCACCTACCTATCCCTTTGCTACGCTGCCTATTGTTCTCTCTAATAGTACGAGGTAAAAATGACATTTTAAATCTATCGGTACGACAATCTATCTCTCTAATCTTGTTAATCTGATCAAACCTAGCATAATACGCAGGGGTTCTTAATATATATCTAACGTTTTTTCGAATTTTCTTAAAAGGTTTAACCTAAATTTTGACCTGCGTTCTGATAGTCATTCCCATCCTAGTTCTTCTGTTAAACTCGTAACACTTATACAATTATCAGAACGCAGCTTTCTTTTTTTCGAACGAACTTTTCGCACCAAGCATGAATAGCAAGTAGGTCGATTGTTAACGAGTCGCTATCTTCGGAATTGTTAATATCCCTATACACAACCGCGTCGTCTGCGAAGAGTCTAAGCTTACTTTTAACGACGTTACTAATATCATTAATGTACAAGAGAAATAAAAGTGGACCAATTACACTTCCCTGAGGAACACCCGATGTAACGCTAACTGTGTTTGACATGATACCGTCTATGACAACCCTTTGTTCCCGCCCATGTAAGAATTGATTAATCCAACTAATAATGTTTTTATCTATTCCATATGCTTCTAGTTTTGAGAGCAACTTAACGTGAGGTACCTTATCAAAAGCTTTCCTAAAATCGAGGAATATCGCGTCAACTTGGACATTATTTTCACCCGAGAGCAAGATGTCATGAACGAAGAGGGCCAATTGGGTTTCGCAAGATCTACCCTTTCGAAATCCGTGTTGGTTATTTATTAACAATTCCTCCCTATCTAAATGACTCATAATGGAGCTTACGATTATGTGTTCAAATACCTCACAGGAAATGGATGTGAGAGAAATAGGTCTATAGTTACTAGGGTCTTCCCTGTCGCCGCTTTTGAATATAGGTGTGACATTTGCTACTCTCCAGTCCTTAGGCACTACATGATCTACTAAAGATTTGGTAAATATTAATTCTAAGTAAGGCGCTATGTCTGATGCCATTGTTTTATATACGCGAGCAGGTATTTGATCTGGACCGGGGGATTTGTTGGGGTTAATATTTTTTAGCTGCTGTTCTATGCCGCGAAAATTTATAATAATTTCAGGCATACATGTTTGGGAACGAACTGGCTGCGGATCGAAAAGATGTGGTGTATAAGTACTGAAAATGCTTTTGAAGAATGAGTTTAACGAATTGGCTTTTTGTAGACTGTTGGTTATCTTTTCCCCTTTGATATTCTTAAGCGTGTGTACTGTTGATTTATTTCCTTGAGTGTCCCTAACATACGACCAAAATGCCTTGGGATTATCGTTCAATTGTTCTCCCAGTAATTTACTTTTGAAATCAGCTAACGCCCTTCGGCACGCTTTTTTTGCTAAGAGTTTAGATATTTTGTAATTTTCGGTGACTGTGTATAGTTCTTCGGAGGATTTGTTAATTTTACCCCTTTTTAACCTAGCATGACATGTTCTTTGGTGCTTTAATGTTTTTCTAACCTCCGCGTTATACCACCTAGGCTCTGCATTGGCTCTGATATTTCTTACATGAACGCGTTCAAAGGGTGGTATTAGATGGTGTCAGCTCAGGCGAAGTAAAAGTTACATCGGGTGTTCCCCAGGGAAGCGTGATAGGTCCAATTTTATTTTTTCTCTACGTAAATGACATGAATACAGAAGTAAAAAATAGCAAGCTCCATCTTTTTGCTGATGATGCAGAAGTGTATAAGAAAATTAAAAATGGAGAGGACAGGCAGTCTTAAGCTGGGGATTTAGATGCGATTGATGATTGGTGTGATAGATGGCAGCTAGAATTTAATTTGAAGAAATGCGCGTTAATGAATTTTTGGAAAAAGAATGGCTAGTATATGGGATCCGTACGAGGAAGGTATGATAAAAGAATTAGAGCGCGTGCAAAGGAGATCTGCTAGGTTTGTTAAAGGCCGTTACGATAATTGTATAAGTGTCACGAGCTTAATAGAAGAACTAGGATGGGAATTACTATCAGAACGCAGGTTAAAGTTTAGGTTAAACCTTTTAAGAAAATTCTAAACCGATTTGTTCACAGATGACATTACATATATATTAAGAACCCCTGCGTATTATGCTAGGTTTGATCAGATTAACAAGATTAGAGAGATAGATTGTCGTACCGATAGATTTAAAATGTCATTTTTACCTCGTACTATTAGAGAGAACAATAGGCAGCGTAGCAAAGGGATAGGTAGGTGAAATATAGTTAGAGTAGTCTGTAGTGCACGATGCCTGTAATAACAACCAATAATCCATTTCATATTATGTAGGTACTAACCATCTAGCTGCATATAGTTTAATAGAAGAACTAGGATGGGAATTACTATCAGAACGCAGGTTAAAATTTAGGTTAAACCTTTTAAGTAAATTCGAAACCGATTTGTTCACAGATGACGTTAGATATATATTAAGAACCCCTGCTTATTATGCTAGGTTTGACCATATTAACAAAATTAGAGAGATAGATTGCCGTACCGATAGATTTAAAATGTCATTTTTCCCGCGTACCATAAGAGAGAACAATAGGCAACGTAGCAAAAGGGATAGGTAGGTGAAACATAGTTAGAATAGTCTGTAGTGCATGATGCATGTAATAACTACCAATAATCCCTTCCTTATTATGTAGATTTTAACCTGTACTATACCGTAGTAACTAATATTCTATTGTAATAACTACTGCAATTACTTGCAATAACTAATAATCTACTGTAGTAACTAATAAACTATGACCCTATTTTCTAGCATGTCTACATTATATATCCTGCTTACATGGCAATGGTGCATGTTTGGTGATCTTCACCCCCTGCCACACACCCTCGTGGTGGCTCGCAGGGTATTACGTAGATGTAGATGTAGATGTAGCAGATATCCTTTGCACGCGCTCTAATTCTTTCATCATACCTTCCTCGTACGGATCCCATATACTAGCGGCGCATTTGCCTAGAACCCTTTTTACGAAGCCTAATCTACGGTTTGCTACACTACTTATTTCCCTGATGTGTTTCCCCCATGACATGTCTTCAGTGTTGTGGTGACGCCTAAGTATTTAATTGATTCTACGTTAGATATTTTCTTTTCTTTGATGCAATAATTATTCCGGGGAAAGCCATTCTTTTTCCAAAAGTTCATTATCGCGCATTTCTTCCAATTTAATTCTAGCGGCCAACTATCACACCAATCATCAATCGCATCTAAATCCTTAGCTAAAGGCTGGAGGTCCTCTTCATTTCTGATTTCCTAATACACAACTCCATCATCGGCAAAAAGACGGAGCTATTTTTTACTACTGTATTATAGTAGTATCTAGTAGTTTAAAGAAATTTCGCATCATACAGGCTTTTATCAAAGCATTACAGTGTTATTGCTGCCGCAGCTTCCTTTACTTTTACAGGACGTAATACAGGGCATATTGGCGCTATAATTGCCTCCACGTCCTTGAGGTAGCTCACACGGTATAATGTTGTGCACGTAAAAAACTCCCAAGACGTGAAGAATGTATCGGTCACCCTCCCTAATGTTTCTCAACTTTGGGCGTTGTCCTGACAACGCCCATCACGATGAGGGGTGACACGTCGGTTCCCGGGCCTCAATCTCACTCAGGTCCTACGGAATTTCCAAGGAACTTGGGACAATCTGGGTAGCATGGAGTTTGAACCGCCCCTACCAAAGGTCGTTCACCACTCCCCGACCACAGAAACCTTCACCAACCACCGAATCGTACTTTAAAGGCTACCTCAAGGGCTTTTTGCAGGAGGTGACTTATCACCAATATGGATTTTCATCCGCAAAATCTACATATAAGACAATCTAAATAAGCTAAATACCGCGAAAGCCACCCCTTGGGTGTGGTAAGTGGGTTATTCCAGAACAGGCATGCAATTATCGTCCAAGTTAAGCTTGGCTGGAAATTGCGTCCATACCGTCGATTGAAAATTTGACTCAATCGTTTATTTAAATTCAAAACAATTCATTTTCCAACGAAACTATCAATACCTTATTAACTCCAACATACTTTTGATTCCTGGAGGAAGGTATGATCCCTCCTTGTTCCTCTTCTCTCTTCATTCATGACATCTTGCTCTCGGGTGAAAATAATGTCCAAGTTGACGCGATATTCCTCAATTTTAGGAAAGCTTTTGATAAGGTACCTCACGTTAAGTTGCTCTCAAAACTAGAAGCATATGGAATAGATAAAAACATTATTAGTTGGATTAATCAATTCTTACATGGGCGGGAACAAAGGGTTGTCATAGACGGTATCATGTCAAACACAGTTAGCGTTACATCGGGTGTTCCTCAGGGAAGTGTAATTGGTCCACTTTTATTTCTCTTGTACATTAATGATATTAGTAACGTCGTTAAAAGTAAGCTTAGACTCTTCGCAGACGACGCGGTTGTGTATAGGGATATTAACAATTCCGAAGATAGCGACTCGTTAACAATCGACCTACTTGCTATTCATGCTTGGTGCGAAAAGTGGCAGATGGAACTAAACATAAAAAAGTGCGTAGCAGTCAGCTTTTGGAAAAAGAAAAATTGGCCAGTTAGGGCTTACAGAATTAAAAATACAGAAATTATTCACGCCGAGTCTGTTAAGTACTTAGGAGTCACAATTAGTCACGACCTATCTTGGGGAAAACATATTAGGGAAATATGCGGTCAAGCATATAGGAAGCTAGGCTTTATCAAGAGAGTACTCGGAAAATGTGATGAGAAAGTGAAAGAACGTTGTTATTTTTCAATCGTTAGGCCTCATCTGGAATATGCTGTTAGTGTATGGGATCCATACGAAACGGGGTTGATATCAGAGTTAGATCGCGTCCAGCGAAGAGGAGCTAGGTTTGTGAAACGATGCTACGATAAGTTGGCTAGTGTGTCTGGACTGTTAGAAGAATTAGGATGGGAATCGCTTTCACAGCGTAGATTAAATTATAGGCTTAACCTCCTAAATAAATTTCAGGAAAATCATTTTACTGACGACGTAAAAAACATACTATTAACCCCTTCGTACTACGGCAGATTAGATCGCGCCAATAAAATTAGAGAGCTAGATTGCCTTGCATGTTAGAACGATTGGAGATACAATGTTTCTTGGGTATTAGATTTGTAATTGGCGCTTTGCATGTGTGGTACGCGGGTTTTTAATGTAATGTCGGTGTTCTACCATATCATTCATGCATGCCTGGTGCGAAAGCACCCCCTGCCACACACCCTTTGGGTGGCTTGCAGGGTATGACGTAGATGTAGATGTAGATTGTAGAACCGATAGGTATAAAATGTCATTTTTTCCGCGTACCATTCGGGACCATAACAGCTGTGATCGTCGTCATGAATAGTTCGAGTATTGACAATAGGCTGGCAGTAAATCTTTCTCATTATATTCTCTACTCTCTTATTTATGCATGATGTAAATATTGATGTTCTTATTTATGCATTATATTTTGAATCTGTAGTAGTAGTCTTTGTATCCCTTGCATGTTGGAACGATTGAAGTTAGAATTTTTTTGGGTATTAGATTTGTAATTGGCGCTTTGCATGTGTGGTACGCGGGTTTTAATGTAATGTCGGTGTTCTACCATATCATTCATGCATGCCTGGTGCGAAAGCACCCCCTGCCACACACCCTTTGGGTGGCTTGCAGGGTATGACGTAGATGTAGATATCCTATCCAGCATACTATATTACTGCTAGGTTTGTTAAAGGCCGTTATGATAATTGTATGTGTTACGAGCTTAATTGAAGAACTAGGATGGAAATTATTATCAGAACGCAGGTTAAAATTTAGGTTAAACCTATTAAGTAAATTCGAATCCAATTTGTTCATAGATGGCGTTAGATATATATTAAGAACCCCTGCGTATTATGCTAGGTTTGATCAGATTAACAAGATTAGAGAGATAGATTGTCGTACCGATAGATTTAAAATGTCATTTTTCCCGCGTACCATAAGAGAGACCAATAGGCAGCGTAGCAAAGGGATAGGTAGGTGAAATATAGTAAGAGTAGTCTGTAGTGATTTATTTCTATTTAGTATTTTTCGCGATTGTACCCGTTTCGACCCACTAGCTGCCCTACTCTCTACCCTAAACATTTCTAATTTATTCCATCTATTATGCTTTTCCTAGGCCCTTAACTTTGTGTACTCTTTATTATCTGACTTTCTGGAAATGCACTGATTTCGTTCCCACTGACCTACTCTCTCGCTTACGGTCTATGCTAAACTCGCTGGGTATGCTCAAATATCCTGCGCGCTACCTTGTCCTATGCCTCGTACGTATAATGGATACCCGAGCGATTTAATGGCACTCGACACGAAAACTTCAAACTTGTGCGAACGATTTTACCTATGATTTTCCCTTGGATCAGTAAGATACTCTCACCATAATTCTTTCAACAATTCAGTAAGCCTGCTAAGTTTATCGGAATAGCTTTTGACATATCTTCCTAGTTCTCCGCTGAATTCGATGTATTTCTGAAACTAAGTCGTTGCCGTAAGCCATTCGTGAGGGTCCCACATACTAGTGACGTACTCATAGTGAGGACTCATGAAATAAAAATAATATTCCCCCTTAACATTGTCGTCACACCATAAAGAGGCAGAATGATCGGTTGACGGGGAACTGCATTTACATGGCGCGTCCACTTGTCCATTTTTGTTGTAGTCTCTAATGCTGCACTGAAAAAAAGGAATTAGTATCTATCAGTTCGGCACTGCACTTTTCTAATATAGTCGCTTCCATTAGAAGTGCTTGTGCTACGATAAGTTTGCTAGTGTGTCTGGATTGTTAGAAGAATTGGGATGGGAATCGCTATCACAGCGTGTATTAAATTGTAGGATTAATCTGTTAGCTAAATTTCAGGAAAAAACATTTCTCTGACGACTTAAAAAACATACTATTAACCCCTCGTACTACGGCGAATTAGATCGCGTGCATCGATGAGAACTAGGTTTGTAAAACGATGCTACGATAAGCTTGCTAGTGTGTCTGATACTATTAACCCCCTCGTACTACGGCAGATTAGATCACGCCAACAAAATTAGAGAGATAGATTGTAGAACCGATAGGTATAAAATGTCATTTTTTCCGCTTAGCATTCGGGACCATAACAGCTATGATCATAGTCATGTATAGTGAGAATAGTGTGATTAGCTAGATTGTAGATCTTTCTCTTTATATTCTCTACGTTCTTATTTATGCATGATGTAAACATTGATATTCTTATTTATGCATGATATTTTGAATCTGTAGTAGTAGTTTTTGTATCCCTTGCATGTCGGAACAATAGACGATGGAATGTTTCTTGGTTATTAGATTGTTAATTGGCGCGTTGCATGTGGTTTTCTGGTTTCAATGTTGTTTCGGTGTTCTGCCGTATAACTCATGCATGCATGGTATGGAAGCACCCCCTTGCCACACACCCTTTGGGGTGGTTTGCAGGGTATGACGTAGATGCAGATGTAAGCGTGACACAAGAGTCATGCAGGGATCATGCGAAACATGGTGTTAGCACTACAGGGAAGATTTCGGAAACATGCAATAGGGTGGAGATGAATTAATCAGCTACACTTCCTGTCAGCTAGCCTGCTTCAATGTCTAAACGCAGCCATCAGTCTCACTTATCGGTCACGGGAAAAACGACATTTTAAACCTTTCTATTTTCCAATCTATTTCCCTTATTCTCATGATCTGACCTACCGTAAGAAATACTATCGAAAATGATAACATTTGTAAAGCAGCCGCAAAAACAACCCTTAGAAAAGCGTTTAGTGAATTCAAGAGAAAAGTACTCGCAGAACAACTAGTGGGAAATCCGAAAGCATTTTGGTCATATGTACAGGGAACAAAAAGTCAATGGTTTTTTCCTTGAAAAACGATGGAAGAGAAATATCAACTTCCAGTTTAGATAAGGCTAATTTGTTGAATTATTTTTGTCAGAGCGTTTTTAATCAATCTAAGCGTAGTTTGCACGAAACCATACAAGAATGATTTCATACAAGAGCGTAGATTAAATTATAGGCTGCACCTCTTAACTTAGTTTCAGAAAAAAACATTTCTCTGACGACATAAAAAACATACTATTAAACCCCTCGTACTACGGCGAATTAGATCGCGCCAATAAAATTAGAGAGATAGATTGTAGAACCGATAGGTATTAAATGTCAGTTTTTCCGAGTACCATTCGGGACCATAACAGCTATTATTGTTGTCATGAATAGTTCAAATGGTGACATTAGCTAGATTGTAGATCTCTTTCTTTATATTTTTAACGTTCTTATTTATGCATGATGTAAATATTGATGTTCTTATTTATGCATGATGTAAATATTGATATTCTTATTTATGCATGATATTTTGAATCTGCAGTAGTAGTCCTTGTACCCCTTGCATGTTGGAACGATTGACGATAGAATGATTCTTGGTTAGTAGGCTTTAATGGGCGCGTGGTATGCTGGTTTCAATGTAGTTTCGGTGTTCTGCCGTATAATTCATGCATGCCTGGTGTGGAAGCACCCCCTGCCACGCACCCTTTTATTGACTTGCATGGTATGGCGTAGATGTAGATGAAGTGTTCGCATTCCATTTTGAGTAGTGTACTGTATGGTAGCATGTTCGTCGACGTATCACTCTCCTAGTTTCTGGCGTGACTGCGCACTGTTGTTCTGACTGCTTTTGGTCTGAGCCTGGCATTCCGGGGGAACGTGTGAGTTTCGAAGCTGGGATGAGTGCTGCATGCCTGGTGTGGAATCACCCCGTGTCAAGCACCCTGGTGTTGGGTTGCACGGTATTTCGTAGATGTAGATTAGTTCTATAGATGATAATTATTATTATTGTTAGACGATCTAACGGTTCAGATAGGCTCCAATCGAAGTAAGGAAGTAAAAATCCTTTAGATATTCACATTTTTAGGTCGCAAATACCAATACTTCTCTTTCATCTCAATAAACTTTCTACCTTTCTTCATCCCATCAATAAAACCTATTCTCTTTCTTCCCTACTCAATTTTTCCCAACAGTCCTCCCTCTCTTATACCTTTACGAGTTCATGTAATATCCTTTACGTTATTCTGAAACGATATTGAATAAAATTTTTCGCGTAACCTTAGCTTAGCCTCCGAGTGCAGCATCCGGGTCTCCAACTGCCCCCAAACTAGTCCTTTCATCTACTGCGTGTACTCTCTGTTCTCTCGTATCAGTTTTTAACGATGCGCGCGATTTTCCGTTGTATTTTATCTATTTTGCGAAGTAGATCTTTTAGTGCTGGGTTCCCAATGCTCGTGGCCTATTCGAGAAGTGGTGTAACCAGAGCAGAATGCCATCTATTTATATCTTGCTGCATGTGACCCTGTTATCTAGCATGTCTCCATTAAATATCCTAGTTGCTTTTCAATCTACATCTACATCTACGTCATACCCTGCAAGCCACCCAAAGGGTGTGTGGCAGGGGGTGCTTTCGCACCAGGCATGCATGAATGATATGGTAGAACACCGACATTACATTAAAACCCGCGTACCACACATGCAAAGCGCCAATTACAAATCTAATACCCAAGAAACATTCTATCTCCAATCGTTCTAACATGCAAGGGATACAAAGACTACTACTACAGATTCAAAATATCATGCATAAATAAGAACGTCATTATTTACATCATGCATAAATAAGAAAGAGGAGAATATAATGAGAAAGATTAACTGCCTGCCTATTGTCAATACTCGAACTATTCATGACGACGATCACAGCTGTTATGGTCCCGAATGGTACGCGGAAAAAATGACATTTTATACCTATCGGTTCTACAATCTAGCTCTCTAATTTTATTGGCGCGATCTAATCTGCCGTAGTACGAAGGGGTTAATAGTATGTTTTTTACGTCATCAGTAAAATGATTTTCCTGAAATTTATTTATGAGGTTAAGCCTATAATTTAATCTACGCTGTGATAGCGATTCCCATCCTAATTCTTCTAACAGTCCAGACACACTAGCCAACTTATCGTAGCATCGTTTCACAAACCTAGCTCCTCTTCGCTGTACGCGATCTAACTCTGATATCAACCCCGTTTCGTATGGATCCCATACACTAACAGCATATTCCAGATGAGGCCTAACGATTGAAAAATAACAACGCTCTTTCACTTTCTCATCACATTTTCCGAGTACTCTCTTGATAAAGCCTAGCTTCCTATATGCTTGACCGCATATTTCCCTAATATGTTTTCCCCAAGATAGGTCGTGACTAATTGTGACTCCTAAGTACTTAACAGACTCGGCGTGAATAATTTCTGTATTTTTAATTCTGTAAGCCCTAACTGGCCAATTTTTCTTTTTCCAAAAGCTGACTGCTACGCACTTTTTTATGTTTAGTTCCATCTGCCACTTTTCGCACCAAGCATGAATAGCAAGTAGGTCGATTGTTAACGAGTCGCTATCTTCGGAATTGTTAATATCCCTATACACAACCGCGTCGTCTGCGAAGAGTCTAAGCTTACTTTTAACGACGTTACTAATATCATTAATGTACAAGAGAAATAAAAGTGGACCAATTACACTTCCCTGAGGAACACCCGATGTAACGCTAACTGTGTTTGACATGATACCGTCTATGACAACCCTTTGTTCCCGCCCATGTAAGAATTGATTAATCCAACTAATAATGTTTTTATCTATTCCATACGCTTCTAGTTTTGAGAGCAACTTAACATGAGGTACCTTATCCTAAAAGCTTTCCTAAAATCGAGGAATATCGCGTCAACTTGGACATTATTTTCACCCGAGAGCAAGATGTCATGAACGAAGAGGGCCAATTGGGTTTCGCAAGATCTACCCTTTCGAAATCCGTGTTGGTTATTTATTAACAATTCCTCCCTATCTAAATGACTCATAATGGAGCTTACGATTATGTGTTCGAATACCTTACAGGAAATGGATGTGAGAGAAATAGGCCTATAGTTACTAGGGTCTTCCCTGTCGCCGCTTTTGAATATAAGTGTGACATTTGCTACTCTCCAGTCCTTAGGCACTACATGATCTACTAAAGATTTGGTAAATATTAATTCTAAGTAAGGCGCTATGTCTGATGCCATTGTTTTATATACGCGAGCAGGTATTTGATCTGGACCGGGGGATTTGTTGGGGTTAATATTTTTTAGCTGCTGTTCTATGCCGCGAAAATTTATAATAATTTCAGGCATACATGTTTGGGAACGAACTGGCTGCGGATCGAAAAGATGTGGTGTATAAGTACTGAAAATGCTTTTGAAGAATGAGTTTAACGAATTGGCTTTTTGTAGACTGTTGGTTATCTTTTCCCCTTTGATATTCTTAAGCGTGTGTACTGTTGATTTATTTCCTTGAGTGTCCCTAACATACGACCAAAATGCCTTGGGATTATCGTTCAATTGTTCTCCCAGTAATTTACTTTTGAAATCAGCTAACGCCCTTCGGCACGCTTTTTTTGCTAAGAGTTTAGATATTTTGTAATTTTCGGTGACTGTGTATAGTTCTTCGGAGGATTTGTTAATTTTTGCCCTTTTTAACCTAGCATGACATGTTCTTTGGTGCTTTAATGTTTTTCTAACCTCCGCGTTATACCACCTAGGATCTGCATTGGCTCTTTTCCATTTACTTGGTATGTATTTGCTAACTACTGATCGTGTAACGTTGAGGAAAGTATTCCACAAAACCTCAGTATTACTGTTGATACTTATTTTTTGAAAATTAGTAAATGACTTTTGGAACTCTCGTTTCATACCTTCGTAGTCAGCCTTATTATATAAGTAGATTTTTCTTTGTGGATTATGTTTCTTGATCATGCTCACGGAAAAATTAGCTTTAACTATCTTGTGGTCGCTTATTCCCTTATCCGTACCTATGTTTACAACCATGTGTGGAATATTTGTCGCTAAAAGATCAAGTGTATTTTTCCCTCTAGTTGGAGCAGTGACTAATTGATGTAGTGCATGTTTGGTGATCTTCACCCCCTGCCACACACCCTCGTGGTGGCTCGCAGGGTATTACGTAGATGTAGATGTAGCATACTCCTCATGATCATTTCGTATTCATAACCTCGTGTTGATTGAAATCACCGTCCTTCCCACACATCTTGTCTATTTTTTTTTTTAAGTTCCATTTCTCTTTCGATGATTCTTTTCCATTATCCTCCGCCAGAACTTTATCAACAACTCCCTGAATTCTTTACTCTTGGCTTGAGTCCATCTGTCTATTTTCCTCTTTTATATCCTCCTCATCTTTTGGGTCCTTTTTTGCTTTTAACAAATCATCATATTGCCATCAAGCGGAAGTCTAAACTCCCATGCACTCTGAAAAACAATTCATCCACATATATAAAATACCCTACCAGCCACCCTGAGGGTTCGTGGCTGGAGGGGAGTTATCACCAACATGAATTATATTACACCCGGGTGAATTTACTGTTAGTACTAACTAGTAGATAAGGATACAAGCATTAGGGAGTTAGTCAATTAACTAGCTCCTTTACCAATCGAAAATCCTAGTTAATAATAGAAGCACTGGCTGCTGTTTTGACCTCTAATCGTTCGTGGGAAAAAAGATATATATGATAACCTGGCCGTTCTGCAGTCTGTTTCACTAATTTTATTTTCAAAAACTTTTTACCGCAATATTCCGGATTCCGTAAGATATTATTAGCCGTCAGCAAATAAATTGGCTTGGATATTACATAATTCTTAATGCTTTATTTCCCAGCCGACAAGTATTATGTATACCTACATTGTATATGGTACATCAAAAAGTAAAGGGCAATAGTAAATGTGTGTAAATGGTTATAAACATCACTTTGTAGCACTTTTCTATTTTGAAATCAAAGGAAATTTAATCTTGGTATAGTTCACTACAAACGTTTTTATTGACTTTACCGACCATGGGTTCAAACTGGTTTGGTACCAGGTTTCAAGGCATGGCCTCGATTATGACTGTGAAATAAAAATAATGTATATATACATCTACGTCATACCCTGCAAGCCACCCAAAAGGTGTGTGGCAGGGGGTGCTTTCGCACCAGGCATTCATGAATGATATGACATTACATTAAAACCCGCGTACCACACATGGAAAGCGGCAATTATAAATCTAATAACCAGCAAACATTCTATCGTCAATCGTTCCAACATGCAAGGGATACAAATACTACTACTACAGATTCAAAATATCATGCATAAATAAGAACATCAATATTTACATCATGCATAATAATGATACAGACGCTCCGCATGCTTCCTGCATGGCTCTCTCATCTCAGAGCGTTTATGCCGTTGAAAAATACATCAATACGAATAGCTCCTGAAGCACTGATGGCATACCTATAGTGCATTGCATGTTGGTGAAAGTTCACCTTTCGACAAGCATTTGTATGTTTTTTTATTAACGCATTATCAGTCGTAGTTTCGCTACCTTTATGAGAGAACATTGCAGGAAATGTTGGTGATGACTCAATCCCTGCCGCGACTTCCTGTAACATCAACTAACTATCGACCAACTCTCTTCAGAGTCTCATTAGTAGTCACTGTGGTTCCTTATTGATCGCGGGAAAAACGACTTGTACTGCGTACTAGTACATGCTTGTCAATGGAGAACCCTCTCGGTTTCTGGTTTAGCTTTGCATTGTACTCATGCCTACTTTATGGCCCGTGCCTAGCCATGAGCACCAAAAGACATGCATGTCTTACGGTGGTCATGGCCTAGAGGCCGGTGGAGCACGCACGGCTCTAATTTGAGCTGAGACGAGCCACAACTACCGAGGTACACGATCTCGGTATCTACATCTACATCTACGTCATACCCTGCAAGCCACCCAATGGGTGTGTGACAGGGGGTACTTTCGCACCAGGCATGCATGAATGATATGGTAGAACACCGACATTACATTAAAACCCGCGTACAACACATGCAAAGCGCCAATTAAAAATCTAATACCCAAGAAACATTCTATCTTCATTCGTTCCAACATGCAAGGGATACAAAAACTACTACTACAGATTCAAAATATCATGCATAAATAAGAACATCAATATTTACATCATCCATAAATATGAGAGTAGAGAATATAATGAGAAAGATTTACTGCCTGCCTATTGTCAATACTCGAACTATTCATGACGACGATCACAGCTGTTATGTTCCCGAATGGTACGCGGAAAAAATGACATTTTATACCTATCGGTTCTACAATCTAGCTCTCTAATTTTATTGGCGCGGTATTCATGGACATGCACTGCATGCCTGGTTTGGAACTACCCCGTACCTTGACATGGCATTCACGGCACTTCGTAGAAGTCAAAATCAACGCCCTAAGGACAATGGAGTGTCAGTAAGCAACTCTAGCAGTAACCAAACACTAGACCTGGTGGAACTACCAACAGAAATTTACAGGAAGAATGCATTTAGCAATCAACCAGAATACACCGTGTACACCGTAGTATGAATGACTTGGGGTTTTCATCAAGTAATTCAACCAGAATTTGTTCATATACCTATTGGAAAGTAATAATACAATGTATATGATATGAATGCTAGGTTTGTTAGATTTGTTAAAGGCCGTTATGATAATTGTATAAGTGTTACGAGTTTAATAAAAGAACTAGCATGGGAATTACTATCAGAACGCAGGTTAAAATTTAGGTTAGACCTTTTAAGTAAATTCGAAACCGATTTGTTCACAGATGACGTTAGATATATATTAAGAACCCCTGCGTATTATGCTAGGTTTGATCAGATTAACAAGATTAGAGAGATAGATTGCCGTACCGATAGACTTAAAATGTCATTTTTCCCGCGTACCATAAGAGAGAACAATAGGCAGCGTAGCAAAGGGATAGGTAGGTGAAATATAGTTAGAGTAGTCTGTGGTGCAAGATGCATGATGCATGAGGCCTATTTCTCTCACATCTATATTCAAAAGCGGCGACAGGGAAGACCCTAGTAATTATAGGCCTATTTCTCTCACATCCATTTCCTGTAAGGTATTTGAACACATAATCGTAAGCTCCATTATGAGTCATTTAGATAGGGAGGAATTATTAATAAATAACCAACACGGATTTCGAAAGGGTAGTTCTTGCGTAACCCAATTGGCCCTCTTCGTTCATGACATCTTGCTCTCGGGTGAAAATAATGTCCAAGTTGACGCGATATTCCTCGATTTTAAGAAAGCTTTCGATAATGTACCTCACGTTAAGTTACTCTCAAAACTAGAAGCATATGGAATAGATAAAAACATTATTAGTTGGATTAATCAATTCTTACATGGGCGGGAACAAAGGGTTGTCATAGACGGTATCATGTCAAACACAGTTAGCGTTACATCGGGTGTTCCTCAGGGAAGTGTAATTGGTCCACTTTTAATTCTCTTGTACATTAATGATATTAGCAACGTCGTTAAAAGTAAGTTTAGACTCTTCGCAGACGACGCGGTTGTGTATAGGGATATTAACAATTCCGAAGATAGCGACTCGTTAACAATCGACCTACTTGCTATTCATGCTTGGTGCGAAAAGTGGCAGATGGAACTAAACATAAAAAAGTGCGTAGCAGTCAGCTTTTGGAAAAAGAAAAATAGGCCAGGTAGGGCTTACAGAATTAAAAATACGGAAATTATTCATGCCGAGTCTGTTAAGTACTTAGGGGTCACGATTACTCACGACCTATCTTGGGGAAAACATATTAGGGAAATATGCGGTCAAGCATATAGGAAGCTAGGCTTTATCAAGAGAGTACTCGGAAAATGTGATGAGAAAGTGAAAGAACGTTGTTATTTTTCAATCGTTAGGTCTCATTTGGAATATTCTGTTAGTATATGGGATCCATACGAAACGGGGTTGATATCACAGTTAGATCGTGTACAGCGAAGAGGAGCTAGGTTTGTGAAACGATGCTACGATAAGTTGGCTAGTGTGTCTGGACTGCTAGAAGAATTAGGATGAGAATCGCTATCACAGCGTAGATTAAATTATAGGCTTAACCTCCTAAATCGCGCCAATAAAATTAGAGAGCTAGATTGTAGAACCGATAGGTATAAAATGTCATTTTTTCCGCGTACCATTCGGGACCATAACAGCTGTGACCGTCGTCATGAATAGTTCGAGTAGTGACAATAGGCAGACAGTAAATCTTTCTCATTATATTCTCTACTCTCTTATTTATGGATGATGTAAATATTGATGTTCTTATTTATGCATGATATTTTGAATCTGTAGTAGTAGTCTTTGTATCCCTTGCATGTTGGAACGATTGAAGATAGAACGTTTCTTGGGTATTAGATTTGTAATTGGCGCTTTGCATGTGTGGTACGCGGGTTTTAATGTAATGTCGGTGTTCTACCATATCATTCATGCATGCCTGGTGCGAAAGCACCCCCTGCCACACACCCTTTGGGTGGCTTGCAGGGTATGACGTAGATGTAGATGTGGATGCATGTAATAACAACCAATAATCCCTTTCTTATTATGTAGATACTAACTATCTAGCTGCATGTGACCCTGTTCTCAAGCATGTCTTCCTTAAATATCCTGCTTGCATGTCAATAGTGCATGTTTGGTGATCTTCACCCCCTGCCACACACCCTCGTGGTGGCTCGCAGGGTATGATGTAGATGTAGATTTAGATGTATGTGAAATAATTCGAAGTTTTTTCATACTAAATTCTTGGTAGTTTTACATTTTTTCAATTTTTTCAACCTTTAGGTTTCATTTTTTCTGCCATAACATAATTTTTATTGCTATTTACCTAACTATTTAACTAACTATTAACCTATGGGCCATAAATGACTACAATAACAAAATATATAACTATGATGGCTGTTAATGTAAGGTGCCTTACATTTTCGTCTCTACATGGTAATTTTTGCAACACTTGGGATCTAGACCTGCATGATTTAACTGGCAAAGTAAAAAAAAGCATGAAAAAACCTCGCACCCTTAATTAAAAATCGCTACAGGCAAACAGAGGGTGTTACACAGCTAATGAAAATAGTAGGCTGGCCATCAAAGTTTACAGGAGGCTACACGCTGAATCTAGATAACTTGATGAGCGTAGATCACGTTAATTCCAGTAAAATAGGATGAATTTTATTTATGCCCAGAGCTAAACTCTCAAACTGATAGAATCGATAGAATACATCTACATCTACATATACGTCATACCCTGAAAGCCACCCAAAGGGTGTGTGGCAGGGGGTGCTTCCACACCAGGCATTCATGAATGATACGGTAGAACACCGAAATTACATTGAAACCCGCGTGCCACACATGCAAAGCGCCAATTAAAAATCTAATACCCAAGAAACATTCTATCGGTAATCGTTCCAACATACAAGGGATACAAAGAGTACTACTACAGATTCTAAATATCATGCATTAATAAGAACATCAATTCACCACGACTAAACGACTACCACGACTACCACTCTAACCACCACAATATTTGCATCTTGCATAAATAAGAAAGAGGAGAATATAAAGAAAAAGATTTAATGTCTGCCTATTTTCACAATTCGAACTATTCACGACAACGACCACAGCTGTCATGGCCCCGAAAGGTCAGCGGAAAAAATGACATTTTATACCTATCGGCTCTACAATCTAGCTCTAATTTTAGTGGCGGGATCTAATCTACTGTAGTACGAAGGGGTTAATACTATGTTTTTTACGTCGTCAAAGAAATGATTTTCTTGAAATTTAGTTAGAAGGTTAAGCCTATAATTTAATCTACGCTGTGATAGCGATTCCCATCCTAATTCTTCCAACAGTCCAGACACACTAGCAAACTTATCGTAGCATCGTTTCACAAATTTAGCTCCTCTTCGCTGTACGCGATCTAACTCTGATATCAAACTCTTGCATGATCCCATACATATGATCCCATTTTTTCCTCGTACTATAAGAGACAACAATAGGCGGCGTAGCAAAGGGATATGTAGGGGAAATATAGTTAGAGTAGTATGTAGTGCATGATGCTTGTAATAACAACCAATACTCCCTTACTTATTATGTAGATACTAACCATCTAGCTCCATGTGACCCTATTATCTAGCATGCCTTCATTAAATATCCTGCTTGCATGTCAATAGTGCATGTTTGGTGATCTTCACCCCCTGCCACACACCCTCGTGGTGGCTCGCAGGGTATGATGTAGATGTAGATGTATTTCACTTACCTATCCCCTTGCTACGCTGCATATTGTTCTCTCTTAATGCACGCGGGAAAATTGACATTTTAAATCTATCGGTACGACAATATATCTCTCTAATCTTGTTAATATGATCAAACCTAGCATAATACGCAAGGTTTCTCAATATATATCTAACGTCATCTGTGAACAACTCTGTTTCGAATTTACTTAAAAGGTTTAACATAATTTTAACCTGCGTTCTGATAGTAATTCCCATCTTAGTTCTTCTATTAAGCTCGTAACACATACAATTATCATAACGGCTTTTAACAAAGCTAGCAGATCTCCTTTGCACGCGCTCTAATTCTTTAATCATACCTTCCTCGTACGGATCCCATATACTAGCGACATATTCTAAATGAGGCCTGACAAGTGTGAAATAGCTTCTTTCTCGTACTCTCTCATCGCATTTGCCTAGAACCCTTTTTACGAAGCCTAATCTACGGTTTGCTACACTAGTTATTTCCCGGATGTGTTTCCCCCATGACATGTCTTCAGTGATGGTGACGCCTAAGTATTTAATAGATTCTACGTTAGATATTTTCTTTTCTTTGATGCTATACTTATTCTGGGGGAAGCCATTCTTTTTCTAAAAGTTCATTAACGCGCATTTCTTCAAATTAAATTCTAGCTGCCAACTATCACACGAATCATCAATCGCATCTAAATCCCCAGCTTAAGACTGCCTGTCCTCTCCATTTTTAATTTTCTTATACACTTCTGCATCATCAGCAAAAAGATGGAGCTTGCTATTTTTTACTGATGTATTCATGTCATTTACGTAGAGAAAAAATTAAATTGGACCTATCACGCTTCCCTGGGGAACACCTGATGTCACTTTTACTTCGCCTGAGCTGACACCATATAATACCACCCTTTGAACGCGTTCATGTAATTTTATTCATTTAATTTCCAATTACCAAGTAAATGGAAAAGAGCCAATGCAGAGCCTAGGTGGTATAACGCGGAGGTTAGAAAAACATTAAAGCACCAAAGAACATGTCATGCTAGGTTAAAAAGGGCAAAAATTAACAAATCCTCCGAAGAACTATACACAGTCACCGAAAATTACAAAATATCTAAACTCTTAGCAAAAAAAGCGTGCCGAAGGGCGTTAGCTGATTTCAAAAGTAAATTACTGGGAGAACAATTGAACGATAATCCCAAGGCATTTTGGTCGTATGTTAGGGACACTCAAGGAAATAAATCAACAGTACACACGCTTAAGAATATCAAAGGGGAAAAGATAACCAACAGTCTACAAAAAGCCAATTCGTTAAACTCATTCTTCAAAAGCATTTTCAGTACTTATACACCACATCTTTTCGATCCGCAGCCAGTTTGTTCCCAAACATGTATGCCTGAAATTATTATAAATTGTCGCGGCATAGAACAGCAGCTAAAAAATATTAACCCCAACAAATCCCCCGGTCCAGATCAAATACCTGCTCGCGTATATAAAACAATGGCATCAGACATAGCGCCTTACTTAGAATTAATATTTACCAAATCTTTAGTAGATCGTGTAGTGCCTAAGGACTGGAGAGTAGCAAATGTCACACCTATATTCAAAAGCGGCGACAGGGAAGACCCTAGTAACTATAGGCCTATTTCTCTCACATCCATTTCCTGTAAGGTATTTGAACACATAATCGTAAGCTCCATTATGAGTCATTTAGATAGGGAGGAATTGTTAATAAATAACCAACACGGATTTCGAAAGGGTAGATCTTGCGAAACCCAATTGGCCCTCTTCGTTCATGACATCTTGCTCTCGGGTGAAAATAATGTCCAAGTTGACGCGATATTCCTCGATTTTAGGAAAGCTTTTGATAAGGTACCTCACGTTAAGTTGCTCTCAAAACTAGAAGCATATGGAATAGATAAAAACATTATTAGTTGGATTAATCAATTCTTACATGGGCGGGAACAAAGGGTTGTCATAGACGGTATCATGTCAAACACAGTTAGCGTTACATCGGGTGTTCCTCAGGGAAGTGTAATTGGTCCACTTTTATTTCTCTTGTACATTAATGATATTAGTAACGTCGTTAAAAGTAAGCTTAGACTCTTCGCAGACGACGCGGTTGTGTATAGGGATATTAACAATTCCGAAGATAGCGACTCGTTAACAATCGACCTACTTGCTATTCATGCTTGGTGCGAAAAGTGGCAGATGGAACTAAACATAAAAAAGTGCGTAGCAGTCAGCTTTTGGAAAAAGAAAAATTGGCCATTTAGGGCATACAGAATTGAAAATACAGAAATTATTCACGCCGAGTCTGTTAAGTACTTAGGAGTCACAATTAGTCACGACCTATCTTGGGGAAAACATATTAGGGAAATATGCGGTCAAGCATATAGGAAGCTAGGCTTTATCAAGAGAGTACTCGGAAAATGTGATGAGAAAGTGAAAGAACGTTGTTATTTTTCAATCGTTAGGCCTCATCTGGAATATGCTGTTAGTGTATGGGATCCATACGAAACGGGGTTGATATCAGAGTTAGATCGCGTACAGCGAAGAGGAGCAAGGTTTGTGAAACGATGCTACGATAAGTTGGCTAGTGTGTCTGGACTGTTAGAAGAATTAGGATGGGAATCGCTATCACAGCGTAGATTAAATTATAGGCTTAACCTCATAAATAAATTTCAGGAAAATCATTTTACTGACGACGTAAAAAACATACTATTAACCCCTTCGTACTACGGCAGATTAGATCGCGCCAATAAAATTAGAGAGCTAGATTGTAGAACCGATAGGTATAAAATGTCATTTTTTCCGCGTACCATTCGGGACCATAACAGCTGTGATCGTCGTCATGAATAGTTCGAGTATTGACAATAGGCAGGCAGTTAATCTTTCTCATTATATTCTCCTCTTTCTTATTTATGCATGATGTAAATAATGATGTTCTTATTTATGCATGATATTTTGAATCTGTAGTAGTAGTCTTTGTATCCCTTGCATGTTAGAACGATTGGAGATAGAATGTTTCTTGGGTATTAGATTTGTAATTGGCGCTTTGCATGTGTGGTACGCGGGTTTTTAATGTAATGTCGGTGTTCTACCATATCATTCATGCATGCCTGGTGCGAAAGCACCCCCTGCCACACACCCTTTGGGTGGCTTGCAGGGTATGACGTAGATGTAGATGTAGATGTAAGAAGTCTCCTATCCAGCCTACTATATTACAGTCTATTCCGTATGTTACTAACTTTGCGAGTAACTTACAGTGGGGAACCTTGTCAAAAGCTTTTCTATAGTCAAGAAACGCTGCATCTACCTGTACGTTACCTCCTCCGGAAACTAAAATATCGTGAACAAAAAGACCTAATTGAGTTTCGCAAGACCGTCCTTTTCTGAACCCATGCTGGTTGGTTATTAATAAATCCTGGCTGTGGAGGTGTCCCATTATTGATGTAACTATTATATGCTCTATAATGTTACATGATAGTGACGTTAATGATATTGGTCTATAATTACATGGCTGTTCCCTATCTCCGCTTTTAGAAATTGGGGTCACGTGTGCAATCTTCCAGTCTTTGGGAACCGCGTGTTCTTCGAGGGATTTGTTAAATGTTACTTTGAGATACGGAGCCATTTCGAGAGCTAATTCTTTATAAACACGAGCTGGAATTTCATCAGGACCTGAGGACTTGTTCGGGCGAATGTTACTTAGTAAGGATACGATTCCGCTACGAGATATATCGATTGGGGGCATTGGTTGTTGAAATCGTTCTGGTATGGTTTCGCGGAAACTATGCATAGATTGATCAAAAACACTCTGAAAATAGTAATTCAAAAAATTTGCCTTATCTAAACTGGAAGTTACAATTTCGCCTCTATCGTTTTAGCTAGATTTTATATAAGTTGTTACGATAATCTTAGCTGTGTTACCGAATTACTGATGGAGTAAGGGTAGAAATCTCTACTTGATCAAAGGGAAAATAGAGGCTAAATCTTTTAAGAACGTTTGATGTAGACATCAACCTAGGTAGTAGAGTAGACCTAGGTAGGGGCAGCTCAAACTCCATGTTACTCAGATTGTCCCACCTCCCTTAAGGTGGAAATTCCACAGGGGCCTGAATAAGATTGAGGCCCTTGGACTGACGAGTCACCCCTAATCGTGATGGGCGTTGTCAGGACAACGCCCAAAGTTGAGAAACATTAGGGAGGGTGACCAATGCATTCTTCACGCTCCAGAATATGTTTACGTGCACAACGCAATACCGGGTGAGACACCTCAAGGAAGTGTAGCAGGAGGCAATTTTAGAACCACAATACGTTACATTACTGATGGAGTAAGTGTAGAAATCTCTACTTGATCAAAGGGAGATTACTGTCTATTCCGTATGATGCTTACTTCGCGAGTAACTTACAGTGCGGAACCTTGTCAAACGATTTTTCCAAAGACATGCAGGAGTACATCATGCCAGAGATTGCATGTGAAGTTAGTATCTAAAATTCGTGCTTAGATATTTAGCACTACTGAAAAAACCTAATTTAACCTAGGTAGTATCCTAGAACTGATCCATCACAACTATTATTCTCCCTTATTGTACATGGAAAAAATGACATATTAAATCTATCGGTTCTGCAGTCTATTTCCTTAATCTTATCACTGTAAACCTTTCTATCATAATAGTTTGTTTCTAGAATAATATTTTCAACGTCTGGTAAAAAATAGTCTGCATCAAACTTTCGTAAAATATTTAACCTATATTTCTCCCTTCGATTAGATAGAGGTTCCCACCCTGATTCCCGCGACAATTTTGCAACACTACTATGTTTATCATAACATTTTTTAACAAATCTATCTGCCCTCCGTTGTATGCGATCTATGTCTGAAACTGGTCCTACATTCACTCGCCTGCTCTTGAAGGGTACGGACGTGTTCTCGGAGCGCTCCCTAATCCGGTTCCCGGCTGCCTACCTGCTCGCTGTGCACCTGCTGCTCAGTACCTTGAAGCTGCAACCTTAGTGTAGTGATATATATATTAGCCGTAGTGAATTCTATTTCTCCTAGTTATATATTCCAAGTTATTCACGTATCGTATCGTTTTTCACTTATTCGGTCGTTATATAGTAGGTCTTCTGTTAGTGTTAGTTAAGAGTGAGTTGTGTGTGTGAGTGAATCTCTTCACTGCCGTGTTATCCCGGTTCGTGCGCTGAGTGTGTCTGTCGAGAGTGCTTGCTGGTAGTGATAAGTAGAAGCCAA
Source organism: Ceriagrion tenellum (assembly GCA_963169105.1). NCBI lineage: Eukaryota > Metazoa > Arthropoda > Insecta > Odonata > Coenagrionidae > Ceriagrion > Ceriagrion tenellum. The sequence goes on along the minus strand of OY720638.1, from coordinate 103,393,851 downwards.
ATTATTATCATATCTTCATTTTGTAGTTTGTTATCTCTGTTGTTTATCCTCACGTATATTTTCATACTATTGTACGTAAATTGTTATTGCATATCGTTAGCTTATGATTCTGGTGTTCGGGTAGTAAAAGAATCTTATTAGAATAGAACTTATTATAACCTAACTCTTACTTAAGTACATATATTTTATTACTGAGTCTATAATATTCTTTTTATCATCGTTATTGAAAACTCTTTGTTTATTTTAGTTGTGAAGTTGTTTTAACTTTAGTAGTTTAGAACTTTTGTTTTGAACTTTTAGTTTTACGTCTAGTCTACTGATACTGAATAGTTAACTACATTTCTTTTCTTGTTGATTGATAGTTTTTTTTTCTAGTCGTTAAATAGTTTACTCTCCATCTCCCTTTTTTATATAGTATATATAACGTTATTAAAAAACCTTTACCTAAGACCGTTTGTAAAACCATCGACTGATATTGTAATTTATACATATAGCCAGTTAAAGCCTCTTTAATTACTACTTTTGCACTTATTTAATATAATATCATTTAGTTAGGTTGAATCCAAAAACACAGATCTTTCTCGCGTGCTTCGTCAGTGCTTCAACCCCTCATAGCTCACTTGCGTGACATCACCTGTCCTTCCTCCCCTATCTTTAGCGTCCTAAAAGTGAAAGTCAGTTACCTTTTGTGCTAGAGAGTTTGTGTTCTTATTTATCTCGTATTTTAGTTAGCTCTTTGCCAGGTGTGAGGTCTGTGTAAAAGTTATTTCGTAGAAGTATTGTTGTTACTTTGCCCATTGTGACCGAGCTTAGGATCGCTCAGTTCTTTTGAGTATAGCCATCTTTTTGTAGTTAAGCTTTTTTCCTTGGGAGTTCATTGCGAGTAGTGCTAGGATGTCTTCGAATAGGTCACCTGTTGGGATGATCAAAAACGCCGGCGAGTGTGCGGTTCTCCGAGCCCGCATCGCCGAGTTGGAGAGAATCCTGCGGGAACTCCAGTCTAAGGTTGAAAGAGTGGTATGCGTCCCGAAGGTGGATGGAAATTTGGGTCGCTCTTCGAAAGTTCGCCGCGCCCTACGGGCTGCACGAGTTCGCTCGATTGCTAACAGTGGCTGGACGATCGAGAGTTTGCCTGAAGGTCCGTCTTCCGATGAAGGGGCAGTACAACTCCGTAAACAGGAGGTCTGGAGGGTCGTGTCTCGGAGGAGTGGAGGTAAGGTCACTCTGAAGCGTGGTTCAGGAGATGCTTTGGCACCTCCCATTCCCGTTTCGAACAGGTACCAGTTGCTTTCGGATGGAAATTCCGAGGTGCCTGACGTGCCTACTCCTACTCCGAGACCGGCACCTAGGAAGAGTCGTCAGAGTGGGAAGGGGGGGATTGTAGTGATAGGTAGTAGTAACGTCCGCCGTGTTATGGTCCCTTTGCGGGAAAGGGCAGGCCATGAGGGTATAAGCCACCGTGTAACGTCATGGTGCATTCCAAGTGGCGGTGTTCCGCAGGTGACGCAGGCGGTTGGTGCGGCGGTCCGGGGCACGAAGTGCTCAAGTCTGCAGATTGTGGCCCATGTCGGCGTTAACGACGCCATGGACCGTGGATCCGAGGAGATCCTGCGTTCCTTCAGGGAACTGGACTCCGAAGTGAAGCGGGTAAGTCGCGACGAAGGGGTTGACATGACGCTTGCAATTTGTACTCTTGTCCCGAGGATCGATCGTGGACCCCTGGTTTGGAGCCGAGTGGAGGGCATAAACCAGAGGTTGCGTCGCTTCTGCACGGACATTGGAGCCTCCTTCGTCGACCTTCGGCCGGCAATCCGATCGTGTCGGACCCCTCTGAACCGTTCTGGTGTCCATTACACGGCCGAGGCAGCTAGCTGTGTAGCGAGTAGCATACTCGATCACTGTAGACCTTTTTTAGGATAGAGGGTAGGGCAGAGAGTAGGTCAGCTAATGGGTCGAATCAGGTACCATCGCGAACAATATTTAATAGAAAAAATATCCAAGAAAGTGTTAAGTCTAAAGAGAACAGTAAGAGGCCAGTTTCAAAAAATAGCAGTAATGTAACTTTGAATATACCTAAGAAAGCGAGTTGTAATGAGAATACACATTCCGGGAATACGCTCACTGATAAATCCTTTTCTGTCGTGGTAGTAAATTGCCGTAGCTTAAGGAATAAAGTAGCTGACTTCTACCATCTAATTGAAACTACTGACGCAGACTTAATTATAGGGACGGAAAGTTGGTTGTGTAACGAAATCGCAGATAATGAAGTATTCCCAAAAAATTTCACAGTTTATAGAAAAGATAGAGTGGAAAGGACCGGGGGAGGAGTTTTTATTGCAGTGAAGGATTGTTATATTAGTAGGAGGGAGTCATTTTCCGACGACCAGGTAGAAAGCGTATGGTGCTCCATTCAAAATCCTAAAGCAAAAACAATCTATGTATGCGCATATTACAGACCACCAGATACCCATATAACCTCAATATTAGAACTAGAAAGTCAACTCAGTAAATTAACCACTCAAAAAAACGACTGTCATATTATAATCGGTGGGGATTTCAATCTTCCGTCCATAGACTGGGACACGTACAGTTTTATCACTGGGGGGAAAGACAAAGACCTTTGTGAGTCACTCCTGTATACATTCACATCTCACTCACTACATCAATTAGTCACTGCTCCAACTAGAGGGAAAAATACACTTGATCTTTTAGCGACAAATATTCCACACATGGTTGTAAACATAGGTACGGATAAGGGAATAAGCGACCACAAGATAGTTAAAGCTAATTTTTCCGTGAGCATGATCAAGAAACATAATCCACAAAGAAAAATCTACTTATATAATAAGGCTGACTACGAAGGTATGAAACGAGAGTTCCAAAAGTCATTTACTAATTTTAAAAAAATAAGTATCAACAGTAATACTGAGGTTTTGTGGAATACTTTCCTCAACGTTACACGATCAGTAGTTAGCAAATACATACCAAGTAAATGGAAAAGAGCCAATGCAGAGCCTAGGTGGTATAACGCGGAGGTTAGAAAAACATTAAAGCACCAAAGAACATGTCATGCTAGGTTAAAAAGGGCAAAAATTAACAAATCCTCTGAAGAACTATACACAGTCACCGAAAATTACAAAATATCTAAACTCTTAGCAAAAAAAGCGTGCCGAAGGGCGTTAGCTGATTTCAAAAGTAAATTACTGGGAGAACAATTGAACGATAATCCCAAGGCATTTTGGTCGTATGTTAGGGACACTCAAGGAAATAAATCAACAGTACACACGCTTAAGAATATCAAAGGGGAAAAGATAACCAACAGTCTACAAAAATCCAATTCGTTAAACTCATTCTTCAAAAGCATTTTCAGTACTTATACACCACATCTTTTCGATCCGCAGCCAGTTCGTTCCCAAACATGTATGCCTGAAATTATTATAAATTGTCGCGGCATAGAACAGCAGCTAAAAAATATTAACCCCAACAAATCCCCCGGTCCAGATCAAATACCTGCTCGCGTATATAAAACAATGGCATCAGACATAGCGCCTTACTTAGAATTAATATTTACCAAATCTTTAGTAGATCATGTAGTGCCTAAGGACTGGAGAGTAGCAAATGTCACACCTATATTCAAAAGCGGCGACAGGGAAGACCCTAGTAACTATAGGCCTATTTCTCTCACATCCATTTCCTGTAAGGTATTTGAACACATAATCGTAAGCTCCATTATGAGTCATTTAGATAGGGAGGAATTGTTAATAAATAACCAACACGGATTTCGAAAGGGTAGATCTTGCGAAACCCAATTGGCCCTCTTCGTTCATGACATCTTGCTCTCGGGTGAAAATAATGTCCAAGTTGACGCGATATTCCTCGATTTTAGGAAAGCTTTTGATAAGGTACCTCACGTTAAGTTGCTCTCAAAACTAGAAGCATATGGAATAGATAAAAACATTATTAGTTGGATTAATCAATTCTTACATGGGCGGGAACAAAGGGTTGTCATAGACGGTATCATGTCAAACACAGTTAGCGTTACATCGGGTGTTCCTCAGGGAAGTGTAATTGGTCCACTTTTATTTCTCTTGTACATTAATGATATTAGTAACGTCGTTAAAAGTAAGCTTAGACTCTTCGCAGACGACGCGGTTGTGTATAGGGATATTAACAATTCCGAAGATAGCGACTCGTTAACAATCGACCTACTTGCTATTCATGCTTGGTGCGAAAAGTGGCAGATGGAACTAAACATAAAAAAGTGCGTAGCAGTCAGCTTTTGGAAAAAGAAAAATTGGCCATTTAGGGCATACAGAATTGAAAATACAGAAATTATTCACGCCGAGTCTGTTAAGTACTTAGGAGTCACAATTAGTCACGACCTATCTTGGGGAAAACATATTAGGGAAATATGCGGTCAAGCATATAGGAAGCTAGGCTTTATCAAGAGAGTACTCGGAAAATGTGATGAGAAAGTGAAAGAACGTTGTTATTTTTCAATCGTTAGGCCTCATCTGGAATATGCTGTTAGTGTATGGGATCCATACGAAACGGGGTTGATATCAGAGTTAGATCGCGTACAGCGAAGAGGAGCTAGGTTTGTGAAACGATGCTACGATAAGTTGGCTAGTGTGTCTGGACTGTTAGAAGAATTAGGATGGGAATCGCTATCACAGCGTAGATTAAATTATAGGCTTAACCTCATAAATAAATTTCAGGAAAATCATTTTACTGACGACGTAAAAAACATACTATTAACCCCTTCGTACTACGGCAGATTAGATCGCGCCAATAAAATTAGAGAGCTAGATTGTAGAACCGATAGGTATAAAATGTCATTTTTTCCGCGTACCATTCGGGACCATAACAGCTGTGATCGTCGTCATGAATAGTTCGAGTATTGACAATAGGCAGGCAGTTAATCTTTCTCATTATATTCTCCTCTTTCTTATTTATGCATGATGTAAATAATGATGTTCTTATTTATGCATGATATTTTGAATCTGTAGTAGTAGTCTTTGTATCCCTTGCATGTTAGAACGATTGGAGATAGAATGTTTCTTGGGTATTAGATTTGTAATTGGCGCTTTGCATGTGTGGTACGCGGGTTTTTAATGTAATGTCGGTGTTCTACCATATCATTCATGCATGCCTGGTGCGAAAGCACCCCCTGCCACACACCCTTTGGGTGGCTTGCAGGGTATGACGTAGATGTAGATGTAGATGTACTTCATAAGCGTCCCATATACTAGCCACGTACTCCAAGTGGGGTCTCACGAGAGAAAAATAACATCGCTCCTATACCTTTTGGTCACATTTTCCATGTATTCTTTGAATAAATCCTGATTTACGACTTGCCTGTCCACAAAGTTTTCGTATATACTTTCCCCACGACAAGTCCTGAGTAAGGGTCACTCCTAAGTACTTTACTGACTCTACATTCATTAGTTCGGCTTGATTAATTGTGCAGGTCTCGTTGGTTAAGCTACTCTTTCTCCAAAAATTCATAGTATCGCATTTATTAAAATTGAATTCTGTTTAGAGTCGCACCATCCGTTTATAGCTCCGTATCCGCTTATAGAATATAAATCCGTATATGCCAGACTAGGTCTATGCATAGATCAGCTTATAGATCCGTATATACCAGACCAGAGGCCATAATAGTTGCCATATTGGGGACCATAATAGTTGCGATATTTCAGTTTTAGGATACTGAATTGATTTTTTCAGTGGTGCTAAATATCTTAATAAGATTAGTAGCTACTAACATCGCATGCAATCTCCGGCATGATACACTCTTGCGTGATTTATTACCTTGTAGTGCTAAGTACTTGTCGTATTAATAATACTAACTGGTAGTTATATCTTGAGTAGTGTACTGCATGGTAGCATGTTCTTTAACCTATCACTCTTCTGGTTTCTGTTCTGACTGCGTACCTTTGTTCTGCCTACTTTTAGCCTGCAACTGGCATTCGGAGGAACGTGCGCGATTTTGATTTGAACTGCGATGAGTGTTGCATGCCTGGTGTGGAATCACCCCGTGCTACACACCCTAGTGGTGGCTTGCACGGTATTTCGTAGATGTAGATGTAGCTTCTAGGTCTTCCTTCAACGCAACTCTATCAGACTTGTGTCAATATCCCTATAAAATACTTCGTCGTCCACGAAAAGACGAATTTTACTCGTAAAGACGGTTGTGATATCATTAATATACAAAAATAATAATTAGGGACCGATGACACTTCCCTGGGGTACACCGGATGTGACTTTGACTGTATCTGAACCACGGACTTAGAATGACGTGAACGGATCTGAATTAACACCATCAAGAACTACTCTCTCTTCGCGGTTACTTAAGAAATCTTCAATCCAGTATATTATATCGTGATGTATTTCGTAGACTCTTAGCTTAACAACTAATTTTGAATGCGGAACTTTATCGAAAGCTAGAGCTATAGAAAGCTTTATCGAAAGAAGTACTTCGATCGCAGCGGACTTGACAGTTTTCCGAATGAGACGTCGATCAATGCAATAAATTTCATCAGCAAAGGTTGCCTAGAGGGCATTTCAGTGATATCGGTAATTATTTGAGTACCTTGCAGTGCGGTTCATATGTCACATTATGAATATTAACCAGTAGTTGTAGCTTGAGTAGTGTACTACATGGTAGGATGTTCTTCAAAGCATCACTATCCTTGTTTCGGGTCTGACTACGTACCGTTATCCTGACTGCTTTTGGCCTGCGCCTGGCATCCGGGGGAACGTACGCGGTTCGGATTTAAGCTGGGATAAGGGATTCATGCCTGGTGTGAAATCACCCCGTGCCACACACCCTAGTGGTGGCTTGCACACTATTTTGTAGATATAAATGTAGAGATAAAGATTATGACAACAATAGTGGAAGAAAAGCATGAGGCATATCGTTGGCATGAAATTTCCCTCTGTCCACACTCCCCTACCCACCCTTCTCTCCCCCCTCTCATGGCTAGTGTCCTCACACCGCCTGCATCACGCCTCTGCGGCGCACTTTTGGGCCGACTCCCTAAGATGTGTTGAAAAAAGGGCAAAACAGAGTCGGTTTGCAGTTTATTGCAAATGCCAATGATTGGAGCAGAGGAAGTGGCGTGGAGACAGACGTACCTAAGTGGAAAGGCAGATGATAGATGAAGCAGTTCCCCCGAGAGCGGGCAGCTTCTTTCCCTCAGTTTTTCTTGCCGCAAATGAGTGAAGATCTACATCTATATCCACTTAATACCCTGAAAGCCACCACAAGGGTGTTGGCAGGGGTGATTTATCGTCAACATAAACTACAGGGAAGAAAATTACATTCCCAACAAGCGCCACACAATCGGTGAGCTATAAATGCTACAGAAACTACTAAAATAATCTATAATGCAACTATGAAAACGTAACGAAAAAGTCATGCAGGGACCATGCAAAACATGGTGTTAGTGTTAGCACTACTCTGCAGATTTAGAAACATGCATTAGGGGGCATATGAATCAATCAGCTACACTAACTCTCAACTAACGTAATTCAGAGTCTTTACGCTGTCATTTTGGTCTCTTATCGATTGCGGGAAAAACGTCACTTGAAACCTTTCCACTTCCCCTATTATAATCTCATAATCTGATAGTAATGAAAAATGCTTACAACATGACAATTAACTAACTTAAGACAAAGGTTCTAATTTGCGATAAAAACAAAAACATAACTGCCAATGTAAAATTGGAAAATGTTACCCTTCAACAAGTGAAAGAATGTAACTACTTGGGAAGTAAAATAACGTGGGATGGAAGATGTGCAAGAGATATAAAAATGCAGAATCAACCAAGCGAAGCTAGCATTCAATAAAAAGAAAACTCTACCAATGTCAAAAAGCATTAGTTTAGAGATAAGGAAAAACTTAATGAAGACCTACGTTTGGAGTGTTGCGCTATATGGATACGAATCGTGGACTGTCGGGGAAAGTGAAATGAAAAGACTGTTATCCTTTGAAGCATGGTGTTACAGAAGAATGCTGAAAGTAAGCTGAACAGAAAGAAAAACGAATGAAGAAATCTTTGGAAAAGCCCAAGAAGAAAGAAGCATGGTGAGAATCATTAAACAAAGGAGAGCTAAACATATTGGACATCTACTACGGCACGATAATCAAGTTAAAAGGATAATTGAAGGAAATATTGAGGGAAAAAACTGCAGAGGAAGGCCCCGACTAGACTTCATGAGCCAAATTATGAAGGATGTGAATTGCAGAACATACTTTGAGCGTAAACGAAAAGCTGAGAAGAGAGATGAATGGAGGTCTGCAGCCAACCTACTCAAGGGTTGAAACGGAAGAAGAAGAATCTGATAGTAATATGTTGGAGTTCGTAAGATAGAAGAGTCATGCAGGGAACATGCAAAACATGGTATTAACACTCGGTAGATTTAGAAACATGCATTAGGGAGCATATGAATTAATCAGCTACATCACCTGTCAACTCACCTACTCCAAAGTCATTATGGCCTCTTCCTCCTCAGCCATTATGGCCTCTCATCGATCGCGGGAAAAACGAAATTTTAAACCTTTTTGTTCTATAATCAATTTCCCTTATTTTATTCTCATGGTCTGATCTACCGTAGTATGTTAGAGTTCGTAAGATATTGAAAACTTCATCTGAAAAGAATCGGATTTAAATTTATCGTAAAGATTCAGCCTCATTTTCAATCGACGGTCTGAAAGCTAAATGTGTTGATGTAGCTAAACGTGATGTGATCTTTGAATTTTTTCGACTCGCCGAAGAAACAATTGAATTGTGCACTAAATGGCCCACGATTGCCGCTTCAGCCACCTTAACTCCACCTGGGTGGCGCCGCCGTCGCCTCCTTCTCCCACGCACAGCCCATTCCGCCAAACGCCCCCTCTCGCCGAGCGTGCAACTGGGAGCGGGGTTGGGAGGGAACCACTCCCGTCCCCCCAGCCTCCCACGGCGCCCCCACACGACTCCCTCCCTGGACCCGCCTCGGTGGCTCTCTGTGGGATCTCCCGCCTCCTCTATTACGTATTCTGGCCTCGTAGATCGCGGAAGCGTCGTGGCCATCGGCTGCGCTGTCAATCCACATAGTATTCCGCAGGCCAACTCAAGGCTATTTGGCAGGGACAGAGTTATCGCCAACATTTACTACACTGTACCCCCGTGAAGAAAACGAGGCTACCAATGTTGATGCGTTAAAAACAACATACAAATACCTGTCAGGAGGTGATATTTTACCAACATGAATTACACTGTTGGAATGCTGCCAACGCTAAAGATATTCTTTGCGTTACTCTGATTTTCAACTATGAAAATTACCAAAGATAAAAGTACTGCACCGAAGGCATTCACTTCCTGCTGTTAGTACAAGATAGCAGATAAGGTATGAAAGAGTTCCAGGCGTAACTTTGTGGAAATATTAAATATCCTTATTGGTAAGAATGAAAACTCGATGCTAAATTTCCACACTGTATTAAAGAACATCAAGAATCAGACCATGGTCGTTGTTTATTAAAACAGTTAGGAAATTTACTATCGAGTTTTCATTCTTACCAGTATGGATATAGTAGATAAGGTAGGAAGCATTATGTAGTAAATCTACTTACCAGCTAGACTTATTTTCGAGTTTATCCGCCCTAGGAGTGGGAATTTATCATATGAAAACTGACTCAGTACCGTATATTGGATCGTGGGAATAAAATGAGGGTTAAAGACCGCAGAACGGGAATGATTGAACTGCCTTTTTTCCCGCGAATGATTAGGAACCGTTGAGTCAGCGATTCCGACTTAATCATTATGTTTTTCGAGTGGTTGTTTTGCTAGTTTCTATTTTATCCCAAACCTTTTCATCTAGATTTATTCGTAGTACTAAACGCACGTCGCGCAGGCTCCCTATATAACTTTTTTATTAGGGATATTCCACTTGACAGCTGTTACAGTCCCCAAACCCAACAAATTTATCTTTCCATAAGTAGAGTCCACTCATCGGTTCTATCGCCCAATCCCCACTCTCCACTAGTCCCTAACAAATGCATCTTCCATATCCAACCCCCTCCTATCCATTTCCTTCCTCACTCCATCCCACCATGAGTCCTTAGGTCTTCCTCTTCTCCCTCTGCCCTTCCGGAACCCGTTTTAGAGCAGCTTTCGGTATTCTTTCATCTACATTCTTTGGATGTGTCCATACAATCGTAATCTTCTTTCTGCAAGAGTCTCCACTACATCCTTATCTACCTCCATGATTTCTCTCATCTGCTCATTTCTAACTCTTTCTATTCTTGATTTCCTAGCTGACCTCCGCCAAAAGTCCATTTCAGTGGCTCGTAGTTTACTTTTTTCTCTTTAATTTGTAGTCCATGCTTCGACTCCATAAAGCATTATACTTTCTACTATTGCTTTATATATTTTTTTTGTTCTATTGAGTATGTTGCTGCTCCATAGCAAGGGATTCAGTATTCCAATTGCCCTTCTACTCTGGCACATCCGATTCTCTATTTACCATTTTGAGGATCCATCAATCTATACTACTAATCCTAAATACCTGAAATGGGATACTTTTTTTATTTTATTCCCTTCAATTTCTACATCTTCATTGCTGCTGGTTAAATGTTGAGTTTTCTTCCAGCTAATTTATAGACCCATTTCTTATATTCTTCAGCTACTTTCCTGCACGTGTGCTTGATATCTTTAGTGTCTTGTGCTATTATGGCCTGGTCTTCAGTAAAAAGAAGATTGGCCAATATTATATTTTCATTCAGAGGTAATGGCGTCATAAGGTTCAGTATTTATATTGCAGTTCATGTTGACGAAAGCCCATTCCCTGCAACAGATCCTTCAGGACTCTTGGAGGATAGAATGTAGATGCGGATGTAGTTTTTTGGCTGGCGGTTTTCCGCGATGGAAGTATTTCGTATTTCTAACAGGAAAAAGCATATCTCTTAACCCAATCTGAAATCATTTTGGTTCTAAGAAATTTATTTGTTAAGGTTTAAGTGTACTTTATCTGTTTTGAGACCTGTTTATTTTGCCTTTGTTAACTAGAGACTACAATAAGGCGTTATTTGTTGGGGTGGCACGTATCGTACGAATATTCAGCCTTTACGTGTAATCCAAAATAAAATTATAAGTACCATTCTTGGACAGCGAGTACGGATATTTACTTTCCATTGTATATCAATTTAAATATTTACCTCTCCGGCATTTATTTAGCTACAAGGTTTTCCGAGTATTTTATAGCAGAGGAGGTCAAAGTAATAAACCGTTCCTGCATACATCTACATCTACAAAATACTCCGTGAGCCGCTGCATGGGCGAGTGGCAGGGGCAGTTAGGTCACCAGCCATGTAAAGGTATAAGTTTTTTGGAGTTGAAATGGTGACTTGTGTTAGAGGAGTGTATTTAGTAAAGCTCAATGTTTATTTTGGTCGCTTATTGTTCGCGGAAAGAACGAGTTTTTATACCTATCTGTTCGGTAGTGTATCTCTCTTATTTTAACTCATCTGTCAGACCAAGAGATGTAGAGAGGAGCATGATAATATTCTCTATGTCACTCTGAAAAATATCAGTTCTGAATTTACCAAGCAACCTACATCTAGCGTGTAGCCTCCTCGTCTCTACGGGCTCCCACTTTAATCCCTCTAAAAGTTGCGAGACAATATATATACACTCGTAGCAGTTTTTAACGAAGTACGCTGCTTTCCTTTATATTTTATTAATTTTTTTGTTAATTCTATTTGACCAGGATCCCAAATGCTCGCGGCGTATTCGAGGTGTGACCTAACTAGAGTGAAGTATCATCCCTGTTTTACTTTTTCATCCGAGGACCTTCCTTTTATACTTATAAAAAAACTTAGTTTCTTTAATGCTGCGCCACATATGTTCTGTATGTGTAATCCCCACGATATATCAGATGTTATGTTAATTCCAAGATATTTCACTGTATGTGAAGATTTTATGTTTACGCCACCCACAGTATAGGTGTGGCATTTTTGTGATGACTTTTGCAGCAAGTGAACTGTGGTGCATTTGCTGATATTTAATTCAACCCCAACTCCTGGTACCACGAATGAATGTTGTTAAGGTCCGATGACAGACCTTCAAAGTCCGCGTCTCCGCTCATTTCACGGTAGATAACTGTATCGTCTGCAAATAATCTTAATTTACTGCTAACTCTAGAACTTAACATAAACTTAGGTCATTACTATAAATAATGAATAAAAGAGGGCCAAACACACTTTCCTGAGGAACATCGAATGTGACTTCGACCATATCAGAGCTAAAATCATCAATAACTACTTTTTGTTTTCGATCACTGAGAAATTCACTTATCCAAATTACCATTTTTCTATAAACTCCTCATGATTGCAATTAATTAATGAGTTTTTTGTGAGGTACCTTGACAAAAGCCTTCTCGAAATCAAGGAATATCGCGTCGACTTGCTTAATCGATTCACCTGATTTTAGGATCTCATGGAGGAAGAACGCAAGCTGTGTTTCGCAGGACCTGCCCTTACGGAAGTCGTGCTGACTGCTATGTAAGAAGTTACGATTATCCAGGAATGTTATAATATTAAAAATGACAATGTATTCGAGGATCTTGCATAAAAGTGATGTTAGCGGTATATACCGGTAATTTCCTGGGTCACTTTTCTTTCCTATTTTGAATATCGGAGTGACATTGGCTATTTTCCAGTCTTGGGGCACCTTGCATTCGGATAATGATTTGTTAAATATAATTTCGTAGAATGGTACAATCTGTGGCGCTAACACCTTCCGCACGCGTGTAGGTATTCCTTCAGGCCCTGGGGACTTGTTACTATAAATCGAACGCAGTTGTTTAATTATTCCATCACGTTGAATTGTTATGTCCGCCATCGGCTCGTTGAAATTAGGAATGTCTAAATTGTGAATTGTGTCATCCTTAGTGAATACACTATCGAAGTAGTGGTTTAATAAATTGGTCTGGTTAGTGACCACTTTGCCGTTTGTGTCCAGTAAAGACTCTACTGTCGAAGATTCGCCCTGGAGCTCTCTCGCGTAAGACCAGAATGACTTGGGGTTTTCATCTAGCAATTCACCGAGGATTTTTTTCTTGAAGTTTCGTAGAGTAGCGCGCATTATTTTCCTCGTTTCCGTGCGTTGGGCAACGTATATTTCTCTCGCTGCCAGCTCCGTTGTTTTGTTACTCAACTTAATAGAATTTTTATATAGATTGTGTAGTTGCCTTTGTCTCCTGAGCTCCCGCCTTATTTTGTGGTTATACCAACGAGGTTCTTTACTATCCCGTTTGAATTTGTATGGAATATATTCATCGCTTCCTTTACGTATTATTTCCATAAAATATCTTCATGATACTTGGGTGCTCTAGTTCTTCATTGTGGCAACGAATTTCGTGAATCAAGCTTCGAACGTCTCTCCGAATTTTACGTTATCGCATTTTTCAAATAAGTAAACTTAACGTTTGGGTTTTACAGTGGCATCGACTGTTGTTTTCAAAGTCGTAAAAATTACTTCATGATCACTTATGCCTTCGAGGATATCGGCGTGTTTAATCATGGTAGGGTGACTAACAGCTAAAAGGTCTAATATTTTATTACCTCTCGTAGGTTCGTTTTCTATTTGAGTAAGAGAGTCGTGTGAATGTGTGTTAAGTAAGGCCTCGCTTCTATCACGATTCCTTGAACTTGGTTCAACGCTATTGGTTTTCCAATTTATAGCCGGGAGGTTGAAATCCCCACCGATAATAACCACCCTTTTGTTATCTTTCGAGGTCAATGATGTTAAGTGTGTTTCTAATTTGTACAAAACGTCGATTTTGGCATCTGATGGCCTGTAAAATGAGCATTTATGCATATTTATTTTGTTTTGTTGCTTAATGGTACACCAAACGCTCTCTATTCCATTGTCGTCCAATATGTGTGTGGTACTATTCAAATACAATTTAACTGCTATGAATACTCCGCCGCCAGTTCTATCGTATCGTTCACGTCTATAGATTTTATAACCTGTCGGAAAAACTTCCCTATCGCTAATATCCTCTGCAAGCCAGCTATCTGTTCCAATTACTATACCTGCATTTTCAAATATATGCTCAACTTCGGCACGTGTTTTCTTTACGCTACGGAAATTAACTATTGCTAAATTTACATCGCATTTAGCTTGATGAATATCGGTTCGAGGTATTCGGTAATTCTGTATGCTATCTTTTTGATTTTCACTGAAACCACTGAGAAGCGAGTTTTTCTTTTAAGTTTCACAGCTATCTTGAGAGCGCGTGTTGAAATTATTTTCGCTATGGAAGTTACATTTATTTATTAGTGCTTCCCCTAAGTTTTTTCGGCAATGAAGGCCTACGTTACACGAATTTACTCGGAGGCTGTTATCGGGTCTATACTTTTGAATCCCACTGATTGACTTACTCTCCAGCCTAAAAAATTCCTAGCCTAAATACAAAACAAGGCTAAGAAATAACACCTATATTTGAGTTCCGAGGCCCAATGCTGAAGCATACAAAAACTCATACCTCTATATTGCACCTAAATTATTTATTAACTTGCCTAGAGAAACATCTTCTGCACAAAGCGAAGCCAGATTTCTTAGTCGTCTAAGAAATTGGTTATTTACGCAAATAGAGATAGACAATATTCTTTAATGTTAAAGTACCTACCACTATAATATGTCATTGATATCATATTGTTATACCTATTTATTTATTATTACCTAATTTGACTCTTGCTTTCTATTGTTCTGTTTTTTAAATCATAAAGTCTGCGTGGTTTAATGTGTCATATTGAGCACAATTTTGTGTATATTACAACGCCTATAAATATATGTATATGTGTATGTTATTATTAAACTGCTGCTGAACACAACGTAACCAATTGATGGCAACCTCCATTACACGTCTCTTCAGGGTTGCATAAGTTCACGAATAAATTTGTATAATGGGTTATATTAGATAAATAGGTGTGTGAAATACATATTATTATTATTTCATTGTACTTCCGGTCGGAATTTTCATTGGTTGAAAGGGAAAAGGTTTAGTGAGAGCGAAACCTTGTGTCAGTGGCCTGCACATCGAGGAGGGAGAGCTTGCTTGGAAGAGGTTGGCTAAGGAGTAGAGAAGAGAGGGATGACATTCAAGGCAATGTTGTCGGTATAACAGAACTTGACTTGAGAGGTGAGGAAAGTGTCATTTGCGCGATTCAAGATTAGGTTCACGACTCAGACAAAGCTGAATCAAAATACACCGATATTGCTGCCATCCAATTGGAGAATCGCATCCTTAACGTTGGATTAAGAGCTTTTGTGAGATATTAAGTTGATTTAAATAACAAAGTGGGAATTTCAAAGACGGCAAAGGACGTTTGCGACTGAATAAACCTCGAAAATTATATGTGGAAATAACATACTCTCCCGGGAGGAATTAGATTTAGGCAACGGAAAATTCCACTGAAAAAAACTTCATTGCAGTTATCACCAAGCTATGCTTCCAATTTACCAAATGACTATGGCACCTCTTTCTTTGCTTGTCGGAGAAAGCTGCTCAGAAAAGCGTATGAGTCGCTCTTTTGAATTGAAACTGTAGAGCGTTTGGAGTAAGTTCGCAGTCAAAAGGAGCTAGTTCGTTCTTAAGGGCTCACACGAGTTGGGCTCCAGAGGGAACCCAGGTAATAAAATAACATAAGTTGGGGCCAAAACTGATTGAAGCCCCCCTTTCAACGCACGAATCAGGCTGCAGTTCTCTTAAACCCCCTTTTATCACAAGATTTGGACCCCGTTCACGGAATCGCTACCACGCTAAGTTACAACTTTATGCCAACATTCGCCAACTCAAACTTTTTATGCTAGCTAACGCACAATTACAAATTTAAGTCAAAATATCGCTAAGTGACATTTTTAAGCTAAAAAATATGTTAATAAACTTAACCAAAGTTGGAAACGAGTAAAAAATCTTGATGAATGAAAGTTTGAAACAGGCCAGGGATATGAGCATAATGGCGAAACCTGACTTGAAAATGAAAGGAGAGATGCCGTCTTCTCGAAAGAGAAGCCATAATTAGATGGTATGCAATCTAAGTGAAATCAGCAACTGGTTTATGGCTGCTGTTGGTTGATCCTCTCCACCGGAAGAGGATTGCGGCCCAACTCATATTGAGGATCAACATTCCCTTCAAAACCCTTTCCAGCGGTCATTACTTGACGTCCAATTCGTGTGAATTCTTTGTCAAATGTCTCCAAGGCAGTAGCCACCACTAGTACCCTTAGCTCTGATTATATTCGCAGGGGGATTTTAGTGTGTGGCGAGTGGCAATCGGGGTCATTTGCGTCATTAAAGGCGGGTGGGTAGGTTGGTAAGGGACGAATTATTTTGGGAACGGAGGAAAGGTTCGGAGGAACACGGTCTCGGCATGAGCTCACTCATAACTAAAGGTGCCAACGGATCCACAGTGAGATGTCCCTCGTTCTACGGAGGACGACGTACCGCATTTTAGAGCTCTAATCTACGTGCCACTCGAGTGGAGGTCGGCATTGCACGAATAGTTTCCGACGACGTCTAGATCATAGCCACCGGCAGAGAAAAACAGCGCTCTAGCCACACAGCACCTATTAAAAATCCTAACCTGCTTTATATTGTGAACTGATACAGTGGCAATCATTATTACTTCCGAGGTCTCGAAGATTCAATATTTAATACATTGAAAATACAGAGAAAGGATCATAGCTAAGATTTGATCTTTTGTGTGAGTTTAAAACTATTTTTTGCTGGATGTTCGTCGTACTTTACCAGAGCAAAGTATTATGTTAAAAACCATTGCAAGATTAGAACAAAGGAAGTATGTAGATATCGATGGATTCAAAGAGTCATTTTTTCCTCAGGAAATAAGGGAACAGAATAGTAGTGAAAGATAATTTCTATGTAATCCCCAGCCTCGCCTACTAGTGGACTAGATTTTGTAATAATGATTTACAGTTAATTATTATTATTAACGCCATCCCCTACGTAAAATATCCGGAATACATTATTTATCCTTGTAGTATTGATGAATTATTAGCTTAGGTAATATAAATAAAAAATTGCATTTAACCAGTGTACTCCATCTTAGCATGTTTGCGAACGAAGCACTCTTTCAATGTCCGGTTTGGCTGAGAATTTTCATTTCGGTCTGCTACTAACTTTTCTTCTATATGGTGTAAAATTGCCCCACGCCACACATCTTGGGAGTGGTTTTGATGGCATTTCGTAGATTGTAGATCAAAAGCAATGGTCCTTTTTACTGTACCAGTCATTGCTTTTTAATAAGAAATCTTAAAAATCGCGGGGTCGTAATGAGTCACCCTGTATGTTTTCAATAGCATCCATGTCATTACGAAAAAATTTCGAAAACGAAAACGTTTCCTTTCCCTCTTACTACTGCTATTCCAACTGAAAAGAAAACATAATTTTTTTCTTTACGTGAGGTTAACATTTTCCTCTCAAACTTGAGCCATTGCTTGGATTTAGTGTGTTTTTTTATTCGTACAGTATGCTAGCACTCCATTTATTGCTACGAAAATTTATCGTTCTCATCCCAATAGGGATTATTTAACAATATATCTTCAACAGATTAGCCTCTCGCAGAAGTTTAGACTGGCGTGCAACATATTCGTAGTGGCAAGAACATTTTCTGGTGGAGGTATTAGAGAAGATTGGCTGCAAAATATTGCTGTATTTAGGAGAGCATATTGGAAATTAAATTAAGAAGCTACTGTTATTCCAAAGTTTGGGGTCGCCTGAATATTATTATGATGGCTAAGAGTCGAATTTTAATGTTAACCTCATGTGGGGTGATTTGTTCAAAACATTGCACATGGCGAAAATTTTTGGGAACCTCATATGCCTATCTATAAAAAACTTCAGCTGAGATCATTTTAGGTTAGAAATCGCCCATTTGTCTACAATCTGTTTTCTAGAATTGTATTGACTAAAATCAATTCAGAGTTATTTTCCGTTGGTATCTTAGTCATGTGTTTTCATTATCATTAAAACTATTTTGTTCACTGTATCTCCTCTTCGATCACCCTGACAGAGGGACATCGCTAAAGTAAGTGTTTTCATCATTTTCACTGATTGTAATTAACTTGTTTCTACATCTAAATTTATGTAAAGCCGTAAAAGCCACTTACAGGGTGAGTAGCACGGGATAATACTACACCATTTAGAAAATATCGATTGTTAATATCTAGTGTATGACTTCATAAGTCTTTACTTATACAATTGCTTCAAATTTTAAGCTTATTTCAATTTTGCTTTCCAATAAAGGTATCTTGTATCAACATACTTGCAAGCATAGGTACGGAATAATTGCCAGTTAAATTTCATTTTGGTGGCAGTAAATTGTTTTTAAGAACAGGAGATAAAATCCTAAGAAAGAAAAACAATCTTAATTGTTGCAGAAATTAGGTCTGGGGACTACCATTCAGAAAAATTTGAGCATTCTCTTTTTCTTTCACATCATCATCATCATTGGTCGTTCAATACTATTTGACTAATTCGTTGACCTCAGCCCTCCATCCTTTGCTGTCTAATGCTAGTTCCATTAATTCCTGCGATTCTTCATACGTACGCACTTTTTTCTTTATTTGTCCTTTGTATTTATCAATTGGTCTTCATCTCGGGACTTTATACTTTTCTTTCAATTATATTTTTAACAAACATATTGTACCTCAGGGCCTGACCAATCCATTCACTTATTCTTTTCTATATAGTGTTTTTTTGTTTAAAAAAAATTGTGTAGGGTCCATTCCTCTTCTACACTTCTTTACATTTCTTCATTTCCTATTTTTATTTTTAACCTATTTTTTATTATTTTAACCCTATATTTGATCTCCAGCATCATGTTACGAAAGCTCCTAGTCTTTTCTGGTCTACTATTCCAATGGTCCATGCTTCCGATCCATCGAGTGCCACACTTCACGCGAATGTTAACACATACTGTTTCCTCTTTCGCGGCCCAATCTTATTCTTAGCCATTTAGTCGCTTTTTATTACGAGCACTGTCTACGCATGGGATTTTCTTCGCTTCATTTCCATCGTACTTTCGTCCCAGTTTATGGTACTTCTGAGGCAGGTGACGGAATCCACTTCCTCCAATTTCTGTCCTCTCAGTGTGACTCCTGCATTCAGTTTCTCTCTTCCGGATGCTGGGATTATTGTCTCGGACACATTCATTTTCAACTAGTATTCTTTGAGAAATTATTCCATTGTGTTCAGTGAACTCGGAGTCCATTGATTCGCATAATCAGGATCTTCCGCTATGATTGCAATATCGTTTATTAGCAGAGCATTTTTATTTCTTCTCCGTTAATCTAAATCCCGTTCGATCCTGTTTCTTGTCCTCCAGATAATTTTTCACATACCCTTTCATATTAATACCCTTTCAAGTTATTGTATTTTAAATGGTGGTTTTAGTTTTTAAAAGATATTTCAGCGAATAATGATTACTGTTATCTCAAAGTAATCTATATCTCGACGGAAGTATATAGGCATATTTGCAATGGACGGGTGGTTTCAAAATTCTCATTCAAAATCTAAAAATCGATTATTTTCCAGACATTAGTAGGCATTGACTTGAGCAATATCTGCCGCAATCCACCACATGAGCGTTTAGCTCGTGGTATTGGGACGCCAATCATGACATGGGGTGAGAAAAGGAGGGAGAAGAGGACAGAGGTGAACTGCATGTTGACGGGGTGTTATAGCGTTTCGCTTGAATTTTGTTAGAGCCACTCATGGGGTGTGGAATGAAGGAATTTTTGAAGCCTTAATTCCAACAATCGATCTGTTGTTACGTCGCTTCTATGGTCACCAAAGATGTAGTTCGGGGTAAAAATATTACCCTCTAGGTACTCCTGCAACTCAACTGATTTTTCTCCAGTAATCTAAGCCTCCGCGTCTCTGGTGATTCTCAAAACCTCAAATCTTAAGAAAGGTATAACCATTTTTTTTTAATTCATAAGGTATGAAAATTCACCCAGGATCATATCTGGAAAGGAACACAGCTTTATTCTGTTTTGAATGGGTGTGTGTTTGAATGGGTAAGTGTTTTTAATTATTATTAAGGCAGTAATTACATGAATAAAAGCTCAAACAATTTCGTACTGTCTACTAGTTTTTTATTTCACCTCTTGCTACACGTGTTTCAACTGAACAACAGTCATCCTCAGGCAAGACTGGGGGATGGACTCAGGGATGACTGTTGTTCAGTTGAAACACGTGTAGAAAGAGGTGAAATGAAAAAACTAGTAGACAGTACGAAATCGTTTGAGCTTTTATTCAATATGCTGTTCTACAATATCTCGCCTGAGAAAGTGGAGTTTATTAGTAATTACATGGTTCAACTGATGATAAACCCACATCAGTTATATCTTAAGAGGTGTATAATGTTTAATTTGCCCCTATTGAGACTAATTTGAAGTAGCTTAATTTATTCTTAAACATATTTACAATCTCGGCTGTATTTGGTATCCATAATCATCTTTTTTCATCGATCACGACCTTTAACATTGCATGGTTCTCTCTGCGCATAGCCGCCACCCGCTCCTCCTCTCCCCTAACTTTAAATCCCAAAATCTATGATTTTGCCCAGGCATTTTCAAATGTAAACAACGAGCAATTATTAAAAATTCAAAAAGTCCAAAATTTGAAAATCAGATGCATTTTCAAGATATAATAATTGGAGCATATAAGCATGACATTAGAATTTGAAAAAGTATAACTGTCTGAAACAAACCTTCCCAGCCTCCGCTCTCCCCCTTGCAATTCTGTATGTATACTGAACCATGAGTTATACTTGTGACCTGATGATGATGTAGTTCATCGAATGCGGTTGCATTCAAGTTGTGTGATATATTGTGAAAAATGGCCAATTTTCTATAATTCAATTATATAACTGTCTGAATATTGGAATTTTAAGTATATGACATACTATAAGATAGTAGAGCAGAAACACAGGGTTGAGAAACAATTAGAAAAATAGGAGTTATGCTGAAATATACATCTAACGGTATTAAATTTAAACCACCATAAAATACATGGGCAACGTAGATGTTTAAAAAATATGTAGTTGACATTTTCGATAAATAAATTATCATGTCTCATCAACTTTCGAGAGAGTGAATATTTTAAGCATCGAAACTCGTGGAGTACTCCAAGGAGGCCTATTTGTGTTTACTGAACTGATGATAACCGGGAAACTATTCTTACATTTGAGCAGTTTGGTTCAGAGCACAGAAAAACTACAGGACAGAACGTGTTACTGAATACTTATGCGTACATTGTCAACGTACAGTAACATTTAGCATATTATCTCGTGTAAAACATACATTTTGTGGAGTAATCGATCAAATAATATTTAAACATGCAAAATGGGTAAATAAGCCAAAATCAAAATTTTTTTCCCCTTATTTTTAAAAATTACAATGCTAAAAAGGCTTTATTGCTCGAAGAAGGTTGCAAAACATAGTAAATAGATAGTTAGTACTGATAAATAATTCAAGTGAAAATAATATAATCGTTACGCTGAATTATGATAGCGTCAAAAATGTCAACGACATATTCTGCAAACATGTATTTGCCAATGCATTTTATTGTGCTTTAAGTTTAATACCATCATATGTACATTTCAGCAAAACTCTAATTTTTCTAATTGTTTCTCATCCCCGTGTTTCTGTTTGAATATTTTATGTAATATCATATGACAAATGTGCAACCTTAGGAGTAAAGCCCATGAGACAGTTATTCTTTTTCTAATTCTAATTCCGTGACGAGCCTATCCATTTTGTGTTCAGAGTAATCCTTTTATCCGAGCCCACATATCAAAAGCCTCCAAGCTGGACCTCTTCTAATCCCGCATAGCATTCATCTGTCTGCATACCCATGAGGGTATGCAGACAGATGAATTTATATCTATGTATATGCGCTTAATTGTCTTATGGTACATTTTTTTACTTAATATCGTTGATCGTTGATCTGCCTACCTCGAAAGGGAACGGAGTGATTGGTATCTATTTATGTATGCATGTATATCGCTGATCGGCGAAGCTCGAGTCTTGTTTATGAAGCAGTTTTCGCTCATTTGCTCGTCACGTTTTTTTCAAGCGACTATTTATTTTTCATTTTTCTTTCTTATAATTTAAGTGATTACACGTTAAAAGTGATTGTGACCTCACAATAAGTATACCATAGGGGCTACTTTAAAGCTTCGTTTGTCAACATTGTTTTGTGTAACACTATTTTGTAAAAAATTGAGAAGCGATTAATTTATTAATGGCCAGTTGCAGGAATGACATATATCCTTATATATATCCTTAATAACTTATTGGACCCATAAGCCATCGCAACCATTCAATAGGTGTTGCAGAAACATTCGATAAATTAATTGGTTTCGTAACTTATGGCATGAAGTTATGAGTTCCATCAGTAGCCAAGATGGCGGATGCCCAATAAAATGCTGGGAGACTTAATGACTTGATAAAAGAGTTGTTACGAGACAAATGACCGGTTTGTTTACTCTTAATGACTAATTATTATGTGCATTAGCAATAATTCAAAGGCAAAAGTTTCATAAATTTTTCCGGCGGAGGAAGATTGGATCAAATATTCAAAGCTACTAACTATCGGTAAAAATGTTATATAACTAGTAGATGTGTTCCTGAAACCCGTATATTTCTCTAAGATCTGTAACATAATGGATCTCATAATTAATGATTCCATAACTAAATTTTCTTGCAACCGGCCATTTATAATTTGGATTTATCCCTGCCTCTGCACGCTCTTTCTTTGACTTAAAATATTTCCTTCATTATTTTTGCATGCTTGTCTGGCATTGGGTGTCCTGGAAGCGTCTTCGGTAATAACAGTACTGATGGGGTGAGGACCGAGGTGGTGATGAAAGCCAGTGTAATGGATGCGTGTGAGAGGGGCGTGCTTCGTTGGTTTAACCACGTGTTACTTATTATAATTTAAAAGATTGCATAGTTAAACTGACTGTGGCCTCACAACAGGTACACCATAGGTTATAAACTACTGAGAGCGAACATTTACGACTCTGCTCCTTTGAACCAGAACAAAATCTAAGACTCCCACCCTTGAGATGGTTCGAGTGAGAAATTTCCTAAATGTTTAAGGACTGTTAAATCAACTACGAGCGAACATGTAGTGCTTCGCAGCGTTAAGAGGGATTAAGGTGGGAGCCCCTAGAGACTCGGAGGCTACATGCTAGGCGTAGCTTGCTTTAGAAGTGTAGAACTGGGATAGCTTCATAGCGACACATAGAATATTATCTTGGCGCCTCACTACGTCTCTAGACCTGACAGAAGCGATAAATTTCGAGAGATACATTGCCGAACAGATAGTTACAATAATTCGTTCTTTCCTTGCACAATACGCGACCACAATAATAACGTAGCTCCACTAATGACAATCCCAAAATACACGTCACCATTTCACCTCCCCAAACCCTTACATCTACACACGACTGGTGTCTTAACGCCCCCTGCCATACGGCGGCTCGTAGGGTGGTGTGTAGTTGTAGATGTTGTGATAGTGGGTGATGATGGAATAACGGAGAGAATTCATGATAGAGTAGTCAATGATGTGAGAAGAAGAGATACACCGAGAAAGTCAGTGGTGAAACATACTCTTAGAGATAGGCCGCGCTGATAATTACCGCGACAGTTTTCTTAAATTACCGTGGTAATTTTTTATCCCCACCCTGAAAATTACCGTAATTTTCAGAAAAAAAAGTCTACGTTTCCCATACTTTTCATACTGATATATATTCCGAACATTTTCCTTTAAACCAAGTCTTAATATATTTTTTACAGGCTTGATTATAAATTAGGGCACGTAAAATACATTTGCGGAATGTTTTGACGTGTGGGATATTCGTGATGGTCTCGTTTAAAAAGTTTGAACGAAAATTTCTCATAACATGGCAAAACAATGTCAAATTGCGTGTGTGATGCAGTATTTGTTCGTACATTTTTTTAATACTTCGAAGATATTAATGTGGCAAAATTAATGATTTAAACGTCGTTAATCCATTTTCATTGCTATTCCCTTTTCTATTAAATCCCTCATTAGGTATAAATTGGTGAAAACTTAAAATTACAGGAAAATAACTATGATTTTAAAAAATTACCGATATTGACCACGATAATTTAGCCATCTCTACATAGTCTTCAGAGAAGGAAAATAGGATCTTGAGATCAGTAGGGAATGTATGAAGGTGACTGATGAAAAGAAGGTATGTAACAACAGAGCAGTATGGAGGAAACTGCTAAAGAAGAGAAAACTTTACCGGTTTATCACCAAAAATTATACTTTTACGAATCTATCTACCCCCAGAAAGGGAGCGGTGTGAGATTCATGTATGAACACATGTTTGATGCTTCTCAGGAGATCGTAAAAATCCACACATAAGTCAAGTTTGAAACATTTTCATTTTTCCCCTTCTGTCGCCATTCTGAGCTTTGAAATTAGAGGAAAAAGTACGTAATTGATCTAATAAATGGTAAAACACGTCCATAAAAAATGAGACTTAGGTAAGGCTATACAAATATAAGTATCGCAGCGACAGGACCAGAGAACACTTGGAGAAGCCACAGAAATGAAAAGCCTCGGGAATATCTCAGGGAAAACCTTACTGGATAGAATTTGAAAGGAAAACATCACAAAGGACTGCATGTAGAGAGTATCAAAGAATGGGTAAATGGGAGGAAGCACGAATCGAATGGTCGCACAGATAGAATAAAATACAGAAGACAACCTAACACTGCCAGAGATAAGCTTCCAGGTGCAAGAAGAAGCGTGGGTGGACCTAGGAAAATACGGCGGGATATTATAGAAATGGAATATTCCGAGCATGCATTGGAGGAAACAAGCACAGCCTAGGATCAAACACGGAAAGTAGACGAGTAAACTAGAGGATATATCCTCGAATCGAAAACCATCTATGCAGAAGAAATAAGCTGTCTCGTCGGCATCATTTTTAGATTCCGTTTCCTTACTATGTTTAAAAAATATCATTCGTGAAGCTCAGATTAGTGTTAAAATGATCATTTGCAATTTTTACATTTTTGTCAAGGGATTTTAGCATTTTAAGCCTGAGATGTTGAACAAGAGCCCCGTTAAGAAATGTGTGGGCAGAATTATGGTTCTGGAGTCCATCCAAGATAAAACGCAGTTGAAATATACTGATTTGGCTTGGGCAGAAATGGAAAGTAAACAATTTTTTAATAATCGTTAGATAAAAACAAAGTCCATATTTATGGATTCTTCGGTCACGGCCTTTCCCCGTACGGCATTATTCAATTCAATTCAGTTCATTTATTATCGTGGGCCATTCTGGCTCATGAGATATTTTACATAGTTATACATAGTTATAACAAAAGTAAGAAAAGCATAATTATAAATGGAGAAAAAAAGAAAAAAATTAGTAATTGTTACAAAAAAATAAAATACATTTCAACCCCATTTAATGTTAATTCACCGGTTTTCAGTTTCACAATATATATGGGTCATTCCACCACAATTCGACCAGAAAATTGGCAAAATTGACCCTTGAGGTAACCGATTTCGACCAAATTTGGCAAATCGTCTTCATTTGATTACAAAATGAAAACCCCAAAGCCATTTTGTAATCCATTCAACGGTTTACGAGATATTGCAATGTTGTAAAACAAGAATTTTACAAAAGCGTCGTCGCATTTAACGGTATATCTCCGGTAATAAGGAAGATAAAAATGCATGCAATGACTTATTTTAAAGGTATTAAATTGAAAAAGATAATTAATTGATTATTACATAAAATTTAAACAATTAAATAAAGTTTATAACAAATTCAAATGTTAAAATCGATTTTTGACGATGTAGCTATGCCTTCGATTTTCCTCATTTTTTTATATGTTGTAGATACAACCCTCCTCTACAAGTTACAAAAATTTGGTAGGGGTAATATTTCATTTAAGAAAGAAAAAAATGTTTGTGTGAAGGCGTAACGCTGGTCTCCCGCCGTGGCGCGGCGGCGTCCGGCTCTCGCGCCGAACGTTCAGTAGTCGGTTCTCCAGATCTCATCAGCGCGCTTCCTTTTCCATCTTCTTTTCACCAATTTTAACTGTATACCGACCCTTTGATTCCCTTTACCCATGTCATTCGCTATTTGCTTCCCACTGAAGTGACCGTCGCTTTAGAATCTAGGATTAGCGACAACATGCTTAACAGCGGGGGCGACCGTGGGCCCACCAGCGGCCGTGCTCGGAGAACAATAGGCAAACCTCGCCGCGTCTTAGACCTCCAATGCTACTTTCCTCTCTTCCCCTATCTCATTCACCTCGCATACTCTTTATTATGTTCCTTCTAGTCCGTCACTCGGGCACTTTCTTTGAAATGTTGCATAGAAATGCCATTCAGCATCACCGTCGAAATCTTCTTAGTGATGCAACTGATTCATCATGTTGTAGCGGTTCTTCTATTGAGCCACAGCACCGTCGGAATAGTAAATTATTCTACTTAAATAATGTACTCTTCTTCGAAGAAAAGTTATCAATTTCCCTTGAAAGGTCTAGAATGCACTCACGTTATGTTCCATGCAGTCTGAAATAATTACCAAACTGAAAGGTGTGACTTTATCGCAGGTATTTCTGCTGTAACACGCAAATGGATGGATGTCTGATCGTTACACCAATGGACCCCTTGTACAGCATCTTGGTGAAGAAAAGAAAAATTCTCAGACAAATTGGCCACAACGAAAATTTTACGCAATTTCAGATTGTCACTGATATTTTAAATAAAATATCGTTTGCATGCAAGCGATGTAGTCATGCCTTCTTACTTTGGTGGTATTCTCAGCGAAAGCCTCACAAAAAATATTTACGTCCTTGACCTGTGTGGTTAACGCAAAATGATTTTCCTGAGTCCATTGC
The DNA here is from genome assembly GCA_963169105.1 of Ceriagrion tenellum. Taxonomy (NCBI): domain Eukaryota; kingdom Metazoa; phylum Arthropoda; class Insecta; order Odonata; family Coenagrionidae; genus Ceriagrion; species Ceriagrion tenellum. Next base: position 103,366,873 of record OY720638.1, on the reverse strand, counting down.
TTGAAACAAACCTTATCCGTACTTTTTTCCCTGATCTACTCTGAAATAATTTCTGTCATTCAGTCTCTACTCCCAAATTTTCTGACGACATCATCACCGTTTTCGCCCTCTTCTCGTGGCAGTGTTTCTGGGTACTCACTCATGACGCACATTTCTAACGGAGGGCGACAGAGTGAGAATTCCAGGCAATCCCGATAAGTTTAGAAAATTTTTTCTCCGTTATCCGACCTTATTTGCCCTAATCCAGCCCCGAGGAATAGTAACTTGTAATTCTAATGGATCATGCAGACACATGGTGTGAGTGCCAGGTTCACCAGCCAACACGCACTCAGGAGGCTTCAAATCTGTAAATTTGGAGAAACCAATCTTTAAATTAGGATTTCTATCTTAAAAGGCTTCATTAGCTCCCTTCAAATTGCGAAGAATTAACCTTTTCTGATTTACTACGCGCACATTTCCCTCCTTTACACTCTTTTTTTCCCGCCATTTCTCTATTAATATCTGGTTCACGGCAGAACTCAATCACCATCAGTTTAGTGTCATTTGAGAGGTATTGGTTTCGTCTCGCGTTCGCAGAGCACAGAATTCCTTACTCAGATACGTATTTTTTCATCTTTTTGACCAAATACGTCATTGTTTGAAACTCCTGCTTTATCTGTGAAACACTCCAAGATTTAGGTAGGACAGATAGGATAAAAAATCTTTCACTCATTTTCGTAGCGTTTAGGAACTTATCCTTCAGCTTTATTATCATTTCCTTGCCATTTTGGTAGAAGAGATCTTCTTGTTCAGGAATATCTTCTTGAATATTTACCTCCCCACCAGTAACCTTTTGAAGAGATAATCTCAAAGCAGCGGTTGCCACTTTTAATTTCTTCGCCAGATATTTGCTTGTCCTCTGCAATTTTTTGTTGTTGTTACAGGTGTTTGATCCAGGGATTTTAACGTCTTGTTCAGTTTTCCCAAGCGAATTTCTTTTCCTGGAATGTACTGACATCCATTGGTTTCATCAGTCCCGCTATCTTTCATAGAACTAACGGATGACTCTAAGAACCTTGAGATTTAATAGCGAATGTAGCACTGGTTGAAGGTCCTTCTGCACCATAAACCCTACTCTGATAATCGTCATTTGTGGCGACCTCTGACTGACTTTCTGGCACATATTGAGAGCAACCTGGATTGTTCTATTCGGCAAAATTTTCTGGCTTGTTCAATTTTTTTACACCCACTTTACATTGAACACAGAGCTTCTACCCTCTATTACAACAGGCAGTGTGTCATGATAGAAATTGCGGAACTCGCTTGTTATTGTCCATAAATTAATCGAGCGAATGTTTCTATGCAAATTCAAGGAATTGCAGCACCGCTCTTGACGAACCTCGTAGAAGAGTAAATAATCCTTACAATGACGGTTGCACACACTGAGTACAGCTGCCACACCACTTTTTAATTCGATCAACTCAATTTAACGAGTAGAATAGCTGCGGAGACTCCTCAATACTGTTACACTCGAACATTTCTGGTTTAAAGCATCACCAACTGAACATATCATAATCAACCACTACAGACCAAAAAATGTTTACTCGCACTGAAACACGCGCTCTCTAAAAATGAGACCAAGGAAAGTTTTGAAACGTCACTGACGGAGGATAGACGGCAACTGACGAATTGCTTGCAAATGCAACAGTTAGTGAGGGGAAAAAATGTCATGGGTAGCTCTTCGAATTTGCCGTTGTTTTTTTATCAGGGGTTAATATGTGAATGGGTGAGGGTGGGCGACGGCTACTGGGCGCAATTGTTGTAAAGATGTTTCTCAGAACAAAATAAAGGGTGTGCGAGGTGAATGAGATAGGGGAAGAGAGGAAAGTAGCATTGGAGGTCTAAGACGCGGCGAGGTTTGCCTATTGTTCTCCGAGCACGGCCGCTGGTGGGCCCACGGTCGCCCCCGCTGTTAAGCATGTTGTCGCTAATCCTAGATTCTAAAGCGACGGTCACTTCAGTGGGAAGCAAATAGCGAATGACATGGGTAAAGGGAATCAAAGGGTCGGTATACAGTTAAAATTGGTGAAAAGAAGATGGAAAAGGAAGCGCGCTGATGAGATCTGGAGAACCGACTACTGAACGTTCGGCGCGAGAGCCGGACGCCGCCGCGCCACGGCGGGAGACCAGCGTTACGCCTTCACACAAACATTTTTTTCTTTCTTAAATGAAATATTACCCCTACCAAATTTTTGTAACTTGTAGAGGAGGGTTGTATCTACAACATATAAAAAAATGAGGAAAATCGAAGGCATAGCTACATCGTCAAAAATCGATTTTAACATTTGAATTTGTTATAAACTTTATTTAATTGTTTAAATTTTATGTAATAATCAATTAATTATCTTTCTCAATTTAATACCTTTAAAATAAGTCATTGCATGCATTTTTATCTTCCTTATTACCGGAGATATACCGTTAAATGCGACGACGCTTTTGTAAAATTCTTGTTTTACAACATTGCAATATCTCGTAAACCGTTGAATGGATTACAAAATGGCTTTGGGGTTTTCATTTTGTAATCAAATGAAGACGATTTGCCAAATTTGGTCGAAATCGGTTACCCCAAGGGACATCACCTGGTCGAATTTGGATGGAATGACCCATATACATATCAGAAATGTTGAAAACATCCTTTTTCAGTACATATTATTACATTCACAACCATAATACAGATCACAGTTCGAAAATTTAGCAAAGAACAAAATTAAATATATACATTCTTTCCCACTTCACGTAAGTTAATAGAGCAGCGTTATCAGTTATGCAGGGAATTGCCATGCGTCATTTAGAAGTAATTTGTACAATTTTGATTTGAATACACGTATTGATCGTGAGTCTATTATGTCTAATGGTAATAAGTTACATATTTTAGCAGGTGTCACTATAAAAGATTTATTGAGATGAGGAGTTCTATGCTGGAGGATATGAATGTCATCATAGTGATTTCTGGTAGATATTGAGTGGATATTTCTTTTCCAAGGGAATCTTTGGAACAGATAAGGTGGGTTACCAGAGGATAGTATCTTAAAAGTACGGCAAGTGAGGTGATACAGGCGACGTTGTTTATATTTAACCAGTTTAAGCGGGCATATGAGCTACTTATACGATCCCATTTTTTAGGTCAAAAGTAAAGCGTAATTTAGAGTTCATAGTCACTTGCAGTTTGTTGTTGTTTTCTTCATCGAGATTTGTCAGCAGTGAAGAGCAGTAATCTAGGTGTGGGAAAATTAGTGATTGTACGAGGGTGGTGCGTATTTTATGGGGTATAATATTCTTTGATCTATATAGTTGGTGTAATATACTTAGGGTTTTCTGTTTAGTATTTTGTACTTGTTGCTTCCAACTGAGATGTTTATCAAATGTTATACCAAAGTTTTTTTATCGTTTCATCGTATGGTATGGTATAGCTTCCTATTTGAATGTTGGGCAAATGCTAAACATCTATTTGGGCAAACAGGTGACTTTACTCAATTATTATTAACTTGGTTTAATACTCATTTAATTGAAGATGGTTTTTCTGCGCCCAGAATGCTATTCGCTCGATATCTTCATTGATCAATGCGATTGTAGATATTAGATCAGATATTGACGAGTGACAATATATCTGGAAGTCATCCGCGTTTAGATGGTAAAAACAGTGTATTGTGGCTTCGGGAAGATCATTTATGAATATTGAGAAAAGAATAGGGCTAAGAACTGAACCCTGAACTATTAGCATTAGACGGATAAGGACAAGTAAAGAAGAGAGTGCAACAAAAGAACGACCAGGAAGTAAGGGAACTAGCATTAGATAGGGAAGGATGGAGGTCTGCAGTCAACCAATCTTAGGATTGAACAACCAATGATGATGGTGTAAAAGAAAAAAAGAATAGACGTTACTCAATTTTTAAAAAAATGGTCGTCCTCAGACTTAATTCCTGCAAAACTTAAGGTTTTTCCGATCTTTGGATTTTATCTCCTGTACTTAATTCTTGCAAAAGTTAAGGTTTTTTTCCTATCTGAGAATTTTATCTCCCGTTCTTACAAACAATTTAATGCCACCAAAATTCAATTTTAATGGAAATTATTTCGTAACTTGCTTCGCTTGCAAGAATTTAAGTGGCAATTTCTTCGTACCTACCTTTGCTTGCAAGCATTTGATACAAGGTACCTGTATTGGAAATCAAAATTAAAACAAACAGAGCACCATAACTTGAAGTCTTAAGCGCAGAAAAGCTCGAGCTAGGAAAGCGTTCAAGATGAAAATGCAACTCTTATCTTCAATCGAGATAAGACTGCGATCGAGGAACTAGTGCGTGAAAACATTCCTGTGAAGTGAGGCACTCTATTGATCGAAAATATGGACTATTAGAAAAAACGACCAGAAAAGACGAGAGGCTTTCGAAATATAGTATTGGAGGCAGATGCAGAAGATAAAATAAATGGATGAAAGAAGAAATGAGAAAGTATACGGAAGAGTAGAAGAAGGAAGAAACTTATGGAACGCTGCAGAGGATGAAAAACCAGATGGATGAGAATCGGTTAGTAAGGAATACAAGTGAAGCAAAAATAGAGATAAAATTCACAAAGGGAAGGCTAGGGATAAATACATGGAATCAATCAACGGTAAATAACAAGAGAAGAAAAGCTAGGAATTAAGGGAACGGTCATTCCATATGGAAGGATAGATGGCTGCTGCCAAACAATTTTCGGATTGAATGACCAATAATTCCCTTCCTCGCACGGCATTAGGGAGATGTACTGGTGGATCAAGGAAAAGATGACGTATTAGCTGCATTTCTGTCAACTACGCTGTTATCCTCGACACACACTGAAATTTCAGTAAATTGTTTACCCCGGTGGAAAACGCTTTTGCAGACATCTACACACTTTTATTTCACGACTCTTCTTTGCTAATTGAAGTAAATCTGTTCACGCAGGCCCCTGGAATTAGGGATACTACTTAAAAATAAGTGTCGTAACTTTTTGATTTTTGCTTCCTTCATCACTATTTCGACCGCGAAAGAAACGTGAATTTGTCGAAAATCACGTCATACGTGTCATATCGATGATCGCCATGACACGTACGACGAATATTTCTCAGAACTTTTGCACTCATTGTAAATGGGAATCTTACATCTCTTTGGAAGATATTTTGAAGTTGTTTATTAAACCGTTACTGAGAACATTCTTCTGTACCTTCGTAGCGCATTTTCTACCGTCCCGCCAGTGGTGCTGTTTTCTGGGACGTGGAATGGAATGAGAGGCAAAGACCTCTCCTAGACTGTGACAGGTTCAGAACTAAAAGGGCGTTTTTGACTGGGGTTTGCAGCTCCCTTAAACTTTGTTGCTTTCCCCTCGACCGTGGATGCCAGTTAATGCAGATCATGCAAAGCGTGGTGTTAGTACTATACGGCAGATTAAAAAAACGAGCTTTAAGGAAAAAATCAACTTATCAGCTACACGGCTTTTCGACTAACCAAGCTCTAGTCTCATTGGCAGCCATTGTGGTCTCTTGTCGATAACGGCATTTAAACCTTTCTATTCTACAATCTACTTCCCTAATTTTATTCTCATATTCTGTGCTACCGTAGAGTGTTGGATTTCGTCAGATATTAATGACGTACACAGAAAATATATTGATTTTGAATAAGCATAAAAGGTAGTAAAATTTTTATCAACGGCCTGGAAGGGATTCCCAACCAGTTCTAGTCAGAGGTCAGTCACAAACGAGACAGTTATAACGGCATTTCGCGTATTTTGTTGATCTACTCTACTCGCGTTCGAACTCTGTTTTGAAGCCTAACTTATGAGAGTCCCAAATACTAATACATCTATACTATACAAATACATCGTACTCCAAGTGGGGTCTAACAAGGGAGAATAAGCTCATTTCTCTTATTTTGTCGTCTCCCTAGCCAAGTACTCTTTTCACAGTTCCAAATTTACGATTTGCTTGACCAGTCAATTCCCGAATGTGTTTTCCCCATGAGAGATCAATATTTGATTTAACTCCTTGGTATTTAACGGACTCTACAGCCTCCAATTTGGTATGCTGTATGCAACAGCTGACGTAAGGAGTGGTACGTAAACCATAGATTTCAGAAGAGAGTAGACTGCGTCTCGACGCACGAAAATGGAATTTCTTTTCCTGCGAAAAATGATACTCCTAACATGGCTATCCCACGCAATATTTCCATGTACCTTGTGAATAATGCAGTGAATTGTTTGGAATTATTGCCATTTTCTTTTATTCAATCATCAAGGTACCGCGGCAATTCGTCTCCCAATTTCGGTATGTGCAACTGCACAACTGATCCATTCAATATGGCCGACTGCGAATTAGATGGATTCCATCTTCTTCTTTGAAATAGTAACCTGTAGTTCCACCTATTCTAATCTTTGGACTGATGTTGATGACAGTTTTAGTTTTCTCTAAATATCATTTACAATGACGGAAATTGAACGTAAGCAATTCCACTCAATCTAGAATTACAACGAAAACCTAACAATTTTCACGAATAAAAAAGTATAATGTCAGATCTTCTCACTGCGATTAAAAAATCATGATGGTAGCACACTGGCAGCATACTCCAAGTGGGGTCAAGGGTCTATAGACGATAATTATGACACGTAAAACGATGTTTTCGGTGTATTAACAGCAATGCTAAATCATGCAGAATGGCCAATGGCGTATTTTTTTACTTCGATCAAGGAGAATAGAGTATACTTTTGGGCTTCCATTTTCCCCTACACTATCGCATCGTGTGGCTCCAGCTATTTCCTATTATAATCTATAGCTTAGGAGATAACTGTGAAATATGGGATTAAGCGCCGTTATGCTTAACGAAGACGAGATAAGCATGCTCTGTTTCGCTGATGGCATCGCGGAAACAGCATGGATTAATAATGATCTTCTAAGATCACTAAATATAATGGACTAAGCACTTAAAGAATATAACGTGAAAATAAATAAGAAGAAAATTAAAATCGTATTGAGCGGAAGAGAGACGCTGAATACAGGAGTCACATTGAGAGGAGAGAAATTGGAGAAAGTGGATTCATTAACCTACCTGAGATATATACCATAAACTGGAGCAGAAGTAGTACGACGGATATGAAGCAAAGAAAAGCCCCAGCGTAGACAGCGTTCGTGATGAAAAGCGACAACTTGACTCAAAGAGGATTGGACCACGAAAGAGGAAACAGTGTGTGTTAATATTCGTCTGGAGTGTGGCACTCGATGAATCGGAGGAATGGACCATTGAAAAAGCAGACCAGAACAGACGAGGAGTTTTCAATACCTGGCGCTGGAGGAGGATTAAATGGACGGATATAAAAAGAAATGAAAAAACGTAAATAAGTGTAGAAGAGGAAGGGACTCTAACAAAGATTATACAGAAAAGAATGATCGGATGGATTGGGAACACCCTGAGGTACAATGGGTTGGTGAAAAATATAATTGAAAGAGAAATACAGAGAAAAGTCCCGAGATGAAGACCAAGAGATAAATACAAAGGGAAGTGAAAGGAGAAAGTGCGCTCCAAAGAAGAATACCAGGAATTAAGGAAACTGGCATTACACGCTGAAGAATGGAAGGCTGTAGTCAACCAACTTAGGATTAATAGACCAATGATGATGATGATGTAAAAGAAAAACAGAATAGACGTTGCCAATGTTTTCTGAATGGTGGTCCTCAGACGTAATTCCAGCTAAAATGAAGGCTGTTTTTTCTATCTTAGGATTTAATGTTCCGTTCCCATGCAAAACGTACTGCCACAAGAATAGGATTTAAGTGGCAATTTCTCCGTACCTACCTTTGCTTGCAAGTATTTGATACAACGCACCTGTATTTGAAAGCAGAAATGAAACAAACAGAGAACCATCACTTGGAGTATTAAGCGCAGAAAAGCTCGAGCTAGGAAAGCGTTCAAGATGAAAATGCAACTACTATCTTCAATCGAGATAAGACTTCGAACGAGGAGCTAGGACGTGAAAACATTCCTGTGAAGCTAGGCACTCTATAGATAAAAAATATGGACTGCTGGAAAACCTACAGGAAAAGATGTGAAGCCTGCGATATCTGGTGTTGGAGGAGTATGCAGAAGATAAAAAAATGGATGAAATAAGAAATGAGGAGGTAAACGGAAGAGTAGAAGAAGAAAGGACCATATGGAAAGTTATAGAGGAAGCAAAAACCAGATGGATGGAAATAGGTTTGTTAGTAATATAAGTGAAGGAAAAATAGAGCGGACAGTCGCAAGGGGCAGGCCATGGTTAAACACTAGGATCATATAAAGAGAAATAACAAAAGAAGAACTACCAGGAATTAAGGGAACTGTAATTCGATGTGGAAGGATAGAGGGCTTTAGCTAAACAATCTTAGGTTTGAGCCAACGATGAGGCAGTATATGTATGTGTGTGTGTGTGTGTATATATATGTATATATATATATATATATATATTTTTTTTTTCTTCCTCAATTGTCCCATCACTTAGAGATCCCCAGGGGAAGCGGACCATTGGCGAAATCATAGCTTTGACTAAGATAAACGCTGATGATAATCAGCGGGCGAGGAAGTTGAAAGTCCACAGGTACGAAGAAGGGGTATGTGTCTGCTGTGCGCTTCACTCATCAGAAATCAGCACGATATTCATTCCGATGCACTGAAAGCGGAACAGTTCAGCGAAAGAGAAGTATACCGTAGGACTTTCATTTCTGAACCATCTTAAGGTAGTTTGAGCGAATAATCATTGAACTTGGTCTCATTTTAAAGAAAAATATCTCGCTCGAAACAATGATACCAAAATATCACCCCCTTACCGCGCCATTTTCCGAGATATTTGCTAAAAAATGCCGGTCATTTTACAAGGGAAATGGTATGTATATGCACTCCAGAGAGGCATTGCTCTTAAAAGGAGGAATTTTTAACACCTAGATCTCGCCAACAAATTAATAGAGTAAGTTATTTGTTTTCTCAACTTTTTGAAAATATAACTCATTTACTCACCACGTTATTTTTTCCAGAATCTCAAACAAACTTCTTTTGTGAAGGAGTGTTGAAGGTATCGTGTGAAAAAAATGAGTCAAGTTAAGACTTTTATAGATATATTTATTAAATACTGAGAATTATAGTCACATAGAAGTACATAGTTGTACTTTTATCATTTCAATAAATAAAATATATACTCACCGCGGTAATTTGTTTCAGAATCGCAGAAAAAAAACCTTCTGTTGTGAATGAGTGTTAAAAGTACCGTGTGAAAAAGTGAGTCAAGTTCACTAAACTTTTATAGATATATTGATTTAATTGCTGAGAGTTTTAGTCTCATAGAAGTACATTATTGCTATATTTACTTCATGCTTCCTACAGCTGTGGAAATTAATACGAAAAATATTGAACATCGTCTCCATTATGACTATGACTTGGGAAACGTCTCGCTCTAACTACCTTAAAGTTGCCATAAATTTTAATATAATTTTTAATGGTCTTGGTATCAAGTTGTATGTTTGTCAAAGCACAGAAGACCTTAGGGGATCACTCGAGGCCCCAGGAGCACTGGAAAAATCGTGTTCTTACCTTTGATTCTCCCCTCTTAGCCTCTGAGGTTTCATATGTACTTACATATGAGGTACAAACACCATTGGTACACAAACTTCCGCAAATGTCACGCCGTCTACGGTGAACAATCTGTCCGGGCTGGCTTGGGTGAATTTTATTTTTTTCACTCCATGATTATCAATACCGGTCTTGTTGGTCTCATTTGCAGTCTTACACCTTTCATTGAGGCTCATTAGTCATACAGTTATAAACGTGTTTACTGAAGCAGTCATCGTGCTAACGATGCAAAATAGTAATCAGAAATACCAATCTCAGAATTTTTGCTTTTCTTTTTGGCACGAAAGTCCATTCGGTAACTCACCATTTGACAGATGGCATTATTCTGTGCACAGGGATACATTTCAGAGCTTTGGGAATGCCAAAAACAAAAATAGTGCTGGCATGAACAAAACTCCGACAACGGCTAAGTTAATTGAAGCGACGTCTTCTTGCAGAGCCCACTGAGAGAGCGTCTTTGTCCCAGGGTGTCGGGCGCCAGCCAGGTGCGCGAACGGAGGGGCACGAAGCCCCTCCGTTCGCGTCCTCGCGAGTGGAATCTGGGTCTTGTATCGTGCTTAATGAAGAAATATCGCAGCCATTTAAGGGAAACTTATATAATTTACAGAATATTATATTCCCCTGGCCACAACTTAGGTACCCCTTTCAATGTGGCACGTCCTCAGCTGTGGTATTATCGCTATAGGGTTTGTGCGCAATTCCACAGAGGAGAAATAATTCGCCTTGACCGGAACTCAAACCCGGATCACTCGATATCGCGCCAAATGCTGTAACCATTTAAGCTCCCCAGGCATCCTACTTCCAGTGGATGTTTTTCCAAAAGAAACGCACTTATGAGCACTTGCGGGTGACTCCTTAAAGGTATCACCGTGTTAGTCCCGATATCCTAAAAATTTTGCCAGAGGGTTTTGCATATTCAACAACTGACGCCGAGTAACCCTTCTCAATAAGTCATCTTAGGAGGGCGAACATAGCATCAAAAGATTGAACAGGTTTCCATCCGCTCGACCTCACATAAAGGTATCACCGTGTTAGTCCCGATATCCTAAAAATTTTGCCAGAGGGTTTTGCATATTCAACAACTGACGCCGAGTAACCCTTCTCAATAAGTCATCTTAGGAGGGCGAACATAGCATCAAAAGATTGAACAGGTTTCCATCCGCTCGACCTCACACATGGGACGCTATTTAACTCAAAGCTCCAAAGATTATATGCCGTAAACTCGGGCTACTTGAGCCCAAAACAGGAAAATGTTGTTTGGTTTTCTGCGTACTCTCAACATCGGTATAACGACGTAGTTCAGTGCTTCACTGCTAGAGGTAGCACTGAACGTCCTTTTACCGATGTTAAGGGTAAGCAGAGAACCCATCACCATTTTCCTGTTTCAAGTAGCCCGCGTTTACGGTGCATCTCTTCCGCGAGCAATCAGGAGTCGAATCATCACGAGAAGGTCTTTACTACAGCTCACGTTTGGACCTCATATGACAGTCCGGGATTGATGTACACCCAAAAAAACACTGTCGCATTCAAAAGTTCTCAACTACGGCAGCATAAAATGATGGCAGCTGCGCAGAAGATCCCTTACGGTGAAGAGTCCATTCTCTACCGACTGGCTCCAAACGGAGGAACGAGATAGTCCTCGCATTCGACAACTTGGGTCCCAAACCTTTATTGCCAACTTAAAAATTATCACTCTGTTATTTCCATCAACTCTCCCGCTCTCTACGACACTTTAATAGAATTGTCTAGCTGGACTTCTTCGATATGCCGCGAACAAAATCAGCTTATTTATTTCGATTAATCGTCATTTGGACCCTAAACATTGAAGTTAAACGTGAATCAGACCCTTTCCCACTCTCTTCCATGAACTAAAGTAATATTAGCAGCGTTCCCCACCATGTTTTGTCCTCTCCACTCCTCTGATAAGCCAACATCTTCTACCCTCGCCTCCTTGACATCGCACCATGCGCAGGTGACTGCCCCCGTGTTTTTTTTTCAACAATAGACCCATAGGCACTGTCCCGGACGACAGCTCTTCTAATCGTGGATTGGGAGGAAGAAATGATGAACGCCACTGGGAGTGATGACATTATATCTTGGCGGAATATATTAATAAAAATAATTTCCATAGAATTGATTTTATACCAATAATCTAGTGTGTGTTGGCGAAAATTCACCTCCTGACAAGTATTGGCAGGTATTTATAATGCATTAGATGTCCTAATTCGGCTAATACTTGTCGTACCGGACTTTGCGAAACACCTATTAGTACCGTCAGAGGTCAACTTGACCCCTTAATCATAATGATTTCTAAATGATATTTGTTGTTTTTAATTGAAATAATGTGTTAATTGTTTAGAAAATGTCTTTAATCTATTATTGTGCATTATATTACAAGAATGAAGGTTTATATCTTCGTACTATAATTTTCCATTTCAACCTATAGGATATGACGAATGAGGACTTGGATCCAAGACTTCTGTCTCGTGTTCCAAGTCCTCATGCGAAGTCTAGGTCCGCCGTGTCTTCGTGCGGCAATTCACCCTGGGGTATTAGCATTCTCATTCCGAACTGTCAATAATATTTATTTAATGGCAATATGACTCCATTATATAATGAAAAAACTCGAAGAAAAGAGAGGAGTGATATCCCGGGATCAAAATGACACTCCTGGTACCGAAAGGTAGATGATAATGTACATTAAAAATACTGCCGCTCTGAGGTTCTCATTTTCACATCATATTTTCCTGCTGATAAAATAAAAGTCGAGAAAAATCCACGAGCTGGGGTGATTAAGTTAGAAGTGATGGCTTTTCAAAAGATAAAAAGTGAAATGACCCCTCCCGTACTTATAGTGTCGATGTTATTAGGGCATATTGTAATGTATGTTGAAAATGACGTACGTACGACCACGCATTCTTGAGGTGGGTTTCATGAAGTTATGAATAAGTAGAAATAACACCCAATGGAATGACGCGGTAGCGCTAAGGCCGCAAAAGGATGAAGGTATATCTAGGAGCAGCGCTTGGGGATGGTGCCACAATAGTGGAGAGAGATTTTATGTTCAGCTTGGCAACTGAAAGAAACAAGATGGTAAAGTTGTGATGGCATAAGGGATACCAGAGTCCTGCAGATGGCACTCGACAAATGACAGGCGAAGAAGGAATGGCGCTATGGGGAAGTCAGGATTTCTGTTAGGGAGAAGGGCTGGACAATCATCTTACCCTGACACGCATAAGAAATTTTGATTCAATGTACAGGTTTATCAGCTTTGGGTAAGAACTTATTAAAGCCATGCCACTGTGGAATTTTTGCCGTATTTAAGTAATTCCAAAACCAATTATGAACTAAGTAAACTTTCCCTGCGTGTATCTTATTGCTACTTTTTTCAAGTATTTTCATCTGTTTACTTGTTTAGGGGGAGGGGCAGCTACCGCGCCCCCCGCCTTACCTTCGCTACGCCCATGGATGACGCACCGGCAAATCAATTTGTTACTCGCGAAACAACAAACGACGGCGCACAGCATCCCAGAGTGGTCAGTTTGTTGGCACTTGAGCGCGGCACTGAGGCAGCATCAGCTCCGTCAGCCGCTCTCCCTTCCTCTATGTCTCCTCCCCACGACGCCAAACGGGGGTTTGCTCAACGCCCTCCCTCCTTACCGCACCTCTGCTCCCTCCTTCCCGCACCCCTGATCCTCCCCCACCCGAGACGGGAGGGGAAGGAGAAGGCGTGCGTCGTGCGGCGACCACGAGTATTTCGGTCGCCTCGCCTCAGCCGGCACCCACTACCGATAAACCCAACTCCGGGCCGGCGTGGTGGGCCAGTCGCCCGCGCGCCGCTTCGCCGCCCGCCGGATAAAAGGAGGATGCCGCTCCGCCACCAGCCGACCACCCTGCGCGCGGCAGCCATGTCGTGCATCGCGCGACACTTCGACCTCATCTGCTACGCGGCCGGCACGCCCGAGCGCATGGCCGCGCTCCTCGAGTCCGGCGACTACCTCAACGTGCCGTCGCCGTTCACGGACTTGCGTGAGTACCGCCCGCGGCCGGCGTGCCTCGACCGGCTAAAATATACCTCCTCCTCGCGCACCCCTATGTGAGTGGTAGCGAAACATGGCGGAGGTCGCCTGCGGAAGCGTGACGCCGAGGAGGGGAGGCTCTTGTGGGAAGATGGGAAGAGTAGGCTTAAAGAGCGGAGGGGAGAGGACAACACACTGTGGGAAATGCTGCCAACACGATCGAATTTAAATTTAGAGGGCTGTAAAGTGTCAGCACTGCGTTACACAACAATGTTTACGATCAAAAACAAAGCTAGTTATAATAATGCCGATAGTGTTCGCAGCTCATCCCAGAAGCCATTATAAATTGGATTAAGAGCTAAGGAGATATCAAAAATTGATGTGGATAATAGATTGAGCATATAGAAGTTCGCAGTGAAGGCTTGTGACCTTGGGAACCGTGGTAATCAAGCGTTTGTTATTGTCCGCAATCCGTCGATGGAGCTGAACTAAACAATTGAATCTACATTTGCTTTGAACTCATACCAAGATATGATAACAGTACCGCGGCAATATTTCCACTGGTACCTCGATAAAGAAACATCGTAGCAGTTGCCTACGCAAAGTGGTAAGGATGGGAAGATTTGTGAAGAAAGGGGTTGGATAAGGAGCTGAGGGGTGAGACTAGCACATGGTAGACGACACTACCAACACGAAGATACATTTAATCTGAGAGAGCGGGAAATTGTCTGCAGCGTGACTGTGTTTAAGGTACAAACGAAACAAAACATTTGACTGTGACATATTGCAACATAAAATATTTTACTGCGAGTAATAGAGAGAGGAATCGAGTTGTTCCTAATGTTTTCACTTAACGCGATACTCAATATCACCATAAGTTCCCACTTATCTCCATTAGTAGTTGTATACCAGAGTCGACCTTAGGGATTGAGAGACTTTGTTCAACTGAAAGCCGGGGTCACCTTAACTTAGAATTTACTTGTTGATATAGTATCCTCTTTTGGGCATTTTTCATGGAATGGAATAAATTATCCAACATATTGGCTGATAATTTCAAGAAATTTGTATGTTAGGAGTGTTTGATCGAAACTCTGTTTTTATTATAATGAATTATTTTGCGTGGAAAGAACGAATTTTTGTACCAATCTGTTGCTGAAATGTATCTCTCTTATTTAATCGCTTCTGTCGGACCTAGAAATGGATTGCAGCTTCAAAATGATGTTTTCTGTGTCCCTCTGAAACATATCTACCACGTATGACTATGTTGTCCACCACGGCATCTACCCCGTCATATGACTATCACTGATTGCCCACCAAGGGTAAACAAAGTAAAAAGTCAATTTACGAGGGAAAAAATTCCGGAGAGGAAAGGTCATTCACCTTGACCGGAACTCGAGCCCGGATCCCTTGATACCATGCTGAATGTTTTAGCCAATAAAACTACTTAGACGCCATTCTCTTAATTGGATTTTTTCGTGGGCCCTAAAGGAAAGACTACTGTTACGCCCACAAAAACTCCACAGGGGAGCAGGACGCCTTGATAGCTTACACGAATAAAGTACCTACTCTACGCGATATTGAAGGATTCAAGTTCGTGTGCCGGTCAAGCGAGTGATTTTTTTCTTTCGTGTTATTTACGAACTTGTGCGCATTTATTGACATGCAGAAAAAATTATTTGAGGGTGAAACCGTGAAGTTTATTCCGTGAGGAGTGCCAGTATCACCAAGATGTGTTTCGTGATGGTGTTTACATCTTAAAACGCAATTATTTTTGGCGGCCCGATTTAGAGCAGTTGAGAAAAGCGTCTAGTCTTCGGTGTGGAGAGAACTTACACGTATTCAAGTATTCAAGGAGAATTCTGTCACTGGTGATGTTTACGTTGGACCATCACTTGCCCCCTCCTTTTCAAGCTTCTGTTCCATACTTGATGAGGATTATGCACAGAATATTAAAATCCGGGGCCCAATTTTTCAAATCACCCTTATCAGCTGTGGATAATCCGTCTTTCATTCCATCACTGGTAATGAGTCTCCTCTACCGTCGCGATACATGAACACAAACCCTTTATATTATATTTACACAACATATTTTTCAGCATGTTTGTCTCCGGAGGCTTCATTGGCTTAGGTTCAGGGCTGTTTTATCTCGCCATCACTGGAAAAAATTACAATCCTGCATAAAAAGTTCCCAGCTAAAAATCAAGGTTTTGACCCATGTGCCCTGTTTCAGAATTTTTGGAAAACTATGACAATATAAAATATTTATTTAGTGCTGATACAGTACAAATATGCTTTTGATGATAATATTTACTTAAAGAATGTTATTTCACACTTTTTCTGTTGAGGTTAGGGAATAAAGTGAATGCAGGAGATAAAGATTACACACATCTTTATTCACCGACAGAACAGACGGGACTGAACAGGACTCAAGATACACTTGTGTGCGCACGAACAACGTGACAAAAGAATAACGAAAATGTCACTGGAGTACATATCGTAACAGTTTCTCTAGTTTTTCATTGTATTTTTTTCATGGATTCTTCGCGGATCCCAAAAAAAATCATACGACATCAAAAATAAGCAATGAAGGAAGGAAGAAGGAAGGAAGCATGAATACTGTTTTATGGCGCGAAGGAAACTATTATTTCAAATAAATAGAATATTTTAACATTCATTATTGTTCAAAGGTGGAAAAATTGTCTTAAACATATAAGACATTGTATATTATTTTCTAATGAATGATATACGTTGATAACGTTTGGAGGCCCATTGTATCCAGTGGTATCTTAGCTTATACTAAGTACCTATTTCTAAGTTTGAACATAACAAAGATTGGAAGATATTATTTCAACACATTTTTGATGTGAAAACATAACGTTATTTAATAATTATGAATAAAACTAGCAATAAATTCTGCTGAGGAATATATAGAGCAATACGAATTGGCTTTAGACGGGTGATTAATATCCTCGCCTCTTCGTTCGTACAAGTAAAGTTAAATTACTTTTTTGCAATGCTTCCGTCAACATCTTACTAAAGCTCGTTATATATCATAAAAAAACGTTTTTTAAACAACTATAAGAATTTAAAGTGACTCTTCAATCTGCATTTGCAAGACAATCATGAGATACGAGGTCCCCTGTGAACATTTTAAAGATCTTTTGCTTCATTGTTGTAGCCTAAATATTATGACACATGAGTTTTATGGACTTTTGTGCATTATTTAATTAAAAATTGTTCTTCCGGTGAAATACAATAGTAAGTTTATGATAATTGGTGATAAATATTCATTTTAATATATATTTCAACGCTTGACAACAAATATTAAACTAATGAATTTCTCTTGAGCTTCAAAGTCGCTCTTCTTTCATTATTCAGCACGCCCACGTTCTCCAGGTGGCTTTGAGCTATTATGGCTTGGAACTTAGCAGATAGAGCAATTAGAGGTAGAGAAAAGCGATATTCGTTCCTGCTCAAAGAGATAACATTACATGTCTCAAATGCTGTCCGCGCATAAGTCTTGTAGACGCGACTTAAAAATCTTAATAGAGGGTCGATTGGATTTCCACGTTACCTTCAAAATTATTTACACAAATCTGCTCTCTATTTAATCCATTTGTAGAATACTTTTTATAAACGCCACGTACCTGGGGAGCCAGGAGTGCAGCTTTCGCTTTGATTGCTTTTTTAGAGAAAAATACAATTTAGTTCAAAATAGGGGGCTAAGGTCAGCGGAATAGTAATAATTGGCTCGTAGTAAAAATTTTAAGAAATATGAAACTTGGTTACCGTATGGCCTCATAACACATAGACACTGAGAAAAATTAATTGTGCTAACTGAATATTATACCAATAAATATAAAATAAAAACACGATGTAGCGAGGCAGACGTAAATAAAGAGATAGAAAAAAGTAAAGATAGAAAGAGTAAAGAAAGAGAGTAGCTTTATATCGATCCGAATGATATCTGATTTTCAGGTATTAGACGCCGAAGTCACAAATAAGTTTATGGCGCAAATACAAATGGGATCTTTTCTAACTCTAACGCCAGAAAAAAATTCCAAGACTTGTATTTTTTCCTGCACAAAAATTAAATAGAGCACAAAATTTGTTTGAATTATAGCGTGTGGAGCTTGGAAATTTTATGAGTCGTCTCGTATTTATCAAGGTTAAACTGGCGCATATAAACTATTTTTGCAAACAGGAAATTCAAGTGACGTGACCTTCCGGATAATAAAAAGACTTCGAATAACGCAGGCCTGAAAATATTTCTAGATGAAATAATGTTTGCTGACTTCTGAAGCTACAAGTTTGAAAATACGAAATAAATATATTAAATACTTCATATGGAGTGAAAATCCATTCGGATTCCAAAGCTGGACTATCTTTGACACGTATATAATGAAAATATGGGCATTCAAAATGCGATACTGACTCAGAGTTCTCAAAACAACATGGACTACTGAAGGATTCAATGATCAAGTTTCGAAAAGACTGCCGGAAAAAATCAAATTATAAAACTGATAGAAAGCAGGAGATTAAAGCTGGTAGTACACCAGCTAAAACAATCAGACTGGAGCACGAATCTAATTGAATGGGAGATGGAGGCT
This sequence comes from Ceriagrion tenellum, assembly GCA_963169105.1. NCBI lineage: Eukaryota > Metazoa > Arthropoda > Insecta > Odonata > Coenagrionidae > Ceriagrion > Ceriagrion tenellum. The sequence continues at coordinate 103,348,603 of OY720638.1, read as the reverse complement.
AAAAAGAAAAGAGCAAGGCCAAGGAAAGATTTTTGACAGACAAAAGATGAACGACCATACAGAGAAGTACACGATTTGGCACTCAAAATACTACCTCTCACAAGGATAAGATGAGTGATTGCTGTCCACCAACCTGGTTAAAGAGATTGAGAAGACCCCTGATGATGTCGGCAGAGTTAACTATCGAAGCGTCGCACAGTCGTCCAAAGTCCCCAAAACCTGGCCAAGGTAAGAAAAATAAAGTATCTACATAGAGGATTTTTATTGCTAGATCGGTGAGAGGAAAGGTTACAAAGTCGAAAGTCACAGCAGTTGGGTAAACATTTACCCACTTGCGCACACTATTCACATGGACAACGAGCGCCCTACGGGTAACAAGTGCATCGAGCGTGCGTCCATAAGAGCAAACTTATTTTTGAAGTGCTGCCAATTCGTTCTTGGTGAAGAGAATTAATTTATGGCAGATGGAGTCTCCAGTAGAAAGTTAGTACTACAAGTTGATATTATTTAATTTTTCATTTTTTAAATATACTTTTTAAACAAGGCCGTTTAAAATAATGGTGTTTTTGAGCGAAAATCCGCGCTTCAACTAACCAAAAGTTAATGAATTCCGGATAATTCTGATATGAACGATACATCACATTGTTAAGAATTCAATAAACTTAACAGTAGCTCGAAGAATAGCATCTACAATCCTCTAATTCGATAGTTATTAATAAAATAAAGTTCGATTTTGGTCCCGAAAAACGAGCTTGGCTTAGAGCATGCTGCACTCGACTGTATGAATGATTTTGTGAACTTCCCATAACATTCATTTGTCATATATTATTGAACACATGCACCATTTTATATTGCAGCTCAATTACAATTGCAGATCATAATTAAAGGAATTGCGAATAATTTGCCCAAAATTTTTTTTGGCGTACTCCGACTAGACTGGTTTTATATAACCTCAAAAGCACAACTAATTGCATCAAGGCCATTCTTTTTTCAATTAAGAAAAATTTTGCGAAAAGTTTGCAAAAATATATTTTTTGCAATTCTGACTGCGGATTTGATTTTAGCACACTCAAATACATAAGAATACAAACTTTTATCAAAATTGGAATGCTATTTCTCATGGTGACCAACTTTCAGGGCATATTGACCACTGTGCGTCGGTGGCCCAGCACCTGACCTGAAAGGAAACCCGTGAAGACTTCACTCGAGCCAAGGGCCGGAAGAAAAAACTTAATAATTCACCGATGAAGATAATATATTGGCGTTTCACCAAAGTCGGAAAAAATCAAAGAAAAAAACATTCGACAGCTACTGGCTCTAGGAAAATGTCTCCACTCTGTTCCTAGGTCGTTCCTACTTCTTGCTCGCAATGGATTAACGTACTCCCGGCCGACCCGCTCCCCGCGACACATAAATGGTGTACAGGATGCATACCCTGAAGGATGTGTAATAGATGCTGGCAGAGCTGTATGAAAGTAATGTTTTCCGTGCATTGAAATAAGAAGAAAGTAAATGGTGCCGTGGCGCACGCAAGTGAAGCTTGGATTTTTTTGTCGAAAAATGTTTTAACTTTCAAACTCACATGGATATCGCACGCTATTTGACCATAAATTGAATGAAAAATTTGATAATGTACAATAATTTTTAAAAAATCATTTCCTTTTTTATTTTCATCTATAATTCGTTAAGAGACAACGACAATACCGTTGGTGATGCCTATGAATTGGGCGAATCATCTGCACAACTGATCCATTCCATTTAGCCGTTTGCGCATTTTAATTGTGTCTATGATCTCCTCTACTACCCCTATCTCCCCGCTACGTTCCATCTATTTTTAGTGACTTGGAATCATAGAAGAGCTCACATTGATTTTTATATCCCATTTTTGCAATAAAAGAATCAACAGAAAAAGAAACAGAATCAGTAACTCACAGATTTGTTATAATATATTTCGGCGGAAACAACCGCCTTCGTCAGAATATTAGTAGGTAGTCTACCTACTAATATTCTGACGAAGGCGAATATTAGTCCACCGAATAAATCCACCGAAAAATATTATAACAAATCTGTGAGCTTTTTTGTGTTTTTCCGCTTTTCCGCTTTTCTGTATGGTGTTACATATGATACTTCTTCTAGTCTTCTGTAAACTTAATCATTTGTACTGTTTCTTCGTTTTTAATCCTATTTTCTTTGAGCATAGTGGTCGCCTTTCCACCATGAACGCTTTCTTAGGTTTGATTATTCTTTGCTTGATGTCCAGTGTACTCTTTCCATCCCACGCGATGCCACTCCCGATATAGGTGAAGCACTTGCTCTAATTTTTCTCCTCCTAGGGTGACTTCTCCATTCAATCCTACTTTGTGGAAGGGAGAAGCTCTCCCTTCCACAAATTAGGATTTTAGTTTTTGTCATCGAATATTTGGTAACTAATATGAACAGGGAAAAATTTCACTCAAATCACCCCGAGGAACACCAAATATCATAGTGGCTGACGATAAATTTATCGGCGGCCCCAAATCCTCCTCTCACTTGCTCCACTGGAATATTTCCACATACAGTTTTCTCGTATTTATTTCTCTTTTCTCTGAGCGCAGTGGTCGCCTTTCCACCATGAACGCTTTCTTAGGTTTAATTATTCTTTGCTTGATGTCCAGTGTACTCTTTCCATCCCACGTGATGCTACTTCCGATATAAGTGAAGCACTTGCTCTAATTTCACTCCTCCCAGTGTAACTTCTGCATTCAGTAGGTAATGGTAGCGGGCGTGACTTCGTGGAAATCCTTCATAGTAGGAGCGTCTGAAGAAATTACAACTTGGCTGTTTCTACATGAGGTTTTATTGTTACCGACCATGATTTCGTTACAGAGTAACATTATCAAGGTAAAAACTTTACTTTTAACCTTGCTAATGTTACTCTGTAACGAAACCATGGTCGGTAACAATAAAACCTCATGTGGAAACAGCCAAGTTGTAATTTCTTCAGACGCTCCTACTATTCTGCATTCAGCTTCTCCCTTCCACAAACTAGGATTTTAGTTTTTGTCATCGAATATGTGGTAGCTAAAATAAAGGGTAAATCACGCTCAAATATTCCCGAGGAACACCAAATATCTCAGTGGCTGACGACAAATGTATCGACGGCTTAAAATTCTCCTCTCTCTCGCTCTATGAGTGTGTAAATCTACAGCCATCCGTTCATTTGATCTTCAGCATCCTCCTCTGGTTCCAGATTTTGAAAGCTTATAGTCATTTCTGGTCTGTTTTTCCAATGGTCTACGCTTCCGATTCGTAGAGTGCGATGCTCCACTCCGAATATTTGGTAATATTTTAATAAGGTTGCCTAATTCGGTTGAAAAGGCGTTTTCAGCGTAAGGCATGAAAACAATTAGCGACTCGTCGTACTGCATTCAGCTTGGTCGCCTTTCCATCATGACAACTTTCTTAGGTTGAGTTATTCTTCACATACCGTTTAATGTCAATGAGGCAATTTTAACGCAGAGACCTCGTCACAGATTTTAAGGTAAGCAGTTTGCATCGATGCTCAATGATTTTTTAATATACCAATTACCGCAGTGATTTTTTGATCAGAGCAGCAGCTCTGACCACTATCATCACGATCAGATCACTGACGGCCATCTTGTGTTTCCCGCAGCACCCGCCCTCGGCGAAGACCTGTCGGAGGCGATCAAGAGCACCTCCCACTTGCGGCGCCACCATCTGCACCACCTACTCTCGCCCACGACGCGCCGCTGGGCCTCGTCCGGCGTCGCCGACCTCCTCGTGGCCATCGACATGTTGCCCCGCCGCTGCAAGGTGAGCGCCCTTTGAGACAAGCAGAGTCCGCAGTTCTGCATCGGGCACACCCTCCGAATTTTTTAAGGACTTGGAGCGATTGTGCCACTGTTCAACATTGTCGTTCAACTTTGTATATGAGTTCTTACAACTGACACTTATTGATAATAGTGAAGAGTTTGAATTTCAGTTATTTGGGTTTTTGGTAACTCAATGCTAATCCAACACGTAGGCTTGTTAGATTTATTTTTAATAATTCGATTAGGTATGAATAGACTATATTTCAACCTGAAATAATATATTTCATATTATTGAGATGGTTTCAACAAATTTCAAGGTATCACTCCCAGTAAAATATTTGAAAAAAAAACATACTTCCGGATAAATTTCGGACATCGCGCCAAAAACTACGCATAGCTAAAGTAAAGCTTTATTTTAGGAAAAACGTAAAATATAATGCATGTATCATTTCTGTTACTGCATTTATGGTGATTTCCACCACAGAGACAGATGCACTGGAATGAAATTTGACCCAATAAGTTTTTCGACCAACTTGAGAAATTATTAAACTTTGCCATTAATGACCCACGATAACCACTCCAGCCACCTTAAAAACCTCTAGTGATTGCTGCTGGGCTGGCTGACCAGCAAAGTAATTATCACAAAGGCGCACCTCGCAAGTTAGGCTACCGCGGGGGGATCGGAGTCCTCTCATTCGGAGCTGGACCTGCGCGGACTGGACGAAGTTGAGTTGCTCCGCGCAGGCCGAAGTAGGAGAGGTGATATAGGCGCTACATTTCGAGAAAGCGAAGCTTAGCAGCAGTACATGTTAATCCTCGCAAGTCAGACCATACGGCATGAGACCTTTATGGTGCTCGGTTGGGGTGTACTCAGTGTGGGGAGGACGTGACTCGGGCTTGCCTCGGCTTTGTGCTCGGCAGTCCAGCTTCGTTGAGTACGCTTGATGTAGAAATTGACTGGGCACAATCACACAACCTCTCGCATCCTGTTCTCATGCCTAAAGCGCTGGAAGAAGGCGAAGCTTCGCCTCGAATTCAACCGCATTATCTATTTGGAAGTATATTTTAAGAAGGCCTACATCTAAAAACATAGATATCGTGACCTGATAAGTAAACCGTTAACATTCAGCGTACCCTTAAGTAAGACCTCCTGCTACTTCAGCTCCCGACAGTTTTAAACTCATTTCTCGGGAAAAGAAATTAATATAGAAGCAAAAGTGTGGCATGAGGCGAAAGGAATCTTATCAAGATATTTTCTGTAAAATAAGGTCTTCATAAGTCAGGTATTTTTTCAGATAACGAAAATATACAACCATCATGCTTTCTTAAGCTTTTGAGGCTGGACTGCCGCTATACAACCATAATGCTTTCTTAACCTAACATTCATGTCGTTAATATCACTTCTTTCAGTCAAACAAACTTTTCTAGTTTCCTAAAGAATAAACGATTTATTGCTTTCGAGTAATCAACATTTTATACCCCTTGTTTTGTGATGTAACGCCTAGGGAAGGCCTTGACGAAGATTAAATGCACAGTTAATGAGCGAATGTGCTCTTTATCGGAAGGTATCGCTTCCTCTAAATTATTTCCAATCTTTAAGTATCCGGATTTGATCGTACGTGAACGTTGATGTACATGCTTGTGCATCTCACCGCTGGCTAAAAGATTCAATGTAGCGTCCGCACAAGGCATTAAATTGACTGATAAAAATTACTGTAGATGTAGACGTGTCAATATTTTCACATAGATATCTAACAAATTTTCTCTTTTCTCTCAGAGTCTCCAGAGGCTGGACGTTTCATACCTTCGGCACATAAATCCAAACATACTCATTTCCCTCGCTCCGACCTTCACATCACTCGTGAGCCTCAACCTTCGGATGACCTTGACCGTCGATCAGGTACGTTTTCATAACTATGGTACCGCTTAAGCTAGGCCCGGGGTACCGAGCAGAGTTAATAGAATACTATTAATTCCGGTACGGTTAATAATAAAACCCCTGAAATATTTTTATTATCATTTTATTCGACTCCTCGAGGGCTTTTTAAAATGACAATGCTGCAAAGGTTGACCAAAGAGTAAGACCCCACATTTTTTTCTTAAAAACTATTGATTCTACAAAAATATAATTTACACAGATGAAAGAATTACGTTTTTTCCATTAACTCTATTCTCCCACATGATCTCATTCACGCTCTATTGCCTTCCTCCAGCGACTCACTAGGCCGTGTATGCCCTATTGGTGCCAGTCCTCGCTCTGGTTATGCAGCCAAGTTTTCACTGCGCAAATCACCTCTTCGTCGCCCAAAGTAGTAGAGTGGAAAAGTACTTAGTGTCATTATTCAAAATGGATAATAAAATAAGAGCTAATACGAAGCAATTTACATTCTTTTAGGTCTTTAGGTTATATCAGACTGCTATTTGCGAGCCTGATCTGGCAGACTGTTCTCTCCAGATGCCAAAAAATTGGTCAGAGCGCTCAGATGTAAGATACGGTTGTGCCTTGGTAACCTGATAAGGCTTTGCGACCAGTAGAGATGCGTATCTCGATCGCCGTCTCAACGCACCGATTTCTGTTCTTAGGGATTTAAAAAAAATGACGGGCTTTACTTTTTGGGCTACCCTCGTATACTGTTATGAAAGTTCAAATATTGCATTGTTTAGAATATATATGGCTTTCGACAATTGGTCGTCCATTTTAACCTTCTGTAACGTAATAATACACCACTGACTTTCGCCTATGCATAATAGGAAAGCTGGCGTTTGAGAGTAAGTCTAATATTTCCTCTTCTTATTTAATAGTAACACACTAAGTGAACCTACAGCAGCTATTTCAAAATAAACGAATAATGAGAAAGCAGTAGAAAACATTTTAATGCTAGTTTAGTATTTATCTTGTTGGGAGATGTCTTTTCAGTCTCTCTCGACAAGATAAATAGTAATAATCAAAGAGAGGGTCAATGAAACAGCATCTGAATATTACTACTTCATCAATCCATTCGCAATATTCAGTACGAGACATTCCCAAAGAGTAAGAGAGTAATGATTACACAAAGCATCTTACTCCGGGGTTCTAGTGTAAAAACTCATACTCTTTGGAAGAGTTGTCACACAATTTTTAATCTCTGAGGGCTTATTTACAAATATAAATACAGTCACAATACTCTTCAGAGGATAGGAGATACTTAGGGGCTGTTAATCCGGCAAATAATCTGGAGTCCGCGCCATTTTCCCGAGTAGCTTCTGAAGACGCCTTCTTCCCCAGACGCGCATCTTATTTGCTATTCTGAATGTTGTAATGGCTTCCGAAAGTTGCTATTCTATTTCTAGCAATAGCTCGCACGCTTTCAGCGATTCTCAATGTTAAATAGCGTCCGGGAGGGACGCTGAATTATAGTTCGCATCTGAATACCGCGCTGACGAAAAAGAGTCCCTTCTTTTCTCACGCAAAACGACTGTCAAATTCTTTGTTCACGCGTTATTTTACGGGAATTCTGCAAAGTGTTCCTATGATAAGCCACAAGCTACAAGTCCTATAGTAAAATTAAAAAACAAATAATTGTTGTACGCATATCTCTGGCTGAACAAGAAGGAAAAGTGAGCGAAGTAATTTGAAACTTAGCAAAGTTGAGCAAAAGCATGAGGTTGGAAACATTCCATGACATTTCCCTCCGTCGTACCTCTAACTTTAGGCGAGCACTTTTCGACCACGCCTCATTGCTACTTCTCCTATCTCTCCAAACCTGTGTAAACAATTTAAACTGTAAGAGAAGAACCTGTTTTACACGCACTTCATTCATCCTCGCCTTTTCATTTCCTTTTCCGCTGTCTTAAACAACTCATATGTAAGCTGAAATATTTCCAAAATAGCCTTTACATTAAGTTCCATCATCACATTCCCAATCGGTCCCACAAGATTTCTCACAGCCAAATTGCGATGGGCTAAATAGCACCGCTGTTCATTGGCAGTTCTTTTACTGATCTACGGCTTTGTACTGAGGTGTACTTCTGCGTATCTTACACAGTATCACCTGAGGTATCATAAACCTCAATGTTGGGCAGATAGAATTCAGGGTGAACTCTCGGCGAGCAAAACCTATCAGCAATTTGGATTCAAAACGAATAGGAATTGGGACCCAGTTTTTTTCTCCTTAGGCACCTGTAATTTTCAACTAATTACTCACCACCACAAATTCGCACCGCTAAGGCTAACTAAGACTAATTTATAGGACGCATTAAATACACACACATTCTCGCATCGGGTTATTATGACCCTAAGTCGTGTACTAGATTGTTTAAAGACAAATACTATGCAAGTAAGATAAGCCAAACCTGCAGCCTTCGCTGTCATTCCATATGTTGCCGGCACTAGTGAGAAGATAGCCAGAGTACTGGCAAAACAGAACGTCGTCACCCGTTTCAACTGCGTCCAGAAAACCTCAGACATCCTCTGCAAGGCCAAGGACCGCCTACCAGATAATACAAAAGAAGGTGTCTACCAGGTGAAGTTCGAATGCGGGAAATCTTACAACGGACAGACATCGAGAGCTCTCAAATGCCGCCTGAGAGAGCACCAAAGAGATATAAAGAATAGGCAGCTACGCAAATCAGCTCTGGCCGAACACACCTGGAGTGGACTTTGTCACAATATGAATTTCGAAGAAGCAAAATTAATAGCAAAAGAGAGCCGCTACTTCCCCAGACTCATCAGGGAGGCCATCGAAATCGTAAAAACACCCGAAAACATCAACAGAGAAGATGGCTACACTCTCTCCTACGCCTGGAAGAGAATTTTCGTAAAGGAAAAGAAAGCGACCAATGACAGCGCACCAGACTGAATTGGCGGGAAAACGACCGGCTATATATGACGGTCACATTCACACGCATCGTCACTTCTGACCTGAAGAAGACAGCTGCAACGCTGTCGAAACTGTCGTCTTCGACAATGGAAACACGCGGAAGAGAACCCGGAAAGTCTTCGATATCATCTGAACGACTCCGCGGAAGCCTTAGAGTTCAAATACTATGTAAATTTCCATTAGTAGATTTTATAAAAGCCCATACTTCTGAACAGAAATAAAGTAATATTCACATTCGGAAATTTACGGGAATCCATAGTTAAACAACTACGAACAGCTATCTTTACAATACGAATCCTAACTATCCCCCCTAACTATCAGACAGATATTTTGAGGTAGTATCAATTAAAGGATGGTATGGAAGGTGTAATATTGGATGAAGAATCAGAAAGGGCCGGCCTCGTCGTAAATGAGGAAAAAACTAAGGTTGTGGTCATGAAAAGACTGGAAATGAGCCTCCAGCACATTTCGCAGTAGGTGGATACCAATTTGAGAGAGTGCCTACCTTTAAATATTTAGGCTCATTGATGTCAGAAAATAGTGATAACAGCCTGGAAATCAAAGAAAGAGTGAATGCGGGGAATAAGGCCTACTTTGGCCGCCAGTCTATTTACGTCACGCTTATTGAGTCGGAAAACCAAAGAAAAATTATATCAAACAGTTCTTCGACCCGTGGTCCTATATGCCTGCGAAACCTGGGTCATGAAAATCCGGGATGAGCTGCTGCTCAACTCGCGGGAGAGGAAGATCCTGCGAAGAATTTACGGACCAATTAACGAAAACAACGTTTGGCGTATCCGCACCAATGCCGAGCTAAATAGACTATATGATTAACCTAGTCTGGTATTGGAAGTCAAGTGTGCCAGACTGAGGTGGCTCGGCCATCTAAAAAGAATGCCTGAAAATAGGGCAGTGCGGAGAACGTTCAGCCAGAGGGTAGACTTCCGGGGCGACCGCGCAAAAGGTGGCTGTGGCTGGATGATGTGGAAGAGGACCTGCAGAAAATGGGTGTAAGGAGATGGCGACCTCTTGCTTTGGAGCGAGAGACCTGGAGAGGAATGATTGAGGAGGCACGGGCTCTTTTAGGGCCGTAATGCCAGTGGGTAAGGTAAGGTAATATTGGGCGTCGTGTCGCGTCAAAATCTCCATAACGAAGAAATCACTCGACATTTTGGAGCGAACACTTTTGATTGTACACGGTACCGCAAAATAGTACACTAGATGGGAGAAGAAATCAGTATCATAAAATTTTCGGTAAATTAGCTCAAATGAAAAAGTTGTCTGTACAATATGACCCGATGCAACCGATTATTGTTTAAAGTCGAGAGTTGTCGCTGATGTCCGTCAAACAACTTCAACATTCACGTTAGGGGCCATCACGAAGGAATTTTCTATTCCACCTTAAACTCATCAGTATCTACGAGGACCGTGACCGTTGGCCGGGAAGCAGCAAAAACATTGTAATAATGTTCGGAGTCGCAAAGGAATTATAATTCATCGGATGCACTTGTTGAAATTTTCATGCAATATCTGTATCGCACTCTTCAAGCTCTTATAAATAAGAGGAAGCGTGAGCTATCCTTGCTATGTATTATTAGTGAGGTTATATCAAGTCGGCACGTGTGACGTCAGGCAAGTATTGTATTACCTTGTCTGGCTTGCTTGCTGCTGCCTTGCCTGGGGGTTGCTCTGGAGACAGAGAGCTTTCCTAGTCAACATCTTCTCTACTGTGCACTTGCTTGAAAATCGCACCAATGTCAAGCTTAAATGGAGCTCTTCTGCTTCTTTCTAATTTGAAATCCACAGCATGATGGTCATCTGACTCTTGACTCAGCGTTGCAATAACCGGATAAAGCAGTCTATGATTCCCCTTCAAAGATACATTTTTAGGGTACAGATTAATTATATAGAATAAAGATAAATGTAAATAATGAATTGGTGTATAAGAATCAGTCTCAATATACTGGGAAAGAGAGGAAGAGAGACATAATTTGTGGTCGTTGAAATCAGTTGTAGACGTCGTCACTTTTTTGTTTATAATGAGAATAAAAATGTTTGATATTTTTATACCACTGTTTTACAACATATCCAAACGTAAGTGCCTTTGATGATCATTTCAAACATTCTTACTGGTTCTGTTACCAAGAGCAAAGTAAAGTGGAAAATCACTGTTTTTTAACTCACGTTTTGGTCGTTTCCCAGCCGTGAATTTCAAGGCCCACTGGTGCAGTCCTAACTAACCAACAGACCAACCGCAGACCAACGGTTAATACAATCACTTCCTCCTTTCGCTCTTTACCTTCTAGAATCTCTCATTTAGTTGCAAGAGAAATTCTACCTGCCCCTGATGACATGGAGGTACTCTTTGCTTGTCATTCTTTCCGAATATAATGCAGATGTTGGCTAAAATAGGGGAGCAGTGCGTAAACTTGCTGGACCTCAATCTGATGTCCACGCCGATAACGGATCGTGGGATGGTGATGCTGTGCTTGGCTCCCGACGGCTCCACCCGCTGCCAGAGTCTACGCCGCCTCTGCATCGGCGACACTTGGGTGACGAGCTCGGGCGCGGCCATAGCCCTCCTCGCCCTGCCCGCACTCCACCACTTCGACTTCGATCGTATGTTCGAGGTGAGTGAGACCCCACCTTAAACACTGTATATTTATACTGGAGAACTTTTCATGTATTTGACCGAAGTATTTTAGTTGATATATTATGGAGTATTGGTCGATAATTAAGGTGGTTGGAGCCAATTTTGTTTACATGCAGATCTGCGTGCAACTTTGCGTCATACCGAGTTGGTTTCACTCTGTCAAAAACCTTTTAGAAATCTACAAAACATGAGGAAACATCCTGGTTTTACTCTTTTTTATTCAATAATAGTTCTCATCACCACAATTCCATCCCGAGTTGACTTTCCTTTCCGGTACCCAAACTGGTCATCACCAAAGTGGAAATTTGCCTAACGCTCCAACCTTTTATTGATTATTCTAAGTGCATCTTTGGCTGCATACGAAATCAAACTGATTATTCCATATTCCTTGCATTCTGGCGCTTTCTTCATTTTCGGGATAGGAATAAGCACTCTGGCCATACTCCTTAATCGTTGATCCATCAAATTAGTTTAGAAAAAGCTTGCCTAACATTTTTACTTAAGTTAATTAGCAACTCCCAAGGTATGTTCTCCACTCCTACAGCTTTTCTTGCCTTCATCTCTTTCAATGAATTCTCCTTTTCACCGTAGAGTATCATTGGACCGAGGTTATCCTCATCTAGTGTTCCCTCATCCTTCACATCTAAATTAGTTAATCTACTATCGCTCTCCATGTATTCTCTCTACCTACCTTGAATATCTTCTTGCTTGAGTAATATCCTACCTCCTCTGCTCTTAATATTTGATACCGTTTTCCCTCTCTCCCCGCCCGATAGCAATTTTATTTTATCGCAAAATGCACTCTTTTCACCATCTTATTGCAGCTTATCCATCTCCTCACAGTGCCTTTTCCACCAGTTTTCCTTCTCCCGATTGGTTATTCACTGAAGTTGATGTTTATACTCATTGTGCTTCGTCTTACCTAGTTCAGTGTAGGCATTTTTTCACCTTTTTCTCTACTCTATTTTCCCTATCATTTCTTGCGTAACCCACTGCTCCTTAACCCCCTCGTTTCCACTTATCCTTTCGTTTTTTCCGCCAATCTTAATATGCCTGTATGTATATTCTCCCATGGGGTCTCCATTCCCTTTGCTTCACTTATATTCCGTTCCACTTGATCTTGGTATTCCCTTCTTTTTTCCCCTACCAAAGCTTCAAAGTTCCATCTGTTTATCCACCTACTTTTTCAAATCTGCGATCAAATATCATCATAACTAAGTTAATATTCAAGCCTGCATTCAAACAAAATTCAACTGCCTTCTCGTCGCGATCATTTCTCGTTCCTAATCCATACCCTCCCACTTCATACCCATCTCTCCCTTTCCCCACTCCCCACTACTGCGTTCCAGACACCCATTATTATTAGGTTTCTCTTGTCCAGGAACTCTCTGATTATCTCCTCTAGCCGTCATAAAGCCCATTCATCTCTTAATACCCATGGTTGCTTGTGGGCATGTACACCAGGGCTATAACAAAAGTTGTTGAGCGTACTTTTATTTCAACCACTAGTATGCTGTCGCTCTGTTCAATGTTTGCTACCCTCCTCCCCAATTTTGCGTTTAATACTATAGCTACCCCACGTTGACTCTCATCCCCACCACTATACATTACCCTGTAACTATCACTGCAATAGTCTCCGCTGTCCTTCCATCACCCTTCGCACAGCTCCAAGACATCCACGTCCTCTAGGACAATCCGGCAAACCATTTTGGCGCAGGGACCGTTTTAGCCGAGAAGGCCGTTAGGGCACTGGGGCGTTTCGGTTATCACTCGGCTAGTAGCGATTCTTTTACGATTTATGACTAGAGGTAGTATTTATAAATGTGTCAAATAAAATTGTAACTATTGTATATAATTTGGTGTTGCTTACATAGATGCTTAGCATGATTTTTCTCATCAACGATATGCTTTGGCCTGTAGGTTCGGTGTTTTCGATGACGGATTAAATGATTCCTTATAGTACTGGAAAAAAATCTCCCCGCAAAGAAAAAAAATCCTATATTATTTTACAGTATTGGTAGCATACCCACAGTGCAGTACGTAGCTCATTACTCACCCCTTACCACCACCATTGAGGTGACTATCACAGGTCATAAATCATAGAAGCATCGATATCAGTCGAGTGGTAACCAAAATGCCCCTGCGGCGAAAGGCCCCGGATCTCAAACGGCATCGCCTAATCATCCCTGCGCCAAAACAGCTTCGCCCAATTATACCTGTGCCCAAATGACCTGCGCAGAAAGGGCTCGTGCCAAAACGACCGCGCCCAAACCGGCGCACTCCCGCACACCGGAATGTCCCAATCCCCTGCGTTCCCCTCTCTATTTCCTAATCTATATTTTCCTGATAACTATTAAAAAAGTAGCTCTTCCGTTCGAATTTAATGTACTGATGAAAATGGTCTTCAGTCAATCTGTGCGATAGGAAATAGAAAGGTCACAATTTCTGTTGGACCATGGTCCACGTGTTCAGTGTTCACTCTTCATTGGAGAGGATTTCACCTGGCTCAAGCCTCTAATGTGGCATGAGTCGCTTAAATTCAGTTTCCCGCTTGATGCCGTCTTAATCAATATTGTATAATAGGAGATTAGAATGTCGATATAAAAGGCCGTATAACCGAAAAAATTATCGAATATACTTCATCCAACGTATTTAGGATTTAATATCGATAGATTTCCCTTCCTCGCTGAACAACCTTACAAAACTTTCATAAGTCTCTCCGTGTACTGCAGTTTATCCTTCCTTCTCCACATCCGCATCTCATAGACTTCATCTTCTTTCTTTTCCTTGCATGGTTCACTGTCTTTCAGCCTAACAACGCAATGTGTTGGAAAACGGGAAGTAGTTAACCAAAGGGTTTGTGTACATGCTGAAGAGTTTCTAATACTTCTAAATTCAAAATGAAAACATTTGGAGAATATTTGAACGATATTTCTTTTGTATTTGATCATTGGTTATAGTAAGTGAAGTTCAAGGAAGTAAATCTACGGTGCAGTCTGAGAGTATCTAGGAGGATTTTAAGGACCTCGCCTCGCATGAGGATAGGAAAAGGAATCGGAGTAGGAGAAGGAATAAATTTCATAGCAAGTTTTTATGTCCCACGGCATTGATGAGGCATAATTTTCCATGAAATACTATTTAAATGATGCAAATAGTATCCATAACGCATCCTATTATCCGTTAAATAATAAACCGAAAGCCATAGGAATTTTCCTCTGCGGATGAACAGAGTGCTTAAGTACACGTGATGGACCTTACTGGAAAATTTTAGACGGGTGAATGATGAGAGAGTTTATTTGGGAGAGTTAAAACTACGTTTCTGTGACCACCTGGGAGGGTGAATGATCCCAGTCCTGATGCAAAGGGGCACAATGGGAACGAATGGTGTTGAGGGGTAGAGGTCTCTTTCGAAACATAGAGGGGGAAGGAAGAGGCCCTGACAAGCAGTTACATGTTGATCCGATATGCGGAACCCAAGGAGGAGGACAAGGGGGGCCAACAGATTCCAGGCCAGGCTTTCAAGCAATGATAGGAAAACTATAATTCCCTTTCCCTTACTCTGATACCCCCCTCCCTCTTCCACTCTCTTACACCGTGACATACATATGCCTGGAGCAGATACGAAGTATTCAAACATGATCGCGGGAGCCCAATTTCATCAATTTTAAAAATTATCAATAAAAGTTTATGTATTTATTGACATAAGTTTATGTGACATGGACACAATAGTTCACAGCAATATGTACTAGCTTAAGCTGCCACCTTCGGTTTGCGCTTTTGTATTTTACTCTCAAATAAAGGTTCGCTTTCTTTTCCCTTTTCATTACTTCTTCACTTTTGAATAACATGATTGCAAGTTGCTAATTGAAACAGTTGCCCAATTTACATCTTCCGTCATCATAATTCAGCAAGAATTTTGAGCTTTACCGCAAACATTCTTTTCCTATTAGCCTTTACGCCATATCTTCATTTTAACACCAGAGCGCATAATCAGTCGTTCGGTCTCCACTTTTCAAAACTTCGTACCCCGCGTAACAACAATTACAGGCTGTAAAATGGTGTTTAAATAACAGCTTACACAACAAAAAAATCAATAATCAATCAAAATCAGGTCTCAAGAAAACTCACCAACTCTTCTAGGCATGTATATATCACCGAGGTTAAAAACTAACCGAAACAATTTCTCTGACATTGCTGATCTTGCACGTAACTCACAATCAACCAATGGAGGAGCATGTCTCATTAAATACAGCTTCACGTCATCCTCACGTCCGATATTCTTGCTATCACCTATTCTCAACATTGTCAACAACCTAAAAAGTGGGATAAGCGTCAAAACTCACCTGACCAGTCCTCGTCTTTACTCCGCACTCACAATCTCGCAAGAACTTTCCTAAACACAAAAAATGTTAAAAATGAATCGGCAACAAAACTCTGAGAGAAACGCGACATTCTCACTCAATTTCTAAGACATTGTATTTTCAATTTTTAAAGCAAAATGAAAGTAAAAAAAACGCTAATCGCCATTATTTAAATGAATAGTTTGTAAAAAGTCAAAGTTCCTCGTTCTAACGTCTAAAAATGCTCGACATCTAAATCTCTATGCATAAATCAGGTGTTGCTAGATCTCGTTCACCTACAAATATGTATATGAAATTCCAAAAATCGTACACCCTACGACTCAAAACTAACATATCTATATAAAAATTACTATAAGCATTGACTCTTTCGCTACATCTCAAGTCTGCGCACAGCCAACGCCCAAATACTATAACGTGGATTTCGCTCACATTTGCGATAAAAGGAAATTTTGCTCGCATTTGAGATAAAAGACACGGGTATAGTAATAGTTTTCATTAAAGCTATTAAATACGTCATTTGTCTAAACGGTTAAAATTGTGAGACATTTTTGTCGCATACGTATGTAGGAATTTGATTACATAAGTTTTTACAAGACATTATACAAATGAATGTATTTATTAATGAGAAAAAATGAAAACTTTTTCCAATAATTTGCTGAAGTGCTACAATACTAGTGAACATATGAAGGCTAATATTACGCCGCCGGCCACGCCGCCGCCACCGGTAAAAACCGGTAGATCGGCGCGCCGCCGGCCGCCGACCCATTTCCAGTCGGCGTCCGCCGCCGATAGTTTTTCAATCGGCGCACAGGTCTACTATCGAGTGATCGTCTTTCATCTCTTCCTTTTTCTTTTTATGGTAACTTCTGTAGCCTACTATGAGGGCTTGCTAATGGATGAGGTACTCCCCAACACTTTAGAAGGAGGGACAAAAGTCATATACTCCCATCCCCGTTAGTTCCCCACCACAAATACCGGTGAAGGTTTAAGCTACGTTTTCATGCTGCCGTTTTTGCGCCGTTTTGCCGCGGCGTAATATGTCACTTACCTCATTTTCGTGGCAGCGACAACATCAGATGAGCACAGAAGACGGCGAGAAACCGTTACCCAACCAGTCTTCCTAATCAATACTGTTCATTTAGGAGGTATAACCTTCGTTGTGGAGTTTGGATATTCACGAGGAACAATGTCTATGGGCTACACCGCCAAATTTTTCGCGGCAAGAAATTTTTGTCAGCAATCTGAAGATCTTTCTGGAAAGAATCACATGACCAGTAAATCTCAGGCTCAAAAAGTCGGTCCTCACTCCCTATCGTAGCGCCGGAGACGCTTGTTGCGTCAAAAGTTGCATGATGGACCAATGGGTCGCCAAAGCAGTCTCCGTTGAAGATCTCGCTCATAATTGACTACGCTGTGTCCGGCAACGCAAAAGCGGCGGCATCAAAACTTAGTGAGCCTGGTTGTATCAGGCGAAACTTTGTGAAACTTGCTTAACATTGTGTAATGAAAGCTGTAACTGAGTAATTCAACATAAACTTTATTAACGACGTAGGTTTCGACTTATGAAGCCATCATCATCAGACCAGATGATGACTTCATGAGTCGAAACCATGGTCGTTAACAAAGTTTAAATGGGATTACTAAGTTACAGCTTTTATTTCACAATCAAAACGTAGCTTTATAGCGGGCTGGATATCTCCTCACATCGACCGTAAGCGTGGCTCGGCCGAGGCGAATGTGAGGAGCACCCGTGCAGGCCTGCGCCGATCCTAACTCGGAGCATCGGCGCAGGGCTACGCTGATCCCGACTCGAGGAATTCACGCTGGGTTACGCTGATTCCGATTCGGAGCATCCGCCTAGAGCTGCGCCGATCCCGACTCGAGGCATCCGCGCAGGGTTACGCTGATCCCGACTCGGACCGTCCGCGCGGGGCTGCGCTGAACCCGACTCGCTCCGCAGGCGCTGCGTCTGCTGGACGCGTGGGAAGGCGCGGCGGGGGAGCGCGTGATGGCAGCGCTGGGCGTGTGCTCGGCTCGTCGCCCGCTCGCCCCGCGGACCACGCTCGCGTTGACCACGGTTACGTCGAGCGGCGAGGCGGCGGGCGGCGCGGATGGCCCCGCCAACACGGTGCGCTTCTGCCCTTCGACGACCAACTTCACAGTGAGCGGCACGCCACTACCCTCCGAGGCGCTCTACCCGCTCATGCTGCTGCAGCACCTCACCTCGCTCTCGCTCACCGCGTGCGGGACGCTGCTGGACTTCGAGGGCGGCGTCATGCCGCTGCTCACGGCACTCGGCCATCAACTCACCAGCCTCATCCTATCCAAGTTCTTCTCGGTGGACGTGGGCGGTAAGCGTGGGCCAACCGGGGACGGCACCCTGCATGCGCATGACCGCGAACTTCCCAGCGGGTTTTGGAATCGGAAAACTTTTTCTCGTGCTTGTTTTGAAACCCTATAACCCAAACCCCGCCACATGATCTTCCCTCGAAATGGATCCGGTGCCGAATCGTTACCAGCGTGTATTTAATAGTCATTGAAATTCGTTTAGGAAGTTTGATTTTATTTGCAGAAGAGGTAAAATTTAGTTCGGCTCGACAGTAAACGGGGACAAATGAGAAATTGAAAAAAAATAAAGGGTTCAGGTTCGAGTTCTGGTCAAGGTGAATGATGTTTCCTCAGTGGAATTTCGCACTCAAACGTAATTCTGCCACTACAAGCACACGCAAAATACTCTGTTTGAACGATTACTTCAATATGCCGTCTATTATAAGCCAGCATGTACCTCTCCTCGATTGACGATGGCCGCTTCGCAAAGTCTTCTTTGGCCGAATGCTGCAAATCGACTTTAAAACCAAGTTTAGAATTCAAGGCTTTGCCGTCGACTGCTGTGGTCAAATACCTATGTCATTGATGGACCAGAGAAGGGTAAAATATCGGAGGGGCACAATGTAGACTGAACTTTTGGAGAGTACTATGACCAACCCTAAGTGATGACCCTGATACCACCAAATAATACCAATAATTTGCTCTTGTGAATGGCATTTTGTAGTGCATTACAGTTTTACTTTGGGAATAATCTTATGGCATGGTATTTGAAATGTGTATTTTGTCTATTTGTCTTAGATTTATTGCTCAATAATCAATTTCATTGGGAGCTATACCTCTGATGAGTCATATCGATACTTTCTTCTATCCTACCTGGCTATACACACATGCTGGGTGAGGAGTTATCAGAATTTCCTTCTGATCATGGCCTTGACCCTTCACCCAAGTGGTCAAAACAGGCACGGACTTTGAGAGGCTGGAAACAATGTGACTAGGTGGGAAAAACAGTATTATACTATTTATTGAGGTGAAATACCTCCAATGTTAAGTTGCAAAAGCAATCAGCAAAAGTAATCTAACCTGCAGCCTTATGAGAACTGCTCACTACATTTGAATGTCAAGTCATAGGATTATAGGTATCACACGAGTTCCCAGAGCAGACATGCATGGCAAGCATGGCTCAGGGCAGAGGGAAAAAAGAGTGGCCCTTTTTAAAGCCTTAATAAAAAACACAAAAATAAAAGTAATTTGGCTAAGCATTAAATCCATATCTACCACAAGAAAGGAGGTCAATAAATATTCGTTCCCTGCCTCCTCCCCAATTTTAAATTCAGTGGCTTCCCTTTCCCATATTCCTTTACCTAGTTAAACCCAAAAATCACCCGGTGATGATGACTAATCTTCGAAGCCAGTCATGTTATTTTCTATCAGTGGTATTGTTAAATTTGGTCTATTGTAAATGTGTTTAACTATGGAATACCATGAAGTTGCTGAAGACAGTTTTATTCAAAATGCCATATACATTTCAGCAGATCTTAACATCAAATGTAAGGAATATGGAATTTTAATAAGCAAGGAAAAGACTAAGAGTATGATAATAGGAAGTAAAGGTGAAGGGATCAGCAGGCCATTGGAAGGAGAAGCGATTGAATGAGTTGAGGGCATCAGGTATTTGGGAACTGCCACATGTCCTGTTCTAAGGAAATCAAATCAAGAATAGCTACCTATGGCAAAAGAGGGTAGGAGAAGAAACTAGAGTGTGGACCATTGAAAAAGGGACTGAGAAAGAGACTGGCAAAATGTTACATCTGGAGTGTCATGTTGTAAGGGGTAGAGATGCAGACTTTGTGGAAAGATGAAATAAAAAAATAGAGACCTTTGAAATATGGATCATGAGGTGAATGGAAGGAATGAAATAGAAGGATAGAGTGAAGAATGAGGTGGTGTTATGAGGAATTTTAGAAGAGAGACAATTGGTAAATTGGTAGAAAATCAAGGAAAGAAATATGAATTGATTAGGACATTGTATAAGGAATGAGCACTTGCTGAAGGCTGTATTGGAAGGAATGAATTGAAGGGAAGAGGGGATGAGGAAGAAAGAGATAAACCATGTTGGATATAGTTAAGATTTGAGGAAAGTAATATGAAACCAAGAGAGAGGCTAAGTACAGACAGGCATGGAGGTCAACTGTAAGTAAACCTGCCACCCAGAATTACTCAAAATGGAAATATCCCATATCAACAGGGATGGAATTTCCATCTTTTATTCTTCTCCTTCACATATTTTTGTCTAATGCCTCTTTTATTCTCTGCTCTTTCTCCTTTATGTCTTCTGTCCCTTTGCCCTTCCCTATCATCTTTGGATTCCCTTCCTCTTTTTTCCACATACTTCCATTTTCTTAACTCTTTTCCCAACACAGTCCTCAGCCCTTCTCTGCATTTTTCCATACCACTGCCGTCTTCTTTTTGTGCCTTCTTGCCCATGGGTCCTTCTTTTACCATTCCTCTAATTTTCTCATTTTTATCACATCTTTTGTCATTACTCCTTACATCTGATGCAGCAGTCTCATTTCAGCTACTTCTAGCTTTCTTTCCTGGGCCTTTGTAATCAACCATTTTTCTGCCCCCAAGACCTCACCTCACACTTAAAAAGCTCTCCTTTCAACTTTTTGTTCACACTTTTACCTTAATTAAAGCATGTTATAGCTTGAGTTCACAGCGAGGTATCCAAAATTGAGTTTAATCACATTTTAAAATGTATTTTTGAATCTTTGCTCAAGTGTGACTCTCAAGTATTTGTTAACAACCATTGTAATGCATAATATGAGGCATATTATTTTTCCTTCAGAAAAAATCTGTACACATGCAAAAGATCACAACTAAATATACCTCATGTGCCATTAGGTTACATGTTAAAAAAAGTATCGAAAAGTGAAGTAGCCAAATAAGTAAAATGCAATTTTTGCACTTTTATCTACACATACTCAGGATGAAACTACTCACTAAGTTTCATACAAACTTGTACGTACACAAAAATGTCTCCAATTACTAAGAACTCTCCCATACCTATGGCTTTACCTGCAACCCTATCTTGAGGAATCATTGTGAGACAACAGGAAAGAGGACAGCAGGTAGTAGTGAGTCATTCCTTCTCAAAGCACTTCTGTTGGCAGCAATTAGAAAGGCTTTTCAACTGATCCTCCATGATGAACAACCTTCTCACATCTCAGTGGGTTTTGAAAGTTCTGCAGCCCATGCCCCAAAATGGTTAACTGCCCAGAACCAGGAACTTTCAGGAGAGCTATACTGACCCCATTGAGTGTACTTTTTCTCATTTCTTCCCTCAAATGGTCCCATCCAGACCAAGTGTCTTTTCATATCCATTTCCTATTACAGCCATTGGCAAGGCCTGCCCCCACCTCGTGAACTTCGCTCTCTCCGAGGTGACTGCATTTGAACTAATGCATCAAAGGATATGTGAAGATAACTTTCAAGAACTTCAAGCCCTCGAGATTTGGGCAGACCCTGATTTCATTATTCCAGTAAATGTGCTTCAGCAATTAATTTTCTTCTCAAAGAATATGAGGAATTTACTTCTTAAAGGTGTTGGGATACTGACGGATGAAATGCTCACCGACATTTTGAAGGTAAGGAGTTTGAAACAGTTTTAACGCTCATGTTCAATGAAACAGTTTCAATGCTCATGAATTGACATGTTCCATACAAAACCATGTTTTCCGTTTAATGTTCCCAAAAAGCAAGCACATCACATCGAATGTAACATAGAAGTCAGCCTTCATCTTGATAGGAATAAAATAATGCCAGGGTGCATACTTTCAGGGTATTTTAGCACGAAAGAGCAAGTGAGCCAATGTGCAATTGCTAAGCACAGAAATGGGAGGAGAGTGAGAGGTAGACACCATCCTCAGTCCTGTCACCATGCTCGCTACAATCATACCTAGTTGACTTACTCTAATTTTAATTAGGGGCGGGGGGACATTACATCACCCTCAAAGGCAATTCAAATTTTTAATAGATGATTGCGCTAACATTTGTTGAAAAATCAGTTTCTCACAGTGATGAGAGAATATATGTAGAAGAAATTCACTTTGTAAGGTTCAGATGAAGGTGGAAAATAATAATAATAATATTTTATTAAGCCGACAGGTAGAAATGCTTACATAGCTTCATCACAATACATATTACATAAAACAAAGAATGATAACACGACACAATACAATATAAATGAGGAGCCTCGCATGAAGTTACCAAATTTTGTAGGTACATATATACTCAATAAAGCCCACATTTGAAATTAATACATTTCTAAATTATTCTAAATCATTGTATTCCATAAATTAGAAACATTTTTTAAAAGATACTGTTTTACTTTCAATTTAAAATATGGTAGGGAAGAAATAGATTTTATACTTCGTTGTAGTTTATTGAAAAGTATGGAAGCAGAATGATAGGGACCACGCAACAAAAGGGAAGAGGAGTGCTGGTTGATATGTACAAAGGTGCTGCTATGTGAGGAGTAGTTGTGGTACTCACAGTTGGTTGGGGAAATCACAGGATTGTTTTTTACAAAAAAACACATGTCAGTACAAATATTGAGGAAAGAGTAAGGATTTTGGCAGCAGTAAAAAGAGGTTTGTTGGGGGTGCAGATGGAAACTCTTTTGATAGCTGTGATAGCTTGTTTTTGAAATATCAGCATCATGGAGAGATTAAGACCGACCACCTGATTTGAGGGACAGATGGAGTTCCCTACACAGGGCTGGATAATAACACCACATCTGTTGAAGGGATATTTGGTGGCACCATTTGATTTGAAGTCAGATATTCTACATATACATAATATCAGAGTTGAATCACATCAACTCGATGAGGACAGAGTTTCGTGATGATCAAAATTCTGATGTAGAAATTGAAATTATTCTAGCAAAAACAGGTTCATCATTTACCACTATATTCTAAGGAATTGGACTCCTACAACTTCAGAATACCTTCCTAGTGTTGGAAGCAGAGTCATGCAAATGTTGTTATTGGGCCTCTTAAGGGCTCGTTTCCTTAAATGGCTAGTAATATTATTGGCATAATATTTTTAACATTGAACAAATATTGATACCAGAGGAGTCTCTTGCACACATTTGCACACTAAATTGCAATATTTTCCGGTATTTTTTTTCTATTTTTATGCATGTGGTTTTTGTATAGTCAAACAACTAGAGCAGGGTTTCTATTCGTCCTATAAAAAGCAGGATTATCTTGAATTTGGGTCCATAGAATTATATTCAATTTATTTATATTTTGTAGAATAACTAATTTGTGAACTACCTTTTATCTGGGCATCGAAAAGGTAGTTTGCCACCTCATTCATAAAAGTTCTTGCAAATTTTGCCAAAAATTTATGAGCAAAAAGTTTGTTCATCAAATTCATGGAAACTTTAAGGGTTTAGGATGAAGCATTGAGCAAAGAAAATTGCAAAAACAAGGAAACATTCAATTACTCAAGAGAGTGTGCCCGGATGAAGGTTAATTTGTATTAATGCATGCAAAATGAATATATGTACCACCAATGTATTAGCTTAAAGAGACACATCTCCATCACTTTTCTGAAATTATAACATCATGATTCCCAGAATTTTCACCTCGCTCTCTGGGAACCCTATGGTAACCCTACCCTTACCTAAGTATTAACTACTGTTATTTTTATGATTATTTTTATTTTTCATTAGATGCCATGGCTAATTTAAAAAAATAAATGTAGTCATCTTGAGTGCATTGTTATGGATCTTAGAAATGGTACTTGTAAATTTATCATATTACTTCTTAATGAGGCTCTGTTACACCATTTCATTGGGAGTTGCAATAGGATTCACAGAAGACAGGAGGCCAACTGTTTGAGACAGAAGGCAGAGATCTATCAATCACCAAACTCTGCCTAGTCAGGGGAGGAGGGGTATGTGTCATTCTCAAAAAAATTGGATTTTCTTTTTCTTGCTTTCTTAGAAGGTTTATCATATGAAAGTGCACCTTATTATTCTTCATGGTTGTCTGTTTTTCATTTTTTCACTTTTTTCTTTAACATAAACATTAGTCTTTAGGTCTGATGATGATATAATATGCTGAAACCTAGGTTGCAATACATTGTATTTTCTCAAATATGATTAAATATTATTCCATTTTCGCGAACTCCATGATGGAGAGGTACCATATAATCAAGCCTGAGATCATTCATTTGATAATAAGGGGGCTTCATGCATTCTTACAGGGATTGGGGAGCATTTTAAAATCCAGTCCTGGTTCCTTTGGAGTAGTGATAATGGTCATGATCAGTACACTTGGCATCCCCGGCCCACAGACTGCAGATGTTATGCTCATACACCATTGGCAGCTAAAACCCCATTGTTTTAGCCATTTCCATGCAACAAAACTTTGCAGAAATGTGTCACAAGAGAAGAAACCATTCACTAGTTTGCCACAAGTATTTACTCCATGGGCAAATATCCATGGAAGCAAATAACTCATCAGGAAAGATATCAAATCAATCAATGTATCTCACCTTATAACCTCTCTATGATGCTAAAAGTTCTATTTTTACTCATCAACACTAGAGCCCCCAAATTTTCTCAGTAGAATCAATGTTGCAGTTTATTTGATTGCTTGTGGGCATCTTCTTCCATTTATTAAGCTAAATATTTACAGTTCCAATGTTGCATTGTTCAGCATTTTGGAGATGAATTACCTAATCTTTTTATTTTTACCTTCATCAACATAGTAATCCTTTTTTTCCCTTCATCAACATAGAAATATGCCATTGTTGTGTGTCTGAACATTGAAGAAAAGCAGACATATAAGTGAAAGAGCAATATTTCCTCAAATGCTTTCCCAAAGAGAAAGAGTCATGGTGCTATAATTCCAGTAGTGGTAAAAAAAATTGCCTCCAGAGTTTCAGGGTTAATGCACTCCATAATGGGAGGTCATTTCTCATATCTTAATGTGTGGCTGCTTCAACTCAAATTTTTGTTTCTTCTGACCGAACGACGAGCTCTTTGTACTTTTTGAAATAGTTTATCTATATTTTCAGGTAAATCCCATGAGAAATCTTTCTCATTTGACGCTTGACCATTGTCATAGTATCACAAATGCTACCGTTCACCGTATTTTGGATGCTGAAAATGATCTTTGTATGCTGAGGATATGGAGTTGCTACAGGATAAATAAAGAAGACAACGACATCATCTCTCAGAGGGTTGCAGATGAAAATATGGACATATACTTTGACTGGTTTCCTCTGGATGACTAGCCAAAGTAAAGGTGAGAAAATTTGAAGCATTCTATTTTCATACATAATGTGTATATTTCAATGGGATGAATAACTTTGCTCCTCACATCTATATGACATAATCCTTCACTATATAATTGGTGGTTTCAGGCATAACTTTATGGAATTTGTTTACATGATGATGATAACTTATAACTTTGTTTTTCCATGTTTTTATTTTGATCAACCCAGGTATCATTTCAATATAACGAATATCTGTGAGGAATTAACGTTCGAATGTTCGGCAGTAAGGTTCACGAGGGCAGACCGTGTATTTGTTATTTTGGTGTTATATAGATCTCCCCTAGCTATTTTTACATCATTTGTGAATAACTCGAATTTTTGTTGTATACTTATTAACTAATCACTCGTCTAGACCTGCAGTTATCCTAACAGGAGACCTCAATTGTAACCTGTTGGTTGATAGAAATGATCAAAGACAGCTTCTACAAATATTTGACTCCTACAACATGATACCATTAGTTAAGTCTCCAACTAGGATAACTGCTAATAGTAAAACTCTTTTAGACAATGTCTTTACTGATTATCCTGAAAGCAGAATGGTAACAAAAGTGTTTGATCCGGCATTGTCTTATCATTCAGCTGTAATGTCTACTTTTCATCTGCATGAAAAAGTTTCACCAACCAAAGCCTTCAAACATCGCAGGCTCTTCAGTGAATCTAATGTAAATTATTTTAGAGTACTGCTATACCAACATATCTGGTGGGAGACGCTTCAGCAGGCCAATATTAATGAGAACTTCAAAGTTTTTTATAGTTATTTTATTCATTATTTAAACCTTGCTTTCCCATTTCAACCAGTGAAAAGTAGAATTGGTAACAAGAAAAGCTGGCTAACTCCTGAAATCCATACCATGTCCAAGAATTTGAAAACAATGTTCTCTTCTATAAAATCTTCTGGTGATAGCACATTATACCAGCATTACTCTCAGCAGAATAAGGAGTTTAGGTGTTTATTAAAACGTGCAAAAAAGGAGTGTAATGATAGGCTGATTCAGGGCCTTATTCTGAATCTAGGGTCGCTATTTCAAGCTCGCGCTATTCCAAGGCTCAGAATAGCCCGGATCCGTATTCTGAATCGAGGTGGGTAATATATAGCCCAGTTCTGAGTCTCTATAATAAAGCCCGCCCCTTCCTGTATGACAACTTCTTCAGTCATATTCAGCTTAAAATTCAGCAGCCAATGAGATGCAAGCCTGTGGTTATTTCTCTCTCCCTTTGATGAAATATTATTTCCCGATTGTAATGTAGGACTGTTTTCAACTCATAAATACATTAAATTATAACTTTATTACTTATAACGTATTATAAGCTGTAAAATATTAATCAATGCATAAAGTCATATATTCTGATAAATGACTAACGAAATTAATATTGCGGAACGGTGTATGTAAACATCAAGGTAAACATGCTAGCGTGAGTCCATTGGTGTTGTGAGATCTGCATTAAAATTTGTTTTTTAAATGTTAATTATGCTTGCTATCCTTATGATTAAATAACATGTGAAGTGATCATTTCCTGTGTCAGTTTTGGGAAAGCAGTGTCCCTTATTGAATGCCTTTCGTAGCGTCGACGTATGCACTTTATCCGCAGACACTGTTTTACATGCAAATTTGTCAGTTTTCCTTCGATAGAGGACTACCAGTATTATACTATGTACATTATTCCACTCAGTGATAATGTTTTGTGTGGCAGTAATGGGCTGGGAGGTCTCAACAGTCTCTCGACGCATGCACTTGATCCGCAGGCACTGTTTTACATGAAAATTTGTCAGTTTTCCTTCGATAGAGGACTACCAGTATTGCAATGTACATTATTCTACTCAGTGATAATGTTTTGTGTTGGCAGTAATGGGCTGGGAGGTCTCACTGCATATTGTTAAAGCTTAAAATGGGATGATTACTAGACGTCAATGAGAGCGAGAGGTGGGCATCTTCGGCCTTATTTTGAATGGGAGATAAACTAATATACTGCATTTTTAACTGTAAGAGATTGGCTATTTAGTAAATTCCAAAAGTGTTCGTATTGGATGACACTATATGATTCATATGACATTACGGATAACGTTATTTTTCGTGACTTTTATACGTCTCGCAGGGCTTCATTGTACTTGTTACGTGTTGTTTTTACTCACGGTTATCATTAAAATACGTTGTTAGCACAGCAAGTTCATCTGAATTGTAGTACTCCTTGAAATTCAACCCTTGTGTATTTATTGTGCGTACATACGAGCTTGTAAATATCTAGCATATAGCCGAGATCCAAGAATTGTAGCTATTTACTTATATGACTAGCGGTGTTATACTTGCCCCTTGCAAGCGAATTTCATAAGAGTATGAAATAATTACTTTTCAAAGTGATATTATCCAGTGGCCAGAGGAAAATAATAGATTTAGTTATTTTTTTGTATAACGCATCTAATTGGCATATAAACGATTGTGATCTCAATTACATATCATTATGGCGCCATAGAAGCGATTTTGGGTCCATAATTAATTGTAAGTTTTTCATTTAATCACTGAAAAATGCTTGAAATCATTACGAAATGCGGATATTCTGCCGAGTGCATGAGAAATAGCCGTCGCTATTCAGAATTGCCCGGTCTCCGTCACCGCGCTATAGAATTGCGACCCGGCCGGTCGCTATTCACCGTTCAGAATACCGAATTGCGACCGCGCTTTAAATTTCGACTTCCGGTGGCTATTATAAATATTCAGAATACCGAATAGCGACTGGGTCGCAATTACCATGGAAACAGCGCGCTGGGTCGAAATTCTGGCGTATAGCGCGGTCGCAATTCCGTTCAGAATAAGGCCCTCAGAATGCCTCACATTTTTCAAAAGCTGATTGGGATATCATAAAAAGTAATAGCCAGTCAAGTACTACTGTATTGCCACTGCAGGTGTATAATGATAATGGCATCATTATATCTGAACCAGGTGAAATATCTAATGCATTTAACAATATTTTTCTGTCTCTGCTAAATACCATGTCTTGTGGGCCCATGTCATCCGTTAGAAAGTCACATGCAACTATGTACCTTAAACCTTGTAATCCTTCAGGGTTATATTCAATAATCATTATTACTTAACTTTTATATGCATGGCATCCTTCATCTTAACTATAAACTTTGATGTCAATAACTGAGTTTTGACTGGTTTCATTTTAGTGAATGAAGAAATATCAAACTCAAATATCCAGGATTTATTAACTTCATTGATGAAGTGGATCAACAAGCCACCTTACTCCAGATTATGATCCACTATATGGCAGTGTATAATACTCGCCATGGAATTATGGAAAGTATGTATTTTTTTTAAAGAACGGGTGATTGTGAAAAAGACTGTATAATGCCTAATGCCTGAATAAAATGGGTAAATATTTTTCCATTTTCAAGAGTGAGTACTTTTGCCTGACAAATTAAGTTCCATAACTATTCTGTGGCCACCAAATTACATTGAAATTAGAAATTTTACTGAGATTTTCTACTAGTCTTCACATAAAAAGCTACTTTCTTCGGTGATTCCAATGGTGAATGAATCCATCTTATAGGTGATGCCATGAAAAAGCTTGCTTATGTATGGTAGTCAACGGAGTTTAAGTGCATCCCTCAAGGTGTCTTTTCCTGAATGGGCAAAAGCATCCATTATGAACAAACAAGTGCTGAACATCTGATGCTTGCTTTGTAGCTTCACCATCTCTAAAACCAAAACAATTAATTTGTATTTGCTTTTTCCTTAAAACTTTGTCTACATCTACATGCTACCCTCTGAGATGCTGTATGGGTGTGAGGCAGGGGGTGTTAGGACACCAGCCGTGTAAAATGTAAGGTTTTGGGAGGTGAAATGGTGACGTGTATTATAGGAGTGTACTTAGTTGAGCTCAGTTTTTATTGTGGTTGCTTATTGTGCATGGAAAGAACCAGTTTTTTTAAACTATCTGTTCGGCAATGCATCTCTCTTATATTATCACTTCTGTCAGACCTAGAGATGTATTGAGGCATCATGATAATATTCCTGTGTTGCTCTGAAACACACCAGTTCTGAATTTCTCAAGCAAGCTAAGCCTAGCATGCAGCCTCTGGGTCTCTAGGGACTCCCACCTTTTTGGTTACATCTTTATGACCAGGGTCCCAGGTGCTCAGGGCATATTCAAGGTGTGGCCTTACCAGAACGAGGTAGCATCTCTCTCTGACTTTTTCATCTGAGGACCTTCCTATTATACACTTAACAAAACCTAGTTTCTTTAATGCTGTGCTGAATATAATTTGTATGTGTTTCCCCCAATATACAGTAGTTAAGGCAATTCCAAGACATTTTACTGTATCTGAAGATTTTATGTTTACTCAAAGACTTGTCATCAAATCAAATACAAATGGAGACTAATAAATATCATCACTTGCTTTCAAATCCAAAACATTCAAAAATTTTAATCGGCAAGGTGTTGTTAAGTTTTTTTTCAAGCAGTAGATAAAATAGCCGATTGAGCTTGTCTGACATTTTAATCTCCTTACTCAATTTGTGCTCCTCGGAATTGAGTTGCCAAAAAGGTACACGGCAATCGACCCAAAGATTTATGGGATCATGATGAAAGCTTCCCCTCTCTCTCTCAGCAAAAATGATTTAAGGAATGCTGCATTTATGATTGCCTTCTGTCAGCCTTTTGACTAAGAGGCAAAACAAAAAAATGTCAAACTTCCAACCCATGAACAATCATTTTTCACTATCCAGAGGTTGTACTTAAATATGCACTTGCAATATCAAGCAGTTGCTCCCAGTGCAATTAGTTGAGCACACAGATCTCCCTCATTTCTTATGACCCCTCTGATACTTCTTAAATATCATGAGCCAAAGTAAAAGTGGCTGAGAGCCATTCCCTTGAAAAATTAAGTTCCCATATTTTAATTTTCCTTGAGAAAAAATACTGAAAAGAGTGATATTGGAAGAGGCATGGAGGACTGAGATGAATAGGGCTGAGGTAAGTAGTGCTGAAGCCCTATTTCTTTAAAATCCTATGAAAATCTCAAGCTCTCTTTCTCAATTGTTGGAATGATATCCTTGCTAGTGATTTTCTACTAGAGTCTTCACCTAGCTTGAGAATCTATTAGGATATTCCCTTATATGAATCAAAACAGGGTGATCAATTCTCCTCAGTTGGGTTTCATATAACTTTTCCAAGGCATCCACAAGTAAATACACAACAGCAGAGGTGATGAAACTTGTTTCTGGCTCACCTTTACGAAAAGATTTTATTTTTTCCTGATTAATAATTAATGAATCTCTCTAACTAATGTATATATACTATTTCAACTGTAATTAGCTATACACATCATATCAAAATGAAAAAGTAAATTAACAAAAACACTACTCTGATATAGATTCTCCACGGAAGAAAATTTGACATTAGAGATTAGTGAGAGGGGATCTAAAATTTCTCCTGGCCGTGGCACCAAAGGTTGCTCCGCCCTGTGATAGACTTGGGTTGGGAGTTTCTCCAGGAGAGTTTTCTTTCTCTTCTTGGCATACACCTGTTATGGACTTGAGCTGAGAGATTCAGCTTGTTTGGAGAGGCCACTCTCACGGCCAGACTATGAATGAGCAATATTTTATCAAAACCATGAAATTGTGACACAACTTTGGGAAATGACCAATATGAAGTTTGTTACATAAGGATTCTGAGGTAGTTCCATGTTCAAAGTTTTTTTGACCATGGAGAAATGTTTTGTTTAGGTAAAGCAAACACACTATGCCGGGTAAATTTTCCAATAAACATTTGCTGTTCTTGTCAATGTGGCCACATTCCAATCCTGGATATGTCCCTGTATCACATGTACTTAGTAAAAACTTCAGACTGGCTGCATTTACTCTGCTTAAATCATACCTATGGTAGAATTTTGCCCTCTATCAGCCAGTAAGTGGATCACATTTGTCCCATAAGTGAAAGTTTGTATATGCTTATGATCCTTATAATACTATAATAAACAGAGAAATTTCAGTTTTCACCACGATTTTGAGAATTAATTATTTAATGCTGTCCTTATTTCACCAAATTATTTTAGATTCTCAAATAGAGAATATTGTCTCAAGCTCCTTTCTTTTTATTTTCATGTTTCAATTTACCATCCTTAGTTAAATTAAACTGCAGTCTCACAATTAGTATTTGAAACTAACAGTAAGTTAATGTAACTATGGTGCTCTAATAATTATTTTCATCTAAAATCTCCAATAGTTTTGAGATTACTTTTTGTTTTAATTTTACAACCAGTTGCTGGCAATACAAGGAATAATTATGCATCCACTAAAAATGCTGGCATATATATTTATTTTTCCTACTGATCAAGGCTTTTTTCAATAGTACTCTTCTCCAAATATCTTTATGACTGTGCCCATTTCCTTCCAGCATAGAACCCAAGTAATTAAAATGTTTCTCCTGCTCCAGTTTGTGCCCTCTGACTTTTATAATAAGCCTCGTTTTATTTGCACAAGAGATTCTCATAACTGTTGTTTTATCATGATTTATTATCATTCCATATCTTCTGCACTCAGTTTGTGAACTTACTGGAGTTTATCAGAAGGCATCCCACCTTCATTGCCACATCTAGCTCTTTCTATGCTTTCCTTACTATCTCCTCAGCATAAATTTAGTGAGCAAAGGTGACAACTGGTGCCCTTACCACACGATCTATAACTGCCCACTCCCATTCATAGTCATCAACCCTCACCTTTACCCTCCGGACCATAGATTAGTTTTGGACGAGTCTCTTAGCCACTCTACCACACATACATTGAATTGCACAAAAAGACCTGATAAAATGTCAACCCTTGTTATACCAATAAAGGTACTGCACTCTAATAAGGTTTAATAGACAGCAAGAAATTCTTGATTTCAAAGTAAAATTCACTGTTTTTCCAGGGAAAATGGAATACCTGGATTTTTCCAGTTAATAGACAAATTGTATCAGGCCATAAGGTAAATCTGTGAACTATAAATTGCCTCCTTATGCTTAATTTTTTCATAGTAAAAATCTTTAAAATATTTCAATTTTAGAAAGGTAAGAGGAATACCTACATATTTAAAAATATTATTGAAAAGTAAAAATATACTCTAGAAGATGTAGGTCCAACTACTTCAGTATGTATTAAAAGGAAAAGGTGGCAGATTTCTTCAGCTGATAAATAAATACAGACTTGCAAAATATGTAGCAAAAATTGCAGCAAAGTGTTTGGAATTGAACATCCTGTGAAAATTTATAAAAGATGCAGCCAGAAATCTTGGCAAGATAATTGAAAAGCAGAAGCAAAAATAATTTCATCTCTATTACCAATTCCACTATTTTTCCAAAATTTTTTTGTGGTATTCCCCTATTTTACGTAATTATTTAGCGTGTTAAGTACACAGCAGAACAAAGGAACACTGGGATAGTCAAGTAGCTCCCCCATTGGAGAACTTGGGTAACACAAACTGTGGATATGCTGCAGTTCTTTCCTTTTTCTAATGATCTACCCTAGAATATATGAGACAATTTTCAGTGGAACAACCCATTTATTGTCCAATAGTAAACATAAAACACTATTCATTACAATTTTACAACTCTAAAATTGTACGGAATGATAACCAGCTCAATACCTTTGGTAGACACAAAATATGATGCTTCAATATAATCCTCTAAAAATAAATTTCAAGATTCCATCTATAACTCTACAGTCTGACCTAGTCACTCTTTGGAGATAACAAATTCATACTGTATGAAAACTTCTTTTAAGTACTGAATAACAGACTTAATAGAGGAATCAATGAGAAACAAAAAGCACTTCATCAAATGATGCATGACATATTAAAATTATATTTTATTTGCACCTGCACTTCTCAAAATTCTTGTAACTATCATTCAACACGAGTGCATTTAAAGCGCCACTGTGCAAGGATCACCCACAGACTTAATTGAAATTTGCCGTAATAAATTATCATCGACACATGGTCAGGGAATCCAAGGCAAACAAGCACAAACTCAGTACTCAGGATTTCAACATCACTTTCACAAACTCATTCTCAAATCAATACCTATATCAATCATACTAAACAGTTCAATTAGTTAGTATAATTATTTGCTTTATATCACATGAAAACTACTCAGAATGCAAAAAAACATTTCATGGTCATCGTCAACAATGTACCTACTTCAGCTCGCACAGCAATCTCTACTCATTTATACATTATTGAACTGGGAAGCTCAAGTGTTTCTACTGTATATTTAACAAAACGTACAGCACAGGGCAGATTTTCTGCTCACCAGGCAACAATGTTGCCATAATAAATCATCTATTCCAGTGATTAACATACATTAATATTTCATGTTCTAAGATGCAATCAGCTTTAAAATATGTCACCACTTTCAGAGGTGGTATCATTTTTTCCAATACACAATATGTTACAACAATTTACAAGGCAAAAACAGTACAATAAACATTTAACAAATAGATTCTTTTATCTATCTAACTGATTATGAGAGGACAAGTCCATTATTTTTTATCAACTTAAATATCATGCAGAGCATGATACCTTTGAAGATTATTTGATAACAAGTTATACTCGTCACTACTTGCTCTGGAGTCATTCATTTTGAAAATAAGACTAGAAACTTTCTTTGGAGGCAATTAAAAAAATCATAATTGTGAGTATCAAACCCCCATCACCTAGCTCTCACTGGTAACATGAAACACTCCAGATGAAGGAAAACTTTGTGGTACTAGCATTATGCAGTGAAATACCCATGGAGAAAATCCTGCTTGTTATTCCTGGATCCCATTACAAGAGAGAGATTGAGAGTCCCTGGTCCCAGCCAATCAACATTCAAGGGCAAACTGCATTAAGAAAACAGCTTTTAAAAATTCATTTCCTTCACAAAACTCTTTGGCCTAGAAAACAGGAAAAATCAATCCAAAGCAAATCCTTTGGCTTCCAACATGTAACTTATGAGTCAGAAACTTCTAAAACCACCATTTTCCAACTTCATTGAAATCAAGAAACAAGAAATCCAATACTTTTTATATCATTTAAAAAAACAGGGACCACTAAATAAGCAAAAAGAATGAGAAGGGGTACAAAATAACATGAAACGAAATTAAGTCACCACACTCAGCTATCCAACGTAGCTCAAAACAATTTGTTTCATCATGAACATTTTTCTTTCTTCCATCTCTCTTCACTTTTCCTTCATCTAGGTAACATGCAAATCCAAATGGAAAAAAATTCATGAGACCATGAATCAAACCAAACCTTCCATGGGCAAGTTCTACAACATAACCAGCTGACACAGCCATTTTCAGGGTTGCACAAAAACCATGAGATGTCTGCATGCCAACATAGGAAACCCACTAACTCAAAATGCTCTTTTCCATTACTTTGGAATTAGATTAAAAACCTCTTAAAGTGCTCTCCTTTCCAAAATTTCTTGAAACAAATAAATTTCTTTAAGCCACAACAATAGGTCTCACGTTCTGCCATTCTTGGACTCAAATCTTCCACTTCCACTTGGCATCATCGATAAGTTGCAAACATGGTAGAAGCCAATAGTAGAAACAGGTAAGGTTGAAATTCGAGTGGAGGACTCATGCTTATCAATTATTACCACACATTCAACTAAACATAGATGATATACAGTTATACGAGCATTCGAATAATATCAATGATGACATAATATAATCCACAATTGTGACAGCCATGGCAGCCAGATAAGTGGGCAGTGTGCCTGACTTAATCTGAATGCTGGAATATAGGTATTAATGGATAAAACCACAAATTAGAAAGGCATTTTGTGTAAATGACTTAGGTAGCCTTGAGATACCACAAAGCAAGTCAAAAGCTGTTCATCATAATCTCAAGGGCAAGCACGCCTCCACAGATTTACAAAGAGCAAATTCTCAATTCCTTTTATTGTTTCTACTGCGTCTTAAGACTGAATAGAGGAAACCTATTGAATACACTTACCTAGACAAATATTACATCCGAAAAGAGCAAAATTTAGACTTAAATTTCATAAATGGCACCTTCATAGAAATGACTCCCTCATAAAACAAAATAACTCAAGTTCAGTCTCGGATATTGGAAGTGAAAGTTTGAACCTAATGTATTAGAACAAATAGCATTCAAACTGAGAAAAATTTGTTGTTCAGCAAGTCACACATAGGTCACACACATAGGTCACAAGACATATCATGGAGAATAGTCTCATTTAATTATTTTGGATCATATAATCAATAGTAGCCTGAATAGGGGCAGAAATGAATTAACATTTGCCCAAAAAGCAGGCTATAATTAACGAAGTATGCTTGAAACCCTTAGGAAAAAATATTTAAACGTATTGCATTTTAATAGTTTACTACTAAGAATCCAGTAGTTTTTAATAGTTCAGAATGTATTCAGAATTCATATTCATAATATACATTACATTTACCAATCAACCTCAGATTGAACTGACTGGATCAGATCGGTATGGTAAACGCAATCAGGTAGTGGGATCGATCTGAGAAGCCTTGGCCTGCTAGCTCAGCCAGTCTGAGATTTCAGATCGATCTGAACCAGTGGGTCTGTGGTGCTCCTCGTTATTCTTCTGGTTGTCAGTGGGAAACAAAATATAATCATTATTATTCAAGGGGTGTGTTGTAACCAGTTGTAACAAATAAGGAATAGTGCAGTAATGGCGAGTGATGTGACATTGATGATATTGTAGCACATCACAATTCTACCTCCAATTGGGCAATTTTATTCACTCGGAATGTGACTGATAATTTCAAGCTTTTTTTTATACAGGGTCAATAGTGCTTCAACTGTTTGATTCAATTGTTCAATACTGATGTTTTCAGACAGTGATGATAAAGCAGGAGATCTGAGTCAGCTCGCTTGGAATTTTCAGATCGCTTTCAGTTCTCAGATTGATTGGTAAATGTAGTGATATACAGGATTAATATTAAGAATATAATAGTTAACTATTAAGAATTTCCCAAAGCCACTAAATTATAAGAGGTTACCACTAAATATGCTTGGCATAATTAGATGTCCGAAATAACCACTAGTTTTTAATAGTATTTTTTTCTAAGGGAAGGCATGGTTGTACTACATATTTTGCTAGGTGATAACTAGAAACAATAGTGCAGTCAAAATAAGTGATCACACCATAGTGGTCAATTATAACCATACCCAAATAAAAGTACAATCACTGAATTAAATCATAAATTTGACATAAAATGAGAGAGCCAAACCATTTTGCTCTTCAGAAATCATGTGAAGACATGAGATGCCACTCAAGTTTACGCGTCTCAATTGTAGGAGGAATTTTTTAGAGGATCGATATAACCAAGCCACAAAGGGGAGTTACAATAGTTTACAAATATGCCTATCAAAAATACAAGTTCACATACTTTACCACACCTATGACAAATTAGCTCAAAATGTGAAAATTGTCTCATTTAAAATCATTTTTAGTGATGAATCATGGGCCCACAAATCAAATACACAACAAGATCTGTGAACATCATGAACTCAATGCCTCTTCATCATGCAGAGCCTTATTATCTATTTAAGTGTGAACAATATGGAGAAATGATACCCTAGGAGGGACACTTATATTTTTACTAAGCAATTCAACCTTGAGTATTACAAATACATCACAAAATACACTTTGGTGCAAATGTTTTACCACGATTATGATTTAAAAGCACATACGTGCAACTCTGTGTGGTATTAGGGGCTGAATAAATGTACAGGTATCTAGTATCAGCATTGAAAACAAGAAATCTCAGCCATGATGGCTTTTAAGGTCATTGCAGGGGCAAAACCTTACTCCAGTTGCCTGTCGTAACACATTAATGAGAACGCAACAACACAAAACACTCCTAAGCAAATACATTAAAAGGAGACACCTCTGCTATTTGAACTACTAACATCTAAAAAAAGAAGAGCCTATGAGTAGTAGTAACACTGTCATTTCTAAGTTTTTTAAGCAGTAAGAACTAAAAAGGTTCTCTAGTATGTTCGACCGATAATACCCTGCTGAGTTATATAAGGTACTACCTGTATGACAGAGTATTTAAAAAAATAATATCTTTATCTAATAAAAAAATATCTAAAAACCCAGCCTCACAAAAAGGAGAAACTAAGTTGTATGGTCTGATAAAATGCCACTATGCTTCATGAGTGAAAGTTGCAAGGAACTAGCTTTTGCTTCATCAGTCAAAGCAGATGATGAGTCTCAACCAGCCCTAATATATTGAAAAGGTGAGTGACACAGAACTGGGAATAAAATTTAGAAGCTGGAATAACAGCAAACAAGCTAGCCAATAACAATATTGCCAAACAACATTATTTGTGCTTACATAACACCTTTATTCAAGGGGCATGCTATGACATATTATATCACTGCAATATCCCGAATCATCCCAATAACTATCCATAGACATGAATGCCACCAAAAGAGGCTACTTAAAGGTGATAAGAGGGAAAATCTTGTCCCATTAATTCATGAGATAAACACAAAAGAAGAAAGTCTGCAGATCCAGTTTCTTAACTTATTGCCATTAATTTTCCCTGAGTTCTTGTAACTCAAGACCCCATAATCTGAGGAAGTTTTTAATTTCCTTAGTAGGGGAAAAACCTAACAAGTTTCCATAAGTCGGTCCTACTGGAAGTATCTTGACATTCATTCACAAGGAGCAGGCATTAAATTAAAGAACAACCTACAGTACTAACAACAGAAGAGAGTGATAGAGAAAACTAATCGCAAATAAGAAGTAGCTAGATGAATAGCTTCACAAAAATGCTTACTGATCACAATGAACAATAATTAACAGAGTACCACTTTCACACACATACACTAACCAAGTCCCACACTTTGGGGTCACTGCCATGTATGATGGACATTGACGCTAAATTGTTGGCACCTTAGTTGGTAAATAAAAAAATTGAAACTAGTACTTCAGTATTAATTATTTTTCACCATGAAAAGATTTACAGGCAAAGGTGATAACCTCATTTAAACCAAATCAAATTAAAACCAAAGACCCATGAACCATTATCACTCCAACATCAATGTACATTTGACCGTGCATTTGCTGACACCATGCCCAGAAATGACTGTCACTAAACATGGTTAGTTTGAATTGATACTTTAAATTTTACTTTATATAGTTTACTATGAAATTTTAATTTAGGTTGTATTATTTTATATAAAATATGTTGCAAAGTGTACCAAACATATGCAATGAAAAGTGTGATCAACTTAAAGGTATGGCTGAATGTTATTTTTTCCAAAACTTTGTCACCACACACAATACAGAGACCTCCCAGAAAAGTTACTCGATAGTTTGGAGCATAAGTACTAAAATAATGAAATAATGAGTAAAATTAATGAGGACTGGAAAGGGCATAACTTTTCCGTTCTGCAGTTCACTAAAGCAAAAATTAAAATTCCAGCATTTCCACCAAAATATGTAAGTTGAACGGGTGCCATAAGAGACAGAAGGGTGAATGAATATGAAATAAATTGAATGTGGCACTGACACATTCTGATGAGCATTTAATTTATCCCTTCCGCATATCCTGTCCTTCTATAGTGATCCTTCAAAACCTGATTCTGTCAAGGTTCAGACCCTGTTTTGTACCAATTGTGTGAGTCTTCTGCAGTTATTCAAGCCAGCAAGAGAGCACCATTTAGGGGAATGTTTACTGGTTATATTTTCCACTACATCAAGGTAGCTTGATGAACAAGGCTAAAAGGGCAATGGACAAGTTTCCCATGACAGTTATTTGAAAAGGTGATCCATGAGAGCAAGATAGCCACCACTTATCACTTAAACATACATGCACACAGAGAATTATGCATAAAGGTCTTCAATTTTGACTGAGGACCACACATGCCTTCCAAGTCAGCAATCCCCAAGACTTAACTGGGAATACAAAATGCAAGGCAAACTGCGATGCACAAAAATATTGAAGTGAAAGGGGGATGGTATAAAAGATAACCGAATCATTGATAATGATATAGCAATAAATACGTTTGATAGGAATTGCTCAGACAACTTTTCTACAGTTAAAATATTACAATGTAATTCTTGCATAGGATCCCAGGTGATGGTTCAATTATTGGATGAGGGGACTTTCACAGAGTTCATCAGAAAGTGGGATTTTTGTAGCCAGCTATATTATTTAACTACTGTAACAAAGCCTTTGACATAAATACACAGAGTTCTGAGACATCTGGTCAGGTCTCAATGCCAAGAGGAATTTTCGAGAATGGAAAATCTAGGATTCCTCCAGAATTAAATTTTTCTTTGCTCATACAACTATCATAATGAACAATTACAGAGACATTTGTTTTGAGGGAGAGTTTGAATGAGAATTACTTGTCTCAGGATGCAATAAGAATGGCAGTGGGAGCATCGATAAATTGATTGATTCAGAAGTTTTTGTTCTAAAATTGACTCCAAATGCCAGGAAACAAATCAAAACCATCACCGACCGAAAAACTAGATGTGCATTCCTAATTTCACTATATATTTCACTGGAAATATATATTTATAGTTTCCTTCATTTTGGTCACGAGTCTCAATTTAAGAAAAAAAATTTTACTTTCCGGTGTCAATACATAATCGAGGTTGGGAGTTATGTCGTTCGTGAAAGTTATAGAAATTTCAGAGTTAAAATACTGTCATGCCAACACATGATTATTAGTACATGTATTGTCTCTGCCATAGGTTATTTGAGAATCACCTTTAGGTTTTGAGTCTATGCGGCAATTGAATGAGATATTTACTTGCTTAGCCAACTTGTGCCGCATCATAGTATATCCAAAAGAAAAGATCAAATGCTGCAAATATCATTTTACCTATACAGCCTAATCTTGATTTTAAGGTACAATTATTTCACACGAGTGTCAGAATATTCATGGCCGACTACCAATAATACTCAGGTTATGCTAATTCAAATCATGCAAGTTTGATAAAATCATTTTGCAAATTACTGCTTTCAATGCCAAACGAGTCATGTGATCAGGGAAGTAGAACAGGAAAGTTCAACCAGAATGGACTGAAAAGTGCATCTTGAATGATAAATATCCACTTTGTAACACTTCCACATCGTGCATCTCAACACATCACAAAATCATGATGCATAAAACTCCCCTAAACTTTGTTGACTGCAAATCTAAAAGGTATTGCCCTCCATAATGATCATATACTCTTAGAATGGAATAGCTACAGGGAGTTGATTTTGATAGTGCAGCTAAGTATCTTTCTCCTGAGGCAGCATGTGACTGAACTATTCTCTTCTCAATGTTTGAGTGCTACCACATAAATTTGAGGGATTCCAATGTGAGTCAACTTACTACAAGTCAGTGATAACAGTGTCAGTATATACAAAAAGGGGCGACTCTATTTATAGACAAAAATCTTGATACTGTACATCTTGTATAAAAGGAAGCATAAAGACAGCCTTACACAAAAGGAAGCAGGTTGTCATTTGACATTTAAAAAGCAGCACAAACTGCACTACTCTCCCTTAAAGTGTCATCTGTCTTTATAATGAAAAGGTGGACCAAAGTGAAATCCATAAATGGCTCCACTCATGGACTCTCAAGATGCTGGGTGCAAACTTAAAAATGAAAAGCAGGAAGATTTAGAAACCTGGCATGATTTCAAGAGGACAGCAACCAAAGATAAAATTGGAAAAAAGAGAGACACTTAGTGATTCACCATAATTGGCCACTTATGTACTGGGTCCAGCACAATAATACAGGGTACCAGGAACTATTCCAATTTCCTGGAGGCCCTTTGCATGAGAAACATTATGAGTTTCACTTGGGATAGTGTGAAAGCATAAAAACAGCAAGAAGTGATCACCGACTATTTTATGCAGAAATAATTATTAGTTGATTTCAATTATTTTAAGTGAAAGAAAAAAACTTTCTTTGCATTGCTGAGTCAATGGATTATTGTAAAATGGCATGATTCCTTTTCTTTCTCATTTCTCTCATAAGTGTGCCCAGTTTTTAGGACCTATGCAACCAACAGTCATGCAAATGATGGTATACAGAGATGGCTACTTACAGCCAGATTGATAGGGATGATACTGTAAGGTTGTTAATAATCAGGGGTGTCACAGATGTAATTAGATTCCAACATGCCTCTAGCATTGTATGATGGAAAAAGCAGGCACATCAGTTTGCCATTAAAATGGCTTATACAAAATAGTCAGAGTGTCAAATTTTTTTTCACATAAACAGAGGGAGTATAAGCCAAAGTGCATCACACAATTTAGCATGGCCATCCAACACACCCATTCAGCTGCCTTTCTCTCGTCTCAGTAGAATCTTCATTTTAAGGTGCAATTATTTTATACAAGTGTCAGAATATTCCTTGCTAACTACCAATACACCCCTCAAGTTATGCTATTTTAAATCACACAAGTTTGATGAAATCATTTTGCAAGTTGCTACTTTCAAAGCCAGATGAGTCATGTGATCAGGGAGGTAAAACAGGAAATTTCAACCAGAATGGACTGATGACTGCATCTTAAACTACAAATTTCCACTTAGTAACACTTCCATATCATGCATCTCGGTGCATAAAAAAATTATTAAATGTGCACCTCCAATTAGTTACAGACACTTAGTTTCTCAAAAAAAGAGGTTATTAGTCCCCTAATGTGAGTGCCTGTATGGCGATTACAATATGGAGGGGTATAATGGGCATTCTGGGAGTGCAATAGCAGAGAAAGTATGATCTAACAACCTCTTGTTGGCATGAGTGATTACAGAGGGCCACAATGTTTCAACTGCCACTAATATGCACATCATTTAAAGTTTAGGGTGTGCCAAGCTAACTCAACAACAAAAACTAATCCTTTCACTATTAATTCAAAAGATAGAGGGAAGTGGCATAGTTAAAATAACTATGAAGTATGTATGTGACATACACAGGGCCTTCCAACATTCGCTCTACTTTGCCTTCAATATGAATAATGTACATATTTTTGTTGTTGTGAGGATCACAGGTATGATAGAATCATGGAAAGTTAATGGTGCATTCAAGAGATTACAAATAGATTAGAAAAAAAATATTTTTTCATACAACAATTTTAATTGATGAGAGCATGAATTAATTTTATCCACATTCCATTTATACGGAAAAATTCTCATCGTTGTATAACATGTCAATGGAAATCACAGCTCAATATGGTTAAAAAATCTTTAGCATAATGCTGCCCTAAAAACAATACTTCTACGGTGTCCAGTAGTTACATAAAATCAAGCGTCAATCATAGTTCTAAAGGACTTTTTAGACTATGAAAGTTACACCTTGAAAATAACTACAATATAACAAGTTTAAAACAAGAAATGATTAAATTTAAGTACAAATGTACCAAACAAGCAATAATTAAATGAAAGTTTAAAAAAACTATAAATATATATATATATATAATATTATATTATAATAATATAATATTATACAATATTATATTATATAATAATATATTATAATATTATATATATATATATATATATATATATATATATATATATATATATATATATATATATATATATATATATATATATATATATATTATAATATATATATATATATATATATATATATATATATATATATATATATATATATATATATTATAATATATATATATTATATATATATATATATATATATATATATATATAATATTATTATATTATTATATTATATATATAATATTATTATATTATTATATTATATATATATATTTATATTATAAGTATATATATATATATATATTTATATATGAGAGTATCACAACTGAAGGAACATTGTAGGAATGCTTAAGGAACATAACATAAATGCTGAGAGAGTAATAAGTGCTTGAATACATATCTGACTTGTACAGATTTCTCAGTAAGAATCACTAGGATATTAATTATAGAACGATTCTACACTTGATTCAATGGTTTAGTTCCAAAGACCATTACAACAGTTTGCCTGATAGCACAATCCAATTAGAACCCTCCCACAATCTGCCACTAAGCCATTCACTATTCAGATTTTTTTAGTATTCAAGGAGTGATTGACAAGTCTACAATTTGCAATTTCAACATTTTTAGGATTCTGGGAAATTAAACAAAATATCTACAGAATGAACTTTCACACTGATTGTACATATTCAAGCATTACTACATGGTGATAATAGTAATATTATTACAAAATTTTCAATCATGTGTACATGAAAAATAGATCCTTGGCCATTTAAAATTTGGCTTTCACTTGGCACAGGACACTGCTAAAAATCCCAGGATTACCTTTCGAATGAGACAAATGGTCAGAGTAAATGTTCACTTTGAACTAGGAAGCATTCAGAAAAGACATTCAGGAATGTCTGGAAACAAGTAAGAAGAAGATTACACATGCTCATGAAGCAATTAAAGCATTTAAATAAAACAGAACTCGCTCAATGGCATGAAATATTACCAATTATAATAGATTAATAAATAATACCATAAGTTAACATCGCCAGCAAACAAACGCCGCATCCTGAGGAGACCGCTCCTTTGGGCACTACTCGAAAGGAAAAGCCAGGAGGGTGATCCAGAAAACTTTGGTTCAGCTCGGCTGATTGCCCGAGTTCTGCGGTGGGGGCTGGTTCCGAGCCGGGATGGGTGGGGGAGCCCCCGACCTGGCCGGCACGGGGGGAGGAGGAGGCTGGGAGGGAGCATCACCGCTTGCCGTGGGGGGACGCTGCCTCATGGGCAGAGGGGGTGGGGGGCCGGCACCCTTGGTGGCAGGGGGGCCCTCGGCTGATGGGGGTGGGGGCGGGGGAGGCTCGAGGGGTGCTGGGTGCGACACCTCGGCCTCGTCATCCTCGCTGCCCATCTTGGTCTCCTCTGGTGGGGGGACGGTGGGTGGGGGAGCAGTAGGCAGCATTGCTCCCGCAGGGGGAGTTGGAGGGGTGGCTGCTGCTGGAGGGGTTGCTGCTGCTGGGGGGGTGGCTGGAGGGGGCGGCACCTGACAAGGTGGAGGCCTTGGAGGCTGAGGCATTGGTGGCCGTGATGGGAAACTGATCACACCAGCCTGAGGAAAGTAAAGGGAAGAGGTGAGAATTAGGCCTCCATGTTGTTGGATTTAAATTTTTCTCAGGCTTTCCTCTGGGTCAGGAGTGTAGCTGCTGCTGGGCCAGGTGTGTGGCAAACAGCTTCAGGGGGGTTGTGTTTGAACCACTCAAGATAATCTTGATCACGTAACTAAGGAGTCATGTGCCACAACAACGAACAACTGGAAATTTTAGTGCAATTAAACCACTCGAATGGATAACTTAAGCATCCCATTTTGTTTTTTATGTTTTTCATCGTGATATTTGACTGGATTAACAATATTTCTCAAGAAAAAATCAATCGGGTATGCTATTTTAGATTTTTATGAGAGGTTTAAATTAGGGATGGGCAGATCCAGGTTTTTTTTCGGATCCAAATCCGGATCCGGATCCTTCATTTCGGATCCCAGATCTCAGTTCTTATTTTCGGATCC
Organism: Ceriagrion tenellum; assembly: GCA_963169105.1. NCBI lineage: Eukaryota > Metazoa > Arthropoda > Insecta > Odonata > Coenagrionidae > Ceriagrion > Ceriagrion tenellum. The sequence goes on along the minus strand of OY720638.1, from coordinate 103,303,678 downwards.
TTGGATATATTCAAGGGTATATACAATTCACAAATGATAATCGAAATTAAGCCTTGGAGGCTTTATTGAAAATAAAAAAACATCAAGTTTAAAAATGTAAAACTTAAATATTAAAATAAAGACAATGTCGATGCCACAATAATACTAATCCTTGATTGTTGTCACGTTTATGCAATGACTGTTGTCATACCACATCTTGAGATTTGATTCTTGAGAATTATGAGATGGATAATAAAGGGCGAATTTGATTTACATTCAGCAAAAGCCGGTTGTCGAATGAAGTACATCAACAGCATTCAATTTGTTCGGCAGAAAGCCGCCGATAGCCGACGACAGCCGGCACTTCAATCGCTTAAAACTCTCTGATGCATATCTGATTTACTGAAGTATTTGGATCCGATATCAGTATCTCATCCCATGTAAAGATCTGCAGATCTTTGGATCCGCAGAGCCGATCCGACCATCCCTAGTTTAAATACATCGAAATCTCAAACCCTTTGTGATTTTACTATGCGACTCCTTAGTTATGTAGTCAAAATTATCTTGAGCATTTCAAACCCCCCCAAAACCACCCTTTCACCCCCTCAAAACCACCTGACAAAGGAGGTTATAGAAATCCAGCTAAACTCTAACAACTTCAACCTGGATGCAGGATATGGGCTAGACCAGACTTGGAAGCCCATATTCTGCAAACTTATGGTGGGAAGGACTGTGGACTACCAACAAACCACATGGCTGCAATTGATGAGTACTTAAGGTGACAATGCAGAAGGACCCCAGCATCAATGCCCTGAGGATGATGGCAGTATCAGCCATCAAAATGTTGGCAGCAGCCATTAACTTGACCAGGAGGAAACCCCGAGAAAAATTTTTATTCATTACACAACAGGAAAACACAAGATCGTTCATGGGTTAAATACTCCCTCATCAAGGAAAGTATTCTCCCCAACAACAATAAAGCATACAACATAAGAGAGTTGATATAGCCAAAAAGTCTCTTTGGCTGAAATGGTTTTTATATACTCTCATACCTTGATACCACAATCTAAAAGGGGGGACGATTGGCATAAAACAGTAAATTGTCTGTAAGTGGCGACACTAAGTTTAGGTTACATAACGATAAGCTAATATCAACAATTACAATACAAATGGCTGAGTAATAAATATAGTATTGTACTTTCAATCAAGCACACTATCCAATCTGACTATTGCCAGGGAAAGGAGGAAGAAAATGTCCAAACTCCATTGTGTTAATCTTGTTTTCTAATACAGGGTTGATACACATTGCCAGTTTTGATTTTCCCTGACTTTTTCCTGACTTTCCAGACCAAAACACAGATTTTTCCCTGACTTTTAAAAATCACCCCATTTCAAGAAAAGTAAAGAAATAATGAGCATTATGGTTCAAGACAGTTTCTTTTATTACCTTCTTTTCAAGGAAAAATGTGAAGTATAGGTACATCAGTTCTTGTACATAAAATAGAGCATAAATAAAGCATCATATAAAAATTTATCTTGATAATAAAAGTGTAGGAAATGGGATCATATTTCGAATTCGAGATGACGGCAAGGAAATTTATGAGGCTGTGTGGAATATAACACTGATTCTGGATATTTGATGAATTTTCGTCTTATCTTTTATAAAATACAATAGAATTTATATCATTCCTCTGGTAATTGTTAATGTGATATGAACCAATATGGCTCCGGGCATGCCTTTCTTTTGTGAAAGAAAAAGTAATCAGTGACATAATAGCTCCATTGTCAATGCTCAAGATCATACATCATTCGAAACCTATGCTAACGGTGGAAAACTGCCCGCACATCTCAGCAAACACAACCTTCAACTTAATAAATAAACCTTGTCTATAGAGTGTATTAAAAAATAAATGTTAAATGCAGTTTGAAAGAAAACAACACTTACTTTCTTTTTGGTTTTTGTTCATTAGAAATAATGATTATATATCTTAAACTTTATTATCATATTTTTCATCATTTTATCAACAACTGAAAAATTATTAGAATATGTAAAATTAACAATAAATAGGGTCGGTCACGCACCAGCCAGCTAACCCGAAGACGGCTGGTTCTTGCTATGGTAGAAAGTGTTTCAAATGTTTGAACAGTGATCATGAAGCATATTCTTAAGGGAGTTCCCTACCTCGCCAAAAAAAGCCACTGCACACCATCTCTAATTCCCGGGCTACGCTTACGCAGCGATATTTTTTATTTTGATTTGAACAAAAGTTCTATCTTTGCTTTCCTTGGGGTTTTTCTTCTATGAAATTCCCAAGTTAAGACAACTCTCGTCAAAATTGATGAATTTTGGCTTTTTTTCTATGTGTATCGCCACGGCGCAAAATTTTATTTGGAAAATTCATCCATACAAAGACTAAAAGAATCCTTCATCTACAAACGGAGACTCTTACATTATGCACTTATCCTACAACTAGGCTACAATTTGTGTAATCCTGAGCCCTAGCACACAGTTTCACGAGGTTTGCTCGTGCCAAAGCATTCGAAATTGGCGGCAACGCCTTCCCTTCCCCTCCACCACAATTACCCTCCAGTGCCTCCCCTCAGGCGACTAAACATTTCGTGAAGCATACACGAAATGAGTGGATCAGTTTCACTCTTGTCCCTAGGGGAATTTTCGAATATGAGGTCGGCGAAGCACTCTGGTGTTTTAAAAACAACTGCTGATTCCAGAGCTTTGGGGATCTTTCAGATATGTTCTGTGAAGCAGGGAGAGAGTCACGTGTTTCAAGCTCCCAATCCCGGGATTACTCTTTCTTGCTTTTTTGAAATCAACTTTCTCCGTCCCTTTACCCAGTTATTCGACGCAAGGCTCACGCCTCAGCACAATGAAGCATGGGATCTGTAGTGCAGATGAACAAGTCACATGCTGAATTGAATTCTAATGTGGGTAGTTTTTTCCTGACCAACAATAAAATTCCCTGACTTTTACCTGACATCCAGACCAATTTTTCAGATCCCTGACTTTCAAGATGTGTACCAACCCTGTAATAGCACAGGGGGGATTTACCTGGGCAGGTTACTTTTGCAAGAGCTTGTAGAGGATTCTACTGGCAAGGATTGTCATCAGCAATTAAAGCATTTTTTAAAACAATACAATTAACAGGGTTAAGTTTCAAACTCATTTTGACTTGCTCAATCACAGGTGTACCTCCTTCAAGAAACCCAACCAAACTAGACCAAAGAAACAAAGGGAAATCCAGTGAATCCAATATCATGGACACGGAATTGAAGTCATTCTGTTACAAATGATGATTGCTCACCAATATTACCAACAGTAGAATATCACCTACTAGGAATTCTTAATAATGAAATTATCTAAGTAAAGGAATGATTTTTCCATAATTTTTGCACAATTTACTTTTCATGTCAAGCCACCAAATTGGTGGCTATGTTGCCATTAAAAAAGCTGCCACAGGCACTTTTTGGCTTAGTGTCAAACAAACAAGTTTCCGGCCGATGATATTGCCCTATGACAAAGGAAGTCTCATTTCTCAGATGTTGTTTATTAGATTGAGTAGTGTTGAAGCAACTACATGAAAAACACAATTATTGAACACCCCTAACAGCACATCCACCACTTCCATCTTCCTGTAAGGGTAAGTTGTTGGGGTATGATTACATTGTTTCTGACAATGTTGACAATATACAGGAAGAAAACGGGATTATTAACTTACACAAATAGAAACTGTATAGCTATTGACCTCACTACTAAATGTGTAACGGGACATTTAAGTTTTGAATTATTTACAACTAGCAGATATGATAAATTTATTTGTCTAAGGATCACATTTTAAACATGGATATAAGACACGTCAATAAAAAGAAATGCACACACATAGTACAAACAAAATAAGATCCAATTGAGTTATTAACCATCATTTAAGTATTCATTTATAGAGTAATATAATTTATCATAGAGAAAACTATGAAATTTTTATTCATTTACAGAGTAATATAATTTATCATATAGAAAACTATGAACTTTTTGTTTAAAGTAGGGATGGACCGATACCAGAAATTTCCGATACCGATACCGATTCCGATACCAGTTCTCCTCCTCCCGATACCATTATCGATACCGATACTACTCCATTCTAGGTATAATACAGACTCAGAATTTCACCACAAGCACTTTAAGCTGGCTCGGCCAACTAAGAAACCAGATTATGGAAACAACCATTATTACACAGGCAAAACACTTAATTCACTGAAAAAGTTTTAACAATAATGATATTTTCATTCTTCAGCAGGTCAAGTGATGTAGAACTCGTCAACAAAACTATACTCAAAGCACAAATACAAGATAAAATACTTTGCTTTGAATGATAAGATGCTTTGAGATTAACACTTCCAGGAGTTGAAAGACTACTAGAATCGAGGCTTGAATCAATCTCAAAGCAAGGTGACGATCCTGAAGTCCTTGGCGTAAAGCTGGCGCCGTATCTTAAGTAAACGACATTACTTCGACACGCGATTCCATATAAGGAAGAGAAAATTGCAAAAACTGCTTTATCGTAAAACCAAAAGCATGTAGTCATAAGTTAATTTGCCTACTTATTGATTTTTAATTATCTAATGTAATTAAAAAATAATAACTTTGGTGTTCGAAAGAAACTCACTCTGAAACTGTCTCTGTCTTACAATTAGATAACCTTACTGATGGCATTTGGTACCAGAGCACTCTAGCGGTAGAAGTCGACACCTCGTTTGATTGGCCATATTGGCGGTAAAAATCTGAAATTTGAAAATATCGGAAAAGCACTGACTTGACTGCCGATACCGACACTACCGATACCATGAATATCGGCCGATACTTTATATCGGTATCGGAATCGGTCCATCCCTAGTTTAAAGGCATTCAAAGATTTACTGTTTTTGAACCAAATGGGTAGTTTATTAAACAATTTGACGCCCAATTCCCTAAGGCCAGAACTAGAAGCACTAGTTCTGACAACACCTTGAAGAAGATTTTTTGATCCTTGCCTCCCACATTGATGGAAGTCAGAATTAATTGAAAATTTTGTAGAGAACTGTCGGACATGTACAACTGAAAACATAATATACACACAAGGGAAAGGGAGAATATTTAGGTTTGCAAAAATTGGTCTGGACGGAGAGCGATATGATTTCCATGCAATAATTCTAATTAGTCGTTTTTGCATTTTAAAAATCTTAATGGCATGGGTAGAAGAGCCCCAGAATATTATATTGTAGGTCATATGTGAGAAGAAGATACGACAGTAGTGTTTTAAGGACATCTAGACTCACAGTACCGTGCATGAATCTCACACGATAACAGACAGAGCTAAGTTTTTTCATCGGGGAATCAATATGCAATTCCAAGGAAAGGTTGGCACTGATGTGAACGCCAAGAAATTTTGTCAAGTAGGCCTGCTGTATGGAATTTTTATTGAACTTGACCAGAACGCTTTCATAGATTTTTTTATGAGAGAAAACAATTAACTGTGTTTTCTGGGAGTTAAGGCAGAGGTAATTTTCTTGACACCAGGTATTAAATTTATTTGAGATGATATTAGCCTTATCAATCAAGTTGGGGTAAGAAGGAGAGGAGAGAAGGAAGTTTGTATCATCAGCATATAGTAATAGGTTTGAACTAGAGGAGTCAGTAATATAATGAGCCAGGTCATTGATATAAATTAAGAACAACACAGGGCCAAGAGTAGAACCCTGGGGAACCCCCAGAGAGCAATGTCTTAATTCTGATGGGTAATGTACACCATTAGCCAGAAGAGACACGAATTGAGTGCAATTAAGGAGATAATATTCTATCCAGTCCCATGGAATACCTCTAATACCCAAGTGAAAGATTTTTTTGAGAAGGTGATGATGATTTATAAGATCGAAAGCTTTAGAAAAATAAAAAAGGTACCAAGAAAAAAGGTAAAAAGAAGGTACCAAGGGTTTTCTGCTTGCAGTCAAGTGATGACAGGATGAAGTCAATGGCTTCATATACCACAGTAGTTGTAGATCTACCCTTCCTAAAACCGTGTTGATTAGAGATAAGGGAATTTTTTTCCAAGAAGGAAACAAGCCGAGTAGAGTAAACCCTTTCAAAAACCTTAGCAAATGTATTTTGCAATGTGATTGGTCTGTAATTTTTAACATCATTAAGACAACCTTTGTTTTTGTAAATTGGGACTATTTTATACACTTGGGACGATACCGATAGCGGGTATCGGCCATTTTACCGATACTTCGATACTTTCTAGTATTCGTTTTTTTCGGATACTTTTATTCGAAAGTATTCGTTTTTAGAAAAACGTCTAAAAACATCGAATTTTAAAATCCCACCTTCTTCAACTGACTGTGCAACGCATTGTGTATTTGTTTTCATTGCTGCGACACTGCTGCCCTCAAATATCTGCATGACTCTTGTATCCATGTGACTGGTTCAGCGAGTATTCCAAGGTATTTTATTATTGAGTATTCCAGGGCAATTGAGGAGTTATCTACTGCAAGCCAAGTTTTGAAGTACAACGAAAAATGTCGCGGTCATCTGTGTGGAAGCATTTCATGAAATCATTGGACAATTCGGCAATTTGTAAATACTGTAAGAAGTCGTACAGACGTGGTGGTGTTGACAAGAAATCGTTTAATACATCAAATTTGTTTAAACATATTAATGCGTGCAGGAGTTATTTAAACTTCAGAAGAAAAAATCCAGGTACGTATGTATACATTCATACACTATCGAGGTTCCTTGTGACTTATGCAACCTTATTTTTTTAAATAGGTGCAATAAGGCACAGAATGACATAGTTTTTAATTTGATTTCCTACATTGATGCAAATCCTAATTAACGTGAAAAATGTACCTCACTTGAAGTGACCTAGTGATAGATGTTTTCTGCTAAAATGGTAGCAGTCGATCTGTGAGAGCCCTTCAAGTTTTCCCGTTTGCTTACAAATAAACTGTTGCGGGAGGAGCCAAAAGATTCCGACTCACATGGTCTCCATTGCTCCAGTCCTTGCGTTTCAGAACACATGTTGGATATTACGGATGAGATTGTTGATGAAGACCTTGCACGTGATGATGAGTCTACTGCAAGCTGGTCTTGCACTATGAAACAGGCTACACTGCCACTTTTTGTTGAATCTAAAAGACTTTATGACATTAATGATGAGCGAGCACGAAAAATACACAAGGCAATTTGCAAGATGCTGTGCCTTAACTCGATGCCATTTAACTTTGTTGAATCTGTGGGTTTTAAAGAGCTAATGAGCAGTGTCTGTCCTAGGTACAAGGTACCTAGCCGGAAATATTTTTCTGACAATCTAATACCTAAAGTGTATTTGAAAGTAGAAGAAACTGTGAAACGTATCCTCAATGATAGACCAAATGAAGGAATAACTATCACATCTGATATTTGGACATCTGGAGGAGGGCATGATTATATTAGTGTTACCGCACACTTTAATGATGTAGATTTCAAGAGGAATCATGTGCTTCTGGAAGTAATGGGTTTTGATGGGGAGAGGCATAGTAGTCACCTAATTGCAAAAAATTTGGAAAATGCCTTTGCGAAATGGGAAATAAACGACAAAATTAAATTTGTTATCACTGATAATGCAAAGAATATGGTAGCCGCAGTGCGCCAGTTGGTATCTGTTACCCATATACCATGCACAGCTCATACCCTGCAGCTGGTAAGTCAGGGCTGGTCAAAATATTAACTTTCTAGAAGATTGAACTATTTAGGAATATCATTTTTAGTTGTTCAATAATCTGTGGGTCGTACTATAAAATATCGTTCTACAGGTGGTAAATAAGGGCTGTTTACATCTGCCATCAATTCGAGATTTACTTGGTAAAGCTCGGGCCGTTGTTGGACACTTCAAACATTCTTGTTATGCCATGAAAACTCTCCATGAAGCCCAAGGAAGCCTGAACATGAAAAAAAAAGTTCTCATTCAAGATGAACCTACTAGGTGGGATTCATCTCAAAGGATGCTAGAGAGGCTACTTGAGCAGCAGAATGCTATTTCAGGTATGTAGTAGCAAAAGTGAGATAGAAAGAATAAAAAAGGGTAGCTTAGGGATATGTTGAGAAGTATGTCAATTTCAGAAAACTAAAAGATAAGGATTACAATTTTTTTCAGTTGCATCTTCAAAGCTGACCTTTAAAGAAATGATGAACCAGAAGGACTGGGCTTTAGCAAGTAAGATACTGGAAGTTCTTACGCATTTTGAACAGGCAACAAAAACAATAAGCTCCCAAAACACATGCTTGTCTGACATTTGGCCTCTAACTGAAAGTTTAAAAACTCTAATGAGGAGTTTTGCAGAAATGCAGGATGTGAAGGGTATGGCAAAAGATATTTTAGGAGAACTGGAAAGGCTGGACAACCTTGGAAAACAAAGAAACATATCTGTTGGCAACTGGGCTTTTGTATCCAAGATACAAAATGAAATTTTTTGGTGATGAAGCAGTGGAAGTGTTTAAGAAAGTTGTCAAAAATAAAGAAAAAAGTAAAGATGTTGGACATTTCAAATTAATCAGAAAAGAACATGACTCATCTGGCTCCAAGTCTGAGGTGGATATAAAAACAATGACACTTTTCCAGGTAAATTTGATTAAAGTAGATCAAAGTAAAGATAATAATTTCACATGCCATTGGGCCAAGTCCTGAGTGGTCTCTATCACCAACTATCTCAAACCAACCTTCGGGTTGAGAACTGTGTTTAGTTTTTTTATGCATAAAAAAACTGTACTTTTGGTGTACATACCATAGTTATTTTAGCATATTAGTAACTGAAAATGTACAGTGTGCTAAATTCATGTGCCTCTATTTTGTTTACCTGTTTTACAGGATGAATTTTTCTTTATTGCAGGTTACTGAAACTCTTATTAGGCGTCAAACTCCTCAACTTTTGACAGAAGATGGCTTGGGAAAAGAAATTGAACTGTATTTATCTGAAGCCACTCAGTCCCTCCTATGTGATCCTCTGACCTATTGGCATCATGAAACTAGATTTAGAAATTTAAGGCAACTTGCTTCATGCTATTGGTGTACCTGCAGGTTCAGTGTTTTCCGAGCAAATTTTTTCAGAGACTGGTGCAATGGTTTCTGATAGAAGAACCCTCTTAACTGCTGAGCATGTTCAGCAGCCCATATTTCTTAATAAGAATTTCCAGTATTTACAAATGCAAGAGGGCTTAGAGTCTGAAATTTAATCCCAGTGATTAATTGTAAGAGTTGCAAAATAAAAGAGTTATCACAATGTCATTTCTCTCATTAATTGCTCTTATATCACACTTTGGATTACTGAGCTTAGTTCACGAGAAAGAAAGCACATATTAAATTTTTTGGGAAAAATAAGTAAGGTATCGGCAAATAATACTATCGGTATCGGCCCCTGGTATCGAAGTATCGGTTTGGTATCGGAAAAAGTGGTATTGGTCCAAGTCTACTATTTTAGATTGTTTCAGGGAAGAAGGGAAGACACCTTGGGACAGAGATTCATTGATCAGATATAACAATGGTTCTTTCACATAGTCATAAACACTGAGAATAATAGAACCAGGTATATCATCAGGGCCGGTACAGTGTTTTTTGCCAACTTTTGAAATTATTAGTTTCAGTTCATGATCGGTGCATGGTTGAGCAAAAAGAGACGCTGATGAAGTTGTGGTAGTGACTGAGAGAGTGATGTTGGGTGCTATCTGTGATGGCTCAGTTGTAAATAGCTCGTTAAAAATCTGGGATTGGGCAACCTTCTGCGGCTGGGATTGAGCGGTGGTCACTTTTAATGTCACTTTCCGGTATACTGCGGGCCGGTTGTTTGGCTTCAAAGAAGATAAACTTATTCACTGGCACAGTTTGAGGCCATATTGAAGGGTCGGTAAGTTTGTGCAGGTGGCAGTCATCGGTTGCCACACAAAAGGATGAGTAATCACCTTTTGCAGTCAGTTCTGTCACCTCTGTCACAATTGATGTCATTTTTTTATATAACAGGACAATTCACTCGGTTTGGTACCTTTTCTGAGATGCCATACGTGCAAATGCATCTTTTTAGGCACCCCGACAATAATATCATTGGTTGTATGCTCTGCCAAACCTGTAATAGTTTTTCTTTTTCGCAGTTTGTTGATCACGTCCATGAAGCCGTCGTCGTCACTGGCGCACCTTAGCGCTGGTGTAGAAGAGACCTCAATGTACTAATTGTATGTTTCTCACATGTTCAAGGTTCCTCAAGAATTCACTTGGGGTATCCTTAACAGCATCACAGACGATATGTGAGGACGCATTACGTGCTACAATCACCTTATTTTGACGTACAGGACTAGCATTGGCGTTTGATCCCACGTTTTGGCCTTGTTTAGACGAGGCCTCAGGAATCCCACGCTTGTCATTATCAGACTTAAGTAGGTACATCTGAGGATCTGACAGATATACTAGTTACAGCAGCTCTATTACTTTGTCGTTTTTTAAGATATTAAATTACATTTTTAGAGTTTCAATGTCTGCCGCCATCTTAGTTACGAGAATCTTATCACATCGACAAGAAAAACACTTCCAGAAGATTTCTCGAGATTCATTTAACGCTTTCAATACTATTTCATTCAAGCTGGAGCATTTAGAATGCAAAGAAAGCACACAAATGTGGCATGAAACAACTTTTTCGCTCAAATTTATGGAAATATTGCAGGACGCACACGACTCTGCATATGCTTCGTATGACATTTCGACCCGTGTGGTCAAGAAGGTACCTGTTGAAATTCAAGGGGTGTGAAAAACATTGAACCTATTTCACGAGGAAACCACAAAGCCTGAAAATTACTGTCAGCATGGTCATTTGAGGAGTTCTTAACCTATCTTGTACGTTATGCTCTTGTAGTAGACATGCTGACCGTTTTTCAGTCCAATAGGTCTGGTAGTTTTTGTGTGACGGAGCAACATACAGACAGACAGACACCACTACATTTTCATATATTAGTGAGGATGGTCATCAACGGAAATTTCCACCCTATGGGTTGGAGAGTCCACAGCACAAGGCACCATGGCACCCAGTGCACGCCTACCTTGGGCAAGGGCTTCTTGACTACCGCCGGAGAGCCTTGGGGTGAACGAGGGGGAGGAGGCCGGGAGGGTGGTGCCGGACGAGGGGGAGGCTTCCCTCGTGCCATCGCAGCCTCATTTGGTTCACCCTCTGTTGGGGAGGTCTTGCCTGACGAACTGCCCGACTGCATCATGCCGGCATACACCTCCTCCAATTTGTTAATTGCTGTGAAGAGATGGAGATGAAGACTATAGCATTCTCGTAAAGATAATAATAATTATTATTATGATTCCTCCTTCCAGAGACTCCAACCATTAGACAGCAAAGAACCTGATCCATACTGAGAGCTCAAAAGGTCTCATTATCTGAAGTAATAAAATAATAAGATGATTTTTTTATCATAGATTCTAAATATAATATTTCTCTCTCTCTCGTGTTTTGGTCAAAGAATTATAATTTCATTTCTCATCAGCCAACATTTTGCATTTCTTAAGGCATCCTAAGAGCTAAATTAAAAATTCATTGTAACAGGCTCTCACAGCATCTAACTTTAATAATATCCAAAATTCATTTATGTGCATTGGGAGATGAGGCAATCAAAAATAGCCACACACTTAATTTCATACACACGAAAATGATTGATTTGGAACCTATCAAAATGATTACTAAAAGCAATGGTGCAAAACAATAAGAATAGAAATTGCCAAACTGAGGAAAATTTATTATAAACACCAACATTTTATGACAATTAACATAGCAAGCTTGAAACAGGGACAAAATCCTTGCATAAGTGAAATTCACAACAAACTCACTCAGAGAAGATGTGACAAACATCTGTAATACTTTTTGACCTATTTTTATACTTTTATACCCAACTTCAAAAATTCAAATGCAAACCTGATTTTACTGAATTGATCAATAACATGCCAAATTAATTATTACTGCAGCCCTGAAGATGCATCAATGAAAAATTAGAAATACTGGCTGATAAGAAATTAAATAATTACTATTTCCAGCTAAATTCTGGAGAAAAAAATAACAGTATAATGTTCATCACTTAGGGCACCAAAAAACCAGAAAAAAATACCAGGACTTTTTTAAGCTTATCAGGCCAAAATTTTCTTTTTCCATGAATAAGTATCCATTCTCTGGAAAAAGTATGAACTTTAAAGGGTGTGCAATGATTGGAGCACCAACACTATGGCTCAGGAGGATAATCTTCTTCCTTACTGATTCATATTATCCTTATGTCTCAGCCATGTTGAAGGGCACAAATTACTTGTATGAATTTTGAGGAGAAATAAGATCCCATCTTACTCATAATGAGAGTGAAGGATAGGATCTAAAAGTTTATTTTAGAGGCAAAATTAATGGCTTAACACCAAATTAGAGATCTAATGTCTCATTCAGGGAAGATATAAAAACCTTAAAATGGCTCTAAAAGTTTTCCGTCTGCACGCTTTAATTTTATGAATCTCCTTTGCCACTTATATCGAATCTATTTGCACAGGCATCTGGAATAAGGATCCTAGACAAGAGTAAGCATTTTAATTTTTTGATTATTGATTTCTACAATTATTTTTACGGTGGAAGAAACATATTTGTTAGATATCAGGTGATCACCATGAAGCATACGAATATATTTCTAAATATCTTTGCACTTCCTCTCGATGGGATTTGTTCATCTCCTCGTAGGATCATCATATTGTAACGTATTATACATTATAAGGTCATGGTGAACATCCTTGAGAACCAATGCAATGTATTATCCACTGAGCCATCAGTGGCCCTGTTACCCAGGACGGGGAATTGAGGAGAAGGTGAAGATCTCTCTTAGGATGTGGCAAAAGCCAGAACTAAAAGGGCACTTTCGGCTGAGGTATACAGCCCCATGGAAGAGCACAAACCAATAGACAGAACCTAAAATGGTACTCCATACTCATGAAATTATAAAATTTTGACTTATAAAAGCAAAAGTCCAGGCTTACTTCTCATTTCTCAAGAAGTATCCAGATTTTCCAGGCCTACACCTACCCTGTTAATTTACAGGGATCAACTTTTGCCAGTTACGATCTATTTATATTTATAAAAAAACACAACAAAGTCATGGATGGCGAAAAACTTCTCAAATGGGTTTCAAATCTCTGACCTTGGGAGAAAGAGGTGAGGCCATTATCCAGCCACCACTGGGGCTGACAATGCCTAAACCTTCAGCAACCAAAATCTCTATCATGTAAAAATGCAAAATTAATGAATATCCATGATTAAACTAGATCATTCAATTAGTAAAACTCTACTGGTCAGTTCACAGATCAATTTATTGCACTGGTGCAGTAAAGTGATACACAATATTGTGCAATATATGTATAATATTGTGTCATATACAATATTGACTGATAAATAATATTGAGCAATAAATTGATCAGTGAACTGACCAGTGGTGCATTAAAGTTATTTTTACTAATTAACATGGAAATCCACAAAATTGAAGTGTTTTATATCTTTTACTTCATTTATTGATAATTCAAGTGATCCAACTACATTCATAATGGTCATTTTCACAAGAGGATCAGTGAGGCTCCCTGGATTTTCAGCTGAACGAAATTCTACTAAGTCTGCCTCTGATCCACTTGACATGGCAATTGGTAGTGTACTATCACAAACCTTTTTGTCGAACATTTTCGTGGTGATTAAGTATTCCATTAGGCAGGTTTCCGGGATTCATCCATGTTGACATCTTGAAAGATTGCAACATTTCGCCCACTCTGCTGTAGGGGTCCTCAGGCCAGGCTGAAGTTCACTTCTATGCCTACAGCAGAGTAGGCGAAACGTCGCCATCTTTCAATGCAGATGAATCTCGGAAACCAGTCAAATGGAATATCACAAACCTTTTTGAATTTCAAATCCAAAGGATAAAGCAAGTAGAAAACTGAAACTTTCCTATTAAGAGTATACCAAGTAAAAATTTAATCACTCACCATCGGGCTCATCCACGATTATCTGGTCCTCACTCTCAATTGAGAGTTCTGCAGCTTCAGACAAAGGAATGGTGTTATTTGTGCACAGCTGGATTTCTTTCTCCGTTTGGTGATTCCAGTCGGGTGTTTTCAAGGATAATTTGAGGTCAAATTCACCAACCTACGGAAACAAAAGATACACATTTTGAATGGTTAGCACTTGAGTCAGCAACAGCATAAGCGCACTCAATGAAGAACTATTACAGAAAGACCAGGTAATTTTAACGTATTTTTTCATCTACTCCATTTATCCAAATAAAAGCCTCAAAATCCTGATCATTATTTTGGTGACATGTAGCAGAATACGTAGAACTACAGACGAAAGGTAAGGAATTCCATAGATATGCCTTACATCTGTTTTGGGATTGAAGTTCTCAGAGCCTTTTCTTGGCCATTGGGCAGAGACAGTCTTGACCTTTCCCCTTGAGGACTTACTTACAGCATTAGTGAACTATCATAGATTTTTTTCAACAGGATTTTTACTGTCTAATTATAAATGTTACACAGGACTCTAAAGTGATTATTATATATAAAGACATGCATCAAAGGATGCTCCCAAAAATTTGGCTAAAAATAATATTAGGCTCTGTTTAAAATTCGTAAATGGAGCATAAGGAATGCACCTCAGAGTTCATACAACCTGAGCAAGAAACAGATGTTTTTAGTATAGCCACTGCATAAACAAATACAAGATGGCAGTCAAATTATGTGAGTGGGGCTAATGTTGAGAAAAAGGATCGAGATTACCCCTGATTGCAGGCCAAGGAAAGATGCTAAAGAATTCAAATGCGATATGGTACTGTTTTCCCAGTTTTTATTTCAGGTCGACCGGTTTGGTCACATAGGCGACATCATCAGGACAAGACCTGATGATGTCGCCTATGTGACGAAACCGGTCGACCTGAAATAAAAACTGTGAAAAAAGTACCATATCGCATTTGAATTCTTTAGAATGGATTTTCACGAAGTTAAGCCAGAATTAATCGAGTTTATCAAGGAAAGATGCCTCAGTCCAGCTGCATGGAATCCTATTGCCCCCCGAGGCCATTTTTGTCACTTGCATCTGGCTTGGGGACAGAGCTTTCACAACATGGCACTTTTCCTCTCAAAAGAAACATTTACCTCATTTAAAAGGCTGTTAATTTACACAATGAAAAACCTGCGACATGTTAAAGGGAGTTCATAATGAAATGGTTAACGAAAGTGAAGAGTTTTATGATTTAATGTAGATGATACAGGAAAGATATTTAATAATTCACCGGGGTATTTTCTCTTTGATAATATCTGACATCCCATCGTAACTCCATCATTGGTTCAGAAATGATGCATGAATTTAGGAAATCAAATTAACAATAATGAACTGGTACATGGTCACCACAGAATGGTCAGTAATGTTTCAGGTAACCTAAAGATTCTACATTTTTGTCAAAAAAGAGCATATAAGCAGACAGAGATAGAGCAAATTGTTGTTTAATGATTAAGTATTGATCAAAAGAGCAATTAGCCTCAACTTGTTCTTCAGTCTATTTCTTAAAACCCAGGCTCACCCCCATGACAATTTTGGCAAGAAATTCAAAATGTCATCAGTTGTGGCTGATATACCAGATGGCATCCTAGTACCCCTTGAGATGTGATAATACCTATGTGTCACAGTCAACTTAATAATTAGGAGCACAGCCTGAAATACTGGTCTGACAACTGGCTGTCTTGTATCGATCTGATAAGCCCGAGTTATCCTATGCGGGAATTATTTCTCAATTTCTTGTAACTAAAGGGCAATTGAGCACAATTTCTTCCCTCTCATCTACATCTACATACTATCCTGCGAGCTGCTACATAGGCTTGTGGCAGGGGATGTTAGGTCACTAGCCATGTAAAGATGTAAGGGATAAGGTTTTGGGAGGAAAAATGGTGACATGTGCTAAGGGAGTGTATTTAGTGGAGCTCAGTTTTCATTGTGATCGCTTATTGTGTGCAGAAAGAACGAGTTTTTTTGTGTCTATCTGTTTGGCAGTGTATCTTACTTATTATATCACTTCTGTCAGGCCTAGAGATGAAGTGAAGCATTATGATAATATTCTGTGTGTCGCTCTGAAACACATCAGTTCAGAATTTCTCAAGCAGGTTAAGCCTAGTGTGTAGCCTCCAATTCTCTAAGGGCTCCCACCTTAATCCTCCTTGAAGTTGTGAAACACTTAAAGTTCTCTTTGAACGCCATTCATGAACTACTGAAAGAAAACTACAAAAGTGAAGCGGTGAGGAGAGAGACAACACTTTTATGCATAACAACAAGTTCCTCTGAATCAGCAGTAACTGAGGAATCAGAGGAAGAGGAAGTGGAGTGAACACCATCCCATCCTCTGTCATGGAGCTTGCTCAAAGCTGTGTGTAATCAATTCAATTTTGAAGGCACCAATGGCATCATGATACAATTTGAGAATAAGGAGGATATTTTAGAGATATTCCAGAACTTTGTGGATGATGAACTGTGGGGCATGATATCCGAGCTGAAATCCTCCATGCAAAGTAGTTTCTGGACAGAAATCCAAATCAAAAACCATGCTCAAGGGTGCACAGGTGGATTGAGTCAAGTCCTGGTGAAATAAAGCATCGATTGGAGTTTCTAATACGATGGGAATTGACAGAAACCAGACTATCACACCTGTTTTTCAAAACGGGAGAGCATCTTGTCTCCATACTTTCGAAAAAAATTTCTGGGAAGATTTCATCTGCTACTGTAATTTTATTGATTTAGTGAAGACACACCCAACAAAAAACTTCTCAAAATCCTACCAGTCTTGGAGCACATGAAAGAGTGGTGCTATGCCCTCCATGTCCCTGAAGCAACAATAGTGGTTGATGAGACTCTACTCCAAAGGACACCTATCATGAAAGCAATTTATTTCTTCCAAACACAGCTGGTTTGAAATCAAATTCTTTTTTTTTTAAGTGCAAAATGCATTGAGTGGATTTGTAAATTTTACTCTGGGAGGGACACTATGCTTAGTGAAACTTACAAAAAAGAACTGGCAAGTGGAAATATGTAACATTTATGATCACTTTGGCAGAAAATTTCACCTCAAAGTACAGACAACCTTTGGTAGGAAAAATAGCTCCTCATACTCTTTACCTTACTAGGGTGACTGAGAGACACTGTAGACCTGAACACACCTTCCAAAAAAAAACTTTCCCCACAAAAAGATGTGGTGTGGTTCAAAGCAGGGCAGCGTAAGGAAACAAGATTCTGCTGCCCAGACTACAAGGTGGCTTTCCACCCGACCACGTTTCAAAATTTTATCACACACAAAACTGAATTTTAGAAAAAAGTATTTTTTATGTATATTGTTGATATTTTATGAAAAATTAATACGTAAAATTGAAATAAATGTATTCCATTTACTGTGACTAAAAAGTTTATTGATACTAAAAAAAAAGTTTGTCCCCACAAGGAATGTACTTTTTGAAAAATTCATTCGCCAGACAAGTGGTTAATGCTGTGTCATATACGCTTCTCCTCACCAGTCATCATGCCACCAACACGTTCCTGTCTTTTCCACACCCATCACAGCCTGTGAGAATGTACTGCCCGAAAACTTGATATGCCAAACCAGTACGAACACAATATGTACTTGCTCTTTAGAACCTAGCTGGAAACTGCACAGCAGGTTATTGCGGGATAGTGATTTTTGGTACCTGTTTCAGTTCCTCTTCTACAAGCATGTCATGAAAGACTTTTGCCATTATCCTATAAAATACTTAAACCTTGAAAACTTTTGAACCCACCACAACGTGCTCCTTGTTGGCGGCAGCAAGAGCACTCTGACCATCTCGGAATGTGATCCACATTGTGTCCTCCACGAACCGTACCAGAATCACTTCTCCAAATTGGGCAAGCTCTTGCAGCAAGGCCATGATAAGGTTATCATCAAATGCATTATTGGCATCACCTCCACCATAGTGTTCACCAGATGGCTGTAACAGGAATGATAAAAGAAAGATGAGAAACATAAGAAGACTCTCCTCAACATAAAAAAAATATAGACAAAATGTACAAGTCTTATTAAAATTTAACGCTATTTTCAATAGAAGGAAAATTATTAAATCAAGCCATCCATTGACATCAACAAAGGAATAAGCCATAAATTTCATATTCATAAATTACCAGTGGCAAATATACTAGCTTTGACAGTGTAAAAGCATTAAGTCCACAAAGGTCAGATCGACTATGTCAATTAGATTATTTAGCTGATTCAATGACTACTGTGAGCATGTAGCATTAACACTGATCTCTTCCCTCCATCCATTAGGTCACCTGAATGACTAAAGTTAAGTAGATTTTAGAGTTCCCATATGGCCAACTTCATTTTTACAAAATACAACATTTTGGGTGATCTGGGTATATAAGACTTCAGTTACATGGATGCTCCTTAGTGACAATATTTGATATACAATATAGAAGAAATATGCAATTCACCATTCCTGACATACTATGTGCTCAGCCAGAAATGATCAATAGTACATGATCTATCTTCAGGAAGGGAACTAACTCTCCAGATAGTTATCCATACACCAGCAATCAGAAAATACAGGGAAATGAAAATATAGGGTAGCAGGAATTCAATTATTATAAGGAAAGAATATGATGGACTTCATATAATATGCTTCAAAGAAAAAATGTATGTTGTTAGGAATTACTTGGCAGTACCATGGCATTATTGAATAATGTACTAAGTAGATTTGGTTGAGTTTCACAAAACAACATGTTAAAACCTCAGAACCAGTTTTGCTGACTGTGGCATCATCAGGTACATGTATACTCCTGTCCAAAAAGAACTTACCACCTCGGAGCCAAAAAATTTTTTAAGTCCCGAGCTGACGTCGATGTGACAATGCTGAACGCAGGAAAGCGAAAAACGCACAGGACGGAAAAGAAACCTTCGGTACGTACTTGACAAGAGGGAATGCCCCTCAGCGAAAATTTTGACCTGTGAGGGATTATTTCTGAGGTGGGGTGAGGGTGGGTTGGGTCTATTGTGTCAGTCCGATCCCGTCGGTGTCGGGGTGGGGAGGCATGGAGAGAAAGGTCGGTCTGAAGACTAAGTCACAAAATCGTCCTTGTTTTCGGAAGTACAGGAATGAAAGACAGAACTCAAATATCCATTTCATGTGTACATCGGCACACAGGAAACCTTCGCTGACACTGATGGATCTTTCCCTTACTAGGCTGCAGAAAGTCTATTACCGTCGCGATAAGAGGTGGAATCGGGTCAAATTGAATGTAGACATCATTCTAAACCCTTACATTTTGGAATTCAACAAGTCATTGTCTAACACATGATAAAGGTTCCATTATCTAGGCATTAATCACAGATTGTTATCGCTCAAAGGGTTTGAATTCTGTTGAATGAGATACTTAATCATTCTGTTACACTTATTTTTTTTGTTTTGATACATGATTATGTTTGAGTTTAGTATTTTATATGACATATCGTAGACGTATGAGACGATAAAAACATGTTAACCACACAGTGTGGCCCTCAAGGAAATCATTTGACAGTATTCTTTGTCATACTGGACAAAGCTTTGGAAGATTAGAATAAAGTAGCTTAAAATTGATACAATTATGAATTCACATTAATTTATTAATCATTCAAGTTCAAATCAACAATTGATTTTATCTTGCCGAGCCACCTGAATTGCTTAACGCCTGCTTATATGACTTGAGCAGGGATTTGAGAGGATATTGGTTGTATCCTCCAAGTCATGTTTAACATTTTATCCCCCCTCGCTGAATTTCAACGGGTACCCTCTGCTGATTAAACGTAGAATGAACATAAATGACCACCAGGGGTGGAAAGCCTCCGCTGGTTGTAATCGCACATTCACTAACTTAACCGTGTGAAATTTAAACACACCAAAACTAAAGAAAGCCTCTTCGCCACCTTCCCAGTGAGGCCTGCATAAGAATTGCAAGGGAAGGAGGCAGTGACAATGTTTACAGATTGGATTGGGGGAGAAGGAGCTGTCTAGTGGGCTCTTTCACCAAAGATTCGTGAAGGTGAGGGTTCCCCCAGGGAACCGAGGTAGGGGATTCTCAGTATTGCCTGTGGCGTACCGAAGTGGAATTCTTAGATAAGGAGAGATGGGAAAATATGCTCTACACCTCTATAATAGTCTTCTACATGAATCATTGCCATCTGCATGGCATAGAGCCTTTGTCGCATCATTACTTTTTTCCGAGGAGGATATAACACTTTACATTTAGTGTTGACATACTATGAGACACGGTAGAGTCCTAATTAGAAGATTTTTATGGAGATGTACTTTAAAAAAGAAAATAAAATTTCCTTTTTCTTTGGGGTTTCCTGGATCAATGGTATGGTAACGAAGGGCGGCATTAGCAAAGTCTACCGAAGTTCCCAGCAGAGAATGTGAAACGTTGGGGCCGAGTAATTTTTATAATAGTGTTCCCTAAAAACTAAAGCAGCATTGCATAAACGAACTGTGAGAGTTTTATTCACTGGAAAAATTGGACTGGATAAGGATACCAATGTTCAACTGGTATGAATCCTCATCGGAAAAGTGAATCACCTTTCCCTCTGTGATCCTGTCAGAGAATTCAGCCTGATTAACGTTATCCATATTCAGAGCGCTCTTGGTGGTGTGACGGAGGTCTTTCAAATAACGTAATAAAATGCAATATGCATTACATCAGCTCATAAATACTTTTTAACGTTTAAGAATATGATGAGGAAATTATCACAGAAAGATATACGAAGATGGAGACCAGAGATAGACAACATGGTGTTAGAGAAAGCAGTATTTTATCACCTTAAATGGGCACATCCTCTCAACACCTTCAAGCTGTTGCAAATGAGGCATCTTGACATTGTCTTACTTAGCAGATCTGCCCCCGTTCTCCGTCACTATTAAGGAAACAGAAGTCCAAAACAACCCAATGATTGGAAACAGCTCAAAAACAACACCACTCCGACATGCCCACTCCCAGCTGAGAAAGAAGCTGCAGCCATGTTAAGGTCACTTTCAGAAGAGTGCAGCCTTTCCTCAATCCAGGATTGTGGGTAGGGCTTTCTTTTGTGCGGAATGCTTATTGCTCTCCCAGAAATGTATATATGGGGTCAATAGGATGTTGCCTCAACACAATTGATTTTGAATAATGGAGTGGAGGCTGAACTCACAAATTGAGTGAACTGAAGATGATATTTATAGCACTTCAGAGTCAAATAAGTGACAGAGTTATTTTTAACCTTAGGGATTTAGTGTAAAGGCAATGTGTTTGGTCGATTTCAACGACTTTTGTGAGAAATAAAACAGAGACATCTTAACATCATTACAAACAAAGTTAAGCAACAAGAAATCACATGTTATTGGAAAGGTATGACGATTGAATCAATATGACCTGTTTATATAAAACCAGTAATTATTGAGGTTTATCTACCCAATCATTTCCATTGGAAAATATTTCCCATTCATAATTACTTTGAATATGAATGTTCTGTTTTGATAAGAGGCCGAAGTAGTTGGTCTCCTTTGCCATACCCTTTTTATAAAGATTACAAAAGGAATGTTACTGATATTCAATGCTGACCGCCATATAATCATACGTCAACAACTATTTCATTTTTACTCATAATCATCTAGATGATAACAGTGTCATTGAATTTAGTGAGGATGTCCATAGAATAATGAAGTTCTTCCAGTGTCATTGCAGAGTTCTGTAAGGTGAATTAAATGCAAGGAATTGGCGAATTTGGTAGCAGGGAAAATTTACGAATGTATTTACCCTGCATTAATCACATCTTCCTAGAATGACCATTGCAGAAAACATGCTATGTGAGCCCCAAGAACCAAGGCTCCATTTTCTAAATGCGATGTAAACAACATACCCACCCAATGACAGAGATAAGTTCAGGAGTTGATATTTGAAATCTGCCCTGGGAAACCATTTTGATTGAGACCCTACCGATCAACCAACAGTTTTTTTTATTAATTATGAAGCAGGAGGTTGCAGTGTTACATATGCTGATGAGACGAAGTTAGACCAAGTGTTAACATTGTGTGGCGAAAAGATGTCTTTGTCCAGCAAGCAGCATATTTAATCCCAAGTAATTTCAAATGGGAAACAAAAATTGAGTGAATGCTGAATTCTATGGTTCAGTGGATGGAAGTTGGTTTAAAAGCATTCTAACAGTAGAATTATTGGGTACCGAGTTATTCCAATGCAACTTTGAAGTACATACTGTTTCTATGGAGCTGTAAAGCTATTTGTGGGAAAAAATCATGTTATGCAAAAGATGCATAGTCCCATTGTTCCAACCGTGGCGGAGGAAACAATTATGATACCAGCTACGATAAAAAAAATTATTATTTTTTTATATAAAAATCGAATCTTAGTACAGGCAATCGATTTTTCTCTTTCAGAATAGAGTCAATTTGAGTAGTTAATTGCATCTTCAGATTCCAATTACGAGTGTAACTGTGTAGTATGTGAGTTTAAATAAGCACGTAAGTGAACTTGCATTACTCATGACGAAGACAAAGACTGGGCTTTCCACATCTTCCAACAGTCGTCGTCAACAAGAGGTCTTGGTCTCTAGGAGCAACCGAAATGGGCTATCCCCCTTTCATTCTCGCTCACACATTAAGCGAACAGAAGTCTGGGCCCTCTGCCCAATATTAAGAATTTCCTTTCACAGGTCAAAATTTTCCCATCGAGCATATTCCCCCTCATTCTCCCTCTCCAACTGCAGGGAGGAAGGTCTTTGTCCTGTTCCATTTGTTTATTGCCTTCCCGCACAGGGGGTGTGGTTCGACCGTGTTGCCATATTGACGTCAACTCGGGATTTAGAAACTTTTCGGCTTCAAGGTGGTAAGTTTTTTTTGGACAGGAGTATACATGAAAGTCACTGATGATGCCATAGTTAGCAAATCGGTTGTGTATGGCATTACACTGTGTTTAGTGTAACTCAACAAAGCATACCGCACGCTTTCTTCAACATATACCTCAAAGTATGGGGATGCATGCTTTCTAAAAACACAAAACAGTACAGTATCAATGTATGCAAAAGACAACAAATTCAAATTCTAATTCAAAATGCCAAAAATAAAAAAATATTGACTCCAAAATGATTAAAGTAAATTAATTCTTTTACATGGACAACAACTGTTGCATCTGGTGGTCCAAGGTCTTGTATTACTTCCATAAAAACATTGTTGCGTGCTTTGTCATTTATCTTGGCAACTTCAATGTCTACCACTGCTATCACTGGACGGTGATCACTCTGCTTCAGCTCAGCCCTTCCATAATGCACTAACATTCCCGGGTTCCAGTCATGGCTGTAATCTAAAAAGCCAACCTTATTACAACCCCCATTTATAGGTAAAAAGCACTGAATGAGACAGCAGTAAGGCTATTCCAAACTTAATCCTAGAGAAACTATTCTTAATATAAACATGTTTGGATGCGAGTAAGAAAGAGGACATACAGCATAACAACCCTTAACGCCATCATCTCTGATCAAAAGCATTTTCCTCCTTTTTACTAGCATCAAGAAGGGCGCTTTATAAACAATCCATCAAGCCTAAACACTACCTCTGCATCTAGAAATAATCCTCTTATACCGGCATGCTATATTAAGTTAGCAGCTAAGTAAGAAACATCTTAAATGGCTTCAGCTTAGCTTTGGTCAAGGCTATGGCATAAACACAACCAACATCTTGGAAGAAGCCATCATCTAACAATATCTCATTCATAAAGATTGTAACAGTACCTCTGAAAATGTGGTACTACCTTATAAGCATATCCCTATGCCAAATATTTAAATAGAAAGTCAATTTCTGATGGGCAGGAATGGACTGCTAATACCATACGAGCCGTGAAATTACATAAAATTATGACTCATTACAAAAAAAGACTTTCCTGCAAATGATTAACAGTGGCTTGGATTATTTGAGCGTAACAATGGGATGTTCCCTTAAAATAAATGAGTACATAGCACACTATGGCAGAGGAAATTGATAGAATGAAGCAACCAACAGCAGATCATTGCAATAAATACATGGATTGCATTGACACATTAGACAGGTGACAAAAAATTTGGAAGTTCTTATGCATAAGAGGTAATTAATTAAGGTAGTGTGAGCGAGATAGTTCCCTAATCATAATAAAGATCATATTTGAATTATATGTTTTGATTTCACAAGCTGTGAGAGACACAAATTAAATATTGCATTATTAATGGTGCAATAATATAGTATTATGTGACAGAAATTGTAAGTAATCAAATGAAAATATTTAAATAAGTCTTTAACTTGACTCAATATTTTCGCGTGGCATGTTTGAAACTCCTTCAAAACAGAAAGTTTATTGTGATCCCGAAGAATTTACTGTGGTGACTATTATTTAAGACCAAATTCATTGATTTCTAGGTAAAATGATATTTCGCTCAAATTACCATAACTCTAATAACAACATTCTAATTATTAAAATTCTTCTCTAATAAAAGTCTTTTATTCAGTTTTTTAAAAGAGTCATGGCATCTACCAAAAGCAGCAGATATAAGCAAGTGTATCAACACAAACTTTGTGGAACCTATGGGTTACCACATTTGAAAATACATACTGGTACAATTTCCACACTTTTGTTTTCGTCACAGACCATGGTCTGTGTTACCTTATCATGGAAATGTTTCCTACAAATTATGGGAAATTATTATTAAAGGTAAGGTCTGAGTCTCTTTTTAAAATCCTGTGACAGTCGGCAAAATTCTTTTTAACTCAAAAGACAAATAAGACAACTCAGATAAAAGTGGTGTTTACAGACTTGTATGAGATTAATGAGGTACATAACACATAGGACAAACAGGTCGCAGCATCAAAACTAGGATGGAAGAGTTTGTTGCATAAATAATAAAGATACATCCTGTTTTTCCAAGCAATAGTGTAATTTTAACCATTTTAGTGATTTCGATGTGGCCTACATTGTATTACAAACGGTTACAAATTTAACTGTTTTGAACAGGTTGAAATATAAAACAGCCATTCTTAACAACGTAATGATATTGATGTTGCCAGTTCACCTCTTCACAACCTCAAACTTCCCAGCCTGTCACATAAGGACTGTGACCTTCGCTCAATACCAGTCTCCCCCTCCTTTCTTCCCCCTCCTCTCTGTTCCAACAGTCACTTGCTACCCTCCTTCCCCCCTTTCCCTTATCTTCTCCACCCCACTTTGTAAAATGTATATAAGGCTGAGACATTTGGAGAAATGTACCCTGATGATGGCATAATGAGCTGAAACCATGGTCAGTGACAAAAATAAAGGTGTGGAAAATATACCAGTGTTTATTTTCAAAGCGGCAGATAGTTTCACTATTAACACCAATAAAATCAGGAAAAGCCTTCAAAACCAAAATGGAATTTAAAAACATGAGTACTACTTTGTTCATACACATTCTTAACCCACATACCTGCATCAGTCGTCTGTTTCCTCCTTTTCCAAAGGACTCTATCCGTCCATGCTGGTGCACGACATTTCTCACTTGTGTCATAATCATCAGAGAACAAGTCATATTTGTAAGTTGGTGCAAAGTTTATGGGACCTTCATTGAAGTTTTTGAAAACATTTTCTGCTTCTTGCTGCACCTGAAATATAGACCAAAGCATAAATATACTGTGATCTACTACTTCACAGTAGAGTAAGATTGAAATACATAATTTCTCTTTATTTACCCGCAACTGATCATGCTGAAGCAGGATATCATACTCCTTCTTCTTGATCAATTCTTTCATTTCATCCTTATCCATATCAATCCGATAGTTAAAATCTCCAGCCCAGAACACATAATCATGAGAATTTAGTGTACGTCCCTGCAATTGAAACACAGTTAACAAATGCAAATCTTTCTTAATTCACTTCCTTTCTATTATATGCGTTTTACCATTGGGAAAGTGATTTTCCTGGTGATTTCTGCATAGTCTGCATTTCTTTCCGTTACTTGTGACTGACCAGCAGCAAAATGAGCACAAACGAAGCACATGGATGTGCCGTGGAACACACATCGGATGGCAGCTGCACCCTTATTCCCTGAAATAATGGGAAGGACCATGGTGACATCCTGCTTTGCACTATAGTAAAATCAAGTCTAACCATTTTCAGTGATATTATTTCCTAGACAATGCCTGCTCCCCATAGTCTTATTTCTCCCCACTTAATTGAATGGACGTGAAACTTAGGCAAGCTAAGAAAAACATAAGAGTAAGCTAAATGCAGTGGGTATGAGTTATTTCAAGGGATGTGTGAGTGACTCAAAATTTGAGACAAGTCGAGTTTAAGGAAAAAAATCAGGAAAATATTTTAGTTTAAGCCAGTTTTCTATGATGAATGCTGAAAACAAAGCTCTTTAGATAATGCCTAGAGTTAAATGGAATGAAGCGATGGTATGTTTGTAAGATCTTCCCTTCAGCAGCAGTCAGATCAAGAGCTAAGCTTAAACATCTTGTTAAACAAGGCCTTTAGCTAAACAAGATGTATCAGAAAACTTCACACAATTGTGCAAAATTCACAGTGGAAAAATCATTTGCCTGGACTGGAAATCAAACCCAGATCCCTCGATTTCGCCAAGGTAAACACCTTTGTGTTTAAAGTTGGGCCTTACCCCGTGAACTGTAGCTCTTAGCACTCGCATATGGGTACATCTAGCATTACATGCATGGTACCTGTGAGGACAGCTTGCTTCTTAAAGTCCCAATGAGATCCACAGAGGAAGAGGATGCCTGGGTAGTTTCATTGGTTACAGCACTTGATGTGGAATCGAGGGATCTGAGTTCAATTCCCACTCCAGGCAAATGATTTTCCCAGAGTGAATTTCACAAAATTGTGTGAACACTAGTGGGTGACTCCGTTAAAGTTACTGCAAGGCTAGTTCTGCGGTTCTTTGAAAATCAGAAAACTTTTTTGGCAGCAGGTGAGATGAGGCAAAAATAAATCATAAACTCTTACGTTGAATGATAAAACATTATAATTTTACACTCCAATAAAAATGTTAAAATCCAAATGAAATAAGCAAATTTTAAATTTAGCTTTTCTTAATGATATGATTAAGATGAATGATAATTAAGTTGAAAAGATGAATGATGATTACGTTGAAAGATAAAACATTATAATTTTTAACTCCAATAGAAATGTTACAATCTAAATGAAATTAGCAAATTTTAAATTAAGCTGTCTGTAATGGCTTCGAAAAGCATACCTGTAGTTCCTCCAAGACCAGTTTTCACAGAGTCAACAGCAACATCACGAAGGAAAGCAGCGTGCTCGGGACGAATGAATAAGTAGAGGCACACTCCTACAAGCTGCACATATGTCACAAGAACATAGTCGCGATCCCTTGAGAGAACTTTCTGTAATTCTTCTGCCCAAGCTTTGGCATTTTCCGAGCTGAAATTGAAGACAAATAACTTACAAAGTCTCGCAGTAAATGATCATCAAATGCAGACATGGTCCACGATGGAACATTATTTTGATGTATTATGTACAGACACAGGTTAGGGAGAACAAACTTCATATAAGTTGACCTACAATTATAAATTTTCAAGGAATCAAAATTTCACCTCAAAACAACAGAGCCAGGAAGTAACTGGCCTTCCTTGGATAACCAAGAGAGATCCACCTTCTAAATGCCTTATTAATACAAGGTGAAACTAAATTTACAAGGTGTAAATTACAAGGTGATACTAAATTAATACAAGATGACACTCTCAAGAAAAAACTGTAAAGACTTTGTGAAAAGCTATGCATGGAGTGTGTGCACGTACAGCTGAGAAACTTGGACTTTGAGAACCGCAGAAAGGAGCAGATTGGAGGCATTTGAAATGTGGTGCTGGAGAAGAATGCTAAAGATTCCATGGACAGAGAGAACTACAAACATTGAGGCTCTGGAAAGAGTTGGGGAGGGGCGAAAATTGGTAGGCTCAATCTCAAGGAGGACAGAAGGATGGAATTGGACATCTGTTGCGGCACTCTAACTGGATGACTGCATTGATGGAAGTAATGGCAGAGGGACGTGCAGGAAGAGGAAGTCCTAGGCGGGAATTCCTGAATGGGATTGGAGGAGGGATGAGATATCCAGAAATAAAGAGACTTTCTCTGGAAAGAAAGATTTGAGTGCTCACCAACCTTAAGGCTTTCAAAAGAATAGTAATTTTGGAGAAGGGTTATCTAAAAAGGGTTACCACTAGAAAACTCTTTGAGAATTGCTTTCCTTTGATTCTAATTAAAATCATCCCTTGGTAACACATGACCCAGGGTCAGCAAGGAAATGCAAAGATAATTGTGGAGAGAGAAAAGAAAAACTAGAGTGAACTAAATGAGATTTATGTCCAACTATGATTGAAGGTTGATCATTCAATGAACCTTCAATCATAGTTAGCATCTTCTTGGAAGGATGGAATGCAACAAATACATACCTTGCAGCAACAATGTTACTAGCATTCAGATCCACAATTTCCTCAAATCCTATGGCAAACATATCAATAGGTACATCAGGAGTTTCTGCATTGCAGACATCAACAAGGGCTGTCAAGAGAATAAAATTTCAATTTAGAGAAAGAGGAAAAATGCAGAAAAATCTGCTCAGATATGGTTCACCTCCCATTACTTTAGTTCAATTCATTACATCTACATCCTACCCCGTGAGCCGCCGCTTGGGCATGTGGCAGGGGGTGGTAGGCACCAGCCATGTAAAGATGTTAAAGTTTTGGTGACAAGAAGAAAAGAAATGGTGACATGTCCTATGAGAGTGTGTTTGGAGGAGCTCAGTTTCTATTGTGGTCACTTAATGTGCGTGGAAAGAACGAGTTTTTGTACCTATCTGTTCGGCAGAGTATCTCTCTTATTTTATCGCATCTGTCAGACCTAGAAATGTAGGGAGGCATCATGATAATATTCTCTGTGTTCATTCATGAACCCTATTAGTGCCACCGAAATTTGGTGGTACCAGCAAAAGGTGCCAGCATGAATTTGGGAGTTATGTAGCACCTTATGAAAAAAAAAACAATATGAAGTTACTATTTTAGATATGAATGTAATTTTTTTTGCTAAAAATGTATTAATTGTTGTTTATAATATTCTGATACATTTCATAAAGGATAACTGTAATTATTACAACAAAATTAGTTGGAAAAATAATTTGTGCTCGAGCCGATATATCGGCTCATGGCACTTTTCGCCTGTGGAGCAAAAGCCGATATATCAGCCTGTGGCACTAAGAGGGTTAAGGTCTGAAACCATAGCATCCCATTTTAAGGTCATATATGGTTCACCACAAGGCAATTTTATGGCAAGGGTAATGACAGCAATGTGCTTGTATATTAATATTTATGGAAAGTTAACTAACTATTCCTTCATCTGTCGTCTATTTATCACAATGAATTATTTGTCACTCATACTTTTCCTATTTCTCCCATCACTTACTGCCTAATTTTGGGTACATAATTTTAAAAAGCATGCAATACCACTTTCTATGTTCTCATTTCTTTAGGTATTGTGATGGCAATTGTGATGTAGAGATGATGATGAGAGACCTGAAGAAAGACACTTGATTGACACCGACACAAAGCAGTAATCAGAGGTAAATTAGAGTTTAATAATTTCTAGTCCACCTCCGCTACCCAATGCTTGAAAATGCAAATGTGTTTGAAATAGCTTAGATTTGCTCAAAGTGAGGTTGTGAGTATGGGGGCAAAGTGGTACAGCTTGCGTACTCATTAAAATTTTAAGTATTGGTTAAATAAAATTTTAAATCATTTGATTCCTGAATATTTTGAACCTATTCTCCATTACGTACCACTGAATACAGTACTGTTGTTGTAGTCAAGTCGATCCCATGTGTGTTGAAATGAATAACTTTGTAAATTTCACATAGCTGAAGCAATTTCACCAAGTCATGCCACAAACCGTTCAACTAATCCCATGGGTGGTAATTTGCTAGTTCACTTCACCACAGAACTCATATTATAAATGGTCCTGTGGAATGGATATCTTGAAGCAGGGGTCCATTATATATACAAGAGTAAAAGTTGACTTTTTCCTCCTTTTTCCGAAAATGAAAACCTATCTTTGACCTGTAGTCAAAGTCACTTACATATGGTCACTTTTTCAGGGTCAATATTCCTACATATCAGCTGCATAATACCATGATATATCTCTACTTCTCATAAGCCACAGATAATTTCCCTGAGAGTGAATCATTAAATATGAGTTTAAACTAGGACCTACCACAGTCAAATTATCTTAATACTTTCACATTTTGACATTAATATACTCCAAAACCTAAATGTATGGAACAAATATCACATAAACATTCTGTAACATTTTTCTGATAAGCCACAGATGGTGCTAGGGTCATAAATCTCCACCAAATATACTGATCAATATGCTGCATATTTTTTTACATGCCAACAGTGAAAGTAACTAAGAAAAGTTGCACCAAATATTGTGAATAGAAAAAAACTAAGCAATTTTTTTGGCTCTACTTTTACTCACATCATGGTTTTTAAATCCAGAAACAGGACCAACTGATACATCAATTTATACTCAAAGATATTCTTAATTCCATAGTGCTAATGAGCTGAGCTCCAAGCAGCATTTTTTGTTGAGCTCCAAGCATTGTGATACACTCTATAGAGTTGAATTTCCCTTTACTCATGCTTTATGCATTGGAATTAAGTACAGTAGACCCTCACTTTATGATATTAATCGATTCCGGAGGACTGATCGTAAAGCGAATTCCATCGTATGTTGAATCGGCATTATTTCCGGACGAAGAATCGGTTTAAAGAGTAACAGTGCCAATCCATTGTGTACGTGATACAGCCAATACATACGAAATATCCTGGATTAGAATTATTTAAAGTATTATCATTAAACTAATATTTAAAATTAACATTAAATTAAACAAATTATTAAACTAATATTTAAAATTAACATTAAATACATCGCCAAAGCGATGACAGGGGCGGCCCACCTACGAGTCAATTTCAGCTACTTCATATTTTATCGCATTTGGAAGCAATGGGAAGATGACGTGAATTAGAAAGAACCTAACTTTGGCAATGAGGCAACTTTCTTTTGATCCCACACAATCATCTGTGCATCCGTATTACTTCAGCGGAAGCCTTTCCATAAATAATTTACGTGCGCATTACTTTCGTCAATCAAAAATTTCGTTCAAAAATTCAGTATTTCCTAGGCCTCCCATCCGACATGACTGTTTGAGTGTAGGTTGGGCATCTTCAAAAAAACAAACAATGAAATGCCTTCCTAAGGCAATTGCGCCGCCCCTGGCCGGCCCCGAGCATGCAGTAAGGATTTGTTGTCGGCATAATCTGGGCACAGGGGAGCATGGGTGTCTGGCAAGGGTCGACCGTATGTTGCGGCCGCTTGCAGGCCGCAAGTGGCCGCAAAATATGGTCGAAAATGCGACCAACACAATACGGTCAAAAATGCGGCCACTTGCGGCCGCATTAGCATTAGTGGATGCATTAGCTCCCAGCAAAAGTGTGAGCCTGTCTATCATGGCAAATGTCCAGGCAAGGCAGCCTCTTCCTTCATAATGTATGTCCTCTTGGGCATTTTTTTCCAAAAGAGGCCCGTCTCAACAGCGTTGAACACCTGCTGTGGGCAATAACCTTCGTTTTCAATAATTTCATTGTTGTGCACTACATATTTTTCCACTGCTTCTGTATCTGCACTCGTGGCTTCACCATGCCTTACGACACTTTCAATTCCTGTTCTTTCTTTAATTCGCTTGAACCAGCCTTTGCTAGCTCTAAATTCTTCGTACTGCATAGCACTCGTTGAAGGTGTTTTGCATCGAGAATCTTCAAAAATTTGTTTAGCCTTCTCACATATAAATTGCCCAGGCACAGTGTCAACTTTCTATTCCTTCTCTCTGATCCACAGTAACAGGAGTCTCTCCATTTTAGAAATCAACTCTCTTCCTTTTTGGTAGGAGGTGGATTCATCGGACACTTTAATTTCTCTCAGGCGCTCTTTCTTTTTAATTATTGCTGATATCCTTGACTGCAAAAAACCATACCCACATGATAAAGGCAACCAGAGCACCCTCATCGTATTTTTTCACACTCTCTTGCTTTGTTTTAATTGTTATTTTCAGCTTGGGATGCACTTTGAGGGGCATAGTCACTACAGAAACTCCTCACAATAAACCAAAAACTTCTCACAATAAACCACAATTCACGATCTGGAAGAATAAATGCAGTTCAAAAAGAGAGATTCACAGTACGAACTACGCCCTTCCTCACCCACGTCACTTTGGATGGAAGACTTTCGAAGACTGACCTTGACAATATGGTAGAGCGCTATCGGTGACCCATATGGCAGTGCGACACTGCATCTCTTGGCAGTGGATGGAAGGATGGAGGGAAGTCATAAGGGACTTACATTTCGAAGCATATTCACACATATTAGCCATCACATACAACCCTGTCATCCATCGTAGTGTTATTATTTAACTCGTTTCATTCGCCTGATTATTACCTAGCTACAGCTGTATCCATTAAGGTATCGTATCACTTCATTGGTAGGTAATACGCTCAAAGAAGCAGTTACTCTTTGGATGAAGTGTTCCCTTTATAGAATTTCACAATGGTAACATTTTGTATGTATAATGACTAATGAAAGCCTTATTTTTCTTCCTAATATATTTGATACTGTCTAAGTAATGAATGTTGCAATATCTTGTCATACATGATTTGTGGTAGCGCATCGCAGCATTTGTCCTAACCTCGCCGGCAGCTTTTAATTACTAGTAACATTGAATATGTAAATGTTGCTATGTTAAAAAATGTGTTTCGTTAACAAATAAGGCTTAGAATTATATATGGATGACACACTGTGCGAGTGGAAACAAAATCGGCGAAATTTGAAATTTTAAAAAGCGCGCGCAAAATCAGCTCAGATCGTAAGTCGAACCCATCGTAAAGTGGGGGTCTACTGTATATCATTTACTATCCCATTATATTTTTCATTTTTAAATTATATACCTTTCCATACTTTTCATTCGCATGATATACATATTCGACCAATCACAAGGCCCAAGAGTGCACAAGAATGGTGCAGACAACTGCTGCAAGATGACTGACCAGCTAGGTGCTGCTAAATGATGACAATGAACAGCAAAACATGGGAATTAACTCAACTCTTGAGAGAGAATTTGTAGATGTGAACCAATGACTTTATAAATGGCAGTTGTCTGTTATATTAAGTCAACTTAGGGTTTCCATAAATGCAACTCGGTTGATATGAGACTTGATGAATCTGACTTACATTGAGACCTGGCAATCCTCGTGGCATCCAGAAGCCAATCTGTCAGTGATAAGTCCTTATATACAACACTCCTAAAATGCTTTCCTCCATTCACATTGTAGGTTCCAACTGCCACACGAGCATTGATAGGGTCTGTGTATTCATTATACCGATTACACATTTCCCTTAGGACACTCGTGGGGGCTGAAAACATAAAAAGAGCTCGGTTAACTTTCCACATGGATTTTTAAAACTGGGAATTTTTCAGAAAATAATAAAAATTTAAATAAATGAATTCATAAGCATGCCAACTATTTACATATGCATGAGCAACCTTGTAGGCTAACAAAATATATATAATAGTTATTCTGTTCTTTTTCATTTGCCAGGTAGTTACATAATTATGCACCAATGAGGGCAAAATTCACAATGAAAAAAATTACTTGATGTGAGTAAGAATAAAATGGGTTGTTCAGAAATGAATTTCACCTTCTTTGGTGTATAACTTGCACCCTTGTGCATTACTGCAAACAACTTAATTTGAGTAATTGAAGTGACTGGAAATTTTGATACAATATCATTTCCAGTGTCATATGACCCTAAATTTTAGCACATCTTTCATTATCTCCATAATTTTGTTCTTAAGGCCCAGTTGCACCATACATTAACCTGTACATATTCATGCACAAATTCATGTATGAATGCATGAACCAAATAGACTACGTTCTATTACCTGTTCATGCATTTGTACAAATTGGTGTGGTTACACAGTGAATTTTCACGTTCATTCTCACTTTCATGCATTCACACATTAACTCATACGAGATAATGTATCATATAACCAGAGCTATACACATATTGTTTTAATTTCCTGAGAGCTTCCATTAAGATATAACAGATACTTGTTGATAGAATGTTCTACATAATAATAAATAATAAACTTTCACAAAAATTTTCTCCAGTCACACAATGCCTCTCCTTGGAATTTCCAAATTTTGGTTACTGCCAATCCATAAATGCCTTTGATCATTTTGTTTCAAATTCTATGTGAGAAATGAGAGCAAGGCCAATAAGTACAAGAGCTCTACCCTCACCAGTGAAATCACCCATTTAGTTCATGACCATGACTGGTGTGTGTCTGTATGACATCATCAAATTTGACAGAATGTGATAAAGACAAAACCAACAGACAGTTTCAGGTGAATTTTTTAGGATATCCTTCATTCTAAGAATGAAAGGCGAATCAAAAACACAGCTATTACCAAAAAAAACCTCTTATTGTCATTGACAACAGTTTCAATGAAGACTGAATTTAACCTTAAGATGTTGCTTCACAACCAGGCATTAGTCATCAAAAATAAAATTGGTTGTGGAAATTGCAGTGCTTTCAGTTTATCTTCTGTTCAAAATCCAAAATTGGCATTAAACTTAAATTGGCCAGTTATTACTTTTATGTTAAGAACACTTATCCACAAATATAATGGGAAAGATGAGGGATGGGTCAAATGATGAAGCAACAGTTACTGGACATACTCATTGTCTTACAAGGAGGTGATGGCTAACTATGAAAAAGAACCTCTCAAAAGGATCAATGTACCATGAAGCATGTTGGATGGTAGAAGTATCCGAGCTCTGTCAGCCAGCTCACTGTTCAAGGAACTCCCAAGCAATAGAATGTCAATAGCCTCTTGCTTACTGTTGTCCAACAGATTATTCTGGATGGTTCTTGCAGCAGACCTTGCCCCATCCATGAGCTGAAATTGAATTTTTTTTCATTCTTTCCAAAAATAAGCACAGATTACAATTGAACAAATAAGGAACAAAAATATTGGTATCACATGCCAATAAACTACAAAAAGACTAATATACTGTAAATATTGACTGAGATCTTCAACAGTTTTTCATCCTTTAATATCACTGCCCCTGCATGCTATTTTTTACTATCAATGATGGCATACGATTATTTTCATTTTAGACATCTACAAAATTTGCATTTGAATAATTTTATTACAAGGGCAAGCACTTTCCCCACCACATATGTCTCTCCTCCGTGCGACTTTAACAGAAAATCAGAGGTATTCATGAGCCCTGCTCTCCTGAAGGCTAAGCCAAACTAAGGAGAGTGAATGGGCAAGTGGGATGCACAAGACAGCAGACATATACAGCCACCCCAGGCACATAGCTGGCACGGGACATGTTAATGTCGGGTGCATAGAATTTGACATAGACTACCTATTGATCATCTCTACAACAAGGTCATGAGGCAGGGTGCATTGAGAAACCAGCCGTAATAAGGAGGGCACAGAAAAAAGAAACTGGAGAAGTGAAAAGTTATGATTAGTGTGGATTACTTAATTGGAATTCCTGTCTCCACCAACTCTCATTTTAATAAATGCATTAATACACCTAACATACACCCAATCTTTCAAAAACTACAGTTTTTGAATTAAAATGAGTAAGCTCCATAAAAGCTGCTTTGCAGTTGGCACAGTGAGCTTGAGAAAGTATTGATTGAAAAAAAGGTTATATATTTTGAAATATTAAGCATTTGTTGTGTCACACTATAATTTTCCAATGGCAAAGACCTTTCAGCAGTAAAAATGGCATATTTAATGGGACGTGAAAGAAAATGTTGAATGTTTTCTTTGTTTTCACTCACAGAACTGGTAGGATCCTTAATTAAGTAATTTTTTTAGATTTTCCAAAATACAATCAGTCTGCTAGTATGAATAAATGATTCAAAGTAAGGGCCAACTCTTATAAATGCTTGCAAATATTTAATTTCATTAAACGAAAGCTCCTAAACAAATACAATGTCAATACATTAGAATTACTACCCACACCATATACCTCAATGAGTCAACACCAGAGACGGGCAACTTACGGCCCATGGAAGGAATCAGGAAAAAATATTCAAATCTAAAATATTTGCAAACAGACAGTTAACAGCAAGCCCTGAGGCAAACTTGAGCTTTGACTTACTTCAATTGTGCCACGTACAATTTACCCTAAATTTAAATAGTGAGATACCTACAACTCATGTGCAGTCAAGGATGATTACTATGTCAGCACCAATTCTACTAAGACAGAGCCCTTCAATAACCAGAGTTGCCCCTGGGCCAAAACAATTGCTCATTCCTGATCTACACATAATGACAATTCATAATGATCATTTAAAGGATGCCTACTTATAGATATTTGTATCCCTGATGGGCCTCTTGTATGACAGCAGTAAGCACAACTCTCTTCGGACTGGCAAATTTTATAGCAAGTGTTGACTCACCTTTGATCCCCCCTGGATGGCACCCGTCCCTGCGTAAATTTTACTAACTTCATTGCCATTATTAATCCACATTTGTCGAAAAACCTCCTCAAATCGAGAGACGATTTGTGGCTTATCATCTAGTTGCAATATCTGAAGTTGTCTTGACAGAATCTGTGAAAAAAATCAGAACCCTTAGCAAGAGACAATACAATGCTGTTTTCCTGCATTAAATAGCAAAAATCTACTGAATCCAAAATTGAGTACATGAAAACCAATCACAGCTCCACAAAATAATCATTTAAGGAGAGGTAGATTCCTCATATTGATATCAAGTCACTTGGTGCATGACACAAGGAAATAATAGAGTACTTATCAAGAAAAATAAATTCAAATAAAAAGCATGCAAATTCTTTAATATTTAAAATCATAGAGATTCAGGGATAAGTGAAACTTCCATGAAAATATGGGGATATGTTCCACATTGATTTCTTTCAACTTTCATTGATCACAAGGAGTATCAGCAAAAGCTGCAGGGCATCCCAGAGCAAAGTTGAGGTACAATTTTCAGTCTACTCACCTCCAACCCAAAATAAGTCTGCACACAGTTTGTACGATCCAGGCAGTCTAGGCAGTTGGTGCGTATGGTCCCTTTTTGCTCCCTGAAACAATATAATGAGAATGATGGACTGTAAGCTGCATGTCACACATTTAAGCAACATGGGCAATAGCAATCAGGGTCTTCCTTTAATTTTCCAATTATTTTCTTCTCACAGAAAATAATGAATAAGGCCAAAGCAGCAAAGAAAATTACCAATATAAGAGGAAGATTTACATAACAATGATAAATAACAAATTTGGCTAAATTATTGTATCCTCATAATATTCAAATAAATTAACACGTTCACGGCGGCATGACCCACCAGTGGGTCATGGCTTTCCTATCCCCCTGGGCGGCATGACCCACCGATGGTCGCGCCTGCCATAAGAAGAAAGGGATCTTCTATCCCCATACGGCCATGAGGGAGGAATACGACTTCTGTTTTCGCCCACGAAGATGATTTATTGATGTAATGGTGATGTTTTTACATGAAGAAATTTAGTATGTAAAAAAATGGGCTGTGGATTAATACATTCAGTTTACCGTGAGTTTTATCTGTATTTCTACGTAAAATATTACAATAACTTATATTTACTATCTTAGAATTCGAAACTCAGCAAAAATCTGGAATCAACTATAATGATGAACTTTTAGAAATACGTAATCCGTGTAATTCAAATTATCTATTAATCATTCAAAGGGGTCGGAAACATTTTTTCCGATGCGTGTTGCATTAGCTGGTCCAAAATTATTTATCCCGTCAGTATTCTGATAAATTTCATCAAATGAAAAAAAACTTTTACAGAAAATAAACACTTCATTATTGTATTTATTCGCGAGAAACCTGAAGATGACCATTGCGCTCTAGCCGTTATTGTCTATGATGTGGCAATAACACGAAGCAAAATTTTAAAATGTTTTCCATTCAGTCGGTAAAAAACATATCATAATGTACATAAAGTGTACACTAGTTTCCACAATTGCAATATAGAATATCTCACTGTTGACTATCCCCTAATATTGTACATACATCATATGAAATGGCATTGGTTTTCAACACAAATATGGACCTCATCATGAGCTTACGGGTAGGAAGTTCCCCTCCATGTATAAAATATTGAAATACTACCCTACTCATATACCATTTGCAAACCAAACAGTTTCTATATCCAACACCTAATAATTTCAGATTTGTTTAGGTGTTGTACGGACCTTTTCTTCTTCGAAGGTGGAGCACCATCAATAGTTGTCTAAATCATCCTTCTCGCTGCCATCATCACGCTGTTGTCTAAATCATCCTTCAAAAGGCCATCGATGACCTTTTCCTCCTTTCTCAATTTTTTTTGCGAACATCTTGTGGGTCGCCTTTCCAATTCGATCGGAGTGAGCCGCAAACATACTTTTTCCTTCTCAGATGTTCTTCAGCAAGTCCAACACTGGTATAAAAATTATCTATGCACAATGTCCTGCCTGCATCTAAAAGTCCTTCGGTAAACTGCAGCAAAACTTGGTGACTGAGCCCAACAATCTCCCGGAGCACTGGCGTTGCACTTTTACCTGCGTAAACCTGGAGATTGTGAGCATAGAACTTAGGAGTGCACTGCTAACAACACTTGATTCCGTATTTTTGAGCCTTTCCCGGTCGGTACTGCCTAAAATGCAGTCGACC
Source organism: Ceriagrion tenellum (assembly GCA_963169105.1). Taxonomy (NCBI): domain Eukaryota; kingdom Metazoa; phylum Arthropoda; class Insecta; order Odonata; family Coenagrionidae; genus Ceriagrion; species Ceriagrion tenellum. Next base: position 103,264,720 of record OY720638.1, on the reverse strand, counting down.
TCTCCAAGGTACCACAGATTCATCAATCACAACATTTTCCCCTGCAGTGAGAGTAGAACGAAATATCCCGCAGACCAGGTCAAAGAGTCAATAGATGAGAACAAGTAATTATTAACCCTTTCACTCTCACAGAAATTTCATTTCTTATTCCCAGAAAACTCATGATATATTTAACATGTTGGAGTTTGAGCAGATAAATTGGCACCTTGAGCATTTTAGGCCAACCAGTTGAAGCCAATACATCGGCATCTTGAGTGTCAAAGGGTTAAATCACAAAGGCCAACTTACATGAAAATAGAGCCACATTAATTCATGATGCGGCTCTTTACTCCAGCTGTCTCACTTAAGCTAATCTATCTGTGCCAGCAGTCAAATCAGCATTGTTACTGACAAGAAGTCATTTCAATAGCAGCTCAAACCTGTCCCGACTCATTACATTCCAGATGAAATCATTCTGGTATAGTGGTTTCTGTGACCAATACAGCTGCATTTAGGGTAAGTGGCTTATATCCATCGCAATCAGGATGGCAATGAAATAGCGTATTTTGAACTTCGAACTGTCTTTCCACTTCTACATCCTGGATCATCGTCTAATAACTTCCGATTCCATAACCTGCATTGCATATTTATTAGGCTCTTCAACTATCAAATTTTACACTTCATGGTTCAGGAAATGTAAACACTAACTGGATCTGATAGGTCCATTTATACACCTAAACCAGCACCACCATAAAAGGTAAATTTTCGAGCAGAATCTGTGCAATCTCCCCATGCACTCGAACATGACGAAGATGTAACCAGCTCTTCCTCTTCCAATGACAAATCTTCCCCGCTTTCCTCTCCTGAATATGGAGAGTTACTGTCATCTTCGATATCGGGCGGGATAAACGAATCATCAGAGTCAGAGAAGCTAAAGAGTGATGCATCCGAATCTCCCATGACTTCTAATGATATTCTGCAACTTCAATGAAAAAATAACTTAGCCGTAAAACCAAAGCAAGGAATTACAGCAGAAGAAGAATTTAGTGAAGGCTACGGAAGAAAAATCCGAGGCAGTTGATAAAAGCTATAATAAAATATTTTATTTTTTCCAAAAAATCAATATCATGACTGCAATGATATTATATTACTCACTAGAATCCAATGAATATTTTATCTACTTTCCTATCTAAAAAATATCACTGACGAGTGTATTCTGAAGATATTTTAGACGAATCTATAAGAAGTACACAACGTGAGCAGTGGTCGCATACCCACAAAGGGAATCGAATAATTACTCCATATTGGCCATTCAGTTTTCCCGGATTTAGTGGAATTCATAATTTTCAACCATACCAAAGTCATTTTCATTAATAAAAAACACTACTCAAACAACATCGTTTTTGTGAAAATTGCTGCCCACAAGGAAAGAACGGCAAACATAGCGTTCGCTGTGAACGCGATAAAATAACACTTGAATGAAGGAATTAATTTTTCAAACAATAGGCAGTATTATGGCCAGTTGCAGGAATTACACATACGTATTCCATAGAGTTATGGGACTCATAAGCCACGGCAACCATTCAGTAAGCATTGCAGAAACATATGATAAATTTATTGATTTAAAAAATCATAACTTATGGAATATAGTTATGAGATCCATAAGAAGGCAATATGGTGGATGTGCGATGAACGACTTGGAGTTTAAATTACTTGATATAATGGTTGTATTGAGATGAATGGCCAGATTTTTTACTCTGACTGAAAAATTATTGTGTATTAGCAATTATACATAAGATAAACCACCATAAATATCATCTAGCAAGGGAAGATTAGAACAAACATTCAAAGAAATTAACTAGGTAATGTGTTCCCGTAACCCAAATATTTATGAGTTCCATATCTTAATGGATCTCATAACTAAACATTCTTGCAAACGGCCATAAGTCTCCCATCATTTTAAAATCTTTTACAGTAAATATAAGAGGCAATTTGATGAGGAGATCATATTATTACTTGAAAGTAATACCTGGCATTGAAATGATCAAAAAATAATTCTCTCCTTCCTCTTACAGCTTCTACCAAGCCAAAGTTGGAAGAACATATTCTACAATAAGATTATTACATATGAATTCTGCTCAGCTGTTAATTAGAATTTAGTGAAAACGTGGCAACATACCTATTTACATCACTTCCTTGGCTACTGAACAAACAATAAGCATTCAAATATGGAGCTACTTTCTTTTTCAGCTTCAAAAGATTCTTCAAATTTCCTCCACGGCACTCTTGATGGTAGTCAAACAAAATGTGAGGAATATCTTTCCCATGTGTTGATGCTTGATGATGCGACTGCATGAAGACATTAATTTAAACATTGAAATAAATGCAAGCAACCAGGAATAAAATATGCTGTGACAATCGTAAATTAGTTCCTTTACTTGAAATAACTGGCTGAGCATGGCTTCACCCTCCTTGCTTCCAATCAAACTGCTTCCTAGAAGATTCACTATAGTTTGGTGACCATACCGTTCCTTAATAAGGCCTAAATGAAGGTCAAATGCTGCGGCAGATGCCTCATAGCCTCTTGACATTTTGACCTTGTGTGAGCCAACCTGTTATTAAAAAAGACTTAAAGTAAGAACATTCTGCATTTTTAGCCGACTAAAATTTAAAAGACAAAAGAAAAAAGCAAATACATAAGAAAAGAGTTGTATACAAGCAAGAAATAAGAATGTACACAGCTTTCATTATATCAAAGCCCAAGACTAGAAAAGTAGTCCACTATAAATGATAGATTAATACTCTAAGTTAAAAATAAGACAAAGTCATTAAAGCAACAGTAGCAAACTAGTAAAATATTAAATAACATAAGGATACTAAATAAAAACAAGGCTGCTCACTAGGCAGTCTCAAGCAACTAGGATTGAGCTCATTCTTCTAAAACACAATAACAACCACTATGTTGTAATCTCCAAAAAGAAGAAGGATTATTACAATAGATGAGAACAAGTAATTATTAACCCTTTCACTCTCACAGAAATTTCATTTCTCATTCCCAGAAAACTCATGATATATTTAACGTGTTGGAGTTTGAGCCGATAAATTGGCACCTTGAGCATTTTAGGCCAACCAGTTGAAGCCTATATATCGGCATCTTGAGCGTCAAAGGGTTAAATCACAAAGGCCAACTTACATGAAAATAGAGCCACATTAATTCATGATGTGGCTCTTTACTCCAGCTGTCTAAGCAAAAATAATAGGCCTCCCAAGGTGAGATTGAGTCATCATTTAAAAAATAAAAATATGCATCTAATGCAGCATCAGCTGAGGTAACAATCCCCTTAACTCTGAGAGAGAGATATAATATACATGACTTGAAAATTAATTAACAGGTGGATTTTCCTCTGAGTGATTATTATTGTGGAACTGATTGAAAAAGAAAATGCGCCAACCGAACAAGAGCAAGTCACTCGCACAGCACGAGAGATCAAAAGGGTTCACACCAGGAAAGAATGAAACAATTTTTCAGCCAAGGGCAGTAGAATGAAAACTCATCACATTATCAAGAATATGAGGTATACTTATGGCGTATAACTTTCTTCTTTTTGTAAATTGCACCGCATAAGGCAATGAATATCTCAACAAACATATTACCTGTACTCCTGGTTGTTCCCAAAACAATGGCACAGAGCCTCTAGTCTGCACATACGATGTCACTTCATGATCTAAGAATATCACTTGCTCAGTTTCCACAAAATTTGCCACATGCCCATCATCATTTGTCCCACGCACATTAAACCTGGAAAATAAACAAGTCAACATTAGACAAAAACACAAGAAATCACATCCATCATAACAGGATATCTTAAACTGTATTATAAAATGAAACCCAAGGCCCAGAAATTACATTTATACCACTACTCTTATCGGTTTATAATTATAAAATTTTTAAGAGTGAAATCAGGCCTTCATCAGCAAATTTTAATTATGTATAGCAAATTTAAATCAGCCATTGAACAACACTCACCGAGTTCCCGCCCTCTCACAACTCAGGCGTGATATGATTGCTGTTCTAGCTTGTCGAGACCCAACATACACAGTTCTTATCTCCACACTGCCACACATTGCCTTCAGTAACCACTTCGAACAATTAACACTAAATCGCAGGAAATGTATATGCAGCATTCTGTTCCTGTAATAAAATTAAAAGACTATATTTAATTTGAGCAACTGAAACTAGGTTAATAGAAGATGAGAGTAGATACTCACAAGCCTCATACATTTCAATTGAATACTGATCACAACAAAGCCCCCAAAATATACAGGAGGCAACATGACAACAAGGGTAATAATCATATGAACTTGAATGAAGTTAAAGCCATGTACTTGGTTAATATTCAACACAAGTAAACTTTTACATGATTGAAACATAGTATTTTCCAAATTTTCATTTTCAATTTTCATCAGGAGTCAAATAGATTGTATATTTAAGGCTGTTCAACGTCAACATGAAGTAAGGTATCCTTTTAAAGCACATAAACTAAATGAAAAAATTTTAAAGACACAAAACAGTGACAGGAAACTAATATCAGCCTGTCAAGGATAAGCATTCTCTCTAAGATGCCATTGCACTCATTCATTCTGTTGACAAAAGAGATGAGAATTTGTATCCATTTCATCTCAAAGATGAAGCAAATAATCTTTAAAATACACATACATAAACAGCAAAGGACAATGTTTACCAATTCATCACAACCTGCACAATATGTATAGACAGTTGTTCAAAATATTCCCACAGTTTACTTTGTTCCAGTATCCTAAAATCCAGTACATGAAATTTGATAAACATCTTGGTAAAACTCCATTGAAATAATTTCTTATTGATGATCACATCTGAAAAACAATTTACACACTGGAACCAGGCCTGTATGTCAACTGAACTTTGAACCTATCATTTAAAAATACACATCAGACTTCACCACCGTTCCAGTAATTTCTGGCCATCTACCACATTTCATACCACCATTGTGTTCCTCAACTTAGTGTGTTCTCATATTCCTTTCTTCAAAGGCAACATAAGCTGTGATTACATTCTTTGCATAGTAGGCCCATTAAGTAATCATTAAGACCACCCTGAAAGTATCACAGCAGCGACTACTCATGTTATATATCAATGTAAAAAATTACACCGAATATTGAATCATTATCATGCACTCACCAGATAGCAATTGAAGTAACTTAAGCTGAGATATAAACCACACTTTAACTATGTAATTATGATGAAATGTCATGCTTCCACCAAGTTACACTATAGCGTACCATTTTTTACATGATTATCATTCAAAACTTTGGTTCAAGTCAGTATACTATCCCTGCTCTTTGGCTTAATTTGACTGTTTACCCAATCTTAGCAACAAAAGAAATTAAAATTGGGGGACCACTCTCCTCAAAATATTTAATCTAATCAAAATCCCATAGTTTTCCATTAAAACCTATGACATCGACATAAATATGTGGGAGCCAGAAAAAACTGCCAACTGATCACTTTTCATTTACATAACAATGAGCTGCTCTACAGTAAATAAGGGAAGTTTCTCTCGTACAAACATGAATCAACCAAGTTGTAATTGTTTCCCCTTCTGAAAGTAACTGGATGACCCAAGGAACAACCACGGATTCTAAGGCTAAAATAATTGTAGATGAAACAAAATTTCTTCAAGGCATGGAAAAATAAATATATCAACTATATTAAGTGGATAAATAACCTCACATGTTTGAGTTGAAATCTCAAACCACCTCCATTTCTTCATTTTCTATGAAACAGCATATTAAAATGCAGCCTCTAAGGCAAAAGAAATATATTTAAAATGTACGTCAAATACACATGAAAATGATAAGTACCAGAAAAATCTGTTGTCTGTTTCTCTAGTTTTCAGTCTTCGCTGGGCACACAAGGTAAGATCCAAAGGCTCCCCAGTCGATGACCACGAAAAGTAGAATGTTCCAGAGTTGAGCAATTTCCTGACCTCTGCAATTCGGTCATCATCTTGGGGGAGATTTCGTAAGGAAATGAATGTTGTTTGAGTGATCCGAAAGACCTCAGCATCAGCAACCTTCCCAACAGACACACATCCGGATACCACAACAAGGTAGAGAACAGTTGTTTCACCTGAAATGCAAAAAGATGCAATGTAACACTCCTGAAAATGCTGGCACGAGTTCTTATAAAAAGTCGCAACAAAAGGAAGATAACCAATTCAGTATCATCACAGCTATGCCTGTTCAAGAAATGGCTAATGAAGGCAATGTATAAGGTTTTTCCCACTGATTAAAACTTATCACAGCACTTAAAGAGGGTATGCTACATTAACTTGATTGGAGGATCCAAAATCCAATTCTGTCACGCACACCATGTCAAATTGAATCACTTTGACATTATTGAGTAAACATTATATGATATTAAAATTAGCATACTTGATGAGAGTTACAACCAATACATCATACAAAGAATTGAACTCAATACACGGGAACTTCAGTTATTTTAGGCCAAAATCAGGTAGGCCCTTCAGAGAAGTGTAACACATGGTTTTTTTAATGACTTTAATGTCTTTGTGTAGTCACATGATGAGCCAATGAAATTCACACATGTTTGTTAAATTAGATAATTCATAATAGGTGCAGTAAGTAAATTTATGCACATAAAAGGCATGGAAATAATAGAGCATGTAAAAGTATAGAGGAAAATCATTTATGCTCTAGCAAAGATAATAATGAGGATCATCAGCTGTAACAATCAAAGTTGGATTACTCCATTCAGCTCAAAGAAGACTGGTTAAGAACAAGCTGTCATAAATATGCCAAAGACTAAATTCATTTGATTCAATAAAAAGAGAGAAACTCCTCGATCAGATCTCTGCATAAATGGACAATCAATTCGAAGAATAAGTATTACAATTTTTTTAAGGTTGTTAGTTAATGAATCCTACAGGAGCTGGGAGATCAATTTAAATACCAAATTGTCCAAACATGGATATATTTTCAGAAATCTAGCAAGAATTGTTAACTTAGAAGTGCAACGATGGTTAACTACGATATTTTTCAATCACACTTAGCCAATGGCATTATCTTCTGAGGATCTTCTCCTGGCTATGAAACAGATCTATGCTCATCCAGTTCAGCACGAAGTGTTATAGAAAGAAAGGGGGTTTGGAATTACGATTGTTATTAACACCCACCAGATTCATTCACACAAAACATTAAGAAAGCATTTCTATGCACAGATAAGTAGGCAGTGCTTTATACAGTAGGATTGGCATCCAGTGGCAGGCTGTTTTTAACAGTTACAAACTCCATGAATGAGTCCATCAAGTTCACCATGAAGAAGGAAGTTTAATTGAGAAGGTTAACATCATTTTTCTTTTCACCATACCCATGAAAAAAATCCAACATGAATCAATTATGCAAAACAAAACCACAAACACAGTCTATGAACTCTTTTATCTTCCTCTTATGGTTCACACTTCAATCCATGATGCACAGCTCAGTCAGAATAACATAGCCTGGGGCCCAAGTCTGAAACTTGATTTTCTCCCAAAAATGGGAACAGTGAGTTTCATGGGGCAATCTAATGAACATTTTCTCCCATTCATAGTCTGTACCGAGTCTTTCTGGAAGAAATGAGAAACACAAAGTGCCTGGAGAGTATGGGCTGTCTGACCCAAGTCTGTAGCTTCGCCAAGTGCCCTTACGGTCCCTGAAGGCTGATGTAAATTCCCTCCCAAGGACAAAACTATGCACTATGAGTGTTTCTATGCTTCGGCCAATAGCATTAGAGTTTTCACAATGATTAACTTCCATTCGGAAAACAACAAATCCTCTGTCCATAAGAATGAAGTCTGTATTTTAAACTTATGCACAGAAACATGAGCATTGGACGAGTAATGATGGACGAGTAGAATTGGACGAGTAATGATGGCACATACATCAAATATTTTTTCTCTTCTCTTTTTATATTCTCCAAGTTTGTGACTGCTTATCATATTTACACCACTCATACAAGGGGAAGAAGCCATCCATACACTTTCTTCACACACAAAAAGAAGGCATTTTTGCAGCTGTGCTCGTTGCACTTAAGTTTCCATGCTGTATGTTTCTAAAACTCTAATATTAGGTTTATTGCCACAGCATAAGTGTGATGTTAACATAATCCTAATCTTCATTGTATTAACTACAATAACTTGAGCATCTCAATAAATGGTGAGAACATGCTGAACCATTTCTCCAGCATTGATGCCCTATTCCTTTGGGTATCAATTGATATTTATTGGATACTTTAACTTAAGGATTGATGCTAGTGAGGTGTATAATCCTAAAAATTTCAGTGACAATCATCGAAAAATTTCCTTTTAAAAACGGTGTGTTTTATAATGTCATTACTGCAATAAGGCATAGGATATTTCATACTAACTGTATTGGGTGTTTAACATTTGATCGGAGGCTTTACTCATACTTAGGATTCTACTTTTGAAATACCTTGTAAACTGACATGCTTGTTGAGAGGTGATGCTGATTTCTGCTGGTGAAATATTGTGCAACTGACTGCTATTCCTCCGCTCACTATCTTCTCAATCATACACTTATCATGTAAGTCATACATTTTGTAAATGTATGACTTACATGCATAGGGTTAATGATTTTTTAGGATTATATTCATGTATCGCAGTAGTGACAAATGCTACTGAAAACTAAGGTGTCCCAAAGTGTGATGCTTTCTCTCTTTGCACACATGATTTGCAGCATTTATGAGCACTATTGGTTAGTTAGATACTACTTTTGAAAAACCAAATTTAAGTGTGCTGTTGAGTGGTTAGGCAGATAAATGTTAGTGAAATATTGTGCAACTGTTGGCTACTACTCTATGTTAAATGTTTTCAGACATCCAGTCACGGTGTACGTAACCCATTTAAGAAATGCTCTCATTAATCTCATCACATTTTAGACAATTACTCAGTAGCATTATATCCATGAATTGCTATTTTAATGAATGCAATTCCTATGAAGTTAGGCCAGCCAGTGTGATGCACTGCTGAAATGATTCTATAATATGCGCTTTTGTTACAATGGATGCTAGTTTAAGGGTACAAAATTGACGTGCGTTGTTGATTGATAAGGCAGATTAATAAAGTGAAACTTTATGCAACTGACGGCTTTACCTGTGTTCATTCTTTTAAGTCATCCATTCGTCATGCAAGTGACTCATTAAAGAAATGTGCTCATGAGACATATTGCACTGTCCATAATTATTCAGCATTATATCCATGTATTGCTGTTTCAACAAACGCAATTCCAATGAAGTTGGCCTGGCCAGTGTGAAGCATATGTCTTTCTGCTGATATGATTCAATGATATGCACTAATGGTGAGATATAAATCAGGATAAAGTGCAATGGAAACTCAAGAGTACAAGTGGCACGATTTATATGACTCAAACAGACTTTAAAGTGGTGGGAATGAAGCCATAGGCACAAATATTCATCCTCAGACTATTTGTCAACAAAGCAGAACAATCACAGTGCTCCCCCAACATGAAAAGATGCCAACAATTTCATTTGTTCTCAGAAGTATGTCAATTATATTTGTCCCATAGTCAGCTTTACCTTCAGAATTTTCCATACCTTGACATTCCCTTATCAGACTAGGGTGGCTGAGTATTCTCTACTCACTTAGCCCCTAGGAATAGGAGAAAACTTCAGGAGAGAGCTCTCTCTTCCATCTGAGGTGCCCAAAGTTACAGACTTGAGCTTCAGGAGCAAAAATTTTCAAAATAGGAATGACTGAGCACATTAATAAAACAACAGTGACATCATAATAGATAATACTAGTAAAGTTACAATGAGTGCCTATCTTTAGCGCTTATTTCTGTACCTGAAAGTTTTTACCACACAAATCCCAAAAAATAAAAAAGACTGATGCTGTAATAATTATCTCCTCAGAACAAGTGGTTTAGCTTAATACTGAAGTAAGTGGCTAGTAATGAATTTTTCATATTCAGGCTTCCAGATTCAAGCATCTAGTTCTCACTTATACTGGTTGTACCAGTATGCAGTCAATAGCCATAACCCACCTGGAAACCACTTGGATTTTTCAGCCACCTCTAAATTGGGGTGACTACCTCTGATTGAAACCAGAAGTTTGACAGACTGCAGCCCAGTGATATTAAAGTATATATCCTCCAAGCTCACTGCACTCTACTGAATTCAGGCTAAATTTGTACCTTGGCATTGGCAAGATCAAAATCAGCCCTTCAGAAAATTACATGCAATAGTGTCTAGTACACATTAAATGAAAATGAACATTATGGTTGGAGTAACAATTGTAAGGGTATAAGTTGCACCATGAATTGGTCAGGCTGAAGAAAAAAAGGACTTACGTCCACTACAATAAAAAGGAGTGCTTTAGAAAGCGTCATTAGCAACAATCTGACTCCTCCTTTTATCAATTTAATGGGTATATAAGAAAAAATAAGGATGAATGCATTGCCAAACTTAAAAAAAAATTAACAACAATCATTTCCATTACTAGGCACAATCTTGAGAATTTAGGCCAGTATGCAGTTGGCAAGTGAAAATTTTGAGATGCAGATCCACCCGCCAGCAAACCTTGAAGGCATAACCCAAGATGTTCCTAATCACAATAGCATTTCATCTCACTTTACTGGTATACCTAATTATCAGCATTGTAGGGCAGTTCTCTTATATTTTAGGCCACACATCTTTCAGCAGTCAAGTATGAATAATTCCCCAATTTATTTTGCCCCCAGTAAATTTTGCAGCTGTTTGAGCTGTTCATTGACTTTGGCACAAAATAAAATTTAGTAAACTGAACTCCTACCCTTGAGTTACCATATATTATGAGCTAGATTTTAATCAAAAAGATAAATTTTTAAATCATTACCATTAGATATTCGTAGAAAGAGAATAAGGTTGTCAATTTCCAAAAGTATTCATGGCAGAATCCCAAAAACAAATAAACAATGGAGAGTACACCTTCAACTTGCTGCCGTAATGCAGTGAAAGCAGCAATATGTGTCACTTGTGTGTGTCACTTTGCTGTCACTTGTGACAGCAAAGGAAAATCGAATGCATTGGACACATTGTCCATGTGACACAGGCTAATAGTCGAATGCATTTCTGAGAAAAAAAATTTTCCAATGGACACAGAAATATGAAGTCCCAGTATACCTCTATCCTCTAATCTATCTGTGCACAACAGCTGCCGACAAAAGTATATAGAACTACTACATCCCACTTTTATTCCTTCAAGTATGAAAAATGAATGTCTGCAGTGTGATGATGTCACTTACACGTGCACACCCTAATAGTAAGGTGAGAAGTGCCAAAAATTACTAGGGGGAAAGAAACTATGAACTGAAGACATAAATTAATTATAACAATAATTCTACCAGTACAGGAGCTGACATTGTTTTGATGATCAATTAGAGAAGAGAAATACTAGACTCCTTGTTTTCTGAGTTGTGGAGAATGTATAAGTATTCCCCGTTCAATTATGCTGGGTGTTTGGTGATATTGACTGTTTCTCTTAATAGCTGTGGGCACAATCAGATCTCCCAGGCAATGGATTTTGTCCTCCAGGTTGATGGTAAGCCCTGGCTAGTGTGACATTTTTGGATGCTATCACCTAATATTGCTGCAAAGTTCACTTATCCTACTTGCAAATCCATCATAGAGCTGAATCAATGCCCTAGTAGCACAAGATATGTTGCGCATATGCTCAGGTTACGCTAGGGAAATATGTTTTGATCAAAATATGAGCATGTGCTGAAAATATGCTCAAGAAATATTCCGATACATATTTATTCAACATATGTTGGACATATCTCCAGCATATGCTCCAAAAATGTTATGAGCATATTCTTGTTGAAATATGTTCAAAATATGTTCAGCGAAATATTTTGTCAACATACCGAGAGCATATTTACAGCATGTGTAATATGTAAAATATGCTTATTGCAGTTTCTCCGACATTCTCAAAATATATCTTATATGACACATGGCCACACACAAGCATACACATTTCATATTAAATATATGGAGCGTTCAGCGTTCCAATACTGCATGCAAGGAATCTAATTAATGTCACGTAATATATATTGTTCTAGCTTGTATCACGAGTCGCCCAGTGATAACTTGGTTTACGGCAACTCGGAGTGGCCTGTAATTCATGTCAACTTTTGCCATTTTGCATCATGATTTTCTCGTCCCCGTGGCTTAAATAGTCACCTCCCGAAGACACCTTTGACGAAGGGGGTCACAAGTGGAGTCGACCTCGCTCAGCAGTAATCTAATGTTTGTTTGCATTGAAAGTAGTTATCTAAACAAAGTGATGATTCGCAGGCATTCATTCGGAGGTATCTTTAGGGGCTTCAGGGTCCAATTTACATCAGTGTCTCAAGCATAGATTGAGTGTGTTTTACGAGACGTAAGTAGTGAGTTTTACTGGTGTTGTGCAACGTTCGTGTACAATGGATTCATTATCATTCATCGCCAAAGACGTGTTAGCAGGTGTTGCTGTTATTTCCCCCTGAAAAGATAGTGCCTACCCTAGTCCTTGCTGTGAATGCTATAAACAGTGCATGAATTACTCCTGTGAAAATTTAACATGAAACTATAAGTGAAAGCTTTTGAACTTCAACTGAATTTCATAATGGTCCTTGTGTTTACTTCTTTACTGTGTTTCAACGTTGGTTGTAATGATGTGTGCAGCATGAAATTTAATAAAAATCTCTAAATATATTCAGAGATGTTATTCCATAGGCGAGTCAGGAAATAGTTTCGATTTTATTAGGGCATGTATACTTAAACCCTTTTACTTATTTACTCCCATCAACGGTGGCATTTATTAGGATATATTCAAGGTTAGAGACTAGTCATTAATTGTTGTTGTGTGTGCCTTCAGTGTTAAGGAAGTGACAATGTTCTGACAAGCCAATATATTTTGTTTTATTGGCCATGGAGGTGTATTTGTACAATTGGTTCACTAACTGACTTGAGAGGTGATAAATGGACACGACCTTATGCTAAGCATCTTTTGACGGCATAATGGGCATATTTTGGAAACATATGCCAGGCATATTTTGAGAACAAGCTGAAAATATGTTAAAAACATATGTTGAGCATAGTTTGAGAACATGTTGAACATATTTTTTCAGTATATGTTGAGCATATTTTCAGCATATGCCTTCCTGGACATTTACATATGCTCAGCACATGCTCAATATATGCTTTACACATTACACATATATGTTGAAAATGTGCTAAGCATATGTTGAAAACAAATTGTGCTAGTAGAGTGGCCACATTGACGGCCTCCACAAAAGAACAGCCCCAGTACCATTTACATAAAATTTGGGGGTAAAACACTAATCATATCTGCTCAACATCCTGATTCACAATTTACTAGGCATCTACCTGCATTTAGCTGGAGTACTCCAAGGCATCCATAAGCATCACACAGCTTTTTGTAATTTCTTTTCACTGCTTCTGTTTCTTGAGGAGCTAATCAAATAAATAAGCACATTATCAACACAAGCATAAAAGATTTACAACCGAGATATTCAGATATATACATAAGTTCAATGACAAGTAAAATAATCATTCTAGTGCAGAAAACTAATTACAACAGTTATAGATTCTTGTTGTACCCGAAAAATGCCAAATTCAAGTATCTGCAGTTAGCTGTTAAGATTTGGAGTAATAACACCAACTAAAGAGAGATATGAGTGTTCCTCAACAAATATTTTCATTTTCAAATTTCTGAAAAAAATGTATCCCACCATATAAAAAAATAGCAATTTCATATTTAATGTGTTCCATAGCTTATTAACCAGCAAGGAAGGGACTTATCTTGATAAACTGAGATTAATTAGGCTAAAACTGAAGATATAAGGCTATCGACGACAGTATCAGGAACCTAACACGAAATTCACTGGTAAGTGTTCACTCGAGGGGAACCAAGGTAAAAAATATTTTCGACCCCATCAAACCGCTGCTTTTCAACCACATTTTCATTAACTTAAGTGCAAAGAATGAGAATAAACTAGGTTCCTGAAATTATCACCTACTTTAAAAGTAACGGGTTTTACAAGGATAAATATTCGGGCAACATGGAGACGCCTTTGAAAAATATTTACAGCGGTCAATATTTGTTGATGTAATGGTGTTTCAAATGGTCTTTCGCCTAAAATACATAGGATATTCCATAATCATAGAGATACTATTCTACAGCTAAACTTAATGATAATCCGGTGAATAACCCAAGCGTACTCTAGCAGTTATCACTTTTCAAACACCTAGCCCACAATTTTACTCGGGAGTTATTGATGTTCATTGCAGTGAATATCGGTAGGTATGGGTTACGTAAGGCTCAGCTTTAATATTGCGTCTGCCATTGATGGGTGGAATAAAACACTCTTTTAATCGGTGTTAAATTTCATCATGACATCCCACTCATGCAAGAAAGTTCACAACTAATATCCACAACTAGTCACTGCAGAAATTGTACCCTACGACTTGACACCACGTATGCATCAAGAATTAGGAAATATTAGTATTATATGGGTTAACATAACATATAATAAGAATAAGATTGGCTTGTCAGTTTCATTGAAAAGATATAATTCACAAGAATACCCACACAAAACGGCCACTGCCTGTGATTCGAATAATAATGTCTCCTCTTTGTTGCGTTGTTCCAGTAAAACGCTGTAAGGATTCGGTGGATTTACTTTCTCCAACACACGAAAACATTTTCCCATCGCCATTGCTAAGGTTTTCGGAAAAAGTGGCGGAGAAACAAAACAATTTAGCCTTTCGGCTAAAACATCATTCCGATAACATTATTTCGATTTCTCACACCCACAAATTCGTCAAATACGAACAAGTGAATTGCGATATGCGACGTTAACTGCAACGGACTGGATACAGGAGGCTCATATGCTTGCTATGGTATCAGCTCATTTAATAGTAGTTGACGAAGCTACTACAGTAAGCGCCACCATCCTTTGGTGTACGTCCGCGATTTTTCCAAAAGATCATCACCCATCCTTGTCTTAAAAGAGATATTTTTCGGACGAAATATGTATAAGTATAATAGGACAGTTTATTAGTTCGTTTAAAGAGAAAGTCATAATATGGGAGCATCAACATTTGCGAATGTACCTTTTCTAATGTTTTTTTTTAAACTCATATCAATGTGCTGTTTATAGCTCAAAATTTCTTCAACACTTCTATATTTTTTTGTTCTTTTTTTGCGTTTTTTCCCTCAACATTGTCGTATTTGCTTATACATATTTTTCATTATCATTCTGGATAGGAAATAAGTACCCACATTTAATTCTTATGTAAGAGACTACCAAAGGGGAATCCATAAATTACTTTTAATACCCAATTATGCGTTCCCATTACGTACATTTTTAAGGATATAAGTATTTATTAAGATTTATTCTCAAATTAGTAATGTGTGCCATTTATTCTGCGTAAAACTTGATAATGTGAGAGCATATATCTGTGAAATTACGTTGGAGTGGACCAAGTGGACAATAACATTAAGTGACACCTGTCGGAAAATCACATCTCTCCAGCACTGTAATCAAACGAAGCAAACTATGGTCGAAAGCGCATTCAAAATAATAAGTCATTTGTTTTCAGGGTACATTGTAATTCTCTGCCTTGAGCAAGAGCCCAACACCTACTGCCACTGCTTTTGAGAAGTTCGTGAGGAAGAGCGCCTAGATTCCTTCGAGATTATTTGGAGTGCTATTACAACAGTCGCCGCAGAATAAGAGAGGCTTAGAGTTCTTAGAACAGAGCTATCAGAAGCCAACTTATAATGGCGAGTAAAATATCTGAGGAGGAATTCATCAGACTGCAGGTAACTATTCAACTTTTGTCGCCATAGCATGAATATTGTAATGTCCAGTATGGTCATTTACATTCGGAATGTAGTAAGCTAATCCCATTTACAATTTCACGGAATGTCATCCTACGCAGTGTAATTAATAATTTTAGGCATCAAATTACCGTCTCAATCAATATTTTTGAAATATAGCCTATATGTTGTCAGTCGAAGAACTTTTCTACTCATTAATCAGTAATTCTCGGATTGATTCATTAGCGTTATATCTGGGCACTGCAATGATATTATGTATTTATTCGCCTGAAGAGTGGTAGTAGGTGAAATGAAATAATTTTGCCGGGGGAGACATCACGAGTGACGTCACGCCATGAAAAATTCTTTCATTTCACCTACTACCAGTCTCCGGGCAAATAAATACATGATGACAAAGAAAGGAATACAATAGCAAGAAGTTCAACTTGTATAACTACTTAGTGACTCTACAATGAACTGATTTAAGATCACACTATCGATAAAACTTTTATTGTAATAACACTGCTTTCAAACACTTTCTCTTTGCTTTGGCTAACTTATGGTATTGATTGGAATTTGGAATAGAATTAAAATGTAACTCTGTCTAAAAATTTATTCCTTACACTTAATTTTCTTTGCCGGTGAGAGATGTACATCACTAAACTATTTAATCGTGTTTTGCCATATTACTGGCCATGTCATCTTGTGATAATTTTTTGGCCATGTAACTTCAACGAACATGTCCAATTCCAGCTATTTGTTTTATGACAATAGTTATATTTTATCAACATGCTTGCCGCCCCTATACGGGACATTATATTGAAAGTTACATGAATCTGACATTGGGTTGAAAATGGTAAAAGTGTAGTTATGTAAAAGAATTTCACATATGTCAATTTTAAAATTCTAGAATTATACATCACATGAAAATTACAACAATTTAAGAAATAATTCCATCAAAAAGTACTACTAATTTTCATTGTAATGCTATTCTTGTTCCAAGCACTCAACAGCTGGACACCAATTTTTGAGTCCATCCCGTTACAAATTAAATGAGAGTTAATTTTCTAAGATACCTACTTTTAGCGAGCACACATTTTCATGAAGAATGTGGTCTGCATGCTTATTAGGATATGTTGGAGGTATTAAGTGTCATTTTTTCCTGTGATAAACATTGAAGGAATGGTGAAACTTAGGAAAGCATAGCAAAATAATTCCCCCTTGGTAACTGAAATCTCCATCAGAATATTGCAATGTCCCTTACTCGTTGATTGTATCAGATGTGTTCTGGTTACCCAGATAAAAATTTTTGCTTTCCGTTACCTTTCCAAAGTGATTGGAAAGCAAACGGAAAGCAACATTACTTTCCGATTGCCTTCCATTGCTCTCCAGTTGTCTTGTGTTGTGGAGGGTTGCTTTCCATTTTCTTTCCATTTCTTTTCCTCTATCCAGTTGCTTTCTGCATCCTTTCCATTTGCTCCAATGGAATGCAATCGGAAAGTACCTAACCTTCGGAAAGAAATTGGAAAGCAAAATCTTTTTCATCTGGGTAGTGTCTTTGACATCCCAACAATTTGCTCAGTATGCTCCCAAAATATTTATAGTGAATGTGGAACATCCAGTCAAGTCCATGACAATAAGGTGCATGTATGATTGGTTAAGGAAAGGGCAGAGGAACAAGTAACTGACGCCACGAAGCTTCTCGAGAGACAGAGAGAGAGGACGTTCAGTCAGCTGGTTTTGTCTCCTTTACTGACTCAAAATGGAACCTTGAATGTCAATGTAGTGCGTTAAATCATGTTTATTGGTGATGAGTCAATTCCACTTTTTTTCGATTCCAATTCTTTAAAATTGATTCTCGATTCCATCGATTCTTATTCCTAATAACACGTGGGATATTGATATACCAGTAGTTTATGACTATAATTTAAATTCAAGTATTGGCTGAAATAAAATAACAAAGACAATTAAGTCGCTCAAAAAGTATATTTATTAACACTTCCGCTGCTAATCCCGTCATTTGACGTGTTTCCTTAGCTGCTGAGAAACATATTCCAACCAACTTACAATCAACTTACAATTAAAAAAGGTAGAAGAATCAAGCTTTAAAGCAATATAAACCGCATTTTCTAAGTTATACAGTTATTTTTCTGTGATAGCATGAATAAAGCTTCAAATACGCAGCATTCTACCTATCCGGCAGCGAGAAGTGCCCAGCAGCGAGAGTGTTAACAAATAGCTAATATATCCTCAGCTTATTGAGGTAGATAAAAAGAACAATTTATAGCGACGTCCAAAATTACTGTGACAAATATGATGTGATAAATGAAATTTGAATTGAATATTTATCTCTCTGGAATCGATGGAATCGGAATCGACTTCAAGCGATCGATTCTTGATACCGATTCTAATCCTGAGATTTGGTAGAATCGAGAATCGACATTTTGATTTGACTCATCCTTAATTTTTATCTACCATAAAAGAATGCAAACGACATAATGACGTAATATTCTCAGGGCATGTTAATGGTAAAGTATAGCATAGTGCCATGTCATTCTATTAATTAAATTTACTCTCTCAATTTTCATCTTTCGTTGCGTAATGTTAGACATGAAATGATAAGTGCGATTTTCCACAGAGAAAAAATCATCCGTCGGGACCGGGATCCTGGTCAAGGCGGATGATTTTTTTCTCTGTGGAAAATCGCAAATGTGTGCATTGCGGGTGACTCCGTAAAAGTGGAACTCTGTGGATAGTCCCGGATAGCTTGAAATTTATGAAATGATAAGTCTATAGTTAAATAATAATGAATGAGAAGTCTAACCGTGCGAAATATTTGCATATTCAATCCTTATTCTCGCCCATACAAGTTTTGTGAATATAGCCCACAACCCACGAAACAAAGGAAATGCAACTTGCGATGTTTGTTGGGCTGTGGGCTGCATCATCTTCTTGACTCCACCAGAGGCCACCAGCATGTTAACAAGTTTTCAAGAATGCCATGTAAACACAAGTTAGTTGAACCATCATATTAACTACCATTCTAATCCTAGTAATGTAAACTGGGCATTATCCACCATCTCTGCCTTATCCAAATCTTTAACTCTCACTTCCTTTCCTCTCCAACTGTATCCAATACTTCCTCATTTGTCTTCCTCACTACCTGTTTCACCCTCTCCAAACCCTCTTCTAAAATGCTTCCATCCTCAATTGGCCTACTTCACCTTTGCCATTGTATTGGTTTGTGAAGAGATTACTTCCGTCACTCACTGGTCTAACCCTAAGTACTTCAGCACACATTAATTTCATTTAATTCACTCAAGAAGTACTTTTTCACAAGCTGAAATCGCTTCTGGAAATGTAGTTGTCACCCACTCTTTTTATTTCAAAGGGCATCCTCATCAGTCTTGTAATATCAGGTGCTTGTGTTACTCTCCTAAACCTTGACCCTCATGGCCGGTTGCAGGAACGACACATATGTATTCAATAAATTTATGAGACTCATATGCCCTAGCAACCATTCAATAAGTGTTGCAGGAACGTTCATTAAGTTTATGAGTTCCATAAACTGTCCCATAACTTATCGGACCAAATCCGTGGGGTTAAATTCTTATGAGTTCCATAAAAATACAATATGGCGGATAGGTAATCAGGTGTTTGGAAGTGTTGTTGCGTGAAGATAGATTGTATTGGATGAAAAAGTTCGTGTGTTTAAAGTTAATGGACATTGACTTCCATCTAGCTAGCTTAAAAATCATATTTAACCATCAGGTATACATTTAATTGCTTAACATTCCATATTTTCTTTCATTTAAGTGATCATGGCTTGCTGATTTACTATGAATTGCTTTTACATGATACGAATCGTTCAAATCTTGCCGCGGTATGAAAAAATGATAATCGTAAAAGTGCAAGCGTGCTATGGTGATCATCTGTTATTTATTTGAGTGTTGTGCAGCTGTGGAGTTCATCTTCAATAATATTTACGGTGTTAACCCGTTGAATAACTTGAACGAGCTTGTCAGTGTGGAGATCATTTCTCTAGGTTGTAGCGTGTGATAACATTCTCTTAATATTTAGATGAACCTAATTTTAATTTGAAGTAGGTAAACTCGTTGTTTCCTTTCATTGTCTCATTGATATTTTGCTGAAATTTATTGTAATATACTGTAATTGTTCGCATTTTTCCAACACTTGTTTTCTCATATTCCTTGCAAATGTTTAAACTCACGGTCATTACAATAACCTCTTATTCCGTATACAATGATATGGATGGGTAAATACATCGCCTATGCTATTCAAATGCAACATCTGGTGGTATTTTTGTCTTTATTAACTCACTGTTTTTACAAATTGGAGAATCAAGGTGAATATTTACCCCTTTCTGTTATTCCTACGGCTAATATTTGTTATATCCACTAAAATAATTAGATCAGAAAAAGGGAAGTTTGTGTTTGTCGAGTCGAATGGCCATATTATTTGAATAAGGTTTTATTTCTACAGAGAATGACTTGTGACTAAAAGACAGTATGACTAATGAATGTGGTGGCTGTGGTTAATTAACTGTTTCTTAATTGTTTCGGTCCTAATAACCATTGAGTTGCTTAAAAAGTGAAAGTAATTGGGCTTTGTATAAAGTTGATAGTAATTTCAAGGTAGTGAAAGGTATATGTTATCTCGATCTATATAGTAAACCAAAATCTAAGAGCCTTGAGAGGTAGATTATATTTTCTATCACTGTTACTTATCTTGGAAAGACGGGTTTTTACTTTGTTTTAATTGACTGTTTTGCGATTTGTGACAGAATTGTGAAAGCATTGTTTTTGGCCTGCAAATGAGCTAGAGTGTAGTTGGTGAAGATTTATGTTCCTGTCCTTTATCGTTATATACATACCATTCCAATATGCCTAAGTACTACCTGTGCATTGCCATTGAAACTTTTCCTTCTTTGAAGGAACTGATCCTGCCTACATATTTGCCCTTTTAAGTCTAATGTTCACTAGAATTTTGCTCCCAGTGGTATATAGGACACAATATAGCTGATTACTAGGTCGATGGATGCCATGCCTATTCAAATACATATAGTTATAATAATGATGATGATGATTGTATTCATTTTATCAATCCTTATTGCATGTACAATTCTGAGGAAGTAGGTTATTCATATTTAACCGCAGTCTGAACTATATTGAAGTATGTACACGTTGTTGGAGCTAATTTTTAGAATAGTTTTTTGTAAGTGGTGAATAAGCACCAGATTAATGCATCAACAATAATAATATGAAGTATTTAGCCATCTTTACTATCAAATAAAAACAATGTCTATTTTTTTAACTATGACAATACAACGAGGATTTTTGGTTACTTAGGCACTGTACATTGGTGCCTGGTAAAGGTTGAATAAGGCACATGTGTGCAATCAGCTTGTTAAATGTAATGTTTGCCTGGTACTGATGATGAGCTACTGATTATAACTAGTTATTACCTAATTTAT
This sequence comes from Ceriagrion tenellum, assembly GCA_963169105.1. Lineage (NCBI taxonomy): Eukaryota > Metazoa > Arthropoda > Insecta > Odonata > Coenagrionidae > Ceriagrion > Ceriagrion tenellum. The sequence continues at coordinate 103,243,303 of OY720638.1, read as the reverse complement.
TTATGTATTTTAAATTTAAGTGCTGGTAGACAAAGTCCCAGATGGCATGTTATAATTACTCAAATATTATTACTAAGGTATGCTGTTAAATAGAAAAGACATCTTAATTACAATGTGAACTCAAATATAAAATGCTGAAACCAGAAAGCCTAACAGACTTACTTTATTTTCTATTGGGTACCGCTACTCCTTAGCGTATTTTGAACTTTCACTCGTCAAGTTTGTTTACTGTTTCCAACGGCACGACTGTAGTGTACTCTAGTGTCAGTTTGTTGAACTACGTGCTCGAAGCAATATCTATCGAGGGATAGGTTATGAGGCCGATTGTTTCTTGCAACCCAAAATGCGTTATGAGTTCCATAAGTTTATAGAACCGATAACTATCGACTACATAGCGGAAGTTTCGTGCAACCAGCCATTAGTCACTCTTATGCTTGTCAGTCCTGCTCTATTTTATAGCTAGCTCTATGAACTACTCTTGGCACATGTGATATCTTAGTCCTTGCCCAGTAACCTGTATGTGCTCAGTATTAATTTTTTATTTTATTCTTTGGTAGAAGAGTTATCCTCTTAAAGCCTTCACTCCATCCTTGCAGATTCATAGAATTAACCCAAAATGTTTCCCTCTACCGTTTCTTCCCAAAGTCTTCAGAACCTCTACCAGTATGCTAACTATTCCTGTAGTCAAGTTCCTTTTCATGCTGTTTTATTAGAGTCAGAACTAGGATACTAGGTCTGATGCTGTTCTCGAAAATTATGCGTTCCCTAAGGGTACCTGAAGTTCAATTGCTGGTTATCTATAGTGATAGAAGAAAAAATCCATTGAGGATTAACTTGTAGTTTGGTAAGAATTATCAAGGTTAGAGGGGTGGAGAGAAATCCAGCATTTGCATACTCTTGACAAATGGCACCCAGGAGACCTCAGTTAAATCTCAAGGGCTAGGCATAATTTCATTGTTGAGTGCATTCCCCTTCCCTTAAAATTCTGGTCTGTTACTTAGCCTTCAAATACTATGGGTCTGCTCTTCCCTCCGTGTCAAATGTTTCCATGGAGGCAATCTGTTCTCTCTGCCCCTCACATCAGGACCAGGCATAATTTCACTGTTGAGCAAATTCCCTTTCCCTTAATAATTCTGGTCTGTTACTTAGAATTCAAATACTATGGATCTGATGGGTAGAGAACTGCAGGTTAAGTGCCATCCTCATAGCAATGTGGTGAGGATTGGCATTCCACTGAAAAGCCTCAATGGATGCCAGAATATGAACCTTAACCCTCGGGATGGGAAGCCAGTAATCATGAATCTACACCTAAGCAATCATCATTTAAATCTCAAGTACCTGACATAATTCCATTGTTGAGTGAATTCCCCATCCCTATATACTTGTGGTCTGTAACTTAGCTTTCAAATACTATGGATCTGCTGTTCCCTCTGTTTCAAATGTTTCCACAGAGGCAATCTTTTCTCTCTGCTCTGTATATCAGGATCTCTTTATTTCTTAAGGCCGCTTTACACAGTACATACAATTGTACAAACGAATGTACGAATTCCTCCGTGAAGAAAATCGAACTGTGTAAAGCGGCAAATTGTATGATTGTAGGAATGGCTTAACAGGAAATAGAACCTGCTCTAATTCCATTCCGTTTCTTGTACATTCTATGATACATTCATTTGTATAATGAAATGTACCATCTAAAGCGGTCTTTGTATAAGTTGGAGGGTTATTTCCTGGTATATACTTTTACCTAGCTCAGTGTAATACTCACTCATTTTCATCTTTCTTGCCTTTTGTCTGATTAAACCAAAATGTATTATATTCTCACGTAATTAGTTAAGCCTTATGGAAATGTTTCAGTTTTGATTCAATCAGTGGAATGCCTTTGTTTTCTTTCAGAATAAAGATAATAAAATTCAGTATGGGCCACAATATAAAACTTTTACTTGAACATTTCGTTAAATTCCCAAGAAGTGGAACTTGATCTTTTTTTTAACAGGAGTTGTCAGAATCTGAATGTAGTGTCAAAATGGTGAGATTCATTACTAAAACCCATTTGAGAGCAGTGGCAGAAGCAGTAGTTATGGCCAGGGAGAGCTGGGTTTAGGGAAAGCTAAAAAGGTGGCATAGCAATAGGGATACCATGTCAATCGATCTGTTTGCTTTTGACTCGTTGCTGGTGGCCACTTTACACCACATAGAATGGATCATTCTCCTTCACCATGTCAGAAATTTTGTTTGAAATGGGCTACAGTAAAAGTCTTTGGTGGTCCACAGAAGGTTATACAAATTAGCTAGTGTTCTGCAGAATCATTCATCTATCACCTACAGCTCTAACCAGATGTGTTGCAGTGCATTTTATGGTATGGTGAGTTGATGAGTATATTCCACAGAAATTCAAACGGGAGAGTAAAGAACCTTGTTGGTATAACCAAGAAGTAGATGTAGGTTATTAACTGGTTCCGTGAAGCACAACGTAAGTCAATCCAGCTCCCATGTACAACATTAAGTTGTTCTCTATTTTACCTTTTATGAGTGAATAATGATGGGCTGTCATGTTAATAGGACAGATTTAGTTTAAAATAACCTATGTATGCTTTCTTATATTTTTATTATTTTATTTTTGTCTGAATTCCGTAAATTTGAAAGTATATTTATCTGTCTTATCCATTAATTAGCCAGGAAAACGGACATCTGTGGGATCACCCTAACCTGATGTATACATGTATTTACTTTTATCATGTGCTCCAGACGTCTAACAATGGCATAATGACCAAAGTGGTTGAAGAAAGTCCTAATAATCACCTTCTATGTAGTGTCTATAGTGATTATGTTTTTCAGTAGTGAGAGAACTACTGGCATTGTAATCAAGAAAAGTTCCTTTATCACTTTATATATGACTTAAGTATTTTTCCCTAGTGTTAGTTTTTATTATTCTTAAGTGCACCTTGTCACCATGGAGGATGTGGGATTATTCAGTTATAATTATGGCAATTGCTGTAGTGAATGAATAATAAATGTATTCACTCATTGCAATACTTGTGTGCAAGTGTTAAAGAGTTGAAAGAGGTGTCGTGTGGCAGCATAGTATTATATTTGGGATTTTTTGCTTTCAGAATCAACTCATAGAATTGAGAACAGCCAACTACACACTAGAAGAAAAGCATGCCCGTCAGTTATCTCGTAAGTATAAATGGATGTATGGATGGGTGTGTATATTGTTAAAAGTGTTTTTAGGGCTGTTACTGGACTGCAATACCTCAAAAGGTCTTGGGAAGTGCAAATTAGTGTGAAAATTGGATTTCCCAAGTCGATCTGTGTTTGTTTTTAGTGAGTGTTGAGTAGCATTTTAGGCAGTCTGTTAGGGTGTGAGCTTAAGGTTTTTAGCATCTGGCCTGAATCAGGCAGTGAAGCTCTTATTTGGTGTTTATCAAGTTATTAAGACCCAAAAATAAACTCCAGTCATGTTCTTTACAACTATACTGCGGATGCTGAAATATAGGTTATTTCACTTGGTTGTTCAATCCTAGGATCTTAAGTTTTTTTAGTTTGCTTCAATTCATTGGCACTTAAAATTCTCTCTCTAAATGAAAGATTTGCACTGTGGTAGCATGAGCTTTGGTCATCTTGGTGACCTTGGCAGGGAGAGTTAAAATCTTGTGAACACATGTGTGAATGCAATAAATTAAATCTCCTTGTCATCGGTCATCTGGATGACCTAAATGATAATGATATTTATTGGCTCTAGGAATACTTTCCTTTGGAGCAGGAATACATAATTACAACTTTGGTTCTGTTACAGGGTACAACTAATTTGTTTTTATTTCTGGTATTTCATTTGTTTTTTAAACCAAATTATCTAAATAAGGCTGAAAAATGTAGGAAGGTGTTTCAATTTTTAGTAGTTTATGCATAAATAGTGCAATTTGTGCCCATTGCAATTTCCTTCTTTGTTCAATTTTAAGAATTTTTAATTCATGGTAATATGGTATAATATGCTATTATATGCTACATATTATTGCACACAATATATGCTGCGTTAAACACATAACGTATTGCACAGTTTTGAATTTTATGCAGTTTGGATAACTAAAATTTTGAAATATTTCACCTTACCAAAGAGCAATTATCAATATGAGGGACCATTAAGTTATTAGCTAGTTTGTCTCAGTGGCAAAGACATGAAAAGTTATGAAAACTTTGAATTGATGCAGGTTTTTAATAACTTTTTTAGAAATATGTACTTTGTGTTCATCCCATGTTAGTGTTTTGTTTACAATGCCTGGGTGGGTTTTTAACCACCCAAGGCATGGATGTATGTCAAGTTCTGTCGGTCCGGTCCCTGGAAAAGCTGATGACAGGCTCAGCAGCATATCGGGATTCCGGGGACAGACGGGCCAACAGAATTGTCAGGCAAGCAAAAAAAAAAACACCTAAATGGTAAATTTTGTCACTTATGTCACAATCTTAAATTTTGTCACTTATTTGTCTATTTTCCCCCGTGGCATCCGAGAAGTACTCAATGGCCGATATCATGGAATATGCCTGCCTCATGCCTAACTCCCCTGCGCCAACTACATCACGGGCCCTAAAACTTGCGTTTTCTTCCTTAAGGTCCCGAAGCTGCCTGAATAGTTCGTCAATTGCCTGTTGGAGCTCCACTTCGCGGCCCGATAGACTAACACGACCCTCCATTGTCACTCACGTCATTTAGCGACCCGATGTTACCAGACTTCCCTAAGAGATCCCATTTCTGACACCAAATGTAAGCCGTAAGCCTTAGTCGGGAAAAGGTTCGGGAAGACATGACAAGGGAGCAAGTAGGGAGTTCGGTTTTAGTGGTTTATTCCCTGATATACATAAGGACGCCTTACGTCCGGACTGAGTGTAAAATCATGTGAGACTCCCCAAGCCTCCAACCTGCTTGCGCCGTGGACAACACTCGCATCCCTCCGTGACTCCTAGATACAATCACATTGGCGGATAACCACCGATGTACTTTCCTTACTCTTGCATTTTCCCACGGAGTGAGCTGAGAGCTAAGTTTTAACTTGACTCTGCATCCGGCGATCGGATTACTCGCCAAGTAAATTATACTGGGAGCCGACGAGTGCTGTCCGTGCGTGCACGCTTACACCATCCCCCTCCAAAAGTGAATCGCTGATTATAACATGGCAGCGATTCATTCCAATCAATCGCCAACAAATCAAACAAATCAATAATCACCCCTTTGCACCTATATAACATATAGCAATAAAATTAGAACCCCACAAGTAAAATAACACTGTCCTTAAGTACCAAGCTTCATAACAATAAAAGTATTAAACAAAAGAGTTTTACCAATAATCCAAAATATTCTCTGAATATAGTTCTTCGATCCTCTTAATCTAGTAAAAGTCCTTAATTGTGATGGCATGGTCAGTTTAGGATTAAATACCTGCTTGAACACTGGCATTCGGTACCCTGAGTCAGAGTTACCTCCACTCCACTATTAACTTCACTCGGCACTAGGTCTACTCCACACTCACACATACTACACTTATTCCCCCCAACCCTTACCTGTTCCCAATGCACTCCAATTGCCATTTGCAGTGAGACACTGCTACTTCATCAATCCATCAAAATCGTAACACTTAACATTAGCAAGCAATGAGTATAATAAAATCAAAGAAAATCACCCTTCTAGTAATTTACTACTGTATTACTCAATTATTAGAAATCAATGGTTTGCTACACTCCACTAAACCCACTTGTTACTGCGACAATTACCCCAATATCGCATTTAAAAACTAAATCTTCACAATCATGATCAAAATACCTCATCAGCATCATTATCCAACCACACAAAAATCACAGACACTAACCATATTCGTCCTAACCCCAGGTTTCCCTTTTTGGTTTCTCAATTATTGTCTTCTGGCCCGCTCCCTGCGCTAACTTCCTCAAGAGGTGCTTCCCAGCCTGGTAGTATGACGTGCACCTTCCTTGCGTTGACTACTCCTGTCCCCTGCTTCTTTCCGGGCATCCTGCCACATTTATTCCATAGCAATGACCGCTTCCAATACAGACCCAATAGTGAAATCGTTACCGCAGCAGTGTTCCTAACCCCCCTATAATTACCCAATTTCCCTCCTTTGTAGGGCTGCTAGCTGCCCGTAGTCTCCCTAACCATTTGGTAAAATCCACTGGGTGTCCACGTGTCATCAATTCCCGTCCCAGCTCATCTTGTAAATCCTCCAGATTGGAGTCGTTTCCAAAATCTTGGCTCCCTTCGTCCCCCACTACCTTAGCGTCCGGAAGAACAATTTCCAATAATTAACTCTTCATTTCACTCTGTTGGTACTCACTGGCCAATAACTTAAAATTGCTTCCAACTATGTCACCGTGGCTGACATTCTTAATTAACCCACTCCCCTCGAGTCGTCGAGACTCTGGCCTATCCGCCGATAACCAGACATAAACACGTAAAAAAAGGAGAGAAAACCCCAACAGAAGCATTAAGTTTACATGAACACCCATTTTAAGTAACATTCAATGAAACAAGTAAAAATAACTTTAAAAAGTACTTATCAATTAATAATTAGAAATGTCCGTCTTCTTTGCCAATTGCCTTTAGCACCTGTAAAACCATTAATTACTCTTCGGTTTCCTCCTCCACCGGTGGGGGTGCCCCACAGGATCAAAGGGGGTACCGTGATGAATTGGGCGGAGGGGAAGGTTCTCCTGTGCTCACGACCTTAACGGGGCACGCTGGGGAAGTGGAGGGGCGGTGACTCCTTCCTCCTCCGGGGGGAAGGCGGTCTCTTCCTGCGGGCTGCTGGAGGGGGGAATAAGTGATGTAGGGGAAAGGGCGACACTGGGGGGGTGGGAAGTAGGGAGGGCCTCCTCTGCGGCGACCCCTCTCTCCGCTGCAATGTCCCCTACTGTGCCTTGAGTCACCGGAGAAGTGTTCTCCTCTCTGCTTCCCACCCGCTCTTCCTCCCACTCAGAGGGGGACAAATCAGCTGGCTCGTCGACCCGCGCGTTTGACTTTCCGCTTCCCTTGGGTCGGCCACGTCGTGGGTGGGAAGTAGGGAGGGCCTCCTCCTCTGCGGCGACCCCTCTCTCCGCTGCAATGTCCCCGCACCGCGCCTTGAGTCACCGGAGAAGTCTTCTCCTCTCTGCTTCCCACCCGCTCTTCCTTCCACTCAGAGGGGGACAAATAGCTCAAAGCCTCCCCTGCCCTTCCCTTCGCCCGGAGGAGCTCCGAGGCCCCACCACGTGTGCGGAGTGTGATGGCACTTAACTTGTCCTCATCGCCCCAACCGGCCAACTTTGCCACCTGCTCCACTTTGGAGAATGCCTCTACATTTTCCCCCGTGGCATCCGAGAAGTACTCAATGGCCGATATCATGGAATATATGCCTGCCTCATGCCTAACTGCCCCGCGCCAGCTACATCACGGGCCCTAAAACTTGCATTTTCTTCCTTAAGGTCCCGAAGCTGCCTGCATAGTTCGTCAATTGCCTGTTGGAGCTCCACTTCGCGGCCCGATAGTCTAACACGACCCGCCATTGTCACTCACGTTGTTTAGCAACCCGATGTTACCAGACTTCCCTAAGAGATCCCATTTCTGACGTCAAATGTAAGCCGTAAGCCTTAGTCGGGAAAAGGTTCGGGAAGACATGACAAGGGAACAAGTAGGGAGTTCGGTTTTAGCGGTTTATTCCCTGATATACATAAGGACGCCTTACGTCCGCACTGAGTGTAAAATCACGCGAGACTCCCCGAGCCTCCAACTTGCTTGCGCCGTGGACAACACTTGCATCCCCCCGTGACTCCTAGATACAATCCCATTGGCGGACAAACGCCGATGTACTTTCTTTACTCTTGCATTTTCCCACGGAGCGAGCAGAGAGCTAAGTTTTAACTTGACTCTGCATCCGGCGATAGGATTACTCGCCAAGTAACTTCTACTGGGAGCCAGAACTATTGTGGGGACATTCCATTTGTTCAGAAACTTCATTCCCTGGTAGTACTTTTGCTGATGTGTGGTGTCCAGTACTTTTGACCTTCTTTGAAATACATTCATACTTACCAAAGGATGGAAATGTTCACCCAGAAGAATGTAAATTTTGGCCCAGAAAACCTGGAAAAGTCTTGAAATTTTATCTTCTCCAGTCTGTAGCTATCCTGATTTCTGAGTCATTTTTTTGTTTTCGGGTAGGGTGTGGTTTTCATTTGTACCTCAGGGACTAAATTGGCTTTCTCAGGCTCTAGTCTTGTGTTTGCTACATACTATTTAATTTGTACATGATCAGGTGGTGTGTTTATCATACTGTCTTACCCTACCTTACATCCTCTTTAAACTGTGTGGTTTTTCTCCCAGGGAGCTTACAGCTGCAGTCACGTCTGGAAGCTCTGGAAAGGGAGTACTGCAGAGTCCAAAACGCATTGAGTTTGATGAGAAATTTAAAGAACGCGGACCTTATATCACAAAATGAGGCTTTGCAGCAAAAGTTACAAGTACAAGAGGACGAGTTTCGCCTTCAGAACCAGACCTTGATGCAAGAACTGTCCAATGTGAGTATGATGTTCACCCTATGGTGGTGTTGCATATTATCATTTAAACTAGATATCTTAAAAAATGCAAGGAGAAATGTAAATGATAGTAACTTCGGTCATGAAAATGAATGCTGAGCATTTTTCTTCAGTGAGGTGTTTTTACAGGCTCCATATTCTGGTACCTGAAATGTAACCTCTGTGCATTGAAACTACTTGTATGTAAATAAAATCCTGTGGAAAAATAACCAATGCACTTTTGTGTAGTGGAAAATGAATATCCAATAAGTAACTCTGGAATTCACCAAGTTTAATAGCTTCAGTAATTCAAGCAGTATTTAGTATTCTTTTTTATATCAATCTGCAATTTTCATTTGATCATATCTATGTCATTGTTAATACAATTTGTGTTCACCATAAAAAGAGCTGTGTTCACTAAGTTATATTAGCTGTGAATGTTTTATTAATGCAGAATGATTAAGCCAATAAATTATTGGTTTTTGATCTTTTCTCAGTGTAAATTGAAGGCTAAAGTTGTACTTATCGCTTCCCTAAAATGTAAGCAGTACATTACTACAGCAAGCTAGAAAAAAACAACCTCCTCTCTCTTGACCAATGCAGGTTGACAAAAACTGAACATTCTTTGCCTAATCTAGGTGTCAGTCTCATTAATCATTCACCTCTGTCTGCCAAAATGACTACCTTTGCAAAGCCCAAGTGTGAGATTCTCTCTTGGATAGGCTCTTTGGCATTGTACTCTCTGTTGTTTTTTTAACCTACAACCTGTTACTTATATATTTTTTGGCATGTTTGGCAAACTGGAATTTTGTTTATCACTCACATATTGACTCTTAGCTCTTGATTAAATAGTGATATGGGTTAATGAAGATGGCATGGTCTGTAGCTATGAGGTGAGCTATGAAATATGGTGGCTATGAAGTAATTCTGCTTGTCATTTTTTCTTACAGGTAATACAAGAGAAAGGGAATATTATGAGAGAAAAGGAAGTGATTGCCATGGACACTATGTTTGAAGCACAAGAGAAGGTAGAAACTAGTGATTTGGTCGGGATTCAAGGATTCAATTGAATCTTATCAAAACCATGGATTTGAGATCCAGTAGTGTGGGTGGCATATGTGCTATATCACTGTAAACTTCTACGTCATCCATTGAAAAATTGTTCAAAATTTCACTTCGTAATTAATCATATCAACACCATTGTACTTCTTAATTGTGGCTATTTGGGTGAACTTTCCGTATATCAAAACATTTGTACGTGGATATCAGAAATTCTCTATTGTTTATGAACTTTTTATGCATGTAGAGATTTTATTGTTGTTGGTTATGTTAAGTTTCACTTAAAAATTGTAGCACGGAACATGCTCTTCTCTGCTTTCTTAATCTCACAGAGTATTTTATATGCCGACACACTTACTACAGATCATTTTGCCTGCTGTTAGTATTGTGTGTTTAACCTATAGAAAGAAAGTATTGAAAGAAAAGAAAACTGTGAAAGAAGAAAGAAGAGAAGAAAGAAAAAAAACTGAAAAAAGTACCATATCTCATTTGAATTCTTTAATATATCCTCAGCTTATTGAGGTAGATAAAAAGTACAAATTGATAGCCTACACCCAAAATTACTGAGACAAATATGGTGTGATAAAGGAAATTTGATTTGAATATTTATCTCTCTGGAATCGATGGAATCGGAATGGACTTTAGGCGATTGATTCTCAATACCAGTTCTAATCCTGAGAATCAGTAGAATCGAGAATCAACGTTTGGATTCGATCTATCCTTAGTTAATTCCAAGATGTTGTTGGGGTAACTTCAGGAAATTTTACTGGAACCAACTTTCATGCATGAATTACTTGATAATTTGTTGAGTAACTAGGGCTTGATACATTACATTTGATCTATCATCACTGCTATCCCTGATTTCCATGAGATATATGACCAATCGATCAGATTTCATCGTGATGGCATGATTTGGATCCTGATGCGCTCTATTTCAAAAGCTCCCGATGTTTAGAAGGATCTAAGAACAGAAATACTACTCTGCGAATAACTTATTGTCGTTATCAGGATTTTACCACAGGGAGTTAGGTTTCAGCCTCAGCTGCAGCAGATTGTTTCCGTGACCCCCACCTCTTTCTAAGTTTCCCTTGAGTTAATTTTACTAAGTTATGTCTCAAACAGTTAATCTAATTTCCTTTTAGTGTTTTATGCTCCACAGTGCAGTCAAGTATAGAAGGCGTAAGTCCCGGAGGTTAAAGAAAATAATTAAATAATGGAATGGAGAACGCTGGATCTGAAATATCTCCGCGATGCCCATTTGGCATGAAGTTTCTCTTTCACACTATTGTGAATAAAAAGTTCCAAAAATCGTGGATTGATTTGAATATCACTTCTTAAATGCAAGGCATTTCATTAGCTTCTATTTTTAGCTTACTGAAGATAGAGAGTGAGGAATATTACTTCTGACAGGATATGGGGTGTGCAGTGTGGGTTTATGCTTGGGAGAGGATGTAGTGATAAAAATGTAGGGGCATTTGAAAGAAAGTGTATTGTGCGTTTGTAGATTTAGAGACGGCTTATGATAGGCTGAATAGAAAGAAGTTGTGGAAGGTTTTGAAGGACTATGTAGTGATTGGGCAGTTATTGAATGTTATGATGGCAATGTATGATAATTGTAAGGCTAGCGAGAGAGTTACGGGGTTCTGATTGATTGATTTGAAATAAAACAGGGTGTAAAGCAAGGATGCATAATGTCACCATGGCTGTTTAATGTATTTATGGATAAATGTGTTAGAGATGCATGTAGTGAAAATGACGGTGTTTTGATTGGAAATGTAAACATGCAAAGCCTACTATATGCAGGCAATGCTGTTTTGATCTGAGAGAGCCAGCAGGGATCACAGAAGCTCCTAGATAAGTTTGGTGAATCAACAGAGAGAATAGAATTGGGGGTTAATGTGGGCAAGACTAAAGTAGTAGTTTTTGATAAGGAGAATGGGGAGAATAACTGTATGATGAGGGCGAATGGTGAAGTAATTGAACTAGTGGATGATTTTGTGTACTTAGGTAAGTTGTTTGCAAAAGATGGATGGATAGTTGAGGAGATAGAGACTTTCAAATGCTGGAAGGGAAGAGGTAAGTAGCATGTGGAGCATATCAAGGAATAGTGCCTGGCTAAGGAAGTGAAAATCGCAGTGTACAAAAGTGTATTTCTCCCCACTTTGTTGTATGGTAGTAAAACATGGGTATGTCAGAATAGACATAAGAGTAGACTAAATGCTGTGGGTATGAGTTATCTGAGGAGTGTTTGTGGCAAAAGTAGGATGGGTAGGGTCAGGAATGAGTGGGTAATAAATGAGTGGGTTAGATGCTCCAGTAATGGACATATATGAAAGGAATGCTTCTTTGGTTTGGCCATGTTGAGAGAATGGATGAGAGTCACATAATGAAACAGATCTATAAGAGTGAAATGAATGGTGCGAGAGGTAGAGGTAGGCCGAGAAAGCTGTGGTTGAGGAAATGTATGCATGTAATTTTATTATAACAATACAGCCTGAGATGAAAGCTGTCTTGTAAAATTTGTGGTATTCGCATCATATGTCACCCATTTTTTGTCATTTTTCCTTAATAGCTATTTGTCTTTGCTTATTTATTAGTGTTAACGTGCATGTTGACATTTATTAAGAAGTTATTCTGTTGATGTGACAGGTCATCAGTATTCAGTCGGAGTGCAATGCATTAGAAAGTGCCCTGTCCGAAGAGAAGATACGTTCTGCACATGAAATATCAAAACTGAAAAATGCTCTCCAGGTATTCTCAAAATATATGGATGATTCACTTCGACGTGAAATGCTTGGAAATGGTGACAACGTTTTAACTCTAAAGTAAGAAATTTGTTTATTACCCTATCATTTTCTGTATTTGACGGCTTATAAGATGCACTTTTTCCCCACAGTAATAACTTGAATATTGCCTCCATGTCTAACTTGTAGAGGTGAGTCGTGCAAGCTAAAGTGAACCTCATAGCTCCCTACTATACTTTGTCCATTGGGGTAGCTTAGTTGACAGTTTTAACTGCATCCATACAGTAAATAAATTCAATACCAGTTGAAGATGTGAATCACATGACTGACGTAGCCCAAGTGGTGGCCTTTTTCAACATTTGTTTCTTTGTGACACAACTTCACTTTTCATTACTTTCTCGCACAACTCAATGAATTTCATCGATGTTAGATATTATTTTTAGTGAATTTTTCAAGTAATGTAAGCCATTCGCATTGCTACATGGCTCTCGGCCTAATATTTTTGGAAGGACAGACAATATAGTTTGCTCCTGAGTCTATCCTGATAATTTTTTTCAAAGAACCATGGAATTAGTCGCGTAGTAACTTTAACAAAGTCACCCGCTAGTGATCACACAAATGTGTGAAATTCACAGTGGAAAAATTTTTCCTCTGTGAATTTCACATAATTGTCTTTCCTGGGGGGTCATTTTGTAACTCCGAACCGATCGGTACAGGAGCCTTTTCGTCGGGTGGGACGTCACACCGACTACTGTGATATTGTATGAAACCGATCGGTGCGCTGAGGAGCTTCCATCGGTAGATCCTACTGACACAGAAGAGCTGTCGGTACCGTGGAGGATCAGTCTGTTTGCTTGATAGACCGTAACAAATGGACAACGTATTTAGATTTTTGTCTGAAATTGGTTTATTTGAGGCTTGTAATAGTGATATAATTTATTCACAGGATTAATAGAGACATTGTATGTTATGTACAAGTTGAAGTTATGATAATAAAAGTGACGGTCTAAAAGAAAAATCTCAAAACAACTAGGATTCAGGTGTGTAGCATTCTATTGATCGCTTGGCTCCTCAAAATGTTTTACTATTTGGCGCTATCAAGTACATATATAGGCCAATATTTTGCCTATGAAACATGTAGGATTACCTTATTATAGTATAAACTCAACAAAGTCCGGCCAGATGGGACAATTTGTTAAGAGAATAAAAGAATAAAACTGGTTTAAACTTGGCAATGTCCACTGGATTTATTGTAGGTACTACGCATTTTTTTTGTACCTAATGATGGCGCATAAGCGTTGAAACGAGTAGTACCTACAATAAATCTAGTGGACATTGGCAAGCTTTAACCAGTTTTATTTTATTCTCTTATTATAGAATGTCCAATTAATTCCAGAAAATCCTCCGCGACAAATGTCAGTATTTATTGCGGCATAATGTATATTCTCAAATTTGAAATTTTACTCATATTGTCTAATTTTATCTATTCAGCCACGCAGGAAACCCACTCATTCACACTACAGTAGATTATTATTTGAGAAAATAGGTTATATCATGCCGCTGTGAGATCTGTGCTTTTATTGACGTTTTTTTGCACTTAAGTCCCTGTTTTCACAACTAAACGAAACAGTTTGAAGTACCTTTTAAACTGAACTGTCAATTATCACTATGCCTCAATTAAACTCTGATTAATATGTAAATACTGCCAGTAGTGTAACACACTCGAATGACAAATTTTGCACTTAAGCCACGAGAAACGTTCCTGCACAGCGTAACATGCTAATAACTAGGAGTTGGGTTGTTAAGGAGTGAAGCAAGCTTCAGCGAAACTTGAGGGCTCCTGGCATTAATTAATATATATTTGTACTTACAATGACATACATGCTACAACAGCTAAGCGGAGAAGTGTTCATTGATATACTTAGAGGCACCTCCACTTCGTTTTCTCTCATCATAGTTTTTAATACTACTCATTTAAGTCATTTTACATTCAACTTCGTTCCACGAAGAATGAATGTTTCATGGCTCGAGCGCACTGCAATACCACTGCGAAAGCACAAATAAAGCATATATATGCTAACATTTCATAATCATCCCCACAAATATGGACTACATGGCCATTCTATATTCATGATAATACTGTTCAATTAGTTTCAACAATTAATTCGAACCATCTTCTGAAGGTTAGTACTCCACACGGAGGCCACTTTTGTGGTTAGAAAGACGAAATGTATACAGCGCGGTAAAAATGCCTGCTTTCCATCACACGCGTTAATTTGCACGTAATAAATTGGTATACTTGGCAACTCATATTTCTACATATATAAAATCATAACACCTAGTTCTCATTGCACCGAACATCTCTTTGGAAACCTTCATGTTCATAAATAATTTACTTTCAGTGTACTTGAAATATGGAGCACCTTTTCATTGAACAAATATACATTGTCACGCACTCAATTCACAGAACTTTATTACCCCCTCCTTTCGACATTATTGTGTGTGAATGACTTTACTTTTGAAATTACTGTATCTGTGTATTATTATCTTTGTCACTGGATGTTGTTTTGGTTGATAACCGCGGAAGCACTAGGCGGCTTCATTTAATCATTTGTTTATTCTATCGTCTCCATTGGTTGCAAATGACCATGTGACCCTCAGCTTCGGCAACACTCGGAAAATTGGGAGGAAGGGGTATCTTGAGTGGGAGGAGTTATCAAACCGACTGGAACAGCGCCCGACTGGCTTATAGAATCGCCCGAGAAAGCTCCATCGGTGAGGGAACCGAAAGGGGGACCCTGTCAGTATAGAATTCATGCCGTCGGTAGGCTACTGATCAGTATGGAACCGACGAAATACCGGATGACCCCCCTGATAAAATGGGGTTCCTTATTTTATTCCTGTGCAACTTGTATCCTGTCAATTACATTTTATATCGTTTAAGCATGATTAGATTCTTGGTTGTGAAAGAGGCAGACTTGGCAGATTGTGATTTTAATATTATTGTCATTTTCTTAATATTATTAGCAGGGAGGGTGATGTTTGTGAACCTCGGGCTGGAGGACACGACAGATTAGAAATCATGCAAGAACATGTACAAGGTACCTAGAATATTTTTACATCCAAATTTAATGCTCACATTGTTATCATTTTTTTACGTAGTGTGCAGTTTCAGGTATATTAAAAAAAGTTTTTTTCAAGGAGAAGGTGATTCAACACCTGAAAATGAGTTCACGCTCATAAGCTCTAGCCGGTTGGCTCAGCTGCAGCTAGCAGAGGCTATGCAGGAAACAGAGTGAGTGCCCATCATTGATCTAATAGTTATAAGTTTCCTTTTGGCTCAGGGTAGTATACCCAAATGGTCATTGAAGCTGTTTGCTACATGATTATCCCAAATTTGGATAGCTGGCCATCTCTTCCCCTTCTTTGGAAATCATTTTCTGTCACTTTAAATATGTGTCATGGTAATCTGCAGTTCAAATCAAGATATATGTAAATACCAGGGCTCAGAGAGCTGATCTCCTATATCAGCCATGGTGGCAAAGTGTGGCATTCGTAATGCCTTGTTGGCAATGCCACAAGGCTAAGTTGGATACCACCCAGGATATCCTGGCCATGGTAACTTGGCGACTTATCAGCCAAAATATTTGAATAACATACATTTTATGGTATTTAAATCGACTCTAGAGTGTGTATGAGGAAACTGGGAAATGGCTGTGTTGAAAGAGGTTTCCATTTGCACAAACTATCACCAAACTTAGCCAAAGTTGTGGTACAAAACGTATTAAACTAGAACTGTGAGAACTGCCTGGAATCAAGTTTCATCTCTAAAGGAATGTTTTTACCACCATGATATCTATTCTATGCTGAGGTTAGTAGTTAAGGCTACATGCTACTTTTAACAATAGGATATTCATACCTATATTCTAGTTTTTTGAAAATTATTCATTAGAACCATATCACATGAGTTTCTGCCATTGACAAGGAACATAATGTTTCTCATTTCTAAAATCAGCCATAATGGCAATGCAAACGATAGGAAGGTGGATTAATGATTCAGTTTTCCATGTATAAATTCCTATTTTTAATGCATCATGGGTATCAACACTCATTTCACAAATGTACATGGTGAGAAAACAACTTGACCATTGTATCATTGGACATTGCATTTCATATCAGTTATGGAAGTTGATAATCACGAGAAACTGGTCGCTTGTCTTTATTTTGTGAAAATTATGTAAATCAGACATGTGTACTCTTGAGTATTATTTTTAGAACTAAAATTTTAGAATAGTTGTCAGCACACAGGCACAAATATCTTTGATTGCTTTTAGCCATAAAAACGTGAATAATTACTAATATACATATTTTAAAGCCATTCACAGCATGAAGATTTTTGAAAGATTATTGCTTATTTGTGTTAAATTTCATTTTGTATCACATGATATTTAAGTTGACATTAGCAGTAAAGATGATGTTCCAAAGATTAGGGAGAAAAACATTGTTGTTCTGCACACTAAAATGTGTGGTTCATCTTCCTAGAAATATCATTATGAGAGTATTCTACCATTTAATGTAGGCTTAAATGGGAAAAGATGAAAACCCCCATGGGTTTCATTGTCCAAGACCTTGATATCCACGTACAATGTCTTACATCATCTTGTATATCTACTAACTCTCTTTATTCTATACATAATAAGTCTTCTTTTTCCTCACCAGCCACATTTGCCCCAAATCCTCCTGTGGCCTTCAGCATCCCTTTTCTCTAGTTTCAGACATCCACTGTACCTTCTCCTAACCATCTTCACAGATTTCCTCTCTCGCACAAAGCCAAAGACTTCCTCTGTCTTCTTTTCCATTCACTGCATTATTTCTTTTCTTCTTCACATCCAATTCTCAAACCTTTACCATATGTTTTCATCCAATTTTTCTCATATCCCATGTTTCTGTACAACATATTTCCGCTCATAACAAACTCTTCTCCACCCTCTTCATTCCAGTATGACCCAAGGTCTCCGTCAAAAACCCCTACCTGTTTTCATACTCATTTTTTTTGTTCTCCTTCCACTGATTTTACTACTAACAAGGGCAGACAATGACATTGGCTAGCCAATTTGAATATTATATTTTTTTTCATTCACGTGGTCAATTGCAGTGTTAATCTATCTGGTAAGCAGATTTTCCTCCAATTTGCATGTGAGGAATTTGAATTTCTCAACTTGTGGGAGTTTTTGCCCTCCCACTGTTTACATCATCCTTGCTGTCATTCTGCATACAAAGTATGTACTATTAATCTGTGTTGAGTTCCATTCTAGAACTCCATTTGCATGAACATTGGAATTTTTTTGGTATTTGCTCGTACTAAGCAAAGAAAAAGAAAAGCGCATTTGAAATTTTACATTTTTAGAGTATGCAACAAACATTTCTTTAGAAAAATCAATGCAATTAGCAGTAGTAGAATGGGAGGATGGGGTGGATAATGAGACTAAGGGTCAAGTTGAATTGCACAGGAGAGGGCCAGGACTCTCGCTTAGGAAGGTCTCAAGGGGTAACAGCATGCTGGGTTTATTGCTTCTGCGGTGGTCACTTTCCTTCACCCTGTATCACATATAGCTGCCATTCATTCTTCTGTGTGGAAAATCCTAGTTGTCTGCATATGACATTCTGTATGAAAGGGCTAAGCTCCTGGTGCTTCTTCATAGTGCAAAAATAAACATAATTATCAATGCATTTGATTTGCAGGCACTCCTCAAAATGTGGGCAGGCGGCCAAAGAAGTATTTCTTGGCTGGAATTGGAGTGCACGGTAACTTGCACTTTGCCAAATGTCACGTATATTGTCATTGGCCAAAACTCCATGAAATAGTTCCTATATATATTTTAAATTATAGAGAATATAGGTAAGAATACCCTAATAATAAAAGTAGTGTGTAACCTTATCTACTTACCTCATCATAGTGTAGATTTCATGGTAGCAAAATATTCCTTTTGAGATTCAACTTCATTCTGGACATTTGTTACGGTTCTAGTTGACTATGTTTTGTATGAGAGCTTTGGCTTATTTCTATGACAGTTTGTTTTCAAGAAAATCTTTTCCACATTGCCACCTCCCTGTTTCATTAAACTCTAGGGATCAATTTTTGTACCATAAAGCATATGCTATTTAAAGTATTTAGGCAATAAGTTGCCAAGTAACCATTGCCATGATATCTTGGGCAGTATGCAACTCTTCTTTTCAGCGCTGCCAATGTGGTGCTGAGGTTTACGCACTCCCGGCACCGGATCAGCCCTGTTTGTTCTGGTATATGAATAGATCTAGCCTTTTAGCTGCTGTTTTTATTTTCATTTTTTCATATATTTCATTTTCTTTCAATTATTTCTTGTGTAGAACTTTGCCTCATGCTTGGTCTTTTTGGTACTGGAACTGGAAGTATTTTTAGACTTCAAGTTCTCAATGTGTGCCCACAGTGATTCTGCATGAGTCAACTCCTTTGTAATTATGTTCTTCCCTCACTCAGTGAAGTATCTCATAAGCAATTTCAGAGAAGACGTTGGTGATGTGGGCCCACAGTTATGGCAATGTGGTCTGTAATTGTTGTACAAACATGTACTCATTCATGTAGCCCCACCCAGAACATGCTTTCCAGGGTAGGTGAGGGGAGCCATATTATAAAACCACTGCAATCATTTATGGACATCCTGTATAATCTTTCCCTCTCTGTAACTGAGCATTTTTATCCATATTTTAGTGACCATTTTTTGTCGAGTAGTATGAATTTCCTCAGCTACATTGTTGCCAACTGTTCTTTACATATGATCAACAAGATTCATTGCTCTTTATATAAACTTTTTGGAGGAGATCTACAGTGTAGTGGTTATAATGGAGAATAGTTTTGTGCTTTATTGAAATGATGATAGTGCTTTGGTAATCATATCGTTTAAATGTCAACCCCTCGTCCAATGAATGGTCACTGAATTACTGAAATATTTTTGGATGTAGGTGTTCCTCATCTTGAATTATAATAGCTTCAGGATAATGGTTAGTTATTTTTGTAAATGTAGACATAATTGCTCATGCTGAAATATAGTGATCCGTATGGGAGAGTGTTAAGTTGTTGGCAGTGCCATAGAATTCCTTGCTTCTCTAAGGAAAATAAGCTTAATGCTAATAATATGTTATCATCTCTCTAATAATATGTTATCATCTCTGGTTTTAAATTATATTTGACAGTGCCTATCAAATTTATCCATGTGATTTAATGTAACAGATTAACTTCTGGCTGATGCATGCTACAAAAAGTAGGGCTCACAGTTTTTACTGGTTTCGGTTTATACTGTTGTAATAGCTGTCTCTTATGGAGGTGGTGTTGAGCAGAGGGACATGAATCTTCCCATTGAACCCTATGTTCTTTGTTTTCGAGTTACTTTGCTAAAATGATTTGTCTAACCACGGGGAAGTAGGTCTTTGGTGAATGGTGAACGGTGAAAGGGTAATTAGTAGTTTCATTTTGTTCATTCCTCTTAAGTGATTTATTTCTGTTTATTTTGCATAACATGTTTCAAATTAATCTCCCTTTTATAGTGTGGAATCTGTTTGCCTCAACTAACAATTACATTACCCATTATATTGCTGTGGTTAAAACACTGATAAATAGCTTTTATATATACAGTAGAGTGTCGATAATCCAGATCAATTGTTACCGGACCCAGTCCGGATTATCAAAAAGTCCAGATTTTTTAACAGAACCAAAAAAAGGTTGTTTGATGCCTTAAACATCAAGAAACTGGTAAAACCCAAAAAAAAACAGTATTTCACAATAGTACTGTAGGTAAATAATTAGAGCAGATAAACCAAACTATTAATTATTATGAACTTATTACGTAGTATTTTGATGAATCATTACATTGTAGGTAATTGCTGTCGACGAGCCCGCCAAGTCTCGCATCAATGCTTTTGACAAATACGTACATTGTATTCACTTCAACTTATTGTTCGCCAGATGTGAATCCGGATTTTTGACGCTTTACTGTATATTTATATGTTATTGTTTTATATTTAGTAGGTATGTGCGAGCAGCTTGAAATTTGAGTCAAGTCGAGTTTAAAAAAAAGCTTAGCTGTACTCAAGCAATTTTATTGAGCTCAAGTCAAGTTGTTAACAATTTTTAAGTGGTTGGAGTAATGATATACTCTATTTGCACAATCTAAGATGATGTTTTTGCCTTCCCGGACCTCTGAAGAAAAGTTGGTTTGTCATACAATCAGATGCCAAATCTGTGACTTCAATTGGATTGCATTATATAAATATTTTCACTCACCAGTGTAAATAGTTAAGTTCTGTATAGTGAATAGTTTAAATTTTATCAACATTAGCTCAACTGACACAACGCTTGTATTACTGGTGACAGTTTGCCATTATTCGGTAGTAAAAAGCATCAGTGCCGTCACACCATAAACTGCAACAATGTCAGCACATTGGATTCAGAGTTACATTGCAACCACATCATAGTTAACTGCCAATGTCATAGATCAATTCTGTAATGATCAAGCCCATATGGTTGCAATTTACCTAAATTGGATTGTAAAAAGCATTAACATAGTTATAGTATACACTGTTACTATGTTGGTGCATTGGATTTTGGGCAGTGTTATGACTAGAGATGGGCCATTCTGAAAATAACCATGGTAATTTCCAAAAATTACCATTCTATTTTATGTAATTTACCGCAGCTCCTGAAAATTCCTGTAATATTCGGTAATATTCGCTTCCGTCTCAGATATTTTTCATCATAATAATAATAATTTTTTATTGATCATTCAGCCAACATTATGTGGAATAGATCTCGTCAAAAGCATGTGAAAAATAAAATTACAAAATTTAAATGGCAGTAATCCAAAACATTAAAAAAAAATGAGTACATCTCTGCAAAATACAGATAATAAACCTAGACACATTCATAGGCACAAAGCAGACTTCAATGTAATGTTTAATAAGACAGGTACAAAATAAAAACAGCAATACAAAACTTTAAAACACTTACAAGTGATGGTAAAATCATTAAAAAGTCAGATCTGATATATTTGAGCTGAAAAATTCTTTAATGTTGT
Organism: Ceriagrion tenellum; assembly: GCA_963169105.1. Lineage (NCBI taxonomy): Eukaryota > Metazoa > Arthropoda > Insecta > Odonata > Coenagrionidae > Ceriagrion > Ceriagrion tenellum. Next base: position 103,221,840 of record OY720638.1, on the reverse strand, counting down.
AAAGTGGGTGGTGCTGAAGCCACCTTTTTATACCCCTTTTGAAGCAGGCTTCATTTGCTAATCTTGCTTCATAAGGTAATACATTGAACATTCCTAAACCTAAAACATTGAAATTTGTTTAGTCTTTTCGATTCTGCAAAAGGGCACATCAAGTCCCTCTTTCTTTTGGGTGTTATGGCTGTGACCATCTGCTCTTATGGGCAGGTTTTATAGATTGCTTTTTACATAGGAAAGAACTTCAAATACATACAGAGAGTAAACAGTCATTATTTTATATTGAATGAAATAAGGCTTACAGTGCTCATCATTTTTTAGGCCAAATATAGCCCTAATGGCATTTTTCTGTAGTAGAAGCACATTTTTGGTATGACTTGTGTGTGCCCATATAATTATACCATAAAGTATATGGCTCTGAAAATATGCATAATATACATTCATCATCACCTGTGTCAAAACCACTGGCCTTATTTTCCTGATTAAATACAACACTCTGCTAAGTTTTATACATACACTGTTTACATGGCTATCCCAGGATAATTTCTTGTCAAGGAGAAAGCCTAGAAGTTTAACTGACTTACTCGAATTGTTTCCTTCTCTGAGTCCAAAAGAGAACTTATTTGTTTTTAAGTCATTGATTAATAATTTATTATCATTAAACCACTCCTTGGACATCCTTAACATCCCTTCTGCAATAATCCAGGTCTAATTGTAGTTGTCATGGGTGTGAATTAGAGTGATATCATCTGCATATAAAATAGATGTACGCTTCAAATGGTATGATAAGTCATTAATATATATGATAAAAAGTAGAGGACCCATAAATCCACTGAGGAACACCATATTTTAGGGTCGAATATTTGATTTTTCATTACTCCAGGATACTTGCTGTTGCGTATTTGTTAATTAGCTGGACCACAACTTTATTACTGGACCTCTCAAGCCATATCTGTGCAACTTTTGCTTCAGGATATCATGCGAAACTGTATCAAAGGCTTTAGTTAGGTCACATGTAATCATGGCCACATGTTGATTTTTTTCAAAAGCTTCATTAATAATATTAATTACTGCCTCAACAGCCTTGATGGTAGAGGACCCTGGTCTGTAACCATACTGATTAGTGGCTAAAGTTTTGACAAAATGGGTTTCAAGTTGCTCTTTTATTAAATATTCAATTATTTTAGATATGATGGGAATAACAGCAATGGGTTGATAATTTTCAACTTCCTCCTTGCATCCTTTCTTGAATAGTGGGACTACTTTTGAAGTCTTCAGAATATTAGGAAATGTGCCTTCAATTAACAATGTATTGATGAGGTCACAGAGTGGGACCGCTAGAAATTCCACTATTTCTTTCATTAGAATATTGGAGAAGCCAAAAATGTCATGACTGGTGGAAGATTTCAGGTTTCTAACGATTTTTATTATGTTGTTAGGTGGAGTGAGTTTCCATTCTGACAAAAGTACTTCATGTTCAATTTCACCCATGTATTGAATAGGGTTCTTAGTTTGTGAAAAATTTTCCTTAATTTCATCCACAGCGGTAAGAAAATAATTATTAAAGTCATTTGGATGTAGATGATTTTCAGCCTGGCTCTCGTTAATCATACTGGTTTCATTTTTATTGATTTGCCATGCAGCCTTACATTTGTTATTAGCCTTTTCCATGAACATATTGTTTACATCCTTTATTGCTTCCAAAATTTCTGATCTATATTGTTTTTTATACCTATAGAAGGCTATTTTGGCTGCTTCAATTTGTTCCAACTTATATGCAGTGTGAAGAGAAGCAAGTCTAATTTTCATGTCTTTCAGCTGGTTGGAGAAGTGTTTAATTGTTTTCTTCTTGCCCTTAGGGAAAGGTCTAGATGGGAAAATGTGATTGGATAAAAATAACAATTTGTTGAGAAATGAGTAAAATGCAAGATTTATATCGGTGATATTAAGTATCTCACTCCAGGGAAAGTCAAAAAGCATAGACTTGAAATTGAGAGTGCCTTCCACTGTAAATGGTCGATGTGTTGTTACAGGTGTTCTTAGAGTCTTATGTGTCTTCATTACCATGGCATTCAGCCACACTAGTTTGATACTGATATATTTCAAACATATTATTTTGAGTCAAGTCTATGTACATTAAGTACCATCTTAATTATTAATAAAGGCACATCCAAGTCATTTGTGGAATCTTAGTGGAATTTTTACATACTATGGAATATTTGTGGGGATATCATTTTCAATGGTTTGAACAAAAATTTCCAATGCCAAAGAAAGAATGCCGTTTTGTGTGTGGGCTGCCATGTGTGTTTTTAAATTTTCATCATTTCTAATGCATTACTGTAGCAATAACACTGCCTTTAAACCATTGTTTAAATGCCTTTAGCCCCTTGCTATTGCTATTAGATTTCCTTTTAAAGTGTACGATAGCTAGTAATTGCAGGAGATAAAAAATTACCATAATTTACTGTGGTAATTTAACTCAAATTAAATTGCAGTAATTTACCCATCTCTAGTTACAACTGTCTTAGTATCACATAGATCAGTTCAGTAATAATTGCACCCTTATGGTTGTAATTTACCTGAATTGGATTTTTATTTTTTTGTAAAATATTTACGCAATGTTATTTTACGTAAACTTTCTACGTAGGCTCTGTAAGGTGGTGTTCATTTTATAAAATTAAAAATTACAGTTACAAAGAGCTTGTAGCTCATGGACAAACAAACAAAAGACACAAGACAACAAAAAACAAAAGAGGTACAAAAAGTAATACATAATTGGGCCAAGATTAATATGGAAGTGACACACAAGTATTAGATCATGATAGTAGATAATCCCACTTACATTTTTAAAAAAAATTGTTGTTGAAGTTCAACTGCATTGGATTCAGAGGCTATTTCAAGAACTCAGCTTAGGCCTGTTTCTAGTACTAATGCATGTTTCACTGATTCATGTGCTTTGATTGTCATTTCTTAAAGGTTAGGTTCCATCGAAGAAAAACTTCTATTGTGTTTCCCTAGAAGTTCATTTTTTGCTTGCAGTGTTGTAATGCTCTACAAAAATACTGCAATGGAAGTTTATTTTCCTACAAGTGCGTGTGGTTTTGAGCTCATGTGACCTAGAAAAGTGAAAGTCAGTGTGCACCTTAAAAAATGCCAAGTTTATCAATTTTTATATTTATTTCTCAAATTAAGTCTAATGTTTAGATTCTGGGAAGTTTTCTATCAACTTCACTTCGTTACTACAATCATAAAGTATTGCATTGATGCCCAAACTTGACTCGAGCTAAAATTCTGGTGTTCGCATGTCCCTAATATTTTGCATTATGGTTTCTTTGATTGAAAGTAAAAAAATATTCATTCGTGAGATTGTTAATCCATAATGTGAATTAGCGAGTGATTTAGTCACCCTTTTGAGCTATTTCACACATCTCTAATGGTATATGTTTTGATGGAGGTGTGAGATAGCATATGTGGTGTGCCAAGTTCTTTGAACGACATGCTGTTTTGACAGTAGTCCCACAATTTGTTTCTTTAATTAGGAGACTGAAAGAGGAAAAGGACAAGCGGATGTGTGTGGAATTATTGCTTAAAAAGACTGAGGAGGAGTATTATAATTATAAGGCTATAACAGAAAAAAAAGTCAGAGAATTGGAAGAAACTTTTCAACATGCTGGGCCTGAGGTAGGTTACTGATAGCACCACATATGCAACATATTCATTCTAGTAGTTTTATATACAGATCAGTAGTGTAGACTCTCATTTTTATACACATAATATGTATGTTTAGAGGGAAGAGCAATGGAGTATGTAAAGTTTGGTCAAATTTCTTTCTTTTTAAAGATACTGTATGCTATCTTAGGCAATTGCATACCAGTTATGCACATTCACTCTGCAGACATCCCATGTGCTCACATATGCCCATTTTATTTTTAAAATGCATGATGGTACAATGATCCTCCTGTAATCCTTTTGATATCTTTTTGAGATTTAGGTGTTGCAGAGTTATCTTGTATTTCCTGTCATCGAAAATAATCTAATAGATATCGAAAAACCTATCAAAATCATTTTTAAAATACACAAATGGGTGAGATTTGCAATTAGGAGAGAGAGAATATGTAATAATACTCTGCATACTTGTTAATCCCATGTGTATATTCTAACTTGAATGCCTTGATGTGTGAGCCCTGTGTGTGTGTGAGCTGGTTTACTTGTGGGGATTAGACTTGTAATTAGTGTCCTCTCTCTGTTTTCTATGTAATTGTGGTGACCAGTATTTTAGATAGTGGAATAATATATTATTTTCCTAATCATTAGTAGCTGTTATTTTTGTGTAATGAATTAAGCCATGGATAAATTTGAAAATTTTTATCAAATTAAATTAGCATCAGACATCAAGAAACTTTTCAATGCTAAGCAATAATTGGAAGAATATTATATCCCAAATATTTAATTTAGAAAAAAACTTGAACATGAAACAGTAGAAGGCTGCCCCACCCCAACCCCCACAGCTTGAGCCCTCACGTGGGCACTTCCGCCACTGATATGGTGAAGAGAAATTCCTCTTTTTCCTTTAAATTGATAAGCAATCATTATCAGTGGCTTTAAAATCTATTTTCACCCATTGTGTAATCTCATCAGCTTTTAATTTTAGAATTGGGCCACTGATGGGAACTCCAATACTTCTTTGCTGGGTGATACATTTGCATTACACTGATTCTAATGAAACATATTCTGCTGGTCTCAGTTTCTTACTATTCCCCTCAGCATTTCAGTTTCTAGGCAGGAGTAATTTTGTCTTTGTTTTCTAAAATTGCAAACATGGTGGATGAAGTTAAACCATACTGTCAACTGATTTCCGTTTTATTGGCATTTTTTCTTTCACATTCCTGTATGATTACCAATGACTTTCTTTTCTTTTCCATTGTAACACTCAATAAAAAGCAGCAAACTTTTGGAAGTAGACCAGCATCAAGTGTACCTAAATAACTGTTGCGAAGCACTTCTGGCCGCGTTTCCCATGGAAATGGTGTGCAGCAAAAGCCTTTTTTTCTATTCCCCTCTTACTAATTGTCCCCCTTGAAGACACGGGAGGCACTATAAAGTTAAGTGCTAGTCCATATTAAAAAGACCTATGTTTCCTTCCATTCAAGTTTGTTTTTCCATTCCAAGAGAATGATTGTTGCAAATCACTGAACCTTTGTATACCTGTCCTAGTGTTATGAGCAAAGAATGACCCTCGCGTATTATGCGTCCCAGACGTTTGTCATGGTGAAACACGCTCGTTATGGCAAGTGTTTCGGGTCACCCCATGGGCTAAAAACCTACCTAAAAAAAAGACGGGCCTGAAGCTCTTCACTTATCACCGGGATGGGTACGTAGTGGGAAAAAGGTAAAGGAGTGGGAAGGGTTAGCGAAATACAGCCACTAGGAGGCCGACAACATGAGGCGGATTACTGTCAAAAGGACGACAACAGGCCCCCACCTCCCCCTAGTCCTCGTAGCTGTTGGGTTCCCCCAACAACGTTAGATGAGTCACCACCAGTGTTGCTTGTGCGAAGACTTCCCACACATTTGTTGAGAATCAGTGAAGCCCATTGCCCAAATTCTTGGGATAGGGTGTCCTCTGGCTCCCTTTATGGGTAGACATCGTGTGGTCTGCCGGAGTACGTCATCGGATCAGGGCCCCTCCAGACCAATGATGGTCAAAATGTGAGTCCATTCACCTCAAAACGTCTACCCATCTCGTTGTGGCAGTCTGGCAGAAATGGCCACTCGTAATAGCCAACAAACTCTGTATACATTTAGCTTGTGAGAAACAATGTACTGTGTACAACAATGGCCAAATAATCACTCGCTACAATAGCCTTCTTGGTATAAGCCACCCTCGTAATAATGGCCTTCTACTGTACATAGATTGTTAGTTTGTTAGTTAGATTGTTAGTTGGGGGAGCCTTCGTCAGGAGCTCGGACACCTAGACCTTTAGTGGTCCTTTGTGCGTACCCCATTTTAACCTGCCTGCCACATGCAGACAGGGGACAAGAGCGCCACGGTAAAGGTATGAATGGTCACCCATCCAACCCTCGTCCGGGCCCAACATTACTTAACTTCAGTGATCTTACGGGAACTGGTGTTTCAATGAGGCTAGGCCCTTGCCCTTCTACTGTACATACATACACAACTCATGTGTGATGTAACTGTTTGATCTTGTCACCTCTTATGCTCTAATTTTTATATTGTAAGCTTTATATGCCTTGATCATACATACTGTGCTACATATTGTAAATCTCTGATATAGATCTTACTGTGTATGATAGACATAAGTTATATTACCTATATACATATTGCTATTGCAAATTCTTAATGCAAATACTTTTCATGCACTATGATAACCATAGATTTTACTTTCTGCTTGCAAATATATTATGTGTTCTTAATTTACAATGTGTGTTACAATACCCATAGATTACATTATTCTTGAAGGTTATTCTGTATAAAGTAGCTGGAACTTTGAGAAGCGTGATTTACGTACTGGGAGGGAGTGGTGTAAATGTGATAATGGTTCTCCTGTTATGTGAAACTGATGACAGAATAGCCTTATATGCTTTAAAAAGTACTAGTGTGGGAGAAACAAACATATGCCTATAGTACGTCTAATATAAGTGGATATTACTACCAAAGCTCAAAAAATTTGTTGAAATTCATTATTTTTTGTTTTAATGACTTCCACAGTCCAATTACAGATTGTTTCGAGTATACATTTCATCTTGTATTATCATATTGCATTAGCATCATCTACAAATTTATTTGGAAGCGATTCTTTACTTGTCAATGAAATTTTTCAATCATGTTTCCTCTATCTTCTCTGTTTTATGTGGCAAAACATTTATTCTCATCGGAAGCGTGAGATGCATTTAAAGTTAATTAGTGAATACAGTGCGAAGAATGGGGAGATGGGAGTCTTTACTAGTCAGCTGCAGAGTCAGATCAGGCAGATGGAAATAGATAATGAAGGCCGGCATGTAAAGATGATGGAAGCCATGAAAATGATTGCTGATCTGGATCAGCAGGTGACAGGATGCACATCCAAAATCCAACAAAAGGAGCTAACCATAACAATGATGGAGAAGGTGAGTTTTTCAATGTCTACCGGGATGGCTGGAAGATATTTAAGTCCTAGTGGTGCAAATAAAATAGTATCTTTGTTAACTTTGTGGTATATTTGCATAGTCATCTTTAATGGTAACTTTTACTATGCCACAGAATTGAAAACACAAAAAAATATATTAAAAAATATAAATAAATATACGACCCAGGTTTCAATGTATCTGATGTTGAAACTAATGCATTAAAACCAGTGTGTTGTTTTTAATTGTGAGGTGTAGTAAAATTTGCCATTAAATAGTCGTAGTGGTGCACTTTGAGACATTGATTTTTAAGCCTTTTGCCCCATCAAAAGATTTTACACAGGTTCAAGGTTTATCCAGAAAAAATCAAAGTAATAATTCATTTGTCACTCAAGTTTTATTTTTTTCTCTTTCAAACCTTCACAAATTTCACCGAAGAAAAACTCGTATGCATTTATTCATTAAAAATAGCATGAAATTTAATAAATGAATCCCTTGCTCAAGAAAGATGACAAAATGTAATTCTAATTCTTTAGTCTTGATATTGCAAATGCATTTCTACTTAATCTAGTGCACTTACTTCACAGCACAGCAGTGCACTTGCATTGTGTTATTGTTTCTTACCCTCAACTTTAAGCAGTGCTCTTCAAAACAGTTTGTATATAGAGTTAATGAGCACTAGTGATATTTGGTCAATTGGTTCTGTGAGAATTGATGTAGGTAAATAGAATTTTGATGCAAGTCAGTATAGTACCCCTAAAAACCACTGAGATATATGCTATTTTGCCTGTCATAAGTGTATAATAGTGGGCAATTGTGTATATATGACAGGTGTAGTTTAAAAACCTTTTTATATATTTAGAAATGAGCATACATTTATACCTAAGTAAAATAATAGTTACTAGAAAGATGACGGACCATGGACACAGTCTGGCGTACCATGAGATGAGGTGCTTAGTTATCCCTGGGACTTTCTTTTGCTTGTTTGTATTCCGCTCAGCCGCAAAGGTGTGTTGGCTTGTTGTTCGTGCACGGCAAAAACTACATCGTTTACAAATGGCTTTCGTCTGCCTTCGTTGTAAAATCTGAGGTGTGTAAGCATGGTTGCATTCGTAGCGAAAGGGAGAAATGCCAAATTTTACCATTCGTAATGTTGCTGGAGTTTATTTGCCATGCCTTCTCACTGACGAAATTTAAGACATGAATAACAAATTTTTCTTAAACGGAAGAACTGACGTCTTTCTCTCCAGACGAGCGAAAGAGCACAATTTCATAACATTTCAATGCATACGTACGATGTGTAGGGAATTTTAGGCCAGAATTTCAGTACGCATGAAGATACTTTTTCAACGATGGAAACATGATTCTGAAACTTCACATGTGGCATTGTCATTCCCACAAGCCCAGGCAGAGAGTTTCGCCAGGTCATTACAAAGCACTGATTACACTTCAGCGATTCAGACTCGAGTGATTGCCCCGCTGATTGCTAGTGGTAGCTGCCGCTGCCTGAGGGGAAGAGGGACCCATTTTGCCCACAGCACAGTCAAATTGGAAAGAGGGTTGGGAGCTAGGGATGGGAAAAGGGAGTGGTTGGAGAATGGGTGGATCTAAGGCCAGGCCTGTAAGCTGGTTGGGTAGGGAGGATTAGCTGGGAATTGTGCCGGACCGAATTGGGTGAGTGACCTTCAGAGGGACAATAGAGGCATGAGATGTTGGAGAGGGGTGAAAGGGAAGAAGAAAAGTCCTTATCTTTCGTTTCTTCCCTTTCACCCCTCCTCGACCTCTCATGCTCTCTCAGACTCCTTTCGAAATGCAGTAACCCAGTGGGAGTTCTGTACCCTCAACCCAGTTAAATAGCTTACGTGAAGTATCCATTTTCTAAAATATCCATATTTTAGTTCTCAAGCTTTTGGGCACAGTACTTGAGGCAAAGCTTCCTGATTTATAATGCAGTGTCGTGCATAGCCGAATGAATGCCGTTATTTATGTGACAGACTTCGAAATAAAGTATTTTTTATTCCTTTGGGGATCGGGATTAAGGTTTGTTATTTTGTAATTTTGTGCTATCGTTTCTTTACAATACACTTAGATACCCCCATCGTCAGGACCAACGATTTGGTTTGTAAGAGCGAAAACTTCGTATAAATGTTGTTTGTAATAAGGAGAGTTAATTGTATTGCCAAATATCTACCCGGTAGTTACCAAGCTTTTCCTCTGGGCATATTGCTCCATTCGTAGTGATTCATATTTGTATGTAATGTGAATGCTCTGTAATCTGTGCTAACTTCATAATTTTTATTTATTTATTATTTCTGTAATGGAATTTACTTTGAAATACATGTTTGTTTTAAAATAATTTTTACTTCATTTCCATAGCTTTCTCACAATTTTACTATTTTAAGTTGATTTTCGGAGTTAGCATTTTCTCCCAAACTCTGCTATGTTGGCTAATCTTGACTGATTTTATCCATTAATTAGCCAGAACGACCAAGGTGTGTGCCAGACTGACATAACTTAAAATTATGTACGTTGAGGTTACCTGTAATCTGTATTGATCTGCTTAATTAAATTTTCTAATGGCTGTGGAATATCCCTGCATGTCTCATTTAATGGCCATCACTATTTTGTGGTTATCCCTGTGTTTCCTAGGGAAAAGGTAAAGGGAGTCTTAACTGCTAAGGTTGCATCTCTTTGGTTGATTTAAGGCTTTAATCTCCAAAGATAAGTTAAGCTTCCATTCTACTGATTCCTTGATCATAAGTTTTTCTGGGGTAGAACATTTCCAACCTGACTACAGAAATTGGCGAATCACGTAATGGGCTCTTTGCACCATGGGCAACCTACTTGCACACAAAATTGTGTATCATGCCATTCAGTTATGGGGCAAACAAAGTTCAAACTCAGCTCGATCTTGAATTGTCAAGGGAATAAATATTGGCCCTGCTTTCAACAGGTTAAAGGAATATCTGAAGGTCACAGTTCTGAGTATCTCTGGGGTGGTTTTTTCACCACTTTGAAGATGAGTGATTGGATTAGATATTTGGGGAGGCGACCTATGTAGGCGACAGCAGTCATTTGTGCCATTGGGGACAGGTATGGGAGGAAGGGTGGATAGAAACCCAGTGTCGGCATTAGCCTACACCTTAACGAAAGGCACCAAGGGGACTACAGTTTAACATGTCATCCGACTGGCAGAGTAATGCACTTGAAGTGCCCTCCACTAGAAACTCGAGGAGGGATCAGGCTTTCTCTGAAAAACATCCTCCTCTGCAGAGATTTGAACCCTGGCCATGGGTATGGTTAGCCAGTACTCAAGCCACCACACCAACTTGATCCCCATGGATGTTTGTCTTTGTCCAATATTCATTGTCGGTATACCCAATGTAAAAGAGCAATGGAACTGCTTGTGGCATCGTGAAAATGAATAGCTTATTTGTTACTGTTAGGCCAAGAAAACTGGCTCTGTTTTTAATGTATATCCTCCAAACTCCCCCTCCTTGTGTACCTCATTGTCTTCTCTTGCTCTAATACATTGCTTCATACACCTCCTATTCTTTAGAGTCCTAATATTCTTCCTTAGAGGCTGTTTCACCTAGAGATATGCCATTCTGAAAATTACTGTGGTAATTTTAAAAAATGGCCATGGTATTTATAATCTACAAATATATAATCTACCACCGCTCCTGAAAATTGCCGTAATTTCCAGTAATATTCACTTATGTCTCAGATAATTTTCATAATGATATATTACAAATATATTAATTTTAATTCAAGTCAATATACATTTAATACAGTCATAATTATTAATAAAGGCACGTCCAACTCACATGTGGAGTATTTTTACTTATGGAATATTTTCGGGAATATCATTTCAATGGCTTGAGATAAAATTTCTCATGCCAAACAAAAAATGCCGAATAGCATGTAGGCCTTCCATGTTAGTTTTTTAATTTTCTTTTTTTCTAATGCGTTAATGTAACAATAACAATGACTTAAATGCCTCTAACGCCTTGCTATTGCTTTTGGCTTTCCTATTAATTCCTCTAATAACTATTAATTATTGAAAATAAAAAATTACCAGAAAATTGCTGTAATTTTCTAAAAATACCATAATTTACCACGGTAATTAACCTAAAATGAAAATTACAGTAATTTATCCATCTCTGCTTACACCCAATTCATCCATGACTTTCACAGTCTACCCTTTCCTTTCATACTATTCACTTGTTTTGTTATTTAACTCTCATTCATTCTCTCCAAATGGCCAAACTTAGAAAGTAGTAACTATTTGTTTTTTCTTTAATTTGAAATCCTCCAAATTGCAGAAAAAATTAATTTCCCAGCTTTTGAGAGTTTTTTTCATGAAAATGCATGCTAAAAATCAGCTTGCACCTTATGGGTCAAATAATTGATGTTGATATATTCATTGATCCAAATTACCTAATTACAAAAGGGGTGTGGTGTGAATCCATTCATTTTCATGTGACTGTGCATGTTTAGTGTAATATTCATGCATGAATTTGTCTTTCACAAAGTTGGTGAGCATGATCACATTCTTTGGAGCCATTCAGGAATGGAATGTGCCTGTATTAAGTAGGTCATTGGTGTTAGAGTAATCCTCTGTAAGCCGCTTGTGTTTATCCTACTTGCCTTTCTCTGGAATGAGGGTATACGGCTCCTTGTCAGAAAAAAATAATACTGGTGAAATGATGACGACTTAATATCCTATCTAACCCCTTGAAGCCATTAAATTTTGTTGTTTTTTTGTGAGTTATTTGTGAATACTTTGAGAAGAGTGCCCTCAATGAGGTCAGCAAGCGTTTAACTACCTTATGAGTCACGTAGTGGAGGGACATGTGCCCGATATGAGGAGGTCATTGGCGTGGGATTAATTCATCATAAACCACTTGTGTGTTTATTTTGAATGAGGGTTTACAGCTTCTCGTTAGAGAAATGCTAGTCGGTAGAGTGAGAACTGTTTTGGTGTACTGTGAATGTGCCTTATTGCCTGTTGAGTGGATCCCTGATGCAGGTTAATCCCCAAAAAATCCCTCTACAATCCTACTATTTTACCCCCTTCTTCAGGAAAGGTTCCGTAATACTGCCACCTTACAAAGGAGCCCCTACCTTAAGTACACCAAATGAACTTACTTCTCATCTACTTTTACTCTTCCCAGACCAATATGAGATAACTCAGGGAATGCTGTGTGTGTCTCATTTCATGTGCAGGCCCTGAGAGAATTGTCTGAGGAAAGAGATAGACTGAAGAATGATAAGGAGCTGCAGGTGGGCGTGCTCGAGCAGAAGTTGGCCGACATGGAGGCAGAGCTAAGCCTTCGGGAGCGCAAGGGTATAATAGTATGCCGGGACTTGAGGAGGCAATTGGCTGCCGAGAGGAAGCGTGTGGAGAGACTTCAGGAGAGAATGCGAGAAGTATTGGAAGGGAAACTGGGTAAGGGAGGGGGTCTGTCCCCCCTTATGGTATTGGAGGGATATTAATGCTCTTGAAAATACTTTTGAAAAACTAGCATTATGGATAGTGTCCACCGTAGTCACCATCCGAATCCAGGGTCTTGAACATTTTGGCATGGCCTTTTTTTGCACTTGCCAATTTTGGCTTGGTCTTATTTGGAAAAGCCTGATTTGGCACAGTCTTATTTTTGAACATGCTCATTTTTGCCTTGGGGACATTTTAGCACCTAATTAGTGCAATGTAGTAGCAATGAAGCATGAATTAAATAACAATGAATCATTGTGGCAGATGATTTTTGGGGGTCAGGGTCTGCAATGCTTTCTTCCATTGATACAACTGTGCATATATTTCATTTAGGAATGGAATTTAAAGGTTTAATTAATTGAAACAGCTAAATATGAAAACTTTCTCTAAAGTCTCTGTATTTTTACATAGCTCAAAACTTGAGGTAAAATCACCTAAGCCTCGCATATTATATTAAAAAGGGGGAAATTTGGTAATGTAATGCGAATACATTAACAATAGGCATGTCATGTAATTGCAGAAATCATGAAAGATCTTAGGTTTTTCTGGCATACCTGCTGAATGGTATTCCACCGGGTGAGTAGGTCCACGTCTCCGTACATTTCAGAGAACGATTTGCTCTCTGAAACGTCAGGAGACATAGACTTTCTTTCCCAGTTGAATACCCAAGAAATATTTAACCTGCAAAAATCATGTCGTAGACAATCGTTTTAAGCTGAGTGTACCTGTATTTGTGCCTAGAACTTCACAATTGATATAGCTTATGCAGCCACTTCTTTCCACCTGAAGGTGCTGAATCCTGTAGAGTGGCTGATATTGATGTGACTTCAATATCTTCTTGGAGTCTTATGAGTGGGAACCTTGAGCCACCAGACGGCAGCACAGGGGATAATAGTTTGGTTGCTGGATCTCCCACAAACGCTAATGGGAACGTAAGTGCCAGAAAATAAAATTCAAGAGTTTTTTTTAGTAAAATGTTTACCCTCAGATATCCTAAGGTACTGTAGGTTTTTTGAGTTTGGTACTGTACCTCTTTGATTATTTATTTCAATTGTAAGTTAAATTGAAATTAATATTTTAATATTTTTTACAGCATTAAGCACATACTGTTAATTTTGGATGCGAGCACACTGTGCAACTCAAAAATCAAATAGCTTTTCAAAAAACCTTGACTATTTTGAGGTGAGTTTTTTTAAAACTCATTTTTGTTTGTATATTTGTATTTTTTTTTAAACTTGGCTCAACTTGAGCTTTATAAAATTGCTAGAGTCAAGTCGAGTTTTTTTTTGTGGATGATTTTTAAGTTGTTGAAAACATGGTATACCATAATAGCACAAATTATAATTGATGTCTTTTTCTCTTCTGGACACTTGAAGAAAAGTAAGTTTGTCATACAATCGCTAGCAATATCCTCAACTACAATCATATTGCATGATTGAGCTATTTACCCTCACCAGGTAAGTTTTTACATAGTAAAATTCGGATTGAGTTCAACATTCATCAACCTTATCTCAACTCGCAAAATGTTCATTTTTATGGTTACAAATTACTTAAAGTTGATTGTTGAAAGCTCGACTTTCTTACAGTACATACAGCAACAATGTGGGCACATTGGATTTTGAGCACAGTTACAAAAATTTCTCAGTCTTTCTCTCATTACATAGATCAATATGGTAATGCTCACATCCTTATGGTTACAGTTTACCTCAATATGACTGTAGGAAGCATTAATGCCATCTTGCTTGCATTTCTTCCACGTGTCTGGGGATTCAGAGCAACGTTACGACTGTGTGTAAGTTTCCTGCAGATTAGATAGATGAAGTCAATGATGAATATACAGGGCTACAATTCACCTAAAGTGGATTTAAATAGCAATAAGTTTTATGCACTTCAAACTGAAGCAACATCAGGAACTTGTCATAGCTTTCAGCCGGTGAGATAGATCATTCCAGAATAGTCACACCCTTAAGATTATTGCAATTTTCATTATCTACAGTTTATTTCGTGATATTATTTGTCCAGAATAGTTACAGAAGTATCTAGTAAAAGGTTGTATTCAACTGCAGGAAACGTTAGAGGAGGGAATCTTATGGTGTCCCATTTTCCATGTCTGAAAGTCATGGGTCTTAGCATCTCAGATGGTGACATTTCATGAGAAAATGAGGTGTATGACAAATTTCTGAAATCGGATTATATTTTAGGGGTCATGCACGCAGCTTTTGGTTTAACATAGGGGCTCCCATAAACGTGCCCCGTCCGCTTAAAAAACCAGCGTTCATGGGCCGCTGTGCCGCCCCCCATCTATCGAAGGGTCTGATATGTAGGCTTAAGTTGGTTACCTCTTTGGGAGGAGGGTGAGACTGGTATGTAAAGAACAAAGCCTTGTATTTAGAACATTAACTAATATAATGGAAATAAGAAGCTCCATGGTCAGGATGGAAACTAAATTCAAATATCACTCCTTATGAGAATTTTGATTACATTTTGCTCTCAAAATATTTGCATTGAAGATTGTGAGTGCCTTTGTGGTCATCTTTGGCATAACTTTCCAGTGCCTAAAGACTATTTGGAGTAGGTATTGCAATTGCTGAAAATTGCCCGCTAGTGCTCACATCAGCTCCAAGTTGCTACCCGCTGACTGGACTAGATATAACATGCAACAATGAGCAGTGATGCAGCGCTATCAGGCATCATGCATCTCAACATGCAGATGCTTGTCCTCGAGTGGAGTGGGGAAGAAGTGGTGGGGGAACGGCACGGATGCCTGGGAGTGCTGACTTTTCAAACGGTCGGCGTGAGCTTATGAGATGCAGCAATGCCTGGCGTGCAAGATAACATTCGAAAGCCGATTCATGGGCATGGAGTCAAGGATTAAAGAGGAAGAGGTGAGAGGCGAACAATGCACTCTTCTAATTTAACATCCAATGAATCAAGTTATCATTCATTTGCAGCATTTTTGAAATTAGGTAATAGAAAAAACTAGATAATACCTGCTGAAATTCTTAAACCGCTAAAATGCGCTGTTATCCCAGTATAGGGACACCTTCTCCAGGTGAAAAGACGCTCTTTGGCAATTTATCTGGATCACATGCTTTTCAAAAATATATCACCTTGCGTATTATGAAAATTAAATAGAAAGATATTTTGGTGAGACAAAAATGGAACAATTGATGGCATTTTCACCAGTGTGTTCTTGGCATTTGTGGTCAAAAGTGCTACAGTTGCAATTTTACGATTTAGTGAAGCGACTACATATTTTTGCACTTGAAATGAGAATTTTTTCCCAGAGCTAAAAAAGAGAACATTTCATAATTTTTCATAAAATCCGCCGGGACTTTTTTTGTTACCTGAAAAAGAGGACATGTCCGGGCAAAAGAGGACGTATGGTAACCCTAATCTTGAATCAAATAAGGTTTTGAAGGATATCAGTCTCTTAACACTCTCGCTGCTGGGCACTTCTCGCTGCCGGATAGGTAGAATGCTGTGTATTTTTAAGCTTTATTCATGCTATCACAGGAAAATAACTGTATTACTTAGAAAATGCTGTTTATATTGCTTTAAAGCTTGATTCTTCTACCTTTTTTAATTGTAAGTTGGTTGGAATATGTTTCTCAGCCGCTAAGGAAACACGTCAAATGACGGGATTAGCAGCGAAAGTGTTAAAAGCATAGAAAATATCATTAATACTTAAATTCAACTTGAAACTGAAAAATTTTTTATATCGATGTTTGACTCGACAGTTTATTGCACATTATTATTTGTCTATATTACCTACAGAAGTATCTAGTATAAGGCTGTATTCAGCTACAGGAAATGTAAGAAGAGGGAATCTCCTGCCTGATTGTTTAGACTAAAAAGCTGTACATTTGTATATACTTCCATTAATCCAAGAAAACATAAAAGAACACACCTTTCAGCAAAAGGGTTAATGTGGTTTTACACCACGGCAAAAACTTGTTCTTTCCACACACCACAAGCCGCCACAATAAAAACTGAGCTCCACTAGATACACTCCTATAATACACATCACCATTTCACCTCCTAAAACCTTTCATCTTTACATGGCTGGTGTCCTAGCACGCTCTGCCACTCAGCCATGCAGCGGCTCACAGGGTATTATGTAGATGATGATGTAGACAGGAAAACCTGGTGTTTGCATATCATGTCCGTTGTCTTCTCCAGTATTGCAAGAAGTGTCGGAGCATTGCCGTACACCTCTGGCTGAAACTTTGCTCTGCTGCCTGTCTTTGAAATCATTTTCTTTGAATCCTCACTAGGTTGTAGAGCATCTCTCAATTTAAACCCTTTAGCTGTGATAGCCCTGATCTTTTTGTTTCCACTGCATTGGGGATTGCTTGCCTCTTCTAATACAGGCAAGGGATTGATAGGTAGTGGACTCATATTATCTGATATAAAAACTTGAAGGTGACTGGAAAGGCAGCCGCTTTCCTCGGCCAAAAATGATTTGCAGACGTCTTCCCCCTATTTTTTTAATACTCTGTCTTGCTCTTTGAAGCAAATCTGTTTAATCAGTCCTTTCCTCTGGAGGAAATATTAATACATACCATAATTGTTGTAACTGTTTGCTTGTTGCTTTCTACATAAGTGTCTTGACCACAGAGGAAATATAAATTTGTCAAAAATTGATGCATAATACATAATTTCTTTAAATTATTTGCATTTATTGAAATGATTGGGAATCCTTCATCTTCTTATAGGACCTTCATATTATTGATAATTGTATACTGTAGTGTCCCGGTGAACATCTTTGCAGCCCATGCAATGCACTTTCCAATGTGCAATCAGTGGTGCTGATGTCAGGGGTGGGAAACGAAGGGGAAGGCAAAGATCTTTCCTAGACATTGGCAAAAGCCAGAAGTGAATGGGCATTTTCAGTGGAGGTTTACCACCCCTTACGTTAGGGAAAATGATGCTCACTTGCAAAAGGTGAACATCCAGGTTTCCACGTACCATTGTAATTGATATTAACATTATACAATTCCTTTGAATTCCCGTAATACTATTTTGTTCATGAAATACATGTGGACCTAAAATGTCAATGGATACCAGATCATTCAAACACCACTGTATACTTGGCGTAATATTTTGATGGTAGAGGAAACAAATGTTGTGTCATATTTGTCATGTAAGCTGTTATACAGAAATCAGTATTGTCCCTTCTGATCTATTCGCCGGTAGGTTTATCCTCAACCAGATGAATTGGACCTTGAGCAAGAAAACCGCAACCTATTGGAGAGGGTTGCACACTTGCAGGAGGAGAAGTGGGCCCTAGAAGAGAAAGTGAACCAGGTGGAGCAAGCGAATGCAGTTATGGTTCAAGACTTAGCCACAAAGTCTGAAGTGATAAAATTTTACTGCATGGAAGGGAGACCAGGTGAGGAAAAGAGATGCATTCAGGGAAGTGAGTGCGTGTTCTCAAAGCTTTGGTATAGCTCAAGCTCTGGAATAAATTATGTAGCCTTCAGTAAAGATGTCTTTACTTATCAAAAGTCCTGAAATTTGTAGGTTGATTCCTGGGCTGGTAATGTTATGGTTATGTGAAATTCACAGAGAAAAAGTCATTTGCCTGGACCATGATTAAAATTCACATTCTCCAATTTTCACCTGGTGTTTCAACCATTGGAGCCCCATTAATCATCTTCTTCACTGACTTTTACTGAAGCTTTCAAGGAATCTTGTGTTCGTACAAGTTGCCACACAAATGATTCTTTTAATTGACTACATTTGTGCCCATCGTACCTCAGTCTACGGTATTGAAGCTCTCTCTTAATATTTGGATGTTTGCCTCAAAAAAATTAATTTCATTAAACTTAAATAGGTGTTTACCCTCGGTGGAGGAATGTGTAAATTTTAAATTATTGTAAGAATTTAGAATGGAGAACTGGCAATGTATTTCTACAGCAATTTTAACTTGTGCATCGTATAGATAACCAAAATTGTTTTATATATATAATTTTTTTCATCTGAGTGACCCATATTTATTGAGCTACAGTGAATGGAATGGATGACAGCGTTTCAAACGCAGCTTTTTGCTAGCCATTTTGGAAGTTATATGCATGACGTCACACCTGCTTTCCTCCATGTGAGATACTAGCGAATAGAGTATTACTGCTCCTCTTTCTGTTCTGATCTTTAGCCTCAAGTTGTAATATTGCATGTGAGTTTGTATAGTATGTGTCTATTTTGGTGTGCATCATTTTCTAATAGTTAAATGATTAATAAATATTTACTCATCTTGGAAGTTACTGCCAAGTCTGATAATCTGCCTGAAGTCAATACTGTAGTGATGATGGGGTACTTAAAATGAGATGCGACATGTACACGTAGTCTGAAATACCATTTAAAAAAATATAAACCATTGAATCACTTCACTAAGTATGTTCTGTAATTTACCTGATAAGTGAATATATTACTTGTTTAAAATTCTGTTGCAGTATTTTGACACACTTAGCAATATCCTGGTGGGATCTTTTCGAAAATTTCAATTATGAATCTTCATTGCAGTGCCATGAGGAAAGATTACATTGATAGCTAAGTGGATGTGTGTGATTGCAAATATTGTAAAATGTGATGTGTGAAATATGCCCTGAACAAAAAGTAATGGCAAAACATTGTGAACCTAGCCTTGTGATCAACAAAGAGTATAACGAGGAGACATCGGGAGACCTATGCTAAGGATGCCAAAGACTAGATTGTTTTCTGAAAATGGAGACTGATGTAGAAGTGTCACAAATTTCTCTCCATAGGCCTGGTTTTGCAAGAAAATTGTAACTCTAGACATTTGTTCCTCTTCAATACTTTGTGTTAAGACGTGTTTACACGATGAATGTCCATGCAAGTACTTTGATAGAAAGATCTGTGGACAAATGCTCCATATAAGAACAGGGGCTTTTTTAAGGCCACGAGTTCATACATTAGAGCAGCTTTATGTGCAAATACAATGCAATTTTAATGGTGTTTGTTTACGCTTATGCTCATGTGTGGGTAACTACACCTTTATGCTTATGCATTAATTCTTTGCCGGGATAGGGATAGCACAGGATCAAGACCCTTCTGCATAAATTTTTTTTCGGTTGAATATGTTTCAAAAACAACGTAAGATTCCCAATCCCGAACATGTACAATGGTAAATACATCATTTTTAACTTTTGAACTATTACTTGGATCTTCAACTAACCCTTCAGAGAGAGTATATTAAGTTGCCAATTTTGGGATTCTAAGCTTTGCTCAGATTGATATTTAACTGGCGGAAGGTGAGTCATTTGCCGAAAATGTTCACATTTTGAAATCCATGGGTATTTTTTTTGGGGAAGAGAGAGAGAGAAAGAGCTCCAATCAGTTGTGATTCCTTTTGAGTGTTAACAGTGGACAAAGATGAACATTTTTATTGCAAACCAAGGTATTAACTTTGGATTTCCTAGCAATTATAATTGGATGCTGATATTTGTCAATCAATTGCTGACTCACTGTGAAGAATATTCTGATAGGAGAGAGATGATAACAGGTGCCCTGAGTATGGAGAAGCAGAGGTTTGTGAAGAGCTTCATTTAAAATGATGTATTTTATGTAAGTGAAACGAGGATCATGGAATGTTGTCCTAGCACAGTCAACCACGCAGTGGAAAACTCGGAAGACCTAAATCTTCAACAGCATACAAAAATGGTCGAAAGTTGTTTCGCACAGGAACAGTGTTTGTTCAGATGCAAGTCATCTGATGATGACTTTATTAAATGTGCATATTGTGGAGTCATTTTTTGCTTCACATGCTTATACGATATCATTCAAAATCATGTTGAGTTATACAGTGAACAAAAAATGAAATTCCCTTGGTTGCAATGCACATGATGTGGGGAAGAAAATGGTGGTTTACAATACCCTATGCTTGTAATGAACTGGAATGGATTAACTTCGTCTCCCCCGAGATACATGTTTTGCTTCCTCAAAATGTTACAAAAATAAATGCAATGCAATGTATACAAGCAGAATGAAATCCTAGAGTTGCCATTTTCTTACAATCCCAGGCCTATGGGAAAGGAAATTATTACTTTTCCCACATTTCTCTTCTGTTTCGGAAAAAATTGTGTAGATAGCGGCCTCAACAAAGGTTTCGTGATGTTACCTTGTAAGTTGGGACCTATGGATGAGCTCTCGATAAATAGTATCTACAAATTCATTCACAAAACCAGTCTCTACAGTGTAAGAAGCTCTGACAATAATGATGGCTAGTGACTCTAAATTATTACATACAGTTAAATTTTGCTTCGGTTCTGTTACTTTGGAAGAGGAATTACCATTGTTGATATAGGACATATAGCAGCGTAGATGTTTGCATACATGCATCCATAGAATACTCCACCAATCTAGGCATAGTGCTCCTGACCTCAGTTCCCTGGTTGACTTTGCCGTGAGTCTCCAAGAAAGATGCCAGACTTGCCACCGATACAGCCTCTGAATTTTGGGAGTGACGTCAGACCTGTCTAACCGTCGGCCATTTTTTGCAATTTTGGAATTTCTATAACTTTGAGAATTTATATCTTGGGAACTAAGTATTACTTAGGCCTTGGGTTTTTTGCGTTAAGCAAGATTCATCATCCTCTATTACCTCTATCTTTAAAAAAAAATCGGTAAGTTCTCCTTTCAGTTCAAGCACAATCAGTTGTCCTATGAGAGATGGGAATCAATCCTCTATCTGTATTTCAGGGAAAGTTGTTATTGTTACATATCATTTGCTGCCATGTCGTCTTCATATTTGTAAACACTTTTCCCAATTTTTGTCAGAAACAAGGCCTTTTACAAGGCTCATGGTAACACCGATTCCTACCCTTCTACCCTACCTATTCCTGAATTTTCCTTGCTCTGTGACCATTCTCTGGTCTATTTATGGTTTTAACTCGAATGTGGTCTGCATGAAGTGAGATAATCAGGTGTGCAAAGTTCTATTTCTTCGAGAACTATGTACCCAAGAACATAAGCTATTTCTCTTGATTTATGAAAGTCTAAAACCCCTATTAATAGTTTATGAAGTTTAAATCTATCACAATATTTTAGCTGTAAAGTTTTGATCACTTCTTTATTGCTCCTCTAAGCAGGCATGGCAGTACTGTTAAATATTCAGATGATTTTCAAGGTAATTTGAAAAGGGTGGGGAGTAATGTATGTACTTAATTTCTTGCAGAGCCTCAGCCTAGCACTAGCGGCAAAAAAGGGGTGAAGAAGCTCTCTGACTTCCTGAAAACTTCAGAAGATGAGCATCTGCAGGAGTGCAATATTAAGATGCAACGAATGTTGGAGGAACTGCTAACTAAAAACATGTACTTACAGCGAGATCTTGAAAATTTCTCTAAGAAATTAGAGAATCGGTACACTGCATCCTCAGATTAGTATTATTGCATGAGGATCTCATGCCTGTTAATTGACACCTGTTCATAAATATGGAAATGTGTCCATAAGAAGAAAAGTATTGATACTTTTGTTTTATGATCTTTATTCATATTGTTTAATGTCTATAAAAATTCTTTGTTCAAACATATTTCTGTAGAAAAAGCAATAAAGAATATTTTCAACGCTTGACTCTCTATTAATGAGATTCTAATAAATATCTACTCGGGGCATGTAATCTCCTAGATATACTGCTGGCACATAATGGGCCGTTGATACCAATTTGACGTCAAAATTATGTAAACATGTAAACGAGCGTGGGCATTGATGTAAATTTATGTAAACGAGATGTCAATGCAAGGTCAAAAACTGCATCAAATACAACCAATTTTATGTAAACAGTTTACATTAACTGACAGCTGTGCCACCTTCAGGGCTTATTAGGAAATAATGACTTGTAACCCCCTCGAATCTTACCATGGCACACTTACAAACTACAATACGAATTGCTTTGCTAGTAAATAACTTGAAATTTTCATTTTAGGATCTTTTATTTAAGAGAAAATGGCAAATCCAAACAGCGATACAAACTTGCATTTGCATTCAAATAAATATATGGCAATATAAATGAATGCAGAGTGAATACACAAGTTAGATTGTACGTCAGAATTCACAAGAAAACAGAATAAAGTCAAATTTCAGATACTAAACCACTGCAATCTCAAATACCTACTTCTCATTGAAAACTGGCTCAAGCGAAAGTATTTATGGCTTATCAAGAATGAGTGAAATCTTCATATTGTGCCACTTGTCTCCACTACCACTCACTCATGTTAAATTCCAGTAGGGGATTCTACAGTCTGTATCACTTGTGCATGGTACCTATCTGCTTCACTGATTACACCACTGTCTCCTAAATGGTCTGCATATAATCTTCTGAGAGATGGAAAGGCTAATCACCAGACGATCGCGAAATGTATCTCCATAGATGGAATTCTCAGGTAGTGGCCAATGATGTCCCACACAATTCTAAACACTGGAGTTTATATATTTTTACATAACTGACCTTTCCCTTAGCATTCACTTCTGCGTAAAAAGAAAAACCTAAACCATTAGAATCATCAATTATGAATTTCACGTGGTTCAGTCTAAAATGAAAAAATAACATAATACCAACCTCTCTCGAGTAAACTCTTCCATCACAAATAAAGGGCAGCTAATAATAAATGAATGCAATTGAGTAATTCACAACAGTTGGCCAATCTCCACATTTATATACAAATTTTCCTGTTTGTGAGAGAATGATAAACTTGTTAAGTGATGAAAATATTAGCTCAAATCCAACTCAGTGGCAGCCTCTGTTGTGAAGATGCTTAAAGAAGTCATTCCTGCGGCTCACCAAATTGTTTAGAAGACTTTTATTCCACAGCGAGCAGTGCATTGGTTATCAATTCCTATTACGGCATTAAATTAAGCAAACATCTTAGGAACAAGATGTTTTTCATTGCAGATTAGTTGGCTTAACTCTCAAGTAACTCCACATGGCATCCACATAAACATTTCAAATGTAATTTCTCACTAGGAAACAAATGGAAAGCCAGAGTCAAAGCAAGCAGATTATTCAGGAGAGGGTGAAGATGCTCAATATGTCTGTAAAAAAGTGCCCATGAAAGCCAATTTACAAGCGATGGGCCAAATAATATTAACAAAAAGCTCTACTGAAACATGAGTAAGGTTTATCATGCTGATCCAAATAGCTAATATAACTACACTTTTGAATAGTTGTCTGTTAGTGTTCTTCCTGCAAGTCATTCAGAGAATTTATGTAATATCGATACCTGCCATGATCACTATCCTAATAGATTGATATTCTGCACTACTCTGGTAATAAAAACTACCAGTTAAAACCCACATGCACATCGATTTTGAACAAATATTTCTTGATGAAGCGTTGGCACGGAATGGCTCTTAGGGTTGATCAACGAAGGGTCAACCGATAATGTAAAATTGAGCTCAATGTCGGATGCATGGTCTTGCATCAACCATTTCTATACAATTGACCTAATGTTTATGTAAACAGATCAGACTGTTCCAACAGGGTAGTAGGTATCAGTTAAAGTTGTGGATTTCACATTTGTGTAGGAACACCAAAAACCAGTTCAATAAACAAAATATGCTCCTAGCTACAATGAGTCAAAGAGAATAAACCAATTTTTCAAATCATATTCATTCCTTTATGAATTTTCTTCATTCATTTATGAATTTTTTTCATTCATTTGTTAATTTATATTACTCAGGAAGGGATGTCCAATCAGTCTTAGGCTATTATGACTACATGTGCATATTCCAACACTAGTAGTTAAAACAAGGAGTCCTACTTGATAAAATTCAAACTGACTTACAATTTCTAAAAAAAAAGAGAATGCCATAAAAATGAGTTTTATATCCAGAAAAGTTTCCTGGCTCAGCCATTTTTCCATACTGCTAAATTAAATAGAAGTAAATTCTCAAATGGATACCAATGATTCTGGAGGAAATACATACAAATGCACTGAAATATTACATTTAACACTGCTGACATAATTATAATAACTTTTGCTACCCGTATTCATAATGCAATTTTGGTACTATCTGTAATAGGATTTGAAAAAAAAGTTTCTCTCCTTTGGCTGGAGACCATGGCAGGGCTGAGTAGGCCCTTTTGCCAAAAGAGGTTAGATCACATTGTGACCACAAGATTTTTTTACTGTAGTTGAGAGGGGGGGAACATAGATATGAATTTCCCAACTTTTCACTTGGTATAACATCAAGAATAATCATGTTTATGAGCTGCAAGGAGCCAATGATACAGTAGAAACTCCATAATATGAAGCACGAAAATACGAAGTTTCCATTTTATAAAGCAAAACTGTTGGTCCCGACGAAAGTCTATACTAAATACATAGCACTATTCGAAGTTTTGAAAATAAGAAATTTTTGAAACTACCTATAAACCTCGGACTGAGTTCGTTTTTCTCTGATTTCCGACATAGACACCTAACAAATCAGCGCTGTCAAATATAATCTCTCAAATGAGTAAAATGCATGAATTATAGTGCATTCATCTCTCTCAAGTGCCTGAGTTACATAAATATTTATCAAATTTAATTCGTAAATAATTTGATCTTAGATTTAGATGGGGAAAATAGTAGCTTGAGGCAATTTTTCCCTTATTTTATTTTTGTATTTACTGTTAGCTGTATTTTCATAATGCAAACTATTCTCTTTTGGTTATAACTCATGTTTGGCGCCAAGAACAAAATAATATTTCTTCCCAAGTTCGTATATCCTGCAGTCATTATGGAAGAAACCATAAATAATGACCTGAGAAGGATTTTTTAAATGGACTGAACCCTTTGCGCCTTTGACCCATTGTTGAGCAATAAAGAAAGGTTGATTGGAAGTATGGTCAGGACAGCTACCATCGTAACTGCATATAAGAATTGGATTGGTAAAGTGCCGCCATTGCAAGCACAGGCATTTCCTGGGTGGCAATTGAAGCATTTGTTCGTTCTCCATGAACCGTGTTCTATTTTCTTCAGTATCATTCTCTTCAACCTGTACATTAATATACCATCTGTCCAAAAATTCTCACCATTTAGAACCGGAAACTCAGTATACTCCGAGCTGATAAATATATGGAAAATGTCAGGATCATGCCTAATTTGTCGTCAAGTAATTGGAACGAAATAATATTTCTTCCCAAATTTGTTTATCCAGCAGGCGATGTGGAAGAAACCACTGAGAAGGATTTTTTAATGGACTGAGTCCTTTGCTCATTTTACCTATGATTGAGTGATAAAAAATGGGTGATTGGAAGCACAGTCAGGCCAGCTACCATCTTGACTAAGTAGATGTTAGAAACAAGTGCCTCTTTTAAATGCCCATACCAGTAGCATGCCTTGATTTAGATTTAGAAAGCTAGTCTCTCAAACAAAATGCAGAACTTGCTTAATATTCGTCTTCTAAACTGGGCGAAAATTTTGCAAAGACTAAAAATCATCGCACTAAAAATCATTGGCATAGGGAACTAAGAGGTGATAGTTATTTCACAAACATTTGTGACATTTAGCTTATGATATAAAGGCATTATTTAAAATGCTTTTGCGAATAATGAGTAAATGTTGTTTTAAAACGTTTCCTAAGATCAGAAAAGTTAGGGGAATGGGAAATATTTTTCGCGATTTATTAAAAAAGTTCAAAAATATGAAGTGCCAAATTTTTAGTCCCATCAACTTCATATTACCGAGTTGCAACTGTAATGGCTTTGGTTTTAGCACAGTTTAAAAAGATGATTATTTTCGACCAAGTAAGAAATTGAGTAGTATCTTCATTTATTTTTTTCAATGGTGTATTCAAGATCTTGTGAGAGACAGTGTCGATACATTTGTAAGTCTTCCACGTAAAGCATTTATTTACACTACTTTATAGTTTTTGGCAGATCAAGTATATATATAGAGAAAAGAAAAGATCTGAATTACAATCCTTGAGGTACTCCACAGGTAACAGCATTTCATTTCGAAATGTTTCTGCTGAGTTTTTGACAGCTTAGTGGCACCCAACGAGATGGTTTTGGAACCAGTTCAGTACAGAGCAAGAAAAATTTAATTTCATTTTCTGCAGCCACCTTGGGTGATTGATCTAGTCAAATGCTTTGCTAAAATCAAATAAAACTAGCACCATAACCATTTTCTGATCAATGGCATACTGTGCATCATCAATGACTTTTAACTGGGTGGATTGAGTACTGAAACACTGCCGAAAAACCAGACTGAAATGGGTCCACAAGCTTATTAACAGACATGTAGTTTGTTACTTGCTGGTATACAATTCACTCGAGGACCTTGGATATTGCACATAAGATAGATATTGGGCGGTAATCCGAGGGATAAATGGGTTTTTTAATTTCATTGATTGGCCGAACTAAAGCAGTTTTCCAACACGAAGGATATGTGGATGAGGAGAGTGAGTAATTAAAAATATCTAGGATGGCTGGCATGATTGCAGTTGATTTTTTAATAAGGTCAATAGGGATAGCATCAGTACCCATGGCTTTGGATTTGGAGTATGCTAGAAATTTAAGCAGTGTGTCACGTGTAACCTGCTCAAAATAAAAGTTGGCATCACTGAACGTGACGTGGGGATCTATATGATAAACATTTGAAGACTTTGAGGAGGAAACTGAGCAGAAGTAATCGTTAAGTTCATCTAGTGAAAGGTTTAATGGTAATGAATGCTGCTTGTAGGGGATAAGTCCAGGTTGATATAGCTGCTCCCAGACTTAGTTAGGGTTGGTCAGGTGGGACAAATGAGAGGAATAACAGCAACGCTTCACTAGGGTTGTTTAAGTTTTAACTTTATTTCCAACAGTTTAAAATTTTTTATGATATTCAACATGTTTCGAGCGAAGAAAAGTCCTAAGACAACTTCTTTCCTTGATATTTTTCTGAATTTCATCAGTAAGCCATGGTGATGGACAGTCTTTGGGGTAGTGTGTCCTAACAGTGGTTTGCATAATAATACTTGCAAGGAAGTTTGGGTTGAATACCTGCAATTGTAGATCGATGGTTTCTGACCTGAAAAGGTGATTCCATTCTTGAGCCTCGAGATCATCAAGAAATTTCTCAGCATCAAAGTTTATAAGAATCACGATAGGTGAATGAAAGAGAGGAAGGAGAGTTTTGATCTTGTTATGTATGACAATGAGATCATGGGAGGAAGAAAGGGAAAGAAGAGAGAATGGAGAGCCATGTTTAGGCAAGAAATAACAGTCTGGCACAGCCTTACATTATCAGTTTCTATTAATAAGTTTTTACAATTTGATAGGAGAAAAGGTTGGGGAAGAGGTAGGACAGAGTTCGTTACCCATTACCCATCAGAGAGAGAGACTTCATTACCCATTTGTTGCTCTCAATAAACATCAACGATTTTTGATGAGTTTTATATTTCAGTAAAATTTATTTCAATAGTAATATCATATACATTTTCGGTCATAAATGTTGTATAAAACAGCATCTAATTAATTCAACTATGATAATTACAATATTAAATTAATAATTATTAAAGTTCATGATAAAATAAACAACTGTCTACATAACATGATTGCAGACAACACAAATATTTTCAGTTGCATAGGTTTCTGAGAATAGAAACTATATCTATAGCAATCTGACAACAGAAAATCAGTTCTGTGAATTTATGAGGAAAGAAATAAATTTATAATTTCTTTCTAAAATATACAATATGTGAAAAATGCACATGTTATTGACTTCAGGCGAAATTATACCAAATGGAGTACAAAATAGCCTATTGATGAGCATTAGCATTTGGTGCATGCTTAAACTTTATCATTCAATAGTAAAAAATATATCTGTCACTGACTGAGTTGAATAAAGTTTGAAATGATTACCAAAAGAATTTTTCACAGTGAATTCACTTGCTGATTATAGAGAACTTGTCAATTTACACAAGCATACTTCTATAAGTCAGGTCATGTATTCATGTCACAAAAAATAAGAGGGTACAAACAATATATATATATATTCTCTATGCACAATCACCGATTACAAAAATTTTTGTCGCATCTGAAGAATTCAATTAGGTACATTTTCAATGTAAACAATATTTAGACTTATGACAGTTCAAGTCAAAACCTTCACAAAGGAAAAGTTCTGTTCTAACAAAATTAAATGCAAGAGTCGGAAGAAGTGATGCCTGAACTTGTGTTACTGATCAGGGCTTCGCAGAGGCTCATTAAATTAAGGAAAAATATACAATTCAAGAGCGTCCAACTTCAAGTTTAGGTAAATAAGGGAGTTTTGATTTCATTCAATTATCTTCCACTCCTTACAACCATGGTCAGCAATAACTTACACATCTGGGTACATAAGTTAAGGACACACTCCTCAAATACCGCTTCATGTCAGTATTATCAGAAGTAGCAATATGGAAAAATGATGGAGGACACAAATTCATAGAATATCAGACAATTTTTATCCCTGGGAATGTTCCTGCTTGTACACAGCATGATAGGCATTTCGGATGAGTGCATATGGGAAGCAAGACTCGAGCAAGTCCATTGTGAGGAATGGAGACTCCTGCACAATCTATAGTAGAGAAAAACTTGAATCAGTCGCATGGTACCAATCACAAACATAAACAAAATATCCCTACATAATGTACCAGTGATAGGGTTCATGACATTACCCAAAGGTGCAGTGATGTAGCCAAGGGAGGGAGGGTGCATAAAGTCTTGACTTCCCCCCCCCCCCCCCCCCAGGCCACCTGAAATGTTTAATTTAAGGCTCCTAAAGGAAAAATCATACTTGTATTTTGAATTTTCCACAAAGAATGTTAATTTCGCTTATTCCTCAATTTGATCAACTTTTCCAATTACGTAATGTTTGCAAAATTCAAGCATAAAAAAACCATGGGTATTGTTCTCTTCCAGGAACTTACATTATAAGACGCTTAAAAATTGGCTGTCACACAACAAGTCCAATTGTACTCTTAGTTGCCTACACATATCTTTGTCTTCAGTTTTTCAAAATGTTTCACCCCACCAGTTAATACTCAACATGGATCCATTCCCCGAAATAAAATCCTGGCTATGCTGCAGCACATTTGACCATGCAATATGGGTAACTTGTGAGCCATTTTTGACAATTTTACACTTAAAAGAGGGTTAACATTGTAATAATATGTCCACGTGAATTTTCACAAAGGCAGTGAGAGACATAATATTACATCCTGTGACTAATGAGCATGGCATTAGAAGCTATCATATTATTACACTTCTGCACCACTTTGGTATCTTATTTAGTCTCATTTCATTATTATTCTCACAGTTTTCACTTGCTCACACATTTTAGCCAAGAAACATTAACCTTTTCCTGCTGTGTAGACCCCTAAATCAGGCCATCTACAAGGGATTCTGGAATGAATAGCAATGTTTATTGGCTAGGGTAAATGTCATCACAATTGGTGCTAAGGAAGAATAGCATTGAGTTGTATTCCTCTTCTGCTTTTCGATAAATGTCACATATCTTAGTGAACGATGGCCATAGAGATGATGTCCCGAGAAGCTGAGTCTTTGAGAGACTCGATGCAGAGAAGAATGTGGGTACGCTCGATGGCCAAATATGTTACACTTGGAGCCTTACTACTTTTGCAATCCCACAATTTATACCACATTAGTGAATAACCTGTGACAAATGGTGTGGTTTTGGTTGGTTTGGTTGGCAGGCTGTTTCGGTGGAAAATGCCCCATGAGTTTTCAGAAATGATAGGTGAAAGTAAATAGGTCAGGACATGTCTGCTTGTTTTCCACAACAAGCTTTGTGAAGCATTGTGTTTATCTACTGATTATGATGCTTCACCACGCAGGATGTGACGAATTCAAAGAAAAATGGATTAGTATTCCAATAGGTGACGAGTAGCAGATCATGGCTGAGATCTTTGTGTTCGCAGGGAAACATGGAGTTGATCCTGCTATTAGCTTCAATAATTCAAATACATCTGATGATTCAGCAAGTGTTTTCAATGCAAAAATTGCTTTCCTATGAGAGCATCATTTTAACAAGAGAGAATTGATTCCCAAAGAGAGAAAAAAAGCCTAAAGAAAATGCTTGTATTTTTTTCAGCGAAGAAAAAATTATTACACAGGTAAGACAAATAAAAATGAAGCTTCTTTTTATTTAAAAGTTTGTAGAGCTGGACTTTTTGTGGTGAATGTTTGTGAGAGTAACACAGCAAGAAATGCTTTGTATAACCTTTTACGATTTATCATTCATAAAATGTATTTTCCTTTATTCATTATAGTTTATTCTCTGACAAAATTGATTATTTGCATTGCACATCAATAATTTACCTCTATATACAACTTATTTTGGAAAAGTAATGGTGAATAATTTTTTGCACCCAAGAAAAACACAATAATCCTATTTCATAAGAGTAGAATTGGGCTTCAATTCGACAAACAAAATAATTGTATAACACTCGTACCATATTTTAGACAGATTTTTCAAAAAAGGGAAAAATAGCCCACCAGGAGGTAACATATGCCTTTGAAATAGACCACTCTCGAAGTGCTAAATATTTATTCTCTCACCTGATCAAGCAGAAGATACACTGACTCCCTGTTCTTTATCACCTCCTTGTCAGCTTCCTGGCCAAGCCTTAGCAAGCTAGATGATGCGAGCTGTGTGTTCAGGGCAAAGGAGGAAATAGAAACATAAGGACCAACTAAGACATTTTTTTTTTCAGATAATTTGTACTGCCAAGTGGGGCTTGGTTGTCAGCACACAAGTCAATAGCTTACCGCAAGAAATTCTTTCATTCTGTCTTCAATGTCACCTTGTCCACAAATGGTGAAGAGAGCGCCAAAAATATTGTTCACAGCCGAGGCCATGCAGTGAATATTATTGGCATGTCCTTCCAATGATGCTCTATAAAATGAGTTCTCATTTCGTGCCAACTTAGGGATGGAAACAGCGACAAAAACCATCAGCAAACATGCAAGCAGGTGCTCATCCTCATCTGTTTCTATAAAATTAACACCAAAAGAGGATCAAAAGAATGATTAAGGGCTAAAATTAATTTCAAGTACGACTCAATTTCTCTCACCATTTTTCTGATTCTTCAGAGCAGCGACTAGTGTTGGATCAACCTTACAGCTTAATCCAGCAGCAGAGGCCATCTCACAAACAACCTACCATTAAAAATATGACAAGCAATGAAATCATAGGTTAAATTTACACTCATATGCAACCACAAAGCTAATGATTCCAAATTAGATTCCATTCAAAAAGTGCACTAAAACTATTTAGGAGCTCTAATTACTTAATGACAGTGGAACATTTATTCCATCAGTAATTAACTACAATAACTACCATTAAAAGAAAAATGAAATGCAAACAAACTTCCAGGTGAAAAAACAAATTTGCAAAGATTGTGTTACGAGGAAATGGGAGTGAGGTGCATCCAAATTCCAGGTATAACTTGTAAATGGTGAAATTAAGCCATTCTACCATGTAACCTACAGACAATTATTATTTATAATTTTGTACATGATCCTTAATGCATTAATTATTTGATACCATGCACAATTCTCAAAACCTAAAAATAATAGCTGAACATTTTAAAGTAGATAACTGCATTCAATGCATAAAATCTGAAGATTCTTGCAATATTGAGTGGAATTAATGCATGATGCAGAAACAAAAAAATTGGATTATCCACAGAGATCAATTGTACTACGACCTAGGTTGTGATGTTTTTACATCGAAACCTAGATTGCAGTACAATTTATTTCTGTAAATAATTGCAATATTTTTATTTCTACATCGTGCATTCATTGTACTTATTTCAAATTTATGAATGAAATTTCAAATTTATGAATGAACTCAATAGTCATTCCTAAAATTAGCATGGGCATCACTGATTTGCAATGCTAATCTGCATCTGACAGGCTAATTTTAGGAATGACAATTGAAGTATTACACATGCTAATTTTAGGCTTGACAATTGAGGTACTTGTTGGGAACACATGAACCTGTACAGCTCCACTGTCTGGGTACTTTCAGCCATCCCAAGGGAAATTTTACAAGTCATGTTATGGATATTACTCCTAAATTAAACTAAAATTATTGATGAATATGACATCTTTGATTCCATATTAGATATGCATAAATTTTATTAATATGTATTTACATCAAAATTTAAGCACTCCCTTCCCCCAAGTCTGCCGCATGTTTCTCAAATCAAAATGGAAGAATAGAGATTCACAAATATCTGAAGTGAACTGAATATCCAAGCCCAGTTCTCTAACAATATTTTCACAGATAGGAGAATGATGATACCCAGAAAATATTCAGCAAAGCATACAATTTATAAATGCTTCTGGTTTATGTTATTTCAGTGACTATTTTATCAAACACAGAGAGACCATGACCAAGACTTGTAATTTCATAACTTCATACTATCATAAACTTCTACATGTATCTACAATGGCATTTTTGATCAGGAGTAATAGTTTTGCATCAAATGATCAAAATTTTTTAACTCCAAGTTTTGAATTTTTGTGATTCTACTATGTGCAAGATTAAGTGTTTGATTTATTAAATATGGACAGACCAAGCCTTTTTACATCCAAACTGGATATCATTTTCTAAAATGTCTTCATGAAATCACTTGTTGCCAGATTAAAGGCTTGGAAGGCAAAAAAAACTTCAAGGGCTGCTCATGGTACCAAAGAGAGCATTGCATTTTCAATAAAATTTAGGATTTTCATTCGCAGATTCAGCAGATTTGGCTGGTCTAGATGTAAGATGAGTATGACTCACCAAGAAAAGATGGAACACAAGTCATGCACAAATGAACACATGCCAACATTTCAGCATGTCCACAAAATTTTTCCTCCAACCCAAATATGTATTGACAGTAATGGCCAGAAATACTTTGGGATAAGGTTTTACTGGGGATTTAATAATTCCACGATCTATTAGGAGAGGGATCATTAGGATAATTGGTCACAATATTTCAATGACATGCCACAGAACTTTATATTACAGATGGTAACCTTTATCTCCATGGTGCCTCATCATCACCAATATTCCAGTGAGATCCAGTTTTATAGTGTCTGGTGCCTGGTTAGCATGAACTGCAAGCTTATATAGTCTTTACATAACTTTGATGCTGACTGCTTCGGCTTTTATACATTGATTTAAAAATCGCATAATGAGTTGATTTCGAGCATCAATGCTATATCATATGTTTCTAAGAGAAAATAATATCCTTCAAAGCCTAGTTTAATTCAAGATTAATTTCCTAATTTTTCATCAATTCACGACAAGAACAAAATACTCAATTTCGATAGGTAACTTTCCGAATCTAAATGAAAGACTAAATTTGAGAAAGGAACAACAAAAATTAATAAACTGACATCCCGTGCAACAAGAGAAGAATATCACTTGCCAAACTTACAATGCCAAATAGTTTGATAGTTCAGAGCACTCACAGTTTGACTTAACCTCCTCCCAGACAGAGTCACCCATGCCCAGCTGTAGTTTTTTTTGGTGGGAACAGAAATGTGGAGGGACACAATCAAGAGGGCATTAATGCTTTTTATGATTGCACTTAGGTAAATTGTAACCATAAGGGAGTCATCATTACAGAATTTAACAAAGTAATTAGAAAACTAAGACACATTTGTAATAGTGCTCTGAATCCAATGCACCAAACTTGTGGAATGTGTATACTGAGATGGCGCTGATGCTTTATACTATCAAATTTAGGTAAATTGTAACCAACAGAATGAGCATTATGTGAGTTAGGATAAGGTTGATGAAACTTTATCTTGAGCAGAATTTTACTATGTACATTGTGATTGTCCTCTTGTTGTCCCATTGTGATCCTCTCTATATTCCCTCACAACCAAGGTCTTCTCACACTTTCCCCATGCAAAACTTTAAAGAGTTTGCCCTACATTTAGAGGTCCCCTACCTATTTCTACCCTGAGCCTCCCAACTAAGCACGGTCCACAAAAAAAAAACAAATTGAAACAGGCACACGTGCACACACTCACACAATTACAAACACACAAGCGCGCACACAATATAAAAAAATTGATCCTGACCTGCAGCTTAGGGTTCTCAAGCTTTGCAATTGAAAAAGAGAGACAAACAAGGCAATTAGTAACAGTACACATTGACACAAAAAATAGCACATTGAGTTGAAATAAAAGCAAACAACAATTTCCTAAAAACAGTCAGTTGTCAACTTACGACCATGAGAGGTTCCAACAGACTGGCTGTAGGTCAATAAGTAGATATTTGTCATTTTTTGAAAGATAAGCAGATATACTTTCCATACACACCACCTTATTCCATAATTGTGGGTGATATAATTAAAACAATTAATGAAATGGATTTATACATTAGTACTCCTGCTGACGGCAGACGGACTATAATGAGTATTCTAGCATTGCCCAGCAGAGCAGCACCATTCACATCACAGCCAAATGCCAGGTCATCAGTCAAATAAGCCATAAATTGACAATTGACAGAATAACCAAAGTTCAGGTAGGTTGTTCTCTGGCTTCTCACCAGGTTACTGTCTACAAGATGGCTGAGGTTTGGATGGAACACTCCCACAGTCCTCAGGACTGTTGGCTCAGCAGCCTTAAGGATGAAAAGAAAGTCTTTCACCAAAATCATTGCCATCATGCGGGCATTAATCCAGTAAGAAGTGTGGGAAAAATTAACCAGCGCTATCTGCCAAGAAACCCTGAGATTTTTCATTGATCTACAAAATTATTGGCATTAATACCTTAAAAAAATAATAACCCTCTTCTCTAATGGTTTTATTTCACCGGGAATAAGTCACCTCTGTTGTGGCTAGCTCCACTGAATTATTTTCTCCCAGTAGATTTCACACAGTACACTGTAATGATCCCTACCCTTTTTATAATACTCCATGGGTAGAAAATTATACATTATTTAAATCATATAAATAAATTTACCAAAACATAAAAGCAATATCAGAAAACCCTTAACTGCACCTGGCTAGAGCAAAATGAGCAATAAAATGAGTAGAAATTCCCAATAAGGGCCAGTCAATGCTACCACTTACTTCAGCCAAATATAAAATACAAAGTTATACTCCTGTCCAAAAAAGACTTACCACCTCAGAGCCTGAGTTGGCGTCAATGTGACAATGCCTAATCATGCCCCCAAGCACGGAAAAGCAATAAATGCACGGGAGGGAAAAGGAGCCTTCTTCGGAACTCACTTAGTGAGAGGGAACACCCTTTGACGAAAAATTTTGACCTACGAGTACATTATTTCTGGGGGGATGAGGGTTGGGTAGGGTCTATTGTCTGCCTGATCCAGTCTCTAACCACATGACATGGGTGGGGATGAATGGCGATAATAAAAGGTCAGTCAGCGAACGAAGAATAGCGGAAAGTTGAATGGCAATATCATCCTTATTTTTAGAAGCTATAAGATTTAAAGCAGGACTCAAATATCCACTCCTTGACTCCAATGATATACAGGAAACCTTTGCTGAAAGTGATGGGTCATCCCTTTATAAGTTCGCAGAGAGGCTGTTACCATCGCTAAAAGAGGTTGAATCGTATCAGAACGAGTAAAGAAATTGTTCTTTTATGTTTTTATTTTAGGTAGCAACAAGTCTTTTCACAACAAACATTAGTGATCCATTTACCAGGCATATGTCACCGATTTCTGTCACTCAAGAGGGGTTGAATTGTGTTGAATACGAAACTTATGATTGGAAACAAAAATCATTCAATTACAATGAAAGAATTTTGATATCAATAAGTCCTTTCCTATTAAAATATAATTATTCTTTGGCTGTCCAAAAGTCTATAGTTCATCACTTACTAATTTGATACGTTTAATTTCAATGACTTCACATTTACAAATACATTTAAAGTGACACATACTTGACGTCTGAGGCAATTGAATCTGTAAACCACACAATGTGGCCCTCAAGTAAGTCATTTTGATGGTATAAAGGTTTTTCTCTGATGAATAGGGCAACATTTATTGTTAATTAGAAAATAGTAACTTAAAAGAGGCACAATTATGAATTCACATTAGTTTATTTTTCATTCACGTCGAAATAAGCAATTAATTTTAGTCTTGCCAAGTGTTCTAAATTGCTTCATGCTTGCTTATATGCTTTGAACAGGAAATTGAGAGGATATTGTTTGTATTGTCTACATCATGTTCAACATTTTATCCCCCTCCCTCGCTGAATTTCAATGGGTACCCTCCGCTAGTTTAACATAGAACAAATACAGGCGACTGTTCCCTGGATGGTGAAAAGGCCGCACTGGCTGAGATCGCTGCAGTGTTTCACCAAACGTTTTCCTCTGCTTTTGTAAACTTGTTCCAAGAACTCCTCCAGAACATTGAGACTATACATAATTGAATTTTAATTTGATGTTTTTCTTCCCCCAAATAGCTTTAAATCTCCTTCTAGGAAGCAGTTTCATTGCAAATTTGGATTGGAATATCTCTATGCCCTAATATTCTACTGTTAGAATGCTTTTAATCCACCTTCCATCATATCATACATTGAATTTAGCCTTCATTCAATTTTTGTTTCCCAGTGGAAATTGATAGGGATTAAATACACTACTTTCTTGACAGAGACATCTTTTTGTCACACTATGTTAAGAATTGTCCCACTTTGTCTCTTACTAAAAATAATACCTGCATTGCATATAGGCTGTGACATGTTTTGGCTGTTTTCTGAAGAAAGCGCCACCTCCCATTTTTGTCTGTATAATATGCATATATAATGTCTTAATTTAAAAATATTTTTCAATTATATAGGGTTGTTATTTTTTCCTGCTGGATTATAGGTTGAGGAATAATTCTTTCATTTCTTGTTCATCAGCCAATGAGAACTGAAGAATAACTTAAGGATTAAAGAATGAAAAGTATTGCCCAAGAGAACTAATGATGCTCTATGATTCCCATCGCTCTTTCAGTACAAGTCCTTGCCT
This sequence comes from Ceriagrion tenellum, assembly GCA_963169105.1. Lineage (NCBI taxonomy): Eukaryota > Metazoa > Arthropoda > Insecta > Odonata > Coenagrionidae > Ceriagrion > Ceriagrion tenellum. Next base: position 103,184,251 of record OY720638.1, on the reverse strand, counting down.
CTACGCAACTTTCTATTCAATTGTTTCCTAAGATAGCACCTCATGCTTTGGCTATTTGAACAAAGATCTTTCTTCTTCACTGATTGGATGAGTTGTCTCCCAACACCAACTTCATCTACCAACAAAAACTACCTCCAAATGCCTCGTCTTTGCATAATAAGTTTGAAGTCTTTGCTCGCTACCTTAGCGAGCGAGCTTCATTTTCTACTTCCACTTATGCCGAATTTTAAGCATTTAGCCAAATTAATTGTGAAAAATACTTCTGTAAAAGCACTTCCTGCATATGTTTTGTAAATATTCGATAACTTTCTTCTGGAAACATCAAATTTATGGAGCCAAAAGCAAAAAATGAGGTAAACAAATATATTTTAACGTATCAGAATATGATGAGCAAATAGTCATAAAAAGAGATACGAAGATGGGGACCATGGATGGGCATCGTGGCATTAGAGAAAGTGGTATTCTATCACCTTGGATGGGCATGTCCTCTCCGCACCATCTAGTCATTGTGTATGAGCCATCTTGAGATTGTCCCACGTCGCAGACCTGTCCCTCTTCCAGCTTCACTAATAAGCACACAGAAGCCCAAAAACCACCCGACTGAATGGAAGCAGCTTAAGAATAACACCACTCCTATATGCCCACTCTCCAGTGAGAAATAAACCACAGTTTAGGTCACTTTCAGGAGAGTAAAGCCTTTCCTCAAACGAGGAAGGAGACGGACTTTCTTACGGAATGTTTATTGCTCGCCCAGATAAGTATTTATGGGGTCGATAGGGTGTTGCCTCAACACAATGATTTTGGATAATAGAGTGGAGGCTGAATTCGCTAATTGAGTGAACTGAAGATAGTATTTGAGTCACTCAAAAAGTTAAATAAATGACATAGAGTTATTTTTTTCTGGGTGGATTTAGTGCGAAGATTGTTTGTTTAATTGTAATTAATGAAGCGTGTTTGGTTAATTTCAAGATTTTTGTGAGAAACAAAATCGAGACATTATAACATCATTAAAATTGAAGTTAAGCAACAAAAAACCTTAAGTTAATAGAAAGATATTGGGAGTGAAACATCATGACTTGTTAAAATAAAACAAGAGATTATTAATGTTAGTGTAGTAATCCGTTTCCATAGGAAATATTTTCTGTTATAAATTACTTAGAAAGGAAATGTTCTGTTTCAATAAGAGGTCGAAGTTATTGGCCTCCTATGCTGTACCCTTTTTTTAAGATCATGGAAGGAATATAACCGATGCTCAAAGCTGACTGCACTGTAATCCTACGTTAGCAACCATTTCTTATTTTACTCAATGTTATGTAGATAATAGCTTGAAGTTAGGGAGGATGGCCATAAAACATTGAAATTATTTTGGATATCACTGTAGAATTCTGAGAGGTAAAGTAAATCAGCAGAATCGGAAAATTTAGGAGCAAGATGAATTTAGGAATGAATTTACCTTAAACACCTATTCCTAGAATGACTTAATAAAAATAAAGGCAGAAAACGTGTGATGCAAACCCCAGAGGCCAATGCTCTTTGTTCCCAATGCGATGTTAATAATAAATAAGTTAAGACTGTGGAAAGTAACAAATTTGACATTTGAAACCTGCCCGAGGAAATCATTTTCATAGAGTTCTTACCTCTTGACATTAGTTTTTTTGGGAGTAATAATGCAGAAGTTTGCAGTGTATCATATGCCCATGAGACGAAGTTGGTCAAAGTCTTAACATTTTGTAGACATGATGAAAAAATTTCTTAGTAAATTCCACACATAAAATTTCACTACCAACCTAGGTTTCGATTGCCTAGTAATTATTTTCAAGGTTCAAGACCTTGATAATAATTGCTAGGCAATCGAAACCTAGGTCTGTAATAAAATTTTAAGTGTGGAATTAACCAAAAAAATTTTTTGTGATGTCTCTGCGGTAACCTTCCACTAAGTTTTAACCTTCAACCATTCATTTTCTTAATATTTTGTGTTGAATAGATGTCTCTATTTGGCAAACAGTATATTTAATCTCCAGTAATTTATACCGGGAGACAAAAATTGAGTGAAGGATGAATTCTAAGGTTGAGTGGATGGAATTCGGATTATATGCATTATCACAGTAGAATAATTGGGCATAGAAATATTTCAATGTACATTGGAAGTAGATACTATTTCTAAGAGGGAACTTAAAGCCATTTGTGGTGAAAAATATCAAATTAAAAAAATATGCAGAGTGGCATTGTTCCAAATGCAGTGGAGGAAATTTGTGTGATACCAACTGTGCTAAAAAATGTATTATTATTTGTTTAAAAATCAAAATGTAGTCTAGGAAATGGATTTTTCTCTTTGAATATGATATTTCAAGTAGTTAATGTCATCTTCAAATTCCTCTTATGCATGTAACTTTGTGGCATGTGAGTTTGACTCGTAAATGCATTTCTTAAAATGTGCTTCGTGAACTTTAATTACCTATTTACAGGAAAACTAACTAAATGAAGGGAATATTTATAAAATTGAATCAACTAACGAAAAAACTAAGTAACTTACGACTGGATCAACCATGGCATGTAAGTAACCATGGGGATTTCAAAACCACAAGGAATTTCAAATAGCAAAAACACATCAACTCTTCGAAAATTTGAATGTTTATAAATACGCGTATGAAATAAATTGTAAAAAAAGGAACAAGCAACAGGGATAGAGACAAAGGGTGGGCTTTCTGTGTCTTCCAGCAGTTGTCATCAACGAGAGGTCTTAGAGCGACTGAAATGAGCCATCGCCCTTTCATTTTCACCCACACAAGTGAACAGATGCCTCCCTCACTCCATCCTTTCCTAGGTAAAAATTTTCCCTCCATGCTTCTTCTCCCTTGCCAACTGCAGGGAGGAAGGCCTTTGTTTTGATCCATTTGTTTATTGCTTTCCCAGATAGGTGGTGTGGTTCGACTGTGTTGTCACATCAACGCCAACTCTGGGATTAAAAATTTTTCGGCTCCAAGGTGGTAAGTTTTCTTTGGACAGGAGTATACATTAAATAGGTGAACATAGATGAATGCACAAAGAGCAGTAGCCACATTGAACACACAATTCACACATCAGGGAGAAAGGGCAGAATTAATTAAATGACAAGGAGACTGATACAATGTAACTTTTATCTTCCATTAATTAACTAATTAAAAATGCCTAAAAATGAATTTTAAGTAGCTAGATTGTAAGATAAATGAAGAGAATTTATAGATTCACTCAAAAAATAACATTTTTGGTTCTTATGAAGGGGAAAACATTATTATTTTATTTATAAATGTTTTCCATGCCACCAATTCAATACAAGAAAGAATGATTTAGATAATTGTACAATTTTTTAAATAACATTCAAGCAGAGCAGCCAAAATATTCATTTTCATACAATCTGGAGAAGACATGTGGGATTTTGTGCAGGAGGGCTAGGAGGATTGTATGCTATTTGATTGACAGCACATAAAAGTGAAAGTTTTCCAAATGTACATGCAGTTTTTGGTTGCCATGGCTGAAACTACACTATGACACAATGAGTTGAAGCAAAAAGATAACATTGAAATAGGCAATACAAGAATTATAAGGATAGAAGACCACATTCTTTTCTGGGCTTGGTATCTGGCGGGATGGTACATTTCTTTTGGGAATAATTTTAATTTGTTGAAGGCTCCTTAAAAACATATGTATGAGTAGGTTAAAATATTTTATTTTAATTAACACAATATAGGCAAGCTTGAGAATAATTTAACTTAATATTAGCTGAAGCAGAAAATTTCTTTCCTAACTTTCCTATTTTGCAATAAAAAAGGAACCACCAAATTCTATTTTGGGCTTGGTATCTGGCGGGATAGCACATTTCTTTTGGGAATAATTTTAATTAGTTGAAGGATCCTAAAAACATATACGAGTAGGTTAAAATTAATTTTTTTAAATTAACACAATATAGGCAAGCTTGAGAATAATTCAACTTAATATTAGCTGAAGCAGAAAATTTCTTTCCTAACTTTCCTTTTTGCAATAAAAAAGGAACCACTAACGGCGGAGATGATCAAAGAGGAACAATTTAAGGCAAAAGTCCATGAAAGGTCTTGATTTGTTGAAACATGCCTTCAGCCCCAAAGCAGAATGCATTTCCTTTCTGCAACAGTCAATTCTGACGAAAAACTTTCTGTGAGAGCAGGTGTTTTAGTAATAAATTGATCATAGAGGTTTTACAAGCGAATAAGAAAGCAATTCCCACATGATCAATTCTTTGTTTTTATTGAGCTTAGTAAATAGCATTCCAATATTTTTTTCAGTGTACACAATATTTTTCTGCAGCCCTCATTTTTGTTCTGTGACAATGTTGCGCTGTCGCTAGATGTTCTGCTTTGGGGGCCTTCAGCAGATACATCTGGTATCAATTTCTTTACCTCAACACATACGTAGCTGCCTATGCTGCAGTATAAGATGGCATAATGATTTTCATGGACAAAAAGATCCTTTGATATGCTTCTCTGGGTCTTAGGAACTATGGATAGAGTAGGTAGAGTTTTTCAGCAGCTAAACATTCTTCCAAAATTCAGCACCAAACAGAAGTCTTGTACACTTCTCCTCAAAAGTTATCAACAAAATATCCAAATTATTGCACAATGGGGATTATGAGATACCATGTAACAGGAGCTGTAGGCATATTGGACGAAAATGGGTAATTTCTTCTTGGTTGAATGAATACCACAGGACACTTAAAAAAAGCAGTTCCTTCAGTCAGCCTTAGCAGAGCATGAGATTTTTAACACAGGCCTCCGAATGCCAGTTGGAAAAGCATGGATGTTGGTTGGAGAGAAAACATGTTGAGTATGAAATTACTCAGTCATTTCCACGATTTAGTAAGTTCTAATGACCAACCATGATTTTTCCCACTTTGATGGTAAATGCACCTTGAGATTGGTACATAATGTTGAAACCATAGTCAGCTGTTAGACATTGAAAAAAAGGGTACAAATAACACATTCTTTTCTCACTCAAAATTCTAGAATCCACTGCTCTAAACTGACCATTTCGTTTCAGTAAAATAGTTATCTCTCAGATAGCGTTGCTTTACATTCCCTAATGTCATCAAAGGAAAATGAGATCATAAGCAAAGAATGCAAACTAGCTAAAGTCACTCACCATGGGATCCAAGTTAGGCAACTGATGGCGAAAATCAAGGATGGAGCTCAACAGAAAAGGTATCCTTTCCTCCAAAACATCGACCAAAGCATCTTGAGACAGGTGACGGAAAGACAGGATGACTCCAACAATGGTCATCCGCTGTAACACATTATCCACATCTGTAAACGAAAGAAGATAACATGTAATTTCCTTCCATCGGCCAAATGACCAGTGATGGCTTCAGAAAGACAGGTCAAATTATTATAGATCTTACAAGATGCATGAAAATCAAAATGATTATAATAGAATTTCAAATAGAAGGCATATTTTGTGATAGCTCAAGGGTAACATATAAAATTGAGCCTTGGTCACAGCTATTTGAGAGCAGAACTTAAGAGCTTTGTTGGTATGAAAGCTAGAAATTTGTACTTCAAAGCTGGGGAAATACACTAGCAGAAAAACCCACTTTTATAAAATACTTTTCATAAGGGAAATTCCTAGTTTATTCTGACTAATGATTCAGCTTTAGTTCCTCTCAGTTAAGGCTGCTTTACAGAGTAAAATTAATTGTACAAACAAATGTATGAACTCTTTCCATAGGAAAATTGTACCTAGTAAAGTGGTAGTATGATTGTCTGAATGACTGAACAGGAAATTCACAGGAACAGAACTTTCCCTAATATCATTCATTTGCTAGAACATTCTATGACACACTTGTTTGTGCAATTAAATTTACCATGTAAAGTAGCCGTTAGACATAATTGAGTGACGGTGAAGGAAAAAAAACCCTAAACAATAAATTGAGACAAAGGAATGATTCTTCAGATTCTGTATTGGACAGTATGGGACAGCATGTAAGACACAGAGGCATACAAGATGCACCTCCATTACAATAGGGCAAACAGGGGAAAATAATTTTAAATAGTCCACACCAAAGTGCGGCATTCTTGGGGGTAAAAATTCGTAAACAACCTGCACAACCAAGAACGAAGAATTCCAACTACTTTATCATGATTCTTAACTCATACTGGTAAGTATAGTTGGATATATAGCTCTGACTTCCTTTGGTATATATCAGAAGTAATCAAAATTATATACATTGGCCCACACACTGGCCATAATGGACCAGGAAACTACATGTAAACCCAAATAAGGGTAATGCTATGACAATTTCCCCAAGAAAAATCCCCTATTAACTTCAACTGTGCCATCAACTCCACCATTATGAATAGTTTCATCAAGAGATGATGTTTGATACCTGTCAATACCACCATGCCACTCTATAAATGGTGGTATCGAAAGTATTGCATATTGACTTGATTCCACAATACTGTAAACTCAATACTTATGCAAGCATTGAGAAAATGGTGAAACTTCGATTTTGCCCACCTAAATCTAACATTTTAGACCCTAGCCCATTATAGACATAGTTCATTTATCCTCAACTTTTAAGTTTTGGCAATTTACCTTTACTTTTGCATGGAGGTAATCCTTTCAAAAGCTTAAAAGATAAGTTGTACCTTTGCCTTACCATATGAGAGTACCTCTCCCAAGCCATAAAATATGGTTATTGTTTTTCAAAACTTAAAGTACGGAACAGGAAGACTGATTAGGTCTGAAGATGAAAAGAAGCTTACAGATTAAACTACTGTTATAGTACCATCATGACAGAAGAATCAAATGAAGCTTATGAATACTACCATAAGGGGTATGTATGTAATTGCATAACTAATTTCAGAAAATAAAATAAAAGGTGTAATGAGAACCATAATTATGATAGAGAACACAATACTTACTTTGTAACTTCTTGAATTGCTCTTTCATGATTTCTGGTTTATCAAAATTAGTCCTTAATGCAACAAGAACATCTTTGTTTCCTGCAACTAATTTCTAGAAAAGTGAAAAGAATGTTTATTTCAGTACAATTTTAATTAAATTATCAATCAACCACATCAATCTCATGGGGAACAGGCTCACCTTTAATTCCTGAACCTGACTTGCTATGTGCCACATGAGAGTTTCATTCAACAATTTCATCCCATATGGACCAATAAGCTCTGCCAAAGCCCGCAACTCATTGATATCTGAGAATTCTTCAGCATTGAAAGGAATGGCACCCTCTGCTGTCAGACTAACAAATGCCCTCTGGTTATTTGAAAAGCATATATTTCCAGCACTCACTCGCCTAAGTAGCACTTCAGAATACCTAAAAATACAAAAAACGAGTACTAACTTTATAATGGCAAGGTTCTCTGATGAAAAGGTGAAAGAGTTCTACTAGTTTGCTCTGGTTAGGCCACATCTCAACTGCATGGCAAGGATTTGGGACCCTGGACAGTAAGATGATGTACATAAAAACTAAGGAGATCTGCCCACTTTGTTAAAAACTTCTATAAGCAAGCAAAGAGTGACCCACAGACAATAACAAAGAAACATTGTTAACACATAGTTCATATCTGTCCTCTGCCATCGACCTTTCCCCTCCTCATACAAGGCTGGTGTCCAAACACTCCCTGGTCACAGGCCTCTGCAGGAGCTCAAAGAGTAGTATGTAGATGTAGTGAAAATTCATGGTTGTGACTTCAATAGAAATTATTACCACACGTCTAAGTAATACAGATTACATAACAAACAGACCAGTGAAATCGGAACTTAATATTTGCCTTAGAAATCAAAAGTCTTGATACTTTGACCAAATACAATTCATTCCTTGAACGAATAACATACCCAGCATTTAGAGTCCTTTTTCCAGTTACGAAAGTTAGCAAATATCACTTCATAGCCTTCGATATTCTAAATTTTCATTCCAAAAAAATAAATACAGAAGTATGACAATGTTGACACTGAATAAATAACCATTAGAGGCTTCAAAATGTGTAAAGAGACAATTTGATGGAATTTATCCAAGAATTGTTTGATTACACATAGATCATAACCGTTAGTTGACAACAATTTGAAAACAATACAATTGAAAAGACGCTTTTCCATTAGAAAATCATATAAATAAGTTTTTTATAATTCTCATTTTACATTTACAGACAAACCATTGTCACTGTTAAGTACAGTATTTGTCACTGTTTTAGGAAAAAATATTCCTTACTGCATGGTAAAGTATTATCTTTCTACTATGTTTACACAAAAAAATCCAACCAAAGCTCAAGCGGGTATAAAATAATTTCTCTCACCATTGATTGTATAACATTGCAACTGTTTTCTCCCCATGGCTATCCATTTGTTGCGTTTGTTGCAGTAAAGCATTATTGAAAACTCTGGTTATATCAATATGAACTGAAAAGGAAAAGAAAAAGTATAAAGCCCGAAACAAAGAGGTGCTCCACATTTTAAGACAGGAAATATCCAGACAGAAAAGTTACAATTGCATTCCTGATTACTGTAGGTGCAAACAACAAATGCATATAAAAACTAAAACTGGGAAATCACATTTTTTATAAATTTATAACTCATTTAAATGAAACTGCATTCATTGGACGTATTCACACTACAAAGACTAATGTAACACATTTCTCAGAAAATAAACAATCATACCATAATTTTCCACAGTCTGAAGAACATTCATATATGCACGGACGCTTGCTAGGAGTTCAGATGGCTTGGCAATTTCACTAGTGTCTGGATTGTACATGACCATGCCCACCAAGGCCCGCGCAAATCGATTCTCGAGATGCTGATGAAGGTATTCACGAGGAGCAAATGTATACTCCCACACATTTATAGTTGAGCAGTAATTGATGGCAAAGCAAAGTTCTGTCAACGCCATGTGCAATTTATCCATCCTGCGAGATAAAGAACAACTGTCATTCATCACACATCACCAATCACAACTTAGTATAGAAAAATGAGTGGAAGGCCTATATCACTACAAGCTAAATAATTTCATTTATAATAACAACATCAGTGCATTAATTATCCTAAAGAAGCAATGATGATCTACTGTGAAGATGAATATTCATCACGATCAAAAGCAAGAATCATGACTCACTCATCATTGGAGACCAATTTCGTGGATTCCACATTTTTTTAACCACTTGATAACATTGACATTTATTGCCCCTCAGTGAAACTTACACAAAACTCATGTTTAAGCTGAGGTTAAATTGAGCTTGAGAAATTGAAGCAGCAATGCTTGCTCTATTTAATTCAGTCAACAGTCACAACAACGCTCAAGTCGCCGCTGACCTCACGCCTAATTATAGTACACATTATCGCAGGCATGATTGAAATGCAGAGATAGTTTCACCTCCATGGTAAAGGCCTGATGGCATTTCTCTCCGGACTAGGTTTACTCAATCCACAAACTACTATTCATGCTCATGAAAACACGACAGCAAATAATTTTGAAATAAAAGCTCGCCAATTTAAATCTCAAAGAAAAATACATAAATAACTTGAGACTATAAACGATTTTCTGTATGGATGGAGAGAGGATGTTAAAATAGAGGCTAATTGTCTCACTATGAACCTGGCTCTGCTTGTGTACCATTGTGCATCAAGTTAGCATTTCCTGTATGAAATACAACAGTAAAAATATTTATATTCTCACGTCGTTAAATCTTCACGGGTCTTCCTGAAACTTTCCACCCCAGGTCTTGCAATCTCTGGAGATGTCTTCTTGTTTTTGTCCTTCTTCTTGCGGTTGACCACTTGCGAGATTAGGATGGCACAATGCTTTGGGAGGAGCTAAAAAAAAAAACAAGGAGACATTACAGTTCTGTGAATTATACAGAAAGGAAAATTTAGAGTATCTATCACTCATTAACAAGGCAAGAAAAAATTGTTTCCTTAGAAACTCATCTTGGTGTAATATGATATAGAGCCACATTTTTTGTCAATCATAAAATACAGCCAATTATACTCTTTTCATCGAATATGGATGGTAAAATTGAACTGTGAGGCAATATATTGGAGGTGGCCGTAGAAATATACTGTTTCCTCTACAAAAGGTTCCCCTATCTATATTTAAAAGATGTTATATTCACATTGGACCTACAATATGTTAACACTAAAGGGTCATAAAAATGAGTTTACATTCTTAAAAAAACTCGAGGAATGGCTACTAGCTCTTGGAAGTTTAGACTTTGTTTTTGGGTAGAAGAAAAATAAATATGTAAATGTTTTTTTGTCTTCAATTTTGTAAAAAATATTATATTTTTCACTTTTAAAATATTATATTTTTCATTTTTTAAGGATATTCACTGTTTAATTCTTGAATCTGGCACATTCACCCTAGTTTGATGATTACCGTAAGTTTCCGTATTTTATAGTATGCATTTTTTTCCACGAAAGTTTGTCAAAAAAGTAGGGTATGCATTATACAAGGTTACAAACTAGCCGTGTTTTTCTTCGGGCTGTCGATCACATTTGAAGTAATCTCAACTTACTTATAGGTATTCGATTTTACAATTTTTAATAAAAAATTCAATGAATCAATTTAATTTATTTATTAAAATAAAATTTACACACAGTCCCTCCTGTCTTTAACACTGTTAGCACTGAATCCTTTGAATTGAAAGTCACTACCCGCGCTTGATTAGAACAGTTCGTGCGAAGAACTGACATCACGCTCGCTGGCAGTATATATTGTGTCACCAAGGGCATCATATTTGTCCTCATCGTCCACTACGCATTCTTCATCCCAATGCAACTCGTCGTCAGACCCATCCATTGCATATTGAGGCAGAATTTTTTAAAACCTTGCTTATTCATATCACAGATGAATCGATGGCATCCCAGGACTCTTTAATCCACTGAATAATTGGCGATAACTCTGGTTTCTTTGACTTTCCTGAAGTTGTTAAAGGATATGGTCTGGAATAAAGCCACTCATTCCACTTTTTATGCATTGGTGTCTTAAACACGTGGCTGCAACTGACATCCATCACCTGCAACTGGCTTGTCATTGCTCCAGGAATAATGACGAGATCTGTGCCATTCTCGTACAATATATTCTTGATGCATGGCATTTGATGGCATCTAAATGCATCTAGAACCAACATACGACGTCTACAAACCGCATCTTTGCACCATGCATTTCGCAGCCAATCTTTGGTTGAATTTTCATCCATCCAGCCTTTATATTAGCGCGTACGAGCATATTCTGCGGCCATATAACATTCTTACGGAGAGTTTTTCTTTTAAATGTTACTCAGAAATGCAACATCTTCAAATTACAGAGTAATGTATCTTCCGCTAGTTAATCGGATGGAATCTGACTCCAACGGACATAAAGTGAGGCAAATTGAATACAGACATAGGTACTTTTTAGCGACAGTGTAGCAATTCTAACATTTATTTACCGATATTTCCATAGACACGCATGGAAGTTTTGGAGGGGAAGAACCTTTTACAAATAGATCGCGCAGTGATCTTTTGGGCAGTGAACAATGGCATAGAATGCCATTCTCTAAAAGCTGACTGCGTATTATACATGGTGATAAGTACATTCTTACATTGCGCTCACAATAAAGTGGGTGCGTCCTATAGTGGGTGCGTATTATAATCGGAAAATTATGGTAGTTGTATACTCCTGTCCAAAGAAGACTTACCACCTCAGAGCCGAAAAATTTCTAAGTCCCAAGATGACGTCGATGTGACAATGCCGAGCCATGCCCCCTTGCATGGGAAAGCAATAAACGCTCGGGATGGAAAAGAAACCTTCGGAACGTACTCGGCGAGAGGGAACACCCCTTGGCGAAAAATTTTGACCTGTAAGGGATTATCTCTGGGGTGGGGTGAGGGTGGGTTGGGTCTATTGTGTTGGTCCGATCCTATCGGTGTCAGGGTGGGGAGGCATGGAGAGAAAGGTCAGTCGGAAAACAAAGTCACAAAATTGTCCTTGTTTTCGGAAGCTACCGGAATGAAAGACAGAACTCAAAGATCCATTTCATGTCTTCATTGGCACACAGGAAACCTTCGCTGAAATTGATGGATATTCCTCAAATTAGGCAGCAGAAAGTATATTACCCTCCCGATAAGAGGTTGAATCAGGTCAAATCGAATGTAGAAGTCATTTTTTACGCTTACATTTCTTATAGCATCAAGTCGTTGTCTAACACACAATAGAGGTTCCATTATCTAGGAATTAATTGCAGATTGTCATCGCTCGGAGGGTTTGAGTTGTTTTGAATTGGATAAATAATCATTCTATTACACTTAAAGAGTTTTGATTTGAGTTTAATATTTTATACGACACATCATTGATGTCTGAGACCATAAAAGCATGTTAACCACTCAGTGTGGCACTCAAAGAAATCATTTGACGGTATATTTTTGTCGTACTGCACAAAGTTTTTGTAAATACGAATAAGGTAGCTTAAAATAGATACAATTATGAATTCATATTAATTTATTTATCATTCAAGTTCTAATCAGCAATTGAATTTGTCTTGCCGAGTCCCCTGAATTACTTATATGCTTCGAGCAGGGAATTGAGAGGATATTGGTCGTATCCTCCAAGTCATGTTCAATACTTAATCCCCCTCTCACTGAATTTCAACGGGTACCCTCCGCTGATTAAACATAGAATGAACATACACAACCACCGGTGGTGGAAAGCCCGTGCTGGTTGTAATCACATACTCACCAACTTAACCTTGTGAACTGTAAACACACCAAATCGAAAGAAAGCCTCTTTGCCACCAAGTGGCTAGTTTACTCGTCTTCCTAGCAAGGCCTGCATAAGAATTGCAAGGGAAGGAGGTAGCGACATTGTTTTCAGATTGGAGTGGGGGAGAAGGAGCGGACTTGTGGTCAGTCAGGCTCTTTCACCCAAGGTTCATGACGGTGAGGGTTCCCTGGGGGGACCGAGGCTGGGGGTTCTCAATATTGCCCCTGGCATGCCAAAGTGGAGTTCGTAGATAAACAGAGATGGGATAATATGCTATACACCCCAAAAATAGTCTTCTACGTTCATCATTACCATCTGCATTGCATAGAGCCTTTGTCGCGTCCTTATGATTTTCGAGGGAAACATGAAAGTTTTAATTTAGTGTTGACATACTATGAGTCACAGTAAAGTCCTAATTAGATGATTTTTATGGAGGTATACTTTAAGTAATAGAATATAAAATTTCCAGCTTTTTCTTTAGAGTTCCCTGCATCAATGGTAAAGTAACAAAGGACGGCATTAGCACAGTCTACCTAAGTTCCCAGCAGAGAATTTGAAACATTGGGACCAAGTAATTTTTATAATTGTGTCTCCAAAAAACTCGAGCAGCATTGCATAAACGAACCATGACAGTTTTATTCATTTGAAAAATTGGACTGGATAAGGATTACGTCAATGTTCAACTTGTAGACTTGTAGAAGAAAGACAACTTGTAAACTCGAAAGGTTTTCCACCTTTCCACTGAGATCCTGTCAGCGTGATCAACGTTATCCATATTCAGAGCGCTTTTGTTGTTGCTTTTGGTGGTGTGATGGAGGTCTTTCAGATGTCGAAATAAAATGCAATACGTATTACATCAGCTCATAAATACTTTTTAACGTTTAAGAATACGATGAGGAAATTATCACAGAAAGATATACGACAGTGGAGACCAGAGATAGCCAACATGGTGTTAGAGAAAGCAGTATTCTATCACCTTGAATGGACATATCCACTCAGCGCCTTCAAGCTGTTGCGAATGAGGCATCTTGACATTGTCTAACTTAGCAGATCTGCCCGCTTTCTCCTTCACTATTAAGGAAACAGAAGTCCAAAACAACCCAAATGATTGGAAACAGCTCAAATACAACACTTCTCAGACATGCCCACTCCCAGCTAAGAAAGAAAGTGCAGCCCTGTTTAGGTCACTTTCAGAAGAGTGGAGCCTTTTCACAATCCAGGGTTGTGGGAATAAGGGTTTTCTTTTATGTGGAATGTTTATTGATCTTCCAGAAATGTATATATGGGGTCAATAGGATGTTGCCTCAACACAATTGATTTTTGATAATGGAGTGGAGGCTGAACTCACGAATTGAGTGAACTGAAGATAGTATTTACGGCACTTCATAGTCAAATAAGTGACATCGAGTTATTTTCAACCGTAGGGATTTAGTGTAAAGGCTATATGTTTGGTCGATTTCAAAAATTTTCATCAGAAATAAAATGGAGACATCGTAACATCATTACAAACAAAGTTAAGCAACAAGAAATTACATGTTATCGGAAAGGCATGACAATTGAATCAATGACTTGTGTAAATCAAACAGTAATTATTGAGGTCTGTCTAGCCAATCATTTCCATTAGGAAATATTTCCCGTTTATTATTACTTTGAATATGAATTTTCTGTTTCGATAAGAAGCCGAAGTATAGTTGGTTTCTTTTGCCGTACCCTTTTTATAAAGATTACGAAATGAATGTTACTGATATTCAAAGCTGACCGCCAATTATACCAACGTCGGCAGCTATTTCATTTTTACTCATAATCATCTAAACAATATCAGTGTCATTGAATTTAGGGAGGATGTCCATAGAATAATGAAGTTCTTCCGGAGGCGTTGTAAAATTCTGTAAGATGAATTAAATCGGTGAATTTGGGAGCAGGGAAATTTACGAATGTATTTACCCTGCCTTAATCACATCTTCCAAGAATAACCATAGCAGAAAACGTGTGATGTGAACCCCAGTGGCCAATGCTCCATTTCCCATATGCAATGTAAACAACATACCAAACCCAACGGCTGTGATAAGTTAAAAAGGTGATATTTGAAAGCTGCCATGGGATATCATTTTGGTCGAGTGCCTACCTCTCGACCCAAGGTATTTTTTAAATTATGAAGTAGAGTGTTGCAGTGTAACATACGCTGATGAGACGAAGTTGGACCATGTGTTAACATTGTGTGGCAAAAAGATGTCTCTGATCAGCAAACAGCGTATTTAATTCCATGTGATTTCTAACGGGAAACAAAAGTTGAGTGAATGCAGAATTCTTTAGTTGGGTGGATGGAAGTTGGTTTAAAAGCATTCCAACAGTAGAATAATTGGGTACAGAGTTATTTTAATCCAACTTTGAAGTAAATATTGTTTCTAAGAGGGAGCTATAAAGCTATTTGCAAGAAAAAATATCACGTTTATGTTCAAAGATGCATAGTCCTAATGTTCCAAACACGGCGGAGGAAACATTTATGATACCGGCTACGATAAACAATTTATTTTTTACACAAAAATCGTATCTTAGTCTTGGAAATAGATTTTTCTCTCTGAGAATATAATAATAATAATAATTTGTCTTTTATTTCGAGCGAATTTAGGCCAGTACAGTCCTCTCTTACAATTAACTCAATTATAACGAACACTCAATACCATGCCCAGGGAGGTGTAAATATCCTACCCCGGCGGGACTCGAACCCGCGACCTTCGGTTTGGCAGGCGAGGATTTTTATCCGAGGACCCCGCCGCCACCGAGGCCGGCGTTTATATAGTCAATTCGAGTAGTAAATATCATCTTCAGATTCCATTTACGTGTGTAACTGTGTAGCATGCGAGTTTAAATAAACACGTAATGAACTTCGTAAACCTCCATTACACATGACGAAGACGAAGATTGGGCTTTCCACATCTTCTAGCAGTCATCGTCAACGAGAGGTCTTGGTCTCTTGGAGCGACTGAAACGGGCTATCCCCCTATCATTCTTGCTCACACATTTAGCGAACAGAAGCCTGGGCTCTCCTCCCACCATTGAGAATATCTTTCGCAGGTCAAAATTTTCCCTACGAGCATATTCTCCCTCATCCTCCCTCTCCAACAGTGGGGAGGAAGGTCTTCCCATACCGTTTGTTTATTGCCTTCCCGCCCAGGGGGCGTGGTTCAACCGTGTTGTCACATCAACGTCAACTTGGGACTTCGAAATTTTTTGGCTCCGAAATGGTAAGTTTTTGTTGGACAGGAGTTGACTTTATATCACTCATACTTGTAATGTGTATTGTCTTGCATGCACACTCATGTCTTGATGGTAGCTTTCCACAGGAAGTCCTTGAAGCTACCTAAAGCTCATAGTTCTTTTAAATTCATGTTCGTATACCCCAAATTCAGCAATTAATATCTATCTATCTATCAATCTACATAAACTCCAACTGCTCAAAAAACATGGAGATTAGCTAAGAATTAAATCAAATGCATTCATGGCCACTTTATTGTAGTGCCTCACTTTGTGTAAAGCCCATTTCACATGAGGCATGTAATCAATCTGATGTATATACCAATGAGTATTCAAAATTACATTGTGTAAAGCAATGAAATGCAAGAAAATATGAGAAAATCCATGCAAGCAAGACGGCAAAATAGAGGGGCTCTGATTCCATCATCATTGCATGCCAGATTGAGAAAAACGTGTAGTTTTAAATTGTGCAATTTTGTACCCTGTGTAAAATGGCTGAACATTCATCTAGCAGAAAAAGTAGGCGTGAATGGAAACTAGTCAATTATTGAGTCTACAAATACCAAAATAAGTAGGTGGAATGAAACAAAATGAATCTGACTCAATTCCTAGGAAGTCAAATTTACAGTAATTCATGGAAGTAATATAATGGAAAACATATAGTAATGACACCTACCATGTTGAGAGGGTTGAATGTGACATGATACAGTTCCAATTATACTTACTTTATCACTCATGGTACACTGCTCATCACAGATGGTTGTAATAATGTTTTTGGCTTCCTTGGCCATTTCATCCAGAAACATGTTCACCACAGACAAGCTCCTCTCCCTGATGTGATGCCTCTGAAATGAAAGACAGCAAACACACACAGTTATTGTAATCCACAGAACCTCCTCATTACAGAGTAAATACTTACAAAACTCAAATGGAAACCTTGAAATGTAACTCTCACACTTCCATTGAATCAATGCTTCATCCAAGATGGATTAATCTAAAAAAGCATTATTGCAGGACAAGACCCCCAATATTTCACATTTCACTGTATATGAATTCCCATTCATGGCCATCAACTGAATATCATTAATTAAATGGAAGCATAACATTTTACTAGTGGAAATTCACTCTTATGATTAAACCATTAAGTACTAATCATCATCTTCTTTATTTCAATGATGGCAACAAATATTTGCATGGCTATTATATCATGGCTATCAAAATATATATAATGCCTGGAAGGATAATCTAGTGAAACATAAGGACATAGAAATAAAATTTACTAGTTAATTGTGCCAAAATGGATTTTTGTGGAATAAAGAGTTGAATCCATCACCATTAAATATTTCTTTACATTATGATCAAGGCATGCAAACAGAGATCCTTGAGCTTTTCTTTCTTATAAAATATCATGTGATAACTTCCTTACCTCTTCAGGGCAAAGTTCATGGGTACAACTCTGAAAATGCCCACATATCAATGGAAATGCTACAATATAACGGTTTTGGGCAGGAAACTCCAAACACATATGAAACTGGTCCTCAAAAATCTTGCTATAGAAACTGCAATAGTAAGTATGACACCATCAATACATGCATTAATGTAAACATTACTAGGGTGGAAAAACTGCCGCAGAATTTTCCATCAAAAGTAAATCTAACTACTTTTTAAAAAAATTAGACACCAGTAGCATCTTATTATAAGGTAATGCACTCTGTGACTTCCTTCCATATTCTTTAGCCAACGTTTGCAATAATGACAAAGATTTTAGAAAAGACAAATGAACCCAAGGTTGCAACAAACTCACACTAGAAAATTGAAGCTTTGGAGATCAAAAAGTCTTTCTTTTCCATAAAATCCAATACGATATATCAACACAATGCTAATCTCACAAATGTACACCACAGAACTAGTCACAATATGCCAAAATAAAATATAAGACTTCAAGTATGATAATGCAACCAATAATATATTGGGTATACCAATGAGTGCCATTAAACAACACTAACATGTTCAGACCTCGAAATTTGACGAAAAATGTTATGCTCTTAAAAAAACAATCACCAAGAGGGAGGAATATGAAGTCAGAGCTATTTTCATCTTCCCATCATTGGAATTACAGAGGAACAGAGCTTTGCTTGGTACCATATGTATAAATTTATTTTAAAATTATGTTATTAAATACAATTTTTAATGTGTTTTTATATTTTATCATAAATAAAAAATTTAACACTAATGGCTTCACTGGGTTTCCTCGCCCCACCATATCAGCATACACCAAGCAAGCACCTAAATATCAATTCTACTCACCAGAAGATGGACAAATCTGATGTTTCAACCAACATTTCATCAAGGTAGTCAACCATCTTGGTATGGAATTTTATATTGTCCATGGTGACAGCTAAATCTTTATGATCCGATAGTGCCAGCTGTGATTTACTCACGGATGTATATGCCTGCAGTCTAAACCAATCTATTCTAATGGCAATCAGATCAAATATTTCATTATCTTCAACTGAAAAGACAAAATTTGAGGTGTGAGTTCAAATGTTTTACACAACGTTGGGAAACTAGGCTAATCAAGACAGGGCCTGTAGAAGTATACCTGCGAGGGAGCACTTATCAGATTCTAATACATACGTAGTTTCCTCAGTTATTTAGGATTTGAAGTATGGAGGGTGCTCAGGATATTTACAATCTTTTCAGCAAATGACACTGGCCTGTTAAAGCCATCTAAAATTTGCTAAAGCCCCCAACTAATTCACAATTTTTAGGGAAACCAATTTCTTATACATGCACTCTGTAATGCTTTAAACCAGGAGCTGAGGTAGGGTAACTTTCAATTTCGAAGTTTAACAATATAACTGGAAATTGTTAATAATAACTTTTAAATTATTTGTCTTCAGAAAATACAGCTTTTAAATTAGGTACTAATAAATCACAGCTCAGCATTAATTAGAGAGAGGACAAAAAAGTCAAATAATTTTACAAAAGATTTTTTAGCATAATTACAAACAAATAATAAAAATAATTCACTATAATATAACATTAAATGAGAGAGTAACCACAATAGTGAAAAGATCTATTGTCTGATTAAGCACAAGCAACATATTTCTCTGCATATTGACTAAGGTATCTCAGAATATAACGATCTATTCATCACAGCAATTTTCCTGGCATTTTGGCCAACATGAGGAAACCATGACGGAAAATGTCAATCGAAACAACCATCTCACAACTTTATCTAGAAATTTACTACAAATGCAGTAAAATCCAGCTGCCATGCCTTAGAATCCTACCATTTTCGATATGCCTTGGGTCTGACCTGGTCCCCAAAATTATCACTTCATTTTTCTCTTTTGCTGGCTTTGCATCAAACTTTCATTCCATTCTTTCAAGATTCAATTTACGATGGTTAAGTCACACCAGATCATAGCAGGGAAAGTTACCAAAAAATTTAACTGATTACAGTTAAAATTTATCTCAGTAAAAATTAACTGGTTAAAGTTAAAATTTAACTCTTCTAAAAAGTAAGAGTTAAGTTAAATAGTTGCCTACATTTTTGATGATTAACTTGAATCATTAATTTTTAACATAGTTAATCCCAACTATGATGCGATGTGATGTATCCCTTCACAACTGTAACATTTAGAGTTGTGCAAATGCTTCAAAATCAATTCGAATCTACTCAAATCAGGCTTAATTCAATTCGATTCACCCGTGAATCAGGATGCTCTGAAACCGAGTGATTCGAAATATCTGATATATTCATCTTCGAATCATTACATGCATGCAAACATGACGCTCATTCCCAAATGGCGCACTGTCCACTTAGAGGATGTTTTCCTCACGCTAAACGAAAATTTAAATGGTCACATGTTGTTCTGTGCTATTCTTTGTGCCACTATAGATGTATAAGCTAATGTAAGGCCCTGAAATATTGTGAAAATATTCATTACTTTAACTATGTATAAGCTTTTACATTTTAATTAGATTCAAATTAGATACGCAAGTGACCTTTTTAGGGTGATTTGATTTGCTTACGAATATTTTTAAAAAAATTGGTAGTAATAGTTGAGATTTGTTTTTAATTGCAGACTTTCGTCGAGACAAGTGTACTAAATTTTTTCCCTGCTTCTTCGAACATCAACTGTTCTGAAAAATTAGGGCATTTTACCTCAATGATGCCATCCGAAGAAGCGGCAAAGAAACATAGCTTGAGGTCAATGAATAGCCTTGAAGGAGTCACCTTATGTCTGGACATTTCCTTGTACTGCATTATCGCTTTGTTTTCATGAAGCTGCCCGTATTGCGTTGCTTCATTCTGAAAATTGCGGTCGTACAGAAGCAGTCTCTGCCTTTTGCAGATTATGTCAAAGTTGGATAAATTCAATCGATTAATTCGTTCCCCCACCACCTTTCCTTCTCACATTGGCCCTTAGTGTCCTTCTCCAGTTGATCGCTAGAAGCTGTAGTCACTTTTAATTTTTCCATGAATTCTTCTACTCCTTTATCATATTCTTTGCCATCCATGCATAATTTTTGGCACATTACACCGTAACCAGCCCCATCACTTGTTTGGCCTTCTTTTGTTGTTTAATGTCTTGTTTAGCGAGCAGCTACTTTACTGCATTTATACGTTTCAGTCTTCAAAAGTGAATTCGACAGGCTTGTGGGGACTTCTTCCTATGAGCGTTTCCCAAGTTGAATATCTCCACACGGGTCCTAGTTGGAAATCAAGACCAGAGCCGTAAGTCCTGTGTTGATTTAATTCTCTTTTGCCCCTTTTCACTTGTTTTCTGCCAGAAAATTTGGCCAATAACATAAAATATGGCCTAAGATATAATTTTTTCTGCACTGTTACTGGTGTCGTGAGAAGTCAACTGCCCAGAATTTCAGATAAGTGGCTGAATAGCCACATCAATTTTTTCGAGGTATGCTATTTCTTCCTCGGTAATAACTTTCAACTTCCGATCGACAGCTTGACAGAAGTAGTCTCAGCAAGAAGCGTGACATCCAAATACGTGCTTGGGACCATTTTTTTTTAAGCCTCGACCAGGGACTTAACAGTATTCCCTTCTGTACAATTATACGTAATAGTGCCGTGAGCTACTTTTTAAATCTTATCATTTTTACTTTTGTAAGAATTATTTGGACAATGGGCCTCGCCTCTGCAATCTTGAACAAAGCTTTGGTGAAGCGCTTCACTGCGTGATTCGCGTATTCATTTTTTTTAACGTACCTACCAAACGGCACTAGTTCCCGTAAGTTTTTCATCACGCTTGAGTCTCTATCTCCAACAGAGCTAGCAGAACCAAACATGCATGTTATTATTGCATTATTTAACATTATGGAACTGCGTCAACATACATTTAAGTTAGCGCTAACTTCAAGCAAGAACATCCAGTGACATATTGAAATAGTAATTTTTTAACAACTAAAATTACTGATTTTCCGACTTTCTACTTAGGACTCGCCAATGCAATACTGATAGAAAGTCCACAAGGTAGTGCATATCTAAATGGTAATGACCTAGCTCAGCAAAGCAATGCCAAAGCATGTAGTTATGGCCATCAGCCGTATCAGTCCGTAGATTATGCCGTATGACTGACTTGTTGCTCCTCGATGGAGCTGATCGCGTCTAGGATAAGGTAGTACTCCCGTTTGTAGCCAATACCGCTATATGGGATACGTTCAGAGAGAGGCCGTGAAGTCAATAGTCTAGCAGTCCGTGAGAGAAAGTCAAGAGGATGCGAACTCAAAACAGGAAAGAAGGGATGCCAGCAGGAGCCGAGTCAAAGGTTGTGCCGTCCAACGCCAGATGATGCTGAGTCTTCAGTTCCTCCTCCACAGCATAAAACCTTTCTTGCACACCGCTCTAGCTCAATCCTACCAAGTTCCTCCAACTTCGTACCCTTCCCCTCCCCTTGGGGCCTTCCTCTCATTCCCCTCCAGTGGCCACTCATTACCTCCCCTCGAATCTCCGTGAGTGCCTTCACCTGCTTGCCTATTTCTCCGCTAGAGCCACTCTTGATCGGCACGTTTTCAGCTGGTTCTAACTTTCCCAATAACTTATTTAGTACTCAATGTACTTCCATTTTATTAATTTTAATTAAAAATTGAATATATTGTTTACGTCTGCCAGAGACTATGTTTTGTAAAAAGCAATATATGAAGCCAAATATTACAATTTTGAGGTCTTAATTTAAAAAATTTCAAAATGTACGCTCTAGGAAACAGCTAGCAGTTAACTTAATTAGAATGTGAAATTTGTTTTTCATTAAGAGAATTCCTCAATCTACAGGGAGTAAAGCCGTTTTCGACGCAATCATATTTCGCCTTAATTTCACATAATTTCTCATTTAGGAGTCATCCAAAATGCAAATTTTACCCTAAAAAGTAACTAAAAAAATTTGGCATGGTGTTTAAACAGGCTGTCAAAGTGGTTAATTCCTTTGCTTGGTGAAACATTATCCAATACTTTCAGGTAATCAAGAAAACTGTCTCTTATTTGCTTTTTAAGTTTCTGCTGGTAAAAAACACTTGTGCCCCTAAAAACATTAGCTTCTGAGATAAAGATAACTTCATGAGATTCTTCTCTGCAATATAGATACACCATAAAAATGCAAATTTACACATTAAAAAGCACTAGTAAAATAAAAGAATTATTCCCTCACCTTGTTTGACAGACATGTTGGCAATATAATTACAAACTGAGGAAAGAATAATACTTTCATCTTCGGGACATGGTGGCAGCCCCTGAATAATGTGATTCAAAGACACAGAATCATATCCTGATAAATACTGAATGTAATATCTCTGCATGACTTGGTTGTACTTGCGCACCAAAACTGGAAAGAGAGATGGATTACATTAAAACATGTAAAAATTAAATTAAAGGTATCCCTCGCAAATATTATTATTTTTTTAAATATTTGCTAAAAAATAAAAATACAGGTGTAGATGTATTCACATAGCACAACCAAATTCCCAGCATTTAACAAGATTAATTAAGTTTATGTAACATGGTTAAGTAAGCTCCAATTATCATTTACTTATTTTGAGTGCAATTGAACCAGTATTTACAACAGAAAAAAACCTTAAGTTATCTTTATGGAGCAATTAGAACTCCAAAAGTATTTTAAGTTCAGTCTTTAGATGACGGATCAGAGAAGTGGCCATAATGGAAGCAGTCATTGCAAGGCCTTTATGCATATATCGACAGGAAAGTTTTATTATTACTTTACGCTAATTTTGTAACATTCCTTACTCTTCATTACTACATTGACCCTACTTTCAGAACCTAAGCGCCATTGTAATAGGCCATAAAAATTTGAGGAATATCATATACAGTTAGTGTGCCTAAGTTTATTTTTTTCTGTGAGACTGGAGATTGCACGATGGCAGCAAGAGACAGGTGTGTTATTGAAGATATTCTGGAAACTCCATTTGAGTCACGAAGGTACGAGGACCAGAAGAGAATAGTTGATGGTGGCACACCCCTACCGGAAATCCCGACATTAAAGTGCAAACACAAAGAATCCAATCGAGAGTACTTTTGGCATTTTTGTGTGTCCTGGTATGGAAAAACTCCTTGGCTAACTGGTTGTTCGACTCTCAGGAAATTGTTCTGCTGGCCATGTCTCCTTTTTTCTACTGATATAAGTGTGTGGAATAAAGGTGGTTACAAAAAACTTAACAACCTATCTAATGCTATAGTTACGCATGAAAGATCACATGGTCATATCCGTTCTTTCTCGCAACTCGCAAATTTTGGCAATACCCGCATTGAATCAAGCCTTAATGCCCAGTTCCACGCAAGTATGGAACAACATAATGAAACAGTAACCAAGAACAGGGAAATAATGAAGGGATTAATCGACACAATTTGCCTTTTGGCCATACAAGAGCTTCCATTTTGAGGGCACAGTGAGGTTGAAGATTCTCCGAATAAGGGGAATTACGTAGCCATATTAAATTATCTAAGTAAATATGACCCAACTTTACGGCATCATCAAGAGACAGCTACCACATTCAAGGGAACATCAGATTGTATTCAAAACGATTTGATTGTGTCTATCAGCTTAGTTTTAGAAAATAAAATAAGAGAAGAAATAAATAATGCAATATTTGTGGCAATACTACTAGACGAAATCTCAGATGCTAGCAATAAATCTCAGCTATCCATAACTCTCAGATATTTCATCGATTTAACTATGGAAGTGCATGAGCGATTTATTTCGTTTACTGATGTGAGTGCCAACAGATCCGCCAATGGTTTATTTGTTCAAGCAAATAATATCATACATTGTTATGGACTCAAAGAAAAACTTGCTGCACAGACATACGATGGGGCATACGATGGGGTTATGTCTGGGGAATTCAACGGCCTGAAATCTAAGGTTCATGAGCTTTGTCCAAAAGGACTTTAGGTGCACTGCTTTGCTCTCGCTCTCAATCTCATATTATTGAGGTCAGCTTCAAACATTCGAGAGTGCCGAATTTTTTTTGCAGTCCCAATCTGGATTGAGCTCATTCTTCTCTAAATCAACTAAGCGCACGCATGCCCTCAGTGAATTTACCATGAAAAAAGTGCCGCAGAATTCGCAAACGCGATGGTGTTTTAATTCGAGACTTGCGAGTACTATGAATGAAAATCTAAGCCATTTATTGAGTTTTTTCCAGAGCATCATTGAAAATTCATCAGACTGGGAAAATGATGTAGTGGTTTCGGCTAGCGGTTTCAGTTCATTTCTTTCTGAGTTCAACACAGTTTTTCTTCTTTGTGTGTTCTCTAAGTTGTACTGCTATACAGACATACTTTACAATATACTGCAGACTAAATATTTGGATATACTCTATCACACCAAAAAAGTGAATGAAACTAAAAGACTCATCTCAAGTGAACGGTGCAAATTTGATGAGATATGGTCCAGTGTCCTCAAAGAATTTCAAGAATCGGAAGAAAGCATATATCGAATCCGCAACAAGGATGCAGATGAAATAAGAAATAGGAAGTTGTACCTTGAAATAATTGACAATATTACAGTGCAGCTCATTGACAGGTTTGACAGTCTCCATCAATTGCAATTTACTTCATTAGTTGACCACACAAAACTTAATCCCTACAGAAAAGCCTTCCCAAATGCTTTCTTTGAAATTTTGAAAAAATCCCATGGGAATGAGTTCGATTTCATCCGTTTGAGGAATGAAATTACAGTGTTTTATTCAATGGATGAGTTTTCTGGGAAGTACCCTCATGAATTGGCCTCGTACATGAAAAGGAATCAGCTCTCTGCGCCTTTTCAAGAAGTGTATAAACTGATATTACTCGTGTTAACCATACCTAGTACAACCGTGTCTGTCAAACGCTCATTTTCAGCTCTTAAACGATTAAAAAATTTCCAGAGAGCAACACAAGGTCAGGAAAGGTTAAATGGATTGGCTTTGATGTCCATTGAAAAGGTGAAATTATTTGAAATCAGCAGCAAGCCATCATTTTTCGACGAAGTGATAGAGGAGTTCAGTAAAAGGGAAAGGAGATTGAAGTTACACTATCAACAATTAAAACAAAATAGACAAGGAAATGAAAAGGTTATATAAGGCATAATAAACATACAACTTTAAGATTTTTACTGTGAACTAAGTTAAATTATCAGAAGTCTCAACCGATCTGGGCGATGCGTACCACTCTACTGGATGAACACTTAAACCACATTTCCATGATTACGGAGAACAAGAGGAAAGCCTGCTAAAATCATTTCCTTCAACAGAGTTCAATTGGATATACAACATGTGAGTACCAGTTTTTACTATATTCATTTAAAAGGGAAATGTTATAAGGTGAGATGAAACTGTGGAAATGAAGCATGAAACTACTCGTCTAGTCTAAAATTCTGGACGTTGTTCTGGTGATGAGCATGCAGGTTATCTTTCAACGCACATATGATAAAAAACAGCGCTTTTGCCGATGTCGAACTCAATTGTCGAGTGTCAATTGACACCCTATCCGTTAGACTAGTACAAGACTACACGAAAACCTTCCTATTACATCTCTTATGCAAATGTATTTTGAATTCTCAATGATTTTTTACAGCAACTTTTCGATGAGGAAATTTCAACTTAGTAATGCTCATTTTATATAGGTACTTGATGAATATTCTTTTAAATTTTTACTAGTGCATCATTTGTATCAACGAGTGAGATCCGATTTTAATTCTGGATTGATCATTTTGAATAGAATGCCATTCTTAGCATTAATTTTCCGGTTTTAATCGAGGTTTCATAAAAAATAAACTGTGACATGCAGGACGCATAACTGTCTGATGGGCTGGAGCTTACCCAAGGCTTATTATCACCGCACGCCACTGATTCCACCCCAAGTTTGTTGATATTAATATTTGTGATAAATTTAAAAAGGGTTGCATAATCTTCAATTGGTGAGACTAATTGCCTTTTCTGGTAAATAAAGGCCAGTTTCATGCATTGGGTAAATCTGTCATTGAAGTAGCTCATGTTGAGGTATCATTAAAAATTCAATATCTTCACCAAAGGTAAGTTAGAAACATAATTTTGCGAGGAGTTGAGGGAACAGTGGATTGGCTAAATTTTTGAGCTCAGAAATATATTCTCATCCCAGAAAATACAAAAAAATTTAATAATAATTATATTTTAAAAGAAGAACATTTTTCCAATACTTATAGATTCTTTCTCATATCTTCACATTTGTATGCAGTAAGCATTAATTTAGGCAGATAAAGAATGATACAAATCTTAAGTGCCGGTAGATAAATTTTATGTCATTACTATCAGTGCATACCACTGCTTTTATGCAATATTGTGGTAACTGCAAAATTAATTTAACAAAATGCTTGCGTTGCCATAGCTCGGCAACTACAGAGTTGCGACCTCAAGTTCATAGCTCAAAAAAATGCTAAAACTCACAAAACCTACCACCTCCAGAAGTACTGTGCATACATACCATATGAGTCACTCTGCATATATTTTCAGCAATATTTTATGCTACAGCTAATTAACACAATTATGATACAGCAGCAAGGAGATCTTTATATCTCATTAGTTAATACAAGCAAGTCTACTAATGACTTGAAACTGCAAGTATGCACTCTCACCATTATTTTCTTAGAGAGCTTAAGAGCACAATGAGTATCAGTCTTCAAAAATAGAGCGAAAAATTATTCATTTTCTGACTGTTCAGCACTTACAAAATATGTATCTATCTCCATTTAACCTTTTTCTGTTATGTAATGATAGCTAGAATTTTATCATTGGAATTCATTGCTGGTAAGTATACATTTTGCAGTAATTTGAAATGCCTAACCACTTGTGTACGATTTTCAGGCGAGCAAATTTCTATTCTACAGAAGCCTCCTCAGCTATGTGTACATACTTGAATCCAGGGATTGACAGAGTGGCCTCACCTCCAATATTATTTGCAATGAATTTTTGAGTTTGAGAATGAAATTTTCTGAGGTAGTTGAAGTATCATGGTATTACCCACTACAAAGGCAATGCATGACATGACTGGAGGAGCAGGCTTTAGATTCCTCTCATGCTTTCCAGTGATTGGTAATTTCACTTTCTAATAGCATGAAAAACATACTACAAAACTATTAAAACACCCAAAAATACGAACATACTGAAAGCCTAATAAAGGCTAGATCGTGTCCATAAAATAACGCTCAAAATCAGCCATTAGTTTAGTACCCTAACAATGAACCCCAAAAAAACACAATAATGAAAGTGAGACTTTTACTTACACCTTAACTCTTCCATGTGAAACAGAAGTTCAGGAAGTTGCCGATCTACCAGATCCTCAGCAGTTTTTCCCTTACTTTTTTGTAGAGGAGGGTTATCATTATGTCTCAGAAGCCAATAAACTTCATCTCTTGCCAAACAAAGCCCAATAAATATAAGGAGCGCCTATAACATGAAAGAGATATTTAGGTTCAATCGAGAAATTAGAATGGTAGCCAAAAAAACAGTAAGTTAACAGTCATGATTTCAGGGAAAGTCTCAGGCCTTCCCATTCAGCTTCAAAGATCTGTAACAAACTGCTTGTTTATATTAAATTTCTACCACCCTCAAAATTTAAAACTTATGAGAACATAAAATAATACAACAATTCTATGTAATACACCCATCATAAATGGTTTTCTACGTAATAAAAGCTGCTACAGCACAAAAGACCAAATTTATGCATAGTGTATCCCCTTGAAATACATGACGTACACTATATGCATTATGAATGTAAGCAAAAGTCTCAGACACATTTAAGTTTTCTGCAACATTACACCTGAGCCCTCCATAAAGCACACACACTGCATACTGGAAGTCTGAACCGGTTATGCTGGCATCCGAACCATCAATATCCAGATTTGAGAATCTCTGCCATATCAGGCACTTTTAATTTCACATCGATGTGCCTTCTTTAACCATTCAATGAATGATACAGATATTTTACATAGTTTTAAAAATCATAGATACCATGATGTGTCCAATAACAGATGCTCTAGTAATAATCCATGGACCAATGTACATACCTTTTTTTCCAATGGGTTATCAATTATGTCTTCAATGTCAAAGAAAAACCTGTCAGCCGAAGCTTAATTTAAATACCACGATTATGCTAAATACTGAAAACTTCACCCCTAATCCATAACAGTCTGGATATGTACCAGTTAAGGTAGTTTGAGCAAGATAATTCACTTGTCATAATGGAAACCATGTTCGAATTGTATATTCAGATTTCTGCAGCTGTAGGAAGCACAAAATACATATTCCAAAATTAATGGTGCAATATTATACTTTTACAAGACTGAAATTCTAATAGATTAAATAAAATATCTCAACAAATCTTTTACTTGACTATTTTTTTTGTGCGTTATGTTTAAAACCCCTTCACAACAGAAGGTTTTTTGTGATTTTGAAAAAATTACTGCGGTGACAATATGATTTATTTTCAAATATGGTTGAGATAACATACAAAATACACGCTATTAGTTTTTTGACGAGATTAAGGTGCTATAAATTCCTCATTTATTAAATGTTACATCTCTGGAGTGTATACACCAACCATTTTCCATGTAAAAGGGCTGGTATTTTTCATCAAAAATCTCGGAAAGTAGTGCGGTAAGTGGATGATGTTTTGGTAATTTGGAAGTTTTGGAATTTGGGTGAGAGATTTTTCTTTAAAATGAGATTGAATTAATTGATTACTAGGTGAAATGATATTTTGCTCAAATCAATTTTCTCTTTTATGCATTAGCTTGCTACTTTTTAGACCCACAAGCCTTACAACTTTGTCAAACTCACCAGAGGGGTAAAGGAATGACAACAAGTACAATTCCCTTTTTTCATGGCATAAATTCCACAAAATGACATACCTTTGGTCCCAAAAGTCCCGGTTGGTCTGTGAGTATTAAACCAAGCTCTTTCAATGCTGTTCTCAGGAATTTCCTTCGCTCTCGGTGCTGAAGGGCTCTGAAATGAAAATAATTATTTTGACCACACAGACTTAAGCCATGTACCCATAAGAACCCACTTATGCTGACTCTAAATCAAAGGCACAGGTCTAACCATACCTCCAGAAAGCCAACAAATATGGTGGGCACAAGGAGCACCAATGCAAATGAATACACAGTAGGGATTCTTATAAATACTCTAGGAAAATAAGGGAGTCACAAACCTAATAGATCTGATATTATAAAAGGCAAATAGTCAATAATTTACAGATCTCCCACAAGAAAATCCTCCAAGGAATGCATTCATTTGCATTATGGTAAAATAGGTTTTATAAAGACTCATCAATCATAACATACTTTGTCACAATGAGTAGACTGGAATGTATCATGGAACAGATTGCCCATCATGAGCATTTTTAATGATATTCGACACAAATCAAGATAATGCAAATACAATTACACCATGAACAAATGATTGAATATCATGTTCCTTCAGAACTGTAGCTATGAGCAGTGACATTTGAATCAATAAGAATGACATTAGTCTTGTTAAATCATGCAATTCTCAAAGACATTTCACTACCCTAAACAAAGATATCCTCAAGCTTCAACTATTGTGAGCAAAATCATGTCATTAATGAATTTTTTCAAGCTCTATCCTCTAATATTTCCATCTTAATAACAAGTATTACTTACGCTTTCTGAATAGCTTGGTTATAGCAGTCTTTGACTTCAGATATCCTCTTGCCATAGCCTTTTAAGCTATCAAAAAAGCTTTGAATGTATGCATGAATGTAAAGAACTTCATCCCGAAAGAGCGCAATCACCCAACTAGATTCAAGTGCATTAGTCCAGAGCTTATTTGCAGTTTCCTGAACCAAAGCTTGGTGGTTTAACATGAATCCAACTGCAATTAAAGAGAGTTATACATGGTAAATAAGAAGGAAATAATAATTTCTAACCTCAAGAGGATGGTCCATTAAATTCTACTTACACACGATCCACCTCTCCATTACCTCCAGCGATAAATATTCACAGGACATGGTCTCAGTTTGTACAGGCTTCAGTAGCTGTCCTGGGTTTCCTACTAAACTCAGTTTTTGATCAGACCTGCACCATTCAATAAAGAAAGAGGAAATTAAAACAGTTATAAAAAAAAGTCTTCAGATGGAAAATTATTTTATTCCTAGAATATACTTCATTTTGATCGTAAAAATAGGTTGACTTTAAAAATTTGTACAGAAAACAGTCTGTAGGAGATTACAAAAATCCCTGATGTACAATCATGGACAAGGAAAATGATTTGTTTGTAAAATTGTACACTTGGAATTTTAGAAAGCTGTAAGCAATGAACACACATGCCAAGTTTAAGAACAAGAGATTATTTGAGCTCCTTTCTCCAATATCTATTATGTTCAGCACGTATCAGTGCAGCAGGAAGGATACTGACAACTTTCACCACACAGTGGCACACCCCTTCAGTAATAAATTCATGTCTTTGAGGTAGTAGGTGCAAAACTGACATTACCTATAACCATGATAATGAATGTAACCATTTGAGTCCAACCAATCAATATGACCTTCAGTCATTATAAATTAATAAAAGAAGAAAATATGCATCACAGAGTCAAGAAATTTAAGATTCTGAAAATGACAACTAAATGATTGATGGCAAAAGATTTATTAGAGCCCTAATAGTCCTTTTCTGAAGCTTGACATAGATGGACTAGAGCCCCCGCAAAATCCCCCCTAAAATACCACTACATCAAGAAATTCTAATTAAAATTGGGAAAAATCAAGGAATACTCTAAACATAGTCATGAGCTTTGTCAAGGTCCTCTTCCCTTAAAATAGCCACCCCCACATGAAGAAAGAGAAAAATTCTTAACCTCCATTTTTCTGCGGACAGGTTACGACTTGTGTAGACAGGCCATAAGGAATTGAGGGCTGACTGAAGAAGTTTATTGTGTGGAACAAATTCCTCAGACAGCTTCTTAATTGGAGGATCATAATCCATGATCATTTGACCAAGGCGGGGAAAGCTCTGATCACTGAAAAGGAAGAAGTAATTTCAACAAACAAACTACAAAAGGTGAAGCAACACAGCATCTTCTTGTTAATATCCATCACTATTGTTTGAATACAATATTAAAAGCAATTAATAAATGGCAATAAACTAAACAGATATGTCACTTTTGTCATAGTTCAAGTCTGTTGCCATTATATTCTTCTTCTGTCTTCACTGATCACAATGGAAACTAAAATATTATTTATTTTAACAACACATTTTATAGGCCTTGCAAGGGCTTCTGTGGTGCGATGAGTTTTAACATAAACGTCATTTGAGCAGTCTTCCATGTTTCTCCATTTTGCTAACCACTGACGGAAGGTAGAAAAAACCTATCTCCGCCATAATCCCCTACATTGCAGTGACTATGGAATGAATAGCCAGTGCATTCGCTAAACTCAACATAACGCCTTGGTTCAACTCTTTATAGGGGACTGCTAACCTTTCATTCAAAGTGATGGACCATGTGGCAAAAGAAATGCCTAGCGAGGTCTTGTAAATTGAATGTAGCTGTGAAAGTGCCTAAGGTGGGTATACATCCCAGGCACATAATTGCAGCCTTAGCCTTTAGACACATTATTTCCAATTTAACTATCCTTTATAAAATAATTTGTGGCAAATATGATCATTCAGCATTATTGAGTCTCATAAAATTCAGAGTACCAGCATATTCCACTAGATCCCACCATGACTTTTTTCATAACATTCATTCAACCAACTATTCCTACAATTCTGCAATGTCCAGAATTCAGAGCATTGGTAATATCTACATCTACATTGGTGATATTCATATTTATATTGATATATACATATCTATATTTTTTTTGATATTTTTAACACCAAAATTTTGTATATCCAGTGAATTAAGAACTCGCATGATATTTAAAATATTTTTGTAACAATTTGTCACAACTCTGAAACTTATTGTCAACACAAAATGTAAATGGGTTATTATCCATAAAAAATAAAAATAAAATTTAAAAAATTGAAAAAACTGCAAAAGGAACAAAAACTGACAACTGAGCAAATCCCTAGAGTTATGAGACTTCCGTTGCATGAAATCCATACATTGGTCCAAGTTTAGAAACCTATCTCTCATCAAAGAAGTAGTTTGTTGAAAATGAAACGGTTTTCTATACACCTCAGCGGCAAGTTATTAGAAATATACTTTTCAAGATAAAAAGTAGTATTTCTAACAACAGCAGCTATATGTCTCCTCTTCACTCAACTGCCAGTGCAATTTGAAGCAAGTCCCACCTAATCTCTGGAGTAATGAGACATGCCACATTCAGCAGAGTATCCCTTTTTCTTTATGAATGAATTGCACAAATGTCTCAGATCCAAGGGTGAGATCAAGGTACACCAGTCGTATTCATTCCTTTTGTTCCAAATTTTGGATATGCCTCAGTTATGAGGAGCAGAAATACTACATGAAACTTCTAATTCTAATTGTGGCCTAGATGCTATCAGCATGAAACACATTGACACACACATCCTGGTCAGGTCTAAGTGGATGTCATTTTTGTTTTATCTTGACATGTTTATATTTCCAGCTTCACCCTATGATCTTAAAGGAAGTTATATCACTATGATTATATCAGTATGATTTTTTATGATAAAACTGGAATTTCTAGTTCTTGGAATGCAAGTAATCAAGTGCTTAACTGAGATTGTCCTTCCAGGAGCATGAGACAGGCGTCCTTGTCGTACCACATCACTATCAGTCTCATGATGGCTACTTTGAGTGATTCCAAGGCAAAGCACAAGTAAATTGAGCATGTAGTACTCAATTTGCTTCCATGTATGATATACTGGTTACCAAGAAAACTACAAGGACAAAGATCACTTTTGATTATCACTGAGAGGAAGTTAACTCCAGTACTACTGGCAGTAGAGGATTTTCTTCCAATATCCTCCCTTCAAATCACATTTCACATTGCTGTTTCAAAGAAGTCCTTCCGTCAGAAATCATTTTCATCCTCTGAACTGACTCCCCTGGAATCAACTGACTCCCCTGAGAAAAACTTTCATGAACTCCTCAATTTGCCAATGCCCAGGCTTCCTCACTTTCCTGTCTTTTCTGGATGAACAAAAGGTGTTCCACAACCTACAAGTATTGGGTTCCTTAGGTAGAGATCAACAACTACAATTTAAGGGCTATTACCTATCCTAAAAACTGCAAGTTGTAGGGATGAAGAGTAAAACTAAGGGCATACTTTGACCTTCTCCATCCTCCAGACAGGTCGATGAGCAATGTCTTTTCAGGCAATACTTTGAAAGGCATCAAACAACCACGGACAAACCATTCCACATAAAATTTTTCCACATTAAAAAACAATTTGTAACATAAAAAAAAAAATAACTTTACATACTTCATGAATATCCCCAAATTGAGGCGAAATCCATCACTTTCATTGATTTCACTGCGCTGGTTGTACACCATTCTATGTTTAAAAATTTTAATGGGTGTTCTCTAAAAGTGCCTCCAAATAAGTGAACAAGATCCTAAAACTCTTCCAGGGTTGTAGGTATCCCAACACTTTCCCCAATTTCCCAATACACAATCACTGTTTTAAGGGATGCTTCCATACAAATAAAAAGTTTACACTCTCCCGCATCAGATGAAGCATGAGAAATAGAGGAGGACATCAATATATGGAGCCAAAACTTTTTAAAGCTCAAAAGTATCGTAACATAGAAACCATCAAGGATGAATCAAAAACAGGACATGCACTAAACATTGAGTACTGATTGACAACACCCACAACACATCCCAGGAATGGACTAGGTAGCTAATATGAACATTTCTGACGCATAAAATGTCCTATATACAAACAAATTTGATACCAGTGTCAAGTCTACTGATACATTCCTCTAAATGACATTTGATGAATTAATTCAACATTATCAATTTAGAAAGGGAACAATGACCCCCAACAATATTATATTTCATCGAGTAAACCTTGAGGAATATAATGAGGAAGCCAATGCTTATATACCATTTAAATGGCGAGGAGGCTTCTTGTCATCAGATCATCTCAAGTAATTCTAATTATCTTAAGATCATCTCAAGTAAATCCAACATCTTACCTTTGATTGTGAGCCATTTCAAACGCTGCGTTGAACAAACCAAGAACAGCTTTCCTATCCTCCACTCTAGACAGCAGTATCATCAGTGTAACGTACGTGGTCACCAAATCCAAATATGATTTTGTTAGATCAAAATTTAGGGTCTGGAAAGATAAATAAGTGATATGGATACCCTTCTACTGCATACATTCCAAGAAATTCCTCACGGTATACGTACTATATCGAGGTGAACTTGACAAGCATCCATTGTGGTTAGAAGTTCACAAACATTATCCTTAAACTCCATTAGATCGACGAAAGTGTAGTAGTATAACGATAACGACTTGATGATATCATTTTTGATATTCGTGATGGCTTGCAGCTGTAATTGTGATCATACGATTAGCCCAGTGAGATTGAAATATTTTCATTTTTCAAATGACTAGATTAAGAGCGTAACCAATGGTTCAGGCAGGCACACAACGAGTGGATAATTGCAAGAACTAAACTTTAATACAAGTAAACAAAGCATAGCACCACAGGTAACATTTCTCTGCGGCGATCACTTTAATGTCATTTCTTAGGAAAGGTGTAAGCAAGAAAAAGCATAAAAGTGGGGTACTCCTTATACTCACTCCTTTTATGTCAATGTTGGGGAATCTCCTCACGATATACTTGATTGAAGATTCCAAGTTTTTATCGGATAAAAATCCTGGTTTTGACTTCGCATCTCCACAGGCCTAAACATAAGAAACGATGTTACTTCAAGGCACATTAATAAAAATAAAATACAACTCTAAGTTCAAACCTTTTTTATATTGTATATCCTTGTCAACATTCCAATCCCCCGGTCATTGTTGAGAGACAACTTCTCTGCAAGCTTTTGTTGACTTGGAACCAGCGGTCTCGCCATTTGGGATTGTACAAGAATGCGTTTTCATCAAAATGAGCAACTGAGTTTAAGCAAATATACTCGGCTTCTTAGCATTTATCACGACATTATCGGCCGCAAAACTTTCGTTTCCCTCAACAGTACCACTGGTACCACCCCCTTCACCCAAACCAATCACACCCGCAATCCCCGCTGTCATTATAACCCTAGGTAAGGCATTCCACCAACAGTTGAAAAAGTTCTTCGCTCTTCCCTTCAATTTTGGTAGAGGCGCTACATGTCTAAGAACTGGTTTACCGAAGTTCCTCTGCGAATATGTCAAAGCAAATATTGATTCAATCTATTAATTTGTGACTTAAAAAATTTGATTTGACTGGACATATAATTTTCAAATTTAAAAGCAAAATCAGCCGATTTGTTGACTAAAATATTTTCTATCGATTAAAAGCGATTTTGAATTGAATTATCGCCTTAATATAAGAATAACAAAGAAATTGCGACAGGAGAGGCCTACATATCATTATTATTCTTATACTATTATATATTTATTGAATGTCTCCCCTCTATATAAATATCTTAAAAGAAAAATGACAATAATATCCTATATTAATGAAATACACAATTTTCAACGTTTTGCCCATCGACCCATCCCTGCACAGTGTGATTTCAAGTTTAATTGATGAAAAATTGGGTGAATAGTTAGAATTTTGATGTCAATATCAATCCATTGGTCCTATTTTCTATATGGGGTTCCCAGTGTTCCCAGGGTTCCCAGTTCCTATTGAATTTCATAAGTAACACTCGTAGCGCGCATAACTTACAAAAATCGAATAGAGGGAATACAGCGCTACTGCCAAAACTTGTACTTTCAGCCGCAACTGAGTAACGATTGCCGCGATGTTATTCTTGCCAGGCTCCGTTCGTGACGTGCCTGTGTTTACGTTTGAATGAGAGATATTGTAATCGAGAGACACTGCCGTTTTAAAATGAAAATGACACGTTTAATTTTCTGAAGCTCGGGCGTAACACACAACAGAGATAAGGCTCCCAGAATACCCACGTACAAAATGGCACAGCAGACTTTACTTACCAAATACATTCAAATCACCGGCGTCGTCGCTTTGTACTGGTTTGTATCAAGTTCTTTTTTAGACGCTTTTACTCTTGTGTTTTCATTCCTCATGAGTTCTAATATTTCTCTTCCAGGGTGGTGTCTATTACAACAGTTTTCGTTAACAAAGCTCTCCTGAGTCAGCAAGTAGTTAATTTAGATGCTCCCCTATTTGTTACGTGGTACCAATGCTTGGTATCGTCCTTTATTTGCTTTTCTATGAGCAGCATGTCAAAAATGTGTCCTAGTATCATACCTTTTCCGGAAGGATCGCCTCTTAAGTTGGATGTTTTTCGAAAGGTAATGTTCCTGTCTTCAATACCCTTATTACATTGTCTTGCTTGCTAAATTTTAATTCAAGCTCTTTGTCGTGAGTGATGCCATGGGATTAATCTTTGGACGAGTTTAATCAACCTCAGGACTTTTAATGGTGCAAAAGGAACCACTTAGTAGTCATGAAGCCGGTGGGCCTTTACCAAAACTGCGGTTAATCATACCATATTCATCATGGAACTTATGTGCTGCATTGGTTTTCTTCACTGTATATTTTCTGTATTGATGTTGGTTCCATTACTGTTGAGTAAAACATATCCCTACTTTCCCTTAACTTAGCTGAAGTGTGGGGGACTTTGCCATAATAATGTAACTTAGGGAATTAATAACTGCCTGAGGCCACCTACACAAAAGAAACATCAAATGGCTGACAGGCTGCCTTTAATGGTCAAGGAGAGTCCTTGGCTGCTTAAGAAAGTGCGTTGTAAAACTATTTGTTCAGAGTAAATTATTCCTGTGGCACTGACATACACAGGGTACTAGGAGAAGTTGGGAGTTGTATAAGTTGTGGAAAGGTGATTAGGGGAAGGTAGGATTGTACAAATATCTATTTTTCACTTCCTAAAGGAATAAACTGCTGGACATGTTCACTGCTGGGGCATGATAGTTTAACTTACTTTACATTTGAAAAGTTTTAAATTTTTTATATTGTTCCAATGAAAAATGACCAGACGTCGAAAAAGATGTCGACGACCACCCCATGAATGAAACTAGACTTAAGTAGTCCTCAAATGTATGGTAATTCCACATTGTATGCATTTCTCTGAGGCAAGTGAAACAGGCTCTGAAATACATAGTATTACTTACAGATTGAATTATCAGTAGCCTTGCTGTGTTAGGTATTCAAATCACAACAAAAATATGTATGAAGTTCTTGAACATGCCATATGAAAACATTAGCCGAAGCCAGTAAAAAAGCTAATTTGTGCCACAAGCTGTTGGGATCGTCATATAAAGTATGAGGGCTCTGCATTCACTGAATAAACAATTCCCCCAAGCGAAAAGGAGACGTGCATTTAGAAAGTAAGGGAGTCCAGGGCCACATGCTGTCACAGTGGGAATAATCCTTATGAGCGATACTTTGTTGCAGTGAATGTGTTAAATTCCTTATTTGGATTTCCTTCTCAACACTTCTACTTCATCTTTGTCCATAGACTTCTACTTCTCCATCTATTTTCTTGCTATGTGCTCCTATCTAGGAATTAGGTTTAGGCCCTCATGTGCTAACCTTTGTCTGAGGCTGTTTGAGGAGTACTCATCCTTACTAGTGCTCAAACCGTTGCTCCAGCTTCTTCCATGTCTTCCACTTCACTCATCTTTTTTTAATTTTGGTTAATGTTTACGTCACTCTTGCCTATCACCTGTGAAGCACCTAATTCCATTTTCAACTTTCTTAAAACAACTCATTCCTTTCACCTTGAATCCTGGTCCACTCCCTACTATTTCTCCATTTGAGGCCAATGCATTGGCAATATCCTAATGCCCCAGCAAAATCATCAGGTATCTCGCATCCATTCTTTCCCACAAGATAGGGTTGCTAATGACTATATAAGTGGCTCGTTTATTGCTTGGTTACTGAGCCATTTGAATGCTGCATTTGTTGTCTGTCATAGAAGTAATTACACTGCTTATGTCATTCAGCTCAGTATTCACAGTTATAGGATTAACATGGGCTCTTGCTTCAATGCTGCCATCTGTGCTCATGTTCTCATCCACTCAAAATCAAGGTTCTTCGAAAAGCACAAATCAAGCTTTTCTAAGCCTTGGATTCCCCCAGAATGGGAAGAAATTACTTATTGCTGTTTCATTCCACCTCTTTCCTCTCCCCTCTTTCACTACACTCCACCTCTTGCTGTCTATTGAGGAATTTTCATGGAAGTGATAGATTGATTTGAGGTTTTGTGGAGTACTCTTTTGGACCCTAAGGCTTTTAGATATGTTGTGCCCATACTATCTGGATGATATTTACCCCTGGAGCCCTATGGCCAAACTAAAGGCCATGATGTCCTCAATGGACTACTGATGTCCCTGAGCTCTGGGAAGGGATTGGATTGGATATTTGGGGAGGCGACCGATGGCTAAGGTCATTTGTGCCATAGGGGATAGGTAAGGGAGGAAGGGGGGGTACCCAGATAATGGTCCTAGATTTTGATAGGTATTCATATCATAGATGGGTGGTGGTTTCTCATCTTCTTTGTACCTTCTACAATTCCTATTTTTTGGAGGTACTTTTTCCCTGGGTGGTTGGCATTTTACAGCATTATCATTGTTAAAAATTTACTTTTATGTGATGGTAAAAATTTTCTTTGCATGTTTAGAGTTTGGTCCATCAATGAACTTTATAGCTTGTCTCAGGCCTAGTGCTGATTTTCCAGATCTTAAGGCTGACATTGTTGATGATAACTCTTGATAAAATTTAGAGAAAGGCAATTATTTATGAATAAAAAAATACCCAGGGCAGAGTTCTGCTTGGACCTCTCCCCAAGTACTATTGAGGTTTTATAGTTAAGATAAGCCATCTAGTGGTGCTTTTGCTGACATAGTACTGAGCAAAGGTCCCCGAAGCGCATATGATTTTGCTTTCTTCATACAGAGGTTTTTCTGCAACTCTTCCATTTCTTTAATGTCTACCAGAAGAAAGATCTAAGGCTTCCTGGCATATGGTTATATTGAAGGTTTTTTGAGTTTCCACTGGGTCAAACTCTCCATCTGTGCTAATGTTTCAATGTACTAGTCGATAATGGAGACGTCAGCAGAGATGGAGAGTTTGATCAGGTGGGAAACCCAAAATACCTTCAATATTTGCCTCATACCAATTAATCGAAGTGTCTGGAGATGGTAAATTCTTTTCTTATTAATGTCATGTAGGAATGTTATAGCTGAGAAAGAGGAGTTGTCTTTGTTCTAGAACTTTAGAACTCACTCTTAAACAATCTCATGTAGCATTCAAGTGAAGCAAGCATTGATCAAAGGATGAGATGTAGAGAGTCCCACATGCTCAAGGTTCCCACTCAATAAAATTATGCAGTGCCATAATTCCCATACACCTAGAGCGGATGCAACCCACAATATGAGGGCAAATGATTAGGTTGAGAGTTGC
Source organism: Ceriagrion tenellum (assembly GCA_963169105.1). Lineage (NCBI taxonomy): Eukaryota > Metazoa > Arthropoda > Insecta > Odonata > Coenagrionidae > Ceriagrion > Ceriagrion tenellum. Next base: position 103,144,185 of record OY720638.1, on the reverse strand, counting down.
TCATTTGGCTGTAAAGCTGGGGGTGAGGATGGAGAGTTAGTACTTGAACATTAAGTAGCCAACCTTGACGATAGTGTAAGCCAATGCTTGACTTTCCTGCTGATGGCAGGAAATAGATTTCCATTGGGGCTTAGTTGCTTGTCGGGAGGAAGCATGAGGAAGTCTTGTACTGCATGTTCAATATGTTGGAGGCATTGTGATTGCTAATCAGTTAATTTTTATAGATGAACAATATAGAGCTATAAAAATCTGCCAATACAGTTTTGAAAATAAAAATATCAATTGAAAGAACGAAGATAAGAAAAATTTGTGGAGAAAAACAAGTCAGCTGAGCTTAATAGTGTCCGATAATGTCATGCTGGATTCATTTTTCATTTAATCAACCTGCTATTGGATAGGATTTTGGACTGTCCTAGTCATAATATTTTCTTTGTCCTAAAGTACCAATTTCTGGGACATCATATAACTTTCTCTCTATCAGATGGCTTGCTATCAGATTACTCTGTTATTCCTTATATCCTCTGCTTCTTCATACTGTAGATAATGGTTCCTTTTTAAAATCACAGAATGAATCTTTGAATAGGATGGGAGTATTAATGGTAAATTTTGTAGTGTCAAGTAATTTGAAGCAATATTATTATTATCTAGATGATTGATGTTGTTCTGATTGGAAGTGACTGTAGCTCATTGTAAATGAGGGTTGATTTGAGTAGGTCAGTTTATGTCAGTTTTCTCTGCTATGGCCTCCAGTGATGAAGACTCATTATTTTTTAGTAATATTTCACTGGTTTTTATCACCAGTACAATTACCGAAACAAAGTTTTTATTCTCTAGCACTTTTTCGTAGCTTCAGTGAATCAAACTTTTGGAAATTGGCCTAACCCTGTTGACAGGAGAAATGCTCTTTACAGATCTCAGCATTCAGAATATAGTATAAAAGGGAAAATCCACTGCTCAGCAACCCATCCATGTATCACTTTCAAAGTTGTAATTCATGTCAATGTAAGGATGCAAGTTCCAAGGACAGAATTTTCTATTATTGTGGTAGGTACAACTCCAAAAGGAACTATAATGTCATGGTCTTTAATTAATCACCATTTTACCTTGAAAATGTAACTTCTGAAAAACACAGTTATCACTAATAGAAATAGGAGATACCACGTCCATTCTTGATCGTAAACAAGTGTATAAATATGTATGTGCTCCAAAAGACTGAAAATAGTGTGATTATGAATGTTATCTTGGAAATTTAAAATTATTTTCTTTCCTGCAAATGGGTAATTGAAACATGAACTGTGCCAATGATGTGCATTATTCCATGACAATACTTAATGAGAAAATGTGAAATTCTGATCCGTGTAACATGGGCTTAATAGCTAGCTGTTGTGAGTAGGCCTGTAGTTCATTACTTTTTTGTTTATGTAATACTCTGATGGAAAAGAGGATTATATTATGGTGAGATTAAGCCCTGAGGGGTATGTTTCAAAAGAGTGTGTTTCTTTACAGTAAGTATTGTATTTGGTAGGTCATGTCATTTGGTAGGACCATCATAATGCAACTATTAGAGTTGACAAGTACTGATATAAACTGGACTGTTACAAATGCATTTATCTCCAACGTCGAAATCCTATAATAAACACCAGCATGTGAAGCACAGCACTTGAAATATTGTGGTATAATGCTATCTACTTTTTAAATAACATCAAAATGTAACCCGTGTGTTTTTTGAGGTCAAAAAAATTATATTATCTGACTATAATTCAGAGCCACCTAGTTTCAAATTTATTCCAAGGCAGTGGTACATGTCACCCAGCTTTATTCTGTGTTTTGTTAGTCTGGCCAGTCTTCAAGCACAAATATTTCAACAAATGTGGAGTAAATTATTTTACTGATTATCAGTTAAATTGTCTCACCGTATTATATACGTAAATTTTTGTAGCTTTTGGACTATGAGGCCTTGATATGATAAAAATAGGTTTAGGACTCCACTGAGTTTGGTTAAAGTGGTGGAATGCACTTTTTGCAGAATCCCCCATTGGTTAACATGAACTTAAAGTGATTCAAAGTGGTTAGAATAATGGAGTGTGGATACAATTGAATTTAGAGCCATGAGATTAGCAGTGTTAATTGCACACTCATAATTCTATTCTCTGATTAATAGCAGTATTTCAATTAATACCGACTGTGAAACAAACCCATTTTGGGTGGAAATATTCACCATCAGTCATGGCGTGAGTTGAGTTCATTGACTGTTAGTGTTGTAAGAGGTCTTTTTGGATGTTTTTATTTCCTTGTATCATTAATGATGGCGTTTTTGGCTTTCAGATCCTACCATTATCAGTGCTATTTACAGGAATGATAGCATTCAATAATTTGTGCCTGAAACATGTTGGTGTTGCTTTCTATTACATTGGACGGTCTCTTACAACTGTTTTCAACGTTGTATTGTCATATGCAGTTTTAGGTAACACTAGATACATTTTTTAAATTCTCCTTGATATTTGCAGCCTGCAAATAGTCAGTCTATTGCTCCTATTGTTATGATTACTCTAAGGCTTTTCCTTGCTATTTGGACCAAAATGAAGTAAAAGCTCTACTCACAGTTGAAACTCATCAAACTTTGTAGTCCACACATGTCAGTTATTCCTTGCTCTCTAATCTATGGGATTTGGGTGAGATACTATTTAACGTAGTAAATGGTCAACATATAATTTAAGGTGAAGCACATTTTGTGCATTCTCCATTTCCTATGATGGTGAAAAAAGAAGCAAAGGCCATTGTGTAAAAGAGAAAGTCTAAAAGTGATAAATTCTATATCATAAAGAATTGTACACATAAGTAATCATGTGCAAGACTCTTCCGGAAATGATTTCAAAAGGTCATATTGATAAGACTATTCTCAATGTGGGAGCCCACACTGAACTCTGAATATATCCATAGCTAACAGCTAACCTGTATTCAGGTTTTGTCTGGAAGCAGCTCATCTAACTGTTGGGAATAATTGGAGCTGTTTTATTCATTGCTGACTGGTATACACTGATTGGTTGAAATGTGGGAATGATTGTTGAACATCATCACTAACAGTACCATGTAGTGTTGGCTGCTTACCATAAAGGGCAAAAAAACCACACTTCAGATCTGTTATGTAAAACAAATGTTACATGCTTAATGAATTATTGGTAGCTTACTGAAAAGAAAGCAGCTTTAACAAAGATGGTAGAAAGTCAGTGATTGGGCTCCTAAAATTGCTTACTCTGTTTTGGAATTTCAGTCTTTTATTCCATTAATGCTACGTCCACACATGGCAATAATTGCTGGCAACATGTTCATAGTGTGTCTGGATACAAAGAAGGTATTGCCAGTGATGACAGGTGGTGAAGATCAGAGAATACAGCTGTTGCCATGTTTCCTACTCTGAATGGAAAACATGGCTCTGTGTGAATTCATATTGGGCTATGTAGTAGAGAAGTTCATGGAAGTCAAGAGTTAGTTTCTTATTTTTAGGTGGGACTTAAGTATTCCATTTCCATTCATTTTATTTGATTTAGCAGATGTTTATACAGAACTATGATTTTATCAATTGCTGATAAAATAAAAGTGTTATTAATTAGCTGCTTGTGAAAGACCATGATAGCTAAATGAAACATCCAGGGTTTTATTGCTGTACTGCTGGGGAATCAATGTAGAAGCATTCATGATAAGGAACTTGTATAGGTTTTGGTCATTGTTTTCCATCATTAGCATAATATGAAAGGCTTACCTCTGGGAACAAAAATGCTGTACAAAATTTATATGTTAGTACATGTGTATTACTTACCTAATCACTAGCTTTTCAGCTGGTAAAGGAAGTTTAAACTTTGAAGCCTTTTCAAAATTTTGACCTGGGAAAGTAGCTGAATTTCATAGTCAGAAATTGGTTGGATTTAATCACAGAGAGTTTAATTTAAACTAGTCTAGATTGCTTAGCATAATGATGATGCCTACACATTAGAATCATCTCTTTTTAGCTAAGCCCTTAAAGTGATTTGAGATAAAACCTCCTCTTGAATTTCAGGGCAATATACTTCTCGATCTTCAGTTATCTGTTGTGCTGCAATAGTATCTGGATTTTGGCTTGGAGTTGATCAGGAGAATGTTGCAGGTAATTTGGCAATCAATAATCTTAGCAGTTCCAAGTGATTTTAATTTTGATGTGGATTCCAGCCGGCCATTGAGCATTCTCTGTAGCTTTTATTGATTATGGAAGTGGTTAAAAAGTACTTATGGCCTTGTTTGATGGGTGGTGAGAATGAATGCAACTCTCCCACTTTTGTTGCTTGAGTGCAAAATTGTCAATATTTTTGGGATGAAGAATTATTCAATTTAGTGTGCACCAGTGGAATTTGGGGAATTCAGAGTGAAATGACCGTCTACCAAGACCAGAGGTCCCATTCAAGGTTGAAGACTTTTTCATTATGAATTTCCCTTGTTCATGCTCTACATTAGTCACAATTAGCTTAACTACTCAGGCTATGATTTTCCTGTGGCTGATGTGACTTTGTGATTGTTGATGGTGACACAGACAAGTACTCTCCAATTAGAGAAAGTGAGAAATGAGGCTCGTTGTGAGATGTTCTTTTTGCCTATTCACCATTAACAGTAAACAATCCACTGACTTTAAAACCCTTTTTACACTGGGCACTTACTTGCAAAAGCTGATGTATGCATGAATGTGCATTTCGAATTGCATCATGTATAGCGGTGAATTGCAAGAAAACATGCATGAGTGCATGAACGCAAGATTACAAAATAGCCCCAGCTCTGTCTTAAATTGTTATTGCACACCAGATTTATAAAGAGTGCAGTTTAAAATTATGCAAATTTGTGCCCCGTGTAAAACAGGCTAAAGAAATTATTGCTGAGCCAAATTCTTCTGAGGAGAAATCATTGACAAAGACTTGAACCTGGATTTGCTTTTTTGTTTGCCCCAAGTCTTTTAACCCTCCAAGGCATCTTTCTGTATTGTGGATTTTTTTATTGGGTTGGATGATATTTCCTTTGTAGAATTTTACTCTAATGAGTATTTTCAGGTAACACCATGGTTAGTCCCAGTTTGTATGTTTTTGTGTTTATTATATGTAAAGTTTGGCTTTAACCTCTTGGACTGTGGCACTTACTCAAGATAGAGAGGGGTAAATTACCGTAATTTTCATTTGAGGTAAATTGCCATGGTAAATTATGGTAATTTTCGAAAAATACCATAAATTTCTCATAATTTTAATTTTCAGCTGCTAATTGCCAATGACAGATTTAATTGGAGAGCCAATGGTCATAGTTAGGGATTAATGGCATTTAAACCATAACTATTGCTACATAAATGTATTATAAATTTTTTAAAAGTTAAAACTTGCAAATATAAATATGGATGCTCACACACAGTTTGGCTTTCTTTTTTCATGGTGAGGGAAATTTTTGTTTAAACCATACAAATGATAGCTCTGCAAATATTCGAGGACTGAGTTGTGCATGCCTTAATTTATAAGATCTTGTCTGAAATATATAAAGACTTGGCTTAAAAGAATTTGTTTGGAATATATCAGTATGAGGAGCGTCTGAAACAGAGCTGAATTTTCCTGAAAATTGCCATAGTTTATGGTAATTTTTAGGGGCTGGGGAAATTATAAAAAGTACCATGGTAATTTATGTAAATCAATGTGGTAATTGTCAGAATGGCCCATCCATAAGTACAGAATGTGGACAGCTTATTAAATTGCATGCCCATCAGTCTGGAACACCTTGCCACCCCTCACAAAAAAGTCTACTGTGGAGGAGGACGTCACAATAGCATACGTGGCTAAAGTGCTTGGTACAACATCCAGGAATTTGTATTCAAGTCCAGGTCAATGCGAATGATTTTCCCTCAGGGGAATTTTGTTCTTATGTGCAGTTGCTGGAGACTTTGCTGAGGTAACACCATAGCTATTCTAAATGTCCTCAGAATTTATCGTTACATAGTTAAAGCCTCTGTGGATATGGCTTACTCCTTATTAACACTTTCGCTGCTAATCCCGTCATTTGACGTGTTTCCTTAGCTACTGAGAAACATATTCCAACCAACTTACAATTAAAAAAGGTAGAAGAATCAAGCTTTAAAGCAATATAAACAGCATTTTCTAAGTGATACAGTTATTTTTCTGTGATAGCATGAATAAAGCTTAAAATACGCAGCATTCTACCTGTCTGGCAGTGAGAAGTGCCCAGCAGCGAGAGTGTTAATTATGAAGTTGCTACACGATCAGCTTAGTGAAATAATGATTATTGCATTCAAATCCATATTGAAAATAAGTTTTTTACTTTTCCTTAGCTATTTATTGCAAGGGTACAATGCACTTTGCCGCTTGCTGCATCTGAGGCATAATTGTTTCTTATGCTGTGGTAAGTGAAATAACCATTACTAATTGCATTGCTGAAATTAATTGATGAAGATTAAAAATTACAGGAAATTTATGGGATTTTTGAAAATTACCATTTTGGTAAATAATTGTACCTGAAGATGCAGCAGGCTGTGAAACGTGTTGTACGTGAACTGTAAATAACTGTGGAAAACTACAAAACTTATTTTCAATATTGAATCGAATATAAAATACTTCCATGAAGTAACGCCGTAAGGTCTGAAGTTTATAGTAATTGTAACTGGAAACTCAGAGTTTGGTTTCATATGTGCCGCTACATTTCTCTTATCAGTGGTTTTTCTTTTTCACACATGTTTGGCACACTAGAAAAAAGTTGAAATAAACTCAAGTGTCATCAGATTTTGAGAAACATAAAATTTATGGGCAGGATTGGTCCCTAAATTCTGGTGAAATACAAATTTTGATTAGCTGAGTTACATTTACTTGCTAGAACACTCAAAGTAGTTTTTCTCTTTGTTTCCACTGTTAATCTCACAGGTGTAAATTTAAGTGAAAACTCAGTATAATACTGTTCACAAATAATCAATATTATGGATCAGTTCTACCATGCCACCCACCGTACGTGGTACATTTGTGCATTCACGGAATGAATTTGTGCTTTGTATGTTTCTCACTTTTATGAAGTGTAAATTCATTGAGTGACTTGTGCCATCTCTGTAAGGTTATGCTGGAAACCTTGGTTTTCATATGTAAATCCTCTTCTTTCTTGAAAGTTCTCTAGCATCATATCAGAAAATAGTTTAAGGCCCTGGGCAGGTTTACATGAAAAGAAATTAGGGACACTGTAAAGATGGCGGAAGCTGTTGGAAATATTGTCTTGGAGTGGAAAAGTTAATAAATATATCTTAAAAATAATATCCTTCTATTGGCTATCTTTATTCTTCCAGCTACTAGACCACTTTTGTATGTTCCCAGTATATGCCCAGCTGTTACTTGACTACAGCCAAGGATTGTTGACCTATTTGTGACCCTTGATTCTCTCGCCAGTTATGTGGTTTACAAATTTACTTCTGCAGATTTTAAAATTTATTAATGCCATCTTTTCAAACTTATTATTCCTGTTTCTAAATGCCATGTATGGAATAATTTGTGTGCCTGGATCTTTCCTTGAAATTGGGAAGCAAGTGACTGGCATGAATTTGAATGTGAATTTTTTCAGTATTTGTCCTAATGAATGCATGCATCTTTTTGCAGGGTCATTGTCAACAATGGGTACATTGTTTGGAATTTTAGGATCCCTCTCACTCTCAATGTACTCCATATACATGAAGAAGGTTATGCCATTTGTAGACGACCAAATATGGCTAATATCGTATTATAACAACGTGTACTCTAGTATCATATTCATTCCTCTGATGCTGATCAGTAATGAGTTCTACGAGGTGATCAATTATGAGAGACTATGGGACTTAAAATTTTGGATGTTGATGACCGGTGGTGGCCTGTGTGGCTTCTCCATAGGATACGTCACAGCATTACAAATCAAGGTAACCATTGCCCATTGTATGTGGCAGCACAATTGTTTCTCCAAGTTGTTGCGGATTTGAGTTGGTGGATATCCATCATAGCTAATGCATGGAAGTTGCCATGCAAAATAATATGCATGAAATGGGAATTGATCCACAAGTCATTAAAAACCAGGTTTCGCAAGCATGTCTGGCTGCTGTAATTAGCAGTTGGGTGCCGGCAGTTCTTTTCTTGGGCCCTCTCTTAACCTTATCCTTCCCCCAGCTGGATAACCGGGTTGAGTTTGTTACAGGAACTGGCCTGCTGGTTTCCCTGGTGAGGTATACGTCCTTTTACCTTAGGTTTGCTGAGCCAGTGCGCCAGCCAACATAGATCTCCAGCTTCCTGTTTCTCTGCACAATTTTGAAAAATTCAAGGGGACTAAGTATAGATATAATTGTAAAGAAAATACTTGTATTGATGAAGATATCTCGGGAATAGCATTGGGTTAGGCATTCCATGGCTAATGTTTTGATGAGCCACTCGGTCTAAATTCTCAGGGCAAAGAACTAAGTGCTTAGTGTTGAAACTGGCTGGGTTTATGTATTTATTGGTACTGTCCAGGTTGCTCATGATTTGCTGTTGTTGTTTTCATTTTTCACACCTTTTTCATCATCAATCACTGGTCTCAAAAATAAAAAAAGGTGCAAAAAATGGAAACAATGCCAGCCTATCATGAACGAAGGATCAAAGGAAAGATAATCATTGGTGGAAAAATCCCGCTCCAAATTCCTGGCTAAGTCTCTAAGCGTGAGATATGGCAGCAATTTATGATACTGCTAATATTTGTATCACGGGCGTGAGAGCGAAATATTAGAATGTTATTTTAAACTTGAGAGGAGATACACTATTCTACAACCCCAAGGTCTGAAATACCACTCCGGAACGATTGAGACCTTGAGACGTGGTATTATGGTTGTCATCCAATTGGATTCCACTAATTATAATCGTATTTCTAATAATCTCGAAATATTCTTGGCTCTTAACTCATACTCGTGGCTCATAACTTGGCCAAGGTATGAGCCACTTGGACAGTACGAATAAGGATATAATCTCCACTAATGTCAACACTTGGCACTCAGCTCTTTGCCCTGAGGATGATGAGTGAGTGGCTCATCGAAATGCCAGTCATGGAAAGCCAAACCAAGGGCCAGTACTGATAAATTGTCACTTACATCATCCACTGGGAAAGCCTATGATCCTTCAAAATACTTGGCCATTTCCTCTGAATATTTCATAAACCAATCTAGGTTTTGGTAACTTGTGCCAATGAATATGTCTCTTGTGATGAAATATAGACTGGAGAAGATACCTTGCTCCTATAAACTATTGAGATGGACTGATACCAATAATTTGATACTCAATTCTTATTCCTAAAGTTTTCATGATTCTATTATTTCTAAATACTAGATTTAATACCATGAGTAAATCGACTCATATATTGATGGGTATAAGCACACCAGCAAGTACAGTGGAGCCTGTTTATAATGAAGTTGAGGGGGCCGGCAGTTTACTTCGTTATATCCGAACTTTGTTATATGTGGGCCTGCTCTTGTGAACATTAAATTAAAGTTTGAACCATGCAAACTGCTTTAATATCGTGGCTATTATTTTATAACCTCGCACAGGAAAGGAAAAGAAGCGTCTAGGCGAAAGCATTTAGGAAAAAGGCTACCATCTGAATCGACCGAAAAAACTGCTAATTTTCTCCATTTCAGAGTCTGTCGCCTTCGCCAACTTCTAAAAATCGTTTTACCTGAGACACTTAAATGAACATACTAATTCAACAATCTTTTGCACAGTAAAGATAGTAAACAGAGGAGGGGTTATTCTGTCGTCTTGTATTCGAACATTCATGAAATTCTCCTATTTACATGACGAAATTTTCACGAAAGGGAAGAGTATGTTTCCTGTAGGGTATCAATTTCCATGGGGACTATCATTTGCGATTATATAAACCACACATCGTACTTAAATCATCAGTATCAAGGTTAGACGCTGATGTGCGACATCGGTAAGCTCCATTTCAGAATTTCCTCGACTGGCGTCCCCCCTCCGGAACCTGGGTGGAATGGGAAGGTCCTTGGTGTGGAAGGGGGCAGTCGGGGAGCAAATGGAGGGGAAGTGGAGATGGGGGAACTCCGTAGAAAACAAACCCGGTGTCAAATTTTGTCTCGCTGGGTGTCCGACACACTGATGAGTTTTTTTGGCGATCATTGAAAATTCTCCTACTTCAAACATCTGTATGCGCGTTAATTATGGTTCAGTAAAAGAGAAGTCTTCAAAATCAAATGCTTCAAAATATGTAAATTAATATCACGTTAAAAAAATTAGAAGGCATGTTAAGAAATATAAATAAAATGAACTTTAGGAATACGCTAACGACTGGTACCAAACGGTACCGCTAGGCGTTAACGGGTTAAGAAGAGGGGGGGGGGCAGGTTGAAACATTATCCTAGAATTGAGAATGAAGGGTGACTCAACGTTGCTTGAGAGGCAGTGGAAGGAGTTCCTCAGGGGGGATATAAAATCGTCACGACACAATTCGCCTCCATCATATCAGAAAATAGTTGGATTTTTAGCGAGCAAGGGTCCACCATTTTAACAATTGCAACCTCAAAAACGAGTAATCATGGATGTTCTTTACATATCGTTTAGAAGAAAGTTGTCGCCAGAGGTTGGCCGTCATCGATTTTCAAATTTCTGGCTAAGAAGTGAGTTTTTGTTAGCCAAAGTTCAGGTAAGTTTCCTCACTAACCCAGAGGGTTAAAAATTTTTCTTTTGCACCGTCTCTTGGAATGATATCTTTCAAACTAAATAAAGAAAACCCAAAGTCATTATCTTTAATAGTTAACCCATAGTTGAGTGATACATAAACATGGGTAGAGTGACAATGAGGCCTGAAACTCTCCCCTCGACTGTCAATAAAGCATCCTCAATATCCGCATATTTAGAGTGGCGGGTTTTTTTTGCGATAAACTTCAAAAGCCACACGCTCACTAGATTTTTCAATTTTCTCCCGATTTTTTAATATTGTTGACAAAGTACGAGTGAAATATCATACTTTTTTGTGACATTGGTCTTAGTCATTTTGTTGTCTATGTCTTTAAAAATTTTGAATTTAGTATTTAAACTTTACACTTTTCTTCTAATTTTATCGCTCTCCATTGTGATCAACGTTGCAATACCATCTATACGTTTGCGCAAATAAATGTTACGCGGCACTATACACAGCAGTGAACTGCCAGAGACTAACCGACGAGCACGGGGGGAGCCGACGGCAGAGAAGGGGAGGGGTGACTAGCAAGAGGGGGTGGAAGTTGCCCGGCGCATAACGGGTAGGTTTTGCTCAGTGCACAATAGGGGTGGGAGTTGCCGTGTTCTTCTAGTCTGAGAAGAGGAGTTCAGGTGCTTGGGGTAGATTTCTGGATGAGCATTTGTGCGCGTAAATTATAGGATATTGATAGAGCTCTCTAGGTTTTAACACGAAGGTGATATTATCATGATGCTTTGTAACAGCCGAGAAGAGGTTTAATATGTAAAGGATATCTTGCCGTGTGACCAACTTTGTTATAAGCGGGACTCAATTCAGTATGCCTTCATAAAAAGTTGGATTTTTTACATGGCGAAAGGGCCTTTTTTGACGAGGAACGGCTTTCACTTCATTAAGAATGGGACTTCGTTATAAGCGGGTTCATTATAAGTGGGCTCCACTGTATATTTAATGTCAGTCATTCCGTGAATTCAATAATTAGTGTGCATTAAGAATGAAACTTTCTCGCATTTCTATCGCCAACCAATGATGAATATTTGGTGGAACCTCTATTTTAAGCTTTTTGAAGGGACTACTTTCTAGCAAAAATAGATGAAAAATAAAAGAAAGAGGAAATGAAGATTATCTTTAAATTGATTTCTTTTTAGATAAGGTGATAAGAATGCTGATGAAGGAAATAAGTTCATAAGTTTCGTTCATGATGAACAATAAAACTTTTACTATTTTCACACATTTTTTATTATTCAATAACTATATTTCAACACAGAGTGTCATTATCAAGGTCCTGTCTTGATAATGACCTTCTGTGTTGAAACCTGTTTAGTAAATAATAAAAAAAAATGTGAAAATAGTAAAAGTTTTATTGTTCATCATGAGCACAACAAATTTTCACCAAGTGACGCCTGATGTTACTTCTTATATTCATAAGTTTCATTGTGCTCTTTGTTGAGGTTAGTTATGGGTGTCTCTCTCTTTTTTATGATGAGCTAAAGAAGGATCATTTTGGATGGGAATACATATGCAGGAATTTGGTTTTCTTTAGTCAAGTTCATTTTTCACTTTGATTAAAAAGTGGCCGTCATTGTTCTCCCTTATGAGTATTGTCCTCACCTTGTGCCACCTCTGATTGGTGGTGACCCAAGCTAGCACACCTGACCATCATTTGATAGGTGATTTTTTTCCTGGCAAATCTCACCCTCTTTAGTGTACATACGTCACTAGGAGGCATCAACAATGAAATTTTGTTGCTTGAGCATGACTGATGTGTCTTCCAGGTGACATCTCCTCTTACGCACAACATTTCTGGAACAGCCAAAGCATGTGCCCAGACAGTGATTGCTGCTGCCTGGCTCGAGGGTGGAACACAGCGGAGTGCCCTCTGGTGGCTCTCCAATGCAGTTGTCTTGGGTGGCAGCGCAGCATACACCCGAGTGCGCCAAGTAGAAATGGAAAAGTCTCATGATCTTTCGAAGCCTGGAAAGAAGCAAGATGATGTATGAACTTAAACTGTCATAAATTGAGCTGTCCTAGGTTTCATATATTCTGTGATATGCGACTGAAGGGTTTTGACTGTTAGATATACCCTCAGACTTCATTAACTTTTCTGTATAGACCAGTGTGTGGACATTTTTTTAGGAAAACTAATGCATTTGAAACCATTAGTTTTGCATTCCATGAAATATTCCTGGAAGTGAAAGAAACTTTATGAACGCTCTTTCCTAAGAAACTTCCAAAACTTAAGCTAAGGTGTGAAATTCCATGGAGGAAAAATCATTGGACAACTTGACTGGGACTCAAATCCAGGTCCATTAATTTTCTAACCTTAGTTTAAATCATGTGATCATGAAAAAATTGTGTACTTTTCATGTCTTACAATCACCCAGTTGGAAACCCCAGAGCTTTACATTTAGAGCTGTGCGAATGCTTCGAAATCAAATGGAATTGACTCGAATCAGGCTTCATTTGATTCGGTTCGCCTGCGAATCGGGATGCTTCAAAAGCGAATGGTTCATAATATTCGAATCAGATAGATTCGTCTTCGAATTGTTACATGCATTCAAACAAGGCACTCATCCCTGAATTGCGTGCTGTCTGTTTAGAAGATGTTTTCCTCGCATGAAACGAAAATTTAAACGATCACGCATTATTCTGAGCTGTTCTTTGTGCCACTATTTAATTGTATAAGCTAATGTAAGGCCATGAAATATTGTGAAAATCTATATTACATTAACTCTGCATAAACTTTTGCATTTTATTTAGAATTCGAATTTGATTCGCAAGTGAATTTTTTTAGGGTGATTTGATTTGCTTACGAATATTTTTAAAAAATTTGTTTCGATTTGATTCAAAATTTATGTGGGAGGTTCAAATTGGTTTGATTTGAAATTCGAAAAATTCATTTAATGTCTTTCTAAGCCAAGTCTGCTACCAAGGCATCATCCTCACGTGTGTATTTTTTAAGAACTATATAGAAACATCTTGTTCAAAATTGGCTCTAAAACACTCCCCTTAAAACCCTAAAAAAATATGGAAAAGGAGGATGCCTTGGTAGATTATTAGGTAATAGCACTGTCTCAATATTGCAGAATCTGGGTTCGAGTTCCAGTGTGGGGCAATGATTTTTCCTCCATGGAATTTAGCATTTATGTGCCCGTGCAGATGACTCCATAAATGTTAATGTGGTGGCTAGAGTCCATTCAAAGTAATAGAACAGTTGACAGAAATGCAGCCAATGAGTATACACATCCAATGATGTTTGGGGAAGGGAATCACTTGACTGAAGAATCCACGATGGTGACCTTTGTTAAAATCATATGATCATGAAAAAATTATTCACTTTTCATGTCTTTCTAAGTCAAAACAGTTCACAGTAGAGCAGTGGCATGTGATTAAATGACTGATGGAATACTTGGAGTCCTCTCATTCCTTTATATCCATTTATGTTAATGTATTTTGTTTCACTATTGTTTTTCTTTTCTTCATATGTTAATTTAATGTTTAGATGTAAAACCTTGCTCCATAAGAGCAAATGTTCCTAGGACAATAAACCTTTTTCTATTCTATTCTATATCTGTCATGTTCTCACGAACGTTAATTGAGTGCTGCTCGTTGGTGGGTACAGCGAGAGTTCCAGAATACAAAACAAAAGACAAACACATAGCGAAAGGCATGTATATAACACAATATCATGAAATCTCTCCATCCAATTTAACAAAATTCAACCTTAATATACAAAATAAATGATGATATTGTATTGGCATTTTAAATCAAATAAATCTTCAGACCTTAATATCACACATGTTACAATAAATTCACAATTTACATTTATAAACAAAATGCAAAGTCTTTACAAAAATTTACTTTCATACAGTTCAACAAAATACAAAGTCAGTGATGATACCTTATTGGCTTTCTTACAATCCTACCCGATCTGGTTTTCAACTCATTACCATCCACACTGTTTTCATTTTTTTGTATTGGGTTTTTGGATTGTCTCAAATGGAATGAATTCATTCGCAGTGTCTTTTCCTCATGATTCTTAATTATGTATGACCTTGGCGTTCGGTCTTGGGTTACTACAACACCAGGTTCTCAGATTCTCTTATTTCTGATTATGATGCTATCTCCTGGTTTGAAATCTTGCCTGTCGACAGCACCTCTATCATAATATTGTTTAGTTTTGAATTGGTTTGACTTCAGCTTATTACGTACATCTTTCTGAATCTGAGGTTTTAACAATTTTCCACTAACAAGCAACTTAGTTCTCAGCCTTCGACTCATCAGTAACTGAGCTGGTGATGCACCTATGCCAGAGAGAGGAGTATTTCTATACTCCAACAGTGCATGATGAATGTCATTTCCACTTTCATTACATTTTCTTAGCATCATCTTGCAGATTTGGACTCCTCTCTCTGCAAGTCCATTTGATTTAGGGTAGAGAGGTGAGCTTGTTCTTACCTCTATTCCCCAATCACTAGCGAAATTTCTAAAGTAAAGAGAATTAAAAGGCATATTGTCACTAGTTATTAGCCTTGGAATACCATGAGTTGCAAAAAGGGGTTTCAGACTTTTTACTATAATATCTGCTGTTTTCGATGCTAGCAACAATAATTCAATCCAGTTTGAGAAATAGTCAATTACTACAAGATAAGTTTTTCCAGCAAAATTCAACAAGTCCATACCTATGTTTTCAAAAGGAAATTCAGGTATTTCATGACCAATCATTGGCTCTTTCACGTTTGCTGGTCTAAATTTTTCACAGACCCTACATTGTTTTACATATTTTGCTATGTCTCTGTTAATGTTAGGCCAGTATAATACTTGTCGAGCCCTGGCTTTGGTTTTCTTCAATTCCCATATGACCCTCATGCAATAATTCTCACATTTGTTGTCTCAATTTTGTTGGCACTACTAACTTATTATTTAAAAAAACTAATCTATTATCTTCATGAACGTTATTTCTAATCTTATAATATTGACTTAGTTCACCCTCATGATGTTGCTTCTTAGACCAACCAACTTTACGGAAGTTCATGACCTTTTCTAAGCCCACATCCACTGCAGTTTCTGCTTTACATTCCATCTTTTTCCTGTCACTCATTTGCAATTGATCACTCACACCAATTACATGAATTAACTCTGTCAACCAAGGCTCTTCATGAACATCACCTTTACAATATGATCTAGACATAGGGTCTGCAATGTATGTACATAAATTTACCTGGTAAATATCTTACATCTAAGTCATATTTCAATAGTTTAATCCTCATTCGTTTAAGTTGAGGAGACCAAATTTTCGCTATGTTCATGTTCGTAATGGAGACCAAAGGTTTATGATCAGTGTATATTACTACTGGAATACCATATATATAATAATAAAATTTTGATGTTGCAAATATTATGCTTAGAAATTCCTTTCCTATTTGTGGATAAGATTTTTGAGTTTCAGTTAGACTACGTGAAGCAAAACTAACTGGTTGACCTTCACTTAGTAGGCAACAACCTGGTCCATCTTTTGAAGCATCACTTTGTAGTACAAGTGGCTTGTTTGCAATAGCATTACTTAAAACTGGTGCTCTCAAAACAACGGATTTCAATTCATTTAATGTTTTCTCATGAGTTGGCAGCCAGCACCAAATACTTGTCTCTTTTAATAACTCTCTTAGAGGAGCTGTTATTGCTGCAATGTTTGGGATAAATTTTCTTACATAATTAAATAATCCCAAAACTCTTTTAAGTTCTAATTTATTCTTTGGTGCTTCAATCCTTAAGATAGCTTTAATTCTAGCTGGATCCAATTTCATGCCATCTTTACAAAAAATGTGCCCTAAATATTTTACTTCTTTTACTTTAAACTGAATTTTCTCTGCATTAAACTTAATATTGAATAACCTCGCACAACTTACTATTTATAATAATATTAAATCATGTTCTTTTTAATCTTTTGCTGCTATTAGCTAGTCATCGAAGTAAACTATCACACCTGGAATATCACCAAAGTTATTTTCATTTAGCGGGTGAAAAAATTCTGGGGCATGTTTCAAGCCAAACGGTAGCCTGGTAAATTGATAGCATCCGAATGGTGTGCTAAAAGTGCAAAGGTCAGAGGCCTTTTTGTCTAATCTAACTTGATAGAAACCATCTTTTAGGTCCAGCACTGAAAATATAGATTTATTTTCTAGTTTTGCACTAATATCCTTAAGAGTAGGAATTTCAAAATAACTCTGCCTTATACATTTGTTAAGATTGTGGGGGTTCAAATACAATATCAATGTTTTATTACTCTTTTCAATTACTACCAAATTGCTCACCCATCCAAGTGGATTGTCTACTTTCTTAATTATTTTGTCGCGTTCAAGTTCCTCTTGCTTATGTTTCAATCTTTCCCTTAATGCCAAAGGGACTCTCCAAGGTGGGCTTGCAACAGGGACTGAATTCTCATTTATTATAATAGAACAAGCTTCAGGGAAACTCCCAAGACCTGTAAATAAATCTTTATGATCATTTACAAATTGGTCTTCACCATTATATGTTATAGCGTCCACTAATTTTCGGTGAATTAATTCTAGTTCAACACAGCCACATAAGCCCAATAATGGCTTTGTTTTAGAGTCTTTATCTTATAACCACAAAATTTAGAACATGATCTTTTCCACACTTTAGCAGCTTACACTCCAAGCAGCTTCACTTTATGACCATTAAATGATTCTAATATTAATGAGGTGGGCTTTTATTCCACTTTCTATAACTTATCACATTTGAAATGTTTTAGTATTCTGTCAGGCAGAATATTCACCTGAGCCCCTGTATCTAATGTAAATTGGACATTTACACCATTTACATTAATTATTTCAGACCAAACATTTGAATGATTTGCACTTAAACTGCTCACAACGCTATCAATTATAAATTCATTATTAGCAGAGTTGTCAACAATTACATCTTGTGCAGATAGGTCAACTGATTTTACTTCATAATTATTATACAGACTTCTTTTAAATTTTCATGCAATTGCAAAATGATTTTGCTTTCCACAGTTATTATAAGTTTTACCAAATGCTCCGCATTCTCTTCTTTTATGTTTATAATTGCACTTCTTACACAAATAGACATCATTTACTGCAGTCTGAGCTTTGTACTTATCAGTTTGTTTCACTGGGTCCGTTGATTCTTGCGCTCTCATCTCCTTCTTGCTGACAGCATCAATGGGTTTGGTGCCTTGCAGGGTCTCAACTTGATGTTTCCCTACTTCAGCTGCTTTGCAGATCTCAATGCTTTTATCCAGGGATAAGTTCAGAATCTACAGAAGCCTCTCCTGGACAGCCAAATCCCTTATTCTGAGAACAATTCAATCTCTCAGAACACTATCACTCTGATCTCCATATTCACAGGTTTTGACTAATGTTTTCAGGTCAGTGACAAACAAGTCAAATAGCTCACCCTCCTGCTGTTTGCGCATGTTAAATAGAAACCATTCAACTACTACGGTTTTTCTAGGATTCACATACTTTTCAAATTCATTCAAAACTTTATCGTAATCTGACTTGTCTTCTCCTTCCAGACTAAACATATCAAAGAGCTCGACTCCTTCCTCACCAATTACATTCAGTTAAATGGCAGTCTTAACTTCCTTTGGCTTTGTCTAAGTCCAGAAGCTAAGAAATAGATTTCTAAGTTCTGTTTGAACTTTTGGAAGTTATCGCTAACATTACCTGTTAGAAGTGATGGATTCGGAGGTCTTGCTTGCTGCATCCTCGAAACTTATTACTTTTAACTGAGCTCATAATACGCCAATCGTCTGAGAGTATGATCGCAACTGAATCCTATTGACTTTGCCATGTCATGTTCACATGAATATTTATTGAGTACTGCTTGTTGGTGGGGGCTGCGAGAGTTCCAGAATACAAAACAAAAGAACAAACACATAGCGAAAGGCATGCATAAAACACAATATCATGACAATATCCTTTTGATGCTTTTGTTCACATCAGTTCTTTGAGCCCATTCTGTCCTTGGTCCTATCTTTCCTTTGGAATGAGAAGATTATCACACCTGGATTCGTTCCAAACACTCTGAAATGGTGCATCACTATTATATTGCTTCTATGGCCAATTTATATTTGCTAAGTTCCATTCAGCATAACAGTTGGATTAAATTTTCTAATTCTTGGGGAACACGGGAGCATGTCATATTAGATATTACCGAAAAGTTAAAGATCATTTGAAGGGCATGCAAATGAGATCTTTGCATTCAGTGGCGAGTTATCATCACATGTTTAGGAATTGGGGTTGTTGGCTACTCTGGCATGTTTATATCAAGAGTGGGCTGAATGAGTAAAATAAGCACTAGATGAGGGACTCAGAACTCCTAAGAGGCAATCACTTACTGCCACAGATTAGACATGTTCCTTGGTTATCTTTAGCTTTGGGTGGAGGAAGTGGACTCCAAGGAGCTGTAGTCGTGCTAGTGTGTTTGAGCTACCATTACTTGAATATCAGAAGTCTAAAATAGTGAAACAAATGTAGCTGATTGACATTGTGAGATTTCTCAAAATGAGTGTTACATGTTGTGATCATGAATTTAAATTCTTACCAATCCACAAATGTCAGAAGTAGGAGTATGAAAATGAGCATGTAGGAGTATGAACGCATTGCGAGTCTGGAAATGAGGTGCACTGCAAATGTGCCACAAAAGATGGAGTGTATTTCTTGCACGTGACCAACAGACATCAATTTTACTTGGCAAAATATTTTTGAGAAGTAAATACAATGAACAATTGCCTGATCATTGAAATTATATCATAGGAAGACAAGTATTTCATTACAAGTGCTTGAAAGACTTTGAGAAAATATGGTGCTGAAACAAAGGCCACAAATACCATGAAATTGAAAATGAATTAATTATTTGTCTCTTTTGAATCTGATTGGGTTCCGCCCTTCATTGGCATGAATAATCTGCGCTTTTGTCTTTCAAATATGCTATTATCTTGGATGCACTTAAGTCCCTGTATCCTCAAAATTTGGCATAAGCTATTTTAAATGGTTTATGGAATTTATGGTGAAATACTTTTTTTAACAACATTGTCATATTTAAAAAAATAAATGTAGCATGTACAGGTATCCCCTGCTTCGCACGTGAGGTGCATTCCAAAATAGGAAAATTTTACAAATGGTGCAAATAATTCCTTGGTAATTGAGGATTTTTTTTTAATTTAGCTTTAAGTATGTCAATGGGTTCAATAATTTAAACAAAATGGCAAACTTGTCCTTGATACATGTTGAAATATGCAATCTGAATCCCTTGACTGGAAGGGCTGAAGTTACTCTGGTGGGATTAACGAGAAATATAATTAAAGATTATATTTAAACAAGTGCAGGATCTTATATTATGATAACTAAAGATACTTGTGTGTCTTAAAACTTGTTACAATACTTGCTAATTCATAATGTGTGAAAATATAGTCTTCAGATAATAACCCGCATTGAATTGCTTAAGTCAGAGCAACAAGGAATATTTTATGCTACCTTAAATGGAGGTAATATTCATATGCTTGGTAAAAATAATCAATATTTAAATGCCTCAAATTAACTACTTGGCAAGAGTTGATATCTCTGAAAATTCAAGGTTTATAAAAAAAGGTATCTATAAAGAGTTGCTTTATTCTGTGGCTAGTGATATGAGTGTAAAACTTGTGTAAATGCTGAAGAGTGGTGGGCAGGGAAAGACAAAAATGTATTTCATCAGAGATGAAAATGATTGAGCTATTTAAATGTGAAGCGAGGTGTTATTGAGGGAATTGTTGGACTATTTATAGAGATTAAGCCGAGAATTTGAAAAACCTTGTCACTCCCTTGTGATGACCTAGGGGGCAATGCAAAATCTTCCTCGGCTTACAATTTGAGACTATTTTTTCCTTTTTACTGAAAGGATAATGTTGCAGGGATATCAAAATGCTATCATTTTCATATCAGTGCTTCTTAATGGTTTAGCACTGGGTAAAACTTCAGTTATGAAATAAAACTTAGCAGTTAACACATCACACACTTAATTGAACCAGCATGATTGATGTGACCACAAATTACTTGGTAACCAACTTTATAAAGTTCTTTATGTTTTATTAACAAGAATTATGTGCCTTGTGGGTTTATGCATGAACACTTTATGGGTGTGGGTTAATTCTTTTGCATAAGTTGTGTTTGTATATAACATGGATGTTTGATGGAACATGTATTCATGAATAAACTCACATGTGTACAAGCATTTTGCAAAAATGTTTGAAGGAATATTATGAAGCTGGTTGTTGAGGAATAATTGAACTATTTCACAGAGTTTGGTTTAAGGTATATGCAATGACTGATTTCATTGTTGCAACCCCTCATGTTGCTCTTTTAGAGAAAATTCAATGTGCTAGTGAGTTTACAGGGCTTGTTAAAGATAACTTTGAGTGAAGAGAATAAGAGTTGTTTGTGTTTTAAATGGTGCTTGTGCTGCACATGCCTTGTATATTTTATGTATAGTCAGCCTTTCTTAAAGTAAATTTTTGGTAAGAAAATTTTGGGTTGGACTACACACAATTATTACTTTTACAGATTAAATCTTTGTACCAAGAAAACTCTGTCAATCTATCTCAGTCCACAGGGCCTCACCAAAGTGCTTCATAACAATATTCTAATTGGCCAAAATCATATATTTAACAAATGTAAAGCACACATACAATCTTCCTTTGTCCCACCAATGAATTCACTTCTAAAGGCCGCTTAATATGGTACATTTTATTGTATGAACGAATGTATGAACTCTTTCATGCAGCAAATAGTACCATGTAAAGCGGTGAATTGTCTAATTGACTGACTGACTGAATGGAAAATAGAACCTGCCCTAATTCCATTCATTTTCTTGTACATTCTATGATACATTCGTTTGTACAATAAAATGTACCGTGTAAACTGGCCTTAGCAGATATTCACAACCAAACAAGGGTAATCTGAGTCGGCATATGCCATCGTGTCTTTGTTATGTTGATTGCCTTTCTGAGGGTGCGAATATTTTTTGTGGGGAATTACCTTGACCAGGCACATATATAGAACATCTTGTGTAATTTTATCAACATTAGAGATACTGAATTTCAGTGTGGAGGACCAGAGCACTTTAGTTGAGGGAAATGGAGGTCTAGGTTGAGGGAACTTTAAATTTAACAGTATTAAAAGTGTCTATCCTGTTTTCTTAGGTTCTTTCTGTGGTTCAATAATTGTAACCACCAGCTGGGTATCAAGACTGATTGCCATGATATTTAAAAGAAACTACATAGGTATGTTAGCTCTATCATTTTAAAACAGACTGAATTACTAATGAATGACCAATAAGATTTATACTTCTATATTGCTGGTGTCCATTTATTTTCACTGGCCACAAGTTAAACACACCATGTTTTTGTTAAATGGAATACCTTAAAAATTTTTCTTCTCTTGATAATACAGATACCAAAATTATCATTTTTACGGTTAATATTTAGTTACAGTAACACTAAATATAAATACTTAACATAAACACTAAGTATGAGTAATAAAAAAATGTTGAAAACGAAGGTCATTCTGAAAATGTGAAATGATTGTGAGCTTTCAGATATGAAGATGAAAAATGTCTATCCTCATTTTCTTAGGGTTTTTGAGTATTCTGCTTTGCCAAATAAAGAAAATCTAAGATTAGGAAGTAAGGGAGCTAGCATTAGATAGGGAAGGATGAAGGGCTGTCGTCAACCAACCTTAGGATTCAAAAACTTATGAAAAAATGAAGGTTGGACCATGCATAATTCGAAGGAAAGAGTACAACTTTTTGGCGAAAAAAATCTGAGGTTGGCTTATAAACAAGTATACAAGGTATTTTGAACAAAAGTGGATAGTAAGGGTAGATCACCTAACCATAAATCGTGAAGCCCACCAATCATGCTGAATTGTGGACTTAGGTGTGCTATATGAATATATTGACTTTTTGTATTTTGTGCATATCTTGTCCAATATTCATGTCAAGCAAGGGTTACCTGAATTCTGCTTTTTATGTATGTATTTTACTTTTTTCATGTGACTAGGTGAGAACTAGTATTTTTTACCCATTTCATCATTTCTTCACTCATCATCTGCAGGGAATTCCCTTAGATGTTGCTTGAATATTTAATTAGCACTATAGTCCCAGTAAGCTCCTAGAGTGAGATGGACCTAGTCTTTAATTAGTAATGGTGTTGTGCTACCATTTGAATTTTCTGTGGTGAAAGATTATATTTATCAATTGATCTGGTATGATCCAGAAATGCCTTCCTGAAAGTGCTCTAACCACCAATCTAAAAGGTCTCTATAATGTACAGTGCTAATGGAGAACTCTCACTCCAGTATTTGTAAATGGGTTGCCTCCGCTGTGCACAAGCAAACCCCATGGTTAATTCACTTTCTGATGACTTGATGCATTTTTTATTTGATTATTAAAAGATTTTTTATGCTATTTAATCTTTGTTTCTTTGAATTGTTTTTCCTGATACCAAATTTAGATGGTACCAAAATTGTTTCCTCAGTTCTAATATTAGTAAAAATACTCTTCTGGTTGTGCTTGTTGTTTGTTTGATGGTGAGATACGTGGCTATGTGGGTGATGATGACTGTAAATTTGTAATTTTTTGGTAGATGTATTTTACTTTGTATTATTATTTAGAAGAACAGTGGAGATAATGAACTCTAGAACTTTCTATATTATAAGGAGACATTGAAGAAGATTGAGGCCATGCATTGGTTTTTAAATGGGAATATTTTTTGTGCCAATATGCCATAAATAGCAAACTTGTTAACACTTTCGCTGCTAATCCCGTCATTTGACGTGTTTCCTTAGCTGCTGAGAAACATATTCCAACCAACTTACAACCAACTTACAATTAAAAAAGGTAGAAGAATCAAGCTTTAAAGCAATGTAAACAGCATTTTCTAAGTAATACAGTTATTTTTCTGTGATAGCACGAATAAAGCTTAAAATATGCAGCATTATACCTATCCGGCAGCGAGAAGTGCCCAGCAGCGAGAGTGTTAATAGGTGCTGGAAAATTGTCACTAAATTTCTTGATTAGGGTGAATTCATAGTTAAGAATTACCTATTACTTGCATTTTCGGGTAAAATTATTCACATTAATAACATAAACCATTTTGCAGAGTATTAAATTTATGCAAAATATGGGTAGTCCCTGAAAATATTATACAATCAATCAAAAATGCTCAGCAGTTTTAAATAATAAAAAAACAGTTTGTCTTAACTTTGTGGTAAATTTTTATAAGAAAATAGTCCCTTTTATCAATGAATATATATTTATATCCACACTAATTTATCATGCTAACCTAGAGTTCAATGGATAACCAATTAATAATTTTAGACATTGAAAATGACTAATTTATTGAAACCTGGGTTGGTACAATGAATTAGGGAGAATAAGATAAGTGACTTTTACTTTTCTTATAAAAATCGTATGCAATGTGTAATAAGAGAGAAAGTTTCCTTTGTATGTGCTAACATCATTGGTCATTGTGATTGTATTAATGATGTAGAGCAGGGGTGCAACAACCCCCCGAATCGTGAGGGGGGAGGGGGCAAAGTCCTTGAAAAATCTGTATAAGCCAGCTAAGCAGGGGAGACGAGAGTCTGCAAATAAATTTTTGCCCAAATGGGTCTGAGAGTCTGCAAATTTCAACCCATTAAGGGATGAAGGCGCAAAAATAATTTTGCAAATCGGGCAGTATCCATTAAAAAGTGAGCCACAACCTCTGATTTCTGGTGGGGGGCTGCCCCCCCCCCCCTGTTGTTGCGCCTCTGCTGCAGAGTGAATGCAGTTATAATACCTTACTCATCAAACATTATCATTTTTAGCATGGTTGTATGACTGATCTTAATCTCTTGTCTGCTACAGATTTTTATTTCTGTACATGAAGAGATGAAGAATATCAGTAAAAATTATGAGAGGACATACTTATCACAAAGAAAAGGCTTATGTGCTAGCTCTGAAGCTCTCAACCTAATGGAATTGAGCATGATGTACAGGAGTACCTACTCCGACTTAATGAGGCATCTACACTGCTGCCAGTCTATTGTCTCATAGGGCAAGAGGTCCACTACTTGCCTTATGAGATGAGACTATACCCTTTGAGTGCCACTGTTGCCATGAGAAATGCTGATTAGTTTTCCAAGAAGTGCAATCATTGCTTCCAGCGACTTTTTTTCAATGGCTGTAATTGTAAATAGCAAGGATATAATTCATATTGTATTATATTTCATGTCACTCAAATTATATTTTGATAGATTTTTTCTCACACTGAACTGATTTTAACTCAAATTTCAGCTATTATCGATGGCTATCAAAGAGTTATCTTTCTAAATTGACATTCTCCATGTATGTATGCTAGAAAAAATTTTTTAATGTCTCACAGTGATGTCTTTGGGAAGTCATATCTGTATATGTTTGGTTATCTCTTGCATGTCCCACTTCTGTCAGATGGAAATTTGTTGGGAAATGCCTATATTTTTTTGGGTTAATTAGAGACTCCTAAGTCCTTTTTCCACCCAGCCCTTTGTTGCACGGTAGAATAGGATACACAGGGTTTGTGAAGTCAGTATTGATACTGCAGTCATAAAAAGTAATTTATTAAAGATATATGATCTCTTAATTTATGTTCTTCAAAATATGACCCGCCTGCATCAATTCACCACCGCCAGCACTATTTCCAGTCTTTATACACCCTCTGGCAATCAGCCCCTAAATGGCTGTCCATACACCCTATTGAAGCCGCTTGGACCTCAATCATCCTGAAATGATGTCCTTTTAGGGTCCTTTTCATCTGAGGGAACTAAGAAAAATTGGGGGAGCCATATCTGGAGTGTAGGGTGGTTGGGCCAGGGTTTGCCATGTCGTGTTAGGCTAGTGCCTCCTTCATAATTAGTGAGGTGTGACTGGGTGTATTGTGATGATTGAGCATCCAGCTGTTGTGAGTGGGATTCCCCTATTGGGATTTCTGAAAGAGGGAGCATTTTCCATCCCCCCCTCCCTTGTTATTCACCACAGTTTAAGGACATTTCCCCTCCCCCTGGTTATTTGCTACCCAGATGTTTTGATGTAGATGTGTAATTCTCCCAAAAACCTCCAGCTATATGCCTTCTATGTAAGCAGACACCTGGCCGATATCAGGAAGAAGGCCGGTTGTATCCTTGTGGGTAAGATGAACAAGAGATAAGAACACTTTGAGGAAGTATATAGGTTTCAAGAGGATATTTCACATAGGATTTAAGTTATATGGATCAGTGTGCTGAACTGGAAGGGACTTCTAAAGTGTTCTTTGTTGAACTCTAGCAAGGGAAACTTGATGCACAGCACAACACGTCGATTTCCTTTCTGTTTCAGCACACCCTAATATTCAAGGATTCGAGTACTTCTGTGTTGAATTTACTGTTCGTTGTTTGTCCAGCTGGCACAAACTCCTTGTGGACCACACCTATGTCAAAGATGAAAATGAGCATTGATATCACTCTTGCTTTGCTTATGTGGCTCTTTTTTTGATGGGTGCTGTCGAGCACTTTATATTTGAATCCCTTTGTCAATGCAAGCCTTAAGGATCATATCAAAATTTTCCAAAGAAGATTTGTTTTGATCAACACCAACTTTGATGGCAGAAAGATGTTCAATGGCTCACTGAATCTTGACTCTAAACATAAGCACTAAACATATCTTCACTTCAGGCATGATCTATATATTCCAAAGTCTTTGAGGCAACTGAGCTGGGTCTCTTAGCCTATGTCTCTCGCCCAAAGAGACCGCCCTCCACATCTTCCCATTGGCCTGAAAAAATTAGTCCTGTTTCTCATTGGACAAACTCTGTATGTATTTCTGTAGGTAAAATGCATCATAAAATGATGAGGCAAAAAAGAATGCTTGGCAAGATAACCAATAATGATTTTGAGCTCAATAGCTAATACTTCACTAGTTGAAATATTTATTTTCAGAAAGGTATGTATTCATATTAATAGTACATGCTTCATGAAGGTTATCTAGTACATATATGTTACACATGGAAGCAAATTCAGAATTTAAACTTATTCAAAAAATGTTATCCTCAGTAGAAAAAAATGAAGGATTTTTCTTAGCTAAAATACCTATTGAAGGAAACTGCCTCACAGGAAGGGGGATTTGAAAAATTGCAAAATAAGAAGTTAAGCAAATAAGTATGGTTATTCCTTACAATAAACAAATAATTAGTGTGAGCATACCCATTTTGAAAATCATAAGAAAGATGAAGTTAAACTATAGAAAGTGTAATTTGTGTGCAGAAACATGGAATTTCATAGCCTTTGCATTGATAGGGTAAAATCATTGCCAGCCAGTGCTAAGGTTGCAGGTTTGAGTCTCACCTGGGTTGTTATTTCATCATTCAGGACATGGGTATGTGTCATATGGTTATAGGACATTGTTTAAAAAAAGTCCTAAATATCGCTTGAATAATTAAGACAATTATTTTTATCATATTCTGAGTGATGCCTCAGCTAGATATCCCAGAGATGTCAGGGTTTAAGTCCTGGTTAAGTCAAATGATTTTTTCATGGTGAACTTCTTCTAGTTGGTGTATTTCTCTCCAGACGTGACACTGCCAATGCCTTCTTCTCTTCCTCACACCCATGAAAACTTTTGGCCGAATATCCAATTATGATGTGCTTGAGCTAATTCTGTAAGAACCAGAGATCTGCTATTTGGAACCAAAGTTATGACACAGTATGTGTGCATTAGGCTTGCCTTTTCTTCTTCTTCTCTGCATTCATATTTCTATTTTTTGTGCTCAACTCTTAATTGGTCTCTCTCATATTTTATTCTCTCCACTCATTATATCTTCATAATTCTTTGATGAAATCACATCCGATTGGTTCCATATTTAAGTCTTCTGCTGCAGATATCTTATAAACACCACTGTCTTGTAAAAGTATGCTCCTAATTTATGTTGCAATGGAGCGCTTCCTACTCCAAATCTTCTATTGCTGGCAGTTAGCACTCTTCTTTGGCTAGAAACGTTTTTGGTTTGTTCTAATGTCCTCACGGCTTATTTACTTTTCTAATATTTTTACCAAACAACCTATCATTGAAATAAGGGTGATGCATCTTGAACCTTTGCATTTAGGGGAGTAGTGAACTCTAATTATTCAGACGCCTTTCCCGGTTTAAGACTTACTTTTTGTTGAGTTGTTGTATCACCAAGCATTGATCCGTAGTATTACCGTATGTATACATACCTTCCTTTCCTAAGCAACCCATTAAGCTGAAGTTGTCACTGAAAACCACAAAATTACTCGTCAATGAAATAACTCTCTTGCCGAAGAGTATTCTGGTCTCCATGTGCATTTATTAGGGATCAAGGAGATTTGTGATTTCAAAGAGCTTCTGAATATGTCGCCTTTCATTTACGACATATCTTGCTCAGTCTGAATATGGCGGCTTTTATTTACGACATCTCTTGCTCAGGGCGGTAACTATTTACCTTGAGAAGCGCTCAGCGCCTCTATTCGTGTGCAAGGTCATTTACGGAGACAGCACAGAACAGCCCCGGACAACCCTCTAACCCCTTTAACTGTTTAAATTGCCGTCTGATTGGATTAGAGGCGCATCGAATTTATTTTCAATTGACTGAGAAGCTGGATGACGTGGATTATAAGTTAATTAATTACAAAACGGTGTATCTGATTTGACCGGCAAGGCTGAAACCTCATTTATCATACTATTAGTTCAGTAACAATTAGTTTTTTTTAATTGCGCATGGTGTCCGATGGTTGTTTGTTGTTTTTCATTGAGAACTGGTCCAGCAGGGAAACTGGAGGAAATCATTGACTGAGTTCAAGAAAATCAATCTGGCGTGTCATACGAAACCTGCCAGGTGATTCTTTTATCAGTAAGATGCTTGCAGCTCAGCGCTCCGTAAACCGTATCAGTGCTAATCATTTAATCTTACTTTCTAGTCGATTGCGACGGTGATATAATTGTAAAGAAATTTCAGTTGACACACTTCGAAATGGGGTTGACGCGGCACGTCTTTGGTGAATGTTTTGTTTTATTTCGTCAGGTACTTGCTACTTTTATTCGTTACGTGCTTTAAGTCTTGCTTGTTACATGTCTTAAGTTGCTTGCTACTACATCTACCTTTAATTTCAATAGGTGAAAATGACCCGCCCTCTTGGATTAAGAGTAAGGAATGCCTCACTTGTGCGCAATAAAGCTTTTATAAATGGTATCTGGAAAGGCGCCGCGAGTGGCGAAGAATTTTCTGTCATGAATCCCGCTGACGGCGAAGCAATTGGAAGCGTTCCCAATATGAATGAAACAGACACTCATGAAGCGATTGTGGCAGCTCATGATTCGTTTCTACATTGGCAGGATACCACTGCAAAGGTAATACGCCGATAAAAGTGACGTTAATCCTCGTCATTGTTGGTAATAAATGATAATTCTAAGAGTGCTCGGCACCCTACTGCACCGTCTGATGATCGGTGTTTTGCGCTGTCAAGGAATATCCTCACCAAGCATCCTCTTTGGTCGTACAAACGAGCAGCTGCCAATTGAGTATATTTTGAATTTGTTGAAATGAAATAAAAGTATGCTATGCAATCCTTCATTTAATTGTGCCTAACGTGACTTATAAAGCAATATTTCATGCTGTGGCAACCAAGCAGAACTTATTTAGGCATGGCATTTCAATTTTGATGGAGACTAATGACTAGAGGGTTCAAGTAACTGGTGCCTAGCTGCTGAAATGGTGTTATTGGTTGATTGAATGTTTAGTGGATGGCCATTCATGGATTTTCTGGCACCCTTATGCATCCATGAACCTACAATGGGTCGTTCCAATCCTTAAAAACAACCTGGTCACAATCAAAGTATTCTTTGAAAGTGTGACTATCACCCACAGCCCTCTTGGTGGGAATGTCAGACATGCATACATCTTGGGTGCAACCTTCCCTGGGTTAATAGTGTGAATTTCTGTGTATAAATTGTCATACTAGGAAAAAATTTCCTATAGAACCTTGTTGGTGGGAAGAACTAGTGAACATTAAGTTTGATCTCATGGTTGGGCGACCCCCAAACCTATCTGATGTATTAAAAATTTGTATAATTCTTACCAAACCATACTTAATTCCAAAACTCCTGGTACCTTTTGTAACCAAGCTACATGCAATGCATATAACTGATCTGTGCCACTTACCCACTCCTTTATGAATTCCTAAATTATTTGCTACTTTCTTTCACCAATATCATAATTATTTGCTACATTGCAAACTATGCCGCCCCTTCTACATTGAAATCAATGGAAGACTCATCAATCGCCATGCATTTTGCAATATTTCATACCAGAATGGCTATCACCCTGTCACTACTCATGCTTATTCCATTTGAATTAAATTCAAACATGTAGCAATGTTAAGAAAACAAAAGTAATGAGATTCTCTAGGACAAAGAAAGCAAGGCTGGTGATTAAAGTTGGAGGACTCAAACTTGAGGAGGTAGAGTATTTTAATTGCTTAGGTAGTACGCTGGAAGAAAATGGACATAGTAGCAAATACATAGGGAAGAGAATAGCACCAGCTAAGGAGACATTTATTAATAGAAGGGAGCTGATGACAAGGACCTTGGGTAAGCATGTGAAGGAGGTGAAGGAGTTAGGAGGAGCAAGGAGGTGAAGAGTTTGATATGGAGCGTGGCATTGTATGGGGCAGAAACGTGGACCCTCAGAGGACAAGAATAGGCTGCTGGTAATTGAGATGTGGGTGTGGAGAAGGATGGAGAAGGTGAGGTGGATGTAGAGGAAGACTAATAAGGAAGTTGGTATGTTGGGTGAGGAAAGGAAATTTGTTAATGAAATTCGAGATCAGCAGAGGAAGTGGCTGGAGTATGTAATGAAGGGTGATGGGCTGCTCAAGAGTGTGATAGAGGGAAGGATGTTGGGCAAGTGGGGAAGAGGAGGAAAGAGGATAGGTTTCATGGACAGAATGTAGAAGGGCAAATCTTATGCTGAGGCAAAAAAGGATATACTAGGTACAGATAGGCTCCTGGAAAATGTAGAAAACCGAGAGGAGATTCTCTGACATTCAACAAAACCTACCTTAACCAGTGGAATATTATTTTTTTAAATGTAACTATGTGGCCATTATTGGCTCTCCTCTCCTGCCCACTTTCAGCCTCTTCTATCAAGCAAAAAATGTTAGAAAAAGCATGATGGATTAACACACCTGCAGGTTGTTTTAATGAGATTTTCCCCTAGTCACAATAGAGATCAAATTCCAATGTTATTTTTAAAATCAAGCCAGAGTTAAAGGCATGAAGTTCTTTCCTTGGCCTTCACTGTGGTACCTAATTGAGGGTCTGTTTTGGGAGTCTACCCATGTCCATCTGCTGTACATGGCCATACCGAGCTAGCTGTTATTTCCTTATCTCACATGTTAATATGCTTGTTATTCCTGCAATCTCTCTTATTCTGTCATTGATTACTCTTTCTAGACTTGACATTCATGCTGCAGATCTCATCTAATCCATTTCTGTATCAGTCAGCATTTTTTCAGTTGCCTCCAAGATATTCTGGTTCAAGAGTACCTACTCCATTTAATAAGGGTTTTGCTTTTCTTCCTGCATTGTTTCTGTCTTTTATCCATTCATTCTACTTCAGTCAATCCAGTCTATTTTTCCTTCACGTGCAACTTTCATTCCCAGATATTTTTATTAACACTTTCAGGACCACCCCATATATGCACATCTTTCCTCAGGGGCCAACATGAAATTTTTTAATATGGTATACATATACACTTCTACTGTACGTTAGTTGCCATTTTTAGACATTTGACGCAAATCTGGAATGATTGGACAAAAAAAAAAGTTGGACGCATACGCTGCGTCGTCGGGTAGCAGCGCCGTCTTTCTTCATCCGTGACGTCATCACTCGCGCCTCAATAATGGGTTCGGATGTTCTTTACTCGGAAACTAATAGGTTTTAATGTTTATTTTAACTTATAATCCAAAAGGATTAATGTCCCTACTTATATATGTATAGACGAGCACGATAGGCACACAAAAAAGCGAGAGACGCACACTTACATCGCGAATATTTCGATGTTTTCAGCAGTCTTCAGCGGCGACTATGGTAGGTATGCCTTTGTCGTCTGCGCTAGTGAAAACAGAGCGGGGGATGGAGAGACGACACAGTCTGTCCCTTTTACGACAGGGCAGGTCGGAGGATTAGCCCAAAGGAGGGACAATCGGGTGTGGGGGGAGGGGGAGTTTTGTCTCGGCGGAAGGAAGAGTAAAGGAAATAGAGGGAAATTCCAGAGACCGGCGGGGGAGGGCAAATTTTGAAGGCTAGTGAATTTTTTTCAAACCTTGGGCCACGTGTGCGCCCAGAGCGAATATCTTTGCTAACTCCTTTTTTCCTGACCTGTAGAGTGATGGCGACGGGTAGGTGGGAAGGGGAGGGGGGGGGGGGGAGAGTGCAAAATGGAGAGTAAGAAGCGGTCGTCAAATTTGGTTTCGTGTTCTCGTACGTGAGTGGGAACTGGGAGGGGGAAGAAGAAGAGTCATTGCATGTACACCAGAGGCTATAATCCTAATGTTGAGAGATGTTGCGCATTTACCGATATGAAATGCGGGACAAAGGTTGCATTGAAGGACGTAGATAATATTTGGAAATAATTTTGGAGTAAAACATGTATATAAATACATACTTTCATAAAATAGATTGCTTTGTAAGAGTATATAACAATATTCACAGTTATTTCATTTATTAAAATTTATAAAAACTATAATATACCATATAAATAAACAAACTTGTCATGGAATAGTAAACAATTTATTTTTTCGAAGTATAAAAATATTAAAAAACTATTAAATAATCTTTATAATACATAAAAGTTGTGCATGAAAATTTGATGCAATAATAATCACTAAATAAAAAAATCCTCTAATATTTATGATGTAGGCGGAAGCAATCTTCTAGGCAGAGGCCGGGTTGTTTCGGGCAGTCTGGGCAAAAATAATTTGTGTCCTTCCTCAACCATTTTTGGTTACAGAATACACATTTTTTTCTGAGCGCTCGTTTTGAGTCAGGGTTTCTTGGTACCATGGATGGGAGGTGGATTTTTGATTTTCGAGGTGGTGGTGGTGGTGGAAGTGGAGTTTGGAGACGGGAAGCTAAGAGGGATTTTATAATTTCTAAACGAAAGTCGTAGTAGCTGGTTTTATGATCACGGTTGTACAAATTATACGAGTTTAAAAGAATCAAATGAAAAATATGAATGCCTACCTTTTTGTACCACCGGAGAGATTTTCTTTTGATTGGGTAATAGGCCAACATTTGGTCTTGTTGATCTATTCCCCCCGTCGACTTATTGCACTCGACGACGATTTTTGGTTTCGTTGTTTTTTCACCCCTGCGGTTTTCGACTTCTACCATGGAAGCACCGCGTTCAGAAGATATAACCAAAACTTCCCTTCCATCCTTCCATTTCATAACACAAATACCTTCTTCAGAATACCTATGCACTTCTTCCCCCTTCTTCAACTTCTTAGTTATAACCTCCGCCGGGTTATTCCTCCGGGTTGAACGAAGGGTTCCAGTGCAATAGGTATTCTGAGAAAGAAGGTATTTGGCCAGGTCCACCGAGTTGTAAATGTTGTCCATGTGGACTGAATGCCCTACTCCCAGTTTTTCCGTCATCAACTTCTTGACGACACTGGTGACATGACCAGGCCCCCCAATATCCTTATCTCCGCTCCCTGCATACACCATGAATTTTAGGACCAAACCATTGGGCTCAGTCAACATATACAGCTTTATGCCATATTTGTGACATTTGCCTTGGATGTACTGCCTAAAAATCAATCGACTCCGCCATAAAATCATCGCCTCATCGATTGATAATTCTCTAATCGGAGAATAAATTCTTTCCATTGTTCCGTTGAAGAAATCAATGATAGGATTTACTCTCCGGAGTCTATCACTCGACTCGTCTTCATTTACTTTGGATAAATGCAGGGCTCTCAAAATACGTATAAAGCGGTTACGGGACATACAATGACTGAAGAGTGGAATGTTGAAGAGGCCATCTTTCCTCCAGTAGTCCTTCAGTCTATTCAGTCGGATGGTACCCATATGGAACAGAGGGCCGAGAAAAATTTTGATTTCCTCCTCTGTCACAGGGTTCCACGGCAAAACTCTTTTTCCCTTACGGGATTCGAAAACAACGCTACCGTACTCATTCGTCGAGGACACAACAAGGTCGAAAAACTCCACGGTGGCAATCATAAAAAAAAGCTTATGGGATTGGCAGTTTTGGGTGCATGCTGAAGGCCAGGGAATCCTCGGAAAGGAATTTGTGGTCGGGGTGGGAATGGGGGTTGCTCCGACCAGATGGGTGGAAGTGAGGGTGTAGGATGTGGGAGGGGTTGAGAAAGGCCGAGGTGAGAAGTAAAGGGTTGGGAAGGACCCGGTGAATTTTCCCGTCTAACCGCGCCAGCCTCTGCCTGATCTTCTCCTTCGTCGCTTCCTTCTTCTCCGGACTCGCCATCGCTGGAATCGGAGTAGTCCAGTTCCTCGTACTCCTCATCTGACGACCACTCTTCCATCACCTTTGATATGTCCTCCGGCAAAAGTTTTTCTTTGGCTGCTTTCCGCGGCCTCTTTATGCCAGAAGGGCCAGCTCCAGGGTCAGACATATCTCTGAAAAATGTTCGAGATATTACTATGTGTACACAAAGCATTGGTAAACGTACAGAATTTCATGATTCACGACGGAAAAATTATTTGTCTGAAATTTACTGTTACTTCCACATCAAAAATAGTTGTATACAAAATGCATACAGTGCAGCAGCAGAAAATTACCGAAAGTTTATGCGAGCAACACGCATTTAGTGTAGCCGGTAATAGACGAGAGAAAAAAGACACACAAACGACCCCGAAAGCTTTAACAATGCGTATCGTCTGTTATTGTACATTTTGAGTAATTTAGAAAAAAAATATTTAGGCACTTTCGGACGAGCAAAGGACACTAAAAAATTATTATAGTCACTAAAATACTCTCACACCGAAGTAAAATTTTTTTCGACAAATTTTAAGCTATCCGGGACTATTTCCAGTTCAAAGTTCAAAAGTTCCACTTTTACGGAGTCATCCGCAATGCACAAATGTGCGAATTTCCACAGAGAAAAAATCATCCGCCTATCAAGGCGGTCCCGGTCAAGGCGGATGATTTTTTCTCTGTGGAAATTCGCACAAAATTTTTTTCGTAAAAATCTCTCTATAGGACAATAAATCTCTATAAATTTCCACAAATTCTATGGATCAAAGCGGAACTAATCCTTTAAAATAAATCCCCCGCTTTTGTTACATTTTTGTTACCGTGCAGATAGTCATCAACACTCATCTAAATACGTCAAATTTAGCATCTAATAATCATCGAATTGTTTAAATATATATATATATATAAGTACACTTACATTAGGCGTGATGTATATTCTTCGGAATGAAGGTCCTTCGGTTCGGAAGGTTGTTTGGAATGAAGAAGGTAAGAAGAGAGCAGACTGCAACACGAGAAAAATATGTTAGCGTGGAGGAGAAATTAGCGAAAGAATATCATAATGCATTCTACAAAATATTAAAATTATTTAAGACATTACCTTGATTATCCAAATTTTTTCGCCTAAAAAGCTTTCTTCAAAATAAAACAAGCTGAGGAACCTAAAAAAAAAGAACAGTTATTGCTGAATAAGGTATTCAATTAATGTAAAAGAAATCAATCTTAATAACAGAATACAGAAAACTTGACACTTACCGTAAAGTTGAGTGGCGCGAGAAAAAAAAACTAGGAAAAAAAACGAGAGGCCAATGCATCTTCTATGAAGGATGAGCTTTCCCTGAGGCCCACTGCAATTTTCAGCACTTTCCCGGCTCACCACATGCTCTGGGATACCGTTAGAAACTAAGAGCGCTCGGACGCACACGCTGCGTCGCCGGGCCCTGGCGGGCGCACGCCAGGACGCAGCGTATGCGTCCTCGGTCCTGAACGTGTTAACTCAAATTTGCAAAAATTGTAAGTAAATATCAAAGTATACATCTATAAAGTTTCAAATTGACTTGGTTATTCCCTGCCATGCAGTGGAAACCTGGGCCGGGTTGGCCCAGTAT
Source organism: Ceriagrion tenellum (assembly GCA_963169105.1). NCBI lineage: Eukaryota > Metazoa > Arthropoda > Insecta > Odonata > Coenagrionidae > Ceriagrion > Ceriagrion tenellum. The sequence goes on along the minus strand of OY720638.1, from coordinate 103,108,235 downwards.
TAGTATATTCGACTCCCATCCTAAGGGTCACAGGTTTGAGACCACATGATGGAAAAATATTTCCTGATTGTGGAACGCGACTTTCACATGCTACCCGAACTGACTCCTCTACTGAGAGGCAGCAGAAGGCATTGATGGTGCAGATAAGGAAGATTGGACTGCCTCAACTTCAGGGGAAAGTGAAGTTCTCAGGTCAGCCAGGGTACTGCAATATAGAAGACAATTAGGAAACCATCATATTAACATACCTTAAAGATGCATTCTTGCGATCCATTTATGACTTGATGGCATTCCTCCCAGTAAAGTATTCCTGAGGTAAAATTGTCCCTCCTTTGGATCTACAGGTGGGGACTGCTGGGTGGGGTACACCAGTCTGAAAGGACAAATGCAGGATAGGGACATGGATATGAGATCTTAAGGGGTGAGGAGGAAGCGGGAGAATGTGTAGATAGAGATGTAGAGGCTGGGTGTAGTGGTCCTGGGAGTCAGGGGGATCAAGTGGATGGGGGCAAATGACTACTGGAGCCACAGATATTGAGTGATATATTCAGGAGACAACCAGAGGATCTCAGGTATAGGCATCATACTGGAGATAGAAAGGGGATGAAGAATAAAGTCCATCTAGCCATTCAGTCAAATAATTCTGATGGTGAAACAGAAAGGAAGTCTACAGACACCGCGACAGTGCAGGTCTACATGCCGATGTCTAGCTAAATGGAAGAAGAAATTGGAGAAGTGTACTAGTAAATTGAAGAAGTCCTTGGAGTAGTGAAGAGGAAAGAGAACCTCATCGTAAGTGGAGATTTCAGTGGTCGCAGAAGGAAAAAGAGGGAAGAGCATAGAATATTTTGGATAAAATTGGGCAAAATAAATACTTACGGAGAAAGACTGGTAGAGTTCTGAAATGAGGAGAATATGGTAGTAGCCAACACACTTTGAGTAGCATCGGTTTTGGAGTTTCATGTACAACATACCAGGTGATATTGCCAGATACCACATGGACCACATACTTGTCAGAATCAGATATGAGAACCAAGTAAAGTAGTGCAAGAGCTATCCTGGTACGGAAATAAACAGTGACCACAATGTAGTGGTCATGGAGAGCCGCCTTTGATACAAGAAGATTATAAAGATTAGGGCCTAGCCACGTTGACACACCGGTTTCTGTCAGATCACCAAAGCTAAGCAACGTTGGGCCCGGATGGGGGTAGGATGGGTGACCCTCATCTATACCTCTACCGTGGTGCTCTTGTCCTGTCTGCAAGTGGCAGGCAGGTTAAATGTGGGATGGTACAATGGACCCAAAGAGGTCTGAGTGCCATGAGTGCCTGAGAAGGCTCTCGCCCACCCATACAATCTACAAACAAGGACCAAAATGAGATTTGAAAAGTTTGGCTGAAGAATGGAATTGAGAAAGATTTGCCACGACTATCTGCAAGAAATTAGAAAATGAAGGAGAAATGGGCACTGAAGAAAAATGGAATGAGCTGAAGAGGACAATTGTAGAAGTTGCAGAGAAGCAACTGGTGAGCAAGATGGCCCACAGAAGCCATGGATAATGACAGAGAAAAAGAAACTAATAGAAGAAAGAAGAAAATATAAGAATCCCAGAAACTACTGTGAAACCACCCACTGTCAGAAGCTAAGGTACCAAGTCAATTGAAAATTCAAGTAGGCTTTGGAAAATTGGGTAGAAAGATGCTGCAAGGTAGTCAATGAAAATAGGAAGAAGGGGATCACTAAATCAGTCTGTGAAGAGACAGGAGAGAGAAAAAGGAGGAGCATCAACATCAAGGATGCTAAAAGGAATATACTGATAGAGGGTGAAGACATTTGGAATTGATGGAAGCAATAAATCGAAGAACTCTAACAAGGGCTGATGCTGCTGAAAGAAAACCAAGTGAAAGATGAGAGGAAGGTTAACAAGGAAGACTGGGGCCCTTTTTTTTACAGAAGAGTGAATTTGATAGAGCAGTAGAAGACCACAAGAAAAATTACCTGGAAGTGACAACATCAACAGAGAAATCATTGAAGCTCTTGGATGTGAAGCTAAGGACGGCCTGTACAAAATAATCAAAGATAGCTACCAAAGGGGAATATTTCTAGAGAGCTTTTGAAGGAGCGTGATGATTGCTATACAGAAGACAAGGACTGAGAGATATGATGAGCACCGAACCATGAGTATAATGTCATGTGCATGAAAAATACTAGCTAGCAAAAAAAATACTAGGACCTTGAGCATCGCATGCATCCAAAATACATACATGAATAATAGGTTGAAGGATGGAAAGGAAGATTGAAGACAACCTCTCGGAAAATCAATTTGGATTTAGGAAGAACAGAGGAATCAGGGAGGCCATACTCTTAATGAGAGTAATGGTAGAGAAAAAAATGCATGTGAACAATTTATGTGGCATTAGTCAACCTGGAGAAAGCCTTTGACAATGTTGAGTGGAACAAAATGATCGGACTGCAGGAAAAAGTATGAATGATTAGCAAGGACAGAAAAATAATCTATGAACTATACAATATGCAAATCGTCATAATGCAAATGAGAGAAATATGGAAGCTAAAATTAACAGTGGAGTAAGAGAAGGATGAAACCTTTCACCAGCATAGTCTGACATGTACTTGGAGGAGGCAATGAAAGAAGCCCAAGAAATTGGATTATACAGAATTAAGATTAACAGAGAAGAAATATACATGCTCTGCTTCACATTTGATATTGCGCTCATAGCAAGAAATGGTGATATCTTCAAAGGTCACTTAAAACAATGGACCAAGTTCTCCCAGAATACAGCATGAAAATAAAAATGACTAAGATGGAAACCCTAGAATCTGGGAGATAAAAGCTGAATGCAGAAGTTACTATGAGAGAAATTAGAGCAAATGGATTCCTTCACCTATTTCAGTAGTACCATCTCATGGGACACAGAAGTACAGTGGGCATCATGCAAGGAATAGCTCAAGCAATAGCTAAGAAACCATCCATGGTAAAAGGAATCTGCTGTGTGTGAAGAAGGTAGGACTCTAAACTAGGAAAGAGTATATGAAAACATTCCTGTAGAGCATGGCACTCTGTGAATCGGAAGCATGGACCTTTGGAAAAGCTGACCAGAAAAGACAAGAAGCCTTCAAAATCTGGTGCTGAAGGGGGATCTGAAGATGAAATAGACAGATAATATAAGAAATGATGAACCATATTGGAAAAGAAACATCAGTAGAATTTCCTCACTTTTATTCTCTGCCACTGATCATGGTTTCAGCTCATTATGCCACCATCAGGTTACATAACTCCAAATGCCTCCGCCTATTATACATTTGACATAGTGAATGGGTAGGGGAGGAAAGAGGATTAGCACGTGACAGTTGGATGACTTAGGTGAGTGAACGGAGAGGATAAGGGGAGGGGGGATCAAGGGAAGGAGGAGAGTATTTGGTATTGGAAGAAGGTCGCAGTCCTTATATCACAGGCTGGGAAGTTTTGAGGTTTAAAGGAGGTGCCTTTATATAGGTATATTACATCCCATCATGGATAATACTTCCTTCCCTAAAGCAGATGGTCATATTATTTCTTAACCCTCTCTAGTTGACTACACTTTCTGTGGACTTTCCATCCCCTGACCCCTCCCCCTTCAACCCTTAGTGGTCTGTTGACCACCCATCCTATGGTTTATCTTCAGCCAGTAATCCCTTTCTAAGAACCCCACCAACCTTCCTGTCCCTCCTCTCCTTCCCATCTATGGCCACTCTCCCATTTCCCACTCAACCCTCTGTCTGTTTACCCACTTTTCCATAGTATTCCTATTCTTCCCCTTCCCCTTTCTCTTTTGCACTGGCTGCCTACCACTTTTCCCTTGCGAAGGACCACAGTTGCCTATCCTCTTCTGCCCACCCTCTCTTCCATCTTTCTTCCCTTAATTGCCTTTTACGTCTCCTTAGTCTCTCACATTACCTTACCGATGATCCTTCCCTCCTCTCCTTGGTTCTAATGTTCCCTGGTTTTTTCCATCATAACCTTCCAACTTCTCTCTACCCTATACCTTACTCCTATTTACTAAACCCACCTCTCCTGTCATACCTATAAATATGTTTTCTCCTCTTGCTTAAGTGTCTTTTACCTAATGATGACTCTTGTAACGCCCACTTCTTCTTTCGTAAACCCGTCCCAGAATGCCCAATGCTGGGCTTAGCTGGTACACCGAAATTATTTGAGTCAAAACCCACAGAGGTAGAGTGGGGTGGGATTGACTCTTTGACTTTAATGGGAAAGGGTGCCAGGTGCACCTGAGACGAATGCACTGCCAAAGGACACAGAATTTTCAACACCTAAAGGAAATAATAGAAAATGCTACTTCTAGACATTTTGGTTTAACACCGGGATAGTTCACTAAAGGATAGAATTTTATATATGATTGAACTTGACCAAAATTTTCTGGGGAGGCACAAAATAGAGGCAAAAAATGTACAATTTCAATTCTCAGATCAATTGAGATACCCATACACAGTTTCGTTAATTGTCCTTGAATCCATTGCACATATCTCTTTTGACTTTTTAAGGAAGTCCTCTTCAGTTATGCCATTCAAGATGGTGCTTTATGAGGTGATTACACTTCTGCATACTTATTAAAGGCAACTGACTTGCCCTCTTTTTACACATACTGCTGCTTTGCCTCATCCTCTGGAGAGGAAATACTGGCTGGGGGCCTAGGGCTACATGATGGGATGACAGTAGGTGAATTCTCTGAGTCCAATCCCAATTTAATGAAAGGTTAATCATGACCAGGGGAGAAACCCTGTGAAACAACCACATTGCCTTAATAGAAATGGAAGGTTGTCCAAAGTAAAGAATGTAGGCACGGTGACAACCTAAACACAAGGTTGGATGTAGGGAGCCCATGTACTCACTGTAATAACGGGAAACTCACATCTTTCGGTGGAGCGGTGACCTTAGCTCTAAACTGCCGGATCTCAAAAGAACGAGCCCTGTCGCTACGCCAAAACAGTCCCCAAGGTGAGAGGGGAAGAATATTACAATATTTTATCAAAAATTGAGTTGGAGACAAAAAAAAATGCACTCCAAGCTAAGCAGAAACATTGGTTGGAATAAGTTTGACATGAAACCCTTGTAAAACTCTGTCAATGTAATAAAGAAAAAAATGTTTTTTTTTAACCTGGACTTATTTACTCAACAATGCCTCAAGGCAGCGGTGTCTTAGTCAGGTAACTTTTTGCAGTAAAATATGTTGTACAATACTTAAATCATAGTGGAAAAATACATTTTGTCTTTTCTATGGTGACAATGGATTTCCACATCATTAAGCCTGAAGACATCGAATATATGAGAAATTCAAAATTGCTGGCTACAGTTCAAAGTTCAACACAACTAAGGGATTCGCTTAAATAAAACATGTCAAACGTATCAACATTTAACAAATATTTACTATCAAGTAGATCTCCTGGGTAAGTAGGAGGCCCTCAAACATTACATTACATTGACTCAGTAGTCTTGGTGGTAATGTGCTAGTCCAACAGTTCTGATGTAATTGTTACTGGTTTGAATCCCACCTGGGGAGTGATTGGAGATAACTTTTTCTATCAAAGCCCATTGAAAACCAATGTCAAATGCTGTACAAATGATAAGAAAACATTTGAGGTCAAATAACCTCCAGCCATCGCTCTAGGTAGTGCGAAACTCCCTTCCTCCAAGTGTAATGAGACCTGGCCTGCGAAAATTGTCGATGCAAACTGATAATTATTTCAATTAAACTTGGATTTTGGTTGAGGTTGACATGACTTTTTAAGGAGTTGTATTTTTTAATGATGGCCCTACTGAGGAGTAGAGATTGGTGTATACTAAAGAAGTTTTGGTTTTTGTGAATCTGGGTTGGTATATACAAAGGTGAAGGTCTCTAATGGAAAGAGAGTAGGGCAGGGATCGTTTGGTGTGAGACGGATGACATAATTATGTGCATGCATAATATATATGTGATGGGTGATTTTATTTTGTTTTAAAAATGAAATGTCTTCTTATTATCACAGGAGAGATCACATTACCTGAGGAAGTGGTTTGATGTGCTTGAGAAAAACCAGGATGAACTGGCTAAAATCATAACTGCTGAATCTGGTAAACCATTAAAAGAAGCAGCCGGAGAAGTTGCTTATGGAAATTCATTTATTGAATGGTTTTCTGAAGAAGCCAGAAGGATACACGTAAGCTCTTTGTCAATACTTAAATATCTGCATGTTAGTAGTTAGTACAGTAGAAACTCAACATTACGAAGTCGACCGGACTGGAAAAATTAGCACTTCGTAATATCAAATTTCGTATGAACAGGTATCTTTCAAGAGAATCACGATGATGCTTTTTTATTTGTTTCTTTAAATTACGATGTACTCTCACGATGTACACGCATGATTTACAAAGTTAATTTAAATTGGTATTCATGCTAACAGGGTGCATAAAGTTGAACACTGCTAACTTTTCGGAGGTTTACTCTTCTAATTTTTGGGATTTCCGCCTCGTCATTCCATCTTTTCGGTGTGGAAATCATGAAAATCGGAAGAATCAACCTCCAGTCAACGTTTGCTTTCTCTTCTGGTCTTTAATTTGCATTAATTCTTATACATTCTTCAATTATGTTTTGAATACAAAATATTGATTTCTCACAATTGTTATGTTTTAGTAATGAATGCTATTTGGTATTTTATTCATATATATGACTGCATTTAAATGTATAAAAATTTTCAGGGTGAAGTCATCGATAGTCCAACGAAGACCAAGGAGATGTTATTTATCCGAAGACCAATTGGTGTGACTGCATTAATTACCCCTGTAAGTGTTTCTTGCGTGCATCTCAATGACTGCAAGTTCAAAGGTTAAACTTGTAATATCAACCCATTACATATTGCACATCAATCAGTACACCATATTAACTCATGTTCTTGAAGCCTAAAGTTACATGAGATTTTCATGATGAAATGTCCTGAGTAGTATTGATTCAGAAATGAGTTGAATAATTTTTTTTGCATAGTTGTCTAATAATTTTTTTGAGAAATATTAGGCTATCCCATTGGCTCTTGAATTGCTTGCAATCTACTTTTCTGAATAGTTAAGCTTCTCCCATTCTGAAGATAATATCATTGTCACTGTAGCAGCATTAAGATAGTTATTACTGGTGAAGCACAAAAGTACATTATCATGGTGGTAAAGATAATGTAAATTCTGAAAGGAGGGCACAGTTAATTTTTGAAAGTCCTCTCTTTAATTGTTTTTATCAGAAATGAATAACTGATGAAACTTCATTCTTTGTGATGATGATTTAATGCTGAGTGTGTACTGTGATGTCTTAATGCTAATCACACATTTCAATAATGTGAGTTTAAAAAATCAGAAAATACATATTGTTGACATGTCATTATTTCTATGAGGATTCTAAGAATTTCCTACATTTTTCATGCTTCTGTGAAATGGCATGTTAAGTGAGCCTTCCTTGAGAATGGTCCTCATTGATGTTGCAAAAGAAGTTACTTCTCTGGTAATACAGCAATGCATATATAAAATTGGTGACTTTGTTAGTCAAAGAATTAAAAAACAATATAATTGAACAGTAAATGTATTAAGCATGAAAAATTTGTTGTGTGTGTAATTTATCTCTAAATTGTATTTTTAAAGCTAGTAACCTTGATGTACAAATAAGCCTGACTGAATTCTTTGATTGGCAATCATAGACTGGTCTATTTAGCTAAAAATCCTTGCTCTATTATGAAATTCTGTGTTGAAATGTGGTAGTTAATTATTAGTTGCTTCTAAATTTTGATTTTTGAGTGTGTAGTCCCTTGCATCATGTCCATTTCTAATAGACTTTATTGTGCTATGTTTGACTAGGATTCTGAAGGGCATATGTGGTTTTGTCCTGTTATTTTGTGTGGCTTTAATAAGCTAGCCTAATATTGCTCATTCTTTTGGAATGTTTGTATAATTTTAATAATTAAACTCTTTTCTGTTGTAATATTTCAATGAAAAGCCTTATTTTGTTTTGCAGTGGAATTTTCCCATTGCAATGATCACAAGGAAAGCTGGTGCAGCATTAGCTGCGGGTTGCACCTGTGTCGTAAAGCCTGCTGAGGACACCCCGCTGACTGCTCTGGCTTTGGCTGCACTTGCAGAAGAGGCTGGCCTCCCGGCTGGTGTGTTCAATGTGGTGACCTCAGGACGAGATAATGCTCCTCTCATAGGGAAGAGCTTTTGTGAAAGCCCTCTGGTTGCTGGAATCTCCTTTACAGGTGAGTCAAATATGCTTCTAGAATGCTTTCAAACCCTCCAACTCTATATGGTTTATCTTTCTTTTGAAATCTATTGTGTGTGGATCAGAGTATGATGCTCATTCTCTGTGAGGAATTTTTCTTAATGGAGTTTGAGCAAGATATCATTTATCCTTGAAATTGATGTATTTGGTCTCATTTTAAAGAAAAATATCCCTAATTAGCCTTCCGAGGATGCCAAAATATTAACTATCCCAGCCTCTTACCACACTACTCTCTGATAAATTTCCCAAGAGATACCAGCCATTTTCATGGGCACCGGAACGTGTTTAAAAAAATAATAATAATAATAAATACTTTAATATTGGATATGGATAAATAATGGATTTACAGTAGAGCGCCAATTATCCGATGTCCAATTAACCGACTGTCGGATTATCCGACGATCAGTCCCTCAACAAGTTCCCCTCTCTCTCCCCGGCTCTCCCTTTCGTACCCTCTCCTACTCTCTTTTTCCAACCCTCCCCTCTCCCCCCACCTACTACCACTTCTGACTGCACTCGTAGACAGTAGGAGACAGACAGTGAGTTGCATACAGTGTTGAAGTCAACAAATTTGCTACTTTTTGCCGACAAAAAAATTTTTCTGCAATAGGCAATTCAACAACACACATGACACTGTTGTAATATGGTGAGTCTACTGACTCTCTGCTCAGTGCTCAATTTAATCGCGACCCGGGCGTGTGAGTTTATTCGGTTTATATTGCTTCCGCGGACGTTTTACATTTGGCAAGTTTGCATCGGCAAAATTATTGATTCGAAATGAGTAATTCCATGGGAAAGAGGAAGTGCGTAGTATTGGATATTTCCGAGAAGTTAAGAATTATTGAAAGGGCGTCCAAGGGAGTCACCGGCTAATTTAGCGGCGGATTGTGCCATAGGAATCACTACAGTGCACAATATTTTTAAAAATCAAGCCAAGTTGTTGAACTATGCTTCAGAATTGGATAGCACGAGTGGACACGAGTGCATGCGAAAAGGAGGTAAGAAGCATCCATGGCCTCATGTGTTCTGGTGTATGAAGGAGGCTATGGTTAGGGAATAGAGCTGGCCTGTGACCTTGACTTGTTTACTTCGATAGCCGGTCGCTCTCGAGGCGTAAGGGTCGGAACTCCGAGAAGTGACTCCTTATCTCCGCAGGAGAGACATGTGCTTTGTTGATCTGTAGCTTTGGAGGAATTTATCTCGGACAAACTGTAATCATTCAACTTTGGGTCAGCTATTGAGACTCTATATGGGAAGTTAAAAAATGTGAAGCTAATTTTACCGATCGGCAGGGTCTCAGATTCCTCAAAATGAGCGTAACACGTTGCATAATAAACAGTTTTGCTGGGCAAATAGTAGTCAGGCATATAAAAATGGGACGCATTGCGCATCAGAGATTAAGATTCATCACTGAATTTTCCGCAAAATGATAGAGCATCTTCAATGCATGTAATCGACAGGCATAATTTTAGTTGGTGAAATATTTTGGAGAAGTAAATGGAATTAATGATTGGCTGGAAAATGAGTATTTCAATGGAATATGCTCTAAAGACTCAAAGAAACCATGGCGCTGAAACTAAGGGCAAAACTACTAGGAAAATGAACGGATTATCCATTTTTTTTTATTATCCGATTGGGCTTCCCCCTCTTTTACCACGGATAATCGGCGCTCTACTGTATTTAATATTTATTGGCCCCACAGATCTACTTAAGTAGATTTAGGGCAAGTCAAGTATATACATGGGCATACATTTGGTATACAATATAAAGTAGCAGCTATACAATACAAGATAATAAAAATTGTTCACTACATTGATCGTACAAAAATTACCTGGTTGCTGCCAGAAATTCATCAAAAACATAATAGCACTCTTTTAATAACTATGAATGAACCTTGTTCTTAAATTGGTTTAGGTTATCCAGGCTTTTAATATTCTCTGGGAGTTTGTTGTTACATTTCAAGACCATTTTGTATGGGCCCTCAAGATGTACCTTGATACGACTCTGTGGCATATGCATATGGGTTTTTATGCCTTGTGTCATAATTATGAATGTTTACAGTTTATACAAAAGAGATCCATATGTTTTTTGGCTAAGATTACCCGTTATTCGATGAACAACCATCGCAGTGGCATTACACCTAATTTTTTGAAAAGAGGAAATTTGCAGTGATCCCTGCTCTTGGCATTTGCCATGAATCGAACTGCTCTTTTCTGTATGCGAAGAACATAACTACTATGGCTGCTGTTGCCCCAGAAAATTAAACCATATGATATTCTCGATTGAAATAAGCCATAGTAGGCACTTTTCAAAATTTTTGTACTTACTTTATATCTAAGTTGCCTGATTAGGTAGCAGATGGAAGTCAGTTTTCCTATCATCTTACGAGCATACTTTCTGTTGGTGGCCTTATGGTAGTTGCATAATTGATGATAAGAGATTTATCTACATTTATATTCAGTGCATTATTTCCACACCATTTGGTGACTTCATTTACAACCAGCTTAGCTAGATCTAGAGAAACATGTTTTGAAATGCCCGATACGATAAAGTTTGTGTCATCAGCAAAAATTGATGATTGCACCTGTTAAGTTTGCTTATTGGCAAGGTCATTAATGAACATAATGAAAAGGATAGGTCCAAGAATTGAGAATGAGGATATTCCAACTCCTCATAAAAAATCAACTGTGAGTATTTTGTATGTTTACTCACCTATTTATAAATAAAGCATGCACTCACCGCCGAAATTTTTTCAGGAACCCGAAAAAACCTGTTGTGAAGGAATTTTACTGGTATTGTATGAAAAACATGAGTCCAGTTAAAGCCATAGATATGTTTATTTAATTTCTTACAATTTCAATCGTACGAAAGTATATTATTTCATAATTATTAATGCGATATTGAATTTTCATGCTTCTTACAGCTGCTGAAATTAAAATGTAAAATTTGAATATGATCTCCAATAAGACAAGGGAAACACATTGCTTGAACTACCTTGATAAGTATGTACCTATTATTGAAACTTACAGGTGAGCTTATGTTTTTGAGCCCTAAAAAATTTGCTTTTAATGCTAAGTTTTGAATTTGAAAATTTAAAGGCTTCAGTTGATATCATGAGGTGAAAACCTTGCTCAAGTTCTTGCAGTGAAAAAAATGTTCATGCAGCAAAAGGCTTTCATCCTCCTGCTTTGCCATGCAACTTGTACTAATGACATGCTTAAAGGAGCCAACAGTTTTTAAGCATCAACCATAATGGATTCTTTTCAGTCTGTTAAGCAAAAAACTGTTAATATTGTTGCTGCTTTGTTGAACCATGGCTTACTGAATTTGCCTGTCAGGTAATTGGGTCTTGTGGAACTTCGCTGGATAATAGTTGATGAAATGTGGAAAACTTTTGTTAGAATGAAGTACATCATATACAGAGTTGTGAGGAGTCTTATGTTAAATCAGCAGCACTTAAAAGAAGGACATGGTGCTTTTCTGGTTCGTGAGCTGTATGAAGTATTCATGAGATGCCGTCTATGTGGGATTTTCTATGATCTCCAGCATTTTGAGGTGCATCATGTTCGTCATTATTAGGGATACTGATGCTATGAAGATTGCTGCTATATATGCTGTCAGTCTGATTTTAGGGATGGATCTTTCCAGTGCATTGTTGCTATTGCCATCCAAAATGCTAATGTCCATTGTTGAGAAATATTCCCAGTAACAGTTGGTGTGACTTGCCTTACAAATGCAAGTGAAGGCATAGTTTGAAGAATGTTCATAGTATTTTCTATTTAATTAGAGTTTTAGTAAAGTATGATAGTAGTTTGTGACATTAGTGTAGGAGGAACATAGCAGTGATGAATTAAAAGAGCTGTAGCTTTGTAAATGAAAAATTCTTCTGCTTGGTGGCAATTTAAGGAAGTTTATCTATCCAATATTTGGATGACATTTACTTGCCTAATGGCCAGTTGTGGGAGTGACACACATGTATTCCATAGAGTTATGGGGCCCATAAGCCATGACAACCATTCAATAAGCATTTCAGAAACATTTGATTAATTTATTGGTTTCATAAATGGCTTTATAATTTATGGATGGGAGTTATAAGCTTCACAAGCAGCCAAGATGGCAGAAGTCCAATGAACCACTTGGAGACTTAATTGCTTGGTAAAAGAGTAGTTTTGTGATGAATATTTGTTTACTTTGACTGAATAATTATTATGTGCAATAGCAATTATACATAGGATAAACTTTCATAAATTTGAAGTTTGACAGTGAAGGAAGATTAGATCAAACATTGGAAGCAATTAGCTATTGGTTGATACGTTATGAAAGTGGTAGATGTGTTCTTGTAACGCGAATATTTTAATGAGGTCCATAACTTCATAGATCTCATAACAATTGGTTCCATAAATAGACATTTTTGCAACTGGCCGTAAGATGTTGAGTGTAATTGTATTTTTGCCTAACGTGACCATTATTGATGAAATGAATACCTCCAAAGGCTGTGATTGATTAGATCATATGCACGGAATATTTCAGCTCTCTACCAAGATCATTATTTTTGCTACATTCATCGGCCCAACTCATAGAAACATTTTAACTTGGGACAAAAATCATTAGTTCCACTCCAGACACGTTAAACCCAATTAATTTGGCATTGGTCTATATTTCATTGATACAGGATTCATCAAGACCCAAATTTTATAATCATTAAACAAACATGGAATAACTTGTTAGATGCTTCTGAAATGATGTGTTTTAAAAAATAAAGGAAATTATGTGGACAGTAACTTAGGACTATTTCTACTTCTCCCCTATTTTTCTTTATGAGCCCTCAAATATTTCATTTTTGAAGTCTTTCGCTCTGTACTTTATGGTCTCTTCCCCTCTTTCTTTCCAATCTCACCCCCCTATCACCAGCAGTCGCCCTTATCCTTACTACCTTTCACTCTTTCTCCTCCCTGCTCCTACTTCCTACTCATTGCTTGGATATTAATACCATACTCTCTCCAACCTGGCACTGTTGTGATAATCACCCTTCCCCCTCTGGTAAGGGCAACCAAGTGGCCTAAGTACTCATTTAAATGGTTTATGGCAGGCTTTTCCCATCAGGGGTGCTAGCTAGCATTCCAGGGGGTTTGAACTAACAAGTTTTTTTTTGTTTTAATTGAGGGTCCTTTTTTTCAGGATGAATTTGACATTTTATTTGTTGCTGTATTTTGATTCTTTTCCATGTTTTATTTTTGTGTACATATTTTTAAAAATGGATGGTACAAATTTGTTTTGGGCTCCTTCACATTTGTTCTTAAATAAATTATAACTTTTATGGGTGTAAGTTCAAGTAAAAAGTTGTAGCAGATTCTTTCTCACAACTTCAATTTATTTATATTAATTTTTATTCCTTCTCAGCCCTGAGGAAGCATAATTAATGTGTGAAACATTAGTATAGGAGGAACTAAATTATTAATTAATAATTGGACCAATGTCAAAATATCAAACTGTTTTCTGAAGTGTGGGCCAAAAAAAGGTTGGGAAAGGTAGAATGAAGTGCTGTCTGAGGAAAATGGATGTAGCCATGATTGTTTGAAATATGTGTTGTAAACAATAGGTTAGCTTTGTGATTTTACCTTTGTGATCTGTGCTGTGCTATGGCAACTGTTGGCTGAAGCTGACTGTTTTGTCGCCTATTCAGTTTCCGTTCCACTGCACATATGGCTGCATTGTGGTTAAAGGTTACAATTTGTCGCATTTGATTCTGTAGCAAGCTGCTGATTTATTTAGCCAACACTTACCTGTCTGCATATCAGTGCTGATAGAGTGAGAACTTGATTATTTCATGAATGCAAATGAAACTGGTACTTTATATAATTAATAGATTTCTTAACAGATAGAATACAGAACTAACAGTAATGTTTTGTTGGTCCCAATCAATCACCTGTTGTTTGGTTTGCTCCTAGCCTCTAGATCCTCTCAGCAATAGGATATTTCATTATACTATTTCAGTTGCTTTTTGTGCCACCCTTAGTTTAAGGTTTTTGGAGATATTAAATGGAGTAATGTTGTCAAGTTATTAGAGCTCCTTGCTTTTTATGAACTTCACTTGAAAGTATTAACTTCATAGGAGAAAGCAGAGTGAATTCATGTGAATTTTCTGTGGCACATATTTGTATGGTAGAGAGAGTGAAGGTGAGAAGTAAAGATCAGGCATAATGTTTACAAATGCGAATGCATTGAGGAAAGGCTTGCCTCTCTACTTTGTCAGGGTGATTGTTTACTTCTCCCCTATGTATACAGAGTGTTGGAAATCATGCAAACCATACTTACTTTGGTAATGCCCTGTAGGATCCACTGAAGTGGGGAAACTACTCTATAAGATGTCCTCCAAGGGTGTCAAGAGGCTGTCTCTAGAGCTGGGTGGGAATGCACCCTTCATTGTTTTCAAAAGTGCTGACATTGGCAAAGCTGTCCAAGGTGCTATTGCATCCAAGTTCAGAAACTGTGGACAGGTTAGTCTTAAGTATATATTTGGGAGTGAATGAGGAATTGTGTTTAAAAAGGAAGGATTAATCCATCTCTCATATGTTGCAGACATGTGTCAGTGCTAATCGTTTGTTTGTGGAAGAAGACATATTTGATGAGTTTGCTGCCAAGTTTAAGGAAGCAATGAAGGCTCAGCTCATCCTTGGAAATGGCAACGATGGCGTCTCAACAATGGGCCCTCTAATCAACGATGCTCAGACAAAAAAAGTAGGCAAGAATCATTGATCATTCTCAACCAAAAATCAAATCATAGATTCAAAATCATTTTCATATGATTTCATGGTGGAGGAGTAATTTTTTAGCATTTTACGTGAGGTAGTCATTTGAACATGTATATGTTTAATTCATTCCTACTAATTGCACAAATGTTTACATGTAGGCGATGTGGAGCCCTTTTCATCCAATTTTATGATTCATCCAGTGATGAAAATTTTCATATATTCAGCATGGTTTGTCTTTAAATACTAACCATGCAATTATAATCGTTCCACAGGCCTGTGGCTTGATTATCCAGGCGTTTTAACATGGAAACTAAAAGCAAAAAAATTAATTTGAAACAGATTTAATGAAAAATGCCATTTTATTATTCATTTTCTGAGAACTGGGGTTACTGCTGCTGGGGAGGAACTGCTACCCTTTGGTATTCTGTCCTCCATGTCCATGCATTCATAACCCCATGACAGTAGTAGCAATATTTGATTGGCATTGCACCATGAGAGAACTGGTAGATCATTGAAATATAATGTGTCAAATAAATAATCTAGTGTACATTAATTCATGTATGCTTACTATTTTTGTCTAAATTTAGCAGCTGCTTGTAATTCACATGAACTTATCAGCCAAACTTTTAAGCCCCATTTTTGGAAAATCTTATTGCCGCCAAAAGCATATTCCTTTTCATTCAATGCTCATATCTGAAATGAGGCTTTGCATTATAAATAGAAATTATGTGTTCTTAATTCATCTCTGTGTAAGATCCAATGTAGATATACTCATTCACTGTGGACATTTCAGTTAACTGATAGACTGTTGGGTGCATGATAAAGCCCAAACTGGTGGATACTATCTAAGTACTGAAGTGCCACATTGAACAATATTTTTGAAATTACCCAGTTATCAATTACCTGGCCTTAATATAAGAAATTTGATGACATTGAATCCCAATTTAATGTGCTGACTTTTGACTGTTCTCTCTAATAAACCAATTTTACCAGTGTATTGATTAGTCATAGAAGCTGTGCAACCTAAGCTGAATGCAGCCCTTAAGAAGTAGTCTCATTGTTTTATCTTTCTGTTAAAGTGGAATCTACTTATTGCTAATTAATTCCCTTTTTCATCCAGAGTCAATGTACATCATAGAGATATGTTTTTGGATTGTAATAGAAAAGATAGTGGTAACGATGGTTCATCATCAGTCATACTCTGCGGGCTGACTGGGTTTTGACTTCGTGAAGGCATGTTTGAATGCTTAATGACCCTCATGAATGAATACCTTAAGGACAAGTCTCTTAAGAGTGCTTTCAAGTCTTAAGTTTTCTTTTGAAGGAAAGGAGCTCCTATATATATATGGCCAGGGTATCCATGGGTTCATCTACTAAATGGTTGACTAAAAATCGTGGCATTTCCCCCTGTCTACATACTTAACTATGCATTCTGCTTTTTAAAAAAAACAACCTAAAATACTTCCCAAAAAATAGTAAAGTAGCTGCTTATTGAACAGTGGTAATTTTTTATTCTCAGTTAGGGCCTCCTAACAGAACTTTTATCCTTCAGAGATCAGCTGTAAACTGTGTGCATCTATTTAATACCTACCACCCAAAAATTTACACCATATGAGTGCCTTTTAAAATATGTACTGTTGAAGAGTTTCTGCACAAAAAAAGCTTCTGCTTCACGAAAGACTATATGTGCATAGTGTATCCACTTGAAATGAATGATGTTTATTTCATCTATTATTAAGAGGGACATTAGTGGTAAATAAAATTAACAGGTTTTGGTGTTTAAAATCATTGAAATTGGTGAAATAAAATGGTAAATATGGGAAATCAATGAGATATTGGTATAAAAAATTAGGAGATTTCGGTATTTTATAACAGTGAAATACATCATAAATTATGACTATATCGGTGACTTATAAAAACATTGTCTGAAATAGCGTATGGAGGGAACTTTCTTGACAATTGAGAGAAGGCTCGAGTCAAAAGTGTTGCAAGTGATGTGCCGTGGGTCAAATAATCTACCCTTACTATTGAAAAAGACCTTCCCCTCACCTTTGAAGTTAATCAAATCAATTTGGAATGGCATTTTGCACCCAAAACTATTCTATTTATTTATAAAAGTTGACCATGTTCAAACAAGAAAACAGCCGAACATTTGATGGCTGTGATCTCATCAGCTGGCAATTTTTTAAAGTACTCAAATGCACTTCCTCCTTCTTCAATTCCTTTTAGATATTCCACCAAATCCTCTATATTATTACACACACACTGTGTTGACTGAAACGAAGAATTCCACCTAGTCATGAATGGTAAGGAGTACATTAACCCATTAACGCCCAAATTATTTTTTTAATGCAATCTTTACTAAAGTCATTATCTATGAGGTTTAGGTACTAGTGAATCAGGAAATATCAATATTTGTTGAGTACAATTTGTTATTGTTGAAATATAGCCTGTCATCAATTGAGGACACTGGGCTTTGGCATGTAATTTTTTGGGAAAGTCAGAATATGGGAAATTCGATCTCAAAATATTTATTGAATAACAATATGTGAATGAAATAGAAACCACAAATGAAAGCTGAAATGCAATCATTACTAACATGAATTATTTGTATATCATTATTTTTTTAAATGATATTTCGGAAAATAAGTAAAACATAGAGTTACATTACATTTTTCACAGAATGTGTGTGGTTTCCCTTTTCATCCTTCCAATTGACATCTTTGTAGATCCCTATCGAAGCAGATCATCTCCTGAAATGGTGGTTCGACAGGAAATTGGAACTTCCAAAGTTGGCCACACTGGCACAAAAATTACTGGTAATACCAGCGACAAGTGCATCTAGTGAGAGAGTTTTTAGTGCAGCTGCCTACGTGCTGCAATCTCGCAGAGCACGGCTGAAGCCAGATATAGTTGATACTATCCTTATGCTGCACGACGAGTCAAAAAAAAGCATGTGAAACGGAGTATTTGTTTTAATTTTCTACCTATTGAAGATAAAAATCCTCTTCCTCCCAATTTCCCGTTAAATTTTAAATGCTGCTCCCAACCACGTCTTAAAAGTCAAGGACCATCTTCGACTCTTCGACACATAGTGTGTAGCTATATTAAATAGTTTTCGACTGAATTTCCACTCAACTAGCGGTAACTGAGCTTTTAATGGATTCCATCCCACGTCTGACACACGTGTTGAGGAAATATTAGGGTAATTAGGCTACTTTAATCAAGCATAAACCATTGAAAGTGATAAAAATTCAGCCTCAATGGGATTTAATTTTTTCGGTTTAAATTGTTTGTTTTTTAATTAGTTACTTGTATTATGTCACACTCGAAAGATTGTTACTAAGGCAACGATCGCTTAGTTTTTATTTCAATGGCATGTCCTGATTTCCTAAATCTGCCATCATAAAATGCAAGACGTAAATGCTGTGATAGGCGCAAAGTCCTTCTGATGGAATTAAGCTACACAGCTGGGTCTACAGACAGGCATCCGAAAGTCGAACGCGGCCAATGTTGGGGCCAACACGTGGCATTTGAGTTGGGCTTGGTAGAATAGGACCTGAGGGGTGTCGGGCCGAGTCGGGTTTGGACACTGTTGGACAAGAGCTCTGTCGGGTCGGTTTCCCTTGCTCTATCGGGCCAGGTTGCAGGTCTCTGCAAGGTACCAATCAGGTGATCTACGCCGCCCATGTCTTTGGTGTAGTTATTTATTGCTCGTGGCTGCGGAATCAGAGTTTTTGCTGCTCCATCTCGGAACTGAAACAGCAGATTCTACCTCATCAAAGGTTGTAGCAAGTGTTACAACATTGTTGTCCTTTCAGCGTATTACAAGAATTTCATTTCTCTCATCAAATCTCCAGTCATAGTAACCCCTTTCCCTTTTGTTGAAGCATTTAGTACTCTCCAATGTGCATTTGCTGGACCTGTTGTCTCGTATGGTACCACTGATCCAGAAACCCTTTTCCTTGACTATTTTTAGTAGTTCACAGCTCGTAAGATAATTGTCAAAAAATAAAAAGTGACTTCGGGGATTATTGACAACTGACGACATGCTAAGCACAACTATAGTTCCAAGTGGTGCCTCCAATTTTTCTGCATTTGGTTCTTTGCCACAATATAAAGAAAAATTGTAGCAGTACCCATTTTCTCTGCATAAAGCCCATAGTTTATAAACATTGGTTTGGATTTAATGAACTGTTTCAGAGGATTATGTCCAAAATAGTGGACAATCATTTCCTCTATTGATAAGTGTTCCTCAAATATACCCCACTTCTGAAAGTTTTTATTTATGCGCTCCATAAGAGGCCTAATTTTGAAAGCTTTGTCTCCCTTGTTTTCAGTAGCAATATTGTTGTCTTGAAAATGAATAAGGGAATTAAACTCTAAATATGAATTATGAGTTAAGGCATTTTTAACAATTTCTATTCCCAGGTCTTCCTCCTCTGACCAATAATCTCATTCGCTAGGCAGCGAGTGGTGTCCACTAAATATGAGGAATCCAATGAAAATTTTAATATCATTTGCTGAAAAAACATAGCCCTGCCGATTTTTATGCTCGCATAACGAATAGTTTCTCTGACTATTTATTCCGAATATTTCTCTGACTGACGAACAGTTTCTCTGACTGACGCAGGGATAACGAATAGTTTCTCTGACTATTAGTTCATAAGCCGCCTCTGTGAAAAACTGTTCAAATATCTGAATGGGATTTTTACCTATCAATAGTTTTTTCATTGCTTCAAACTTTTTTCCACTCTCATACCCTAACTCTTTGAAAGAATAAGCGGGACAAACCTTTGACCATTCAATAACTTCTTTTCTACAGCATTTTCTTGGCTGATTCTCTCCCTCTTCATGAATTATGCCAGAACATTGTTCTTCTTCAGAGTTTTCTTGCTGTGAAACTTCTATTTCTGCAGTCCCAGCAATATCACTCTCCAGAGGAATTCCTAACTCATGTTCATCCAGCACCTCTTCGTCTGCTAATTCATCAACCTCCGGTGGTAATGCAATGATATCCGCCTCAATTTCATTTGAGAAGAGGTTCGCCTAAACCTCATCAATTTTTCTGAACAATTTACAAACAAATCTTAGTCTGGAATATTAGTACATAAAAAGTCTTTATTACTCGATGATAGGAAGAAATATTATTCCCTTATGAATGGTAATTACTAATTGTTAAAATTATGAAAATAACACTAATAACGTGGTTGAAATATCTATATTCCTTACCGGAATAGGTATAATATGTAATCCAAGGCTTCTAAGGGAAGTTGAAATAACTCTAAGGAGATTTTGAATAAAAAATATTATACTCCTTCACAAGCACGTTGATATACACACATGGAATAATTTAAGATATGCCTGCAAAGGTAATTTAAAAAGTTTACTTGAAGGAGCAGCATTAAAATTATTTTCTTGAAATTTGTAGTCATTAGATGACGAGTAACATAGAAGAAGTCACAAACGCTCAGTGTCCTCAAATGAGGAAAGCAGATTTAAAGTGCAATTAGAGGACCAATAATGCAAAAAATTCATTCAAAAAGTACCTCAAAATACATACATAAATGGAATTGGTATAATCATATACAAATAATATAATACCTTAGCTTATGTAAAAAAAATAGAAGACTATGTGTCGAAGAGGTCTCACCCAGTCTACCACGACACAAAACGAAAGCATGTTTCTCGGCGAAGAGCAGCTTACGAATGATGAAAGTAGTAAGGTAGTTGCTTCAATGTCTAACTAATCGACGTAATATCAAGAACTTACTGAGGGGAAACAGTGTGAAGAATTTCGGGCTACAATGTAACTGTCCTTGAATGAGGACGCTGGGCGCTAACGGGTTAATGGCTTCCTTTCACCACTTAGGTATTTTATCTTGAGAAATGATACATAGCAGTGCTTACACCTTTCTGGTGTAAAAAATGCTGCCTTACAGTTTTGTACCCCTTTATTCAATTCAGGAAACTCAGCTGGCCAATTACTTGCAACAATATTTAACTTGTGTCCCCAACATTGTACATGCGCCATTTTTTCACAAAAAAAGAATTTGTAGGTAATTTATATGTGCAGTCATATACCTTGCTCAGTCTGTGACAATACTAACAACATTTTCATATTAAATCTCATACTTATTCAGTACTGCTACAATGACTCGCAAACACTGTGCCTGTCGCATTTCAAGTTCTTTCAGCCCCCCTCCTCACTCCCCCCCCAAAATATATCACTGGCTCTTCTGGACAGGAAAGAACACAGAGGAGTACAATTAACATACAACGACCTTTTCGATCAGTTGTTTCATCACATAGTATTACCACTGATTTGTCTTTCACTGCTGCTTTGATCTCTTCCTTATTCTTGTCTGCAATCTGCAGAACATATGCCTGCCTTAATGTATTGGCTCATGGAAGATCTCTAGATCCTGGAATAAATCTACAGAATTTAAGTCTTAAGCTAGTCATTTTATGAAATTGATTTGAAGACTGCCAGCACTCATACCTGGAACATATTTCTTTAGCCATATTCCAAATCCTTGGTCATCTGCTATTTCCAGAGGAATGTTTGCTTGATGAGAGCTTCAGCAAATTCTAAATAGAATTGCTGCTTCTCTATCTGTATCTTCATCCCAGTTTCTACCACCTTGGTTAAAGATATTTGCTTCAACACTCTATAATCTTTTATGGACTTTTCTTTACTCTGCTTGTGCCTATTATTTTCCACATGCTTCAGACAGGAGTCTTTTCTAGTCGATTATCTTATTTTTTCATAAAATATGTAAAACCCTTCTGATTTACACTCCCTTTCATGGGTGAATATTGGTAGGATCTTAGGCATAGTCTTTTGCTCTTTGAATGTGACGATATGGTGATCCTTAAGTCCCTCCCAGAGCTAGCAGAATAAATTTGGCACTCCTGAAGTTACATTCCAAGCTTCATGTGTGAACAAATTGCAACATTATCTTTTTTTTCATCATATGAAACTGGGCTGCTAATCTATCTGGGAGCGAATATGTGCATTTCATTGACTTTTTTGTGTCACATCGAATACGACTGCAAACAAAGTTATCAGCAACCTCAGTGCTGGTAAAGATCTCTCTATTCAAAAGATAATCTTACGTTCATAGGTGTGGCCCTTAAATATCTGCCGGGCCACCCGCCATGGTCGCTGGATTAAATGTAACTAAATGCTACCACATCCTCCACTAGCCTGTTGTAATCTGGGCTGCGTACTTTATGGAAAAAATGTTTCTATATTCTTCTTGAGATATTTTTCCCGATTTTCCATTGTCGGCTTGCTATTGCTATTAAAATCTATTTTATATGTATAATATGTGCCCATCACCATTGTGTTTTCTCTTGTCATTGCTTAGCTTTCGCATCAGTGAATAAAGAAATGAGCTATTTTCGATACAATTTTATTACACGGATAGAATAAATTTATTTAAGCATATGTGAATGTAATTCAAATTACTACCCACGGAGTATAGTCTCTCTATATTCTTTGTTACTACCATTACTGCAAATCTTTATTTTATAAAGAATAACAATTCCATGTATGAAATGATCTTACTCTCCGCACAACATAAGCACTGTATTTTCAGGAAGCATGTTACCATGAGAAGATGAAGCCAATATAATAGAGACATGGATTCCTTGTGCTTTTTATTAAAACTAAATTACGGCAATTACGACTGTGTAGTTTTCCATGAACGAGGTCGATGAGTTTCCCAGGGGCCCAATGTAAGTTGCCAAGAAGATTAGTTACTGACTATTTTTTCACATACCAGAACTTTCACTATTTTTCATTTCATTGAACATGGAAATAATGCAGAAATGTCATTGCCAGCCTTTGACATGACAGACGAATGATAGACTTTGCTACAAAGACAGTGCTAAAACAATGTGATTTGATGTATCGAACACACTCATTACCTGCTCAATATGGTTCATTGATGTATTATCGATATGATACAAAATGAGGTACGAGGTATATATGAGGCTCTGTGTATCATTTCAGTGAAACTCTAGCAAATGTGGCTAGAAATAGGATGAAAATAGATACTAGAATGACCCATTTGTCAGTATCACTCGTTATTAATTAAACCGAATGTTCATTCATTGTATGATGTTTCTTGTCTACTTACAGACAATCTGGGTTTATTATTAATCAGCAATATTAAGCATAAAAATTAACACAATTATAATTGAATGATGATCGTACAGCAATTGTAGTTAGCAAGGAAATATTTCATGCTAAGACAATTCAGCATTTGCTAAATATCTCAAATTTCTATACAAAATCGCGTTTCAAAGGAAACAAGGTTTATTTCATGAGAAATCCCTAAAGTCGCTTATTTTGTGAATCCTGTCACCAAAAACGTTTCGCGAAATTGTTATGTCCCTAATTATTATTGCTAGACAAAGTCTAAGATGTAACTCTATGGAAAACTACGAGGTATATATGAGGCTCTGTGTATCATTTCAGTGAAACTCTAGCAAATGTGGCTAGAAATAGGATGAAAATAGATACTAGAATGACCCATTTGTCAGTATCACTCGTTATTAATTAAACCGAATGTTCATTCATTGTATGATGTTTCTTGTCTACTTACAGACAATCTGGGTTTATTATTAATCAGCAATATTAAGCATAAAAATTAACACAATTATAATTGAATGATGATCGTACAGCAATTGTAGTTAGCAAGGAAATATTTCATGCTAAGACAATTCAGCATTTGCTAAATATCTCAAATTTCTATACAAAATCGCGTTTCAAAGGAAACAAGGTTTATTTCATGAGAAATCCCTAAAGTCGCTTATTTTGTGAATCCTGTCACCAAAAACGTTTCGCGAAATTGTTATGTCCCTAATTATTATTGCTAGACAAAGTCTAAGATGTAACTCTATGGAAAACTACGAGGTATATATGAGGCTCTGTGTATCATTTCAGTGAAACTCTAGCAAATGTGGCTAGAAATAGGATGAAAATAGATACTAGAATGACCCATTTGTCAGTATCACTCGTTATTAATTAAACCGAATGTTCATTCATTGTATGATGTTTCTTGTCTACTTACAGACAAT
The DNA here is from genome assembly GCA_963169105.1 of Ceriagrion tenellum. Taxonomy (NCBI): domain Eukaryota; kingdom Metazoa; phylum Arthropoda; class Insecta; order Odonata; family Coenagrionidae; genus Ceriagrion; species Ceriagrion tenellum. Next base: position 103,084,084 of record OY720638.1, on the reverse strand, counting down.
CTGGGTTTATTATTAATCAGCAATATTAAGCATAAAAATTAACACAATTATAATTGAATGATGATCGTACAGCAATTGTAGTTAGCAAGGAAATATTTCATGCTAAGACAATTCAGCATTTGCTAAATATCTCAAATTTCTATACAAAATCGCGTTTCAAAGGAAACAAGGTTTATTTCATGAGAAATCCCTAAAGTCGCTTATTTTGTGAATCCTGTCACCAAAAACGTTTCGCGAAATTGTTATGTCCCTAATTATTATTGCTAGACAAAGTCTAAGATGTAACTCTATGGAAAACTTTGACATCAAACATTGTTAAATAACATTATGTTGTATTCTACCATTTATTTTACTCAACACCAACCTTGGTTTCAGCTCTGAGAATTGTATAATACAGAATTCAAAATATGTAGCTATTACATGCTTTTAAAGAGCATTTTTCTGAGATATAGATGTGAATATTAATCTCTTTTGAAGATATGGCTGTTGAAAATCATTCACTCTGTCTGCATCTTGTCTCTTCAGGTTGATAATATTGTTCAGGATGCTGTGAAGAAAGGTGCCAGAGTTCTTCTGGGTGGAAAAACTGCTTGCTCTGTTGGGGATAGATTTTTTGAGCCAACTTTAATTGTTGACGTTGACCCCAGAATGCTGTGCTATAATGAAGAAATATTTGGACCAGTTGCTGTTTTAATCAAGTGAGTAAAGCTTAAAGTTAAAGGTCATGTGTGACCTCTAATCAACATTTTTACCCAATCAGGGTCCAATCTATTCCTCTTTTTGTCTGAAATATTGCCTGTAGGACTAAACAGGTGTTCGCTGAAAACAGTAGTAGACGGAATACACAGATATTTTGTTGCCAACTGCTTAAGCCATTTGAAGGGGCTCATAGACCAGTAGTGGCCTACATCTTCTGAACGCCGAGGATTTATTGTCTCCTCACCAAGATATTTGTTCAACTCTTCCTCACAGTCCATTCCTACAAAGTTCTGAGATACTGGAAGGTCCTCCTCCAAAATACTATCCTGGTAAAGGTCCCACAGGCTCTCAAAATTGTTGTCATTATTGGTCATGCCTTCATTCACTTCATCACTCAGATCCTCAGTTTGACAATCCTGTAAGCACAACTGAACCATCTCCTCAACTAGCAACTGTCAAGCCGCAGCAAGGCACAACAAGGCACAAGATGAATGGTTTTTGCTTGAAACGTGGGTCAAGAAGTGTTGAGCAAGCAGCAGTCAAATTGTTTTCGATGGTCGCGCCATTTAATAGCACCCAGTAGATCATTCCTCAATCCCTGCAGTCCATATCCCTGGAGAGACTTTGTCTCAAGGCGATGCTTCATGGTGTGAACCAAGGGAATGATCTTATAAAGAATAAAATAAACAATCAGGATTTTTACCAAACCAACCAAATGAGACTATTAAAAATTAATGAGAAACTATCTTAGCAATAATGTATATGTTGTGTACAGTCTCCCTCATCACTAATTTCAGTGAGTTAAATATAGGCCTATTGTGCAATAAATCACTATAGCACATTTAAAATACCTAAAATGACTTATAATTATATGGGATTCTATAAACTCATGTTATCACTTTATATTCAAGACAATCACAAATGAAGTTTAACACTTCACATTAAAGATTAAATATAAAAATTAACTGAGTTTGTAGCAAATGTTTTTCCTAATTAGGTAAGTTACATTGATTGCTGTAGACCTAGCTAATTTAAGAGAGGACACAATGATGTTATGTTTGTCTCTTAAGAAATCAAAAAAGAGCTCTCTATCTTACCTCTGAAATACTGGAGCTGTTCTTGCTCAGTTGAAGAGTTTTCTTGTTGAAAATGTCTAGGCACTCCACAGCGCAGCTCAAGACCTTCCAGTCATCATTGGTGAGTACAGCTGACAGTCTCACAGAATCATCCCCGCTTAGCAGTATGATGGCATTTTTCTGCTCTCCAGCCATTGAAGCATGTGTAGGGTGCTGTTCCACCTTGTCGGTTCGTCTTGAATTAGGCAGTGCTGAGGCAGACTCAAATTATCCTGGACTTGTTTCAGTCTCTTTGCATTTTTAGCTGAATGTTTAAAACTACCAACGAGCTTCTTGCTTTTGGTAATGACGTTGTTTAACTTTGGATTTTCAAATAGCCCACCCTTGATAAAAAGCAGTAGCGTGTGAGCCATACATGGAATAGCTATGAAGTTCGATTTTTCAAGTGCTGAAGTTATATCACGCCCATTGTCCCAAACAACTCCAACAATCTTACCTTGCAGGCCCCATTTTTCAGCACCTGAGCCAGGAACTCTCACAAGGCTTCTCCTGTGTGACTTATCTCTGGAAACAGGACTACTTCCAAGCACCTATGCTACAATTGAAATAATCTGTTAAAGAAATGAGCCAATACTGACATATAATCACAGTTGGCTACAGATCTCCACATGTCCGTTGTTATTCCCACGTATCTGGCATCAGCTACCTCTTCCTTCACCACCTTCACAACTGATTCATACATCTCTCTTATATACTTATTGGCTAATGTTTTTCAGGACGGCATGGTATACCTAGGCTCCAAATGGGCAATGAGCCTTCTTAATCCCTTATTGTTGACCACTGAAAAGGGCCGTACATCAATATTAATCATTTCGAGTATCAACTGAGTGATTCATTTTGCTTGAGAATCACCACTCTTAAACTTCTTCACTCTGTCAAAAACTTCAGTAAGTGTTTGCTGTTTCCCTTGTTATCAAGCTTTATAACCTTTGGGTAAAAGGCAGTATGAACAGATGCAGTGGAATCATTTTCATTTTCGACGATGTTGTTAGCAATAGATGAATCTCAATTATCACTGGTTGTGGTATCACCATTCATGCCACTCAAATCTGATTCATCAACAATTTCAGTGTACATTTCTGTATATCATTGCTACAGTGTTTGATACTTACCAGTTGTATTGTGGGCACATTAACCCTCTTAGTGCGGCGAGCCAATATATCGGCTTTGGCATCTCGGGTGAAAAGTGCGGCGGGCCGATATATCGGCTCATAGGTAAAAAATTGTTTAACTTAAGCGCACAAATATAATTACAATTATTTTTTGTATGATGTAAAAGTCTTTTTTGATTATTACCTAATTTAATGTATACACAATAAGAAAAACCGTGTATGGATATTTTAAACAATAACTTTATAATATTTATTTTCCTAGAGTGATACATTTCATTAAGTTACCCTCCGCATTTCTCGCTGGAACCGCTGGCATGAGTCAGCACTAAGAGGGTTAAGAACTTTATGGACTAATTTTGATGCGTAAACATCCTAGGTGACTATGGTACATCGTCCAAATGGTCATCATAATTTACGATTCCCGGGCCATCCACCGCCCAGAGCATGATGCTGGGTTGGAAATGAGCTATTTATAATTGACTTTAGTGCAAATCTTACCTTCAAGAAATGTTTACCGAGCAATCTGCACCAATAACTCTTGATGGTGGTATTATCCGGCCATACTGGGAAAACGTGTAACATGTTTTCCTGCATTAGGAGTGAAATGAGTTTGGCTCGGTGGGTAGTGTGCTCGCTTCCGGCATCCTACTTCGCTGGTTTAATTCCACGTGTGGGGAATATTTTTTCTAATTTTCCAGACCCTGTACTGACATTCGCAATAAGGGCTAAATATTTTCATTGAAGTGAAAATTTTTCTACCTCAATTTTCGAATTAATTTCTAAACCATCTTCCTGTCAGCGAGGTAAGGAGAGACAGGGCAATGAGAGGTAAGTTTCAAACTGAAGGGAGGGATGGATCTCGACGCTTGGTCAGAAAAATTAAATTAACGTGGTGGTCGCCAATCATCTGCGTTGTAATTTATATTTATTAGCTTTGAAAGAGATATGCAGCTCTCCACTCGTGTCGGTGAAATAGCTACAATGTCAGCCATATGTACTCGGAGTTCTCTGGTTCTTGCCTTTTCCACTTATGTATATTCATTTGCCGACAGATGTCAGCACGTGGAGTGGTCGCGACTGATGACGATGTCGCCTACGCTTGCATGTGAACCTTTCGCGTGGTTTCGTGCAAAACTGGGTGGACTCTGCATGAAATGCATGCATGAACTTGGACTAGTTTTGTTATACTTGGCTAATAAAATTATGGAGAAGATCTTGTTTTATTTAGTGAGCTTTCTGGTTTATTTGCCTCTTAAGTGAAATTATTGTCCTTCATTTCTTGGTTGTTTGTTGAAACATTCCATTCATTCAGAAAATAAGAGATCATTGTTGGAACAGAGTATCGAGAACCGGGAACCAACCGGTAAGAACCGGACTGGTATCGAGAACCGGAAAAATTTAGGAGCCGACTCATCCTTACTTAATATAATTACAATATTATAGATCCTATTAATACCGACAGTCTGCAGTAACTTTGACTGTAGGATGGACAATCATTGTTATCCATTTCATTTGCTTCCTTATTGATATCTGTAATATTTCTCACTACTCATGGCAGAGATGTAAAAACTTTTCCCTCCATCCTTTCCAGGTTCAAGAATGAAGATGAAGCGATGCGCTTGGCTAACCACACAAAGAGAGGCTTGGCTGGATATTTTTACAGCAATGACATAGCCCAGATTTGGAGAGTTGCAAAGAAGCTGGAGGTTGGAATGGTTGGGATTAATGAAGGCATAATATCAACTGCGGAGGCTGCATTTGGAGGAATCAAAGAGTCAGGGTTAGGCCGTGAAGGTTCTCATTATGGTATTGATGAATACACTTACGTTAAGTATCTGTGTTTTGGAAATTTATGAAAGGAATTGATGGAAGTTTTACTTTGTGCCATTACCAGGAAGTATTTCTTGATTCTATTTTATGAAAGAAATTATATATACTGATTTAACCAAAGAAATACAATTTCATTTTTCAGAGCATTAAATGCTTTAAATGGTATCAGAATTGAAGTATTTTTTTGCAGAGTTAAGTCTGTCTAAAATTTTAGGAAGCCCCTTATAATTTTTAAGGTTTCAGATGAAGGTTTTTGTCTCTACTTTAATTTTAATTTAGTTTCTGTGTTCCATTAAGTTCTTTCCAGAACTGGAGATGTGCTTAAATTGGCTAGCTGTGAATTCATCTCCATCCTTTTGTGACCTGTGAGGGTTTAAAATCAAGACTGTAGGAGTATAAGTGGTCTCCTTATTTTGTTCCAAGTCAAAAAAGTTAGTGTAGGTGCCTATCTGCTTTTGTTATCAGTCTACTGCAAAAGGCCAGCTGTATCTCATCATTCACGTTCTCTTGTGTAGTATGTATTAGTTTTTCAAATATTCATTGTAAACAAGGGAGTGGGCTGACATTTCAGGCTTTTCTCAACTCAGTGTGTGCCAGCAAGAACCAGAATGATTATCAATGTCTTTCATGGCAAAATTACTAAATTTTTGCCTTGACTTGTTTGTTTTGCTTTCAATGGCATTTTTTGCTCATTTTTTTTTCTTGCCATGCATTATTTGTGGGTTTTTTTACAAGGTTACATTTCTGAACTTGTTTATTATTGCATACCAGGTGCTTGTTAAGTAAAATTTCCTGGTGAAACCAAGGCATACATACACATGAATCATGAAGACATGCTAACTTACCTAGTCCAGGGTATTATATAAATGACCTCCAATTTGTTGGTGAGGAGATTTACTCAGTATTTCTTTTATATTTTTGTAATACCTCCACAACATGTTCAGTTGAGTGGAAGAAGATCACCTGTCCAATCCACAGGGTCACAGCGTAACTTGGTGGAAGCAATTCATTATTAAATGAAATGCTGAGAAATCCCATCTTTAAGGTTTAATCATGATCTGATTTCAGCACTTAGCATCATCATCAGGTGAAAATACAGGAAATTTTTATACTCTTCTTGGATTTGGGAGGTTTTGTAAAAAAAACGTTGGCAGCTTGAGAGTGAACTGATGAGTGAAGAGAGCTTGATGGAGAAGGTCTAGGGCAGTAGGTAGTGGATAGGACATCAGGGAGTCATTAAAATGGAAGTGCAGGCCTCTTAGGTTGAAGCTGATGTGTGGAATTTCTAAGTGTTCCATTTAATCACCTCCCCAGTAGATTTCAGAGAGACAGTATAATGATCTATGAAATGATTTAGGTGTGCCAGCAACCAACCTCACAATGCATTGTAACCTCCTAAAAACAATGCAGTTGTTTCCTTGAGAAATGAAGAGCATCTCTTGATTTTGAAAATAGAAATTGGGTGTCTACTTTCATTTACATCTACATACTTCCCTGCCAGCCGCCACATGGGCATGTGGCAGGGTGTGTTTGGATGCCAGCCATGTAAAGATCACTTTGTATTAATGCTAATGTGTGTTCAGCCTCTTTCGTATATATTTGTGAGTATTGATTTTCTTTGTTTTGCCTCCAAATTTTTCACCCTTTGTTGTGACTTCAAATGACATGGAGGGCATCACTGTCCTTTGTTGGCCTATAGGTGGGTGCATTAGGTTTCAGTAGTGTGGAAACTTCAGAATTGCCTCAAACAAAAATGAAGCAGTTATTTTCATGAATGGAACTGTGATTTTGCATTTCATCTATGTTTTCGTTGAGATCCCAACAAGACCATTAGAAGATGTTATGCTTGACAAAACTTCTCAACCATATGAATGCAAAGTCTATATACGTTTAGAAAGGTTGGAAGACACAAGGCTTGTAATGAGCAGTTTTTAAGTAAATATGATGTTTTCTAGCAAAAATTTATTTGGTAGGGTAATTACTTTAACCTTTTTCTTCCGAGCGTGTCTCTCCGGCACAAAAATTGTGTCCCTAGACTGTCGAGCGTGTTCGTTTGGCACATTGATGGACATTTAAAAAACACTGGTCATTAAAAAAACCCCGGCCAGCAAGGCTTACGACTACGCAAAAACTCGGAAGGTAAAGGTTAAGTGAAGACTTAAAATTTTTTGAGTTGATTATCAATTTACATTAAGTGTATGTTAAACTTTATACTATTGCCCTTATGGCTGTACATTGTTCATCATACAGATTTCATGCTGGGGAAACATCTCCAAACAGCAAAGGTTTTCCAAGATAAGTTCCAAGACTTGTGAACCCTGTAAGGCTATTGTAATTTTAGAGCTAACTCTGGACAGAATTAATTTTTAATAATTTTTTCTGGTTAGAATATTTAAGCCCTTAACCCTTTTAGTGAGGTGGGCCGATATATCGGCTTTGGCATCTCAGGCGAAAAGTGCGGCGGGCCGATATATCGGCTCATAGGCAAAATATTGTTTAACTTTAGCACACAAATATAATTACAATTATTTTTTGTACGAAGTATAAGCGTTTTTTTATTATTACCTAATTCAATGCATACGCAATAAGAGAAACTGCATATGGATATTTTAAACAATAACTTTATAATATTTATTTTCCTAGAGTGATACATTTCATTCTAGTTACCCTCCGCATTTCTCACTAGAACCGCTGGCAGGGGTCAGCACTAAGAGGGTTAAAGAATAGTTTGTTGTTGGCCAGCTTGTTAATAATTATTGAGAATCAATTGAGAATTGAGAATCAACCTGTCTGAATACATTCCACATTTTCTCTTAAGCCTGAATCACACAATCATTTTTTCCGTCCCTTTTAAGGGATAGCTCCAATGATAGTTTTTCAGGGACCGTGACAATGATAGCTCGAGCTATCATTTTCTGAATCACACGGTCATTTTGGCCGTCCCTTTTTCCATCATTTTTTCCGTCCCTTTTCGCATAATTTCTATGTTAACTACTCTCATTCCATTGAAAGCCGAACGTGGCGTTAGAGTCGCTCTTTGCGGCCGAGCACTCTGATTGGCTAAATGGTGGAGTCAGCGATGCCTCCAGGGACAGAAAAAGGGACATGCCCAGGGATGGAAAAAGCTATAGGGATCCCTATCGCTGGAGCCATCCCTGACTTTTTTCGAGTAACACGATCATTTTCGAGCGATCATTGGAGCTATCATTGGAGCTATCCCGTAGAAGGGACGGAAAAAATGATAGTGTGATTCATGCATTACTTAAATGTTTTCTACTTGAAACGTGCATATTTTCTTGTACAACCACTTGTTGTTTTTTCTATTTAAGTTTCGATAACTGGAAGTGTGATATTCTGAGTGACGAAGATTTCCACACTGCTGAATTATGCTAATGAAATACATGGAAATATGATTTGTTGTCATGGCAATTTTCTCTCATGCTTAACTTAATTCAGCCACTTTCTTGGCCTTGAGCATAATGGTGAATGTGTGTTTGAAATCTATATAAACTTCAGTGTGTGGGGGTTAAATGTGAATGATGAGAATCCTGGTAGCTCAGTCCTCTATTTAAATTCTGGGCATTGCGTATTGTGTGAAACAATTTCATTGAAAGGTCTGGTATAAAAACAAGTTTATGAGGCAGAAAATTTGTCTGCTGGGTTACTTCAAAAATACTTGATGCTGTTGCAAATTGATTGCAATTGAAATTCACTGCTCAACACAAAAGAATTTCTATTGTGAGCTTCCCATTATTAACCTTAGTAAGACGTGAGGGGTTAGTAATTTTGTGGATATTATGAAGAGGGAGGTCATTACAGATAAATTTCCATTGCTGCATGAGCATCAATCTCTCATATTGTACATCAGGTTCTAACTTGGTGATTCCATTGATACACCTGTACTGGAAGTCTTTTATCATTGTCTTTTTCCGTTGAAGTTAATCTTTAATTAGTTCATTATCATTTGTGCGTGTGGTGATATACTTTTGTTATATCCTTCAAAATGTTCCCTGGCAAAAATGGTTTCACTAACACCTTAACTTTGTCTGTAATGTGTCATGACTAAAGGAATGTGTTTTTCTTTGATGATTGTGGTATTTTTGGTCTGAAATACAGGTTGGTTTTCTACTGTGATGTATAAGTATTTTCTGTGACATTCAATTGCAGTGTTAGACAAAGTGAGTGCCTTCTGAGGTCTTATTATTTCTACATGTTTTCAGGTTTTGGAAGGTGCTATTTTGACTAAAAAAAACAAGTATTATTATTTATCCCCTTGTTTGTGCTGTGTTACACATTTCATTGAGCTGAATTAATGGCCCTGGTTGTGGGTGGAAGAGTGTCATCACATTACTTATTTAGTGTGTTCCTAAATGGAGGCTCAAAGAGTTGCCATGCATGGTGTCACATTCAGCTTTTATTGAAGAGTTTTAGGAATCATAATTGTTACTAGGCACTTCAGCTTTCAAGGGGAAGCATCTCTCACTTTAGTTATTTCACATAGTAAGCACTTTTGAGGCCCAAGTTACTCTTGGAGTTTGAGAGGGGGTTTAGTTTGTCTCTGTGCCAAGCAGCACTTCCAAGTGTGTGATAAAAAAGTCTTCCATTGATGTCTTCCAGTCGACTAATGTGTAATATAAGAATCAATAAGCTCTCAAGTGCACTTCCCTCATATGGAGCTGCATACAGGCAGAGGGCAAATTCTGTCGTCCTCATGGCTCTCTCCTATATATCCTACAAGGGGTACAGGTTAATATTAAATTAACCTTGTAGCACTTGCATTTATTGTAGTGACTTGTATTTAGACTTTTTACAATGTTATTTTTCATTCATAATAATAATTCGATGTTTCCTGAATTTTACCAGTCATGATATTGTACCATTTCCGTGCAATCTTACCTACATTATTTGTTGAATAAAACTTGAAAAACATTGAAAATAAAGTATTTGGTGACTATTGATGTATCACCTCCTGCTGTTCTTCATTGCTTGTCTCCAAGGCTCTAATGTGAGTAGGGAAAAGGGAGTTGTGGAGTGCCTCCAAAGAATGGCCATATTTACAGATTTTTGCACTATTAAGTAGGTTTTTCACAGATAGGTTTAAACCTAGGGCATTATGTAGTGAGACACTTGTGGGTAAATAATAAAAGCTAGCATGTCCAAGCTAATAGTTTAGTCTCATGATGATTGAATACCTTTGGACTATTATTTGTTCCTAAAGATGAGTAAATTACCGTAATTTTCATTTGAGTTAAATTACTTCAGAAAATCATGGTAATTTCCTAAAATTGCCATAATTTACCAATATTTTTTAATTTTATGCAATTGATAGCTGACAGAGGATTTGATAGGAAAGCCAAAAGCAATAGCTATGGATTAATAGCTTTTAACACTAGAAGTGCCGTATTTTCCCCATACCTAAAAGCGCCGGCAGTTTTTGACTGGTAGGTGTTTTCTCTTGTTTTTGGTGGTGTGTATGTTTAACTTCATGCATATATTCTATTTTGAAGTGAGATTTTTTTATCTTTAACTGAAATTTACATTATTGTAAAGTAATGAATAAGATTTATAAACAGTTTACTTTATCAACTTGAACACAAACTTTGGGATACACAGATTTATCACCAAATGTGCAGTATACAATTATAGATAGTGATAGTTTAGTGTGTAAATATTTTTCAAAGTAAGTTTAAGTATGTTATTTATAATCAGGGAGTAGTGATATAATGTAAGTTACAGCATTAAATCATGTGTAATGCTATCAGTTCTACTGCCCCAGACCTTATTTTTCATGACAAATTACATGATAAGTTTTTCACTTCTAGATGTACATTTTCCGTAAGTATATTTTTGGCATCTTGAACATTTGACCTTAGTTTTATTCCCTTTACAAGCTTGTACCTGACACTGATGTCTATTTCTTACTTATGAAATGGAAGGTGCTGACCCTTGCTTGAGACTTGATATAATCACAACATAGTTCTTCAGCTAGTGTCAAAATGAATTATTTATTTATGGCAGCTGATATTTTGTGGAGTTACCTCTTTATATATCACCAATGCCTTAAAGGCAGCAAAATCTAGGATATTATATAATATTTGCTCAGAGATCAAGCGCACGTTGAGTATTTCCTTACCATTTGGACCAGTTTATCTACTAAATAAAACTTGAACGATGTATTTTTCATACTTTATTTGGAATACCAAATCCTACCAGTTTCGACACTCTCATGCCATTTTCAAGGGTACTCTCACATTCTCCCTGTGGCGAGCCCATATATATATATATTCACTAAGAGGGAGGGAGGGTACTGCAGGAGTGGTTGGGGTAGGGGCCTTAGAGGGTGTAATTGAATAGGAGTAGGGAACGTGTTGAAGGTCAGGGTGATGGGGGAGTGCTTATTAAAGGCGGGACAGGTACATGATAAAGTGGGGACTGATTAAACGGTACAATTTCATTTAACAATTTCAGTCCCAAAGCCTTAGATGCTTATATGATCTCAAAGTTTTCTAAAATAAAATCTATATGTATATATTTATTGTTGTCTTGATAAAGGGTTGAAAAAACCGAAATACAAGTGCATTAATAAGTAAATATGAAGTTTTATCAGTAATTTAACTGAAATAACACAAGCCATTGGGCACTTTTCCGGCAGTAAATATATGTTTCTAAAAAAATATAGGACTGTTGGTACGCCAAAATTTCTAAAAATAATTTCGAGTGGTATGCAGTTGCTAAAGGTTTGGAACCCCTGCCTTATGCTATCATTAATCCCCCCTCCGATCTAACATCTGCCCCTCCCTAGCTAACAATTAGATCCTAGGCATGCCTTTGCATAGGAGTTTAAAAGCTATTTTGTCTTTGAGTTTCTTCTGGAGTTTGACAGTACTGAGAGACCAGCATACCATCAGGCAAGATTCTGCAGATGGGTGTGGCATGGGGTGTTGGGACACCAGCCATGGTAGGGGAGGGAAAAGCAGGGGATAGAGGTGAATTGCATGTCAACTATGAGTCATATGTAAGAGTCATGCTGTTCTTGTTAAAATGGCTTGTGGAAAGAAGGAATTTTGGTACCAGTCAGTTTTTCGCTTCTTCTCTTTTGTCACGTTTATCAGTGCTAGGGATATGGCATGGAGTCAAAATAATTTCTTCCTTGTCGCACTGAAACTAACTTGGTCTGAATTTTTCAAGTAGGAAATATAAGCCTTCTGTGATGCCTCTGAGGTTCAAAAGACTACAAACTCAGTCCTTCCATCAGCTGTGCGACTTTCCGTTTGCTCTTACCTTTTTTTTATTGTGTGTATGGATTTCCTTTGTGTTTTCCTTATTTGGGAATTAAATCTTTTGGTGCAGGATCTCAAACAGACTGATTTACCATTAAGCAAACTAGGCACTTGCCATGAACAGAAAATTCTTCATGGCAAGTTTTCACAGATTTTTTGTTGTTGTGTATATGCTTTAAATTGTTTATAAGATATAAATTCAGTACTAGTCAAAGCTGTGGGGTGAAAATGGTTTTGGTTAAGGGAGCCACAAATTCTCAGTTTTCTTCAGTGAATGGAAATGGGGAGGAGGAGGGCTTCAGGAATGGAAAGGGGGAGTGGCATGGCATGCCACTATGATTAGTGTCATGTTGCCTTCAAGAAATAAATCTGGGCCTGGTCTCAAATTCTCACTGTGTATTTGAGATGTGGCCTAACCAGACCAAAGTAGCCAACCCATTCACCTTTTCCTCAGAGAACCTTATTTGTTTGATAAATTTCTATTTTACGTGAACTGATCATCCAAGCAGTCTAAGCCTAGAATTTAACCTTTGAGTCTCAAATGGCTCCCAACACAGTCTTTCCATCAGCTGTGTGACACACTTTGTCCGCTGGTAGCAGTATTTAATGAAGCATGTAACCTTCCTTTACATTTTACTTACTTAGAAAATGAAACCTTTCTGTCCAGGGTCCCAAATACTTTCAGCATATTTGAGATGAGGCTTAGCAAGAGCAAAGTTGCAATTCTCTCTAATTTTTTCATCAGAGACCCTGATTACAATTCTCTAGATTAATCCTAATTTCTTTAATGCAGTGCCACAAATGATTCATTCCCGTTTTCCCCTCCTTGTGAGATGGACTTCAAATGTTATGTGATTCTGATCTGAAGATATTCCCAGCAATGTATTGGTGGAACATTATCGCCAAATTATAACAAGTGCTGTGGAAGAGTGAAGTCCTCAAACCTCAAAAATACTACCACTGAGATTGTATTTGGTGTTTATTGGTGTAACATTAGATTATATGTTGATTCAGTTAAACCCCCAGCATCTATCTCTTATTGAACTATTTGGAAAGTGGCATCCCGTGTTCATCATACATTGTAATTTAATCATAATTTAGGGACATATTGGCATTTATTGAAAGGATTCCCTAGATATCAGTGGTGGGTGCAGTACCCAAGAAACTCTCAATTGCTGAATGAATGATGCACGTGGAGGATGTGGGACCCACAATCAGTTCAACATCACTTACTTTCCTGGTTAAGTTTATAGATAATGGAGATCTTCAGATTAATCCTTAGAGAATTCAGGTATTGGAAGATTTTGGCATGAAAGAGGGAGCTACTGTGTGGATGAGTTTTTTCCTCTAGGTTTATTTCAATCATTCAGAAATTCCGCATGCGGTGTCTGGATGAACCATGAATTGAATGGTTTGTAGCTGTGTCGTTCGTGAAAATGCAGAATTCTTAACTTTTTTCATCTTGATGCAAAGAACACTTCGTATTTGTCCACAATTTATTTTCAATGGTACAACTCATTTTGACGCAAAGGCGTCATCCTCGGGTAACACCTGAACTCACTGAGTTTTTTCATCTCTCGAGATTCTCAAATTAGAAGATGAAGGGACCCATGTTACTTAAACTCTTCAGTAAATTGGACGGCGAGGATTGATTGGATTTCAGTTGTAAAATTTTAAATTCAATTATTTACAGCATGGTTTTTCCCTTAATGCATGGAATTTGCAAAGGTAGTTTGTTTTATCTACATTTACTGCCTTTATTAATCTGCAAAGACTGGCCTCACATTCAGGTGAAAGAAGTGCCTCAATTTACCCATGATGTCAGGACTGTCTCACGGGATGAAAGAATGCTCAAACCTATTAGAATGTGTACTTCTGTTACATTTTCCTTTTTGTACATCCTAAAGCTGTAGTGTGATGGTAAAATATTTTCCTCCATATCAACCAGAAACCTACGATGAGTGTATTTTTCCCAGTAACGTCAGCCTAGCATGCAACCTTTGCTCCCAACCCACTTGTATGACTTTTGTTCCCCATTTTCTTCACACATGACACTTTTTAATGCAACAGGAAGCTTTTCTTAGCAATCTATTGAGCTCCTGGATTGTCTTTAATTCCTGAATGCTCCTGGTGCACTAAAGGTGTGACGTAATACAGTGGGATAACAACTCTCTTAATGCATAACTTTAAATGTTCTCTCCTAAATAAGTTTTGTAATGGTAATGCCTAGGTATTCATTCATCCATCACCTTTAATTTCCACTCACTCCACATTATAAATGGTATAATGGCATGATTTCTTTCACAAGAAATACATACATTACAGTGCATTTTCTTACATCAGTCAAACCCTTACCCATGGCACATACAAGTAAATAATGCTGAGATCAAATGAAAGGGTCTCTAAATCGGTTAATGTGTTACTTCCTTGGTCAATGAATATTATTTGTTAATATTCTAATTTTACTGGAAATTCTGGAGTTAGTATTGTTCATCATTAGTCGTTCAATCCTAAGATTGGGTGACTGCAGTCCTCTACCCTTCCCTTTCTAATGCTAGCTCCCTTACCCCCTGGTTTCCCTTTCTATGTACTTTCCTCTTAATTTGGTCCTTGAACTTATTCCTGGGTCTTCCTCTGGGGGCTTTTCTGTCTATTTTTCCTTCAATTATGTACTTCACTAACCCATTGTCTCTCTATGTGTGTCCAATCCATCTGGTTCTTCTTTTCTGTATGGTGTTCCATGTGGTCCTTTCCTCTTCTACTCTTCATTTCTTATTTTGTCTGTCCATTTTATCTTCATATAGTTGATGTACATAAATAAAGAATTAACTGAGCTAATCACCCTACCGTGTGGGACACTGAATTTCACCCTATCATGTTGGAACTACTACTTCTGTTTACATCTGAATTTGCCAAACACTCCTTTAATTGCTTGTTCCAATCCTGAATGAGACAGCGATGCCAAAATGTTGGTCCCATTCTCTTATGGTAAACCTGATTCATTAAACTTGTAAAACTTGAATTTATTATTGAAAGTTTTCAAAGCTGTTCGCTTGCCCTTGCTCTAGTGTTACTCAACTCCCATCCAAGCAAAGAAAGATTTTTTCCTTCAAGTAAAGCATTGTGGGTGAGAATACCAGATTCCTTCTCGTGTAAAGCTTCTGAATAATGGGTAATATTTTTCTAAATTTGATCCTTAATGCCATCTCAGCTGCATGTGAAATCAAACTTGAAGTTCTCCCCATTTTATTTAGATTGGTATTAAATAGATGAGTGTTTCCCAAACTTTTTCAAGTCACCGGATCCATCCACCTAAACTCAACACCCCCCAACAGTAAGATGAAATCATCGCCTACATGATCAAATCAAGAAGAAAATAAAATCAAGTAAAGGAATAATGTTAATGTCAAAACCAATAGATAGATGTCGTGTCCACCCTCTTCCGTTGCAGTGAGGGTTGGAAACTTTAATATTTAACGTGGGTTCTTGCCCTGGGAGTCGGAGGTCAATGATCATATACAAGATTTTAGTAAAAAAAAGGTGTATTTACTGTGTCTCTTGAGCTGGGATGATGATCAGAAAAGCCAAGTTTGAGAGAAAATCAAGGTTGAGCGAGGAGGCGAGCAAAGGCTGGGGAAACAAGTCAGAGTGCAGATCTGTGATGAGCAGTGTGACAGCACTAGTTCACATGAATATTAGCAACCACCCTCCGTTTGTCCCTCGTGCCGTTATATATTTGTCTGGGAAGGAACCAAAAGGTGGGGTATGGGGAGGTATTTTCATGCTTGCATCCTCTGGCATCTTTCACTTTCTGAATAAGTAAGTTTCACTTCCTATTATTGCATTGAAAAATAATTATAACCTTTCAAATTGTTTCAGTGTTTTCCCTGTCCACTACAGATAGTTTACTCATCCCAAGGCTTAAATTTAAGGCACTGATCAGTCAGAATCCTGCCCTCAGTGCCCCCCTACTGCTCCCTTGCATCTTTTTGCCCTCCAGACAACAGCACCACCCCCGAGGAGGGACACTTAAGGAACCACAGAAGTAGAGATGGGCCATTAGGAAAATGTCCTTCAAAATTTGTGTAAATTACCTTGCTATTTTACATAATTTACCACAACCCCTGAAAGTTTGTGTAATTTTTAGTAATATTCCCCTACATTTCAGAGTTTTTCTTACTGGTTTATTCCAAACATTTTTTTAGCCAATTCTATATATATTTCGCACAGGCTTAATTATAAATTAAGGCATGTACACCTCATTCGCGGAATATTTTTACCCTTTTTATGAGTGAAACACTTGTAGGGCTATGGTTTCAATGAAAATTCCTCATACCAGGACAAAAGAAAGCCAAATTGTGTGTGGGCTGCCGCATTAGTTTTTACATCCTCTACAATTCTAATACAACAATTAGCAGTGGCAATAGTTTTAATGTCATTCATCCCTTACTATTGCTAATGGCTTTCCTATTTAACTCTCTATTACCTATTTATTGGAGAAAAATAAATATTTCTGGAAAATTATGGTAATTAAAAAAATTACTGTAATTTACTATGGTAGGTACTTTGCCTCAAATGAAAATTATGGCAATTTACAGATCTCTACACTGAACTAGATTGTAGCCAAATTTTTAAACCAATTCAAACTTATGTTACAGCTTCTAATAGTTACATAAAGGTTTCATACTAAGAACATGTATTTCCACATTTTTTTCTTACACTGGGTGTGGTTAAATCCATTTTACTCAACTGCAAAGCCTTTAAGTAAGCCAAGATTAAGTAAGGTGAAGGAGCCACAGAGTGAAATTTTGCTCCAATGGGTAACTTTAATAGAAGTTACGCCATTTTCTGAAAATTATTCACTTTTGAAAGACCAAATTGCAAATTGCAGCATTTGGGTGACATAGCATATTCTCCATAACAGATTTTTTTCATTTCATCATGTGCTAGCCTTCCCATCAATACTCAACTTACTTACCTTGCTACATCATGGAGTCCTTTGTAGCCTGTTAACCCTAAACTTCATTTCAAATATCTTTGCGACTGAGCTTAGAGTGCTTCCGCGCTTACCCGGGGGCCTTCGTTAGTTGGGGGAGGGAAGGTCCAAATGGGAGGGGGGAGCAGTGGGATGGGGAAGGTAGAGGTTGCCACATGCACTGCCGAGAGGGAGCAAGGGAGAGGGGGTGAGGAAGTGAAAGGTTCTCATTTTCTTCGCCGGGCAAGACGACCCATTAGGGTCTTACTTCAAACAATACACCCTCATGACTCGTACCACAACTATTCACGGAAGGATTCGCAGAGGAGGAAAAGGAAGGGTAGAAAAAAGGGCTGGGTGAAGGTAAGGACATATTTAAAAGCCCTCGAAAAATTGCTTAACGTATGAAAGTTTGAAGGCTCCTGAAAGTGGAAGAAGTTGATAGCATAACATACCTTTACTTAAAGCAATAATTAATAAATGTCCCTGGAATGGGAATGGCAGGAACTGTCTTAAGTAAAAGGGAAAAAACATATGAAGCCAAATATCCATTTTGAGATTGACATTGAGCTTCCTCCCCCTTGTCCTCTGCATCGCAAAGATATTTGAAATTAAGTTTAATTCTGTTCTAGGAGGTAGATGGCGGTTTTGGTAACTTGGGAGGTTAATTTTTTTAAAATAACAAGGGCATTTAATATCTTCTGTAAAAAGATTTTTAGCCTTTATTGCAAGAAAACATGCAACAGGGTATCTCAAAAAGAGAGACCACACAAAAAAAACACATGATGATCAAGGCCAGCTGCTGTGCACACACTTCATAATGCAAAGTTCAAACACCTCTATCACTTGTTTACATAGAAACAAGCATTATAAGAATCTTCCATTGGAAAAGACTTCCTGGCTGCTTTTCTCAAACACATTGACTTTCTTCCACAATCGATGCTTTCCTCTATCACTGCACACAGTTTATAAACATTGCCAGCAGCTAGCCTTTGCATAAAATGGAGCAAGTGACA
Organism: Ceriagrion tenellum; assembly: GCA_963169105.1. Classification (NCBI taxonomy): domain Eukaryota; kingdom Metazoa; phylum Arthropoda; class Insecta; order Odonata; family Coenagrionidae; genus Ceriagrion; species Ceriagrion tenellum. Next base: position 103,066,036 of record OY720638.1, on the reverse strand, counting down.
ATTTGTGAAAAATATGAACATAATTATTCCATTGAGCCTATACAAAAACAGCAATGCACAATCGTACACCTTCATGGTCCAAAATAAAATAAACTTCTCCAAATAAAAATTGTTGTCAGGCTTTTGTAATTATATAACTTTAATCCACTCAAGATAGTGTTACCAAGATAAAGTAAGGTGAAGGAGCCACAGAGTGAAATTTTGCTCCAATGGGCAACTTTAATAGACGTAAGCCATTTTCCAAAAATGTCTTCACTTTTGAAAGACCAATCGCCTTTTAAAAAAATCGAACAGCTTTGATGAACTATTTAATTTATAATGACTGCTTTACAATCAAAACTTATCACAGGAATACCAACAAGTCCCTATAATCTGCAGATCATTCATGATGATTTTCAATCTCACAATTTGGCAAAAATCGCCATTTATCCATGGGCATCAAAACTTGGGTAAATCTATCAATATAAGTCAGGAAAAAATTATAAAATTTTAACAATTTTGGAACACAACAGTTAAATTACTTTTATGATACAACTAACTTGTAGGAGGTGCACTGGCACTCAAAGCATTGCTCCTTCATTCTAATTTCAACTTGGGTGCACAATGATGCACTCAAATTGCTTTTAACGTGTGGAATGAGTAATGTACAGCCATAAAAAATGTGCTGCATTAAAGAGAAAAATGCATTAACATGACGTTCCCATTATGATATTCTCATACTTTAAGGTAACAAAACTTAACAGTGGATGCCAAAATTAACAACATCAACACTAATGCCTTTCACTGGGGAACATTTTTCTTCGTAGCACGTCTTCTTATGTTCTCCATAGTCCTTAGGATAACCCAAATGGCAAGGCGAGGGGAGAGAGCCTGGATCAAATGCACACCATCAACCTGTAATAAAATATTTTAAGTTTATTTCAGTAATAAAATATTTTAAGTTTATTTCAGTAAGAAATATCAATAAATATAGCTCCTTTGAAATAATGCATGATAACTGCATTAACCTTTACAGACAGAAAAATGTCATGAAAATTATTTCTAGTCATCACAGTAAATTTTATGATCTGCTCCAAAGATTTACCTTCCAGTAAGCAACTACTTCACATTCTAATGCTGATCAGGGGAATAACCGAATAACCACAAACAATTTATTCCTAGACATACCTTAAGATACCTTTTCACAGGTATAAAGTGAGGAATTACAAACAGTAAACCATAGAGACACTGAGTACAACTTTGTGACACATGCTCCACAACACTATTTTAGCTTTTCTGCAAAATCCAAAGAGGTTGAAGAAGAAAATATTTTGGCAGTGTGCTCACAGAACCTTTAGCCATTTATTGGCAACTCTTGGAAATATATGCACAGATGCAGGAACAGTCCTGTTAAGCTATTTTACGTTAAGCATACAGAGCAATTTTCAAGAAAAAGTTGAAACTTGAAAGAAACTAGAAAGAGTTGAAGAGTGCTGGACCATGGAATATAAAGCTGGTATGGATTAATACGAATATATAATTTATTATAACAACTCAGTGAAAGGAGAGTTTAGGTGCAAAATTGCGACAGTGTCTCCATCACAATGTCACCCCATGACATTAAGTCATGGATATTTCTAATTATAAGGTTCAATGCTCAGAATGCCTAGAATACATGGGAGGAAGATTATACTGCCTGAATACTGCAATTGTACAAACTATCTAGCACTATAAGGGACAAATAGATCTCTTGTCGGGAGATTCCAATATATGATTCTTCATGTGATAGTAATGCTGGCCACTGTGTATGAAGAATCAGATTACAGTTGGTATGCAAGAGACCCAGAATCTGAAGCCACAGTCATTATAGTGATCATGGAGGAAAATAAAAAAAATAGAAGTCTATATTTTGGTAGTTTTGAGGGTAAATATTACCCTGGAATGATCACCAAAATTGGTGAACAATGAACTCCAGTGAATGTGATGGAGTGATCAGACAAACTCAGGAGATGGCCAAATGAGAGGGACGAAATCTGATGTCAAAACAAATAGTGAGCAGGATGACAAAGAAATAGCGAGCAGTATGTTCCTAGGCGGAGAGGGAAACAAAACCAAAATTCAGCCTAAATCACTGAACATTTCATTCTCTCCAGTCCTTTTAAGTCCTAAAGACCCCACATAGTGTTCAACTATGAGACACATGTCAAAGTAATGACAATAATATAAGAAAATATCACAAAGTTGTACTACAAGCAGGGGTACTTGGGGACAGTTATTTAGTGAATTATTATGCCTAAATTATGATTAGCCATATGAGTCATTGGTAATTAAAAGATGAGTGATTATGCTGACAATAACATAATATGTTTAAATAAATGTCATATGTTTACCAGGAAAATTTACAATAACATAAAAAACTCACTAACTATTTCCGTTTGATGGTAATGGTTTCATCGAAGCAAAATGAAATCACAATATTGTTGAGCAATAGTTTAGATTGGTTGACTTTCAATAAACCATCAATAAAAAAATAGAAAACAAATGTTTCAATAGTTACAGACCAAAACTGCAATTATCACTAAAACTTGGAATTAGTGAATATATTGTACAGCAATACATTTGAGGAGTTAACATAAATGGTGCTAGCAGAGGAGGAGAGGAAGTCAGAGGGGATGATTAGATGGGATCAGGGCAAGTTTTAAATTGGGGGAGTGACAAAATGGAAAGCTGTAAAATAAAGAAGAATATCAGATAAGCAGCAGGGAAAGGAGGAAGAGAGTTAGATTTTAGCCAGTATTAAAGAAGGGGGAAATATCAAACCTCTCCCTCTATACAGCAAGGACTGTCCGATGAATTGGTAGACAACCTGTAATGAATAAATTTTCACAGACTCCTTGGGGAGCTCTGCCTATATTACTTTCTTCAACATAATGCCTTATTTCTCAACTTTCTAATCATAGAAGATGTTTAATCAAATCTTTAAGTGCTGGGCAAAAATTTATGGCTCAGGGGATATTTCTAGAAGCTACTAAGATGCTGCCATTTAATACTTGGACTACCCATATATCCCAAATATCTCTTTTACAAGATAGGACATGGGCTCCAATTCTGTCATTTATGAATTCCATTTTTCTTGTTGCTTAAATTAGAAGTATTAATCCTATAACAACATGACAAGAATTTACCATAAGCTTGTGTGGAAAGTAACCAGTGGTCCTCTCCTCGATTCCAATGCTGAGAAGAGCACTGTTCACATATTTGGGAGCTGAAGGAGCCATCCAAGTAGATCGACGGATTTTACTCATTTTGGTTGCTACATAACCTGGTAGAATGGACTGGACAATAATTCCTTTCTTAGCATACTCAATTGCCAGGTCTGTGGAGAACTTATCTACATAAGCCTGGAAATTGACAAAAGAAAAATGAGTGTTATGCCAAAATGGAACAAGCAGGTCACTGAGCTCCAATGACAACACTACATACCTTGGTGGCAGCATAGACAGTGAGGAGAGGGCTGGGGAAGAGTGCAGATGATGAAGATACATTGACAATAACACCCTTTCCTCTCTCAACCATTTGGGGCAATACGAGTAGACACATGTTGGTGACCGAGAATATGTTGCACTGGATGATGTCCTGGTAAACGCTGAGCTTATTTGGCATATCAATGAAGTACTCTGGGTATGGGTAGCTCATGCCTACATTGTTTATGAGAACACCAATCTCCAGACCAAAAAGATCCTTTTCAATTGTCTGATAGACTGCCACACTATCAGTGAAATCTGCTGCAATCAGTTTCGTCCTCACTTTGTATTTCTCCTCTGTGAATAAAATGAACATGCCATCAGTCTCATTACCAAGGAAGTGGCCAAAGAAGCAAGACCAATCAGGGTAGCACTTACCAATAGCCTGACCCACATTCTCCAATTTGTCCATAGACCGACTAATAAGCACAATGTTCAAGCCTTTGGCAGCCAACTGGAAAAGGTAAAAACGAGTTTTTTTTAGAATAAAATTATCATCAGATGCAATACAATAGGGATTCATAATTCTGTTACTTACGGCTTCTGCATAAGCCTTTCCCACACCATCTGTTGACCCAGTAACAACTGTTGATAAAGAAAGAGATAATTAATTCTTTGTATATGTATTTCTAACAACAGACAAAAATAATTTTTAAAGCTTTCAAGTTAGCCAATTCCAGTACCATGAAATATACCAAATTTTTGGATTTGCGATAAAACCTAAGTTTTGAGATTCACAGAATCAATAATTATAGCAAATCACCATAAGACGTCATGAGAAATTTGTTAATTGATTTGATGAATCAAGTCTATTTCCAGGATTGAGTAGTTTGGTATGCAACTTCTTAGCTGAGATAATCATTTTACATTATTTTCCTAGAGAACTTTATCAGCCAGTACAGCAATCTTACAAAAACCATTGTGAATTTTTACATTGTTCCTAACTTAATGACTCATTTACGATTATCTTTTGCAAATTTCAAGCACAAAATTAAACTAAGTGACTTAAATGGCATAATTGATGAATGAAATGTACTTGTGCATAACAGCTAAAGCCAATGAGTAGCATCTGTTAGGACCAGAAATATTTTTGCCTCTTTCATGAGAAAATTGCATAACAGTGTGGGTTATCGCCTGCGGCTACCACACACATCCAACACGTGGTTGAAAACGATAATTAGCATTTTGCGGGAACTAATTAACGGCTTATTCCATCCATCCATAGCATCATCACTCCCACTGGTGCTACACGCTAACCAATTGTTTCGAGCGACGGGAAAAAGGAGAGGGGCAATGAGTTGTGCCTTCGCCGTCCACTGGAGGTCATCCGCGCAGGGGTAAGGCCACTCGCGGCACAGCCCTAACAGCGCCGAGGGCGACGCGTATGTGACGCGCATGCGACGAACACACGTGGTCGCGCGCCTGCTCCACCGGTCGTGGGCGGTCTCCTCGACTATTTCCCCCGAGTCGCACACCGTCAACGGAGTCATTCACCCGACCACCTGCGGGCCTGCATCAAAGGCAGCACACATTGATTGACAATGACAAGGAAAATACCTACGTTCTGACGACGCGACCGTTTAGCACCGGTCATTTCTCGCACAGCGGTGACCTTACTAACGAAGAATCAGGGAATGACCGCGTACAATCGAGTGAATGAAACATATATCCGAGGAAGTCAAGTGAATCGATAACTTTTCCAAGTATTGGGGTTTGAGCCTGCCGCGCAGTAGTTTTCCTTTCTCCCTGGACTGGTTTCGAAGGTTTCACCCTCTTCGGTCATATTTAAGAAAAATACAGTATTCTGGAGTTCAGAGCGAGTCGGGTGCATACCAAATGGGTGCAGTGGAGTGGGTGGTATACCTAGGGGGTTGACCGGGGAAATGGGTCGGGAAAGTGAGAGAAAGCATGTCTATCTCTTGATGTCAGGTCAGAAAAAAGAACGGGAAACAATCGTTTATTTCAAAGAAGGGCTCGTAGGCAAAAATACCATCAAAATTTACCGGCGTCTCATCCAAGGACAGGTTCTAATAAAAATTGTTATAAATAATCCAACGCACTCAGATGTCATAAGCAGGAAAATTAGCAGCCATTATAATCAGCCGAATGATCAAAGTTAATAAAATATTTTCATAAGGAAAGAGTTTTGAAAATATTTAAAATGTTCGGATACATTCACACATTTCTCGTTTAGCACCGGTCTTTTCCCTTGCTTTCACTACATCGATAAATAAAAAATGAAATTAAAAAATTCCACAATGCTATAAACATACGCCACTGACCTCTATCATTGTATTTGTCCTAATAGTTATATTCAACTTTCCAATCCAATAATTAATTCCAAGGCATAAGTTTATAAGAAGAAGGAAAGATTTGATGCAGAAGTTAACTCCGCTTAATTGATTTCTGGAGTAGAAGTAGGAGGCAATGAGATAGCAATCATCAAGGTTCGAGCTCAACGCAGAAAACATGAATACATGGGCAACGTCCAAAGGTTAAAGAAAAGATCAAATAGACAGCGCCTCCAGAGTTCATAATTTTTGGTTAACGTTTCACTCAGTAAGGGAAATTCAGCATCGCTCGACAGAAAAAGATAAATTCTATTTCAAAAAGAGACAGCTATTTTTTTTGGGAAGCATGTCACAAATTTCGGACATAGGGCCGCCTTCGGATACACCTGCCATTCACTTTTCGATTCGTTTGCTTCTACAAGTACGCGTTGTAAAATTTGAAGTTCACTGACGGAACATACAAGAAAGCCTAAGGAGGTTGAAGCAACTTTTGTTTGAGAACAGATTGGCGTGAAACTTAGCGTAGTGTACTTAACAGTAATGTGTATAGATAATAGCGAAAAAAGTTGCGTACTACCGATTTGGTATCTCGAAAATTTAATGCTGTTTTAACATGTAGCCTTACGGCAATTAGTTTATATTTGGAAGCAAATGAATTTATATGAACAAATTTGACTATTAACGCGAATTAATAAGTTTCATACTATTATATTGGTTGCAAACAAATGTGAAGGTATGATGCCGACTAAAAAACTTATTCCCAAATGATTTTTCGCTTCATTTCCGAATTCCGCGCCGAAAACCCCATTCATAAAAAATGCTATACTTACAGCGAAAATTATATTAGCATTGCTGCTCTAATCCTGTTGGGCGTCAACTTAGAAGAGAGATGAAGGATACGGTAGGTTGGAGAATGAGTGCAATGAACCAGATTTTATAGAGGAGGCGAAGAGAATAAGAAAGGGTAGGAGAGTATTATGTGCTGGCTTTGGACGAGAGGGACGAAGTATAGAAATAGATAATATTGAAATGTTGCTGTTGATGTCGATTTACTTTAAGAGATATTTACCAAAAAAAAATAGAAGCAATAGCACACTTTAGAAAGACAATTTACAAAATGAGAAATTTCTAGCGCCTAGATCTTGTCAGAAATTTAAGGGTGGGTAGTTTGTACACTTTATCAGCCATTTTTAAACACATCCATGACTCACCGCAGTAATCTTTACAGAACCGCAAAATAACCTTCTGCTGTAAAGGTGCTTACCAGAGCGGCGTCCACGTCGAAAACCTCGTCTTTCTCGGCGACCGCAGAGTGCCATTGCCGCCTCTGGCGGTCACGCCCCCCTCAAAATTGCCACAACCAAATTGACCTCACGAGTCTTCCACATTTTACTCTCTCCCCTCGTGGCTGCGCCAAGGTAAGACCATTGATACATTTATTGTGCCGTTATTATAAATAATACATCTATGGCCTTAAGTCGCAGTGCTGACATTAGTTTCGACCCATGTATAGCATACGTATAGGGGAACACGTAACATCTTCGAAAACTGGTTGCATGCATAAGCTCACATTCTCGACAAAAAAGGACCCAAATATTTCCAAAAAAACTGCGTCGCTAAATGAATATGTTTTGATCAGTAATGCTTGTTATTAATTAGCAACGAAGTACTAACATCACGTTTCGCAAGACCCCTGCATGACTTTTGTATCTCGTTTACGTAGCTTTAGTATCCATTAATACAAATACTTACAGTAACATTGGTGGCATACCTATAGTAGTGCATGTTGGTGAAATATGTGCGAAATTCCACCGAGGAAAAAAAATCATCCGAATCGACCGGGACTCGAACGCGGATCCCTCGAGGTCCCCTGTGGATTTCTATGTGAAGAGGACGCCTAGGTAGCTTAACTGGCTAAAACACTCAGCCAGAAATCGAGGGATCCGGGTTCGAGTCCCGGTCAAGGCGGATGATTTTTTTCCTCTGTGGAATTTCCCACATATGTGCACTGCGGGTGACTGTAAAGTTAATCCATGGCTAGTCCCAGTACACTAAAAATTGGTCATGTTGGTATTACTTGTACACACAAAATGGTGCATGTCGACGATAACTCAGCTCCTACCACACACCCTTGAGGAGGCTAGAGCAGGATAATATGTAGATGTATATGAAAACACTAAACCTTTGGAAACCCAGTGGATTACGTCAAGGAACGGTAACTCTGTCAGTAATAGTAATTTATCTCTATTAAAAGTTAAGCTGGTTAACCAGTAGCGGTAGATTTAGCATTAGAGGGTGTGTCCACGGCACAGTGGTTATTTTGCGCCTCGGGCAACCTATATCAGCCGAAGACAATTGCTTCTATTTCCTCGGTGGAAAACAGTGACCTAATATATGTTCACCCTTCGTGTTGAAACACACGGGGGAGGAGGGCTACCGCACCGTGATGTCAAGCAATGGAGATGTTGCTTTGGATCACGTGGTTGGAGAAAAGCATAATGCGATTTGCAAAAGTAATACGTAATGCCTGTGGTTAAAGTAAGTGCATGAGGGTTTATACATTTGAGCATGTACTTCGGAAAATTTACTACCGTAAACACCAATTAAATACAAGAAGTAATTTTAAGGGTATACTGAATATAAAACACTGTATCTGGCGTTACTCGGCGGAACTCCTTCGCAATGATTGAAAAAAAGTACTTGGTTATAATTCCACACTTTATTTACAGCAACACGACCTAGGGTTCGGCATATCACGCCATCATCAGAATGATAACTTGATGATGGCATGATACGCCGAAAACTAAGTCGTGTTGCTTTAAATAAAGTGTGGAATCATAACTAAGTACTTGTTTTCATACATTAACGCATATTCCTATTAGACCAGCAGCAAGCCAACAATTTCAATACAAGGGTCGTTTTTCTAGAGGGTATCGTACCGTGATTTGATGAGGTCTTCATTCTTCCTCTTAAAATAAGAGGAGCAACTTGGTTACCGGATGAAATGATGACGCCTAATAAAATTAACATGTCGACTTACCGTCACACCTGTTAGCCTCAGCACCCTCGTCCACACCGGCTCTTTCTAAATAGCCTGGTTGGACGACCTTCAATTCGGCCGGGCAAGGCCGACCCGAGACGGCTTAGAAGTGAGGCTGATTTAAGTGATGCTTTCACTTTGCTTTGATCACCTCTGTCGTTGCCTGAAAATGTGTGTTATTTCCTCAGGTCACTAAGCAAAGTATATGCCCACTCTTAGTGGCGCCCTTCGGGAAGAAATTCCTCAACTCCAAAGTGTACGGTTTCGATTGGCCTGCGATGAGCAGAATGCGTGAGATAAAATTTTGGAAAGGGCTTTTTTTAACGACAGACCACACCAAGTTTTCCAGGCGTCTCGCCAAGTATTCTCAGCGTACCGTCAGATGTAGGGAGGTTGTTTCTTCGAAAGGAGTGTAATGGGGTTTTCAGTTTCAGTCCAATATTTGTCAACTCGTTCATTCTTCTGAGCTAATTAAGCGTCGCTTTCCACGAACTAAAATGTGCCAAAAAGAGAAAACAATATTTTCCTGAGCCAATTTGGTATATTTTCATCTTCTGGTAAAACTGGCGTCCGTAAGAATGAGGATATGAGCAGAATAATACGTTGTGCATACAAATAGAAGATGTTTCGGTGGTGACTAAGTATTTGTCACAGGTTGGATGGTGTCCGTGAAAATCTCACCTACATCGCTCCGAAATGATCACAGTGTTATTCGGCATTAATAGTCAGGTGAGGAATATGGCATAAGATTTTTTTGGCGCATATTTTTGGACGATGGAGACAGAGAGAACCTTCATAACAAGTCACACTTGATACACGGGGCCACGAATTATTTAGAAAGTATAGAATGGATTTAGATACTGACTGTGATTAGGTTCAGAGGATTTCCAAGCAAAGCAGATTTTTTCCATTTACAAGACTCAACTAGAAGATTAACCTGAACAGCTAGATATTTTAGGATTAAAGTTTTTCTGCCACGACCAGAGCTTTAACGACCCATGGGAAACAGCATCTTTCCCGTCTTCATTATTCAGATTGGATAGTTCTATGCTAGGCGGAGAAATAGATATATAATCAGGCCAACATCCGACTATCGCCCACCCACTTACTTCACGATCGGGAAGTAGTTCAAGGTATTGAGTATCGCCGAGGCCAGGAAACTAGTTTCAGCTAGATGAAATATGCCCTTGCTAAGAAGTTTCCAATGGACCTCCTACAGAGACGCCACTGAATTCTACTCGGAATCCCTGAAAGGGAGCTCGGAGTAGACTTACGCCAGTTTCACACTATTCGTGAAGTCTCGACAAAGAGACGCTAAGTTCATTCGAGAAGGCCTTCCAATGATGAACGTTCAAGAATACTTGAATCGACTCGAACGGCCTTTCAAACTATCGCATAAACCTCGAATGACTTCGACTGCGATTCCGAAATAAATCAACGACTAATAAACTGTGCCTGAGAAAAATGGAGTCGCAAGTTGCACACACATGTGAGAGATACTATCGACACACCAATTTTCTCCCAACCACAACAATGTACGGTCGGATTCAAATGTATTGCTAAGAATCGAGCCACTTACGCTTCTCAAGGAAATTGAGTTTCACTTACAGCGCTGTTATTCTTTGCTACGCAACGCTATCTATTCATCTGTTTATTTGCACGTATTCAAATGGTAATAGTTGACCAATTTCCTATGTTGTGCTAATTTGTTATTACACTTTCGTTTTGGTTTGGATTTAAGATTTGAGCATGGATAATTATTATTTATTAATCACAACTGTTACTCTAAATGATACAATACGTAGTATTTGCCGTAGGTATATTGTATGCCAAGAAAGATCTGTGTTTAATAATAAAGTTTGGTATTTCAATTAATCAATACATGGCAGCATGTCATTGTTATTCGAGCTGATTATATTATGTAATAACAAGTTAGTACAAAACAAGCAATTGATCAACTGTTACAATTTAAATACGTGCTAATAAACAGCTGAATAGATAGCGTTGCATAGCAAAGAATAACAGTGCGCCGTAAGTGAAACTCGATTTCCTTGAGAAGAGCAAGTGGCGCCGCTCGATTCTTTGCAATACATTTGAATCCGACTGTACACGCTGACTCAAGATTTGTTTGCAAAATGAATATTCAGTTCGTTTGCGCAGTCATCGATGACATTTAGATTCGAAAAACACGTACTGATGAATCGAATGTGACTACAGTTGCCTTTTCAATGGATTGCTGCAATTAAGGGTTCCATGAAGAAATCTTCGCAGAATTTGGGACGGAGGCGTGTACAGGGGACATTAAGGTACTACTCTGTTGAACTATAATAGTATAAAATAAGAGGTGCTTAGGTTCGGAACTCACACCCTCTGACGGCCGTCTTACGTCCGGCAATCTCAAGTCCAACCCCATTGGTCGATACGCTTCAAGACCACTACAAGAGAAATGCAAGAGACAAGAGTAACTGGACGGCAACAAAGCCTTTCAAGAGCTTTCGAGACATTTTATCTCAGGACGTTTCGACAAATGTCATGTCAATTCGATAAATCTTAATCTGTGATTTCAGGCCTGATTAAGTGGAAACGGAACATAATTGCACTTTGAAAAATGAGCAACTTCCACTGTGATAGGATTTATTACGAACGGTTTCGCTTTTTACAGAATCTTCAGGTCCTGAAGATCTAAAAAGAGCTGACCTGAAGATGCTGTAAAAAGCGAAACCGGTCGTAATAAATCCTATCACAGTGGAAGTTGCTCATTTTTCAAAGTGCTGTTCGAGAAATCTTGTCCAACGAGTTTCAATGGCGTTTGACGTGAATTTTTTTTAGTGAAACGCGCTTTTAAGTTTTGCAACGAATTGAGAACGCGGAAAGATACCATTAGCACTCAGTGTTCACCGTGTATCGCAATTTCTACCCGACTAGCTTCCTTCGATTTTAAATTACTCCAATCCTAATTTACTCAATATTCCAGCTGGAAAAAATCCCCCCGTCGAAGAAATTGTTTAACAGGTGAATCTTTTCAAAACTTCCACTAACACAAAATCGACTTGCTCACAAATGGTTCCACATCCTAGATGTACTTCCTCCGTGCGACCTAACTAATGCAAAAAAAATTTTTCACTGGCATTATAATTTCATTTTTCCGAAATTCTCTAATCCTATCAGACTATAGGAAAAGTTTTTTAAGGCTGAAAAGCACATTCTTAAGGCTGTATCATATTGAACACGAAGACATCGCTTACGAGATAAATATTCTGCAGCATGTCCTCAAGGAGTGTAGTGAACGCTATCTCACTCACACGTTCATATTCTACCGTCCAAAGTCGCGTTCTGCAGTCTTATCTCAACGCTCACGGGCCTTAGCAATACGTTAGCCTCACGATAAATGCTAATCTGGTGTGTTGAGGTCGATTTCGTCCATTTTCCTGGCGGTTTCGTTTTTCCTTGAGTTACGGCAGGGGCACACAACTGTGCATTTATTATGGCAGAAGTGCAAGGTCCACTCTTCACTCCTTCAAAAGATTGTATCAATCTTGGGCTGATAATATGCCCTCTAATGCTGTTACTTGCCTTTTGGTTAGACAGTAATCAGCAAGCAATAAAACGTCAATAGTTTCAGCTGAGGCTTAAGAGATTAAAAGTATATTGAGGAGCATGAGGGGTCCCATCAAAGCCCTTCGCTGACTCGACGATATGTCAACCTCGCGGCATGGCAGCTAATTGCGCTAAAGCATTTAGCTACAGAACGAAGGGTCAAGGGTTGAAGAGTGAAAAAAACACGCTTGACCTCTCCCAATTCTGCCATAGATATTTAATTTTGGGGGCTCATGATCTTCCTGAGAAAGCACAGGCATGAATTAGCCTCCCCTGCGCCATAGCTTATGATCTTCTCATGCCACAGGCCTAGACACTTGATCTTTAACTCACCACTCAGGATTAGAGGCTCTGACTTGGAGAAATTTTAGATCGGGTAACCATCGAATAATTAGCTATAATCACTGATTCATGCTAAGGAAAACACTAAGGTTAAAACAAAATACTACGCTCTGTAGAGATTAAAAGAATTAAGTCTTCCATTTTCGTTGCACGCGGGGCCATTCACCGATCAAAAACACTCATTGATAAAAAAGAATCGGACATAATCCGTTTTAAAATTGTAGTTACATTATGAATATTTAAAATGAGAAATAATTCTTGCTGGAAGAGTCACTTCCACTTTATTGGCTCGATCCGATGGGCAAATCACCTAAAATCATCGCACAATTAAATAAAAAAATATAGCAAACTCGCCAAGATTACACCATAAGTCGCTTAGCAGCTTCTATGCCCGCTTCCACCCCACCCTGAAACCAAAACCAAAGACCCATGAGGAACTTATTTCCCCCAAAGTAGCACTTTGTTCTAAGGAAATTACTGCCCAAAAACTTTCATTTTTAAGGAAAAAAGAGTTAAAGGTCATTTCGTTCAGAGAGAAGTTTTTTCTAGGGTAATTTTTATGTTTACCTAGCTTTTCTCTATGTTTATAGGGGATTTTTGCAGGGATATTTCCATCAGGATTCATGTATAGTAAGACAGGCCTTAGTAGCCAAAGTAGCCTTTTGTTGTAAGGAAATTACTGCTCATCGACTTTCATTTTCAAGGAAACAGTTCTTGGGAAAAAACACCCTGAAGTTAAATGGTATTTCGTTAAGAGAAAAGTTTTTCTAGGGCGATTTTAATGCTTTCCCAGCTTTTCTCTATGCTCAAGGGAATATTTACACGGATACTTCCATCTTGGCTGCGGATGCACATACCGAGTGCCGACTACCATGTGACACGGCCACATTCAAACCCAAATGACACCTTCCACACACTAAATTACTCGGCCCCATGAGTCTCAAGGTGAGAAACGGAAGCTGTCTCGAGACGAGCACAGATCGCGCCGAAGGCCTCAAGTTTCCCAATGACGGGGGGTGGGCAGAGAGACCGGTTGGTGGTGCCCCGCGGGTGGCCCTTCGAGTCAAGGGTCGCCGAGGGGACACCACGGCTCGACCTCGCCACAGTCCTCGGCGAAAGCCGCTCACCTCGGGAGGGAAGCGGACGAGGAAGATGAGCGGCGGCCCACCCGGAAGGGGCGACCGACGCTTCGAGGGCACCGCGACCACCCCGCACTCTCCCACGAGCGGGCTAAAACAGTTTCCATTTCGCTCCGATTCGCAATTAGCATCCAAGCCGACACCGACCCGTGGTTTTAAATTCAAGCGCCCGCTTTTAGCAGAGAGACGGCGAAGTGAGATACCCGCCTTTATTTCACCGCGATCACCAAGGTATGACACTTAGTATGGAAGTGGAACAAAGCATAATTTGTTTGATGTCGACATCTAAGGTGGGCGGTCGACTTTCCTTCATTCGAAGCGGTCTAATGCCCTAAGGTCGTTCTACACGGCAATCTATCGTGCGAGTGATCATGTATGCATTAATTCAACGATAAATTAATGTGAACGAGATATAATTTCGCGTGAATTTCCATGAATTAGGCCTCGACATAAAGCAAAATATCTCGCCTTTCCAACGATACCAACATATCAGCCACCGACCACATTACTTTTCGAGGTATTTACCAAAAGACACGAACCATTTTCCACTGGATACGGTTCGCTTATGCTCTCCAGAGGCAATCTATTAAAAAAAAGAAATGAAAGAGTTCTAACGCTTATATCGAATCAGTATTTTAACTGTTAGAGTTTGTATCAATTCTATACTATTTTAAAATTTAGCAATTACTCTCCGCAGTAATTTGTATGTAATCGAAAAAAATCTTCACTTGCGAAGGGGTTTTCATCGCCCGGCGTGATAAAATGAGTCAACAGTAAATTTAACTCTATCAGGCTGTACTTGGTGGAAGTTGTCTTTATTCATGCTGAATAAAAACACTTGGCAATCTTCCACATATCTATTACTGGCACGCGCGTTTCAACACACTGTGGTATATGATTATGACACATTGCTTATGGCACATGATAATGCCATAGTGTACTGAAGCGCGTCGTGCCAGTTAATAAATCTATGGTAGATTACAAAGTATTTTTTATTCGGCATGAATATGAGTCAACAGTAATACTTATGCAAGCATATTTAGTTAAGTAATGACCATTTTTGACACATAAACATTACTTGTTCGCCAATAATATGACCTAATTTACTTCATCCTCAATACAGATGCTGAAATCAAACTCAAATGTGATCTCTATCATAACTTCAGAAAAATATCGTTTAAACCACTTGAATTTATATTATTACCCGAAGAAAATGCTTCGCACGGTGAATAAAATCCGACATTTTCCTCCACTGGTAGGAAGCATAGTGGTAAGCCAATCGATAACTACACACCGATTTACGATATGCTGCGGCATAGACGCATCTCAATCTGAAGTGAAGCTGAATACTTCGGAGATATCGCACACTACTTCAAAGAGTTCACGAGTTTACTCGACCAAGAAATATTCGTGACTTACCCGACATCACTTTGCGATTCGTTTGATTTTTAGTTGCCAAATCTTAAAATAGGGTAAATGTTTCCCGCGAAGCTTTTCAGGGCACTTCAGCACCTCCAATTAATTTGGGTACTTAAACGCATCAAATTAAAAAATGCTCCGATTCAGCCTCTTCGTTAGCTGTCGTTATTGATGCTGAAACACTTAAAATATTCCTTTTCACAGCTACGTTAACAGCGTCCTCAATTCATAACTTTTGATCAGTTCGTCATTAAACTCGTTGCTTCAGGCGTAACTTAATGGAATATACGTCGAATATTTAATTATTTAGTAGTTTCAAATGAAATGTAGATTGTAGGTAAAAATATGCAAGGCTGCATTGTCTAGAGAGGTTAAAGCGCTTGTTTCCCCGTTACCTTCCACATCACAGGCCCGGCCGATTCCGTGAGCTTCACTCCCTCCCGAAGCTAAAACTATTGATACCGGTCCGATCTTTTGAAGGCGAACCTGTATTCGTCGAAAGAGTAAATTATCTTAATAAAAACACTCGAATCATATAGGACATGGCTCCATAATTCGCAATTATTACGTTCAGGCCTAAGACATGGAAATCCACTGTTTCCCATTATGGGTTGTATGTTGGTTAAAGTCATTCAAATATTTTTTTCCGATTCACTGACTTGCATTTTTCTTATTTTGTAATTTAGACTTCATTTCCAGGACCTAAAAAGAATATTTTAATTTTTATTGCTTGATTAGAGTCCTTATTCCTAATGCAACGCTCGAGTGTTGTACGAATTGGCTCGGAATCGCCCGGGATCACCCAGCCTGGCCTACTGCTGAGAATGCAGCCTCTTAGTAGTGGGGTCAGTTCGGGTGGAATGTTAGTTTCCACAACCACGAAAATTTTCCGTCACTCTGTCTCGAACCTCGGACGATGAAGGGGATCGGGTTGGTGTGGTGGCTAGAGTACCTACCACACGGGCGGCCAGGGTTCAAATCCCTGCAGTGGCGGATGTTTTTCAGAGGAACCCGATCCCTACTTGAGTGTCTTGTGGTGGGCACTTCAAGTGGAGTACTCCGTTTGTCGGAGGAGACGTTAAGCCGTAGTCCCCTTGGCGCCTTAAGGTTAAGAGCAGGCTAATGCCGACGCCAGGTTTCTATCCACCCTTCCTCCCTTACCTATCCCCTATGGCGCAAATAACCTCAGTCGATCGCCTCCCCGAAAATCCAATCCAATCGGACGATGAAAGACCAATGATAAAATGTAACATGACTTAAGTGGAACACCTACCTCTTTGCACTCCTCATACTAACACGTAAGTGGCAAGTTCCTAATTACATGCCCGTGAAAGAAAACAACTCTATAAAGACGTTAAAGCATTTATGGACATTCCTTTATTCTTCTAAAATAATTGGAAATACTCGATGTATGACTTGGCTGGAGAATGATTCAGGTCCTCTTCATAATGTGGCCTTTTAAAATTATCTCTCAAGAAATAAAACTTTTACTAACAAATATTACGTAATATACTGAGAAAGAAGTACAAGCGATCCCGGGCGATTCCAAGCCAATTCGTACAACACTCGAGCGTTGCATTAGGAATAAGGACTCTAATCAAGCAATAAAAATTAAAATATTCTTTTTAGGTCCTGGGAATATGAAGTCTAAATTACGAAATAAGAATAATGCAAGTCAGTGAATCGGAAAAAAATATTTGAATAACTTTAACCAACCTACAACCCATTATGGGAAACAGTGGATTTCCATGTCTTAGGCCTGAACGTAATAATTGCGAATTATGGAGCCATGTCCTATATGATTCGAGTTTTTTTATTAAGCTAATTTACTCTTTTGACGAATACAGACTCGCCTTCAACCTTATTTTTCACTAAATCCGAGTGAATCTCTATAAGATTTATTACCTAAAATGTCACTTTCTTCTTGCTGAACGTAAATTACCGACCTTGTTTTCGATTTCTTCAATTGTTATATAAGATGAATGGTGATCATGTTTTCTTACGCAGCGCATGATTAACGAAGTCGCAAATAAATTCTGTCAGTCATTCGTCAAATTACGATCTTCGTCGAGTCAATTATCATGCAGGTAGCCTCTTGCTCCCTTGTGTAGGTTTTGAGTGGCAAATGTATCCAAAATTCGTTTGACCGAAAAAAAACTGCCAAGCGAGCCACATAAATCAAACACCCGCCGTTCAGAACGCCAATTCACTCGGCGATTTAAAGTCCTATCCATCGATGATGATAAAGAGGGAGTTCCAAATGTTTTCTACACATCCAGAGTGTGGTTTAGCGTCTCCTCCACCTTTTTAATTTCATACAGCCACCACTCGCCAATTGAAAACAAGTTCTGTGACTATTTGACACACCAAATCTCCCTTGGAAAGCTTTCACATGGAATTGTGTGAGATGTAACTGAAAGTATTTGTTATACTTTTTAGTAGATCCATATTTAGGCAAGTTGCGTTCTGTTTACGTTAATTTTGCCTCAAAAGATCAATCCAAGCCATATTTTTTTCATGTCTTTTCAAATTAAATTACAAATCCTTAATGGGTGAAATAACTACTGTACACTTTAAACACCAGAACTGAGCCATCGGCAAAGGATCTCATGTCACAGCAGCACGTTTACTCATGTTATTAATGATATCTATGGACGGGGTCAACTACGCACCTTTTTATTTCACCCGACGTCACTGCGACCTCTTTTAACCTCGCATTATTGCTTACCACTAATTTTTTGCGGTAGGATAAGAAGCGTCTAATGCAGTGCACAACTTTCTCAAGACTTCGATAAGCAATAATTATTTATACTGGGCATGAAACGCCATGAGTTTTGCATGCGAGGTGAACCTTAAGCCACCGTATGTGCGCGTATAAGAAAGCGTTTGACAAGTATGTTTGCACAACGTTTTCATGCATCCGCCTTTGAGTCGCGCCAAACTGGCGCAAGGAATACATTTCAGACAGTCATTGTCCACCACGTCTAAGATATCCACGGGGGTGGGGAGGATCGCCGCCGTCCCCAGTTCTCACTTTGCACTGCCACCGACATGGAAATGGGATCCGACGGTGTCGGAGGACGCATTGGCAATGCAATGCCCAGCGAACACACCATTTCCACGGGTACAGTGAACGGGCGTCGTTCGGGAGTGCCAAACCGACCCCGGTGTCGTCCCGGTTGCGGCGGGGTAAAGTCCTCGCCTGCTAACCCGAGGGTCGCGGGTTCGAGTCCCGCCTAGGTAGAATATGCCTAGGACATGGGTGTCTGTGTATGTAAACTGGGTTGGGGGAAGAGGGGACGGTTCTGTCCCATCTAACCCAGGATAAATAAAAATATGAGGAAATATGAGAAACCGACGAGAATTAGTCAAACCTCCCAATTTTCCACGGATTTTCCATTACATCAAGATAACTGTAAGTAACATTAAAAGAACAGAGATCCCATCATACATCGCAATTCTCAATGACGCGAAAAAGCGATAACTACACGCGGTTGTACATTTACACGCACGGGAGCAAAAACCTTGCTGCACCGAAAGCATCCATCTCTCCAAGACGTCAAGACATGTCAACGACTCCAATCAGACGCTTATCATCTAAAGATAATGATTTGATATCAGTCGATTCTAACAGTCAGATAAAATTAGAGAGACACATAGGGACAGATAAGTCGAAATATATTTTCCTTAGATAGCTCGAGAACAAAATAGATCCATGGAAAAGCAACTACAATTAAAAAAACGCTATAAACAAGGGCAATAGCACTTTTTTATTTGTGTAAAATATAAAAAATGAAGGTATTCCACCATTCCCAGGCAGACGCTGTTTTGGCAACTTGCCATCATCTCAGACGAGATGATGGCCGCTAGGCTGAATTTTGCAATAGTAATACATCCCCGTATCATTTCTTAAATAGACAGTTTGTGAGCAAAGTAATAGTAGCATTATATTTCGATACTTTATCGTATAGGTACTTCATTTTTAGCCTACAAATTTATATTACCACTGAATATTGTCTTTAGTTCGTATTCCAATTTGCGTTCTTGAACCCTAGAGAGCGATACATTTTAATTTCCTAAAGCACAGGGCTTCTTATTGGGAAATTAAGATTTAAATGGCTTATAATTTTTATCTCAAGGATTATTACGCAATATGTACATATTTCCACATTGTAATCTTTGCAATGGCACTTGTTAAATGGTTCGCAGCCCCGAGAATAGGAGAAAAGTATTAATATTATCGCATAATAATTACAAGACCGCACAAATATAAAAATGACTCTCAGTTCTCAGGGAACATAACCACAAGTTCCTTTGTAACTTTGTGGTATTCCATATTTCAGAAAGCTACATGATAATGTTTACAACACCACATACTAACACACAGTACGTGGTGTGGTATATGTTATTATTAAATTTTCTGGAACATATCCACACCTAATAAAACACTCGATGGACGGGGATGGAATTGATGGGAGACATTCACGTAGATCTTGTGACACTCCCGACATCCTGTACCATTATGAAGAGGGAGAGAGAGAATCCTACTTTCAATGCACCCGTAATCAGATGCGTGACTACACAGAGTCGGGTGCGCTCCATTCTCAATGGAGGTCGAAGACTTGACCGAGATACGGCGGTCGGAGAGCCGAAAGCGAAGCGGGAGAGACAGAGAGAGAGAGAAAGAGAGACGGCTCGAGCCTACTTGACGATCGCCGTCGGTTGGAAAGGCTAACCGTGAACCGTAGTCGCGTTCACCATTTTGATGCACAGCCGCCTGTCAAACGGAACACGCGTCGGCAATCGTCGTCCATCTCCGTTTCATCTTGTGCTGCACAGCCTTTATGTAAACACCCACCGCGCTGAATGCAGAGGTATTAACGATGTAGGCCCGGTGGTTTTATCTATAGTAGGGATGAGTCGATTCCACTTTTTTTCGATTCCGATTCTTTTAAATCGATTCCCGATTCTCGATTCCATTGACTCTTATTCCTAATAACAGGTGGGATATTGATATACCAGTAGCGTACGACTATTATTTAAATTCAAGTATTGGCAGAAATAAAATAACAAAGACAATTAAGTTGCTCAAAAAGTATACTTATTAACAAATAGCAAATATATCCTCAGCTTATTGAGGTAGATAAAAAGTACAAATTGATAGCCTACACCCAAAATTACTGAGACACATACGATGTGATAAAAGAAATTTGATTTGAATATTTATCTATCTGGAATCGATGGAATCGGAATCGACTTCAGGCGATCGATTCTCGATACCGTTTCTAATCCTGAGAATCGGTGGAGTCGAGAATCGACATTTGGATTTGACTCATCTTTATTCTATAGTGAAATATTTTATCCGTATGAAAGCCAACGAGAAGTTAACGGTCGATCCATGTTAGCTAACCGACGGTTGGATACACCTTCACCTCCACCCACAGCGTAGGAAGGTCGGACCTACACTGTGGGTGGAGTAAACATAAAATCCTCAGATACGGTACAATATCCTGGAATTACTTTAACTTTTGATGTGTTGTGGGGAACCCACATACAAAACAAATGCGGCACAGCATTGAAGAATCCAGATTTTGATCAAGCGTATAAGGAGGGTCTTCGGATGAAAAAGTAAAAGAGAGATGCTACTTCCCTCTGGTTAGGCCTCACCTCGAATACGCTGCGAGCATTTGGAACCCTGGTCATCAAGATTTACCAAAAAAATAAATGGAATATAAAGAAAAACTGCACACTTCGTTAAAAACTCTCTCACAACTTATAGAGAGATTAAGGAGAGAGCCCATAGAGACTCGGAGGCTAGACGCCAAGCTTAGGTTGCTTGAGATATTCAGAAATGGTGTTTTTCTGAGCGACACAGAGAATATTAGCATGAAGCCTCACTGCATCTCTAGTTCTGACAGAATGGATAAAATAAGAGAGATACATTGCCGAACAAGCATGTACAGAAACTCGTTCTTTCTACGCACAATACGCGACCACAATAAAAACCAAGCTCCATTGAATACACTCCCATTATACACTTCATCTTTTCACCTCACAAAACCTTATCCCTCTCATGTTTACACGGCCGTGGTCCTAACAACCCCTGCCATACGCCCGTGCGGTGGACCGAAGGGTAGTATGTAGATGTAGTATACAAAAATTTAACTCTCAGTTAAGGTACGCGGAGCGATTTTCGCTTATGTACAGATTCGTGTGGCACTTAACCTACGTGTTCATATTAATGTGTATAAATGATAGTGAAATAAATTGCGAGCTACCGATTTAGTTTCTCGGCAATTTAATGCAATACTACACGTAGCCTAATGGATTCCAAAATATTTCGATTCTGTATGCTCAGATTTTCCCATAAACGCGAAATAATACGTATCATATCATTACAATGGTAATAAAAATATTCAACGCATCATGCAGAGTAAAAAAAACGTATTTCCCCATGACTTGCGCTTAAATTTCTAATTCCGCTCCGGAAACTCAAGTCACAAGGTTATTACACGAAAAAATGATATATTTAGGGCGAAATTTCAAAAAATATAACTTTTGTATCACTTATACTACTGCATGGATGGTTATTTCCACCGTATAAACAGATGTACTAAAGAGAGGCCAGAGAAACTTTTTTCGACTTACTAGTAATATTATTTAAAAGGTGCACTTAATGACTAACGATTACCGTTTCGGCCACCTTAATAATTAGTAAACATGACGGCTACGCCATTTTCTGATTCGTGTTAACCAGACATAATTTAAATCAGCCACTGCTTATTGTCGTGGACTACGAAATACATGCTCACGGCAATATGAAGGTAAATAATGACCCTGCTTTGTCAAACTTATAATATAATTCGATAACAACAGTAGTATCAGCCTTGAAAACGTGAAAAATTCTACATTGACAATTTAATAACTATATTCCATGCACGTATTCCGCGCACAATAACGGCAACCTTGAGCCGTCAACGCGCAAGTTCGTCCTGGTCGAACTTCGAAGTTGACGTTTAAGTTTGACGCTTTCACGCGATTGCAAACGCCACAGTAAGCATCGATACATTGAACTCGCGATTAACGTTCACCTTGACGCCAATCGCGCCATCTAATCTACATCATCGACTAACGCCATCCGAGAGCTTTCTTCATTGAAAACCGCAGCCCACAAGCTGTCCCGTGTAAATCAAACTCGCACTCATTTCAACGATCAGCAAGCAGCCAGACCTCTCGGATCGTGGTTCTTACGATGGAATAAACCGAAAGCAATCAATGGGTAATGCTCATGAAAAGGAACACAGATATCCCAGCACCGATCGAACACCTAGGGCAGGTAAGAGATTGCAACAATGCAATACAGTATGGGCGCGGTATAATTTCACAAAAAATCCACGAATACGATCTCATCATTATACAAATTTAACACCTTACCAAAGATACTAAAACATCAGCCACTCACCGCAATAATTTTCGCGATATGTATAACAAAATACAAGCCGTTTTCAATGGGATACACCGAAAGAAAAATATTCTAAAATGTGAGGACAGTTCCTCTTTCCAAATCCTCTCAAAATTTCCTCTTACTTATAGAATATTCCTCTTCCCTTAAGAGGATCTATGTTTGCATTCTAGATGACGTTCTTCTCCCAATATTCCTCTCAATACAAGACTATTATTCTTGGATTGAGAGGAATAAAAGGATTAAAAGTAAGATGTCATGTACGAAGTGGAAAGGAACACAGGGTTGGCATCCAGAATCAACAGAAGTGCTGTAGTCTTTTAAACCGTAATTAGGGGAGATGAGGCGAGCGCCGCGAGCGGCATTTTGTGCGTGCAAAATGGCATCGTGCTCTGTATTTGGCTCCCAAAACAGAATAAATCAGAAATATAAACAACAGTTCTAGAAGTCTAGTTCCAGTAGAGGAATTTTTGAGAGGATTGCTCTTAAAAGTAGAGGAAATTTTGAGAGGAATCCTCTGGATTGTAGAGGAAATTACCTTCTATACTGAGTACGATCCTCTAAGTATGAGAGGATTCCTCCCTGGAGAGGAAATTCCTCTAATACTTAGAGGAATACTTTGGTTACCATATAGTAGCGGAAAATCCGCAAATATATATAGGATTTCGCTAATTTTAGAATACTTTTTTTTCGGTGTATGGTTCGCCTATGCGCACCGGAGAAAATTTATAAAAAAGAATGATAATTCTAAAGATTTGATCGCATCAGTAAATTAACTCTATGTAGTTCGTCCGTTTCCTCAACTATGTTCAAAAATAAATTTATTACTTATCGTCAAACGTTTCACTAAGTTGCAAACAATACTTCGGCTGTGACTTAGTTCTACGCGTTCGGCGAGAAAAAACGAGTCTGAAGACTTAAATACGCACGCATATTATATTGATCACTGAGAATTTCTATCATAATAAATAAAATTATTGAGCTAATAGTAATAAAATATTTAATTGAGGCTTCTTACACCTATTAAAATTAAAAGATGAAATTCAAACATGGTCTCTTTTAATACGAGAGCATCATCTCGCTCAACGTAATCTAAAGGAAATTAAGTAAGGTGAAAACTCGATAATGTGGCAACAAATGTGTCGAGAAGAGGCAATGAATCGTATAGAATACGAAAAGGAGGAAAGCAGAAATGGAAGAAAACATGATTAACCTCCGACTAGCACACGCGCTTGTTGTGAATCACTATCTTTAAGATGAATATTAAATCAATTACTTCATGGTTTTTTTTACAGCCACCAGGAAAGAACTTCCAGGAACCGCGAGTGAGCCTCGAATGCTCAGAGGAACTCGAGCCACGACGATGGAGAGTCCTTTTGAGCCCCCGCCTCCCTTGAGCACAGTCTCAATTTTTGACGGTACCTAAAGAGTGACGCCCACGACGGACCGCAAGGGCGCGAACGCTAAGTCCCTACAAATCCACAAAAAATCGCCAAAGATGGAAATCAGGGAAGTCCATTTAGCCGCAAAGACCGATGAAGCTTGATCCCAATTCGCTGAGTTAAGGCCACATCTCGAATACCGTTTGGGGATCCGCACAGAATGATTTCGTTCGCGTAACAAATAAAAGTAATAAGGAAACCCGCACAGCTCGTTAATAACTACTAGAACGTAACACTGAGAGCAACAGAGTGACTCAGCAGAACTGATGGGCACAAGGTTTAAGGTGGTTGGAGCGATTTTAGCATTAGCAAAGATTTGCGGGAAAATTTGCAGTGTACTTATCAGTAATATGCACTGATAAGCGCGAAAACACTACATTTTCCCGATTTGGCTTCTTGGCAATACAACGCCACTTTAACACCTAGCTTTATGAAACATGTATATCGAAATACTTCCACTACATAGGCATACATTTTCATCTAAAAGGGAAATAATAAGTTTCATTTTATTATAACTTGCAAACAAAGATCAAGGTACCACATAGAGTAAAAAACAACACACACAACACCACTACATCCTCTTTCAATTCTTTGTCCCTACCCATTTAATGGCTATTATTCCAACCACATTCTATCACTTGACGCCCCTGCAGAAGCTAACAGGGTGGTGCGAGGGCGTATACGTTCGACATCTACTTGTGCGTCAGCATTTCTCTACCCGTGGAATACATTTACACTGCGTTAATTCCATTTTCAGGATCCATATTTAACCAGATCCATTTCATTCAAGATTTCAATCTAATTCGACTCCACAGCTCCCCGATTACACCATGCCACTTTTCTCTTCCTATTTATTCCTCTCTAATTTTATCTGAATTTCCTGGCATCCTAGACGTTTCGTCATTTTTGTCTCTTTCGGGCTAAGATCAGCGACCTCAAAAGAGTATCAGGAACGGTTGCACTAGAGGCATATTAAAAATTATACACTAATATTACTGCTAAAATAATAAGCAAAATAAAACAGCAAATACTACACTAAACCAAATGGCCCCATATTAACATACCTTATGGTAAGGGACAATGCTGAGGAACTTTGACGAGTACTCTTAATTTTCTCGGAGACCGACATCAAATAATCTTTAGCTTCTATTTCAACTAGGTGAAAACATTGCCGCAGAAATTGGCTTCTAATGCCCGAGTTCTTTTAAAACTGGGCAATCAATCTTAGTTCAGTGTTCAAGGCGATAGCTCCGTGGTGCTATTTACTGCCAGATAAGATCACGAAGACCGGGGTCCGTAAACATAATAGCTTCTTCTTTGCTAATAAGGCCAATTTACGTAAGAGCGGGACGAATTCGCTTCATCCTTGGCAACAACCTTGACGGGGGTAAGGTCTAGCGTGCAGCAAGATCCATTCATGCTGAGCTCACCGGGGGATTGACATTTACTTTCAGTGCAAACGCCCATGACAGACGATTCTCAGGATAGGGGACGGACAGGAAGTGGTCACCGCAACTCCTGAGCCATTTGTTACGAACATTATGTACAGCATGCGCGGTACTCCATCAGCCAAGCGTCTGCAAAAAGGAGTTAGATTCCAGAGGAGCGGCCAGTGCACATATTTTGGTGTCATATAAAAAAGGCTAATCATAAAATCAATAGGGACGCATCTCAATCATTATCCCACGAAGCTATGGATTGAGTTAAGGAAATTCGATCGTGGCAACCACGGGACTGAGTCCACTGGGGAGGGTACTGTGTTGGCCCGTAGCGAAAGAAAAGCCTCGGTGGTCGCAATCGCACGGGATCTTGGCACAACTGATGAAAGAACAACGGAGACTAGGGCAAAAACGCAAATCTAGATTGTGCTGAGACTTTAAGATACGTGAAAGGAGAACTATTAGAGCGATTGTTATGAAGGGGACTATTAGAGCGATTGTTATGAAGTAATTTACAGTGAAGGAGACGGGAGTCAACTTGGGGTAGCTCTTGTAATCAGAAACGGACATCGTGAAATGGTAAATATCACAGAGCAGGCGAGAGGTAGGAAAAGAGTAGTTGAAATAAAAGACGACAAGGCCAATGCCAATTTTGTTTAGGGGAAGATGCCTAGAAGTCCCCACGGGAAGGAAGACGAGAATGGTTTGTGCGAGCAACAAGAAGAAATGTGGACCCCAGAAGTCAAGGGGTGTAAGTGACATTCTTGAGAAAAATAAGTTATGTACAGGAATGGGATGTGAAAATATAAATCTTTTATGTGGTAAAGGGATCCAAGTGATTTTATTGACAGGCGCTGCTATCTAGGGCAATGCCTCATAACTACTTAGTGGGTTGTACCAAACATTTTCAACTTTGACTTAAGTTTTCTCTAAACAATGATTTTGTTACTTAGACCCCTTGACTTCTGAGGTCCTCAAATGACTTAGAAGCCCCACCCAATAAAAACATATGTAGAGCGAGTGAGAAATGGAAAAGGACACGAGGAAAGAAGGGTGGGAATCAAGTTGGAGAGCTTGGGATTGGGACAAGATGTGACCGTTGCGAGCAGGTAGTTGAGCTGTTCATTTTAGATAGTTTAAAAAAATGCGACAAGCCTCATTAGAGACGAAGATAGAAACAAGGAGGCATCAAAGAGATTTTCTCACAATCAGGCAGACATTTAGGAACAGCGTACAAGTTCACATAGTCTCTCCCTGGCCTTGATGCGGAATCCGACCATAATTTAGTAATCATGCAACGTGATTTAAGACTCAAAACGCTCAGTGAAACAGAAAAATAACGTACTGGAACGTGGGAGCTTCAATCGGGAAAACTGAGACAATACAAGGAGTATTTCGATACTAAGGTCAAACGAGAAGACAAATATTAATCGTTCGATAGCTCGCGTACCACAGGCAGTCGATCGATGGCATTGACTGATGACAGACGAATGTGCTCATTGTATTTTTCCGACTCCTGAAATAGAATTATCGAACCGATATTTATCCACGAACATCTTTTATCAATTTTGATACTAGATAGATTCATTGCAATACAGATTAATATTTCCGCAGACTAGAGAAACTCTTTTTCAGTAGTAAGCCAAACAAAAGGATTGGTTTGCAGTTCAAGTCGGACTATGAATGAAATTTATTCGAAAAAGCCCTCAACTCCAAATATTGATTGACTTCAATACTCAATAATTCTCCAACTCGCATTCGATATATGCAGTCCCGAGAAGTATTTCCTAAGTTTATCACTTATCCCTCGGCTCACGTCGTAACACCTTCACCACTGGCGTCCTCTGCCAATACCTTATTGCTAAAGAACAGTGTCTAATTATATGCCAAAAGTTTCCAGCCTTTTGCCAATGACAGCTCTTCGGAGCTGCCGACAATATTTACGATCCAGCACAGAAATATTTGATGGGGAAATTGAGCTCAACATCAAGGTAAGCCGTGCGTTTCGTTCCCAACCTCCCTAACCATAAATAAGAATAATTATATGGTTATTAAGGGGACCGATATGGGAGCTTCTGAAAATCTGAAGGCTAAGCAAGAGATGCCAGCTGTGGGAAGAAGCTCAGAGCTGTGACGCAAGTGCGATTCTCACGCAGCTTGATGACACACGTCGATCCAGGAATGGCGAGGTAGGAAACATCACACGGAAGCTTTTTCCCATGCTGTAATTAGAGACTATGACCGAAGGAAACTTGACTTCCTCCCCGCAGCGAGACATCGCTCCCTGGTGTTCGTCCGCAGTCGTTCGTCTCTTCTAATCGCTTATCGGCCCGTAACTTTTTGGTCGATTAGCTATTTAAAGAGTGAACTGAGAGCAGACGTCTACATCTACATCTAATTACTACCCAGCATGCCACCACAATGCTGCTTGGCAGGGGGTGACTTGTCGCCAACACGAACTACAGTAAAGGAATTTACTTTCACCAACAAGCACCACACTATCGGTATACTACAAATGCTACAGAAACTACAAACTTATCTATATTGTAACTATGTAAACGTGACACAAGAGTCATGCAGGAAACAGACAAAATATGGTGTTGGCATTACTCGGCAGATTTAGAAGCAAAGAATTAGGGTGCGAATGAATTAATCAGCCACACTACCTGCCAACTAACCTACTTTAAGTCTTAAGGCAGCCATTATGGTCATATATTGATCGCGGGAAAAACGACATTTTAAATCTTCCTGTTCTACAATCTAGTTCCCTTATTTTATCCTCATGATCCGATCTACCGTAGTATGTTGGAGTTCGTGAGACATTGAAAACTTCGTCTGAAAATAAATCTATTTTGAATTTACATTAAAACACCAGGGTTGAAATTCGCTATGAAAAAAATCATCTGACTTGACCGAGATGATTTTTTTCATAGCGAATTTCAACCCTGGTGTATATGCGAGTGACTTCGTACCACATCATTTGTTACATGCAATGTTTGGAAATTTTACATTAAAAATTGAGTCTAATTTTTAATCAACTATCTGAAAGCGGTTCTCATCCAAGTTGTTGCAAGGGGTCAGTGACAAAAACGAGACTATCATAACGGCCTTTCACGTATCTTGCTGATCTTCTCAGCACGCGTTCCAACTCTGTTTTTAAAATGAGGATCCCAAACACTGACAGCGTATTCTAAGTGAAGTCTAACAAACTTTATCATAGCACTTTCCAAGTACTCTTCTAACAAAATCCCAATTTACGATTAGTCTGACCATTGCGGTGCGGATTAGCTTGACATTTGTGGTGATGAAATAATTTCACCGTAAAGTGATGTAGAGTAGATGGAGCACGAATTGTGAGTTATTGAGTGGACTTTTACCAACTTTCCAAGTAAGTCGAAAAAAATTCCCAGGCCAATACACGTAATTTAAATGATGCAAAAATTATGTTTTAAAGTTTTCGTCCCACTTAAAGTTTTATTATGACTTGGGTCTACGGCGCGGAAATCTGTATTTATGGTAGTTTGAGCGAGATAGTTCCCTAGTCACAATGGAGACCATATTCGAATTATAAGTTATAATTTTAGCAGCTGCAAGAAACATGAACTAAATACTACTTCATTAACAGTTCAATAATATACTTATATATTAACCGAAAACTTTGGTAATCAAATAAAAATATTTACTTCCTTTATCCACTATCCACCAGTCTTTGATTTGACTCAGTTAACATAAGAACTACACCCTGTAAATTTTAAACGGGATTTGGCGTCGGAAATGCCTCATTTTTGAAATAAGGTCTCTCTGGAGAGCGTAACCTACCATTTCTTAAGTAAAAGGGATGGTTTGTTTGTCAAAAATCTCGGAAAATAATTCGGCAACGAGCTGATGGTATGGTATCTTTGGAAGAGCTGAGATATTTCTCGTTAAAGTGACTCCAAATTGATTGATTTCTGGGTGAAATGATAATTCGCTCAAATTACCTTAAGTAAAAATCGTACGTAAACACGTGTCTTTTATTCGGCTTGATACCTATATATTTATTAGGAACCTTATAATAATATAAAATGTATGTTTCCTTGTTTTGGGAGAAATCATTACAAATGTATCATAAAATTATTTCGAAATATAAGTCAAGTAACATAAGGATACGGGTTAAAATAGCATTAAAACGCCAAAATTCAAATCGGTAACACACAATTTTTTCACATTTATCTACCCATATCACTGATTAGTAAACGCATGCTAAGTTACTCGCATCACATACATGAACGGAAATCGCTCCAACCACCATATTTCTGGTAGTTAGTGAGAAACACCACATCGCACAAAATTCGCTGAATTTGGCTCCAGCGTAAAGAAAAAGGACCTCTTTCGAACGACCGCAGAATATCAGCAAGCTACCACACTATGTACTTACCGAGATATTTTTAGGAAAGCACAAGCCGAAATACAAGGAAAATGGAAAGTGTATGAGAGTTCTAAAATACTTTCTTCAAAAAAATGACTTTCTCACGCTTAGACCACGCCAGAAAATTGATATAGTCTGGTGAAAGTACATAGATATAAATTACCAAGTATTTCAGACACAAAAAAATTAATATAATCACGTCCGCTAAAAGCTTCACTTTCGCTAAGGCCTTCTTCAGCATATCGTGGAAGTGATGCTCACGACTTAACTTCGACAAAAACCACAACAAAGCACTCAGACTAAGAATTTCCATCATTAGCATTCCCGTGACGCGTCAATTGAAAGGCTCTGGAGCTCAAATTGCACAAAAAACGAACGGTTGAAATTACACCTATTCACATAAAGGAGGCATAACGTAAATGATCCCCACAAAAAACCCGAAGCTTGGAAAAAATGAAAAAGCTAATTAAATTCCTTACGGGAAAATACAACGTTGAATGATCGCTTTAAAACCCTATAATCTCCCTAAAATTAACGCGCGGTTTAAATAAAATGCAGCCGCTAAATAAATACTTCTTTAGGGGTGGAAAAAGTTTCCGGCCGTCAAGTCGCCGGAACCACAGAAAAAATCGCGAGAGCTCTCCGCAAATATAACGTCACGACGAGGTTCAAGTTCGTTATGAAAGGGGCAGACATCCTCCTCAACTCCAAAGACTGCCTCCCGAAAGACATTCGGAGGAATATACGAAATTAAGCAGACCTGCGGCCACTTATACATCGGCTGGACTTCCAAGAGCTCTGAAACGCCGACTCCCAAGAGTATAAGAGGGCCGTGAAAAATAGACAACTCCGCCAGTCGTCGTTCGCAGAGCATCAGTAGAGTGCCCAGGCATAACGTTGAGTTCGACAACACTACTTTATTGACAAAAGAAGCCCGCTATTTTTTCTGAGAATCATACGTGAAACAATTGTAACAGCGAAAAAGCCGAAAAGTTTCAACCGAGAGGACGGCTAAACTCTCCCTACGGCGTGGAAACGGCTCTTCTGCAGAATGGACCAATCACGGCACACCTCTACTCGAAGGCGCGAAGACGGAGTAACATAAAAGGACGGACTAAATCGCACTTCAGCGGACCTGAAGAAGGCAGCATGAACGATGGCGAAATATTGTTCTAAAAAATGGATAAACGCGGAAGAGCACCCAGAAAACCATTCTCCTCGGGTGGAAAAAATGTTTGGCCGACACTAGTGAATTAGGTTGGACCGGCACCGCATGCTGCTATTATTTGGGGGGGAACTATCTTTCTGAAGTTACCGCCCAGTTTTATGTTTTAAAATTGCAGATTCCGGGACGTCCATCGGGATGGGCGACGTGGGGAGTGGGTGCAATGATTTGCTGGGCAATGGCGGCGGGGCTTTAGGCCCGTATCGTCAGATCCACGTAGTAGGATACGTGGTCAGATCCTCCTTTAAGTTGACCTTCACCTCCTTACTCTCATTTTCAGTTTCAGGAGAGATTTCAGTTCGAGAGACAAACTCTCCTCCTATTAGGAGTCGAAGGAGAGCTATTAATCGAAAGTTACCATGGACAATGCTTCTAATAGGTCAGCTCCTAATTGTTTACAAATGGCCGCGGACTGGAACAGACGACCATCTCGATGACTTATTGGAATATATTTGCAACAATTTCAATGATTTTATACCTTTGCGACGCTTGATAGATGGTAGAATGTGGTGGAATCATCTTCAGATACATTTTTTAGGCCTGGGACCAGGTTTCACAAGTGACAATTACTGATATGCGTACGTTAATGTTGTCGCTAGCGAACAGCAATAGACGTATAATATATATGTCACCGATCATGAAGACATGGACAGTATTGTGGTTTTTTTTTGCTTCCAGCAGATCTCAGGTATGAGAAACTTTTTTCTTTCAATATTATTGAGAATAATTAATAATGACATGAATACAATGTGACCTCTACGCTGTGTACGAATGTTATCAAACGCTAATGCTGCCCACAACTTGTTGACAATTTGATTTGTTTTTATAACCTGACCCTGACAGTGTTTTGCGGAAAATATCACGTAAATATTTGATTTATTGATGAAAATATGAATGATTCGCCTGATTTCGAATTGGATACCTAAAGTCCTTTCAATTATTCTGCGAAAAAAATAACCAAATCGCGAGAACGAAAACTCAAATATATTAGACCCCCAGTAAAAGAAAGTTTCTATTACTTTATCATAGTACCCAAAGTTTATTCTGCGAAATGCATTGTTCATAGTATTTAAGTTTCGATGAAGTAATATTTACAAGATTATCTTCACGCGTTAAATACATAGTTTTGTTGTATACAGATTGCCAGCGCTGACTAATAATAGATGACGATGTCCATTGACCATAGACAATCACGGTGTTGGTGGCGTGAAATCATGAATTGTCTTCATAAACATATCACTGCATATATGTTCCATCGTTATTCACCTTTTTTGATCGAAATTACTCCTTGCCTATTTCAATTGTATCTACGAAGGCTGAAGTGATACCTCCTGATGTAATTCATATTTTTACTTCTAGCCTAAAACATTATTACAGAAGTTATAACTGCATTTATTGAAACTACATCCTAAGCAAATGCAAACGACATTTGCGAAAGGAGCAAATAGCGGTAGCAAAGTAGTAAGATTTCAATATACACGCACTAATAATTTGAACCACTGTCATTTAGTGTTCAGGAAACTCATAGCCATATCAATTAATTAAGCCTGAACATTATTTTACGTTACTATTCACTAGAAAGTATAATGATGGATCACAAATCTAATTACCTGCGGGTTATCAAAACTTTCATTATCATGTTTCCGCAACCAGTAAGCATCGAAGCAGGCTGTTTATTAACCGGGCTATTGTACCTGGAACAAAGCTATTTAATAGCTATAGCTACAAATGAAAGGGAAACATATCGGGACAAATAAAATTTTATCCGCATAAAATAGAATTTTGTGGCAGAGTCACAGGTATAAAGATGTCCACAACCTTCAAAACAAGAACGGTACTCCCAAAACAATAACGGCACTGCAAAAACAATTCAGTGAGAATACAATGCTAGGTAAATCAACCGGCGATTTCGCCGCAACTCCGGAACTCATGGGAAGGAAATTCGGACGAAAGAAAACCAAAAGGACACCCGATGAAGAACTGGGAACAGCCTGGGGGGTAAGTCTGTAACTTGTGTCGACCGTCGACAAACGCTTTTTGTCTCCTCTCTGGGCTTTTATCGACGTTTGCAAGTCTGTAAATTTTATCTACCTCTACGGTCGACAATTTTAGCGACGGTCGACAATTTTGACGACGTCGACAATATAAGCGCTTGGCTTGAGTCTGTAAATTGAATAATCGACTTCCGGGGCGACAATTAAGCGACTACGGTCGTTTATTTTATGTACAACCGGATTGGCGTCGGTAACATTAATCTATAGGCGATAAAGCTTCGCTAGGCGATAGTCATTTGTTGATTTTTGAAATGGCGCGGTTCATTCGTAACCATCAGAGAATAATTCTTCGTTGGGAGATACATTTTGAAGAAGTTAAGCGAATCAGAGTGGAATGAAAACGTTTGAGAGACACTCATAATGCTTTTGACTTGCCAGATCCAGTGTTTATTAAACTTTCCCGGATAAATAAAGACATTGCTCGTTATCTATGCGATGTCCTTGAACCTTCTTTGAAAAGAAAGCGTAGGTCTGGGTTAAGTAATCTCAAATAAATATATTATACTTACTAAGGAGTAGCAATAGCCTCCATTATTTCAATAATTTCACTATTATTTGGAGCAATTTGAAACAACTGGCCTCGACCACGTTCGTACTTTGCTCTTTATTTTCCAGCATTCAGTTGTTTATACAAACAACTTTGTATACACGTTGCATCGTTGTCGTAGCGGTCGATTTGTTAACAAAACGAGAGCTTGACGCGGGGAAAAGAAACGACGAATTTCATTGGCTCCGGATCATTATCACCAACTGTTCCGGAAATTCTCATACTTTGAATTGTCGCCGTTTGCAGTCAGTCGACAATTTTAACGCCCATTAGTTGCGGACTCGCAAACGTCGTCAAAACCGGTCGAGTAATTTATCGACAAAAGTTACAGACTTACCCCCCTGGATTGGCAGTACCACCACTGAGCTCTAGAAACCGTGATTGGAGGGTAAGCAACGGTTTGGTATTTTTGAATGTATAAGCTATATAAAGCACAGTTGTTCACACAAACTGCCGGTATTTATGATATCGCGATAAGGTTATTAGGTTTGACATGTAAGCGATCACGTACTCTACCCGTATATTTAATATCCCACGATACACGACTCGTCGGACAAAGGAAAACAATACACCGTCGAGATTTTCTAGTAATGTAATGCTAACTGGTTTAATAAACCTGTAGCAAATTATATACAGCGGTACTTCATGGCCAATGCAATAACAAATAATGAATCACCAATATGCTAGACCAATAAAAAAATGATTAATTACCTCGTTCACGTTCCCGCTTCCATTGAATTCATATTGCATCTTCACCCAGTACTTTCCGTTGATCGACAAAGCAACGGCATTGGTCCTAATCTTGAATTATATAAATATATTTTACTAAAAAGCGTAACATCTAAACTTTCTCATTTCAGTGATTTCACTCCATAATGTAAATTGTTGACTGTTATGTTAGTAACGCTGCGTCCTTGTTTGATGTACAGAGCGGATCTCGGAACGGATCAGTCCGTGAACGACAACAATAACTTCTCCTTATTAGATGTGTAGGAGACCCCCATGAAGGTCGATCTCTCGACCATAATGTCGTCCTCCCAATACTAGGCCGCCGTCGGGGAGGAGAGATTAGGAGGAGAAACTGACGATAGTCTCACTCATCGGCGCGCACGGGTGCCGCGGAATTTCCCCTCGAAACCTTGAATATGCGAACATTCTCACGTCCTCAGGGTGGCGTGGGAGTGAAACCTATAATTTACCCATTGAAGCCAAAAAACTTTGGGTTGGATCCTGAAAATTTTAATGCACTGCAAACATCCCGAGTCGATGTCTTTATGATCACCCGTGATCCGCCCTTGAAAAAAAATCGCTTGTGAGG
Source organism: Ceriagrion tenellum (assembly GCA_963169105.1). Taxonomy (NCBI): domain Eukaryota; kingdom Metazoa; phylum Arthropoda; class Insecta; order Odonata; family Coenagrionidae; genus Ceriagrion; species Ceriagrion tenellum. Next base: position 103,030,810 of record OY720638.1, on the reverse strand, counting down.
AAATTAACTAATGACACTTACAACTGGTGAAAAATGAGGACGCGATCACATGGCCTGGGGCAGACTGATGGGAATAGGAAGGTGGTTAATCGCGGAGAGGCCGGTGAATTCGAGAAACTTCGAGATATTTTGGATCGTTTCTCAGTTAATATAATACATACGGGAGGAGAGTTCCATGAGGAACAAAGGCCAGGATGCTTAACTACAACGACGGCATCTGCCCCTCTCACCACACCCGAAGTCATGATCATACAGAAGCATTAATACTCCTGGAGCTAATACACAGTTTTCGTCGGATTTAGATGGAAATAAGGTCTCTTCTACTAATCTTCAGCAGAAGGCCCTAAGCTTTACACACAATCTCCTTCTCCAGCTTGTCCTACGTCCTAAACCTCTTCATCCGGTCTAAACACCTAATCTCTTCCTTCCCCTCCGATGCTTAATCGACATCACGCCCTCCATTACGGCCTTCAGCAGCCCTTCGCCCCTGTTCCAACCACCTATTAATTCTCCTAATCTCCTTCAGCAGTTCCCTCAACCATCATGCCGAGCACTTTTATCATCATCATGTCTTTTATGGTCATGTTAGCCTTCCGTTCGTCGCACTCATTCCATTATCCTCTCAGCCAACATGTCAAGCAGTTGGACTTCTAGTTCCGTTATCTTCACCTCCCGAAGCCTTATTCTTGCTCGGAATGAGAATTAAAAACAGTTTCCGCGATGGCCAGCGGCCAGACACCCTCATCGTACACCGCATGAATAACGTTGAGATCTTCATCTTCCATTCCTTCCAATATTCGTCCCTTGAACTGACGGTATTCCTCCTCTATTCCCGCATCGTTCCTCGCCTTCATTTCTTTAAAGGATTATCGCCCATTCCACTTGCAAAGAACTCACCCAAATTTACTCTCCTTCGATTTAATCGCCGCATCAAGCTTCGATTTGATACGTGGCTCACCGCCGGTTGGCATCCACCATGGCTTAGCGAAGGATTGGAGGTTAATTTCAGTGTCTAAATCTTCCAAGTGTTTGAGGGTCAATTCGGACCAATTCTGGTCAAAGCCTGGGTACATCCCTTCTCTCAGTAGTCCTCGTCAACCCATTGTACCACCTTATATACAGTGATGAGACCGGCAATAGGGCGTAGTTCTAAGGATCGGATGAGTCTCCCTTGTTAGGTATTAGTAGCGTGATTCCCTATGTAAGCCTCGGTGAAATTTCTTGTCTTACCAAGAGAAAAGATATGAAGATTCTGCAGAGGTGTTGGGGGGTGGAAATGAACATGTTTAACCAGAAGTTGTTCACGGCATACATTCCCAGAGCATAGAAATTCTTCTTGCCAGAGAAGGTCTTCAGCTCGTCTCTCTCTGTGACTGAAAGAGGTATATCCACTTTATGTAGATGACAGTCGCAAAACTTTCTTAACCCTCTCCTTCCTAACCCGTCCGAAACCGGCCGTAAACAATTTCCCGTCACGCACGAAATTTAAATACCCTATTGCCCCACCAGTAGACCTATTTTTTCCGCGATGAGGAACTTACGAACGTTACTTCATTTTACTTAAAATAACTTGAAATATAATGAAGTGATTTATTTAAAAAAGTGAATGTTTTAATAAAATAATAATGTATTAAAACAAAGTTGTTTACCTTATATTGTATTTAATTCCCTACTTCCAATCCATTTTCTTGGTGAGTTTCAGTGTAACTTAGACGGCACGGAAGACCGAGGGAGTGACGACGAGGAAAGGAGGAAAGAAAACGAGTGGGAATCGGCAGCCGGGGGAACTAATGAACCTTCTGCCAGTGGTTGAGGGTCGTCTTCAAGGCATCACATTAATATCCCAGCATGGAAATCCTGCCACAGCTACGGAAGGAGCGGAACGTTCCTCCATCTCTTGGAGCGACCGGTTCTGAAGGACGCGGGTTTTGAAAGCATTTGGGATTTGAAGACGATTATCACGCGAAGGAGTCGACTCCCACACGGGCGGACATTCGGAGGTACGGGCTCAAGGCAGGCAGGGGGAACACGAGCGGACGATTCCAGGAAGCGGGAAGCACAATCGGCGGTCGTGAGCAATAAAAAAAATAAGAACAGGACGAGAGGGCCCGAAAGTGGTTCTCCCGGAAGCTGAAAAGTCGCACTATTACTCTCCATCGATCGGTATACGTGACGACGCATGTCCTTTTCTTCAATTCTCACGCATCACAATATACGTGCGTCATCATTTGACCTAACTACACGAAAAAAATCTGCCTTTGAATAATCCGTGAAATCTCCACAGCACGATCAATTTGAGAATATGACGACATGGAATCTTATACATACATTAAAAGAAGTTATCAGATTATAAACAGAAAGCAAAGGCGTTGGAATTGTACTAATTAAAGTTGCTCGTCTGAGAGGACCGCGGAAAAAAATTATGAGAGGAATTAGGAGTAATACGCGAATAGTCATTAGTATGGGAATCGGTTCTTTCCTCTAGTAATTATTGGTAATGGTCCATCGCGATTATGGGGATGATCGAAGACACGAGTTCTCGTAAAAATTACTAACACCAAAGAATCCGGCAAAGAGCGTCTCCAACTTACTCAAGCTTTTAAGAGTTTTGGCATAGGGACGAATGACCTCGAAAACCAGTGGACTATCGCTGGGAACTAGAAAGTGAGACCAGGTTACTATCGCTGGAAACTAAAAAGGGAGAATCTTGAACATTATGGTTCACCACGACATACTTACCAAAACTTGTGGTGTTATTCTACCTTAAAGCTTGCTCTATGTGGAAAACCGACGATATCCACAGGGGACCACCCTCCAGTACCAATAGGATGACTATACTAAGATCTTAAATCGTCCAACGCTTCCACGAGATGTTATCACCTGCAGGGGTAATTAGCAGCTCCACAACTTGCTTCGCTTAGCTGCAGCTTACAGCGAAACATTCCCGACCAAATCGACATCGAAGAACACTGACCAATTCTCCTCCATATTTCACGCATATCCTGCCCTTTCCCAAGTACCGTAAAAAACAGTTAACACTCCAGTTCACTGATACCCACTAAAGAACAATTGGAAGCTACACAAGTCAACTACGCACAAATACGCGCATAGCCATGCTTCCAACGAAGAATCTTATCCAAAGAAGAATATTACCATGACTCCTCACTACATCTCTAGCTCTGACAGATGCGATAAAATAAGAGAGATACACTGCCGAACAGATAGGTACAAAAACTCGTTCTTTCCGCGAACAATAAGCCACAATAAAAATTGAGCTCCACTAAATACACCCCTAGAATACATGTCACCATTTCATTTCCAAAAACTTACACCTTTACACGGCTGGTGACCTAACACCCCCTGCCACACGCCTACGCGGGGTATTATGTAGATGAATCTAAATTGAGAATATCCGGTTCGCACCGGCTTGGCTCCGGCATATTGGGTAGAGAGCATCGGGCGATACTTTCCCCACAACCGGAGGCGATTCATATGCAGTTTGACAATTGATGACAAAAGGAAAGAAATCCCCTGTCATTGTATCAGTCCGAGGAATTTCTAGCCATCGTATTCAGTGGCTTACTCATCAAACAAATATTAAGACTCAATTCCCACCTAGAATACCTAATAACCGTCGGCCCGATACATCGGTTCGACAACTAATAGAACCAGCGATGTGATAAGATACGATACACAATTCCGGAAGGAATAGTAGGTTGCGGTTCTCCAGCGGTACCGGTTTGCCTCTCGTGGGCATCTTGCTGGAGGGAGGAGGAGCCTGTGGATGGGTGCATTCCAACTGTGGAAAAGGGCTGCCCAAAATAACTAACAACCAAAATCATTGAAATTTTAAAAAGCAACAGGACCCTCTACAAATATTGTTATAATTAAAATACACTAGAAATAATACGTAATCGAAATCGTCATAGTGATCACCCGTTCAATAAGATACAGTTCACGTTTTTTTTGGTCGAAAACTGCTATTTTCCCGGTTTTGTTGGACTTAAACGGGGAGTCATCAAAATTTATTTGTCGTAGAGCAAAGCATTTGATACATAAATGGAAATATGCCGTAGGTACATTCCCGTGTTTACAATGTCACTGTTACTTAAATAAATTGTCATTAATAACATTTTACAAAGTAAATTTTCACAACCAATTCAAAGGAAACGTTAACTGTAAAACGTGAATTCAATGTATCTGACACTCGCTAAAACTGGTCGATACAGATGTCTTTTTATCTTTCCGACCTCCTTAACTTATCGAATATAAAAATTCTCTATAACACTTCCACTAACCACAACTTTAATTGTTCCATGAAAAGATTTTACACGGGACTTTCATCTGATTTCGCCCCACTCGCTCCGTAATGATAGCATCAATTGAAGTGAACAAAGGAAGAGGAGTTAAACTTTCTCGCGGTCTTTTGCCACCAATAGTGGATTCAGTTTGCCATACTCTTTGGACTATTGGACGACTAGAGGTGGTGAGGTCCAGGTTGGATACATGCAACATCTCTTTGCCTCGGTGCACATGTGTGGTAGGGGTGCTGCCCAAGAAACTTCGTGGGTAGGGTTGCCAACTGGGGCATTTTGACCCGCAGGCTCGGGGTGAAGCTATGTTTCTCCGAGCTCAGGACTTTCGATAAATTTCGCCGGACCAATGCCCAGAGTGAAACAAAAAGCTTTAAATTGTGCACCAACGAGAAAGTCCATCATTTAAACGAGATTATCTCACAAATATTAGTTTAATGAAATAAGTAAAATTTTCATTCGTCTTAATAGAACAAAGAAATGAGATCTTGGTCGAAATAGTCCACTCCTTAGCGATTTCTTGAAACTAGTACATTAATAGAGCTGGCAGACGAAGAAATAAAGTAACTAGAGCATTGCTCGTATTTCATTGTTATATGCTGTTCAATCTATACCTTAACCACACATCATAACAAATTTTAAAATTAAATCCTGAAGTAACCTCCGGGTTGAGGTTTTACAGTTGGTCATCATTCTCATATACAACCCATAGCCCTTTCGAATTCATGCTATAATACTCCTCAAAACGCCCACCACGTCAACCTAGATACTTTCGCGCAACGAAAAGGCGAGAGCTGCGAGGACAACGATGACCCTTCAGTACATAGATCGATGTCAGTTTAAGTTTGAGCTCGATGCAGCGCAAGCAAGACAATGCTCAACAATTATGAGAGCTAATGGTAAGAAAATTTTATTTCTCGAGATAATTGCCTTGCCATACATTTAAGAATCACACTGTAAGAAGCAGGTAGAAACAAATCGATAACAGCTACGTCACCACCGTGGACTGGACAAACCCGCACTCTATCCATGAGCCAGCCTTCACATCGCAGCCAAATAGCATCAATCGATAAAACTTACGCACCCTATTCCTTTCAATAGGGTGCGTCACTAATGGAAAAACCTTAATTGCACAAACCGGGGCCGCATAAAAATGACTCTGGTCTCGAAGATTTCTCCACGACCACTCTGCGCCAATAACATGCGGTTAATGAAAAGAATAACTGAGCCAGAAAAAAAGCAAGCAACCGAGCATTGCGACAACTCCTCCACCAGCCGACATTAAATGCCTGATCTTTTAATACCCGGAAGGAAAAAAATCGAAACCGGTCTGAAGAAATGAACAATGGGGTGGGTCGCTGTCGACGGGAGGAGGCGACCTTGGGCGCTTCGCGAGGCGGCGCTCTTCGGCGTCGCGGGGATTTTCCGCCGTGACGATCGCGTCGACCGGCAGGGCCGACGGCCAACGCCACGAGGGACGGACTCCAAGGGATCACTGCCGTGTCCCTGATCAGCCAGCGTCTCCCGCGAGCCGTGGGAAGTTCCCAGTATGAACTCCTCCGAGCGGTTCTCATGACCGTTTCAAGCGGGAATAAAAATTCCAAACCCCGCCTTTCGCGCCTCCCCTATGTTGCCTTTTACTGTGCTCCCGGGGCTACCCTCTCCTCATATCTGATCACGTTACGAAATAAAAATATTCCATGAGCGTCAAAGGCGAAATGCCCACTGCGTGACAACATTAAACTATCACACTAATAGCCGCGTGGGACTTCGGGCAATTCGAACATATTATATAGGATTTGAGATTTGAAATTTTCAAAGAATGAAAACAACTTACTACCCGGATTTAGATGCACTAGAACAGGGTTCTCCGAACTGTGTTCCATGGAACACTGGTATTTAGCACGAAGTTAATAGGAGTTCCGCCAAAGCCAGGAAGGGTTAAATTTGTTGCATCGGCTGGAAATAATTCAACCATTTTTGACCATCCACGCGATATACACAAGGTATTACGCTAAAACTTTCAGGATTTACTAAGTTTTCCGTGGCAGAAAAAGCTTGGGAAACCGGTAACTACTAGTAGATCCTCAGAAAACAGGAAAGTGATGCTGCCTCGAAACATCGAATTCCGGGTTTTAAGCTGTTATTATTAGTGGAAAATAACGAACCGTGTTATTCATCCATAATGCATTTTGAAATTCCCCGCGGGGAGGAATGGAGTAACCAGGAGGGTAAATCCATGATGTTTACTTTCTGATAAGTTATTGCTTTCCAGTGTCGGACGTGGCGGCACGTTGTGCGTGGGAAATACCAAGTCTTCCTCCCCACATGTCCGACATTCTATTAACTGACTGATCTAACTGAGATGTTTGCCTCATCTGCAGATGTAGCGTGTGACCGGAATCGCACACTATGCTTAGAGTGGAAAATCTACCGGTCACTGGCGAGTCCCACATCGGCTACTCCAAGAACCGCGCGCCACTTCCTGTTCGCATGCCGCTGCTTTTTTTAGCGACACACGCGACCTTACTTGGACTTCTCTTCACCACGGAGGTTTCCGGCGTTTTTACCGGTCGAATCGAAGATTAGAAAAATCATGAATAATTAAAAAGAAGTTGGAACAGGGTTATTAAAAAAACTTCTCCTGAACACAGCGTAACCGATTGATGGCAACCTCCATTACAGGTCTCTTCAGGGGTGCCTAATTTCACGAACAAATTTGTATAATGGATTCTATTGTATAAATAGGTGAGAGAAATAAAATATTATTATAAGCCAGGATAAAAATTTCTGTAGCGCCCAGAATTAAAGATTGACAGCAACATCAGGACCCCTTGCCCTCAAAATGGCACAGAACGGTATCTTCAGAATGTGGATAAAGAGTGAGAATACGACAGGAGAATCGGGAGAGAGAACGAAAAATTGCCTTTTCTGTAAAAATAAATTCAAGATTGAAAATTTCCGCCGCAAGAAACAAGGCGAGGAGAACTGAGGGCTAGATACACGATGTCAGCCATTTGTCATGCAAAGCATTCCTCCCGGTTTGGAATAACGCACCGCAGCCGGGCGAGAGGACTTGGCGCTTGATGCTAGGAAAAAAGGAATGCATGAGTCGCTTAAAATACGAATGTACATATAGGCATAGAGGAAAAGGTGACCTTGCGATACAAACACAAGAAAAGGCAAAAATAGTCGGAATGAGATGCTAATTGGAGCAGTCATGGCATTACGTATCCTATCTCTGTTTCTTGTCACTCATTCAGGGGCACTTTACCATTTCGCAATTAAAACCGAATCGGTCACCTACTACGTCAATCATGCACAGGATAAAAACGAGAGTTCCGAATCAAAAGACAGGCGTTGCGTAACACACTGGAGACCTAACGCGAGTTATTTTAATTTGGTACGTACGTAAAAAACCATCAGATTGTGATTAATTTCGAAAGTTAGATTTAAGAAAACGGGAGGGTAATGAAGAACAAGAAGGATAACCCGCGCTGAACTACATCCATTCAATAATATAACGCATTACGATTAATTTACAAGAGACTGAAATCCTATGAGGGGCGAGACTTCAACCTAAGATGTTTTAAGAAAATGTCCACAAAAAGAAGTAATGTTAATGAGGAAAACATCATTGAAGTCAGCTTAAGATCTGAATACCCAGTGACATGTCACGAGAAAGTGAAAGACCATTTACTAAAATAACTTATCACTCACGCAGAGGCACAAAATAACCCCAGGACCGGCAGAAATTCCACCTAAAATACTCAACTACCCTACTAATCGCACCTGCCTTAAATATGGTTCCCCACTAATCGAGTAGACAAGGCACAGAACCTCGAGATAAAACATGGCTAACATCTAACTAAGTCACTACCACAATTCTAGGTATCTTTGAAAGCGTTAGCACATTCAAAGTTCTCCAATTGAATCATGGAGGAAAATTGAAAATCTATGATTCATCATACATACATACATATCAATCACGCCGTTCCCTTCCGGGGTAGGCAGAGTCACTAAGTTTCACTCAAAAATACATATTTGTACACCTAACTCTGCTTCAATAATTTCCTCCATATTGACCTATCTTTGCAAACCTCTTTTGCCTCATTCACCCCCATACACTGCTTCATACACGCCCTCCTGTTTTTAAGACTCCTAACATTCCTCCTCCTAAGAATTTCCGCAACCACAATCAACCACAACTTTCTCGGCCTACCGCTACCTCTCGCACCATTCATTCACTCTGATACATCTGTTTCCATATTCGACTCTCATCCATTCTCTCAACATAGCCAAACCAACGAAGCACACTCCTTTCATATGTCCATTACTGGAGCATCTAACCCACACTCATTTATTACCCACTCATTCCTGATCCTAACCATCCTACTTTTGCCGCAAACACTCCTCAGATAACTCATACCCATGGCGTTTAGTTTTAGCTCTTATGTCTACCCTGACATACCCATGTTTCACTATCATACAACAAAGTGGGGAGAAGTACACGGCAATTTTCGCTTCCTTATACAGAATGGCAGTAAAATTGAAAAGAAAAATTGTAGCCACCCTTCACGATGGTGTAAATTCAATCGAAGAGGCCACTAGGAAGCCTCACTTCACGCCCCGAGAGGCTTTCAAGTTATGCCAGAAAGACTTTAAAGATTTTTTTTAAAACCCATTGGTTGCACCTGAAGATTGGTTTAAGAGGTTAGGGGTAACAGTAGGGATGTAAGAGCTATCTCGGATGTCATTGAGGAACACAAGTTAGAAGATTACGCTGTAAAACCTAAGAGCGCGGAAAATGATGTAATTGGAAGTGTTCATCCTGTTCTGAAACAGGTAAATTAAAAATGATCAATAAAAGGAGCACACCCGTCTGGTTACTGATAGTGAAAGATTAAGAATCCTGATACTAACAAAGCTTAGGTGAAATCTCTACACTGCTTTTCCAGCAATTACTGTTTGGCTAATATATTTTGTGAGGAAATTGATAGTTATGATTAAAAACATTCAGTTAATATATTCTAATCAAGTGAGTTTAGTATTAATTCTTTAACAAGATGGAAAATCGGAAGGATAATGAGTAATTTTGGGAATAACCGCGAAAAATTACGAAACCCCAGACGTGCTCGGCGTGTCGCACATCTACCAGGGACGATCCAATGTTTTGAAAAATAGCATGTAGGTACTATAAATGGCAAGTTATTGAAGCTTTAGCGTCGAAAAATATCCATAAAAGAAGTATAAACTCACAAAAGTGGAATTACATCGATATCTACCAATTATATTGAATTAGAAAGAAAAAATAATTCTCACCCTTAAACATGAAAAGTTTGACACCCCTGCTGTACGACTTACCTGGGGTTGATTAAGCGCAGACTTTGTATGGGTTAATTTTGCATCAAAAGGAATAATTTAAGCTTCAAAGCCCATTAATATCAACAAAAATAAAAATCTGGAAAATTTGGACCACCCTAACCCTCAGAACGCTATCTCCTGGCAAGTTACTGAACACATCGCCAGCGCACAACGCTATACTAGCCTGTTAGCCGCCGAATGGGCGTACGACATGGGGTGTTAGGTCACTAGCCGTGTAAAGAAGTAAGGTTTTGGGAGGTGAAATGGCGACATGTATTATAGGAGAGTATTTAGTGGAGCTTAGTTTTTATTGTGGTCGCCTATTGTGTGCGGAAAGAACGAGTTTTTGTACCAAAGTGTTTGGCAATGTATCTATCATATCTTATCGCATCTATCAGACCTAGAGATGTAGTGGAGCGTCATGATAATATTCTAGGTGTCGCTTTGAAACACACCAGTTTTGAATTTCTCAAGCAACCTAAGCCTAGCGTGTACCATCATTCCATCCAACTTCCTTCGTATGCGATGGTGTACTTCGAAGAGGCCCAGCGTCAGCACCTTGCATGGGAAGAGCCCAAGACTCGCACGACGGAGGCTCAACTCACCACTCAAGCCGAGAGCGGATCGGGCTCGCCAAAAACGCCCTCCGCGACTGGGGGCGACACACTCGCCAGGAACGCAATCCGGAGAGAAGCGACTGCTTCCTCAGGTGGCGCCGACCGCCATAGCGGGCCCAGTAGCGGCTCGCGGGCGCACGAGGAACGCAAATGACAAGTACGCGCACACTCGCTTACACGGCCGCCGAGGTCACGGCCCGCGGCGACGGAATACAATGCACGCCGACACAGAATTTGACCCAATTCATCCGCGCGGTCAGCGGGAGCGGGCTTTGGCATTCCTTGAGGCGCGAGAGGGCAACATACAGCCAGAATAGCAGCCGCGGCGGCGAGGGGAGGGGCGAAGCGATCGGTTAGGTAGGCGCAGGTCTCCGGAGGGTCGAAGTGATCGGTGGCGTACGTCCCTTCCTTAAGGCAGCGCCAAGAAGCGATTGAATCCCAACGATTTGTGGCTCCATATCCAATAAAGTTCAAGAAATATACGGCAGAACGACAGGTTTAAAACTCAATTTTTCTAAAACTCAATTTAAGGCTGATTTTAGGGAAAGGAAAAACTACTTTTGTAGCTATGATAATCTGTCATTTACTATAAACCGTATACTTACCGTTGTCTACGTATACATCCCCCCAACCCCACACCCACCAACGTGGACCTTCGTTGACAACCCTTGTACACCCCCACCCCTGTTTCGTATCCATGTGGATTATGGACAGTCCCTAGCCAGGCCTTAAGACGATTTAACTTTAGTTCGTTCGACATTTACTTAACAGTATGGCCTCTTATGGAGATTTGCTTCATATGCAAATCTCTCTTCGGCCAAGGGTCATTACCGTAACTTCTGATATATTGTGAGGAACACACATACAAAATATACGTGGTACAGCATTAAAGAACTAGGTTTTGTAAAGCATATAATAGGAAGGTCCTCGGAAGAAAAAGTAAGAGAGATGCTACTTTGCTCTGGTTAGGCCGCACCTCGAATACGCTGCGTGCATTTGGGACCCTGGTCATAAAGATTTGATCAAAAAAATTAATAAAATACAAAGGAAAGCAGCGCGCTTCATTAAAAACTGCTACGAGCATACATATAATGCCTCACATCTTTCAGAGGGATTAAGGTGGGAGCCCCTAGAGACTCGGAGGCTACACGCTAGGCTCAGGTTGCTTGAGAAATTCAGAACTGATGTTATTCAGAGCAACTCGGGGAATATTATGATGATGCAGCACTACATCTCTAGGTCTGACAGATGCGATAAAATAAAGAGATACACTGCCGAACGGATAGGTACAAAAACTCGTTGTTTCCACGCACAATAAGTGACCACAATGATAACAGAGCCCCAATAAATACACTCCCATTATATATGACACCATTTCACCCCCCAAAAATTTACATCGTTACATGGCTAGTGACCTAACGCCCCCTGCCACACACCCATGCAGCAGCTCACAGGGTATTATGTCGACGTAGATGTAGAAGGTGAGATGTTGCCATTAACAGCAGGAAAGGTAACTTTGTACTACTGTCACAAACACACTGCAAGACCACGAGTCTCCCAATATGCAAATTTTTGTACAAAAGTCACTTCAATAATTGAGCTAGTGCTGGTAATAGTTAACCACGTGGCCGGAAGGTGAGAACATGAAGCAATGATGTTCTATTAGTTTTGTGAATGTTACTGTAGCAGGTTAGTTGACTTACTCCCTTATGCTTGTATTATCTGCTTCCTCGCACTAACAGCAAGCCCTGCATGCTCGCGGTGTAACTTATGAATCTCTGCATCTTTAGAGCAGTGAAATCATTGGCATAAATGGTCCCACATAGGTAACATGCCTTTATCGTAGTAGTATATTTGCAAAAAATTTCGCCCCCAACAAAATTTAGCAGGTTTTTGCTAATTTGTCAGCAGTGGCCGTTACATTAACTTCAATAGGGTACAGTGCAATGGTTGTTGGTGATAACTCACCCCCTCCTACACACCTTTGAGGTGGCTTGCAAGGAATTATGTTGATATAAAAAATTTCGGCTACAAATAATGCATTTACTAGAGAAAACTATGTGATAGTATGCCACCTCATCTGAACAATAAGAGTAACAATGGCCAAGGAAAAACGAAGGCTGGAAAACTGAAGGAATAGATTGTATGCCCTTTAAGAGTTCTCATGTTTACTCCAATGGGTAAATGTTTATTGCTACAGCTGTCCAGCCTCCCTTTCTCTAAGGTCCTTTGAAGCAATTCTTCGTGAATACTCCATTCAGATTTAAAGTTGCTAATCGATCTATAGTTAAAACCATAAAGAAACATGAAAATTATGGTGCATCTCATTCCAATCCTCAATGAGAAAAGATTCAACAATATTGATCAGAACGTTTGTCAAAAGTTTTAATTCTTATATTGTAATTAGAAATGCAGGGGAAGTGAAAAGACTGCTTCATTTCACACACATAAAAGATATAAAATTCAACAAGGGAATAACATGGGAGTAATAGCAAGGAAAAAACACCAGTTCAGGATAAGATATGAAAGGACAAACAGTTATATGACTAAATTACTTGAGTAATGAGCACACCATTCAAAAGAAACATTAAAAACCTGAAATTTTTGTTCTGTCATAGGACATCAAAAAGACATTTCAGGGGAGTAAACAGGGAACAAAGCTGGTAAATAATATTTGCCTTGGTTTTGAGTGGAATGGAGGGAGAAAAACCTAATGAAAACCTTCACACAGCTCAGATAGTGTGATTGAACTTGGTAGATGGATATCAAGGTTGGCAATGATAAAAAAAATTGTATACGGTCAGGGGTGCACGTATACAATAATTTTTCTCAACATCCATGCAAAACAATGCATATGAGAGACATAAGAAGAACTAAGTGAGAATTAATCTAGGGGTCAGCTAATAAAGAGTAGGATTGGCTTATGACCGGGAATTAGGTAGCCAGTCACCATGGGATGCAGTAGTTATTACATATGTTAGCAAATCAAAGTGAGAAATACAGTGTAGATATACCAATTCAAGGAGATTTTCAAGAAAAGGCTAGCTAGAAGGTGAAAGCAGGATAGCATAAATTTGAGTTGGTAACACAAATTATTTTATGAGTTGCATACTTTAAAAAGGAATTGGGCGACTATGCATGAATATTAGGTAGAGATAACCTAAGTGAATGAAGCGTTCATTAATAGTGGAGAAATGACAGACTGCATGAAAGGATGCTTATAAAAATTGCTGGGGAACAGACAGATATGGAGAGCAGCATGTAGCACGGTAGATGCTATGGAACTGAGAAGGGTGGAGATGGTGCGATGAACAGAATGATAAATGAAATTGCTGGGCATGTTACAAGAGGAAAGGAAGCTGATGAGATGCTGCATGCTGTGACAGAGGAGAAGATGCTGGATATATGTGAAGTAAATGAAGAGCCTTGAACATTGATAATGAATCTAGAAAGAATACAGGCTTAAAAAATAATAATATAAAGAAGCTGACACCTTCTACAACAGAAAGGTAGAGAAAAACACAACTACAACAGTCCAAAACAATCAATATTTGAGGTTCTCATCCCCTATACTTAACCAAGTTCTTAGTCTGTTTAGATAGACATTAGTTGATGAAAAGAATCCATTCTATCATAAAAATAAGGACAAATTCTCTTCTAACAAAAAGGACAGGATTGTAGTCCATTAAGTAATTGAAATGAACTGCCCAACAAACTAACTTTTTTCCAGTTAGATTCATGCAAAATACCAAAACTATAACATGCATGAAAGCCTACATGAACAAATCAATGTACAAACCAGTACAGCAGAACAATATCAGTTTTTAACAATCTAGCAACCCCCATATAAAGGTTTGTTAGGAATTATGCCCAAGCTACACTGAACTCAAACAAAGTTAGTGTTTCAACTTCTTTCAAACGAGAGGTTTTCTGGTCCATGAACAACAACAAAATGTTGCTGAATTGATACTACTATTTTCATGATAAACAACCATGATAGGTAGTTAATATTTAATTCATTCAGTCAATGACAGCTCTATATGGATATCTCTTTGCCTGTAACCTGAATTCTCTGGATGGATTACAAGATCTCAGCATGGTTAAAGGGCAGAAGTATTCCCTTACATTCCAATGAATAGCCCTGAGTCCCTACTGAGTCGCTTCCAGTTGGAGTACCCATATCAAACAGGCTGACAGGCAGGACTGAAAGATAACTCTACATAATATCTGTCTCCCAGTGAGGTCATGGAAGGAAAGCATGAGACCATAGTAGGGCTACCAATCAAGTGATGGCCTCATTTTTAAATCAACATGGAGAAAGGTAGAGGAAAAACCCTTGATTATTTTTCTCACAAGCCAATTAAGACTGGGGTGTGGGGGGGAAAGCCCATCCGGTTTTTGACAACATTCTTGGGCAGCAATAATGCACCAAGAAAAATGATAAAATAAAAGAGGACCACGACAATAAGAAAAGGTATACGGGAACATAAAAACCTAAAGACCATGCAAACAGAATAGGTAAAATATATTTACCAAGAAAGGATGATGGGTAGTTAAGAAGCGTTTGAGCATTTTTAGGTGAAATGGAAGGGCAGCAGGGACAGGAGAAATAGTTTTTGTATTATTTTGGATTACTATGGAGACCACAGGGGCCATTTTGCTTCCACTATCTGCCTCTGACAGGCAGGGACAACAGACTTGGGGCAAAAATGAGGACCACCTCTCAAAATTCGAGCAGAGCCCAACAATACTTTTGATGGTGACTGACAATCAGTAAGGACCAGTGTTTCCACTGTGGCAGACCATTGCTCAGAGGTGTTAGCCACTGGGAAATAAACAGTACAGGGTTTAAGACATATTCTATGGAAACAAGCAGGAAAATAGGCAGAAAGCAGGATCACAACACCCAAGGGCAAAATACTGGATGAGGAGACGAACTAAATAAACAGAAACAAGTTACACAGGGAGAAAAAAGACTGTGTACAAGCATAATAAATGAAAGCAGTACAAAGTGAAAAATCTGATGATAATGGGGGATGAATTTACAGTAGTGGGCAAAGGTAGATATTGAATGAGGTATGAGGCAGTGGGTTAGAAGAAAGAAACCATTTCAGTAAGAAAGCAGTTGATTAACATATCCATAAAAACTTGGTGATGACAGAAAACTAACCTTCACCTGGATATATAATAGGTGTTCATGGAAAAACAAGAATTCATATGAAAATATTACTAAGGTAATAGCAAGCCATGAAATTAACAATAGCATCACCAATATTAAGAGGTGACTCTCAACTAAAATCACAACCCAAGGTAATGACAGACAATGTTTGATAAAAAATGAATAAGGATGAAGTGTAAGGAGTGTGGACATACCTGATTTAAATAAAACCAAGAAGGAACACCATAAATTAATTGACTAGACAAGAGTTAAGATGAGGAGAAGTACACTAAAAGGAAGGTTAAACATGAATTGTAAACGTCGCTGAAGAAGGCAAGAATGAAAACAACTGATTAAGGATGAGTTTAGTAGCAAAGTCACAGAAAAATATGTTCAGGAAAAGAAGGTGGAAAATTCAAAATGGATGGCAGTAAATGCATAAAATAGATTTTACTGAAAAAATAACAAATCAAAGGAAGGTTGGTGAAAGTAATAAAAGAAAGAATTGTCAATGAACAACGGTGACCAATGAGAAAGGAAAAATATGTCGATATATCAAGATAGACTTAGGAAAACATTGATTGAAGCTAAAATGGACCCAGTCAGCTAGGATGGTATTGAGGGGGAACTTCATACCTTTTTGTAGGCACCAAAACAAAGAGATTAAGAATAACTTAATACCAAATTATTCAATTGGCCGAGAAAATCAATGAGAGGAAAAAAAAGGATGGGAGACAAAACCACTGCACCGAATATTCCTCCCTAAAGTCAGTTCCTGCCGCCTAAAAGTTAAAAGCTTCATGAGAAAATTGCAGCCCACTATAACTGGGGCAACCAGCTGTAAATGCATTAGACTGTATTTTAACCTTTCATTTCTTTCGATTTTTTCACTCTCGACAGATACTGAAAGTAATAAAACTTGCACGATCTGACATCAGGCGAGATGATTTTGCTCCATCGGGAGCAGCAATTTCAGTTTTGTCAGTGAAAGTATTTCAGGGTCAAGACTACGCACGAGCACCAATAGCTGTGGTGCAACCTTCGACGTCCAAACTTCAGTAAATAATGAAGTTTTATCATGACTTAACTGCGGCCAAGGAAAAGCATTTATCAACTTTCCTACCCACACCCAAAATTTAACTAATTATAAGGCAAAGGAAGATAAATATATTTTGCTATGTGCGGTAATACATGACAATTGAGAGCAATATTTGCAAATATATAGCAAAACGATCAACGTGTATTGTTTCCCCGTAGAAAATCATTGAAAACTGATTAGTAAACACCATTATAATCACCATATTAAAATTCTCGATTTAAATAAAAAATAATAACTAGGCCTCAATCTACGTACATAAGTCCACACAGCATTTATTACAAGGGATAAAATGGAAGGAAGATTCGTCCTTCGGGGATACACTACGGAACCCTTATTGTGAGAAGAGCAAAATAGGCTTAAAGATTAGCTTCCAATTTCATCGTTGAAAATATCAAGACACCCCTTCGCTCGAGCGTATTCTATCACTGATCTCAACATCATTAACACGTCTAGCTAAGTAAGAGGAGATTGGCCAAACAAATATGAGACCACTACCTAACCTTACGAATATACCTCAACAGCAGCATGCGGGAAAACATGTAATATCCGCAAAGCCTCCTTTGAGGTAAATAATACAGCTTTAAAATGGAATTAACTGTATGCTCTCAATAACAGGGACAGTGTTAAAGACGCTCGAAAGTTGAGCCTGTTTAGGAAAATATTTTCCGTACATCAAATGAGAGGAAAGGATTCACACTTCACATCACAAGCAATGTAGCGAAGTTCAATTTATCCCTGAAAAAATTGTCCGGTAGTATTCATACACTTCAGAAGGCAGCGTGTATACAAACATCATGCATATAGGAACGTTACCAATGCACTTAAGCTAAAGGTGGGCACATTAAACCTCTTAAAGACATGCTAGATAATTTGATCTTATCAACCATCATGCCGCCCTGATGGGAAACGTACTTGAGCAGGTAGAACCAATTGTAGGTTATTAACACTTCCAATAAATGCCCACTATAGTAGGACTATAAATATTCGCCAGAAATCACAGGGATCATATGCAATTAGTGCAATTCTTGTCTGACTTATGCTCATTTTTAGACTAACCTAGCACATGCAGTTCAAATGGGCGGATGACTTAGGCTTGATATTGATTAGGTAAGTCAGTACTAGAATCATTATTTCTTTTTATTGAGCGAAAATTGAGACCGTATGAACTCGCCGAAAACCTTTAATGGTCCCAAATGACAATCGATGTACCTAATGATGCAGTTGGTACATGAAGGATAGTGGTTCGAAGATGGTACAGGCAAAGACACGAATATTATTTAAAACTGCCCCTTAATACTCGAGTAAACGAACAGAAGTTGTACACCCTTGGAATGGGATAACTTGAAAGCTTGACTGACAAGTAGACCAATAACAGTTTAAATTAAAAGTATTAATGACTATCCAACCGGATAAGCAAATGTACTCACCAGCCCAACTTCCGACTTTTGATAAGTCCACATTTATGCCTAGGACAGGCCCTAAAACGTGGTTGTACACAACTTTGAAGACAGACCTAAGAATCTGGAATCCTACAACGGATAAGCAAATTATTCCAACTTTTTCCAAAGGTGTGAACATGGTGCCTATGATCGAGTTAAACACTGAGAAGAGAAACAAGCCACGATTGACACTGGTAGGAAAGGACGAGCTCTGCAAATGCGCCCTGTCACGAGCACGACACCAACATTTAAACTGAGCTCAGGAGACACAGGAGAGTCATGCTGCCTGGAACGACGGGCGACGGGCGTCAAGTAACTGGGTTAGTTTACTGCGCATGCGCCGACCGGCGCGCCGATCGAGGACACGAGCGGCCAAGCCTTGACCGTGAGGCGGGCATCTCAAGCGCATAACGGTTTCCGTGCTCCCGTTTCCATGTTCAACGGGAAGGTAAATAATATTCTTTACCATTCGTGAAGCGCTGAAAGTGACACATTTAGAAAATCATGGACTTTCTATGTTTTTATGGCCACCAAGAGAAATGAAACCCGGCTCAAGTCGCAGTAGTTTGCAGCATAGATTTGCATTTGACAGTGATTCCCTAAATAAATTCATTAATTTAAGCTGTATAGGAAAAATGGATATGTGAGCACTGGTTGTGTTGGTATCAATCATTGGTTAGAAGTGTCTCTCAATCTCAGCCCTTTATGCACATATTTTTTTCCTAGTATTAGTAGTATTTCCTAGTATATAGAATCTCTTAATTATTTATGTAAATGGCCTCTATCTAGCCTTATGAAAAATAAGATAGCGCATGGAATTTCATGTAGTTTTCTCGTAATGTCTATCAGTATTACTGCGGGCTGGTTACGATAATATTAGGCGTACGCGATAAGATAAATTCTTCTTTCTACCGACTAAACTGGCAGCATACGAGTTGCGCAGGCCCTATAAACCAGTGAAGGATTAAATATAGAACTTTTGGGATCGATGGACATTCAATCCAAGCTTCTAAATTTTAAAGACAAAAGTAGGCTGGATAGGAATCAGTAGACCATGAAAGAATGAGGGTTGGGAACTCCGAAAATGGAGATATATGAAAGGATATTTGTTCACGTTGAGAGTAGGGATTTGAGTTGGATTATTAAACCGGCATCTGAGGGTGGACTTGACTCGTATGAAAGGGAATGGTGGACTGCGGAAGTAAGGGGTGAATATCATGAAAGAGATTATAGAAGAGGAAGATTCTGAGTCTGAAGAATTTGACAGCATACATGAAGCAATGTATGCAAAAAGTCTTCAGATGAAGTCATATGTCTTGGAATCGCTTTAACTTCAGACATATCGTGGGGAATACATGCGCGAAACATTTCCGGCAAAGCATTAAAGAAACTAGGATTTATCAAGTGAATTAGAAGAAGGTCCTCGGATGAAAAAGAAAAAGAGATTTGATACTTCGCTCTGGTTAGGCCACACCTAGAATACGTCGCCAGCATTTTGGGCCCTGGTCATAAAAATTTTACATAAATAATCAAAGAAATACAAAGAAAAGCTGCACGCTTCATTAAAAAATGCTACGAGCGAACATATAGTTATCTCAGCATTTTGATGGATTAGGTTGGAAGACGCTAGACAGTCGGAAGCTGCATGCTAGGCCAAGTTTGCATGACATTCAGAACAAGTGTGTTTTAAAGTGACACAGATAGTATAATTTTGACTCATCATTACATTTTTAGACCCGACAGAAGGTATAAAATGAGAGAGATACATTATCGAACAGGTTGGTACAAAAACTCGTTTTTCCCATGCAAGATAAAGGACTATAATAAAACGCTCCCGAAATACCCAAAACCTTATCCTTTTCGCAGCTGGTGTTCCAACACCCCCTGCCACATGCCCATGAGGCGGCTCGCAGGGTAGTATGTAGTTGTGACATACATGACCGTTAGACAAGCAAAAGATACATGCAAATATAGGGCATTATGGAATAAATCATTAAAAGAGAGCTGACTGCAATAAATAAACTCTTTGATTTTGTTTACCTCGAGAGGGAATGGCGTATGTATAAATGATTAAAATAGTTGGCCGTAAATCTTGAATCTTGGTTTTGACAAGGAAAAGGCGCCGGTCGGTGATTGGTTCAATGCATGCAGGGAGAACAGCAACGAACAGAGTAAAGGACAGTCGCTAAGGATAAACCAATTAAGTCTTGATTGGTTACGTGGGAACTTGTTGACCTGACCACTTTTTCGTTGAAGATATTTTATGACAAATGTTAACATTTACTGTACATAGGTTATCTCATAAGTGCTCCAGCGTCTCATCAAATTAAAATAGAATACAAACGCCGTTGTTAACTTTTCTCTCCGCCTGGAAATAGTTCTTCAGAGATGCCGACATGTCATGCGCAGCCAACCGTATTGAATAAATCCGTTGTGCATTTCGTTCACCGAGAACTTACGTATTAGTAGCGGGGTACATAATACCCATACGAGCCACTGCTGGGGCGTTAGGACAGGTCTGTGTGCAGGGGGTGTTAGGACACCAGCCATGGGAAGGGGTAGGGGAAGAGGGGGGTGAACGGAGGTGAATCATCTGTTAACAACGTGTCTTAAGATAGCGTCGCGCCGTTTTTAGTTATGTTTCTTAATGGTCAGAGGAAAGAGTGAACTTTTCTACCTTTCAGTTCGGCAGTGTATCTCTCTTATTTATATATTACGCGGGAATTAAATAATTTTCTCCATGTCGTACTGAGAATCACCCGATCTCATTTTTCCAAGTAAACTAAGCCAAGCGTGAAGCCTTAAACGGTTACCGACGTAAACCTTACATCAACTGCGTGACACTTACTATTTTATTTACGTCACACATAAAATCTCCACATGTGCAGGGTCCCGAACAGTCGCGATGTTGCAATTATTTAGTCATAAAAATGCAAAATGGTAATGATTTCCCGGAGAGAACTCCATTATTCATCAAGCTTACGGACAAATGGCGTGCGATAGACATGCTTGATGGGTATTTTCTACGGAAAAACAGGTTTTACTTTCGTAAGTGAAGATTCAATTTACTCTCTTCACTAATCTATGAAAGAGAAGATTAAGTAAGGAAGAGTGGGGCAAGGTGAGGTATGTTGAGTTGCTGGTATATTAATAGTTATTACTTCGCTGAAAACGTCAGTTCTACTAGGAGGGATGGAAATGAAGCTTTGATGCAATAGGATGCCACCATGAGCGCTTATTTTGGCTACTTTGGAAGTAATTCTCTCTTGCGACTTAATTTTTTTCTAGACAGTATCTTTGGTTAGTTGCAAATTAATGCTAAAGAAAGGCAGCAGTTCACTTCTTCGGAATAAAAATGCGTATGTTGGTGCAAAATGTTCTTTTTATAGCTTAATTTAAATGATTAATTACTGCATTTAATCAAAACCTTGCCAAAGATGAGGAATGAAGACCCGTCGTTACGTCTGTGGGGCAAGACGGAGTTTTATCTGCGGGGCATGGTGGGTAAATACCCGGTTCTATCCCGCAAATTTCCCTTCTCCTGTAAATGTCACCCCAACCGCTGGAAAAAATGTGACTCACAATTCCCTTCAACACAAGTTCGCCAAAAGACTCGCTCTTTCTGGGGTCTTCACTGGAATAAAATATGAAAAACACGGTAAAGTTGCTGATTTGATGGAGTCTCCTTACAAAAGTTGACTAAAATCAGAAATAAATATCAGCCCAGAAAAAGGAATGAAGAGGAAGGAAAAAGTTAAGAAACATTTGACTAAAATAATTTCCTTCGATTGACCTTATCCCACTCGACGTGGCGAGTAGTTATGTCATTTAATAAAAGGAGACATTAATTTATTTTACTGGAAACAAAATAAATTTATTAATATTTCAATTTGAACGGAAATTCCCAATAATTTAGGGTGCATAAATGCATCTTATTTTTTTAACAATAATTTCCTTGCATAATTGTTGATTTTGTCACTCATAAAATATTAAATTCCCCGTCTTTCTCCACTCACTCCTAGTTCTTCTTCAGACCGTTGGAAGCTCTGAAGAATTTAATTCGGCGGACATCGCTCGAACGGCTTATTACTTGCATATTCCAGGAAAGCGCTCAGGCCTTTCTCCATCGAATTTTTACCACTGAAGGTGCAAAAAATACTTCTCGATTAGCAAGTCCAAATTTTTGGCACGTGCCTTCGTCACGTTTTCCGTGGGGCGGGCAAGATCATTTTTAGAGTGAACTAACTATGCGAGGTAATATTTCACCCATCAAAATAAATTAAAATTAATCAATTCCTAAAGTAAGATCTGATGCTTTCCCGGAGTACGAGTTTCTAAATGTTCTATCGGGCTTCCGTCCGGGTGAGTGGGTCCATGTTGGACGACGTTTCGATCACCTCGGCCCTGAAGTCGATGTTCGAATCGAGCATCATGGACCAACATGAACCAACTCACCCGGACGGAAGCCCGAGAAAACTTTGTGTAATCAATTCCTGTCATTATCTGTCTCTATGCGCAAAAATGAAAAAAAAACGTCGACGCACTCTTTTTTACATACAGAATGCGGCTGGGTGTGGCTCCTCCTTTTGTTGCCGTTAATGCAACAGTCGCTGCGATTAGCCTAACTTGCTTTGTGATGACGCTGAGGCATTTCGTGAGGAGTTTTTTCAGTCATAAATTTTTTGTGTCAGAGCGAAGAGGACAAAAGGAATTGTGGAACGAAATTGGCCCAAAATCGTTGAGTGCTCAAACATAGTTGAAAAAAGTTCTTTGTCAAATAATCAACCTCTCTAATTCACCATGCTGATAAGCTTCTGTCCATCAGCAGCTTTCTCCATTTGTAGATTCAAATGTGAATAAAATTAACCGCCGATTAGCTAAATTAGTGGAAATTATCCATGGCAATAAGAAGTAATTACTTTATAATTTTCCACACCATTTATTTTTGACGCCAGCCAGTTTAAACGTTTACGCCTCATTTTCAAGCGGCTAATAACTCAAGGAGAAGTCAGTCTCTAATTTATGTAATCAACCGGAGGAAGAAGGAAGGTTAGTGCTCGGGTAAAAACGGAAGTAACACGGGTGATTTGTTCCTTGGTCCCTTTCCTAGTTCGAAAATTTACTATGTCATCTCCTCAATTTCCCTACCATCAACCTCCCATTCTCATCCTGTTCATCGCATAAATAAGAAACTAATTTCTCCTTGGTTTAGCAGCCTCTTGAAAATTTTCTTGACACTGATTTGGGTAATAATTAATGGTTTGGAAAATTAAAGAGTAATAGCTGCTTACAAAATTACAACTGAAAATGATCAGCTACACACTGTTGGTGACATGGAGAGGGTGAATTGTGAACTTTCCTGTCTCATTAAGAGAACGAGCATGCTTATTGATGCTCTGACGTTCATTAGGGCGCATATACGTATAATTAAACACAGCAATCTCATTAAATTCGCCGTTTGCCACCAAGTTGGTCAAAATATTCCGCCGATTAAATACGGTCATGAATATTTGTAATTCATTAGCAATGTCTTTTTATTTTACTCTCTCAGAAATGAAAAATGTGGGTACGTGTAGCTGGTTTGTTTAATCTTTATCTGAAACTATAGAGCAGCCTTTACGAAAATATTTGTTCTTCAGTGGCTACTTTTTGCATGTCAGGATAGTATGCGCGAGATTTTCTCCAATCATATTGGATTTTATATTAGAATTTTATTTTGAAGTCCACGCCATTGAAAGAAGTACGTACTATATTTTATAATTTAAATGACCCAAGGGCTTTGTTTTTATGACTGAAACTCTCAGTAGAGTAAATCCTCAGACTCACGAATCTCAAGGGACCGGGAAAAGAGCTCGTGAAAATAATTGCCCTTTTGCCCTAACAACGCTGTGGCAAAAGAGAACGAGCATGCTTGTTGATATTCTGACATTCATTAGGGTGCATTTACTTAGATGCATCAACAAAAATCTCATTATATTCGCCGTTTGCCACCAGGTTGGTCAAAATATTCCGCTGATTAAATGTGATCAAGAATATTTGTAATTCATTATCAATGTAAAACACTCAAAAACGTTAGAAATTGTGTTCATTTTAACAATTTTTTTATAGCTAATTCCTTTAGGTTCTGAAATTTAAGGCATTATGATTTACATTAAAGTTCAATTGTTATTAGACTCAACAAATTATACATTCTTTTGCCGATGACCAGTAAATGGTTTCTGCATTCAAACGTAATCCGCTCTAAGCTGTCTGAAGAGGAACTAGAAACATTTCATGCTGTCGCATAACACTGGAGCACGTTGAGTGCGATCATATCACCTCACAGGAGGTTGGATCAAGCGGTTTCTCGTCAATCTCATTCGAGGAAGATTCGTCTTTTAATATTTTGTTTATTTCCGCGTACGGAAAGGGATGGACGGCGATATCACTGTCGAACACCTAATAATATTCAAAAGTTAGCCCAACCTGTAAATATAAAAGAAAAAAAATTTTTTACACTGTCACAAAGACGTTATAATTAACTTTCAAACTAAGGTCCACCCTTATCTCTGTCGACGAAAGTGTCTGCCACAGCTCACACACCCCTGGTGTCTCATTTTCGCTGGTGGCTCCTTGTTAATCGGCAGAATGAACATCAGAGCGAGTCCAGGTCTTCTCAAAAAAACTTTTGATATGCTACCCAATTACAAATCACCAAGATGCTCCAATGGCTCCCACAGCATCGAAAACAGTCCAACTAATACGACCGCTTGCTTCCACCGCTCGAATGGCGGCTCTTACGAGATGAGACCGATAATCTTTTTCCATTTGAGCTAGGTTTCCTGGATCTAATGACGGCAAACGACATGTATTTTGTGGAAAGAATCAAACCTCAACAACTCTAATTATCCTAGGTTGTGGGCGGCGCAATTGTTCATCGTAAGTTACACATGACGATACTGTGCAACCATGCGACGATTACATCGTACAAGGCCCCCACGGAATGTGATTACGTCGATCCAGTCATTCATCGGCTTAAATCATCGAGGTCTCTTCGATTTTCCTATCACTCACTCGCATGGCTTCTCGTTTCCGTTCGAATCACAGGACCAAATACAACGGTCAGTCTCTGTTTGCTGCGGCCGCCTCCACGCCATTTCTCTCCCTTAATCCTCGAAGAACGGTTTGCCACTAGGAAATCAAAATATGCTAGTTTCGTCCATGTTGCAGACGTCACAAGTAGCGCACTTTTCCCATAAATGTTTGACATTGGTCAGCCATTCATTAACTGATCTACTTCTACATACTACCATGCGAGCCGCCGCATGGGCGTGCGGCAGGAGGTGTTAGGAAACGTGCTGTATGAATATTTAAGGATTTGAGAGGTGAAATGGTGACTTGCATTATGGAATTGTATTTAGCGGAGATCAGTTTTTATTGTGATCGCTTATTGTGCGCGGAAAGAACGATTTTTTTGTATCGATCTATTCGACAATATATCTCTCTTAATTTATCGCTTCTGTCAGACCTAGAGATCTACATCTACATCTACGTAATACCCTGCGAGCCACCACGAGGGTGTGTGGCAGGGGGTGAAGATCACCAAACATGCACTATTGCCATGCAAGTAGGATATATAAGGTAGACATGCTAGAAAATAGGGTCAATGTTTATTAGTTACTACAGTAGATTATTAGTTATTACAAGTAATTGCAGTAGTTATTACAATAAAATATTAGTTACAACAGTATAGTACAGGTTAAATCTACATAATAAGGAAGGGATTATTGGTAGTTATTACATGCATCATGCACTACAGACTATTCTAACTATATTTCACCTACCTATCCCTTTTGCTACGTTACCTATTGTTCTCTCTTATGGTACGCGGGAAAAATGACATTTTAAATCTATCGGTACGACAATCTATCTCTCTAATCTTGTTAATATGGTCAAACCTAGCATAATACGCAGGGGTTCTTAATATATATCTAACGTCATCTGTGAACAAATCGGTTTCGAATTTACTTAAAAGGTTTAACCTAAATTTTAACCTGCGTTCTGATAGTAATTCCCATTCTAGTTCTTCTATTAAACTCGTAACACTTATACAATGATGATGATGACCTACAGAGATGTAGTGAGGCGGCATGATATCATTCTCTGCATCGCTCTGAAACACACCAGTTTTGAATTTCTGAAGCAAGCCAAGCCTAGCGTGTAGCCTCCGAGTCTGTAGGGGCTCCCACCTTAATCACTCGAAAAGTTATGAAACACTATATGTTCGCTCGTAGCAGTTTTTACTGAAGCCTACAGCTATGCTTTGTATTTTATTAATTTCTAAGGTTAAATCTTTTTGACCATATGATATATGAGATAAAAGAAAGCCCCCACGTTTAAAGACCTTTCAGTGAAAGATCTGTAGCATATTAATAAATGCCTCATAGTTCATCTATCACTCTATCAATTGTATTTGTTTATTATTTTTTCAATTTCCTAGACTTTTTGTGTCGTTTTTTATAACCGCTTTTATACTGATCGTTTTTTATATCGTTATTCATTTTATTTTTTTTGTTAATATCTTTATAATAGTTTACTAGATCACTAATATTTGTAGCATTGTGCAGTGTAATTATGTAATCAACGGGACTGGACTTCTTTGTGTTCATTTGGTGATCTCTCACAACAATGACCATTGCATTGAATTCATGACATGTAGCAATGACCTATCGCATTGGATTCATGATTTACTTATTGTGTAATTTTTTCCTGATCTTAGAGGACATCACGTCCTAGACCAATATACGGATTTTCATTCATTCAATTCATTCTTTTATAATGGGCTCCACACGTGCGCTTTGCCTTGAGCCTAATACATCTCGACGCAGCCACTTTCCCTATTTGATCAAATATCCAGAGTACTTTTGAAAACGTTGACATTGTAAATCCCAAGATCATGAACGATGGAGTCATCATGGATGATGGATGGATCATGAGGAGTTTTAGTGCGCACTTCACGATCCACTTCGTAATTTTAACTCCGTCTGAGAACTAATGCTTTCGCGCTTCTGTTTGCTATTTTCAAATTTTAAATGATTAATTTGCGTTTACTGGTTCAGTAGCTACCCTACACCTGGATGAATACCTTATAGAGAGATGTGTATCCAGCGAAGAAAATAAGACGTTAGATCTATCACTCACTCTGTTGTCTCGTAGTTTCCCGCGACGTTTTGAATGCGATGATTTCTCCATCTTTCGGGTATTCGCCGCGTTGCTTGTCATGATTGACGACAGTTTCGCCCGGATTCCACCAGGCGTCTTCAGGTCGAAGTTCGAGCTCCCGCGCTGTGCTGTGATTGGTCGGTTTTGGGAAAAGTCTCTTCCATGTGTTTGTCAGGTGGTATCCATCGTCCCTATTGAAATTTCCAGGCGTTTTTGCAATTTCAATTGATTCTCTTATCAGCCTGGGATAATATCTTTTTTCTTTTGCAATTATCCTAGCTTTGTTGAAAAGAATATCGTGTCCGGGTTCACTCCAAGCATGCTCGGCGACTGCTGACTGGCTAAATTTCTTATTGCCAGCCAGCAGTCGCCGAGCATGCTTGGAGTGAACCCGGACACGATATTCTTTTCAACAAAGCTAGGATAATTGCAAAAGAAAAAAGATATTATCCCAGGCTGATAAGAGAATCAATTGAAATTGCAAAAACGCCTGGAAATTTCAATAGGGACGATGGATACCACCTGACAAACACATGGAAGAGACTTTTCCCAAAACCGACCAATCACAGCACAGCGCGGGAGCTCGAGGAGCTATATAAGCACGGCCAAAACGCTGACAGCGGCACTTCGACCTGAAGACGCCTGGTGGAATCCGGGCGAAACTGTCGTCAATCATGACAAGCAACGCGGCGAATACCCGAAAGATGGAGAAATCATCGCTATCACTCACTCTTATCATTGAGACTAAAATGAAGTGTCCGAACTCATTTCTCCATTTTCCTTGAAAGCAGTTCATACCTTTTCCAGGAAAAGGCTGAGCGAACAAAGTGATTCTATACTGATAAAGCATAGATGAACGGTTCGAAAATCGCTGTGAACTAAATTCACGTGAAGCAAACCCCAATTAGCGACGCACAACATGTTCCTGCCGGGACCATGATTCGGGTTCGTGCTAAGCGATTATGTTTTATCGAGTAATTAGGTACTTTAAATTACTACTTGCTCTTTTCTTCGTTGAGGATACTTTTTTCTCGCCGTAAACTGGAGATACCTTCATACTCGGAGTTCTATTTTGCAATTTACTGAAAAGTAGAACGTTGAGTGATAATTGTATTTTTAAAATAATTTGGAGATGAAAAGTTGTGGGGTGTATGACCGATAATTTGGCATCAGGAGAACGAAGGAATTTTTTTCTTTTCAATTGTGGCGGAATTATTTGAGTCAGATGGGATATCCTGCTCAACATACCTTGAATGTCGTTCAATACGATGCACTTAATAACGTAGTTTGATGCACAGAAATTGAGAGGTTGTGGGCACGGAATTGGAGCAGGGGTCGTTTTCTGGTCTTTCCTTCATGCATTCGCATAGTCACTCTAGCAAGTGCCCAAGACAAAAACACCGTTCAACCTGCATATCTATCCATAAATCAGAGTGTGCAGTAAAGTGCCCCGTGTTAAACGATCTTACGGACTACAGTGTTCGATTCCCAAGAAACTGTATCGCATAACTACTGGTTCTCATATAGAAAGACATTCCTTATCTGCATATATTTTACTAATTCATTTTAGTGTCTGTCACGCCAGTTTAAAGGCATTCCAGGCATTTTGAAATTTGGCAGGAATATAGGTCGTTACCTGAAACCACCCATAAAACAAGGAAAAAATCCCGAGCAGCTATTAATAATACCTAATTTCACCCCATATTGTTACATTTTGGCCCCATAAGAGAATCATCAAATCAGTGCAGTGGTTTATTTATTTGTATTTAAATATTTAAATTACTTGCGCTCAAGCCATAGGATTGTAGTGTAGACTTTTGGATAGATGAAAGTGTTTCCAAAGGAAGCTACGGTAAAAACTGCAAACAACAATCTATAGTTTTTTTTAAACCTCGAATTTGTTAAGTTCTAGCCCAATTGAAAAGCGTTTAACTTACCTTTTTTGCCTTTGCTTTTGATTTTGAAATTGATTTTGCCTTTTCAAATTACTTCCGCTCTAATTGTAAGGTTGAAACTTCACTTTTGGATCAAAATAAAAATCTAACCATTTTCTTGAATTTGATTTTCCGGTACGGTGTTTTTTTTGTCCGATAATTGTTTTTGGCTTCAAACCAATCTGATTCTTCCCTATATTAAATTTGCAGGCATTATACATACCTGGACAGATGGCAATGTTCATTACCTCGGGTTACCCAAAATAATCTTTAAACTCTTAATAAAAAAATAAATAAAAAAATAAAATCAATAAACCTTAAATATCTATGAGGTTGCCCTCTAGGGTGTCCTATGGAACAAGTCGGTAATCGCCAACCGAGATGCTTCTTTTTGTGCTGATGTGTATAAAGGCATCTAATATTAATATTATAAAGTTCTTAATCAGTCCGTGGTAAAAAGCTCATGTTTTTAAGAACTATTTTTGATCGATTTGCTAACTGTACTCAAAACACTTACCTACATCCGGGATTGTTGTTCACCCACGGGAGTCTATTAACCGCCGGGTAACGAAACACCTCGCTAACGAACATCGTTTCAGACATCGTCATTCCTGTGTGCTTTAGGTGCTTCGAGCGAAATCATTTCACCAAGAAATCAATTAATTTGTATAAAATATATCAGCCCCTTACCGAAGTACTTTCAGAGATTTTCGACGAAAACTGCCAGATCTCTCACGTGGAAAATTGTACGAGTGAGCACTTCAGAGAGACCATATTAACAAAATGAGGAATTTCTATTACCTAGATCTCGTCAAAAAATTACCTCTGCGAATTTCCATAGACGCAAAATACTCTAAGGCCATAAGTTTCTATATCATTGGTAGCTTGCCTATCGTGAATAATTTTCTGTTGAAATTTCTCACCCTGAAAAACATTGGCAGGTTTCCAATGAAGTATATATAGTTGTCGTCTCATTTACTTTTGTAATACATGGTGTAGTGCATTTTCGTTAAAGCCCACCCCTGCCATACACCGCTACAGTTGATTCCAGGGTATTTTTGTGAATATGGAAGAATGGCCAGGATGTGCCCAACGGGTTTAAGGTTACGGAGAGGGAGTGTTCAGGCAAAGATTTCGGGGCTTAGCGACTGCCAGACATTGGTACGATAAATGGGATTAGGATTGCCAAGTGTGACATTTTGACCCGTAACCTCCGGATGAGACAATGTTTCACCGAGCTCGACTATCAGGTAGGGTGAAATCAGATTGCGGAACAAATTGTAAATATTTCACCTATGCACATATTCACTCCGTTTTTCAGAATCCTCTCCGAAGATGTTCTTTTTTCTCACGCAATTTTAGTCTTTGAGTAACCTCCGGATGAGACAATGTTTCACCGAGCTCGACTATCAGGTAGGGTGAAATCAGATTGCGGAACAAATTGTAAATGCACCTATGCACATATTCACTCCGTTTTTCAGAATCCTCTCCGAAGATGTTCTTTTTTCTCACGCAAGCTTAGTCTTTGAGTGCCTTAGATTAACTTTTCGCTTAACTGTGTTTGGACACATTTTATAAAATGTTCTACACATGGATTAAGTAGTCAACAGAATTTTATATAGAATCATGAGTATAATGTAGACGTCCAATGAGTGAGACCAATTTTGTGGAAAAGAGGACAACTAGGTGACGCTCGCGGAGAGTTGAGAGGCCACTCGGAAAGTGGGCGGAAGGTTCCGAACGTCACAAGGACGGAACCTCGTGAAGGACCCTCAGCACCTCTGTCCCGCCTCTTTTTGACGCTCACCTTTTCCTGACGCCCAGTTCTTCGTGATGACCATGAAGTAGGTTCATAAAAAGGCGACTAGGTATGTACTAGGGAGACATAACAGCACAGGTAGCGTAACTGAAATGCCTAATGTGCAGGAATGGGAGATTTGACAGGTCAAGAGGAAAAGAATTATCCACTATACAATATCATATACTCTAGGCAAATGCGATGAGAGAGTACGAGAAAGAAGCTATTTTACACTTGTCAGTATGATAAACGAATTAGAGCGCGTGCAAAGGAGATCTGCTAGGTTTGTTAAAGGCCGTTATGATAATTGTATTAGTGTTACGAGGTTAATAGAAGAACTAGAATGGGAATTACTAACAGAACGCAGGTTAAAATTTAGGTTAAACCTTTTAAGTAAATTCGAAACAGAGTTGTTCACAGATGACGTTAGATATATATTGAGAACCCCTGCGTATTATGCTAGGTTTGATCATATTAACAAGATTAGAGAGATAGAATTGTCGTACCGATAGATTTAGAATGTCATTTTTCCCTCGTACTATAAGAGAGAACAATAGGCAGCGTAGCAAAGGGATAGGTAGGTGAAATATAGTTAGAGTAGTCTGTAGTGCATGATGCATGTAATAACAATCAATAATCCATTTCATATTATGTAGATACTAACCATCTAGCTGCATGTGACCATATTATCTAGCATGTCTCCATTAAATATCCTAGTTGCATGTCAATAGTGCATGTCTGGTGATCTTCACCCTCGTGGTGGCTCGCAGGGTATCACGTAGATGTAGATGTAGATATACCATACTATATTGCGAATACTATATATTGAAATACGAGCGTACATATAGTGTCTCACAACTTTTAGAGGGATTAAGGTGGGAGCCCCTAGAGATTCGGAGGCTACACGCTAGGCTTAGGTCGCTTGAGAAATTCAGAACTGGTGTGCTTCAGAGCGACACAAAGAATATTATCATGACGCCTCAGTACATCTCTAGGTCTGAAAGAAGCTATAAAATAAGAGAGATACACTACCGAAAAGATTGGTACAAAAACTCGTTCATTCCGCGCACAATGAGCGACCAGAATTAAAACTGAGCTCCATAATACACGTCACCACTTAACCTCCCAAAACCTTATCTCTTAAATCTTTACACGGATTGGATTGTATTTTGGGGAGGCGACCAACAGCTACGGTCATTTGCGCCACACGGGAAAGGAAAGGGGGAAGGGTGGATTGAAACCCGGCGTCGGCATCAGCCTACTTTTAACGATGGGCGCCAAGGGAACCACGGTTTAACGTCTCATCCAACAGACTGAGTACTGTACTTGAAGTGCCCTCCACAAGACACACTATTAGGGATCGGGTTTCCTCTGAAAAACATCCTCGTCTGAAGGGATTTGAACCCTGGCCGCTAGTATGGTTAGCCAGTACTCTAGCCACCACACCTACCTGATCCCCTCTTTACACAGCTAGTGTCCTAACAACCCCTGTCACGGGCCCATTCGCCGGCTCACAGGGCTGTATGTAGATCTAGATTTTATGCTACAGAATTATCAGTAAGGAAAGAGCATTGCAAGAATTTCGAAAGGATGTAAAGAAACCAAGCTTTGTGGGGACAATGACCACTACTTTAAGATTTGGTCACTAAGGATAATTGAAAAGTTTTCATATTTAAATAGAACCACACTGGACTGGGACGATCTACTTGGTAAATAATTTGATTCCTTTCCAAAAATGTTAATATTTTATCTATTTAACATATCTGGGATGTTCTCGTCTTCCTGATGCCTAGTCCATGAACTGATGAGCTGCACTACTAATCGACTCAGGAATTTTAAGTCTCTGAGGCACCCATTATAATATCTTATCGATCGCGATAAAAATGAAATTTTAAACCAGTGAGTTTTCCTCCTCGTCAGGATGGCTGTTGTTGCCAAAGTTTTGACGGCTGTCTCCACCGGAGAAGGCCATCGAAACTTTGAAAGCAACAGCCTCCCTGACCCGGCCTCATTCCTCCTCAGCCTTGTCAGACTGGAAAGCGGCAAAACTTCCTTAATCCACATTTACATATTACCCTGCAAGCCACTACAAGTATGTTTGGCCGAGGTTAAGTTATCACCAACATCATACTGTAATGTAAAAGTAACTTTCACACACATGCACTACTCTCTAGGTACGCTTACAATCCTAAAGAAACCATTGGTATTAATTTATATTCCAACTACGTAAACGAGGTACCAGGGTCATGCAGGGGTCATGCAAAACGTGATGTTGGTACTACGCGGCCTATAAAGAAACATGCATCAGGGAGTAATCAACCAATCAAGCAACACTCCCTCTCGACTAAGTACTTCAAAGTCCCATTGGCAGCCATCATAGTAACTGATCGATTGCGGGATACACGGCGTCATAAACCTTTCTGTCCTGCAGTCTATTTTCCAAATTTTAATCTCGTGGTCTGACCTACTGTAGTTCAACAGAAATTAAATTGGGTCGGAATTTAAGTAAGGATTATGTCTAATTTTTGATCGATGATCTGAAAAAGATTTCCATCCCAATTGTTGCAAGAGGTCAGTAACACTAACAACTGACAGACTATCATAACGGCTTTTCAAGTATCTTGATGATCTTCTCTGCACGCGTTCCAACTCCCTTCTTAAGCCTACCTCATGAGGATCCCAAACACTAGTAGCGCATTCCAAGTGGCGTGTAACAAGGGAGAAGTAGATGAACTCTCTGACCCTATCGTCGCACTTTTCAAGAACTATTTTAACAAATCTCAATTTTCGATTAGCTTGACCAGTTATTACCCAAATATATTTGCTCCACGAGAAATCAAACGAAAACGAGAATCATCGAGAAACGAAAAGTCAGTTTAACTCCGAGGTATTTTACACATACTACAGTCTAAGCCTTTTACGTATCTTGAAGATCTTCTCCCTATGCATTCTAACTCTTTTTTAAAGCCTGTTTTACACGGTGCATCATATGATGTACATTCGCACGTGTATTTCAAATTGCGTCATTTGAAGCGGTGAATTTGAAGAACGCATGCGAGGATGCATGAACGCGAGATGGCAAAACAGCCCCCGCTCTAATTCAGTAACTATTGCACGCCAGATTGAGAAAAACTTCTAGTTCAAAACTGCGCAATTTCGTGCCCTGAGAAAAACGGGCTTAAAGGAAGTTTGAGGTAGATAGTTCCCTAGTCGCAATGGAGACCATCTTCAAATTATACGTTTTGTACAATCATATACTTTTATATGACTGAGATATCTATAAAAGTCTTCGACTTGACTCAATTTTTTCGTGACTCGTTTAAATCTCCTTCACCGCCGAAGATTTATTGCGATTCTGAAAAAAATTCTGCGGTGATAAAATGATATACTTTCAAAGATATTTTAGGTGACATACAAACTACGTACTGTTAACTTTTTGACGAGATCTGAGAGCTAGAAAATCCTCATATTTAAAATAAGGACTCTCGGGAGGGTGCACATGTACCATTTCCCACGTAAAATGGGGGCATTTTTCGTCAAAAATCTCGGAAAATATTTCGGGGCTGATATTTTGATATTTCTGGAAGGGTGGGATATATTTTTTTTAATGAGACCAAATTAATTGA
The DNA here is from genome assembly GCA_963169105.1 of Ceriagrion tenellum. Classification (NCBI taxonomy): domain Eukaryota; kingdom Metazoa; phylum Arthropoda; class Insecta; order Odonata; family Coenagrionidae; genus Ceriagrion; species Ceriagrion tenellum. The sequence continues at coordinate 102,996,261 of OY720638.1, read as the reverse complement.
TTTCAATGTTAAATGATATTTCGCTCAAACAACCTAAAATATTATGCTACACCTACTTTATCACTTAAGCTTAACAGCTTGCGCAATTACATGACAATTCAGTTTACGGTATTAATATCTTTCTGTCAACTTATCCTTTGAATTCGACTGTTATCCCCTTTTCGCTTTCGCTTTTATCTTAAGATACGAACGATACTTATGCGATTCTTAATCCTCTCAGTTTATATAGGTGTTAAATGGTGGCATACTTAGTACTTTCGTTTGAATCATTTGCATTATGTAGTAATGGGACCTTTCCTTTTCTAAGACTTTTTGGCACTACCTATCCATTATTTAAGTAGCAAACCTGTGATAAAGTAGTCCGATAAGGGGTTGATATTTTTGCATCTTTGGACGGGTGAGATATTTTCTTTAAAAGTGAGACCAAATTCATTGATTTCTAGGTAAAATGGTATTTCGCTGAAACTTACTTAAGCGTACCTCATGTGGATCCCAAATACTGGCTGCTTACGTCGGCGTTATTCGTTTATGTCATTCGGCGCAACGTTATTCAGCGCGTCACCTCTGGTGCCAAGTTTACATTCACTAGGGTTAGAATGAGAGGTAATATGGCGGCTTAACTAACTTGCGTTTACTCGGCATTTATTAACCCTATTTAAGATGCTGGTGGCCGATGGGGGAGAGTTATGAAGGTGATGTAGCCCACAACCCAACAAACATCGTAAGTCGCTTTTCATTTTTTCCAGGGCTGTGGGCGAAATTCACGAGACTGTATGAGCGAGAAAAATGATCGAATATTTGCAAATATTTCGCATTGTTATACTTCTGATTGATTAGTATTTAACAATACACTTATCATTTCATGTCTAAACATTACTTTATGCATCGAAAGATGAAAATTGAGAAGATATACTTCCTGACTAATTTTTCTTCCAAGTTCTGCCCATGACCCTTCCCACTAGTAGCTTGCGCCTTTAAGGTAAATTTTGAAATTAAAACACGGTTTATCATTCATTCATGCATTTACATACATAAAGCAACTTGGCACTGACGTATGGAGACGTAATATGATGAGATAAACTCTCGTAATACATGGTACGCTTCAAATAAAAGCTATATGCGGACTGGATTACTAAACTACTATTCTAACCAACCTGCGTTTCCACGCTTTAAAAATAATAGTGACCAGCGCCAACCCTAGTAAATCCAGCGTGGTTTAAAAGTTGATTACGGTTAGCGCCAACCCTCGTTTACACGGTGAACTTTTACTTGGGTTAGAGTTAACCTGGTTGGAAAGCTTGTACATATTGTGATCAGGGCAGAAAAATAGTTTAAAATTTTCATCATTCCCGCTGAATTTCAACGGCTACCCTCTCGTAGCTCCTTTTAAATTGAGCATAGTGGATACTTCATACATGCTTCAGTTTCACCGCACGCATCTAAACTTGAAAACTCGAGGCGGGTTTTCATCTCGGACCACATTCCGGCGAGTCGCTGACGGTCACGGCGAGGGAAAGGATAGGTTGCTCAAGGGAAGTGGATGCGGAAGTGGATCGGGAGGAAAATTCTTCAGGAGTTCATAACTCATGGCTCGCTCAAGGACGCTCATGAAACATACTCGCATGAGCGCATGAGAGAAATATTAAATTGTTACACATATGAGGTTTCTCGAAGCAAAAACTGTCACAAATGCGGCTGACACACAGAGCATCGCTATGTCTCAAGGTCGGCGTGGAAAGTGACACCGGCTACACGTGAAGCGAAACGGAGGCGGTGCGAGACGCATGCATGCCGCGGATTGTCGTTTCCATAGGAGGGCGCCCAAGGTCATGAGGGCTCATATATCTTGGGCTGGGGATGAATGGACAGCAAGACCAAAACGGGTCTATACAGTACATGAGGAGGATTGTGAGTAATTATGTTTCTGCGGAAAAAAAATATTCGGTAGCGCTTTGGGTGGCTCTGAACTCAAGGTCATTCATTCCAGAAATTCTGAAAACCTAAATATAACATCCTTGAAGTGCATTTAGTTGAACTTGAGAGCATGCACGTACCATTTTCTATGTAAAAGCGTTGGCATTTTTCATAAAAAATCTCGGCAAGTAGTTCGGTTAGGGGCTGATATCTTGATAGGAATTTTAAACGTACCGCGTGAAAAAAATACTGCCGCCATGTTTAGCGCCTCGGAGCGCGCCTATTACGTTACCGCTTATGGCCGTAGCGTCAATATTGTGGACCCTCTTCTCAGTCAGCTGACTGAAGAGACTTCTTAAACAACCATAGCGAAAAATGAAAGTTTTAGCATAAAATGAAATGGCCATCTCTGTAAAACTCGTCTGCAAATGATAATCATATCCCACAAATGTGAAATCATTAGAAATAATCTCGAGGAATCATCTGGATAATTTGTACTTTAAGTTTGATTTTCAATAGGTGATTCATTTCATCAGGCAAGGCAGGATTTTTAAAAAGTCAAATACATAAGTAACAATCCGTAATTTATTAATTTTGTTTACTCTCATAATCCAGAACCCCCCCATGGTACTTTGGCGAAATATCATTTCACCTATAAATGAATGAATTGGGTCTCAATTGAAAGAAAGATATCTCAGCCTTCCAGGGATACCAAAACATCAGCCTCTTACTGAGCTACCTTACGAGATTTTCCAAGTAATATGCCAGCTCTTTCACGTGGAAAATGATACGTGTTTGCCCTTCAGAGAGATATTATTTACAAAATGAGGAATTACTAACTCCTAGTTCTCGTTGAAAAATTAACAGCGTGTAGTTTGTATGTTTTCTCAACTATTTTTCAAAATAAATCATTAATTAGTAAAAATAACTTTTACGCTCCGCTGGTCTGTCGAAAAAACTGACCAGTGGAGTGGAAAATAATTTTTCTAATTAACATGGAACTCCTCAAAGTTGAGTTTTAAAATAAATCATATTATCACAGCGTATATTTTTTTCAGAATCCCAGGAAACCTTCCCTTGTAAAGGAATTTTAAATGTACCGCGTAAAAAAATAAGTCAAATTAAAGAGTTATGTAGGCATTTTTATTTTTCACTTCGAATTTCATTCATATTAAATTATATTATTGCACTTTTAATGATGTAATATTTTATCCATGTTTCCTGAAGCTGCTCGCATTTAAACATATATTTCGAATATGGTATCCATTATGATTAGGGAACTATCTCGTTCAAACTACCTTAAGAGAGATTGAGCCATACGAGGCCATCATTCGTGACCTCAATGTTTTAATGCCGCACTTCTCAACTCGACGGCCGACATCAGTCGTGGACAAAAGTTCTCCGTACGCTTGTAATCTAGCACTTTAGGGAGAGAGAGATACATAGCCCTAAAGGGGACACGATACGATAATCATGCATCCAAACTTTTCAAAATAAAAAATGAGAATTTTCAGGGGATTGGTAGGATTTTTTTCCTTTGAACATTTTTGAGTGAAACTTGGCCATGCGTGACCCATTAGTCATGCCTCGTTATAACGTAAAAAATATCTTTTCACCGATTCTATTAGGCTATTGAATGGTAATTTAAAGCAAAGCTTTATGGCACTTGAGATATGATTCGTCATGATTATGTAAAAATATATACAGATTTTCTTTTAAACGCGAATAAAAATATATACAGATTTTCTTTTAAACGCGAAGTAATGCATTTCTTTTTCTTAAAGTTCTTGCCATCAAGCATCAAAGTGCTTCGCTGAATCCAAGATTCGGAAAGCATATGTCAGTATAATTTTCTTAATAACTTAATTTCGGACGCCGCGCCGAAAATGAAGTCGTTGATATCATGCTTTAATAAGGCAAAATTGTACAATATAATTCTTTAATAATTTGTATTTCTGAGATTAAGGCGACTTCCGCCTTATAAACAGATGTAGATAAATGGGCATATGGTATAGTATTTTTTCAACTCGCTTCAATAATAATTGTTTAAATATTGCACTCAATTAACAACGATTACCGCTCCAGTCGCCTTCATCTCTAACGAAATACAGGAAACATTTTGAATTAATTAATCAATATCTAATATGATGTATTTATGGAACTCAAGAGTGTTAAATACTTCAAAAAACTTCGTGTTATTATGGTAGGTACGACGACTTGCATAAAATTAGAGTGAAAGATTGTCGGAAAGGCAGTTTTAAATTCTCATTTTATCCGCGTGAGATTAGAGACCAAAAATAACCATAATCCTTACTGCTGAGTGTTAATATGTAGGTATTTGTGCAAAGTAGCGTTATTTTTACGATGTTTTTTATTTATATCTTTTTCAATTGATGCATGAAATGCTTATTAATGTTGTTCAATGAGTCCATTACTCTTTAATAACTTTGACATCTTGATATTGAAATTAACTATACTGTAATAACGTTCAGGTATTTAAAAAACCTTTGTAAGTTTGGTGTAGAACATTTACAATTACGTAGACAGTTCAAAGTATGTTGTACGTGGTTGTAGGTGACTAAGAAAATAACGAAAGTTTATAAGTTTTACTTAGAATTACGTAAAACGTAACAAGTACGTTATATACGTAAAAATTTCTCATTTTTTCTTAATTCCTAAACATTGTGGAAAAGTTTTACATAGTTAAGGCCTAGAATATTGAATACTGTTATATTTAATGATTAGATAATGGAAAATATTTTACTATTCCATAGCTCTGTCATTCATCGGAAAATTAACATATCGTTCATGTTAGAATGCGTTCACAATGATGAAAAACATTTTCTTTAAATTCGATCCAATTTATATTAATTGGCGGTTATAGATGAGGAAAAGGATCAATGTCGGGAAAGTGCATTATGTGACGTGAGAAGCTAATACTATCACAAAATATTTACACTGACGAGGAATAAAGGTGGAATAAGAGAGGGGAAAGATAGAAGTCAATCATTTGATGCATTTGAAACTGTTCAGGAAACATTATTGAAAATAAACAATAACGCTGCAATAATCTTACGCGCATTGGTAATTTTTGGCTCTAACTATCGAGAACTGAGCATTCCCCACCCCCCTTCCCGGCTCCCAGTCCATGGCTTACATGTAAATCATGCCTTGACACATTTTCATGCAAGAGTCAAAGTGGAGGCAAAGTGAGCGGGTTAGAGGATCAGCATAGAGGACGCTCACCAAGGATAGGTCGAGGACGGTGCGGCCGGGTGGGATCGCGCCCAAGGAACGCGTTTTTGAACTGGAGGTCTTCGTGAAATGATTGTATCGAAGGCTTGAAACTGGTAACCAGTAGGCAAGGATCGCCAAAACCGGTATTTTGACATTTGCATGACATGAGTGTGTACTCGCGGGTGCAAAACGATCCCTCTACGCCAGAAGTTCCCAAGCTTGATCATTCACCGTATTATGGAAGTGTATTTAGTGGAGCTAGTTTTTTTGTGAGCTTTTTGTGCACGGAAAGAACGAGTTTTTGTACTTATCTGTTCGGCAATTTATCTCTCTTATTTTATAGCTTCCGTCAGACCTAGCGATGTAGTGAGGCGTCATGATAACATTCTCTGTGTCGCTCTGAAACATTCCAGTTCTGAATTTCTGAAGCAAGCTAAGCCTAGCGCGTAGCCTCCGAATCTCTAGGAGGTACCACCTTAATCCCTCTTAAATTTGTGAAACACTATATGTTCGCTTGTAGCAGGTTTAACGAAGCATGCAGCTTTTCTTTGTATTTTAATATGCTGTTAGTGTATGGGATCCATACGAAACGGGGTTGATATCAGAGTTAGATCGCGTACAGCGAAGAGGACATAGGTTTGTGAAACGATGCTACGATAAGTTGGCTAGTGTGTCTGGACTGTTAGAAGAATAAGGATGGGAATCGCTATCACAGCGTAGATTAAATTATAGGCTTAACCTTCTAACTAAATTTCAAGAAAATCATTTCTCTGACGACGAAAAAAACATACTACTAACCCCCTCGTACTGCGGCAGATTAGATCGCGCAATAAAATTAGAGAGCTAGATTGTAGAACCGATAGGTATAAAATGTCATTTTTTCCGCGTACCATTCGGGACCATAACAGCTGTGATCGTCGTCATGAATAGTTCGAATTGTGACAATAGGCAGACAGTAAATCTTTCTCATTATATTCTCTACTTTCTTATTTGTGCATGATGTAAATATTGATGTTCTTATTTATTCATGATATTTTGAATCTGTAGTAGTAGTCTATGTATTCCTTGCATGTTGGAACGATTGACGATAGAATGTTTCTTGGGTATTAGATTTTTAATCGGCGCTTTGCGTGTGTGGTACGCGGGTTTCAATGTAATTTCGGTGTTCTACCGAATCATGCATGCATGCCTGGTGTGAAAGCACCCCCTGCCACACCCCCTTTTGGGTGGCTTGCAGGGTATGACGTAGATGTAATAATTTTTTTCGTTTTATCTTTATGGCCAGGGTCCCAAATGCTCGCGGCTTATTCGAGGTGCGGCCTAACCAGAGCGAAGTAGCATCTCTCTTTTACTCTTTCATTCGAGGACCTCCCAATTATAAGCTTAACACAACCTAGTTTCTTTAATGCTGTGCCGCATATATTTTTTAGGTGTGTTCCCCACGATATATCAGAAGTTAAAGTAATTCCAAGATATTTTACTGAATCTGAAGATTTTATGTTTACTCCACCCACAGCGTAGGCATGGCATTTGTGTGATGACTTTCGCAGGAAATGCTGTTCTACGCTAATGATGACACCATAGTTACTCAGATCTAGTAGCCGGAAAAAACCAAGGCCCCATGCAGGACCATGTAGTCCAGTGTTTCCCAAACTTTTCCAGCCCCCGCCCCCTTGGCTCCACAAACGCATACCCAACGTCCCCCAACCAACCGTAAGATATTAAATCACTGTAAATGTAAAGAATGGTTTGTTGATTCCACATAAATTTATCTAAACGCGACCTAGGTTTTGTTGTAGTAGATCATCATCAGGTACATTTTTTTAAAGAAGACGAAGAATATATATTCGTCCGAAGATGGGGGAGGAAGGTTAGTGAAGAGAGCATGAGGTAGAGGGGAGGGGGGACTTAAGAGGCGTTGAAATCTTGGATGTGAGAGAGAAGAATGTCACGGTGATGGGGGGTATTATTAATGAGGGAGGGGGGAGGAAGGAAGTTATCTGGGAGAGAAAGTTAATGAACGAATGGCCTTCACGTGTACAGCAACCTTCCACTTGAATTCTTTCATAGTCCCACGCACCATTTACTAGTGTTGATCCACACCTCAACTGAACTGTTTCGGAGGAGCTGACGGCAACTCTTGATACTTACGCTGTCAATAGGTTCTATCGATATTTTATAAGATAGAATTTGGCAGTGGTGCGTTGTGATTGGTTAGAAATTTCGCCCACTGGCTAGCTTTCGGAGCGAGAGTATGCCGAGTTACGCCGAGTGAAGTTGTTGTGAACGATCCTTAAGGCTCGAGTGGGAAGGGAAGGTTTGGGGTGCACCTGAGCGCTCATCTACGTCTACATCTACGTCATACCCTGCAAGCCACCCAAAGGGTGTGTGGCAGGGGGTGCTTTCGCATGGTCTATGGTCTATGTCGTCATGGTCTATGAGAGGTCGCGTTTAAATATATTTATGTGGAATGACTAAGTTACTCTTATCATTTACAATGCTAAATTTCACGCTGTCACACTGGAGACACTGAATCTTGAAAATTAAAGTACATGGCCAAATAAGAAAAGTCATGTGAATAAAGTTAGAACACTTATGATTAAACCGTTTATTACAAATCAAAGTATTACTACTTAAATAGTGCTATATTCATCCCAGGACATGCATGTATATGGTAGCATTCGTTCAGTACCCTGTCTCCGGGGCCCACCTGCCGCCCTGAAAGTGAAAGTGTTTCTGTGAAACTACGTAGCACTTAGAAGAATGAACCCGGAGTTTTCATGTATCAAACTACTCCTCAATAGAACTAGGTCAAAGGTTACCAAAGTTGGCGCCATCCATCCCTAGGGGCAGTGATTTAATCTGGGTGGAGTGGGGCGAAAATAAACATAGTTTATTAAAATAACTATGTTTAATATTCCCTATGTTTATTTTCGCCCTATTATTATATATTAATTTATATATATATATATATATATATATATATCTTCGCTCTTGCGACCAAGGTGCTAGTGGCACCGAAATATCAAGAAACTTTGTAAGTGTGTTCATCATTTTTTTGTTTTCTGTGTTTGTCGTCTGCCTTCCTCTGGCAAACTTTTATATATATATATATATATATATATATATATATATATATATATATATATATATATATATATATATATATATATATATATATATATATATATATATATATATATATATATATATATATATATATATATATATATATATATATATATATATATATATATATATATATATATATATATATATATATATATATATATATATATATATATAAATTAATCCCCTATGTTTATTTTCGCCCCACTCCACCTAGATTAAATCATTGCCCCTAGGGATGGATAGCGCCAACTTTGGTAACCTTTGACCTAGTTCTATTGAGGAGTAGTTTGATACATGAAAACTCCGGGTTCATTCTTCTAAGTGCTACGTAGTTTCACAGAAACGCTTTCACTTTCAACCACAATTAGAAACTTCTACATTTCCCTCATTATAAATAGTACTTTCATCCCTAACATCATTTCCGCTTCATTAGTTCTCTCTTTTTTTCTCACATTGAACATATCATTTCCAAAATTATCCGCACTAAAATTTGCCCTTCAGTCTTTTCTCCATCAAATTAGACACAAAATATGCCATCCCTCTCAAATCCAAACCCTCAATTTTATATTCAATAATCCTTCCGCAAATGCTTACTACATACCTCATCTGTGTTGCAAATGATATAATCCAACTATTATCTCAGGTGTCCCCCTGCACCCCATTCTTTCTTTTCGCCCCACCCCCTAGATTAAATCACAGCCCCCAGGGATGGATAGCGCACACTTCGGCAACCATTGACCTAGTTCTTGTTGAGGAGTGGTTTGATACCTGAAAAATGCAGGTTAATCCATCCAAATGCCTCGCAGTTTCACAGAAACACCTTCAGTTTCAATCGCAATTAAAACCTCCTACTTTTCCCTTATTAGAAATAATACTTTATCCCTGACATTATTTCCGCATGATTAGTACTCTCTTTTTTGCCTCACATTGGATATATCATTTTCAAAATTACCCGTGCTAAAATTCACCCTTCATTCCTTTCTCCATCAAAATAGCCATGGCCCTCTCAAAGCCAAGCTGTCAATTTTATATCCAATAACCCTTCCACAAATACCTACTACGTGCCTCACCTGTGTTGCAAATAATTAAATCCAACCATCTTGACGAGGTCCTAATCTGGCGAAATAAATTAACTAGGCAAGTATGTGACTCTCCATGGCACCTCCCAAATGCAATCATCCAAACAGAACTATCCTTCTCTCAAATTCAATCATTCATTGACCAATGAACCCATAACTACTTCTCTTCCTTAAATTTCTCACGCTACCCTCTCACCAGTTCCCTGTGGTCACATAAACTTCCCTCAGGGAATATTTCTGCACTCGTATTATACCATATCCGATCTACTTCTCGAGAAGAAGCGACTAACATATTAAAGTTTATTCCTAGCCTTAGTCACCCTCCTGCATGGAAACTACTCACCTGTAGCAATTAAGAAACGAGCTATTACGGCTTGTGTAAAATAATAAGGTTGAAACTCCACTGGCCGTAATAAAAAAACTTTCAGGGATACAAATTAGTGAGGAAAGAGATTAGTGATTGAGAGATTTACAGTGTAAAAACCCGCGCCTAGGATTCCAAACACAAGTATGACAAAAAGAGAAGTATCAAGCTTGATGTTGTGGAAAGACTCATCCTAAAGAGTGAGAGTAAAGGCAATTTTCCGCTTAGATAAATTTGATTCGACCTCGGTTTCGATATAATAATAATAATAATAATAAATTTATTTCACCATTGGCAGTACATACATCTGCATGGCTTAAGTCAAAGAAATAGAATAAATACAATCACATACATACATGAAAAAGAAACATCATCGGGTTTGAAGTTTAACCGAATAATATTAATTTAAATAACATATTACAATAGAACAGAGCGACAGGAGGTTACACATGGGGCAACTACATTGCAGGGCATCATCATCATCAGGCCATGATGTAGTACAGTAGCACATATGATGCAGTAAATCGTAGCCTAGGTCGAATACAACTTATCTAAGTGAAAAATTGCCTTTACTCTCATTCTTTATGACAAGTGTGACACACCCTCATACAATATCTAAAAGGTACTCTCTTACTCTGTCAACCTATATCGGGAAACAATTCCGTATACTTGCCAAAACTACTATCTGGTACTTGTGGAATAAGCCAGTTTTTTCATTTTGCTTTGAGTGATTGTGTCTGATTGCGTGTGTCCTTCACGAAGTTAGCAAGCACGTCATTCTTGCTTGCACACGGGGCTGTTATCAAAAACAGCCCCGTGAGCAACTAAGAGAGGTGTGTGTTCCTGTGGTAAGTCGGTCCCTGGCGCGAGAGTAATCCCCTTTTACCACTAACTTGTACGTGTCCGACTACTAGTAGTGTTTCTTTGAACTAGGTTAGCTCCACGTCGAATAAAACACTAGCCGGTAGAGTGAGAGACTAACGTTCAGGTATCGTGTGAGTGTGTGTCATCTATGTATTGTGAATCCCAGGCGCAGGTTTTTTACACAGAAAATCTCTCAATCACTTCTCCCTTTTCTTCTAGTTATAATAACTGAAAGGTTTTTGCTTACGACTAGTGGACTTTCACCCTTATTATTTTACTGACCTGCAAGTTTCCCAGCGGAAGCCCGTGCCGTGCCAACTACTCAGACTGTCAACTGTCCCATCCGCACTGAGCCACCGTCTCCTGCTCGTCTCGTGAAATAACCATCCCTCTCCCAAATGCATAGAAATTAGAGGACCTCTAATAAAATTAATGGTTGAAGGCGTAACTTTATGGAAGGTTACCGCAGACATGACGAAAAAGAAAAATCTCTTAGTAAATCCCACACTTAAAATTTTTATTACCGACCTAGTTTTCAATTGCCTTACAATCATTTTCAAAGACCTTTTTTCTTTGGAGGAATGGGTCGGGCAGTAATTGTTATTGCAGTATAGTAGGGTCAGGTGGATGTCATTGTTTAGGGTTTTAATTAGTCTGGGGGCGGAGGTAGACGGTGAGGCGAGTTGAGGAGCGTTCCGCACGAGGGAATGGATTTGATGGTTATCATTAGAGGCACTATATTATCAATCCTAATAGAGGGCCTCAAGACATGACGAAAAAGAAAAATCTCTTAGTAAATTCCACAAAATTTCACAAATTCCATTCAAAGGTCTCTGAAAATGATTGCAAGGCAATCGAAACTGAGGTCGGCAATACAAATTTTAAGCGTGGAATTTACTAAGAGATTTTTCTTTTTCATCATGTCTAGAGGCCCTCTATTAGGATTGATAATACTGTGACTCTAATGGCAACCATCAAATCCACTCCCTCGTGCGGAACGCTCCTCAACTCGCCTCACCGTCTACCTCCGCCCCCAGACTAATTAAAACCCTAAACAATGACATCCACCTGACCCTACTATACTACAATAACAATTACTGCCCTACCCATTCCTCCATCGAGCCCTTACCTCAAGAATATTAAAAAATAATACATAATAATTTTTAAAAATCATAGATCGCTCAAAAAACCTCTTTTATCTAAAAAAGAATCAATCTTCCTCATAGGAGAAGATATAATTGCATGCTTATATCCGGAAAAACGAGCATAGGAAAACGGCCACTGGCTTGGACTCTATCTCAGGGACTCAGACAAGTTGCCGTGCGAGGTGTTACCTATGTGAAATAGAGATATAGTGGCAGAAAAACTTTGTGATACCTGATAATTATCATAAATATATCGCTACATTTGAGCATTTACCCGGAGGTAACATTTAAAAATTAAAAAAGGAAAAAATCATGCAATGTTTAAAATGAACAAATACAAGTATGTGAAGAAGGACGAACCTATTTTATGTTACTTTGGTTGAATTTCTGCTGATAATTTAATCAAATCATAGCTCACCCACGAAACATCCATCGCAAAATAAAATCGACCTTTCTTATGATTAAATATGTAATGCCATGCTTCTAGGGGACTTACACCAGGAAAAACGAGCATGGAAAAACGGCCACTGACTTGGACTCAATCTCAGGGAGCTGCCCTGCGATGTGTGAAAGCTGTGTGTGTGTGTGTCTTTGTGAAATAGGGAAGCATCGGATGAACCTATTTTTTGTTGCTTTAGTTGAATGTCAGCTGTATGTTATAATATATTGCATCAGATTTGAGATTTTGTAAATATCTCCATTAAATATTCACATTCTTTGAAGGGGATCAAATACTTTTGCTGGAAGATCGTTCGAGTCCGATGTATTCCGATTAATTTATAAAAACTTTAAATTATTATTGTCCATTGCGACCGGCACTTCATTTTGTACTAGTGGTCATTCTCCCCACGATACTTGTTTTATGGACTTTTTTCGGAGTTCTTCCCATGTTCTTTCCTTTCTGAATATTCAGAACATCGCACATAGCCTCCTCCATTTCCTCTTGAGCTGTAAACGCTACCATTCATGTGCATTAGGCATTTCAGTTACGCTACCTGTATGAAACGCTATCTGTTCTGTTGTGTCTCCATAGAACATACCTAGCTGCCTTTCAATGAACCCCCTTCATGGTCATCATGAAGAACCGGACGTCAGGAAGAGGTGAGCGGAAGGAACCTCTGGAAGGATCCTCAGCACCTCTGTCCAGCCTCCTTCGGAGCTGGCGGCCTTCGGCACCTCCGTCCTCTTTCCGACTGGCCTCTTAATTCCCCGCCAATGTCACCTACTTGTCCTCTTTTCGCCAAAATCTCACTCGATTGCACTCATTAGACGTCTAAATTATACTCGTGAGTCTATAGAAAATTCTGTTGACTACTTAATCCATGTGTAGAGCAAGTTTCAAAGTGTTTCCTAACACATGTAAGTGAACCGTAAAGCAAAGGACACGGCAATTCAAAGCTCTGGCGACAAAAATATTGTCTGAGAGCATCCTGTAAAACGAAGTGAATTTATGCCCAAGTGAAATATTTACAATTTGTTTCGCAATCTGATTTCAGCCAGGAGGAATTGATCTTAAACTCAAACTCGGGGAAACATTGTCTCATCCGGAGGCTTTGGGTCAAAATGCCACACTTGGAAATCCTAATCCCATTTATCGTACCAATGTCTGGCAGATGCTAAGCCCCGAAATCTTTACCTGGCCATTCTCTCTCCGAAGCCGAAGAGCATCAGGGATAAACCCGTTGTGAACATCTTGGCTTTTCTTCCACATTTACATAATACCCTGGAATCATCGTCAGCGGTGTATGACATGGGTAGGGTTTTCACTAACATGCACTACACCTTGCTTTATAAAAGTAAATGAGAAGACTTTTATATATACGATGTATACTTTATCGAATACTTGCAGATGTCTTTCAGGGTGAGAAATTTCAACAAAGAATAGTTCACTGTAGATAAGCTACCAATAATATAGAGCCTTAGCGTATTTTGCGACTATACAAATTCGCAGAAGTAACATAATCAAAATTTTTGACGAGATATAGCTGAAAGAAATACCTCATTTTGCAAAAAGGATGTCTCTGGAGTGCCCACTCAAGCCATTTTCCATGTGAAAGAGCTGGCAGTTTTCGTCGAAAATCTCTGAAAGTAGTGCGGTAAAGGGCTGATATATTTGAACCATACACCCGTTAGGTGTACACTCTAGTGCCCATAGTACATTCCACATAGGTAAGCATTTTCACCTTTCGCGTTTCGTTGAAGTCCTTTGCACCCTACTCCCTAGCGTCCAAAAAAGGACTCCGACGAAACCTCAATCGAATAGTCAATATGTTCTAGGTAATGCTTAGCAAACCCATTATTAATGATTTTTCCCGCTTGTATCAATTATAAGTGGAAGAAGCAATTGAAGGGAGCAAGAGTTGAGAACACATAAAAGATATTACCAGCGAGGAATGAATTCGGAAAGTAGGTAATAATTATAATGTTTCAGAGACATTTTACTCACCACGGCTGGTATGGCTCTCTCATTAGCTTTCATCTGCTGACCATCTCCGCGAAAAATTTCCATTCACCTGTCTCTTATGTTAAATATAAATGAGTGATGAAAACGCCCCAGCGTTATTGATAGACAATGGGGCTGATCGTAGTGAATATCAAATCAATGGATACAGAAGAAGTTGTTATAATTAACTTTATTACCCGAAGAACAATATACACCATTAGAAAGGCGTATTTTTTACATTTATGAATACATTAGGTAAAATATGACAGCAATTAATTTCTTTGTTTCCATTAGTAAGGTAATTGTCCAACATGATGTATCAGTCTGCAGCTACTGTTCACGCTCTACCACGGGGTCAAGTAGGTACCCATAATTTACACTTCCTGCTTGAGGAGGAATTATTTGCCGCTTTTAAACACGGAAATTGGATGAAGAAAGGTCTGAGGCTTTCATGGAAAATGACTGTGATGAATACTCCTCGAGATCTCCACCGGGATGAATTCAGCTGAACTGTTTAGGGCCCGAGGAATTACTAGTCAATTGGGGTGATCAGAGATTGGAGAGTATATTGCGGCTTGACGCAAGAAAATGAAACCTATTTCTCCGCGGAAACTAATGGACTCAAAGTCATTATCAAACGAAATTTATGGATTATCATGATTATTGCAATATGTTTTATTATATGTCGTTCATTCTTGAAAAGTCTTCTTTGCCGATTTCTTAAGGTCTGAAACGAATGTGAGGTAATCGCGCTGCTGGATGCGAAACCATTAGTACGCAAGAGCGAATGGAATCCTTCATTTTCAGTGTGCACTCGCGACATTAGCGCTGACCGCTGTTAGGTGGCAGCGTTAGAAACAACTACTTTATTGGAAAAAACTCGCGTTCATATGACTGTCGTGTTGTTTGATCGAAATTTTCCCCAGTCAAGCGGAGAGAAAGTTCGATTTTAATTTCTTCTATTTTCAACAGCTGTGTGTATCAAGCGGAAAATATCACTGAACTTCTCTGTAATTAACTAAATTAGCATAGTTTCTTGACTTAATTTATATTAGCTGCGCAAAACTATTGATCTTTATGACTGAAATTCTCCGTAATTAATTAAATAAGCTGTTAGAATTTTTTTCAATTTCGCGGCAAATAAAGTCACTAACTCCCGCTAAGTGAAGAAATGATGAATAATTTAGTTTTCCACAAAAACCATCATCATTTTATCGTGAAGGAATTCCACCAAGTCACAGCCAACACCATCAATGCCACTAGATGGTTGACAGTTACCACAGCGCATCTGTTTTCGCGCATCTCACGCGACCGCTCACTAGGCTCTTGACTGTCTCTCACGCTCTCTCTCTCTCTCACTGGAAAGCGACTTAAAAGGTCAACTCGCCTCTTTTTACGCCCATACAGTCCATTGCTTATTTATGTTTTCTCAAAATAAAACACTTAGAAGGAGCTATCGTGCCTTTATCTTTAAAATCAAGAGCAGAAGCATTTATAAATCCTTGATTTGACTCCTGTTTTTCACGCCATGCGTTAACGACATCACAACCGAAGACTTTTGTAATTCTGTAAAAACTGAAGAGTTGGTTAACACATTTATTTTGACGAACGATGAAAATCAGGCAAAAAATTGATAAATTTCTGACGTGTTCTATCTGTTCGAAATTCCTCAATTTTTAAGTACATTTTCTGTTTAGTGCAAAACATGATTATTTCCCACGCAAATTGGCCAATATATTTTGGCGCGTAGGTAAAATAAGAAGTGGCTGATATTTTGTTATCATTGGGAACGAGAGATATTTATTCTTCGTGGTGGGAACAGTTGAATTGAATTATACGGGAAAATATTTTTCACTCTTCCTAAAGCGCCTCCAAGGGTACGAACGACGATCTCTACGTTAGCTAAGGTAGTTTGGGCGAAATATTATTTCACCTAGGAATCAATGAATTTGGTCTCATTTTAAAGAAAAATATTTCATCCTTCCGATGAAACCAAAAATTTAACCCCTTACCTCATAACTTTACGAGATATTTGCCAAAAACTACCAGCCCTTTCACATGGGAAATGGCATGGCATTTCATATGGGTAGGCACTGCATAGAGACCTTTTTGAAAACTTGAGGACTTTCTTACACTTAAATCTCGTCAAAAAGTTGGCTAAGATGCAGAGTTTGACCCGGTGGAAAGCCCGAGTAACCTTTAACGATAACAATGTGTAGTTTGTATGTTTCCTCAACCATTTTTGAATATTAACCATACAGCCACCACAGTAAAGTCTTCGGGATTACAATAAACCTTCCATTTTGCGGAAGTTTTAAACGTACCGCGCGAAATAACTGAGTCAATTGAAAGACTTAATTAGATATTTTCATTTTATTACAATTTCTGTCATATAAAACTATATTACTGTACCATCAATAAGGAAATATGAAATTCATATGTCCTGTAACTGGTAGAAGAAAACGTTAAATTTGGATATGGTCTCTATTTTGACTAGGGAACTATCTCGCTTAAACTACCATAAACGAAGGAGAAGGGGCTTACACTGTAAAGTCGTGGTTGGTGGACTTTCCGTTTCCCTCAACCGCACATGACCATGCCCCTCTGCTCACCTTTCCACCTCAAACCATTATGCCTAACAACAAATTTTAACTAATCTCTCCCTGCTCATAAAGATGGTTGAAGGTTCAGTATCCATGTGAAAGTGGCAATCAACGTGAAACAAATAGCAATAAACATGAAAATGACCACAATGTATATGTATTAGAGGAAAGTTGCAACTTTTTTATAAAACTGACTTGATTTTAAGACATTCTATGATGATTTTAAGACATTCTATTCGATACAAAAGAACCTAAATCAAAATACGCGGACAGTGTTCGAAATTCTTATAAAATCGCGCACTTCCGTTGCTTGACCGATGGTGGAGTACGCAACGACAGTGTTGGGATCCTAACGAAAAGGTTTATTTTCATAATCTTGACAAAGTACATAAGAAGGCGGTCGGGTATATTTTAGAAAAGTATGTTAGGACATTTGTGCGACAGAAAAATGAAAGAATCTCTAGGATAGGATTATCTCCGACTCAGAAGAAGGCCGAACAGGCTATGTGGGATGATTAAAATAGTGTACAGTAATTAGGGCTAGGATGAGATCTCGGATAGAGTCGATGAATCCAATAATATTAGGCCGATAGATGATCAATTAAAACGAAAGTACAGAAAACCAACGTGAAGAAAACCTTCCTCAATAGCGGAAATGAACAATGGAACGAGTTACCGGAAGAATTCCTCAGAAGAAATACTTAAGTCCGTAAATAAATTTCAAAGAAAGTGTAAACCTTATTTCAGATCATTTTCTGGTAATTGTGTGTGAGAGTGTGTACGTTTATATATGCTTGTATTATTTATATATTGGGTACATGGATTTATTTAGGATAACCAAAAGTAATCAAAATCACCAACGGGCCAGCGCATAATTGTAATATGAGGAAATAAATAAACTCACTAGAGAGACTCATCTAATCAATTGGATTAAGATCCATAGAGAGCTATAAATTTGATACGAGTACCAAATCGAACAATTTTAACTCAGTGATTGATGGTTTGCAACCAAGGGAACCATGGCAGTCAAACGCGGAAACCACCCCACTCCCCTGTACGAAGCCAGCTCATAGGAAATAGACTCTTCCAGTGGATAAGGTCTCGTACGAAACTGCAACCATGTTTCGCCATCACCATAGTCTCGGGAAGCTCTCACTCTCCTTGAGGTGACGATCGGCGGAGAGGATCGAAGAGCGCCCTCCATCCCCGTATGCCTAGGCTCCCGAAAGCCACAAAATCCCATAAAAATCCCGTCTAATAATATCCGCCCTCCCCCAAGCCTCCTTACTCATCATAAGAGTGCCTCCCCTTTCCACCCTTCCCCGTCAACTGACCCCCAACACTTTCGGCACCAACTCCTATTCCCTCCCACCCCCCCCTCTCCCCTTCGCCCTCCCACTACCCCTTACCCTCTTCCCCCTCTCCCCCTCACCCCCTCAGCCCTTCCGCTCCACGCGATTGAGGGAATTGGTCTTCGCGTTTGACTGCCAGGGATCCCAAAGTCTACATCTACTTAAAAACCCTGCAAGCCACCGCAGAAGGGCGTGGCTTGGGGTTATTAGGAAACTAGCCATGGAAAGAGAGGGAAAGTACATGAATTGTACAGTCCGCGAACTTTTTTATTGAATTTGCAGACTAATGTTTCCTCTACCTTATATATATGTATACCAATTATGCAGTGATGTTCATTACAGAACTTGAACCAAAGTTGAATCTTACGAAGAATCATGATATTTATGATTATCGTCCCTAATCACGTTTTCGAGGTGCCAGGAGTGGAGATTAAAATTCAATCTTAGTAAATGCTCCGCAGTACACTTTTTGTGACAGTCACCACACAAATGCCGTACCTATACTTACTGTGGGTGGAGTAAACATAAAATTTTCAGATAGAGTGTCCTTCCTAAGACACCAAAAATTCAACTCCTGTTACTTACCACCTTACACACACCAAATCATCTCGGAATACACACAGTTTACACACCAAATTATCTCGGAATTACCTAAACTTATGATATATCGTGGGAACACATACGAAATATATGCTGTACAGAATTAAAGAAACTAGGTTTTGTTAAGTGTATAATAGGAAGGTCCTCGAATGAAAAGGTCAAAGAGAGATGCTACTTCGCTCTGGTTAGGCCACACCTCGAATAAGCCGCGAGCATTTGGGACCCTGGTCATAAAGATTTAACCACAAAATTTATAAAATACAAAGATAAAATGCACGTTTCGTTAAAAACTGCTACGAGCAAACATAAGTTTTTATTGACATATAGTGTTTCTAAACTTGAAGAGGGATTAATATGGGAGCCCCTAGAGACTCAGAGGCTACATGCTAGGTTTATTTTACTTGAGAAATGCTGAACTGGTGTGTTTCAGAGCGACACAGAGAATTTTGTCATAACGCCTTACTACATCTCTAGGTCTGACAGAAGCTATAAAATAAGAGAGGTACATTTCCGAACAGATTATTCCCGCGCTCAATAAGCAACCAAAATACAAACTGAGCTCTTATAAATACACTCCCATTATTCAAATCACCATTTCACCTTCCAAAACCTTAAATCTTTACACGGCTGGTGACTTAACGCCCCCTGCCACACACCCATGCGATGGCTCGCAGGGTTGTATGTAGATGTAGATCTTACAAGAAGTAGACATGATTACACAAGGAGTCAGCACAAATTTACTCCTTACAGCACAGGGCCTGTCGCTATGAGCTCTAAGATATGTAATAAATTACCTAAAATGCTAAAAATTGAAAATTTACCTGGCAAGCGTAAAACTAAATTATAACGTTATCCTTTGGAATATTGTTTTTATTCCATTGATGAATACATTGAAGGTGCTTCCCTAACGATGAACTTTTTTAGTGTTATATTTGCTGGATGTGATTTATTTTGTTTTCTATGTTATCTTTCTGATGGCCCTACTGAAATTTGCCCGATCTGAATTCTTCAAGTAAATAATCTAGACTCAGCGTGTTGCCTGCGAGTCTCAAACGGCTCCCAACCAAGTCCTCCTATCGGCTGGTTTATAATTTCCCTTCGCTCGTAGCAGTCAAACTCACCTAAACTCTTCGTTGTCCGCTTTAAAATACTCTAACTGCTAATTACATAACATTGCTGGCTCTTGGTCTCTCTTAATCCAATTATTCAGATGGTTTCGAGCAATATTAGCATATTTTGATGACGCTTCATTTGGATCGTAAGCATTATCGTGAAATGCGCTCATTATGCAAATACCTTCGTCATTTCCATCCTCCCTTCCGAATTCTGCGACCGTTTCTTTTTTAAGCCTGTTCATGCAATTTCACTGAAATATTTGCAATTATAAATGCTGTTTTATCAACACCCTAGAGTATCTTGGATAATTCCTCTAATTTGCTGAAATATTTCCTGGGGTAATGTAACGAAAACAGTAATGAATATATGTAGGATCTGGAGATTTCCCGGCGTATGAGTTTTGCAAAGTTTTATCCGGCTTCCGTCGGGGTGAGTGGGTTCATGTTGACCGACGTTTCGATACTCGAGCCGAGTATAAAAAAGTTTCTTTAAACATTAAGTTGCGTGAGTTTCACATGATCAAAGTCATAGACGCACACAAAAAAAACTAAAATTAAAAGCAACCGTTTTACAATTCACCAATTTCACTGCACTCAAACATGCAGTTACAGCAATATTTGCTTCATCAACACTCGAGAGAGCCTTGAATAGTTCCTCTAATTCGTTGAAATCTTGCCTGAGGAAATGTAACGCAAACAGTGATGAATCTATATACCGCGATGGAATAATCAATTTCGGATTTTCAAATTTATAGGCAAGAATTTGTCTTAAAAGAAGGACTTTTCTCAAATGTTTTACAATTGCGGCTACACAATACGCAACAAAAAGTTTCTTCAAATATTGGGTTGCGCGTGTTTCAGATGATCAAAGTCATCGACGCACCCAAAAAAACTCAAATTTAATACAGCTATGGCTCCAATAGGCTTGCTCTGATCTGGACGTCCTGCAGTTATTGGAATATATTGCAACGTCATTTCCCTCTGTCCTACTACATAATCCAATATATCCCGCTTTGACGAAAAATCTCCGCGCACGACAGCACTAGAGACGTAATACCCACAAAATCAACCAACTCGCTAAAAAAGCGATGTATTTTCCTCATAAATTGCGGCCGGTCATCACACTCTCAAAGGTATTTAGCCACCGGATGCCTTCTCCTGTCAGATGAGGCCATTTAGGGTAAATTCATTGAATACATTTGCCTGTGTGAATCCACAAAGTTGACTCTGCGTATCCTGGACCTAACCGCGTTACCGTATTCCTTGGCTGATGTAAATTATCTGCCGCCTATTCATGGAAATGACGTCGCCAACAACAGGGCCGCCATCCGTTGAGTCTTGCTTTGCTGTGCTATTCCTAACTATGCGATTACTTGACATTCTCATCCCGAATACAAAAATTCAAAAGTAATTTTCGTTAAGCCTAGCGGAACAAAGAGGCAATCATGAAAAGCATGTCCTAAGCAGTGAGTTCTTTCCCTGGATGTGGCTTTGGGGGCCCGAGGTCATCTAAATAAGATTTTATTTACTTGTGAGATCATACTTTAGGCAGCGAGAAGCAAAGGGATACAAGTGACAAAAAATAAAATTAAGAGTTAACTAGTTCAAACGGTAGGGGAAACTCTAAAACTGTTTGGTGGCAAAGAGATGATAGTGATCTACTCGACAGTTGGTGTTAGCTAGCGTGATTTAGATAAACTACTTGATGAAAGCTCCATTTTGTTTAGTAGCAGAAGGATGCAGGTTCACTTACATCTTTTTGCTACTGAACTGACTGGTGTGTTTACTTTGGTGGAGTACTGCCTCATGCTGTTTTCAACATTGTTTTACACTTTTATTTAGTGAATTTACTGAGGTTTACAGAATATTTTGAGTAATGTTTGAAGATATGGACTACCGTCTTGAAAGTGAAAGTACAGGCAAGAAAAAAATTATTAATAATGGTGAATATTAACGAAGCGGTTTTAACCATAACCTGAAAATTATGTAAATAAAATTTATTTCAAAGTATGTTCATTTGAAAACAATTTTAGGTTATTAATGTTTTCTATTTAAAGCCCAAAAATGTTTTATGGCTAATTTATTGTGTACTTTAATGATTTTTAGTTTCTTGTGGTTTTACAACATTCAACATAGGCCTAGGCCTACTGCCCATTATCCCAACCAATAATTATTTAAAGTATCATCTTAACCACACGTTGGTAATTATTATTTATTAGATCTCGGGATGCATATTACTGTGTTGTGGCTTTCAAAAGCACACTGTATTAATAGGCCTAAAAAGTCTTTGGGTTTTCAGATCCTTTGGATGACACTGACGATGATAAAAATTTCGAGCCTGAAAATCATTCACCAGAATCGTCATCATCAATTGAAGAAGAAGAAGGAGATGAAGGAGGAAGACTCAAAAAAAGAGGACTAGAAAGGTGATCAGGTGTGAAAATAAATGGAAAAGAGCAAAAATTCTGCATGACTTAGGTAAGGAATATATAGGCTCAAGGGGAGTCGTAAAGCCAACTAAATCGGACAAGGAGTATGATCATAACTGCAGGTATTTCTGTTAGATGGTATTGATGGCAGAAGCCAATTTCAATGGCTTAGATTCAAGAAGGAAGAACCACTGACCATTTTATACAAGACGTCACTTAACGAGGATCTTGAATTTGAAAAATATTTCATGATCAAACCCAAAGTTGGGTGACCGCTAACAACATTTACACTGAAATCACCTCACGAAGTCCCCCCAAAAATAACAACAACTAAGTACAAGGATCTACAAACTCTTCTGAATTTTTTGCCTCCAATTTACCATGGCTTTTATCTCAACTTGAAGCTTGGAGTCAAGGAAAAAAAACTTGGAAAACGCCCGAAAAAAGGGAACAGTAAAAAGTTAACAGACAAGCAAACTGAAAAGGGCCAGCAACTAGGTACATCTGCGTCAACAATCGGCGATTAAGAAAATCTGGAATTAGATGACCTGGACTAGATCTACGATACAGATTAAAATGTAAAAAGATGAACTGTTGTGTGTTCTATTGTGTAACTATAGTAACTACTCAGTCAGTTTTTCTACGTTTGTAATAAAAATGTTTAAAAAGATTTTTCTTTTTAATGTCTACTTTTGATTACCCTGCGATTATCAACAAAGTATGCTGATTGCTTTGTAGCAAAGGGGTGTAAGTTACAAAGTTGGAAGCAAAAGGGTGTGTTTGTAAGGTATTTTTCTAATAAATCCTATTTAATATTAAATTACCATAAAGACATGTATCTGCATATTTAAAATAAACTATGTATGTAGAAAACAATTGTAAAGAAAAAACTAGTGGGAGCCAACTCTAGAATTTTTCATACACATTGAAGTTTGAACTAGTTTCACTAAAAATTTTACTTTTGTCACTTACACCCCTTTGCTTCTCGCTGCCTCACTTGTCCTACTTTTTTACAATTGTCAAACGAAAAATTTCAGTTCCTATTACGAAAAACATAGCGATGTTTCCCCTTAGGAAATATTTCACAAAGTGTAAGTTATTATCCAGTTTAAGTACCGTAAATAAAAACGAGCATCGATATTTGCAGGATCAAGGTTCAACCTTAGTATAGATGCAAGTGTGCCGAAGGGGTTTGGAGAGCTTATTCCCTCGGGTCCAATGATGCTCCAATCATATATTTCATGTAGAGAGCACTTACAATATTCCACAAAATTGCTTGGCGTATTTTTAGTTTATCTTAATTTCGCATGACTTAAAAAAATACGCAAACCGACGTTCATCGAAAAATAATCTGGCATAGTCCAAATATCTACGTTAACTTTATTGACAGTATTTACTTAACGGAGGGAAGTAAATGAAACCTTACCCTGCTTTACTTAGGAAATCTCCAGTAATTTTAAATAAGATAAGTAAATTTATTTAATTTTTCCAGTTTTTAACGTCTGCAATAGAATGCTGAATATATTTACGTGTCTGTGATTTGCAACAATTTTTACATGTCAGCTTGATTGTTTAGGTATGAAGACGAGTCAGAATACTGTTTAGTGAACAAGATTTTGTAATTCTGTTCATTAACTTACCAGTTTTACTATTGCCAAATCTGGCTTGATAGTGGCAGGATTTTATCTTCTGCACGAATTAATATCTTTTGGTGAAATTTTTATCAATACTGATCAGTAGTGGAATGCTAACCCGTGTACGGAATATTTATTCCCTACTCTAATTCTAAAAAGTATGTACTAGCATGCTTGTTTGTTGATATTCTTATACAGCCAAGTATATGCTAGTATTGCTGTTTCTTTTCGAAGGCGACACAAGATTTTGTGTGACTGCTATAAAAATTTTATAGAGCGCATTGAAAAAACTATAGCTATGTTATCATCGTCCTTTAACCTAATGCGTGTGGGTATAGCTGTTTATTCTTTAAGTGGCCACACCTTCAGGAAAATGCCGAGGGTCACCGATATCTCCTATTTTTTTTTGTTTTAGCTTTGCTTTTTGCATTGTTTTCGTACACATAGGGGGACAAAAATTGATTATCATTAAAATTTATCACCCTTAAAATTTATTATAATCATTTTAGTTTTAGTCAGAGCGCTTCCTCGGTTTCTGGTTTGGCCTTGCTTTGTTCTTGTTACTGCTTTCTGACCCTCGCCTTGCGACCGTAGGAGCGTACGAAGATCTAATTTGAACTGGGAAGATCACTGAATGCCTAGTGTGAAATCACTCCGTTTCACACACCCTGGAGGTGACTTTCACGGTATTTCGTGAATAGGGGTGAGATAGGGGGTCAAAAAAGCGTCGAAATCGTCTTTCGTAATACTTGAATGCCCCCCAATCAATGAAAAAATAGTGGCATCCGTAGTGTGCCATTTGGGGAAGAGGGAAATGGGGCCGGAAGCACGAGAATACGGCTGCAGTGGGGTTTCAGGATATATCCACCGCGTGGCGCGCCCGGGGCTAAATATACAACGCGCCGAGGACCACGCGGCGGCCGTCCGTCGGTGGGTGGGCGTCGGAGGAGGAGTGTCTCCGCCGCGGACGTTGCAGGTGAGCCCCCTCCCGCCGTCCCGCGGAGCGCGCGACTCCGCCATGTTGGTCCCTCAACCCTCCGCCCTTCCAAAATTAGTCCCCCTACTACGCTGCACGGATACCACCACCGGAGTCAACGCCGCGAATGATTCGGCATCTCTCATCTCGGCTGCCCGGAATATTTCCCTGGTCCGCGACGCATTCAGCTAACTGAGAGCTCGCGCAATGACGCCCGCATAGCGTGGAGTATAAACGTGGGACCACGTCTGTGACGGGCGTCTTTGACCGAGCGCTCCATTAAAATGCTCTCCTGTGGAGTTAACTTTTAACGGCCTCCGCCCGCACCTCATGCAATCGCTTTGCTCCAGGCACGCCCCGCATCACGCCACCGGACCGCTGCGAGAAAAAAAGTCCCAGTCGTTCCCGTGTTTGCGTGCAATAACCCCAGATGTGGCCGTGGCTCCTGGTCTGAAAGCGTCACGAGTGCGAGGCCGTGAGGAATTCGCGTCGAGGTGAGATTATGGCGAGAGGCAGGAGCTTGAAATTCGCTGGAAGGAACGTGGAATGCTACCAAAGATGAATGAATATGCTCGAAAATTCATCTCTATCGGGTTGAACTTGTGATGAAGTGTGCTGTGACGATGTGTTATTGCTGTGGCGTGTTGGCTCACGACGTTACTGCAGCGTGGCGTTAGTGTCTTTTCCTCGAAGAGCGGATATTGGATTGTGCATCTCAACAACTTGGTCAGAGTCTCTTGGAAATCGCAGAGTTGGAGGTTGGGTGCCGACTCCTCCTGGTCCCGTTGAACCATCTTTCGTCGAGGATCACGTCCAGAGTTCATCTGCAAGGACCTAGCTCCTCAGAGGCTCTGTTCCCAAGGTGAGCGCAGAACGCTGGGTGTGTCCTTTTGCCTCTGAGTGGTGCCGCCGCCAGTTTGCACGAGAACACTTCACTGTCTCAAGTTCCCGGGTTTTTACTTTAATGAGTTGTGATTTCAGAAACATAATCCTCAAGCAGTTGCATCCTGCGTATCCCAGGAGACTTTTCGAATATCGTCATACAGTACTATAAAAAGAGCCCGTGGCCTTGGGACACAGCAGTACTTTAAAGCCTCCAATACAGTGACGGAGCCAGCATTTCATTTCGAGGGGTAAAACCTTGTACTTTAAAGCCTCAAATACAGTGACGTAGCCAGGATTTCATTTCGAGGGGGTAAAACCATGTAGATTATAAGCGGTTGAGAGGAGGGGGATAACTTTTGATAATTAGATGTAAATTTGAGCATCTAGTCAAATATGAGTGCAGCTGCGACCGCGGAGTTACAGCCGTTATTTGAAGATTTTAGCAGAGCAAACGACTGAAAGAATTGTACGAACCCCACAGTATTTTTGTTTATCTTTCAAACATATTGGTCAAACAATTTCTCCTAACTCGAGTATAACCAAATGTAACCTTCTTTGTTAAAAATAGATATTTACATCTTTCCTTTAGTGCTAACTTTTAAAAGAAACTCAAAATATCCGGGGGAGGTGGGTTCAGGGCTGAAGACGATGGAAAAGTTTTCTATCGAAACATCGGCTGAGATAACGAGCCTAACCCGGTCGAAAGCCCAGGAAGAATTCACATCAGCTATTGAACAGGAAAGCTTTCATTCAGTTGTATTGGCTCGAGTGATCTGTCGCCTTCAACACGGTTTAAAAGCTCTATCGAAATTTGCCCGAGATTACGGAATCCTTGAGCACGAATAGCTGAATTTTGGCACGTCTCGGAGGAACCACCAAATCGCTCATCCTCGTAAATGGTGTCGCTGTTAGGCTATTTATGACCTTCATTTTGCCCTTTCCCTAAACTTCCCGACTGTCTTGGCCCTCAAACATTATGGAATCAAAGTTGTTTACATCGACCTTATACAAAGCTAACCGATATAATGACCCGTGCCGGAGTTGTGAGAGGGTTTTTATTATTACAATGTAATGTAAAGTGCACGAAGTAATTCCGTGACAATAGATTTAAAACGCTTGGTTAAACGTATATGTAATTATTTTCACGTTTACCTTTGGTTATCATTTAGCATTCCGTTATTCGAGAGTAAAGTGAAAATGTAAATCCTTCCATTCGTTTTGAGTCACTATTTTATTTTAAGGTAGTGTGTGCGAGATAGTTCCTTAATCATAATAGAGACCATATTCGATATATACGTTTTGATTTCATCAACTGTGAGACACACGAATTAAATATTGCATTATTAATAGTGAAATAATATAGTTTTACATGACAGAAATTGTAGGTAATCAAATGAAAATATCTAAATAAGTCTATAAATTGACTCATTTTTTTCACGCGGTACGTTTGAAACTCAATCACCACGGGAACACATCACGTCATCACAACGGAAGGTTTATCGTGATCCCGAAGAATTTACTGCAGTGACAATATGATTAATTTTCAAAAATAGTTGAGAAAACACAAAAACTACACACTGCTGATTTTTTTACGAGATCTAAGTGTAGACAATGCCTCTTTTTAAATTTAAGGTCTCTCTGGAGTTCATACACTTACCATTTCCCATATAAAAGGGCTGTTATTTTTTGGCAAATATCTCGGAAAGTAATGTGGTAAGGGGTTGAATTTTTGATGTCAATGGAAGGGTGATATATTGTTCTTTAAAATGAGACCAAATTCATTGATTTCTAGGTAAAATGATATTTCCCTCAAACTACCATAATTGATTTGTCAAACCTGGAAATGTGATCGACTTCTGAGCTCCACCCCGCGAGCCGCCGCCGAGGCGTGTGGCAAGGGGTGTGAGAACGCTATCAATGCGTGGTGATGGAATGGGGAACAGATGGGGGGAGCCGACAGACGTGAATTTTATGCTAACGACGTGTCTTATTCTAGAGACACACTGATTTGCAATCACCACCAATGGTGAGCGGATGTGAGAAAGTTTTGCACCTCTCACTTCAGCAGTGACCTTTCTTATTTTGTCGCTTCAATTAGTTCAGGATAAATAGCGCGGGGTCAAAATCATATCGTCCGTGTCGAACCGTAACTCACTACATCTGTTATTTTCAAGTCTATCTATGCCTAGTGTGTAGTGTCCTAGTCTCTAACGAGTCTAATTGTTATTAAGGGGCTAAAAGTGGTCCCTTTATTTTATACTCAATGGTATTTCAGGTCCTTTTATCCGTCAGCAACTCGTTGGTGGTTTTAAGAGACCCTGAAATGACCGACCATAAGGTTTTCTTATTGCAAGGGAACATTTAGCTTGCATAACATTGTGAGCAGTTCTAATAATTGTAAAGTATGACCACCTAGAGAAATGCCTAACCGTTCTGGAGTGTTGTGCGGAGTGGGATATTTAAACAATAGCATCCCAAGGTGAGAGTTTTCCTTCATTACTCATGACATTTTGTTGAAACAGACGACTGTTATTTCCAATCTTATTAGCAATTTTTTTATTTTTTGTTACATTACTTGCTCTTTTTTGATTGCCAAATCTTGAAACTTGTCTCAGTCACCACTTGTGTTACACACTAAATTTTACTGAAAAGTTTGTGTTGGAGAGTGAAGGCTTGGTTACACGGTATATTGACTCGTACGTGTTCATGTGAGAGTGTTATTTAAACATAAATTTAATTTGAGATGTAAACAAGGTACGAATGCATGAACCAAAGAGAGAAAATTTGTTTCCCTGTTCATGAATGAATCCATTTGTACAAGTTGGTGCGGTTACGCAGTGAATTTTCGCGTTAATTCACGCGTTCATGCATTCACACATAAACTTGTACGGGTTAAATTATTGTGTAGCCAGGCCTTAAGACGAATGAATTTTTAATATAAGGATATTGTTTTTTTTAAACAATATCCTAGTGCGAGCGAGATCCTCCGACTCCTCTGAGGACCTCCAAAGAGGACATCGGCCCCTTTACGCAAACTTTCTTGTGTACTTTCGTCTCCCTGGCATCATCCAAAGAAATAAATATGCATTGATCTAGGAAACTTTAAGAAAAAGTGTAAGGGGAATCATTTGATGAAAGCTCTAAATCATTTTGGTCTTAAGGGAAATAACTTAGGGGTAAACGTTCTACATTAGTTCTTGACGAAAAAAGTCGCAAGGCAGTTATTCACAGCTTCGGCACTCCCAACTCATTAAACTACTTCTTTGAAACCTTACTTTTGAACCTTTGAAGTCTGTACCTTAAGGACGGCACCCTGCTCGACGCAGACATCCCTACCATTTATCAACCAATGGCAGAGACAACTATTCAGCGCGATGGAATAATAGACCAGTCACACTCCAATGAACGTAACAAGTATTCCGATCCAGAAGAGATACTAGCACGCGTGCTCAAGGAGTTTACCCCTCACATCTAATAATTTCTAGAAATCATATTTAACTGATTATTATACGAAGATAGAGTACTAATAGACAGGAAAATACCCAAGGTCACTCAAAAATTATGAAAAGGAATAAACCAAACCTAGGAAACTGATGGTCTATATTGTTAACATCTCTTTCATGAATGATTCTTGCGCACATAACGGTTAGTAAGATTATGACGCTCCTGAACAATCAAAACTTCTACCACAGCAGTCAGCACGGAAGAAACCCAGCTTGGGGTCTTCCTCCACGATATTCTAGAATCAGTTGAAGCAAATGAACAAGTTGGTGGGTTATTCCTGGATTTCGTGAAACCATTATACAAGGTTCTTTGCAATAGAATTAATATTCACATAAAACTAATGTGAGTTTGACGGAAAAACAGCGGATTGGATGCATGATTTTCTAACTGACCGCAAACTAAAAGTAGCAATGGACGGTGTCAGCCCTGATGTCGGCCCTGATGGCGATGAATAAGTCATTCATCGAAACTTCGGCGTTGGAGAAGATGGAGCATCTTACCCGGACGGAAACCCGATGATATAGAAGTTCTCTCATCGGACCTCAGCAATGTTAACTCGTCGTGTCACGAGTACGGAATCAACCTTAACCTTAGTAAAAGCTGTGCAGAAATGCCCCAAGCCTCTGCGGCGGCTCGCATTGTAGCATTGAGATGTAGATGCAACTGCCGCCAAGTTATCTCGCCTCATATAACAGTTGATGCCGAAATTTATACCGAGTAATACAGTATGCTGGGCTTAAATTACTTGAAACAATCAGGTGGGCTTCAGCATAACCCAGACGTAATTGTTTTGACCCCGAACTATGTCTCTGGATATGATAGGAGGAAAAAATAAGACATATACGCAGCCGAACTGATAGGATCTAAAATTAACTCTTTTTCTGCATCAAGAATGATTTCAATAAAAACAGAGCGTGACTCTGAGACATTCCCATAGTGTACATATTGTCCCCTCACTGGTGCCTTACTTTTTCCCATCCCTTTTACATGGCATGTGTCCTAACACCCTCTGCCACACGCCCTTGCTACGTTTCACTTGGTAGTATGTAGTACTGAGTTTCGAGGAAAATGGAATGAAACTGTGCTTTGACGTGAAATAACTGTGATACCGATCGTTTTTCGATCTACAATACCTCGTTTTCACATACAAATGAGGTAAAATAGTTTTGGTATGATTGATGTATTATTTGGGCTTATTACCGCTTCGCTAATGCGAGAGCTTATTCAACAGCCTAAAATTTTTCCCTTCCCCCCTCATTTTCATTACGCATACAAAAGTTACTGCGCAATTAATCAATTGATACTATTTGATTGTTATATATAATTTTTTTTCGGAATTCTTTCCAAACCATATCTTAATCAGCTAAAAAATAAAACTAGAATATTTATGGCATTGACATCTTAATGTTGAAAGCTTTTACGTCAAAGGGTGTTTTACGCGGACTCATTGATATAATTGCGTTTACAGGTATACAGTGCCGTAACCCAAGATCCTTGCGGCGGCGTTTGCCCATCGGTTAAGATCGAGAGAATCGACAGCGTGAATTTTCGTTATCATCGTTACCACCGGTCGCTCTCGTTTCGAAGCGAAGCACTAATAATATGTAGATGTGCTTTCAATTAATGCTGAGTTTCGAGTGGTATGAAACGATACGGTATCGTGACGTCAAATATCGGCAATACCGATCGGTTGCCTTTCTTCGATACGTAATTAATATTCACTTATATTATTATATCTTTTGCATGGCTCTCAGATCATTTACGCCGGCTCTTGTTTAATTGTTTGTATATCAACTGACCATATGATGGTTCCAAATGATATTTATATAGGTTTCATTTCATTACTTAGAAATTTTGTCAATAACTAATCCGAAAGTTTTCGTTTGTTGCACTGCTTCCTAGAAACTCGTTATTGCATGAAATTCGCAACCAATCACAGGATTAATTAAAATTTTTTTCTTGAATTAATATTGCTATCCAACCAATTAGAACACCGCTAAAAATTAATAGCATTTACTAGGGTATATAATTCAGTCTTGACGGTTTCTTTTTTTACTTTATTGGGATGACGGATACAGAACGCAGAGTTGCAGGATCGTAGCGGCCGCTTCTGGTGCCCCTTACGTCAGGAGAAAGGAAACCAAAAGGCAGCATTTTCGTCATTACCTGTAGCGTCGGCCACTCTTGTTTCGAATGTGCATCACTACTTTGATGAGCCCCAACGAAAACGAGAGTGAGGACGAGCGGGGGTGGTGGCCGAGAGCTTTGCGGTTGGAAGAGCTTGTTTCGCCTGGGGAAGTCGGCTTCCGCTGCTTCCCAAGGGCGGCCACCGCCATTTTACCCCTCGTGGCAAGCACGCGGTGCAACGGGTGCTTGCACCACCGCGACCGCTGGGTCCCACCCGCCGCGGGCGGCTCCTTCGGGGATGGTGGGAAGGGTGGACTGTGCGAGGGACTGGGTATAAGCGTTCTCTCCGCATCTCTCTCTTTCTCTCGCCTGCGAGCCGCGGGAAGGCGGCCAGGATATTTTTACTCCATTTTTCGGGTCGCGCCCATGGGCGCGTGACGTAGCGCCGTGCCCCATATGTGGCCGCGTGCCGGCCGTCCCCTCCCCCGCGACGTCACGCCATTTCCAAATCGCAGCCGGCCCGACTAATTTCCCGGGCGCGCGTGTCAAGAGGTATCGGAGTCTTTTAGCGTACAGTTTAAGGTTGTTAGAGCGAGATTTTTCTCTCGCCATAATCAAGGCTATGTTTAAATTCTTTTGTTTATACCTAGGCAAGCTTAAGAGGCACGAAGAAAATATTTTGATACTTATGAGTTAAAATCTTGGTTTTATTTGGGTAACTGATGCACTCAATAATTAGCTATTTGTGTGCATCAAAGGCTTTAACTTGACGCATCTAATTCACTCCTGGCTATGAGAACGCCTTCACCAATGATTTTGTTTTGCAATTTTGTAAAACGTATTGCGGTGAGTAAAAAATTATTTTTGTTGAAATGTAGAAATAATGAATTTCTCACCGTTATATTTCCTATACAATCTATGAATCAGAACTACCTTTTTTAAAGTCAAATCTCTTAGGTACGCATAGCGGTATTACATCCCATTGAAAACGGCTTTTATATTTTGGCAACTACCTCGATAAGTGGCGCGGTGATTGACTGACATATTGTTACCCTTGAAAATTGGTTTTTGTGAATAGTCCAACTTCGTTAAATTTTTGGGAAACAAATATGTAGCTCAAACTGCCATAATTAAGGTAGAACAGAACTCGTATCTGCCAAACTTTTGTATTTAGGGTAGGTAGAGTGGGCTATTTTTGTCATAAATCAATGATTGTTGTCTCATTTTAAGATACAATCTCACCATTCCATAGGTAACAATTTATTAGTCTTCTACCGCACAACTTTTCAAGATATTTGCCCAAAAATACCAGATATTTTACATAGAAATGGCATTTGTAAGAACTCCAGAGAGACATCATTTTAAAGCTAGGAATTTTTAACACCTATCTCTCGTTAAAATTAACAGTGTGAAGTTCGTTTGTTTTTCAACTATATTAAAAAATGAATCATATTTTCATGGTAGTATTTTTTTCAGAATCGCAAAATACCTTCTGTTGTGAAGGAATTTTAAATGTAGCGCATGAAAAAAAAATCAGTCAAGTTATAGACTTATAATTAGTTTGGCATGAATATTTTTTTTATATACTAAGAATTTCAATCTTGTTAAAGTATGTTCATGCATCATTAATATTACAATACTTACTTCATACTTCCTACAGCTGCTGAAATTAAAACTCAATACTCGAATATGATTGATTCGATTATGACTAGGGAAGTAACTCACTCAAATTACCTTAACAGAGAACAATGAATCTGCCTGGTCACATGTTACCGTTGTCCATTTGGGACAAAGCCTACTCTGGCGATATCGCGAGTAAGCAATATGTGGACAGGAGTCAATCAGTCCCTCATAATTAGACGTTACCGGCGGACGAACAAACCGATTGACATTCGGATAGGTATCACTCCGCTTGACGTCACACACGGAATTCCATTCAACCCCGAGCTATGTAATACACCGTCA
This sequence comes from Ceriagrion tenellum, assembly GCA_963169105.1. Taxonomy (NCBI): domain Eukaryota; kingdom Metazoa; phylum Arthropoda; class Insecta; order Odonata; family Coenagrionidae; genus Ceriagrion; species Ceriagrion tenellum. The sequence goes on along the minus strand of OY720638.1, from coordinate 102,962,893 downwards.
GCGTGGAGCATGGGGTCGATAAGAAACGCGAAGGAAACATTGGAGATGCAGTTGACGATGATCGATTCGGTGTGGTGGCTTTATAGCACTGGCTTCTCATCCCGAGGGACCGGTTTCGAATTCCGGCGGTGGAAGAGATTTTTTTCAAATCATTCTGCCGTCACGGATTCAGTTGAAATTGCTTCCATTCGCGTAATTCATGCATAATTCACTCTGTGAAAAAGTTATTTTATGTCATATTTTCCAGTTTCCTCCATTCTAACTTCTTACCATTCTAATGTATCACATTGTTTGTATTCGCCGAAAGTGACAGCAGGATTCGGGCAAGTGTCGTAGCTGGAGTGGTGAGCTTCCCATTTCGAGGGCTTGTTTTGAATTCAGGCTTCGGGAGAGGTTTTTCATTGAAATTTCGTTCCCTGCTTGGGTGTAATGTGGAGAGGACCTAAAGTACAACACTCCGTCCGTCTGGTGGGACGTTAAACAGTGGTTCTATCAGAGCCTTCCGTTAAGAATAACGTAACCTCTACGCCGTGTTGCTTAACTCACTTCCTCCAATCTCCATATAAACCTTCATCTACCAACCAATCCACCTGTTCTCAAAGGAAAAATGACCGACTCCATAAACAGCCATCCAATCAGAATGTTTTAACTAATTGAAAAATCAATCCCAATAGCACACAGAAGGTAGTTGAAAATTATCGTAATTTTTTTATTATTGCAATATTTGTATAATTGTTTTAAATTATCGGCGTTGTGACTGAGCAAGAAAGACGTCGGGCAGGGTTTCTCAAATTTTTTCTCTGATGAAGCACTTTGAGGGATTTGAGGAGTTTCGACAGAGCACCTTGTATAATTTGAAGGGTAAGCAATGGCACATAATCAATAAAACTTGGGATTTAGAGGAACACTTGCGACCTTACCGCGTAGCACTACATCTACATATTACCGGGGCGATTCCACTCCAGGCTTGGCGAACCCATCCCAGCTGAAATCAGAACCCCGCACGCTTCCCCGCATGCCAGGCGCAGGCTAAAAGCAGTCAGGATAACAGTGCGCGATCAGATCAGAAACTAGAAGACACCAGTGCTCCGCGGAGCACAGCTTGGGAAACCCTGACGTAGAGAATATCTTAGGATATGTTTATTGCAAGTGCCACGGTTATGTTGAATTTCTGCCTCCATCTAATTCCGAGTTATGTCTGAGGAAAATCCCTAAGTCGGCGGGAAGGGGAAAGGGGTGGGGTGTCCACGCTGTTGCTTGCAAAGACTTTGTAGGGAACCTATGAGAATTTTCAAATTCATTTCCCGATGTTTTATTGCAAAAATGTGCAAGAATAAATGGAAACACGGTAAAAATATATAATGACTTAGCAACGATAAAAGAATAAGTATTCCATAAGAAAAACTATTCAACCACTGAGTTATACATGCGTAATTTATAATTAAGCCCGTATTGAATATATATATATATACTTGGTGTAAAAGAATATATTCAGAATAGATTAATATTTAAAGTATCTTAAATGTAAGTGAATTTTCACGTAAATTTACCGACATTTACGAAAATTACCGCGGTAATTTTCAAAATGGCCCCTCTCAAGGAAGGACTCGTTTATCATTATAATTCTTTCGAAGGAATAACAATGATTAAGCAGCGATGACGTCAAATGTGGCGTTCTCCTTTTCGGTAAGTGGTAACATCGCTCTTTGGCAGGGGGAAACGAAAAAGAAATGGACGTGGTATTGGCACGGCACCCGCCTTGCGAACGGTGGGGAACTTACAAAACCACCGTCGGACCAAAGAATAAATGAATTTATTTTCGTTGCTGTGTGTTTGTGGCAGACTAAATATTACTAGTGGTAAGGGCTGGGATGCGGAGTGAAAAGAGAGGTTATCATCAGACGGGGAAGGATTAGAGATTGGTAAATTTCCGTAATTTTCATTCGCGGTAAATTACCGTGATAAATAACGGCAAATTTTTCGAAAATTACCGTACTTTTCCTCAAATTTTAAATATGCCACTATTAATTTGGTTACTAATAAGTAAGGCAACAGCGATAGTAAGGGATTTACGACATTAAAAACATTACTGTTGCTATGTTAATGTACTAGAAATGAAATAAAATGTAAAAATAATTGCGCCAGACCCACGCAATTTGGCTGTATTTCGTCATTGTATGAGAAATTTCCATTCAAACCGTTCAAACAATTGCCCTACAAATATTCCAAAATGATAACTATTCAGCAGCTGAGCTGTACGTGCGTAATCAATTATATAGATTACTTTCTTGCAACGGTTTAAATCTTATCAGTGTACCTTCTAATTTTAATGGTTTACATCTTGTTAAATGTTTATTCTTGAAATGGGTGTTTCTGCCTGTTAATAAACATTATTATTATTGTTATTAAGATAAATCAGGGGGTGGCCAAGTAATTTAAGTGTAAGGATGCAGTTGAGCAGTTGGGAGGGGAGAACTTAAAGATGCATAGTACTCATCCAAGGGCAACATCATTCCACAGCCTTTAAGACGAGTGGGTTCGTAATTTCATTGAGTCGATAAATAATATCCACGATTGCCTCTCTTGAAATAGCTATGGTATGCTCATTGAACGCTAACTACTTGTCTAAGGTGACCCCTAAGACGTTGCGGGAGATGGTAGAAGGTATAGGAGGGTAGTTACGTATACGATATTGGAGAGTAGTTACGACATTGGAGAGTAGTTACGTATACGATATTGTTTTGTATTTTTAGGATTACATTGTAGCAGAGTTCAAGCTCATTTTCCTTTTGGCGCATCAGCTTTCAAAATCCAGAGAGGACTGTCAAGTAGAAAGTCAGCCATACTTTCAACTGTTTCGATCACTTAACAGCCATTTGGGTATACAAACATCTACATCTACATATTACACTACGAGCCGCCGCATTGGCGTGTAGCAGGGTGTGTTAGGACATTAGCCTAGTAAAGATGCATGGGATTAGGTTTCGGGAGGTGAAATGGTGACGTGTGTTGTGGGAGTGTATTTAGTAAAGCTCAGTTTTTATTGTGGTTGCTTATTGTGCACAAAAAGAACAAGTTTTTGTACCTATCTGTTCGGCAATGTGTCTCTCTTATTTTATCGCTTCTGTCAAACCTAGAAATGTAGTGAGGCGTCATGATAATATTCTCTGTATCGTTCGGAAACACACCAGTTCTGCATTTCTCAAGCAAGATAAGCCTAGCATGTAGCCCTTGAGTCTCTAGGGATTCCCACCTTAATTCCTCTAAAAGTTGTGAAACAGTATATGTTCGCTCGTAGCAGTTTTCAACGAAGCGTACAGCTTTTCTTTGCCTTTTATAATTTTGTTGTAAAATCTTAATGACTGGAGTCCCAAATGCTCATGACATATTCGAGGTGTGGTCTTATCACAGCGTGTAACAATCTTGGGGTAAAATATTCACCTTAAGATAGGCTTGGTAGAGTTCGACGAGAAGAGGGCCTAGGACGCTGCCCTGGCGGACGCTAGAAGTCACTGGTATAGACATCGAGGAGATTCTATCAATTAAAAACCGCTGGTTATGACCGTTCAGAGAGTTAGAAATTAAATTTGAGAGCGTGCCTTGGAGATTGCACGGAGACTGAAGTTTTTGCTGAAAGAGAGCGTGGCTCGAATTTAATGGGGAAAACTGCTAAGGTGGAAATGGGGTGATTGTTTTCAATTTTATCCTTTGAACCGGATTTCAAAATAGGGGTTATATTTTAATTTCTCCAATGAGTTGGAAAAGTTCGATTTGGAGGAATCTGTTGAATATGATGTAAATGATGATATAGAGGGCGTGAAAGGTCCGATGAAGGCAAATTGCAGAAGTATCTTCAGAATCTGCTGATTTTCGACTGGATAGAGATGTCGGATATATTTATATTTCTTAAGGAGAGGTGGAGGTATTAACAAGAGAATAGGTGGTAACTGGTTGAGCACAGAGATTACGTCATTAAGAGGAGAAGGGTTGAAATTGGAAGAGAAATGATTATTGCCTCGTTCGTGTGTCGTCACACCAGCAGATTATGTGTGAGGGATGCGAGGCAAATTATTTAAACAAAATAGAGGCTGCATTGAAGGCTTTTCTGGCGCTCTCCCGTGTATTTCTATTGTCGTAGATGACAATTTCGATTACATCGCAGCCATCATCTTCAGGTCTGAAGTGAGGATGCAGGTGTTCGTCATCGTCATTGGTTTTTCAATTCTAAGATTGGTTTACTTGCAGCCCTACACCCTTCCTTATATAATGCTAGTTCCTTTACCTCCTGGTATCTCTTCATATGTACTTTCCTCTTTATTTGGTCCATGAACTTATTCGTGGGTCTTCCTTTGGGGGCTTTTCCCTCTATTGTTTTTCCAGTTATGCTCTTCACAAACCCATTGCGTCTCAGGGTGTGTCCAATCCTTCATGTTCTTCTCTTCTGTATGGTGTTCCATATGATCCTTTCCTCTTCTACTGTTCTGTAAAACTTCCTCATATCTTATTTTGTTCGTCCATTTTATCTTCAGCATCCTCCTCCAGCATCAGGTTTCGAAGGCTTCTTGTCTTTTCTGGGCAGCTTTTCTAATGGCCCATGTTTCCGATCCATTGAGTGGTATGCTCCTCACGAATGTTTTCGCACAGGTGTTCGTGTCCGTTTTATATAGTGGCTGTTTTTCTCGCCAATTCAATCGGGTACGCTCTCTGCGCAGGGAAAGAACAGCCACTAAATAAAAAGGATACGGATACCAGCATCCTCGCTTCTTACCTGAAGAAGACTGCTACAGTACTATCAAAACTGTCGTCTACCACATTGGAAATACGTGTATGATAGCACGAAAAGCCTTCAATGTCGTCTCAGCGACTCCGGGGAGGCCTTCGAGAGCATAAAAAAGAGGTAAACTACAAATATACTTTAAACTACAAGACGTAGAATATTTGGTATGTAAATTATCTATACATGCTACATGATACGTAATGTGTCAAATTTTATTAGTTTTTGAATCCACTGAGAAATACTTTGTCATTGATATTGCACTGTCAGCGGTACAGTGGAATGTGGCTGGGGAGTCATAGATCTGCTTTAGGAATCTCTACGCTCTACTGGAATAGCTGTTTTCTTCTTTGTTCTCATATTTCCCTTCTTTAGGGGTCGGTAGCGATAATTTGTGAATTTTTGGCAGTAATTTCAGGGAAACGTTTTCTTTTATGCGAACCATTTCCATAAGCGTTCATGTCTAGGCTTGTGCGATGAACGTTTTTGCTCATCGATGGTCGATGAATTCATCTAAGAGATTTGGTTTCGATGATTTCATCGATCATCGCCGTCGATGAGTCTATGAATTCACCGACGTCGATGAGTCAATAAATTCCTCGGCGTCAACGAGTAGATGAATGTATCACTGTAAATACGAATCATCTTTGTAGCGTCGCCCACGCTCCCAGCCAGCTAGTTGTAATTGAAAATATTAGATTTACAGATTTTGGCATTTTCTTGCCATTTGCCACTTGCCTCCTGAAAAATACGATGAAATTTACTATAGTTTATGATCTGGAGGGTGGAGTTGCGAAAAGTTATCAGTAGCTAAGACATATCTGCTCTTTGTTTATCTCTGAAATGAACTCCCTCGGGACTCCATGTTAACTAACTCCCAGTTATGTTTAATCCACAATTTTGGATTGAGATTCATGAAGCACAGCAGATTTACATTCCGACTCCAAATAAAACAAATGGGGTATCTTGACGGCCGCCGTCGACCGCACGACACAACGCGCCGTGACGAGCGAGCGGGCGACGCCACACACACAAGCCTCATCTACGGCGATGAATTAATCGACACCGATAATTCACTTCACCGAATCGCCACTAACCTCGTGTGTAATTTCCGGCATGATATAGCTCTTGCATAATTTAATACCTTGTCGAATTTATCTGTCGTAGTAATTATATCCATTATTCGTATCTTAAGTAGTGTACTGGGTGATAGCATTTTCGCCCACGTAGCACTCTCCGAGTTTCTGGTCTGACTACGCGCTGTTGTCCTGACTGCTTTCGGCCTGCGCCTGGCATTCCGGGGTAACGTGCGCGGTTCGAATTATAGCTGGGATGAGGGTCGTGTGCCTGGTGAGGAATCACCCCGTGCCTCTCACCCTAGTGGTGGCTTGCACTGTATTTCGTCGATGTAGATATATGATGTATATTCTAGAATATTCACTTATTTTTCAACCCGCTTCAACAATTGCAATGTTCAGTGTTTCCCGAGCAACCGCAGGGATACATCAAACATTTCATTTTAGCTTTATATTTTATTGCTACCCCAGTGCTATTGAAAGTATTTACCCGATGACAATACTTAAGTCAATATGTTATAAATTCGCCTTGATTAGTAAACAGCTCTTGTGGTCATGCGGGATACGCAATCTTCGAGGAAAGCGGAAGGGCGTCATTTTCGTTATTATCTGCTACCGGCGGTAACTCGCTTTTCGATGACGTTGTTCCAGAGGTGAACTATGAACACATATAACTTGTGAAATAATTCTTCCCGGCTGACAGCTAGTGATATTTAACCCTTCCTGGTATTGATAAACGAAATACTCCCAGTTTCGTGAACGTCTGCCAATTCAAGTGCGGGAATTTTCAACTTTATTTCCGTTTGCTCAAAGTAAAAGTGCTTGTGCACGTCTCTCTATCGAAAATTCCTTTCGACTTCTACATCTGCAAAATGTCCGCGTATGTTTACAGAATAGCTTTTTTGGTATTTGTGTAGACCCTCCTTAAGATATTGAAACACTTTTAACTATAACATCAGATTAGATCAGAATTACTTAGCATTTTCTGCCTGATAAATGGAGATTGTTCGGTAGAATTACTCAGAACGTTCTGTTGAAATATTTCATCGCATTATATAGGATATCCTGTAGAAGTTCTGTTGGAATTAATTATGTAAATATATGCTTATTACTCCAATTATAGTAATACTTTTGTGTTCATGATTCTGACGAAGGCTTCCGCGGATAACATAATGAGGTGTTGAAAGGATTCCGGTGTTTCACCGCGTCCATTGCTTTGACTTGACAACAGTTTCGTCCTCGTTCCATCGGCCATCTTCACTGTATCGACTCGGTCGAACAACGTCTCTTCAGCTCCAGTTCATGATTGTTAAACTCTGTTTTGGGCATTTGTTACAGGCAGTGCTTACTTATTTCCTTAACTCTTTCAAAGGAGAGGCGACCCTCTAAGGAATGTCGGGAACATTTTTGAGAATTTTTCAGCTCTTTTTAAATACTACCGAAATTAAATCGCCTTAGAGCCGAAAAAATTAACGCATAGCTCGTATCCCGTTGAAATAAAAAAGTAGCAGGTCCTTCAGAAAGCGCGGCTAAATCCGTACTGTTCCTTATGTTTCGTACTGTTCTAAGGGATAGGTTGCACGGAATTTTAGGTCGGGAAGCAATAGTACTATAAACTAAACTACTATAGTAATAGAACTAGGATGGGAATTACTATCAGAACGCAGGTTAAAATTTAGGTTAAACCTTTTAAGTAAATTCGAAACAGAGTTGTTCACAGATGACGTTAGATATATATTGAGACCCCCTGCGTATTATGCTAGGTTTGATCATATTAACAAGATTAGAGAGATAGATTGTCGTACCGATAGATTTAAAATGTCATTTTTCCCTCGCACTATAAGAGAGAACAATAGGCAGCGTAACAAAGTTATAGGTAGGTGACATATAGTTAGAGTAGTCTGTAGTGCATGATGCATGTAATAACAATCAATAATCCCTTCCCTATTATACAGATACTAACTATCTAGCTCCATGTGACCTTACTTTCTAGCATGTCTCATTTAAATATACTAGTTGCATGTCAATAGTGCATGTTTGGTGATCTTCACCCCCTGCCACACACCCTCGTGGTGGCTCGCAGGGTATCACGTAGATGTAGATGTAGATGTAGTAGGATCAGCGGCCAAACAACGTTGCAGTTTGAGAGAGGGTGAAGAATTTTTGCACTCCCATTCCCATTTCTATTTTTTTCCATCTTAGATACAATTTTGTCATTTCCGAACAGTAAATAGGGGTTTCCCGAATTTGGTTTTTAATCTCACTTGAACCGAGGTTTCGTCAATTTGTGGTGTCGTATTAAAATGAGAGTGCCTTCTACAGTCCCCTCTTGATCAATTTTGGTGTCCTTCGGCAACATTTTACGGGTGCGGGGGGAGGGCATTTACGTTCCGTTATTACGCCACCGAGTAAACACTACAGGCTAGATAGCGGCCCGAACACTTCTTATTTCATAATTTGAGGTAGCGTGACGAATCGGAATCTGGCTCAGCTCATTTTTCAATGTTCTAACTGTACTAATGATAGGATGGTTTTTTCCGTCGCATGAAGTTGAATATGACCTCGGATAGAACGCTTTTTATAGTTATTCCATATCTCGATATCATGTTATGTTCTGTGTATATTTATAATTATTGGACGTCAAGATACCATGTTGTTCAGTGCTTATCTTTCAAGTGCGTCCAAGATATTAAGGCCATATTGTCCGAGTACCTATCTTCAAGGTTAAAAATCCCCGCGATTTGCATTTTTTGTTGGGAAACTAACGCTCTGCGTTTTCACCCATTAGTACATAAACTAATGACATATCATGGCTTGATAAGGATATTGATTAATAATTATCAATAGCACCAGTAAACCCGTTTCTTTCTTTTCCCCAAAGTGAAAATGGTATCGGGCGATAAGGAAGGACCTGGGAGTTACGATAACTTCGAACCTATCGTGGGGGACACATAAGAAATATTTGTGGCAGAGCCCTGAAGAAGCTAGGATTTGTCAAGCGTGTTGTGGGAAGATTTTCGGATGAGAAAGTGAAAGAAGGTGCTATTTCGCACTCGTCCGGCCACACCTTGAATATGCAGCGAGCATATGGGATCCGGAGGAGAAAGACCTAGTCCATGAACTTAATAAAATACAAAGGAAAGCTGCGCGATTCGTCAAAAACTGCTACGGCCGTACAGAAAGCGTTACACATATTTTGAACGATTTAGGGTGGGAGCCGCTAGAGACTCGGAGGCTACGCGCTAGGCTTAGATTGCTTGAGCAATTGAGAATGGATATCTTTCAGAGCGACACGAAGAACATCATATTAGAACCAAATTATATTTCCAGGTCCGACAGAATCGATAAATTAAGAGAGATATTTTGCCGAACGGATAGGTATGGGAATTCGTTTTTCCCCCGAACAATTAAGGACTTTAATAAGTGCTAGGCGGAAAATTTATTTTATTTTTATTTTTATTTTATTTTTATTTTTTTTTAAACGGCTGGTGTCCTAACACCCCCCGCCACACCCCCTTTGAGGTGGCTTGCGGGGTAGTATGTAGATGTAGATGTCAAACGATAGCAGAAGTATCTTTCAAAACTTTTGTATAGGTAACCCTCCCTCCCCTAATATGATGTAGTCGTAATTAAATGAAACATTTGGTTTATCTCACGGTGAAAAGCTACATACACGTCTTCCACAGGTGATAAATCCTTCCTCCTTGTTGAGAGAGCGACATAGACCATATCTGTTTCATGGATGTTTAGGATGGTAGGCATAAGGAAAAACTAGTTTCGACACAAGGGTGTTATTATCAGAAGCAAACTTTGTAGTTTGAAAACACAACGTCTTATCCTACTTCTCGAATGATAATGAATTTACTCATTGTGGACCTTAAAACTTTAGAACTTCTTCTCCGTCATTTATTTAGAATTTGCGAATTTCTAAATTATTTATCTATTCCAAATGGATACTACCAACTCCCACGGCTTCTCTAGCCTTCAACACTTGTTATGCCTTCTCCATTTTGCTGTGGACTATCTACGGGCCAATGCTATCCGTCCATATCGTTAATTATCAAGAGAAATATGCCCTACTCACACAAGCATGTATATTTTCACTCCGTGATCCATCGCCTCATTAACATTCCTTTGTCAAATTCAGATTTTGATCGGGAGCTCAATTTTATCCAACAAATTGCCCGTAGTAACAGGTATGAGCAAACACCCGTATCTTAAATAGAAACTTGAAATGTCTAGCTTCCTCGCTTCCTCCTTGTTGCCCTTTCAACCTCAGGAAAAAATCAAATGGTTAACAATACCCTTTGTTGTCTTATTCCGTAGTCAATGCTGCCCCGAGAAATGATATAAATATTTCTTTTTACAAACAGTGATCAGCCTTGAAGGCACGCATAACCTTCTCAACAACGTCATATTCCCAAACCCATCCCCTATGTTACGCATTCCTTTGCCTCCTTACTAGCCTCATGAACCCAGTACCTTCACATTTTCCTTAGTACTGATTGATTCATCCCACAGCTCACCATCACCTTGTTCCACCAACAATTGTTCACCCCGTCCCCAATCACCTTCCCCCACCCCCAAACTGAGTGTTTCCCATGAACATCTACATCTACATCTACGTCATACCCTGCAAGCCACCCAAAGGGTGTGTGGCAGGGGGTGCTTCCACACCAGGCATGCATGAATGATACGGTAGAACACCGAAATTACATTGAAACCCGCGTACCACACATGCAAAGCGCCAATTAAAAATCTAATAACAAAGAAACATTCTATCGTTAATCGTTCCAACATGCAAGGGATACAAAGAATACTACTACATATTCAAAATGCCATGCATAAATAAGAACATCAATATTGACATCATGCATAAATAAGAAAGTAGAGAATATAATGAGAAAGATTTACTGTCTGCCTATTGTCAAAATTCGAACTATTCATGACGACGATCACAGCTGTTATGGTCCCGAATGGTACGCGGAAAAAATGACATTTTATACCTATAGGTTCTACAATCTAGCTCTCTAATTTTATTGGCGCGATCCAATCTGCCGTAGTACGAGGGGGTTAATAGTATGTTTTTTACGTCGTCAGAGAAATGATTTTCCTGAAATTTAGTTGTGAGATGATTGAAGGATTACTGATTGATTCATCCCACAGCTCACCATCACCTTGTTCCACCAACAATTGTTCACCCCGTCCCCAATCACCTTCCCCCACCCCCAAACTGAGTGTTTCCCATGAACCTCGTATATAAATGGCTGACACCAGAGATTTTCTACCTGAAGATGGCTTGAAGGCCGAAACTGGTCGGTAACTTTTAAATAAATTGTGGAAGTCAAACTTTATCTTGATCATTATGACGTCCTCCCACCGAGTGAAAGCTTCCATTTCCGATGCTATTCCATATTGTTATCTTTTTCTCTATATTAAAGTTCACAAATCTTATGTTGCTATCTTGAAAAGTCCGCGAATTCACTCCCCCATCTTGGATATCTTACTTTTCCTCAATTTTCACTGTAGTGTCCGTAACTTTTGGTCTCATTTGGCCTTCTTTCTCGCCAGATACTTTTTTCACTTTAGCGAATAGCTTTCTCCTCTTTCTGTGACCTTTCCACTTCCTCACAATGCCTTTTCAATCAGTTTTCCTTCATCCGATCAATTAATCACTGGAGTATGTTATTTGATTCCCTCTTCTGCGTCACTCCTATAATTTCTAATTTTTCCTCAATTATCACCGTATTCCTTGCCTCATCTATGTTTCATTTCACTGGTATTCCTTCCTTTCTTTCTTTGTCAATACTTCCACATCCACCTCTTCATGCTCATACTTTTACAAAGTCTTTCCAATTTACTCTCTAGGACTGAGAAGCAAAAGAAATAGATATTGTGCACTGTTTAGCACACTTGAGGGGGAGAAAGGATGGGGGAAATGTGACAGAAGGTTGAAAATCCGAACTAGGAATGATCACCAATACAAGGTGAAACGTCGGTCACAAAGGGCCCATGTAAATAAGTTTTCATTCCTCAACAGGACGATTGGAATAGTCTTCCTGCAGAACTACTTGAGTACTTCCCCGGCAGTATAAATGGTTTTAAGAATAGGCGTAGAAAATTTATTTTGGACGATTGATTCATCGCTAATTTTAATTTTTTCTATTGATGTCTGATTTTATGTTTTATTTTTGGTGATTGGTTTAACGGCTGCTTTACATAGCTTTACTGTTACCACCTGGCAAATAGCCAACTTTTAACTCTTTTTGGTCAACAATGATAATTTAACTTTAAATTTTTAGAGACCTAAATGATATTTTGAGTCCGTACCTTCCTCTGGAGTGCTGAGCGTGTTTTTGACTCTATTTATAAACATCTGACTAATCATGATGTTATTAATTTGACATCTCACGTATCCACTGGCATTTTTTATGCATACTAAATATAACTGATTTCCAACCACAGGTTTTGGTCATTTTGGCAGTGGTAATTTCTAATACTAAACTAAAAGGGTAATTGTGAAGCATTTCCAGGCGGAATTCTCCGTAACTTATTAAATGTAGTGATGCATATGGTTTCAGGCAGCTGATTCGCCGAAATATTGACCCCGAAAAAGTTATCTTACTCTGTGACTCGAATATAAGTCTGTGGTAAATTTTCATTGGTCGAAAAAGAAAGAAATTTCTTTAATTTTCCTCAAGTAAATTCGTGGGTCTCCGCGTTTGACTTAAAGGGCTCTCAATATCGTAAACCTTCATTTCCATCTTCAAAATGCTCAATTAATTTTTCATATAAAATTTTCATCCCCCACTGTTTATTAATTTAATTGTAGAAATGAACTTCTCCAATTGGCTACGAACAGTATCACTGTATTTTGATCTAGCTTCCTATGGATTTTAAATATTTTAGTGACTCATGCTGCCGGCTGTTGTCGTGCTCTCTTAATTCATGTGCGGTAATGATAGCATTATATGCCTACCGTGTATGGTACTCTCCCCTAGTCTCCTTTTATCAACCCATTCCACTAGAGGCTTGCCCTCCTTGAAGTCTCCTTTCGCGCAGGTGAATACCACCGTGTTCTGCTGCTTCTATAGTACTCCAGACTGTATTCAGTAGAAACTTTTCTGGTACTAAAGGAGGCTTGCTCAATATTTCGTAGATGTAAATCTACACGGCGATCTGCTTGGCGCCTTTCGTTTGAGTCGTAGTGTTAGTGCTACTTGGTACTATTAGGCGAAAGTCTTCGGGACGCTACCTTATCAGACGCTTATCGTGCGAGGGTTGCCCATTAAGTAATGCTCCACTTTTTTGCAACTTCCTAATCACAGAAATCAGTGCGTTAAAACGGTCGTCGAGAGACGCATCTCCATTGGTCGCAAAGCCTTATCAGATTATCACGTATCAGCTGCCGTATCTGAATGCTCTGATCAATTTTGTGGCATATACTTGGGACAGACTGCAAGATTAGGCTCCCAAATACCAGTCTGACACAAACTAACCCTTCCGCGACGGGGCCACAAGTCGGAAAATACTACTTCCCTTGCGGTTGCCACAAAAATATTTTTGCAATCCCAGTGCGGACTTTCACTCGGCTAGGACTTGCTAAAGCCGTTTTCGAACTTGGCAAATCTAGCATCTTGCCTTGAAACCTAGTACGCATCGAAAGCTATGACGTCATGGACAAGTCATCACCAAGCGCTTGTTCACTAGCTATCGAGGAAAGATACCAAGTCAACGAAAAAGGAGACTTGCTATGCTTGCTAGGTTTTAAGTTCGAACTCGGGGTGTGATAATATGGGCTTGTACGGAAGATAGAAGTGAAGAAACTTTCAAATGGATACTATTTTATCATTACTACGTACAATTGTGTGATATTTATTATTTTTTTGCGGAAAAATTGATGAATTCGTTATATTTAAAGGCTTTTCAAATGCGAATATACTGATAAAAGATAGTTGTTTATGTGTGTTGTAGTAAGACCTAATAGTTGTGTGAATAATTCCATACATTGTTAATGTACCGTCCTTGTTTACTTCATTGGACCTACAAAATCTATCTTCCTTACTGTGGAAGGAAAAGAAATGAAATAATTATGAAAGAAATTATATGAAAGAATTATGGTCCGATGGAAAGTACTCTAAGGTAGCCATAATTTCATTGGCAGCATTATTTTTAGCTAACGAACATAATAATTGTTAATAACGTTAACATTGGAGAGGTTTTCACAGCATTCATCAAAGAAATGGGACAATAAACTTTTAGAGTAAATGTAATTTGTTTTCAGCTTAATTATGTTAGTTACAACACGCGTATTTATCAGTCAACAGTCAGAGATCATAGGTAGTTAGTTCGGAGTGTAATGCATTAATATATTGTTACGTGTTTTTTCATACAGGCAAAAAATATTACGATGCCTTTTTTTGCATAAAGACGTTGATTGTGGTGAAATACAGAGAGCGATATGTCGTCCACTTTCGCAGCCCCAAGTAATCGAAGCATATTAGTTAATCACCATATTATGGTATATGAGAATTATTTTATTCATAAGCAATAAGATTTTAAAAATAATATTCTCTGTTACTTTGCCGTATAAGGTTGGGAAGCATTTTAAAGAAGTAATCCACTTCCATCACCCACAATAATTATGGACACGGATAGCGCTTTTCGTATGTTTTACGAAATGAGGGCCGCATGGTGTCTCTTCCACCGTAAAAGGGCTACGAAAGTGTCAAGTCAAGATTCTACCCGGTCGGTCTTGGGATCAAGTTAACTTGATATCAAGTTAACTAGGCGTTTGCCAAGTTCGAAAACGGCCTAAGGTACGAGGTTCCTAAACTTGGGACCGGACCCGCGGGGTGTCGAACCTTTTTCTCGGCCACCGGCCGGAGATAATCCCAGCCCCTTTCCGCTTGGGTAGGCTATTAGGGCATGCGGTCGCGGTCATCTATTTGTTTATTCAATGGTTTTGTTAAAGGAATAGTTGCCGCAGCCTCGAATAAATTTTATCAGAACTGAATTATTTTAATTTTATAGTACCTATACAACTTTTAAACGAAATTCTACGATTAATATTAAGAAGCAAGAATCTCTAGCAAAAATATTCATATCAATGTTTAAACAAATGATATCGCTACTGCATTTCGAGCACGGAAATGGTTTGTCCAATATTCAACGATAGAAATTATTACAAATTTAAAATTTCTTAAATTATAAAAAACAAAGTCACGGACACTACTTGAAGTCGCTTTCCCGAGTGAAATGTCATCCTCAGAATTACTAAAGAAATTGTCATCCTCGCTGTCACTTCTCGTTAAATTTTCTAGAATCGACTCATCCGTCAAAATCTTTGACATATTTTCAGCAGTTGAAATCAGTCGCGTCCGGATATTTCCTTCAATACCATATACATTGGAAAGAGCAGAGAGAAAGCACACACCGGCAGTGAAACACTCCGCAAGCATAAACCACGAAAGTAGAACTGAAGATAACTCCAAAGGATTCTTGGAACGTATGACGAGAAGGATTCAGGCGATGTCATTCTAAGAATAAGTAATTACGATGAAACATCATTTCTAGGGAAGTCCCCGTAGGAGAGGGCAACAGTGCATCGAGAAGAACACTAACCCATAACCATAAATATGGCCGTAGAGAAATTATGCTCTTCTGAGAAGAGTAAGATTACCTGTATGGAAATATTTTAGCAGAGGCTTCAATGAGACAAATTTATCGCCAACAGAGACTGTGACCTGGGCATTCATTTGGGGATAAATGACTATTTCCTAGAGAACATTAATCTGGCAAATGTATTTCAAGAGAAACTTGGGAGCGGCCCCCACTGGGAGCGCGCAGCTTACCCACGAGATAAGTTTCCTTTATTCCTAAGGCCTGGTGATTTAGCATGGAAATACCAAAACAATAGAGCCGATCCATCCCTCGGTCAATGGTCGGAGGTAACCTTGAACTTTCCTTGCATTGGTAGCTGCATTCACGGCGTGTTTCCGCAGTCAATTACTTTTTTGCTGCAGTGCATTTGCTAAATACACATTTGTTCCTTACTCGGGAAATACAGGATCATAAGTCCATTTCTTAAGTCTCTCTGAGCAGATAAAAATTTTTAATGCAACTATACTGTGATTAATGACGGAATTGTGTTTGGAACGGAAAGTGATCCCTCGAAAATTCTGTGGAAATATTCTATTTGTAGGCGAAGAACTAAGAGAAATATGTTGTCTTATTATTAACACCAAATTTTTAGGATACCTGATTGTGTGAGTGCTTTGCATCTACGCAAGCGTACACACAAAATGCAGTTAAACAGGAAGCATGAATGACATATTTTTAGTACTACTTAGCAGTGAAGACAACTCAATTAGAAAAATAATATAAAAGTAGCAGCACTACGTATCAAAAACTCTTAATGACGCGTAATAATAATTCCAAATTGTGCAATCTTCATTACCGCTATTGTGATCTATTGTCGTTATCGGTCTGTTGTACAGTATATCACATTAATGTTGTATTCATGCTCTAATCTACCTAATACGACGTATCGGGTTTCGTAAAATGTGTCATCCAGATCCACCTAAAAATAATACGCCGCAAGCCAGAAATGATAATTTCAATTACAAATCACCTGATTTTAGCAATAAGAAATTTTTCGTAGCGAATATTATTCCTTCAACATTTGCGCGCCTCGGGATTCAAAAGACTGCCAGAAATAACTGCATTCTTTATGCGGAAACCATTGAGCAACGAAAAAAGAACCAAAATCGTCAGCTGTCATGCTCAAACTAGCGTAAGTAATATGCGTGGAAAAAGAAGTCTCTCATTTAAATCTTCAACTCATTTAAAAATGGCCGTCTACCCATATGAAGAAATAACTTTTACTTGTTTATCTGAAAACATAATAACTATTCAACTACCTGAAAACCTAACAAAAATACTCCCTATCTAACTTAACTGAATAAAAATTAGTTCGGTGATTCAATTACACACTAAGTTAAAAATAACGATAGAGCTCCGTTTAAAATTCGTAATTCGTAGGGCTAAACATAAGGAATGTAGTTATAACCCTCAATATGCAAATTATGCAAAAACTTACGTCTTTGTTTTTCCACTGTATGAACAAACAACTGACCGCGGACACATGCTGTGAGTGGGGCTCGCACTAAGACGAAGGGTCGAGGCTCTCGGACCGAGGAAGGGTAAGGCGCCCCGAGAAGAGATCTTTTATGACTCACAGAACCTTTTAGGCCTGCTTAGGGCTAGCTGAGCGGCAGCGACGTGTATGCACGTCGTTCGGTGGTTTGCGTCGAAAAATTTACGCCGTGTTAAAACGTCGTTCGTTAGCTTGCGTATGAAAATCTACGCCGTTTAAAAACGTCGTTCATAGCGAAAGGGCTAAAGAAGCGAACGAATGTGAATTGCTTCGTAATTTCTCCTCTTTTCTAATTTATTTTGAATAATGTCACTAAATACTTTTCAAATCTACCAAGGTCTTTTAATCTCGACCGTATTCTTCCTTCGATACAGGTCTTCGGAACGCAAACATGTCCACTATTAATAAACTAATTTTAGTGTGTTCTCTATAAGCATAGCATAGGATATTCATCGTTTTTGATGATTTGTATGTGCATTTGTATTCGAAGTGATGACTGGCGCCGCATATTCGCACATTCTTGGGTTGTCAACGGTGGTAACTGCTCAGTAGGCACATTAATGGCGGCAATGTGACGGAAATTGTTGCGATGACCCATATCGATAGAACTACGGACTTATCGAATCGAAAGACCCTGAAATTGACTACTTTGGACGACAAAGAGGTGATTAGCGCAGTGAAAACCTGGCTCCGTAAACAGAGCGAGAACTGGTAACGACAGGGCATACACACCCTAGTGAATCACTGGAGGAAGGCAATAAAACTTGAAGGAGATTGTGTTAAGTGAAATTAGAATAGATAAAACATAATTCTTTCATGTGTGGTTATTTCATTTTGGTAGAATTGATAGCTTTTAAGGAAAAAATGGGAACATTAATTTTCAGTAAACCCTCGTAATTTGCATCTATAGTAAAATGAAATTGTAAAGTCTTAGTATCATCTATTATGTCCTCTTTTCGTACGCAGAAAAAAATATACTTCTAACCAGCTCGTATAGCAATTTGTTTTCCTAATTATAAGTTAATCCTCCATCCATCCATCCTTCAATTAACTTACCTTTTCAAGTGCCGTAAAATGCTTTGACGTTATTAGAAATTGATCGGCTGGGAACTATTTATCTAAGAGACTACCTATCGAAAAACCTAGCCAAAAAGTATCAATAACATCGGCTATATTGTCTTTCCAAACGCAGAAAAATTACAATATTAACCTGTTCATCCTGTAATTTATATCTCTTATTTTAATTTCATTGTATAATAGACCATCTCTATCGGGTGTTTTAAAATGCTTTGGCGCCTTTAGAAATAATTTCGGATCAGAACTCATTCATTCATTGCTTGTTCAATCCTAAAATTGGTTGACTGCAGCCCTCCACCCTTCACTGTCTAATGTTAGTTCCATTACCTCCAGATCTCTCTTCCTATGTACTTTCCTCTTTATTGGGTCCATGCACTAATTCCTGGATCTTCCTCTGGGGGGCTTTACCCTCTTTTTTACCTTCAATTATGTTATTCACGACCCATTGTGTCTCAGGGTGTGGCCAATCCATCTGGTTCTTCTTTTCTATATGGTTTTCCATATGGTCTTTTCCTCTTCTACTCTTCTGTACCCTTTATTATTTCTTATTCCGATGGTCCCTACGACGGTAGGCTGTATTCTTGCTGTAGGGAATGCACGTTCGTACCATCTACATCTACGTAATACCCTGCGAGCCACCACGAGGGTGTGTGGCAGGGGGTGAAGATCACCAAACATGCACTATTGACATGCAACTAGGATATTTAATGAAGGCATGCTAGATAATAGGGTCACATGGTTAGTATCTACATAATAAGAAAGGGATTAATGGTTGTTATTACATGCATCATGCACCACAGACTACTCTAACTATATTTCACCTACCTTTGCTACGCTGCCTATTGTTCTCTCTTATAGTACGCGGGAAAAATGACATTTTAAATCTATCGGTACGACAATCTATCTCTCAAATCTTGTTAATATGATCAAACCTAGCAGAATACGCAGGGGTTCTCAATATATATATCTAACGTCATCTGTGAACAAATCGGTTTCGAATGTACTTAAAAGGTTTAACCTAAATTTTAACCTGCGTTCTGATAGTAATTCCCATCCTAGTTCTTCTATTAAACTCGTAACACTTATACAATTATCATAACGGCCTTTAACAAACCCAGCGGATCTCCTTTGCACGCGCTCTAATTCTTTTATCATACCTTCCTCCATGGTAATCCATAGTCCATAACGCTGTCAATTTACAGTGGTACCGCTGGGATCGCTATCAGAAAACGGAAATAATTAATACCGATAATTAGAAACAGACCATGAAAAGGTGATGAAGGTGATGTTACTTTAATGAACAAGCATAGAAATATGTCATTTGATAGAGACAAAAAATTTGAAAGCCTCAAAACCCCACAGGAATATGGTATTCCTTATTTCTATGGCTTTTTCTTTACTTGCTCGTCGCGAATCCCTGTTGAGGAGGGTATGGGTAACCCTGTTCCCCATTCACAATACAATCCGTATGTTGGTCCGTACGATGGTGGACTGAACAGCTAAGGGGCTCCTCGAAGTGGGATGACTCATCATTACCTACGGTCCCGTAACAACTAGTTGTGTACTAAGACCTCGAGAAAGGGTCCCTAGTAAAGTCGTAGCGGTGGGTGATTTTAACCACTTGCCTTGTGACTCGTCACTTTTTCACGAGGTTGTGTGGTTCTGCCTCTCTCTTTCTCTCATCTCCTTCTCTTTCTTACTCTCTGTCCTTGCAATTCACCTCTTCAACTTATATCTCCCCTTCTTGGCGTGCAGTGAAGATGGTTGGAGCGCAAATCCTGAGGCATTCACTACGTTTACCAATCGATCTCAGATCGATATGAACTCGGATCGATCTGAAAAAGTCCAAGCGAGCCGACTCAAGTTGCCTGATTTACCAACACGGGCTAAAAATATCAATAGTGATCAATTAAATCTATCATTTGAAGCACGATTGACCCGGTGTGCAAACAAGTGCATCGTTAGAAATTTTCAGTCGCATTCCGAGTCAACAAAATTGCCCAATGGAGGTGGGTTTCGATGTGCTACGATATCATCAAAGTCGCTTCACTCGCAATTACTGCACTAATGTTGTAACTGGTTACAACACACGCCTTAATAGCATTAAATTGCCAAGAAACCAAATTGGTTAAATGTAATTCGTTTCACTTCTATCCATAACCATTACTAATAAGATATGTATGCAAAGGTTCACGCAAATCTCCACATGAACGGACTTCTCGCATACCATCATATCTTCGCTTCGGGAACTTTTGCGGAAACTACGCACTCGGAAATCCGCGAGTTTGCCTTTTCCAGCTCTCCTTTTTTATTTAATTCCTACTCACATATCTCTCCATTATTCTATTGTAATATCCTCAATAGTGCTCGCCCATCGTGTTGATAATAGAGGAAAGCCGAGTTATCATGCCGCTCCATCGCTCTCTATTACTATTCACCATTCACGACCACTATCTGTTTCGGAATGTAGGCTTTCGCAGCTTTCGATAGGTACTGGCGAAGTTTTCGAGTTTAGCTGCGTCTCGAGCATTTTAGGCTCATCGTTTCACCCGCGTTGTAGCGAGTGTCTTCAGGGGTGAAGTGATTTTGCTGAGAAATTGTTACCTCTCATATCTCACCTCGCGGCTCCTCAATATTTTAATACCGTAGTAACTAATATTCTATTGTAATAACTACTGCAATTACTTGCAATAACTAATAATCTACTGTAGTAACTAATAAACTATGACCCTATTTTCTAGCATGTCTACATTATATATCCTACTTACATGGCAATAGTGCATGTTTGGTAATCTTCACCCCCTGCCACACACCCTCGTGGTGGCTCGCAGGGTATTACGTAGATGTAGATGTAGATGAATATATACGCGGCAAAAATTTCTCTGCAAAATACTTTCACCCCTGAAGACGCTTGCTGCAATGCGATTGAGTCGTTGGGCCTAAAATGCTCGAGACGCAGGCTGATTCGAAAACTTCGCCAGTAAATGTTTCATCTGGACATTGTAGAGTTCAAATCAGCCGAAAGTGTGAAAACGCTAAATAAGAATGCTCATTCGCTTTTCTCAAGACTCAAACCCGGATCAATCGAGATCGCACCGCGTGCATTAGCCAATAAAGCTGTTGAAGCGTCCTATCCGGTGGACTTTTTTTGAGGCAAAAATGATCCCCACTGCCGGAAACGTCACCAACCAGTGAAACTGTGCGTAGGGCACACCTGTCCGCCGGGTTGAAGGCAACATTTGAAGAGAAAGGGGTTTACTTTGACCGATTTTGAGTTTATCTTGTACTTACCGTCGTATTATAGGGTGGATAAGCTAGGTGGCTCTCCGGTGTGAAAAGCACGACGCAAGATAAAGGGTAGTGTTTTAGAAGACAGGGTAAATTCTCGAAGCGTAGAGTATAATGAAGATAGAACACAGCTTTTAAGGAAATTTAGAAAATTTAACAAAATACAGCGAAAGCACCTGATTGCACGTCCCCCGTGCCAATGTTGGCCTACGTCTGCTGTGAATATATACATGAACAGGCATCTAGTAGTCCTTCACAATCAGACGCCAATGGCGGACGAACACTTCGGTAAACAATCGGATAGGTATCCCTCCGCTCGTTATTTAACTTGGAGCTCCATTTAACTTAATGAGCTCCTAAGAGGCCTCTGATTCTTTGCTGACGAGTTCCACCAAGTTTTTCTATACCTACACCTTAATGGCGTGATCTGGTTTCGAGTGCCGGTTGAGGCGGATAATTTCTCCCTATGTGGAATTTTCTCACCTATATGTGATATCGGGTGACTTCGTAAAAGTCATTCCTTGGTTAGATCACGGCTTCTTTATAATTAATTTCTCATTCATCGATTGGTCGCTCAATCCTAAGATTAGCAGACTGCAGCCCCTCATCCTTCCCTGTCTAATGCTAATTTGCTTACTTACTGGAAGTTCTTTCTACGCATTTTTCTTCTTTATTTTTCCTATGTATTTATCCCTTAGCTTTCCTCTCGGAACTTTTACCTACATTTTTCTTCAATCATATTCTTTACAAACCCATTGTGCCTCAGGGTGTGCCCTATCCATCTGGTTTTTCTTATGTTGTGTCCCATAAGGTTATTTCCTCTTATACTCTGTTGAGTACTTCTTTATTTCTTCTTTTATTCGTTCATTTGATCTTCAGCATCCACTTTCTATACCAGGTTTTGATAGCTTCTAGTCTTTCCGGGTCTTCATTTCCTTTGGTCATTGCTTCAGATCCATAGAGTGTCACGCTCCACACGAATGTTTTCAAGTACTGTTTCCTCGTTGCTAGTACTATCTTCTTCGGACACCATAATTTCAATTGATTTCCGATCAGCCATTGATTCCTCCAAAGTACTTCTTGTTTTACCACCACTTGCATCAGTTCCATCCAATTCACTCATACCAAACGCCCTCTCTAAGTCTACGGCATGCCGAAATATCCGAGTATCCTTTTTATTTATGCATCAACGTTTCTAACGTACCTTGAAAGCCGCCCGAAGGGTGTGTGGAATTGAATGAAGTTTTAACAAATGTCCACGTCGTTTTAACCTACAAATACTATTGAAACTACGAGTGTTGATGTACAAGCAACAACATGCAAATAAGTGTCAGTAGGTAAATTTTCAATGGCTTACGCGACAATATAAGGTACTGTTTTAGATGTTATACACATTCATGTAGTTTGCTGCTAAATAAGTGCAACAAAATATAAAAGTGTCGTACAGGAAGGATGAGAGATGTACTGTCATGCTGTGTAGCAAATAATGACAAAAGCATCAGAGCGTAAGTAAAATAGTTAGCTACCTACGTTGCCGATCGAAAAACCAACTCATTAATTTTCAGTGGAAGATAATATGATCTCTTACCACTCGCGGAAAGAATACTTTTTTACCTTTCTATCGTTAATAGTCTATTATCCTAATTTTTTCCTACGAAATAATCAACCGTTGTATTTTGTCATCGTAAAATATTTTCGACGACGTCAGAAACGAGATTGGCCTTGAACTAGCTTGAAAGATTCACTATATATTTTAACCCTAGTTAGTCGCACTGAAGTAACACTAATTGGATTGTCAGAGGTTACGCTGAAGGCATACATTACAGTACATTTACTGAAATTCTCCGATTGTCCAAAAGGAATATCGATGGAAATCTGATTATTACCTATAGGCAATGCATAAATTAACGTAATACCCTACAGGCCACCTAAGGGTACGTGGAGGGGGTGAGTAATTACCACAACTCACTACAATTAACTCTAATGAAGTTAATGACAATACGACTATTTATACATTATTAAAACCCTGCAAATACCTGTCAGGAGGTCAACTTTCACCAATATCTGCTACCCTATAGGTATGCTTCAGATTTCAGCAAAACTATTTTGTATTAACGTACTACTCAACTACATGAATGCACTAAGAAGCAAGATCTAACAGAAAACATGCAAGACATGACGTCAGTCATACGTAGCAGATTAAAAAACAAGTATTTGAGACCAAATCAACTAATAAGGTACTGTACCCATCGGCATACTCAAAAAGTCTTGCTGCCAGATATTACAGTCTCTTATCGTTTACGGGAAAAACAAAGTTTTGAACCTGTGTGCCCTTCAGCGTGCTTTCCTAATTTTGTTCAAATAATCTTATCTACCGCGGCAGGGAATGGAAAAATATATTCACCATGGAGCACCGCCCTCAAACCCTGAGCCGCCCGCCCTGAGCACCTCTACTTATGCTCTGTCACGGATATTAATATATATTTTGACCAAAAATGAAACTTTTTCTTATGATAAAGTTGATTGATACTCGAAGGTAATCGATAACTTATTCCCCCTCTGTGAAGCCAGTTCGTATGAAATGGACTCTTTCCTCTGAAAAGGGCTATCGGCGCTTCTGCCGCCATGTTTCGCCACTGCCATAGGATCATAGTTTTTGGCCATATGCCACGTGAAATAACCTAATACCGGCTACTTAAAATTGTATAAAATAAAATAGCGGATGATATTATTCTAGCTTTCAATGAGAGAGCAATTAAAAAGTATATTAAAAAATGATTATTTAAGATTATAAACAATTGTCTTAATTTAAGTGGTTGTCATTCGTTAAGCTCATTGGCTGGTGGGCTTTTTTTGATTTTGCTAAAATTAAGGATAGTGGTATTTGGGATAAATCTTTGTTATTATTACGATAGCTTGTTATACGCTATGGGCATGCCTTGTGCGGTGCCACCCCCTGCCCATGCCCTTATGAGGACGCATCCTACCCTTCGGTAAGGAATTGTTGTGTGGAGAACCCATTTGATGGTAACACTCGTATCTGATCGAGAAATTTTGGCGAAAAGTGCCTCTCACTTCAAAATAACTCTCCCTCAAGGCAGCAATCGCCTGCAAGTTGATCCCAAGTCGCCAACATTCAAGGAAAGACAGTGCTGACGGAAGGTCTGTGAAGGTTGAAAAATTAGCATCACCATTCCAGCATATTATCGCCGCAAACCAATCAGGTAGCTCGTGGAAATTAAACAATTACAGATGTTATCTTACAACCATGAAGGCTATTTCTTAGTATTCTGATAGCAGAGGGATCGATATATTTCCATTTGTTAACGAATTTTTAACACGGATTTTGGATTTTGTATAAATGTACCCTATATATTGCCGATTTCATAGTGGGTTATTTATACACCAAGATGAAGTTGTATTATTTGAGAAACAGGTCTCCATCGTCAAAGGTATATTATTAATTCTCTGAAAATTTTAAGTTAATGACTTACGTTTTTCATAAAAAATCTGGGGTCGGAAATCATGACCAATTCAACCGGTCGAGAGGGAATGATGTGTCGCCTCAAGGTAGTGTGAGCGAAATATCATTTTACCTAGAAAGCAATGAATTTGGTCTCATTTTAAAGAAAATTATATCACCTTTCCATTGACTCCTAAAATTCAACCCCATTTTTGCATAAATTTCGGAGATATTTGCCAAAATATACTAGCCCTTTTACGTGGGAAATAGTACGTGAATGCACTCCAGTGAGAGATTATTTACAAAATGAGGAATTTATAACACTTAGATGTCGTAGAAAGACTAGCAGCGTGTAGTTTGTATGTTTTATCAACTACATTTGAAAATTAATCATATTGTCACCGTAGTAGGTTCTTGGGTATCACAAAAAAACCTTCCGTTTTGAAGGAGGTTTAAATGCACTGCGCGAAAAAAATGAGTCAAGTTAAAGACTTATTTAGATATTTTCATTTAATTTCTTACAATTTCTATCGTGTAAAACTATATTATTGCACCATTAATAATGCAATATTTAATTGATGTGTCCTACAGCTGGTGAAATCAAAACGTATAGTTGGAATATGGTCTCTATTATGACTAGGGAACTATCTCGCTCGGACTACCTTAAGGTGGCGTTGGCAGGGTTCTACATAGATGTCCATGTAAGTGGTCCTATGAACCGCTATGGATTTCCAGGCCTTTGGGCATACAGTTCGAAATTAGTCAAACGGAATATATTGCGGAGGCTTGAAGGTCGTCTCAGCTCTGCAGAAGGTCATTCCCTTCTCCCATTCCCTTCTCTCTCGAGACCTGGAAAACTTTCCCGCGGGAACTTTGTTTAGCCCCGCAAACATCGACATTGGCATCCAAGGATGCGTCCACATGCGAATTTTTAATTAACGCCTAATGGCGATATTTTATTATCCTGGAGTAATTTAGAGGGCGAAGAACTCTTGGCCAATTCATTGGTGAATGAAGGCCTCTGTCTCTCTCAGCCATTATTGCAGGGCTGCATAGCATTTTCGTTTTGTAAAATAGAAATATCTCACATGGATTAAATGGGAAAGTGCCGAAAGTAAGAGGGTTTCATAGGTTGGGAGTTGAATCGCAGGCCTTCAGCTTTCGAGACCACTGCACAGGCTCTCAGAACTCCCAGTGTCAGAAGCAACTGTTTCTTGGCTGTAGCGACTGATTTGGATTTTACTGTCAGATGCTGCGTCGAAGGCATGTACCAGAGAAAAACTGCAGAAGTTTTCCGATTATCATGTATTAAGATCGTCTGAAATTCGGCTATTCAAAGTATGCATAAATAATTACCCTACGGGCCACGTTGAAGGGTGCTCATTCAAGTCATCACACAAATACCATGCCTACACTGTGAGTAGCGTGAACACAAAATTTTCCGATACAGTTAAATGTCTTGGAATCACCTTAACTTCTGATATATCATGTGGAATACATGCAAAACATATGCGGCACAGCATTAGAGAAACTAGGTTTTTTTTAGCCTTATAATAAAAAGGTCCACGGATGAAAAAGTAACAGAGATATGTTCTTCGCTCTAGTTAGGCCATACCTCGAATACGCCATGAGCATTTGGAACTCTTGTCATAAAAATTTGATCAAAAAAATTAATAAAATACAAAGGAAAGCAGTGCGCTTCATTAAAAACTGCTACGAGCGGACGTATAATGCCTCACATCTTTTAGAGGGGCTAAGCTGGGAGTCCCTAGAGACTCAGAGGCTACTCGCTAGGCTTAAGTTGCTTGAGAAATTGAGAACTAATGTTTTTCAGAGCAACTCAGGGAATATTATGATGACGCCTCACTATATCTCTAGGTCTGACAGATGCGATATAATAAGAGAGACAAATTGCCGAAAGGATAGGTACAAGAACTCTTTCTTTCCGCGCTCAATGAGTGATCACAATGAAAACTGAGCTCCACTAAATAAATTCCCATAATACACGTCATCATTTAACCTCCAAAAACCTTATCCCTTACATCTTTACACGGCTGGTGTCCTAGCACCCCCTGCCACAAACGCATGCGGCACCTCGGACGGTAGTATGAAAATTCAGCATTTTGGTTTTTTTGAAACTGAGATATCTCACGTGGATTATATTGAATAGTGCCCAAGGTAAGCGGGTTTCATAGTTTGGGAGTTGAATTGCTGGCCTTCAGCTTTCGGGACTACTACACAAGCTCCCAGAATTGCCGGAAACCCTACCCAGAATTCCCAGGGACAGAAGCAACTTTATTCTTGGCTGTAACTGGTACTGTGCGAATCAGGGATTTTCATTTCGAATCGAACAGAATTGACTCTCCCAAATAAAATTCAAATTGAATCGAAACGAATTTTGATTTGTAGAGAATCAAATCATCCTAAAAAAATTGCTCGCGTATCGTATTCGAATCAAAATAAAATGCAAAAGCTTACGCAGAGTAAAGTAATAAAGATTTTCACCACATTTCAGGGCCTTGTATTAGCTTATACATCTATAGTGGCATAAAGAATAAGATCGAATGAAATGTGGTCGTTTTAAGTTTCGTTTCGCATGAGGAAAATCTCCTCAAAACGGACGGCGCACCATTTGGAAATTCGCGGTATTTTTGAATGATTATAACGATTCGAAGGCGAATCTATCAGATTCGAATATTTCGAAACATTCGCTTTCCAAGCATCCCGATTCGCCAGCGAATCGAATCGAATTAAGCCTGATTCGATTCGATACGAATCGATTTCAAAGCATTCGCACAGCTCTAGCTGTAGCAGCTGATTTGGATTTCACTGTCAGACACCGCGCCGAAGGTATGCACAAGAGAGCATTTGCAGAAGTTCTCCCACTAACTTAAAGTAAGATCGATGAAAATTCGCCCATTCAGAGCAAGCATAAATAATTACTATACGGCCCACCTCGAAGGAGTGTAGAAGGGGTGCATTTTTATCAACTACCACTTCACTGTAACCTAATAAATTTCACCACTTGACCGGAGAATGATTTTTAAAGAAGTAGATTCTATTCGGGAAATTTTAAAAATTTCAATAAATTTTTTTAGTCTCAGTAAAGGGAATAACTTAATTACACGCCACATTTTGTAACCATGAGTCAATGTTTATCAGTTCATTTTCA
Source organism: Ceriagrion tenellum (assembly GCA_963169105.1). Lineage (NCBI taxonomy): Eukaryota > Metazoa > Arthropoda > Insecta > Odonata > Coenagrionidae > Ceriagrion > Ceriagrion tenellum. The sequence continues at coordinate 102,934,885 of OY720638.1, read as the reverse complement.
TCAAATATTCTCACTATGTCCGCAAGATTTTTTCTAAAATTCTCTTTTAGCATGGTTATTTTTAAAACAAGAATTTGGGCACGAAGCCATCGCACAGTATGGGCAGCAGAATCTCGTTTCCTCCTGATGCCTGGCATTAACGCACGAAACACACGTTTTTGTTGGAAATGGTTTTTTTATGAGTGAGGGAAATGGAGTCTACAAAGTGCCCCTCTGTCGCCACGAGTGTGGGAAGGTACTAATCTCCCTACCTGAGTTTGCCAACACTCCGAGGTTAAATTTTCTCACAGAATGATTAGAAAAGTTTTCGCAGCCAATTTCCCGCTCTTTTTTTAATAAATAACAAATGAATTGATGCGCCACATATCAAGCTAGTAGCGAAATAGTTTTTAGTACTTGGAATGAAAAATTCATGTACATCTACATTTACATACTACCCTGCGAGACACCACATGGGCATGTAGCCAGGAGTGTTAGGACACCAGCCGTGTGAAGATGTACGGGATAAGGTTTTTGGAGGTTAAATGGTTACGTGTATTATGAGAGTGTATTTAGTGGAGCTCAGTTTTTATTGTGGTCGCTTATTGTGCGCGGAAAGAACGAGTTTTTATAGATATCCTTTCGGCAAAGTCTCTTATATTATCGCTTTTATAAGACCTAGAGATGTAGTGAGGCGTCATGATAATATTCTCTGTATCGTTCGGAAACACACCAGTTCTGCATTTCTCAAGCAAGATAAGCTTAGCATGTAGCCTCCGAGTCTCTAGGGGCTCCCACCCTAATCCTCTTAAAAATTGTGAAACACAATTTGTTCGCTCGTAGCAGTTTTCAACAAAGCGTACAGATTTTCTATGTATTCTATTGATTTTTTTGTTTAAATCTGTATTATCAGGGTCCCAAATGCTCGTGGCGTATTCGAAACGTGGCCTAACCAGAGAGAAGTAGCATCTCTCTCTTACTTTTTCATCCGGAGACCTTTCCATTAAAAAAATTCTTGTTGTTATATTTGTTCATCATAAATTTAAATCAACGAAGTGCCATGCAAGCCATCGCTAGGGTGTGTGGCACTGGGTGATTCTTGACCAGGCATACAGCGCTCATCCCACTTCAATTCAGAACCACGCACTTTCCCCCGGCTGCTATGCGTGGGCCAAAAGCAGTCAGGACAACAATACGCGATCAGACTTGTAACTAGGAGAGTGCTACGTAGACAAACATTCTACCATGCCGTATACTTGTTAAGATACAGCTGCTGGTTATTATTATTATACGGTTGATGAGTAGTAATAAAAGGTATTAAATCATGTCGAAAATTTCATGCGGGGTGTGTTGTTAGTAATGATGGAAAGATGTTAAGTGCAAGTATAAAACCCACCCCACCTAATGAGGGTCAAAGTTTTGTAGAATTTATCTATCGCAATTATTATGGTCCCTTATTATAACTACAAAAAATTAAATTCTTATGTTATCGATTCCTCAGAGTATTTCCTTAATCAAACTTCTTTGATAGTTTTTACCGAATAGTTAGGCCCTAACAAAAATGCTGAACGTCCGGCAAAAATAGTCTTCATCTAACTTTCGTAAAAGATTTAAGCTATATATTTCTCTTTATCATAGCGTCATTACACCTTATATTTTTCATTGTAACCTTGTAGGTAGGTACTACGAGTGGGTTCCTCAAGGTTCCTCTTTTTACCCTTTACTTGGCTCATTTGAATGCCGTGAAATGTGCTTACTAGACTACATCGCTCCTGTCCGTCCTTTCCAACGCCATCTTGCTTACCAGAAATGCTCCAAATTTTTCCCCATCTTTAATTTTTCACTTTCATCTTTTGAGGATACTCATTCCCATTGGATTGTACGGTGTCCACAACATTCATATAGACTACGTTTAACTACGACTATCATTGCATTAACGAAGCCGAGCCGAACTGTCAGAGATGAAATTTCACCAACTTGTGCTACACCATAGGCATGCTATCAATGTTTGAGAAACCATTAATAGTAACCTTTGAGTACGGTCGCCTGTGTCTTTAACACCCAGAGGGATTTAAAAATGCTATATTTTTGATTATGTCCACATTACCGACTCCCTATCTCTAGAAGCTAAGTTTAAAGTCTTATATAGTTTATTAAACTTTTCACTGCTCCCATCGTCTATAAGCGATCGCCGTAGCAGACTGCTCACATCGTCGATTGGCGATTTGAAGTAACGCTTTACTCCCAGACCCCATAGGTGACACCATCATTTAAAAAAGTTTTGCCTTTTAGTAAAAACTGCCCATAAATTCGTATGTATAAGGAAAATTAATGAAAATTACTCATAAATTTAAAAAACTATTTTTCCCCTAAAGAAAAAGTGAAAAATTAATAAAATTTTTGAAAAATTTAGAAAAAATTGCGCATAGGGAGAGCTATATTTCAGATTATTAGCGTAGTCAAAGGGTAAATGTAGTATTAGGTTGATTTATTTCTATCCTGTTGTAAAAAAAGACATTTGTTGTAGATATGGGTGTCCGGCTCCCACTGAGTGTAATGGTTTGACTAACTTTGTCCCTCATTTATCCGTATCTCATGGTCTCCTTGAAGATTCCAGATGCAATGGATACGTTTCCTTATGTTATGGCTATCGCTGTGAGATGAGGAAACTTACGTAACTTACAGTAATTTTTCTTTTTTTCTGCATGAAAACAAAGTCTTCCCCAGGGTTTGAGGCTTTCCTATTGCCAAATAGTGCAGGAATGAAATGTGAACACATTGTTAGACCTTCCTGCAGGTTTTTAGTTCCAAGCCAACTGGCGTCTTTCAAAGTTATGTGATATGTGAAACTGTATTTGTATAATGTCTGTATTTCGTTTTGACCACCACTATTGTACCCAGCGATATACTTCTACCAGAGATCCAACAATCTTCCTCAGCCGATGAATTGTACGCTCGTTAGAGTTTTTCTGTGTGAAAAAAGTTGGTGTCTGGAGACAAGTGATTTCTGCTCTAGTGGTTAACTTTTTTGTGAATAACGCTAGGTAAATATGAAAATTTATATTATTCATCACACCAATGGATTTTGCAATTTGGTGTCTAATACATCTTTAATTTTAAAATTCCCCAATTTACAACTATTAAAGTTCTTATTATTCCATTGCCCGGTAATAAAGTATGTAATTTTAGCTAGCAATATGCCATACGAAAGCAAATAAACGAGCATTGCAAATTTTAGAAGTTACAGAGAGAGGAAAGGAAATTATTTACGATACATGAGCAATACAAATGGCGTTGATAACCTGTGAGACAGTGACCACGACAAGAGCATAACATAATAGTAAAAAGTATAGTGAGTTATAAAAAATATTATATCATGCCTTTAACACAATGTATAAAATTGGTATTGAAGAAAAAGTACTTCTAAATATTTGTTTGGTACTCATGAAGTTCCCTTGTATCTGCCAAAATTGCCAAGAATTAGGAGGCTTGGTTAGCGTAGTGGTCTACATAATGACCAGGACCGGGAATGGAACCAAGGACCTTTGGTTTGCCGGACCACTGCACTAACCAGGCTTCCTAATTCTTGGTAATTTTGGCTGATACAAGGGAGCTATATGAGTACAACACAAATTTTTAGCAGTATTTTTTCTTAATTACTACTTTTATACACTGTATTAGACGTATGACATAATATCTTAAATAATTCATCATACTTTTTACTAATATATGATGCTCTTGTCGTGGTCACTGCCCTGGCCGATTTTTCTCTTAGCAATATCGATGAGTTCAAATTTGCACTCATTACATAAAGATTAATAATCAAGGGACTCCCAGATACCTGATTCTCGTATGTGTCGTATGCGACCGTACTGAAGGGTTAATGAATTGCGCAGCTACGTTAATGCACCGAGAAATTAGAGTTAAAACGAGAAACGTGCAAGACGTGCTATAAGTAAGTGGTGCGTAGCTGATTAAGAAATGAGTACTTGGGAGTCAATCAACTAATTAGCTCCTTTGCCAGTCGAGATACTTAAAAAGTCTTGCTGCTAGCCAGTATGGTCACTTATCGTTCACGGGGATAATGAAATGAACCCATCCGTTCACCCTATTTTCCCTTTTTTGACTGTAATGATCCATTCTCCCCAAATATGCCAAGTTTCGTGAAACGTAATTGACTTTAGCAGAAAAATTATTGTCTTGAAACTTACAAAAAGATTAATTCTCAATTTTAACCGACGGTCTGAAAGGGATTCCAAAACATAACATGGCGACGCACGATAGGGAAGAGTTGGAGGTCAGTTTGGGGTGAACATAGCTTTGATGTGCGGAAAGAGGAGAGGGAAAGATACCGCTGAGGCCTCTGAAGTAACTATCGCCATTCTTTCGCCTATTTCCTGTACTCTTTCATCTTCTTGGTGTTACTATCTTCACAAACTAGTACCTCCAAGTTTCGCTTCTTCGATTACCCATGTATGTTTCATTACTGCGCGTATGATGAATTCCACTCCATACGCAGATGCACTCAATTGAAATGTGACCCTGGAATGTTTTCGGCTAACTTTAAAAATTATTGAAATGTGCATTAATATTATGTGCGACGGACAGTTGCAATATATATTTCTTCCCCTGAAACAGTTAGATACTACAGTTACTGTGATCGAAGCCTCCAATAATGCCAGTTGTGACAATATGTCCGTTTATATAATAAATTTTCTGGCTTCACTTGGTGGAACAGCATTGCGAAAATTTTAAATGAATTCACATTATAATATCCCACAAGGTATTTATTACTCCGACCTAAGTTTCGACTTAATTCGATAATGACCTTGATAATGACTTAACCTAAGTCGAAACCTAGGTCGGAGTAATAAATACCTTGTGGAATATTACAAAGTGAATTCATTTAAAATCTTCTCAATATGTCCGTTGTTTTTATGACCGTTTTTGATTAATTAATATCTTCAGTTTTCAATTTCTGCGCCAGATGCTTGTCAAGTGTATTTTTATATCCCTTTATATTTTTAAATAGTTTTTCTATCGTGGAATTATGACAATTAACTTCATTGTAACTTTTTAATATTCATACAAACTTTTCATGCTATCTTTCCCAGCGGATACTAGCATGCTGAACTGCAACTACTGATCCCTGTAATAAAGGGGGCTTTGAAAGCAATCACTGAAGTGATGGCACATTTTCATTATAATTTTCAAGTAAGCCGCAAAAAATTCTAGGACCCCATATCGTTTAAGCAAATCACTCTATGTTGTAAAACTCGTCATATATGTAATAATGAAAATGATACAAGGTTATTATTTCAAAATTTTTCTCCAATTGTAGCAAGTTATTATTTGAGTTTCCAGCTCGTTATTCGAAATGTACGCCTTCGAAAAAACTAAAATAAGTTTTATCGAATCTTTGACTAGGCATTTATCCTTGATATTTGTTATAATTCCATACGCAATATGAAATATGTGTACTATTTCGCGTTTAAAAGCAATTCATCTGTCATACAATCGAATCATTACGGAATATATCTCTAGTGTCGTAAGACTGTTTTGAGTATTGTTTTCTCCACCTTGTCTTTCATTTTGATGCCTATCTGCTATTCTCCCATTTTGACACACCTATACAGTGCCGCAAAAAGTATAATATTTTTTATTCAAAAATATATTTTATATCCAAATAGACTATACTATTGATATATTGGCAAAAAGTCAGCCGCTAATCTCGGCGACTTTCACTCAATTAATATTATTAGATCAATTACCTCCTTTACCATGTATCTTTGAAAAGTTACCGAAATTGGCATTTTACCAACCCCGGGTCAGTTTACTTCGAGCCATAATTAGGAGACACGATATTATTGGCTTTTGGTGCATGGATGACTATTGAAGTAATACTGCGTGGTGAATTCATCAAATGTGGCGCCTCGATTTTTTAGCAGTCTGTGAAGTTTCGGCAAGTTCTGCTACTCTTTTCATGCGTCAGAAGTCATGATTTCTTTACACATCGCATGTGACGGGAGGCCTATGGACAGTTGCCTATAACGGTGGGAGGAGAGGACAAAGGGGAAAGAAGAGGAAGTGGACTGAGGTTAATTTTATGTCGGTGATCTTTTTTTTTTGATTGAAATACCTCTCACTTCGGCAGTATATCTCCCATTTTGACACACCTATCAGTTTTTGAGGTATCTGGCAGGAGGGGTTAAAATAATGGCCTCTATGCCCTACTGAAACACGCCTTATCTAAATTTTTCTGGCTATCTAAACCTTGTATATACCCTCCGAGTCTCTAACGGTTTCTAATCTAAATATTCTATCAGCTGAGCGGCTTTTTCTGGTCGTTCGTAGCAGTTTTTAAGGACACACGTGTCTCCTTCGTGCTTTATTTAATTACTTACTAAATGACTTAAATTGTTCCGCGAAGAGTCAAATACTCGCGGTGTGTTTGAGGTTTAGATTAAAGTGAAGAACATTGGACTTTAAATATTTTCGTTTCACGGAACCTGCGTGAAATTATTTTTATGAAACCCTTACCCATAAGAAAAATTAAATATTCACGGAAATTCTCGCATGAATTATGAAAAAATGATTTCATTCCGATATTATTCTAAAACGTGGAACTTAAACAGTTGATAAATAAATTGTAATTTTTTCAGATTAAGCTAAACTACAATTCGTTGAACACTTATTATTTTAGTTTTCAGCGCGTTATTCGAAATTGACGCAAATATTATGTTCAAATTAGTTTTTTTTTCGAATCTAACGATACATTTTCGCAATCATTGTTCAAGTAAGCCGAAAAAGTTCTAGGACCTCCTGACATTTAAGAAAAATCTCTCTATGTGGGGGAAATCTCATGGAATTTGGCTCCATGACCAAATATTTGAGCAATTCGCCGTAATTGAACGGGAAAAATATCCAATGCACACAAAATTATATTCTAGTAAATAAAAATTGTTTGCATCAATAGCAATTGTTTCTAATCTCATTGAAAAAATCTTTAACTCCAGAAAGATTTTAATGTTATAATTAAGAAATTAACTAAGTTGTAATCTTTTACTGAAAATTAAAACTCAGTCACTTCCACAGTCACTGCGAAGCCGCAAAGCCTCATGGTTCCGAGGAGCATAGTTTTAATTCCGGTGGAGTAAATAAACTGCCACCAAGTTTGGCGGCCATTGTAAATCTATTTACTCCAATATTTTCCACATACTGACAGATTGCTGCACATGAGGCTCTTGAGAAGGCAATGGATGGGGGGCAAATGCTGAAGGCTGAACATGGCGCACTTTTGACTGGTTTTGATGGAGTGACTCCAAGTGGGATCTGCGTCTCACAAGGTGTTGCTGTATCATCCAGTGAATCTCCATCAATTTCCATGGCCAGCATAAGCTCTGAAGGGAGCACTGATAGTCCAATTGTTGAGCAAGAAGAAATAGCTGCATTGACGCATGATGTGAGGATGTTCAAAGAAGCCCTGGGAAAGCTTAAAAGGGTGTTTACTCAAGAAAAAGGTGAGCACTTTGGTAAGCATAAAATTGTATATTTTCTCCTTGATTTTTGCGACAGAAACTTAGTTTGTTATATACAAAGTGCATAATATATTTAATGATAATGGTTGAAAAATAGACCCTTGCAGTTATAACTACAAGATTGCATTTACTGCTGAATATGTGTCTAGGAAATATTGCAGGAATAATCATTAATGAAGAAAAACTACGTAAATAAACGCAAAAGATAACACTACGGCGTATGGACATAAATTGAGATGAGTGAATAATTAGTAGCGTCCAGCGGAGCCTGACTCTAGCTCATCAGGTTTTCAAATGTAGGTATATTAAAGTCACCGTATCATGTTGGATAATTTTCTTTTATCCTGTCGATGCAGGAATGGTTGTGTAGTCTGCAGCACTTTGATTACAAAATTAATTGCAAAAAAACAGGAATTTGTTACGAAACTTAAATATCTTCTTATATTATTAAAATGACATATCAACGTAAATGAAAAATGAAAAACTTTGTAATATCCCACCAATTTATTTTACGGTACAATTAGTTTTTTTTTCATTTACGATAAAATGAACTTCCACAAAGTTAAGCCTGAGACGATAGAGATAATGACATCAACTTTCTCTGCCTCCCTTCAAATATTTTACAAATTGGCACAATATTTCCATGTGATAATTGTAGCCGTCATTAAGAGTAGAAAAACAAGACACTACCAGGATTCGCGCAATGATAAGAGAAAAATGTTAAGATGTTCTAAGAAGTGAAGAATGGATAACAGAAAACGGTGATAAATTGAAAAAATTGATAAAAGTTTAAGTTATTGGGAAACAAGTCACGATAGAAATAGTTCCTGCAACCTGAATCTAGAAACGGAGTACATAACGTCATGGACCTCGTAGAACTTGACTCCATGGCCAAATGTTTGGGCAGTTAGCCGTAATTGAATGTGAACATATTCAATGCATAAAAACATTTTATTCCAGTGAATGAAAGTTGTTTGCATCAATTACACTTGTTTCTTATCCCATTGAAAAAATCTTTAATCCCAGAAAGACTGGACTCGTTGCGTGTCGCTGCTCATGAGCGCCTCAGTGAAGTCCTTCGCGTACTGCGAAGTGTTCTGGAGAAGTACGCACCCCTTCAGTCACCAGAGCTTTTGTGTGCAGCCGGTACCCTTATTAAACACGTGAAAGGTGAGTAGATGGTTCTGTGAATAACCTGATTATTTCAGGCGGCATGTATTCACATCTCAAGATGTTCGTCTGAGATTTCTTTGATGCTCGCCCACAGTCAAATCTCCTTGATTGTAGTTTATTATGTGTGTAATTCCGCAGTCCATTACAAAATGTTCTACCGGTATCGGCTGTACCTGATGATGCCATCTTCAGGCATACATTAGATGTGCCTAATGATGGCGTAACTTCTGAAGCTAAAAGTACATTCTATAATAAACTGCGGAAGTAACTAATTTGTATTGTAACAATGTTGACCATTCACCACGTGAAACTTTTAACGGTAGAATTTTGTGTGAGGGGTATTGCTGTATTTACTTATGGCGGAAAGAGATAGTATTTCATATGAATGATAGATTTGAGCATACCAATTGAATAATTGTAATACTATGTCATTGGCAAATATAGTATTGGAGAGTATTTCATATAAATGACATAATTGAGCAAACCAATTGTATAGCTGTAATACTCTGTCATTGGCAAGTATAGTATTGGATAGTATTTCATATGAATGATAGAATTGAGCATACCAATTTTATAGCTGTGATAATCTGTCATTCACAAGGTTGTCACAGTTAAGGTTGAAACATTAAGGAGGAAAAATTCATGGTTAAGGAGATCGAAAAAGGTTTATTTATTCAAACAAAGGTGATAAATTGTATAATTGTCAACTAGGAATTCAACGGATACGAAAATGAAATGCTATCTGTTGAATTTGTTATAGGATACAACTATGAAAATGTTCATGCAGATCCAAAGGAATTTTTCGAATTCATTGACCAGCTTGCTTTAGCATTCAGCAGCAGGTAAGGAAATAACCACATACTAAAATATTTTAGTACTCATTTTTAACGTAATTTGAAGCTAACCGTGATACGTAATATTTTTTCAGGGTTTCTGAGTATTTAATGGGAGATATTGACGTCCAAGTGCCCACATCAGTGCCCGTGCCAGTAAATAATAAAACTAAGGTAAAGTACTCGACATTGTTTTCTTCCACGGGAAGGATAAAGCCAGTTAATGAAGTATCTCTAAAAGAAACTCCAGACTTTCACACACATTGATGCTCAAGGTACTTCGTAAAATATTGATTAATTTTTCGTAATTAATTAGAGAATATTTAGAACCAATGAGATACATGGAGGACCTATGTACTAGGCAGTAAAATTTCTTGCCTTTTAAGTATGAAACGGATTGGTGTTGTGGCAAATTTATAGGTGATCCTAGGTCATATTTTTTTAAATGATAACATAATTAGGGAAAAATGGGTACTGACAAGCTGATGTGGATGGAGATTTTGCGATATAGTGGTACGGAGTTCTTTTCCTTGCCAAAAATAGATTTATTTTTGGATGATAAGAGGTGTGGCAATTAAATAACCGGACTGGTGCTGCAAAGCATTTTATTGATCACTAATTACATTAAAAAGTTTATCGCCTTCAATGTAAACTCCTTGCCGATCCCTACAACGCTTCTTGATCCCTCAAATCAGTGCTGGAAGTCCACTACTGTCAGCTTGTTGGGAACCTTTTGCTTTCACCGATTCCGCACTGTCAAATCTTGTCCCCTTAAGCTCCGATTTGACCTTAGGAAATGAAAAAAGTCACTTGGGGGCAGGTCTGGCGAGTACGGTTGGTGATTCAACTCGGCGATGCTGTAATTTTGCAAAGGACGCCTTCGCAGGCAAGGCGGAATTGGCTGGCACACTGTCTTGGTGAAAAATCCAGGAATTGCTCTCCCACAAATCGGGTCTTCGTCTCCTCACTCGTTCGCGAGTGGCAGTCACAATCTCGACGTAATAATGTTAATTGACTGTCTGACCTTAAGGGGACCCAGTGAATGTGGACGATTCCACACTTGTCAGAAAAACAATCATCATGGCTTTGAATTTTGATTGGATAATTTTCGCCTTTTTTGCCGAGTTTGTACTCCTCCAATGCATCGATTGGCGCCATTGAACCTTTTAAAACTCTCAAAAACTTTTGTGGGCCATAAACATTCACTTCCGTACACTTCCTATATGAACACTTGGCATTCTTTCGACGAGACGCTAGCGCAAGGACTTGAATGGGCGATTGCTGCAGCGAGACTGGGTGACGTACAACCGTGCCCATCGAGGTCAGGGTGGGGGAAGTATCAACAGGCACAGATATGTTAAAACCTGCCGCGGTGCGCTCGGTGTTTTCCGATAGCATTACCAGTCCGGTTATTTAAGTGCCACACCTCGTATTGCTTCCATAGTTAGAGAAATTCAAAACGACGCACAGACTATTATCATTACGCCTCACTACATCTCTAGGTCTGACAGAAGCAATAAAATAAGAGAGGTATATGGCCGAACAGATAGGTATAAAAATGTTCTTTCCGCGCACAATAAGCGCCCACAGTAAAGGCTGATCTCCACAAAATACACTACTCTAAGACACGTCACCATTTCACCTCCCAAATACTTATCCCTTACATCTTTACACGGCTGGTGTGCTAATACCCCCTGCCACACGCCCATGCGGCGGCTCACAGGGTAGTATGTAGATTTAGATTGAAGCTTGTGGCTTGTAAATTTGAGTAATTTCCTACTGATGCTGTTGTTTTGTGGATAAAAGTTTGAAAAAATCTGTGTCGATGTCCTTCAACTTTAATTCTATTTCTGAAGAGAAATTTTATAATGCTAATCGAAATATTTCAAAGTAGTTTAACAGAAAAAAACTGGTGAAAGTCTAGTTACGTAATTTCGGAGTGAGATGAAATGAGGTGTGTCATTGGACTTTATCATCATTATTGTCCAGATATCATACTTTACCCACCCCTTTTTCATATTTTTTGGGAGAAGATTTTGGATCTTAACCGTAGTTAAAATACAAAAGAAAACCTCTAGCTTCGAAAAAACTGCTACGGAAGAATAGAAAGCGTTACACAGCCGATGGAAGGACTAGGCTGGGAGCCGAGGTTCGTAGGCCATACGCTTGGTCTAGGTTAACTGAAGATATCGGATCGGGCGAGTTTCTGTACGGTGTGGAGGGTATTACTTTGACCCCCTCGCTGTATCTTAAGAGGTGATAGAAGCAAGAGAATAAGAGAGATGAACAGCAAAAATGATAGGTGAAAAAATTCTCCTTTCCTTTCATCATTAGACTTCGTAACAAAAAACAGCGATATAAAAATAAGGTAGTGGTAATATAAAATTCACCCGTCCTATCCCCTCGCCTTTTATCTATTCCCTTCCATTCAATGGCTGGTGTTCAACCACCACCTGTCACATGCCTCTGTGACGGCTCACAGGGTAGTACATGCATATGTATATATAGAAGATGCATATCGGAATATATTCTGTATAATTTATTTTATTTAGGTAGGGTCTTAGGAGTGTGTGTGTATATATATATATATAATATATAGAATAATATATATATATATAATATATAGAAGCCTGCAAGAAGGAGATTGGGAAAACAGAGAGGACTGGAAATTGGATGCCGTAAAGCGCAAGCAAGCGCTCTAAAGACGGACACATATATGTGTATATATATATATATATATATATATATATATATATATATATATATATATATATATATATATATATATATATATATATATATATATATATATATAACTGCACTTAGGATCACTTAAGTGACGAATATATAAAAGTTTGCCAGAGGAAGGCAGACGACAAACACAGAAAACAAAAAAATGATGAACACAAAGTTTCTTGATATTTCGGTGCCACTAGCACCTTGGTCGCAAGAGCGAAGACTCTTCGCTCTTGCGAAGATGAGTCTTCGCTCTTGCGATCAAGGTGCTAGTGGCACCGAAATATCAAGAAACTTTGTGTGTTCATCATTTTTTTGTTTTCTGTGTTTGTCGTCTGCCTTCCTCTGGCAAACTTTTATATATTCGTCACTTAAGTGATCCTAAGTGCAGTTATATATATATATATATATATATATATATATATATATATATATATATATATATATATATATATATATATATATACACATATATGTGTCCGTCTTTAGAGCGCTTGCTTGCGCTTTACGGCATCCAATTTCCAGTCCTCTCTGTTTTCCCAATCTCCTTCTTGCAGGCTTCTCTCCGCCATGGCTTTGGCTATTCCGCTTCTCCATGAGTTAGGTGGCCTTCCTCTCTTTCTCCTTTCATAGGCTTTCATAAGTACATGATGGTGCGGGGCAGTCTTTCTTTGAGCATCCTCTAAATCCTCTCTTCCTCTCATCTCATCCTCTTAGGGGTAGAATGTCCTAATATAAAATAAATAAAATGCTGATCATGATGGAGGCAGCAACAAGCTAAATGAAGTGGCTGAGGGTTTTCTGAAGCGTTGTATCATCTTACTGACGGTTCGCCGGGGGTGCTGCAGGCAGCTTCTGGTCTGAAGTAGACCTGTGGTCAGTAAAATGGTTCAGCTCTGGATACATTCCAGAAGTACGTATCCTCCAATAAAATCCAGAAGTCAACTGCGAGATCTGCCATAGAAAAAAACTATTCACTTAATTTTTGTCTCACAAATACAAGAGATTCACAAGAAGGTGTACTGAACGCAAAATGACGTTCGATTGAATAATAAAATGACAACGCTGGTCAAAATGTACAGTGCTCAAATATATTTTATTTAAATCACTAACTTTTTGTGACTTGACTTTTGAAAATCTTGATATTTCTTTAGAACGTGCCAAATATCTTCGTAACAAAAATTAATACTATATCACGTATGAGTTTTAGGAAGAACTAATGAAATAACTACCTCATTAACCTTCCTCAAGTATATTTAAAGGTAAATGCATTCTTTCATAATTATCAGAATATTGTTTCAAATACAGGCGTTCAGATTTTTAAACGCCGTGAATTCATGTGTGTCACTGAAGAAGCAAATATTTATTTGTGCAACTTTGGCGATGAGGAAGTGCCGATATATTATTTCCCAAGACCTTACTTCTCCCTCTTAAAATAAATGATTTATTATCATCATTTCCTAATAACTGTTGTCTACACACTAGAGGCAGGAGGTGTAGTCAATTGAACTGCAAACATTCGATATTTCTGGGTTGTGTTCACATCGTTTCACGCGGTTTTGTTCACCTCGCGCATGGGCTGAAAAAGAGTGAAGATAGCGTCTTCATGCACATAAGAGACTCGGATCTGCCACGAAAAGTGATCTCCCTAACATGCCTATTTACATCTACATCTACGTAATACTCCGGGAACCGCCGCATGGACGTGTGGCAAGGGGGTGTTATGTCACCATCCGTGTAAATATGTAATGTTTTGGGAGGTGAAATGGCGACATGTATTATGGGAGTTTATTTAGTGGAGCTCAGTTTTTATTGTGGTCGCTTATTGTGCGCGGAAAGAACGAATTTTTTGTACTTTGCTCTTAGTCTGTAAATATGACGACGAAAGAATTGTAATTTTTCTAGAATCTTTTTTGCATTTTCCTGGGTAAGCTTTTATGGTTGTTCGATATTTCCGCTTCTAACACCCGTTTGAAAGTCAGTTTCAATTAATTCATTTTTTCCTGTGCGTAAACTGCATAGCTGGTTCATTCAACATGACCGGTGGAGCATTTTAACGACTTCAGTAAGTTCTTCGCGTTGCTGTACCGTATGGTTTTATCGTTTCCTCTCCTTTATCTGCGACTGCGGGCAAAAGTAGACGTAGCGGGGGGGTGGGCTAGTCCCCCGCAAGTAACTGTCAAAGAGCTGTGTTTTTGAGCTATTTTTGATGAAATGTCCTCGTGTATTATATGAGTGGAAATAAAAATTTATTTTATTTCCGGCTCAAAAACGAACATCCATAGATAATGACAGGCAAGTGTTTCGAGGCTAAAAGGCTTTTCTATCAAAAAGTTAGGTGCCCCACGCCAGGCAAAAGCTTCCGTATTGCCATGGGCGCCTAAAAACCCATGGCACATCCCTGTTCACGGGCACTTCTTGGCAAAACGCTGACGCCGGTCGAAGTACAACTTGAGTGGCATTACAGTATGGCAGATATTGAATTACGTGACGAAAAGATTTTGACGCAATCGGAGTATTTCGGTTTATTGCGTTGACCCTGTATCATGTAGGAGCCGGAAAATTGCAGATTGCACTCTTTTACTGGCACTTTGAAGTCGATGTTTTCAACGCAAAAACGTCATTTCTTGCAGTCGTGTGAGAATATTGCATCGGACGTTGAGGATCAGTGCGCAGCAGTGGAAGAAACAAGGCCTGGCTGGCTTTCCTCTCAGCAGCTCGACAGTATACTCTTGAATCTGGAGCGGGGAGTGGAGTATGCCCTCCATCGAGCTAAACTCTGGTCAAAATATATCAAGGACATCATGATGTACGTGGAGAAGAGAGTGCACGCGGAATTGGAATTCGCCAAAAATATGCTCGAGCTTTGCCGTGCCATTCGTCCATTATTAACGGAAGAGGTAAGTTAAGTTGTTTTTATTTCAATAATATTTTATTATGATCATCCAGTAATAATTACAACATTATATATGGAAGAGTAGACTCGAAAAAATATTCAAATAACTGTCTGACATTTGGAAAAAGTAAGATTAGGCACTAGCCTATCGAGAGCAAAGGAAGCAAGAAAGCAAGTGTGGTGGAAGAGAGAAAATTAAAAACGAGTGCATAATAGTATATACATACTGTTGAGTATTGACAACCCAAGCATTCAACAAGTACTATGTTATGTTAATTTATATGTTAAGTGGATATGACTGTTTACTATTTTGTGGACTTTTAGAATTAAGAGAAGTATGTGTTATGATTAAGAGTTTATTGGAAAAGTTATAGATAAGAAATTTCATATAAATGACCATAATTGGTTCAATTTATACAAGCTTCCTCCATAGTTTTCATCACATAAATGCATGTATTCTCAATGTTTCATAAAGGAGGTAATCCGAAACCGTTTTAAGAAAAAAATTCTACAAATGGAAAAAAACTCAACAGTGGCCAAATCCCTCCCTGCGCCCTAGCATTAAATACGCAAGTAGCTGCAATTTAGCAATATAAATAACAAACATAAACAATCGGTTGTTCATTCTATGGCTTGAAATACGAAATACAATGAGTGTGAGCTATCCATGTAAGCCTATGAAGGTATTCCATGTCAACATGCTTGCTCCAGGGCTGAGCCCGCGCAGACGGGCGTGAGAAAAATGCATGAAAAATGTTACAAGCGTTTAAAAATGTTGAACGCATGAAAAATGTTCATAAAATTCCATGGAATTTTTTTCGCGGAAAGTTAGTGAGGTATGTGTGGATCATGGAAAAAAGTTTTCGCCGATTCTGAAATGGAGTGTTTGAGGAAAGTTAATTAACAATATTCTAAACTTTAAAATTAAACAAAATTGGAAGCTGGATAAAATCAATTTCAAAAATGTTTATAGTTAAAAAAGAATAAGGTTTAAAATGAGGTACATATCGTTGCTCTCCAATGAATAGAAGCCGAGAAAAAAGTAAAAAGATAATTCCGGGCACTAATTTTGAGGAAAAATGGGGAAAAAATTCAAATAAGCTTGAATTATGCAAACATTTTTTTCTCCAAACCGTTTCAGATTACCTCGCTTACGGTTACATGTCGCCCATGTACCAAGTTTTAGCTAAATCTGAGAGCCTAAGGGGCAATTGCTTGTTTAATTGAGGTGGAGTCATCCATATACGATTGAAGTGAAAAAATATATCATTTTAATTTGTTTTTTTTGCAATCCAATGCTACTTAAATTCTTAGGCATATGACGTATATTCCGTAGTGACTCCATTAATTATGCGCAAATTTTATTATTAACGCTAAATGACCCTTTTTGCATGTTTTTTGCTATAATTGTTTCTAATATATATCAAGGTGTCACGCCGAGTCCGATTTTCTAAAGCAGCATAGTTCGATGTATACACATACGTAGCAAATTATTGCATGTAATTTTGTCCAAATCTTGAATACCACGCTGAAACTCAAGTCTAAATAAAATTCAAATAAGAGGCAAGTTATAAAATATAAATCGTATATTGATTCCATAAATGATGAGTATAATCACGTTACCAGATGCACATAAATCAAATGTGGACCACGAATCTCTTTTAGACTTACTTAAATAGATATTTAGACGTGCACTCAATGACCCGCGCTGACCACCTTTATACTTGGGCCCAAACGGTAGAAGTCTCGGAGGTTATTTTTCTATAAAACTGATGGTATCAGGCCTGGCTTGATGGAAACGATAAATATCCGTAATAAATAGCAAACTCAGTAGTTTCCTTAATCTTTTATTATTCTTTCACGACATGCGTTTCACCACGCTGTGGCACATGACTATTTCACAAGCTTTGTTCTTTTAATCAGTACAATTTTTTGTGATTTAACCTCCTTTCTTTTCTCGTTAAGTTTTAAGTTCATTCATAATAAATATTTAAAATACCTCTCTTCTCCCCGGTTATGAATGGTTATAAAAATTTTTGTTATGGAATCAATCATACAATAGCGTCAGTGTATAATTACCAACTCCTGTATAACAGCTGAGCTTCTTTAAGACTATACTATCTTCATTCACTTGTATTCTTACCCTGTGATATTACTTTCAGGACCACCTACCTCTTCAGTCCTTGTACTGCACTGCATTGGACCATGATTTAGAAAACAGCCGATCCTGTCAAGTAACTTGTGGGCTTCTTCTAGGAAACCAGTTCCTTGAGGTTTGTTTTCGTTGAGTGAGGTTATCACTTGTAAATATGGAACTCAGCCCGATAAAAGGTAGGGCGATAAGTTTTCCGTGTCGAACACACATAAAAATGTATTCAGTGGTTAGTTATTTATTTCTAGATTTCCTTAGTTTAAATATAAAACTAAAAGCTAGTAATTGTTTACTAAAATCAATCAAACAGGTAGTTATTGGGAGTTTTATAACCGATAAACTGATTCTAGATGTCATTGTAAGTTCCCAATGGGAGCTATCATTTCTGCTGGATATAAAAGCAAACTACTGAAATATCAAAAGTTAACTGGTGAGCTGTGTCTATAGAAATAGTTTACATGTGTGCCCCATCGTATTGAGAGGAGATAGATCAGACAGACATGCTGTTGACGTTTAAATGTAGATATCACACAGATATTTTGATATACACCAGGTTAAATTGTATTGGTCCAATAATGTATTTCCATCCAATAATGGTCACATGCTATCCACCGTAACTAGCTTCCCGTGGGTAACTTTATGCGTTCACCCTTTGTTTTCTATGCATACACGCAAGAGAACTTCGAAATGAAAACTCTCTCTTTTTTTAAATGAAGACCAACACCGAAACCGTTGTAATTAAAAAAGGGAGTAATGGACAGATAACTGAAATATAAATCCAATTTTTCAATAAATGCAAAGGGATTGGGACTTTTGATCATGAATTTTTGTCTTCCAGGTGATCATTCACTGGCGGGTTGTTTTTTGAACCGCTCGAGATTTTCCCGATCACGTAACTAAGAATTCACGTGGTACAAAAACGAATGATAGGAGATTTTGATGAGTTTTTTACTCGGCTGGATGTCTTTAGTGCCTAATATGCTGCATATTGCGACACTAATCGTCTTAATCAACTCCGTGAACAATATTTACGCGTGAAAAACTCGATTTGCAAGGCTGCGGGAGATTTTTAAGGGCTGTTTACACACAATAAAATCTCGACCCCTGGTGATTCCACCACGTGACTCCCTAGCTACGTGATCGAAATTGTCTCGAACGTTTCAATCACAACCCAGCAGGGAGAGTGAAAATCCAGTATTGGGAGTTAGGCCATGTTAGCCAGCGAGTTATGCCGCACATGTGTACGAGACTTCGACTCTCATTGTTGATGGTCATATGGATTACCGTATTGCATGCAAAGGAATCAATATAACTTTGCTTTCTTTGACGATTTGGATTTATCTTTAATTTGAAACCACTCCTGAGATAAATACGTGTTTACTGTTAAATAAAAGAGGGGTAAAAACGATATTACGTAAAACATTCCCATAGGTTAGTGTAATAACTTTTTTCCGTGAAATCGGGATAAAAAGTCGAAGGTGTAGTGAACGGACTTTGACGATGCCTTATGCAGCTCACTCAGGGAAGGGTTAAAACGAATGTGTTGTTATTAGTATAAGGATACAAATTTCGAGTATGTCAAATATTGTAATACTCTGGATTGATTATTACCAAGTTTTGCAGTGTTGAAAGTACACTCATTGTGAATACATTACACGAGTATGACAAAGCAATGTCAAAATAGATGTTTCATGCTATACCATTGTTAAAATATTGAGTTTTTAGAGGCACAGTCGCGGAAAGGTTTAAAAACTCTTTGTGGGGAAATGCCTTGTAGTTTACCGCAAGAACCTTACTTTACAACCACTATTGGTCCAAAATTACTATGGAGCTATTTTTATGGTTTTCAAAAGTTATTTTCCGCGGAAATCCCTCTGTAGCAAGTTTGCAAATTGGTCCCGTGTTGCTATCAATCTCCAAACATCTTCCTATTCCTCACTTCCTTCCATATTGTTGGCCGACATAACCCTATCCACCTCCACCCATTTGCATTATAATGATGCTTTTAACTCACTTTTATACTTGATGCAGATGTGTTTTCTCTCTCCAGATATGTTTTCAATAGATTCCAGTGTCGCAGACTATTACAATTTGTCTGTCATTGAATGGCATTCCCATACTCTTCATTGTAGTCTGCCTTCTATTCTTATCCACAATATCAAGTACTCTCTTCCAAGTCAATGAGGCAAATGTGTGGGCTGGTTTCTTGTATCCTCTTCTTCATGAGATATCTCTGGACTTAAATATTTTCTCAATTTCTATTTTTTGCCAAAACCAAATCGTTCCCCATTCAGGAACTCTTTCGTCGGATGTTTACCCGCGTGCACATAATTCTGATCGGAGATTTCCACGCGTGTACAATGATGGCAGTTGCTCTGAAGTCATCGCACCACTTTGCTCTTTTCTTCTTATTAATAGGGTTGATTGCGCTCTTTTTAAGTGTGTTGGTGTTTCACCAGTTGACTAAAAGTCGGAAAGTGGTTGGTATAGCTCTGAGGAGGAATTAAACGCTTGGTAATCTTTCACAAATATATTTAAGTGACACGGAAGGTTTCACCGCACTGTAGCGTAATCATGTGCTTCGGTTTTTTTCGTTGATGTATTGCCCTAGACCGAAGTAGGTGGGGTAAGGGTAGGGTGGGGAAATACTGTTCAAAACCCGTCGCCCCTCTCTCCCCCGCCACCCTGGGTACTGGTACAACCGCGGCTTCCGTAAACACCTATTCCCAAACCCCTGCAACCGCCGTTTCGTATGTCTCTCCCTTCTCGGTTCAATCAAAACCCTTACTTCCCCGCTTTCATTTTCCCCACCCACCCTTCCCCTTTCAACCTCCCCCGAAGGACTCGGTCTAAGGATATTCATTATAAACGTTGACTAAATAACCTCGCAAACATTTATGCCACAGTATGGTGAAGCACGTTGTGCATATGTGCATATAAATAAATCTGTGAAAGAGTACAAACGTGTTTGATCACCATGAACATCCAAAACTTTCACTTGGTCCAGCCTGAAGTAGTTATATTTGCTGGTATAACTTGCTGCAGACCATCACACTTACATGCTTAGCACCTGCGATATATATTCACCAGTTCCTGGCACCTTTTTCGCTTACAAGTCCTTAACTGCAGCATCGTATTCGAAACTCATAACGAGGAATCTTTTTTCATCCATAATATAAATGTTTTCATCCTCTAGATTTCTACTATGCAATGCAGTCTCCATGACGTTCCCAATGAAGGCTTGACTCAAACAAAGCGCTTCAGATTATTTCTCCCTACGGGGTATCTGTGAAACACGGAGAGAGAACTTCGGCACAACTTCGGATCACTGAACTCTAAGTGGCGACGATAAGCAGGCCAAGTGTGAATTTTTGCACTCAGAGAAAATGAACATAATGGGGCATTACATGTAATTGTCGAAGGTATATAATGTATCTAATAATTTACATAAGAAAAAGCGGGATAAGAGTTACTGGGGGCATTTCACGCACAGAGAAATAAATAGTGGCATAGATCACATAGCCCAAAGTGCCAACGACGAGCAAGTCAAGTGTAATATTTCCGCACGAAGAAAAAATTCTATTATTGGGCTTTATGAGTGATAAATAAAGGTATATTATGTAACAATTTAGGTGGAAAAAATGGGAATAAGATATTTTTGGGACATTTAAACAAGCATTTTTGTAATATTTTAATGATTTTTTGTTGGTGATAGCGCACACATTTCCATATCTGGCAAGTTTTTGATAAATCGACCGTCTGTTTAATTGTGATGCAATATAAGGACATGATATTGTTGTGTGCATCTAGCCGCTATCCCTGAGGCGCAGTGAGCTGGAGAGAGCGAGGAAACACCTGAAGGAAATATGGCAAAGGGAGTTGAAGAGAATGAACGAGGAGATTGCTGGACTGAGGAGGACGAGAAATGTGTACGTGCAGTGCCAGAGGGAGCTCATGAATGCACCAGTGGAAGAGGAGGGGTCGCCAGCACCAGACTCAATCGAGCAGACGGAAAAGAGCCCCGGACTGGAAGCGGATGCTCTTCACAAGGTAGGAGAGTTCGATGATATAACTCAGCCATTGCAATGCGCTGGCAAAGTGATGGGGCGAAAAGGCCACCGGCGGACGGCTCTACGTGCCACCATCCTGTGACTAATTAGTGAGTGTGAAAAAGATAGTGTTGTCGTAAGAGTGAGGTAAAAACTTTAGAACTAGAGTTGGGTCGTTCGCGAGCGAACGGGTTGAACGGAAGGACCGAAGACCGACTTCTACGGAACGACCGTTCCTTCGGTTCGTCGTTCTTTCCAGTCCGTCGTTCCTTCCGGTCCGTCGGTCCTTTCGGTCCTTCGTTCCTTTCGGTCCGTCGATCCTTTCAGTCATTCGTTCCTTTGGGCAAATCGTTCCTTTCGGCCTGTCGTTTCTTTCGGTACGTCATTACTTTCGCTACTCGCTCTTATCTTTCAGAGATAGAATGTTCTTTATAACACCCAAAAATCCATCTGCTAGTGTAAGCGGTGTAATTAGAAGTACTTTTTTTCTTTGTATAAGTGAAACCTATTAACGAAACCATCAATGAGTTGGTAATATTACCGTCGATCTTTTATTTCATCCCACATCCTTAAACGCCGTCATTACGGTATGCTTAGTATTTCTACGTATTTTACATTCTTTAAACACCAAGAACATGTAAGAAATAAAAAAAAAAGATCACCACTAAAAAAGGAACGGTAAACGTGTGAAAAGGAACGGATCCCAAAAAGGAGCAGTCCAGGATGAACGAGTACCCTAAAGGGGACGAGTTGGCCCATCTCTATGCAGGACCACACCTCATTGTAATATTATAGTATTGCCAAAGATGAGTTTTTTTTAGATGTTTACAATTTGCATATTCAAACAGAAAAATAGTGTAGGGCTTAGCAAACTTGATTCTTCACACACTGCAAGACATTGAGTACCAACTTATTTTTTTCTACTCATGTTATTGAACGTGATTTAAATACCCTCAGTTCCTAAATCAAACATATTTCTCTGAGTATAATTCCTGCGTTAACTATGAATAATGTAGGGGTTTGGAAAAGTATTGCCCCACATATCTACAATGACCGACGTATTCATGAAATAGTTTTCCCATTGGTACGTTAAATGTACCACCAATGAACTACATCGTTAACAAGTAAATTAGCGCACATGTGATAACAGCTGTTTGAGAATTGAAAAGTAGCTTACTTTAAAAACGTTAGAACGATTGCCTAATGTTAAAAAAATTCAGTCAGGATGCTTGTGTACTATACAAAATTCAAAAGAATCCGTCTTCTTCTGTGCTTATGGCAACCCCAAGCAGAGGGCTTGAAAATCGGAAAACGTTATTTACTTCCGGCATATATTCCATGAATGGCTCTCTTTAGTATATCCTGAAAGTGACTGACGCTCGTAGCTTAAATTCAACAGAGAGCACAATGACACCTATCGCGCGAAAATATCCTCTATTAACATTCTTGTCGCCAACTAACTGAAAGGAGCATTGATTAAAATTGTACGAACAAACAATTTACAGTTGAAATTGCTCCCACCTTACGCCTAATATCTCATTGGGTGAAAGATCATTTTTGTATTTGGAACCCAAAGTGTAAGTATTAATGCCACGTGAATATATATGTACGAAGCTGGGACGCATGTCTAAAAAATAACGTAAGTTAATTACGAAAAGTTGAAGTTGATGAATTAATTCTCGTCTTGAATTAAGTACCTGATATACTCATTTAGTAAAAAATTATTTTTTTTATATTTTAATCTTTTTAATCTTTAAATCTTTTCATCAACGGTTGATGATACTTTAGTGTTTTAAAATCAATTTGTACTTAAAAAAGAAAAAAATATGATATATTTCGGTAAACTTTCCCTGGATATGAAAACAGAGTCAACAGGTCGGGTGTACTTGAGTGGAACTGAAAACAGCTCCTAGATATATAAACAATATGTATGGATTCATCTTTTTTTAAGAAATGCTTCTGGAGCTCAGATATTTAATTTCAAAGTATTAACTTTCTAATCAGCCCAATTCAGGCTTGCCTAATTGTCACATTAAAGCGAATTTTCTTTGATGACTTATAGATATTTTCCTTTTTTTAGATGCCATTTTTCTTCTTGATTACTGATGTAATTACGCTTATCACTCCATCAAATAGGCTTAAAAATATCATATTTGCCGCTGATTTATTAGGCAATGGAAGCAGAATCGGCGTACCGGGCGGCAGTTGCTGAAACAAATCAGCAACATTCGAAGGTGCAAAAAGTTAAAGAAGAAATCCTACATGAAGTCCGCGAGCTGATAATCAAGTGTGATCAAACCATTCAGGCAGTTACTGTTAACTACTTTCAACTTCAGCACACGCTAATCTCTCCTATTCCTATTCAGGTAAGGCATTTTTGAAAGTATATCGCTTGTATTTCGCTGAGCTGTGACTGCTTTGGAAATATGTGGTGTGAATATTGAATGGATTGGTATCCATTTGGATCGAATATATAACTCCCTCAGTTCTATTTTAATCTTATTAGGCGTAACTAACACTTTTAGCTTTAAGGGTGTTTCATTACATAATTCAAATAGTAGCTGCAAGATTGCCGTGGTACATTTTTTAGGCCCCATCTTATTGCGTATAGGAAGTAAGAGGAGACTGCAGTTTTCTCTCATCCACTCTCTCAAAAATATTACAATTTTTGGTCAGGAAAGAGGTGATTACCGATGCTTAACATGCTCTGAGTGAAAACTTCACCAAACTGAACGATATTGTTCTCCGTGATCAAGTTTTTACGGCTGTGAATCTCTTAACACTGTGAGTGCTATTGACGTAATAGTACGTCCTCTTATATATTCTGAGAAGGACGATGGGAGTTCTAGGACATCCGTGGAATATCATCATTGAAAGGCAGCTGGACGTAATGGTGTGACTGCAGTCTTTTTGGTAGACATACATATGACCACAAAGTGCCAAAATAAATTTTAATAGTAAGCAAAAGTTTAATAACCTAGATTTTAGAGAGTCTTCTTTCACAATCTGGGTGTGTAAAATCGTCATTTTTTTAGAGGAAATTCAATTTAAAGCCTAGCAATCAAAGTGTTAAAAAGTAACCACAATAATACCGATGCTTGAGAACATTGACATTGTCGAAATTTCGTTTTGGGAAGGACCATGTTAAATATAAGCGGGGTGATAGGGGAGGGGGTGAATTTTAACAGAAAATCAGGAATAAATTTGTTGCTTGGGCTGTTCAAATGACAAATGGGTGACTGCAGTGTAGCTGTGCCAATTTCTGAAGTAATAAAAACCCACATTTTTCTTGATTACGAAAATATTTGTTTAAAATGTGTTTCATTATTATATGGTATTTGTGAAAATGGCTCCAATCTCAGCACATTGATTACTCTAAATACACAGTGGAGCGCATAAAATGTAAAACACTAGTTACTATTAAATGTCCTCTAAGACAATATATAGCATTAAATTTGGTATCTGAAATTAACATACCCTGCATTATGTATACCATGCACTCAATTAAAGAATTGATTTAGAGAATAAGTGTATTTTTCCAATAATTTAATTGAACATTTGATTTAATTGCTTAGTAAACTTTTTCGTAAATTTTCGCAGCTCATAATTAAATCTTGTGAAATGTTTTGGTATCTGCGATGATTTTTTTAAGAGCAACAGTTTCGCCGTGCTATTCTGCCGGCTTCGTCAGGCTTAACCTGACAGAAGCCGGCAGAATAGCACGGCGAAACTGTTGCTCTTAAAAGAAAAGAAAATCATCGCAGATACCAAAAGATTTCACAAGATTTATGTGATTAGTAGTTACAAGTCTGGTTGAACCTCTTTGGTGTGTCAAATAAAACTAATTAATAATACCATGTAAAGCAATAGCTATAAAATTTCAGACAGCAAATTCGTCAAGGTTAGTTTTCATGTTACTTGACTGCAAATGAGAAATAATTAGATATACAAATGAGTTTGTATTTTTTATGTAAAAAATAATTTAAAAATTAAATTGTTGAAGATACATCCTTCTCCCGAAAGCTCTTTTTTGATAATTCAGAAATTTGGGAGGTCCGAATCCAATGGATATTTTTCGTGACACTACCAGCATCATTTACGTGCATGTGACATAAGTGACATTCGCTCCTCGTTTGGTGGTGAATCTGTGGCACGGTGGTTATCATTCAACTGCTAATTTTTTGAAAAGGGAATCAATTCGACTTTTTCATTGCTTCACAAAAATGTCATTGTTTTTTCCATATTAGTTTCAAGCGCTACAAGAAAGCAGCAAGTTATATGAACCTGGCCTAAAGTACATGGAGTTCGTAAAGCAGCTACCTAAAGGAACTGTTAAGGACGTCGTGAAGGCCCCTTTTGCATTTGAGCCGTACCATGAAGGGGCCGCTGTCCTGGAACGCAAGTCCCTGGGGGCTGTGGACACGGAGGAACTCGGCCAAGGTGAGACACTGAACTAACGATGAAATCTATTGCTGGCACACACAAAATGGGAGCCTTCCATTACTGGCCTGAACTCCCGAATGTCGATCGGCGTCTGTTTTTAAATAGTAGGCCTAAAACCTCAACTCACTTGCGGAGATATGGGAAAAAATTGAATAGAAGTGAATTATGCCATATTAAGACTTGCGTAGTGCCGTAACATGTCTTTAAATGAGATAATGAATCGTAATTAATTGCAGCGATAATTCCTAAACCGCTAAAAGGGCTGTTCCAACAGTATAAGGACATGAATTTTAATGATGTGTTTTGCAGGTGATAACATGTTTTCGCGACTTGTCTCAATTCTCACTTACCTCCAAAGTAAATAGTACCTTGCTTGCCCTGGAAGCAGCTCGTAATTTTTTTAAACAAACACTTCCACCTCCTCTTAAACTCTTTGATCAAATGACGATAAAAATTCAATGTAAATCTTGAGCTTCTCTTACTTTCACTTTGTGACCGACCATTTTTATTCCATCCCATTTCGTTTTAGGTCATGTTTTTCGATCAAGAATGTGTCGGACAAAGAGTAAATAATTGTCAAAACTTTGCCATTATAGTTCCATGAAACTTCTCTAACATAATTGTAATGTTTTTCCTAGCGCATATTCATCAATGCTTGCATTTTCAATTAAGCGCATATTAATTGCAATAAGGCCCTAAAAACGTAAATTATTAATAGAATTAATTGCCTAACTCGTTCGTTCGTTCAAGATTAATATTTAATACGCCAGACTTTTGCCATGGGGCAATCAAAAACTTTAAAATATCAATGTTTAACGCCAAAACGGAAAATCAACTCAAGGACAGCAATGGCAGATGACATTAACGAAGCTCTTTTGTTGCCTACCGCCCATCAACTCTGCTCCCCGTCTGGTTTAAGATGAGCTATGAAGTGCGGAGGTCCTGCAAAAAGTGGAAAGTGATTTAGCTCTTGTGTTACGAAGTGAAGAGTACACTAAAGCTCCCTTTTATATCCCGATGGGAGCTTGGGAATGTTCACTCACTTCGACATCAGTCATTAGTCATCTGCGGGAATTGAAATCGCCAAGTATCTTAAATACCTATTTCAATTTTGAAAATGGCAACCAGCTCCATTAATGATCGGAAAAAAAATTCATGAGAAAGTTTTTAATCAGATAACAGAAGCATCTACTTCTTTGTCAACCTTGCACAATTATTTTCCTAAACAAATATTAAAGCCCTATTTTTTGAGCTAGTCATAAAAATATACATCCACATGGGTGGATCCGTATTGCCACGTCGGAGGGTAAACCTAATTTATTTGCAGTATTGGAGTGATTACATGCATATATCAAAACAAGACTGAGGTGGTGAAGACATTATGATCATCTTTTGCCCAAGAAAAAATGTTAAGTTTCATGTATTTTCAAAAGGTCTTTTCAATCATCAAGCAGCTAGAAAATTGTGAACCCTTTGAATTGACTTCTCAAACACCCACCTTCATTGCATGGAGATTAAATGTTCAGTTTGTGGTATTTATTGGGATTGAGTTTTAAAATATCAATTTAAGTAAGATAAAATTTAAATCACAATTGGTATATTTGGATTCGATGACTGGAATGTGTACATTTGGTAGTTCACCAGTACCCTGGATTTCATTTTAATTTAGAAAAGTATAAACCAGGGAGCGAGATGATTGCCAAAACCTGGGGGACCGTGATGCATTGCAGCCTTGGGAGTGACACCGATAGCATTTCAAGCAGTCCGAGCAGCAAAAGCCAAGACACCTCTCCAACTGCAAGTCCAATGTTGCCCAGCAGAAAGCTAATCAGCGTATCATCTGGCGACGAGCTGGAGAATGACCAAGGTAGGTAATGGTAATTGAGAAAAAGGAAAAAAAGAAGGCTCACTTTTTGGAAACAACGAAAAATGCTACTTTAGTGCATAAAAAACGCTAACAGCAACATTTGAGAGTTGTAAATATCCTACATTTTTAATAATAAGCGATTAAAAATCGTAATTTGGGCCTTGCGCTAAAACGGGCCGCGGCCATATTGCCTCTGCCATGACGTCATTCCCCTTACTCAGCCGTCGCTATTCCGTTTGTTTACGTTGGCACACTGCGATTTTTTCTGTGTTGGGAGGTATATATTAAGTAGAATGAGTTATGTATTACCGATTTACGAGAGTCAGGAGTCCAACAATACCGAAGGCAATCTTACTGCTAAAAATAAAAACTATAAAGAATACTGTTACGTGCCACTATTCAAAAGTACGCGAGTATCAACGCCAAATATAGTGTTCAGCGTCCAGGATAATCCTACCGCACGGGAGAAGTGGCTCATAGCAGCTCGACGAGACGATGAGAAGATGACTTTAGCTGTAACAACTCGTTTGCGATGCTGTGCCGTCCATTTCAATGTAATTAAATTGAAAATTGTGTACCACTGGAGAGTAAACAACCAAGCCTATGCACTTAATCTTGCGTTTTGCGATTTATCATGTATTGCTCTTAAGACGATATCATTTCAGAAGTGTATTCACCCATAATTGGACCCGCTATTCAGTGTGAACCTTCTAGTTGCAGAAATAGCGTGAAAATGGGAGCCGGGGTGTTATAAATTAATTTTTGGACTCGCAAGACCGCATTAGAAGCTGCTATGATTAGTACTGAAAAAAAAATATATATATATACACTGCATTCATTTCTTTTGACGTGACCCGGTGTGTCAGTACACCGCATATACCTCCTAGTGGTGGGTCGCGGGCAACAGTATGCTGGCTCTCAAGGTAGTCCTTTCAGAAGAGATCCTGTCTTGAGCAGAATAGGGAAAACGGGCCTAGGGTATTACAATGCTTTGGTTTCTCTTGTGGCATACTGGCGAAAATGTGCCAAAACTAACCGGTAGAGAGCCGTAACCGTTAGCAGGGAAAGCTGCTCGTGGTGCGGGTACAGCGAAGGCTGGTAACCTTGCATACTCTATTACAACTTACTGCTAAACGCCAAAATGTTGCCTCGGACAGCCGAAGCCACGATAGGCGGCGGAAGCTGAATAAGGTTGGCCCATCATGATACGGACCGGAAACGAACTGGACTCTCGGTACTTAGAATGTGCGAGGAGTGTATGGAAAGGAGCATGAGTTGCTAAATGAAATGAAAGTGAGACGAATGGATGTTTTGTGTGTATGTGAAACTAAGCATAAGGGGCGGGATGCTGTTACATTAGATGGCGGTAGTCTGGCATTGTGGTCAGGAGTTGAAGATAATGTACACGGCAGTCAAGGTGTAGGACTCATTCTTAATGAGAGAGCTAAGTTGCTAGAAAGGAAGTACGAGTTAGTATCCCCTAGATTGCTCTGGGTTCGCATGAAAGTAGGTATTAGGAGAGTTGTGATTGTGGCGTGCTATGCACCAGTGGATGGAGGAAGTAACTGTGTGAAAGATGATTTTGGGAAAAACTGAGAGAGGTTTTGAATGATTGTGATCCTGGTGAGAGAATAATTTTACTAGGTAACATGAATGGGTGGGTTGGTGCGAGGCGGGATGCATCTGAGAGAGTGGTTGGGCCTTTTGGTCACCCCCGAGTGAATGATAAAGGTGAAAACTTGGTGAGTGTGTGCCTGGAAAAAGGATTGTTTGTGTCGAGTACATGGTTTAAACATAAGAGAATACATATGTATACTTAGCAAAGGGGCGATTGTAAAAGCATGATTGATTTTATTGTGTATGATGAGAGATTGAGAGAGTTAGTGTGGGACACGCGAGTGATGAGGGGTGATGAATGTGAAACAGACAACTATTTGGTACTCTCCAAAGTGAATCTGGGCAGAAAGTGGAAGTGCCAAGGAAGAATGTTGCGCGTAAGCAGTTGAGAGTAAAAGTGTAAAGGTTGCTAGACAGCGAGGTAAGAATGCGGTATGGTTGCATGCTTGAGGATGCTCTATCGTTGAATCAGAGAGAATGGGACGAGCATATCAGAAATGAGAACGTAAATGATGCGAAAAGGAGTGGTAGGAAGAATAAAGGTGATGCTTGGTGGAATGAAGAAGTGAAAATTGCAGTAAGAGAAAAGAAAGAGGCGTACAAAAATATGATTGCTGCCAAATCTGAGGAAGAGCTTACTAAGGCATGTGAGATTTACAGAAAGAAAAAAAATGAATACCAAATCGTTGTGAAAGAGAGCAAAGAAAGAATGCGTGCGGATGAAGCTAACAAAATGCAGAGTGATTTTGAAGGTAAAAAAAGCTGTTTGGAAGTGTGTAAAAAGGGCTAAGATTGGTGAAGGTAGGGGAATTAATGCGGTAAAGAACGAAAATGGAGAGATCATGTGGGACGGGAGCAATATCAGGGACTGCTGGCGGGAGTATTTTGAAGAATTGTACAATAATATTGCAGGTGTTCAGGATGAGCCTTGTGAAAAGGTATTTGAGAATGTGAGGATGGAAAAGGATATCAGTGAGCAGGAGGTCACAACGGCTGTGAGAATATTGAAAAATGGGAAGGCTGCAGGAATGGATGGGATATCCAGTGAAATATTGAAGTGTGGGTGTAAATTACTAATTTGTAGGCTGCGTGAACTATAAAATTTATACTTACAGGTTTCTGCTGTTCCAGCGGATTGGAAGAATGCTGTCATCGTTCCGTTGTACAAAGGGAAGGGAGGAAAGATCGAATGTAATAATTATCGGGCCATTAGTTTATTAAGTATCCCGGGAAAAGTGTTCAGTGAAATATTAATCGAAAGAGTGAGGAATATTACTTCCGACAGAATATGGGGTGTGCAGTGTGGGTTTATGCCTGGGAGAGAATGTAGTGACCAGCTTTTTTGCACTTCAGCAAGTGATAGAAAAATGTATGAGTGTCCGGAAGAAAGTGTACTGTGCGTTTGTTGATTTAGAGAAGGCATATGACAGAGTAAATAGAAAAAAATGTGGAAGGTTTTGAGAGACTATGGAGTGTATGGGCAGTTATTGAATGTTATTATGTCGTTGTATGACAATAGTAAGGCAAGTGTAAGAGTTAACGGGGCTCTGAGTGATTGGTTTATAATAAATCGGGGTGTAAAGCAATGATGCGTGATGTCTTCATGGATGTTTAATGTATTTATGGATAAATGTGTTAGAGACGCATGTAGTGAAAACGACGGTGTTTTGATTGGAAATGTAAACGTGCGAGTTCTTCTATATGCGGATGATGCTGTTTTGATCTCAGACAGTCAACAGGGATTACAGAAGCTCCTAGATAAGTTTTGTGAATCAACGGAGAGAATGTAATTGAAGGTAAATGCGTGCAAGACTAAATTAGTAGTTTTTGATAAGGAGAATGGGGAGAATAACTGTGTGATGAGGAGATATAGAGACGTGCGAATGCTGGAAGAAGAGTGGTAGGTAGCATGTGGAGCATATCAAGGAATGAGTGTTTGTCTAAGGAAGCGAAAATTGCCGTGTCCAAAAGTGCACTTCTCCCCACTTTGCTATATGGTAGTGAAACATGGGTATGTTAGGATAGACATAAGAGTAGGCTAAACGCCGAGGGTATGAGTTATCTGAGGAGTATTTGCGGCAAAAGTAGGATGGATAGGGTCATGAATGAATGTGGGTTAAATGCTCCAGTAATGGACGTGTATGAAAGGAGTGTGCTTTGTTGGTTTGGCCATGTTGAGAGAATGGATGAGAGTCGAATAACGAAACAGATATATGAGAGTAGAATGGATGGTGTGAGAAGTAGAGGTAGGCCGAGAAAGTTGTGGTTGAATGCGGTTGAGGAAATTCTTAGGAGGAGGAATATTAGGAGTCTTAAAAACAGGAGGGCGTGTATGAAACAGTGTATGGGGGTAAATTAGGCAAAAGAGGTTTGAAAGTATATGTCAATAAGGAGGAAATTATTGAAGCAGAGTTAGGTGTACAATTATGCATTAATGAGTGAAACATTTTGATTGTGCCTACCCCGAAAGGAAACGGCGTGATGGGCATGTATGTATGTACTTCTTTCGACTCTTTTTTGTTAAAAGAGGATGCTGAAAATTACATGCATTGGAAAATAATAGGAGGGCCTTTAAGAATAGAAAAGGAGTTACTCCACATATGTTTGAATGTCAATCTAAGAATAGTCTTGCCTCCTGTGACCAACCTGTGGTGGGGAAGAGAAATTTTTTTGAAATTCTGCGGGACTCAGCCAATTCACAAGAGTCGGCCATGGATCGTCCCTATGGACCATGAAATCGTAACCGAGGAGGAGAGGGAAGCGGCCTCGTCATTAAAGCTGCCAGTGAATGGAATTTCCCCTGTGAACAGTGAAATAATATAATTTAGCGTGAATTTCATGTTATTTTCATGTAATGCGTAAAATAAAAAGAGTAGTTGCTAAGGAGACATTCTTCCCGGTACATTTTTACACCTTGCTGCTCGAAGCTCACGAAGAGTGGGTTTCGCTTCATAAAATCTCCCACCATCAATGCATCCACCGCGGACTGGTTGTTGCATAGCGCCTTGAAGTATCTTACCTCCATTTTAACGAAAATTGCTCTGGAGACGAAAAAATTCCCTTAGATTTCAAAGAAATAATGTCTGGTTGTCACTTCTGTCGCTGCAAAATCGTTAACTCGAGCCGGGCAAGTAAGGGAGATGACGTCAGAACCAATCAGCATGCGTTTTGCTTAGCTTCATATCGATGCGAAAAAAGTGCAACTTTAATGTCTTATATTACTTATAATATACAACAGAATAAAGTTTTACAGCAGGATTGACTTATTCATGATGTAAGGACTTATTCATGATGTAATTCATATTCATGATGATAATTCAATCGCCATCAAATTCTGACCCATGCAAATACTCAATTCTGTAATGCTGTGGGAGAAAATTTTATCCCAGTATTTTCCGGCTTGTAAGACATTCCTTGGAGGAAGGATATAAATTCAGAGTATCACAATTATTATAATACTCTTTATTAATGATTACCAATGTTTGCGGTGTTGAATTGGGATAAAAGTTTACTCAGAGTAAATATATTACACGAGAATAACAAAGCAATGCCAAAATAAAATGACCTTGTGCCATCGACAACATTGTCGTCGGTACTGTCAATATAATCAAAACGCAGGCTGATATCCTATTTATGTTTTCGGAAATATGCTAATATCAGGAAAATTGGTCAATTTTCTTTGGCATTTAATTTCGGAATTTTGGGTCAATTCTGCTTTTGGTGTACCCTCATTAGAGCCGTATATGTCATGCCATGATCACTTAGTGAGTCTTGCAATAGTCATGCAAATGATTGCTTCCAATCTCGCCGTGAGAGTCAAGATTGGAAGCCCTCAGATGGTTCATCAACACGCGCATACTTTTAACTGCCTGCTTCGTTGTAGGTATAGTTCAGTAATGAATGCTATCATGAAGTGTGTCACAGGTATACTTTATTACTGACCGTAACATAATTGTATTAGTACTAACTCTTACCAAAGTATATCAACTGTACAACATACTTAAAGCGTAAGTGGAGCAAGATGTCGCGTGTGATGAGATAAGAGTAGTACACTTCCCTAATGAGTTCACGAGTATAGTTCATGGTCCTTTTTTGTGAGTGATCAAAGTGAGTACGACTTAGTGGTGTGGAACCAGAAGCTCCACTTAAATTGGCGAACAAAGGAAGCAAAAGAAGACACGTGTGATATTTAGCGATGCAGACAAGGAAGGCTAAAGCGAGGACGTCAGGCGCGAAGCTTGTCCGGCTCTTCTCTGCCTATCAGGCGGGGTGAGGCAGAGCGGGGATGGGGAACGCCGCTGTAGTGAAGACGCGGACGCATTGAGGGGGGGGGCACGGAGTAATGTAACATTATGAAACCAATTAAATGTGAGTTACCTTACGACAGTCCAGGAGAGCTCACAAATCTTAGTGAGGTAAGATCGTTTGGCAAGCGTCGCTGGCCCGGTGAGCGAGGTATTGCACAACCGTTGGACTGTACTGAATTTTCTCCCTATTCCAGCCCTATATAAGGCGTCCCTGACCCCTCTTCCCCTCCCAAGGGCATATTACTGGCATTTTAAGTCTTGAATATCAGTTTTAATCGTAAATGACATCTTCTTGTCCAAAAAACGATCACAATACCCGAGCTAAAATTAATGACAACTTCGCTGTCTTCAGACGAAATTTCGAATATTTGTGGCAAAATTTTCACAAAAGATGTTAAATAATTTGTAAAAATAATTATATCTGTAATATCCATGTGGGTTGGCCACTTTTGAAGGGTATCACATTATGCTTCGAGAAAAAAAGTGGCAAAAAAACCCACCCTAGTGTACCTACACGGATTCAAAATAAATTAAACGGTCCGTCAGCTCTTAAATTAACGAATTGAATTGGAATTGAATGGAAATAAAATAGGGAAAATTGAATTGAAAGTGTTTAGAATAGTACTAAAATTTCTCGCATATATACTGATATATATCAAACGGAATCGAGTAATGAAGAAAATTTGATGCAGGATATTGGATAAAGAGCACAATTTGGACGAAGATTGGTAAAATTTTAGTTTGACTTTGCAGGATTAACTGTAGGTTTCTCCCAAGTTTCCCAGTAAAATGCCTCAAATTACATCGTGTATTCCACCAAATTTCCTCGAGGGTTTCACCAAGTGTCCACGCGGGCTCTACAAAATCTCTACTTGGATTCCATCACAATCCCACGCGAGTTCAATGCAGATCCGACGACTTAACTCATGCTAATTCCATCATTAATTTCTGCCTATTTTTTACTTCATATACTCATATTGGTTTCGCGTTGAATCCACCACCTATTGCTTACTGGGAAAGGTATTCCTTTCCTTTAATGGTACCGGTTAAATCATTCTTTTCCTACGTCAGCACTGTCATCCTTTCTGGCTTGTGGTAATAAAGGTCTTATTTTGAATATTAACATGCGAAAGTAATACCTGTTCATTATTATACACTTACTGTTCCATAATAACTTCATTTGACGTTTCGAACATTGATTGATGGCAATGAGATCATAGACCGAGAGTTAATTTTATATACCCATCGTGGCTATAGAGAAGAACGATGTATCTTTCAACTAATATTTAATGTTTTCTGGTACAAGGTACAACTAGTTTTATCGCACAGGATGGAACTAGTCGTACCTTGTACACTCAAAAATTAAATACGAGCGGAAAGATACCAAATTTTTCTCTCTCACTTCTAAAATGGATTTTAACTTTGTGAAGCCAGAAACCTTTGAACCGAATATAAACTTTAAGGCTTACTATTAGTTGTCCTTAAATTATTAGACACTTTCCTAGATTATTTGTCCTATCAAACTCCAGCAATCAAAGTTTTCTGTTGTCGATGTAGACACACAGGCCCGATGCAGATGGGATGGGATGGGTTACAGATGGGTTTCACATGAATATCCATGTGTTCCACTGATCTGCGATAATTTTTTTCATTCACGGGACCATTCAACCAATGATTCACCACGGGACCATACGCCATGAAAACGTCCCCATGTCCATCAACCTATCCATCTCAACCACCTCTCAACCCTGATAGCCTTTAAGGTAGTTTTAGCGGAATATTATTTCACCTAGAAATCAATGAAATTGGTCTCGTTTTAAAGAAAAATACCTCACCCTTCTAAATTATCAAAATATCAGTCCCTTACCGAACTATCTTACGAGATATTTGACAAAAAATACAGGACCTTTTACATGGGAAATGGTACAAGTATCCACTACAGAGAAACATTATTTAAAAAAATAAGGAATTTCTACCACCTAGATCTCGTAAAAAACTAACACTCTGTAGTTAATGTTTCCTCCACTATTTTTGAAAACATATCATACTGTCACCATCGTAATTTTTTCAGGATCACAAGAAACCTTCTATTGTGAAGGAGTTTCACACGTACTGCGCGAAAAAAAAAGAGTCGAGTCAAAGACTTATGTGGTTATTTTTAGTTTAGTACTTAGAATTTCAGTCATATTGAAGTATATTATTGCGCCATTGATAATTCAATATTTTATTCATGCTAACTACAGCTGCAAGAATTAAAACGTATAATTCGAATATGGTCTTAGTTATGATTAGGGTTCTATTTTGCTCAAAATACCTTAACTTGGTAGACATTTGGATGTAATTTCTTCCATAAAATCTAATTGTTATGAATCTGAGTATTTCTTCGCCGACTAATTGTACCTACTCTTATTTCGTCTTTTCACTTAGTATGACTTCATGGGTTCTCCTAGTCTCAAAATGATTATCTTTATGCATAGACATTATATTTTACTTTCTCTCTTAATTCTGGCATCACTTGTAAGCAGTTCATCCCCTACATCATTACCAATAGATCACCTGCTCTTTTCCTTCACCCTTATTATCTTGAAGAAGGCCTCCCTCAGCTCACACGGCTTTTTAATCCTCTGACTATCAAACATTTTCTATGTTCCCATTCTCTGTTTCATGGACATGGACTGAGCGGATAATAAATTACGATACGTGTTAATTTCAACCGAGGAAAAATAATTCGCTTTCGTCATGATTCAAACCGGGAAACCTCGAACGCTGAACGCTTTAGCCAATTAAGCTGACGAGGCGTCCTTCACCCCGTGGGATTTGCTGAGGGCTAATAGGTAGTAGGAGCGGTAATCGTTAGTCGTTGCGTGAATATTTTAATAACTATTCAAGAACGTCGGAAAAAGTTCTTGGATCACACTCCACTTGTGTACATCTGTTTACATGGTCAACTATCCATATATATAGTAATATAAATGATGCAGGAATTATATTTTAAAATATTCGTATTAATTAAAACTCAGTCGTGACATTGGATTTACAGCGCGGAATTAAAAATTCAGGCGAAAGTAATTTATAAACTCGTGTTTTTAACTCGGCTCGATGCCTTAATATTTGTTAGAAACCATTACAGAGACTTGAAACGTATTACATTACGTTTTTAAGAAAGTGTTTACATATTTAATGGAATTATTTCGAACTATATGTCGAGTTCCGTAATGCTTTGAGTTAAAATAGCGATGCATCGCCAAGAAACTAGATGTTTCATGCATTTTTATGTAAGTTTTATCTACATGTATTACTAATTGAAAATGAATGTAAGCTTCAAGCAAAGGTGTAAATAAATGGAAATCGCTCCAACCAACTCAATGGAACTTAGTTTGAAACTGCCGAACACAGTGTTACAAAAGCAGTCCAAAGTGTGCCTTTTGCGCCACAGCCCGCGAGATTAAAGCCAAGCGTGAAATGCACTGAGGATATCGCTTTCCTGACGAATTTGCATAGGAGACCGGTGGATGGTTCCGTATTGCCGTTTCGGAGTCACCTCCAAGAGCACATAAGTGCGTAATTCCACAGAATGATGCACCTTGATCGGAACTCGATACCGAATCCTTATAAAAAATTAACAAGGGTTCTCCACCTGTTTTGCCAGCTTTGGACTGCTCCCGTGATATCATGCGTGTGGCAGTCTTGAACATCTTTTTCTAATAAAGCCTTCAAAAATCCATGGAAGGTAGGTAAATTATTCAATCAAAGCATATGGAGGGATCCGGGTTCGAGTCTCGGTGAATGATTTTTACTCCGTGAAAGTTCGCACTTAGATGCGTCTTAACGGGACACTAAAGTGTCTTACACTCGGTTTCAGACACAGTGTGTCGCTGTTGAGACGGCTCCGAGAGCTGTGTCGCGACACTCACCTGGAAGTGTCGCGACACTAGACTTTCTGGCCGCAGTGTCTTGTTAAGACGGTCCCAATCCGACCGGTGGCGACACTCCGACACTGCTCTACGAATTTCCGGCAGTCCGGAATTTATGTCGTAGTGTCGCGGCAGCCGGCGGCGTTTCAGGGGCGCGCTAGGTTCGATGAGCACGGCTACAGATCTGCTTCTACCTCGCAAAGCGTAGAAATATGGTTAAGTGTTTTAATATCCACAAACATCTATGAACACGTGCTCTTTAGGAAAAGGAGATATAACAGCCCTCTCGTTGGGCGACTGCTGTAGTAGCTTCAATTTTCTCACGTAAAAGAAAGAGGAACAGCTAAAAAAGAAACGAATATCCACAAATGAGGGGCTATTAAATAAAAGTGACATGGGTACCTACGAAACCTTGATTTGCAAGTGGGCTGCAAAAGATGGAAAGGTGTGTAAAAACATTCTTTGGATGTGCACAGAGAATTCTTCTTGACAAGGTATCGCGTGCAATAGCGAAGGCTGCTACGAATATGCAGGCAGCGATTTAACCTGAGGTGAGATTGGCCATCACACTTCGGTTTCTTTCCACAGATAATTCTGCTAATCACCTTTGGCAGAATGAAGAGCTAAAATAACCCTTGACCTTTTTTTATACATCGCTACACGTGATTTAGGTGCAACGGTGGGAATCATCTTTTTTTAGTATGAAATTTTATCCTAATTTTGATAAACAAAAGCGTCAGTGGTCTCTCGCCAAACTATATAGGTTGATTTTCTGCGAGTAATGTTTTTATCTCAGTTATGCATAGTTTTTTTTATATTTCACGAGTGAAGTTCACCTCAGGAATAATGAAACCATTTCTATGTACACGATATATCTTCGTACATGATATTGTTCGAATTTTGCGGAAGAGATAAGAAAGGGAAATAAAGCAACATTACTAAAATAAGATTTGTGTGGAAAAATGTCCTCCACTTACCACCTTACTCAATGTTTCTACGCCGTCCGTCGAGGATCCAGCGACGAACTTCAGCCTGTCGAAAAATTCTCGCACGCTACCTCCTCTGTCTCCTGTTCCAGATCCGGACTTTTTCTGTTGTATTTTTCGGAGCTTATCGTTGAACTGGTACCGGATATTGTGCAATTTCCGCTGAATCTCCTTTGACGACTTAGAAAAATCGCTGGAAATATTTTGAACACAGTACTCTTTTTAACACGATTTTTATAGTCCTTATTTGTCACATCCCACAATATTGGAGACCCTTACACACCATCGATTTATGATAGGGTTTCTATCTTGGCCCACAACTTATTTCTGCCACTATTTTCCATGATTGGATCAGGCACAAGCTCATTCACATTCATTGTGAAACCGACTACTGCCTAGATATAATGAACACAACTGTCGCACTTTTCCAAGTTTTAATAGTAATAGTATGCGTTTCAATGCAAAGACTCACCAAGAGGTTCTCTACATTGAGAAAAATGAGACATCACATACATATGGTTGAATGGGTGGCTATAGGAAAGAAGGTAGGGGGAGAGAGATGTGGAAGGTTTTGCCGGGAAAACCAAGAACATCGTAAACAAGGAGAGAACAAGGAAACATGGGAGACCAAGGGAGACGGAAAATAAGTGTAGAAAAATGGGTAAGGAGGGAAGGGGGCGGGGGCAGAAAATAATAAGCAAGCGAGGTCATTAGCAAGATAAAGGTTGCAGGTAGCCGGTATAAGGAGTTAGGGAAAGGGAAAAAATTGGGAAGTCCGCGGAAGGGTTGGTCAGCGGAGTGAGGGTCAAGAGGGAAAGGGATTGTGATCAAAGAAAGAAAGGTGAGGGAGGGCACTAGATGGATTCTTAGAAGGAATTACCGACGCAGAATTCATCAGAAAGGAAAGTGGAACAAAAGATTGAGGGTGGAGAGGAAGCGCGCGTAGGGTGGAGTCGACTGGAGAAGGTTAAGTAGGAGTACGACCATTTGCTTTAGGGAAGGGAATATCGAGAAGAGGAGAGTGGTTAAAAACAGTGGTTCATTTATGGAACATTCACGTTAGATTGTACACAATGTTCGGAAATGTCCATTCTTATGCCCTTGCTTCCCAGGTGGAGAATCTCGGAACTGAATTGACATGAATGAGAAGTTTGTAACAGTTGTTATTCCAGCAGTGACGTTTCGTCATCGGTTTTCCAGCATCTTTCTCGTTCTTTTACTATTGGGCGGAAACTTCTGCCAGTCTGGCCAATGTACCACTTTTCACAAGAGCAGCGCTTCACTTAATATCATGTTGAAGGAGGGGATATGATTCATATTTTTATGGCAAAGGATTCTACCCAGAGTAGTGGGATTATAAAATGACATTTCCTTTTTCTATGGGAAACTGTCGAGCAAGTAAACTACCCTCGCAAATCAAGGTTTCATAGGCACCGAATTCGCTTCTTTTTAATAGACACTTACTAGTGGATCTTTGTTTCTTTAAAGCTATTTTCTCCTTCTTTTCAGTGCTAAAATTGAAGCCATTTTGGCAGCCACCAAACGGGAGGGCATTTGATCGCCAGCGAGCTCCGTATTTCAGCTCTCGGGAGAGAAGTGTCTGAGAGATCCCGTGACGGTGCGAGACACTGCTCTCGTGCGAGCTGCCCTCCCGACACTCGAAAGCAAGTGCCGGACACGTCGAAAGCACCTCTGTTGAGACGCTAGTGTCCGGTGTCGCGACACAAATGTTCCGTTATGGCGGAGCTCGTCCCGTTAAGACGTAGCGTAATCCTTGCGGATGACTCCGTGAAGGTAATGCTGTGGCTAGTCCCGGTATTCTCGACATAAATTCCGATATATTCACCGGTCGATATCCTGTTATCGTCGTATCAATATCGGAGTTGCAGAACTTGATTGTCTTTCACGTTCTAGTCTTTCACCGCATAAGCGTGACAATTTCCTTATTGAATATTTTGTATCCTGTATTCTGCTATCGACCTCTTGTTTTATAAATCCAATTAAATATCAAGTATAGGTCCGTGTTACTGATTCAAACAATCATCCTTCGCTAACGTTTCGGAATTTAATAATTTCCATCTTCAGGGCTTAGAATTTCCATGTAAAGGTACAGAATCATAACAATGCATATTGAGTTAATACCTGCCATGGTCATATCACTTTGGATAAAAATAATAATAACATCATCCTGATGTGCATTTAGACAATTTTAAAGACCTGGATATTCTTATCCTGTGCATATTTAAAATTGAATTGAAATCTATACTCTCCCTTCATTTAAACGTAGTCTATCTCTGAATATACCTTCTACATACTTAAAATTTTTTTGTGTCATGTAGGTAAATAAGTCTTCTTTTTTGTGTTCACACATCATTAGTCTAAGGCTATGAAAAGTGTAAAAAAAATCTGAGAGTTAGATGTGGGGATCACATCTAAGTAAGAGGATGCAGAGGAGATGCAGTGTACATTGAACCCCCAAAGTGGGAATAGAGTTTGTAAGCATCTACACTGGACTGGGTGGATAGGTTAATCAGAAACAGGTACATTCTCTTCCAAAATTGCCTTCTTAGCTGTTCCTTATCGTATTTTAGGCACCCAAGCCTTAGCCTTTTGGTACTCTCTCGTTAACAAAGGAATATGATCTCATTGACCTTGAGACTTAAATTTAAAGTTCATACCCGTCTCATATACCAGCAACCAAGATGTGCATTCTCACTGGTTGAAAATATCATGATACTAGCTGAATTACCTACCTGGCATTGCTCGGAATCATACTTTTATTATTTTTGTTTGTCTATTTGGTTGTCAAGAAAAATTCATAAGAGAAAATCAATTGAATAAGTGAGGAACTTCATTCTTTCTGGCATGATACTACTAATATTAATAGCATCATGCTTTCAGGTATCTGATAAAATAAATTTTAACTCTATATCTTGAGTGAAAGTAGTTTTAAAATGCAAAAAAAAACAACTGCACGAAACCAAATGCTTAGCATTCATAGTCAGCTTAACTAAGCAAAATGAATTTTAATTGTATTTAAGGCCAAAATCTGGTTGTCAAGCGAAGGTGGTATTGTCGATTTCAGGGAAAAATGTGCGTTTTTGCAGCTAAAAACACATTTTCCGACAATTTCAAAGTGAAAAAGATTTTTGATTGAAAGAATTAAAAATTTCATTCTTTCAGCCATTTGATAAAAAAATTCCAACCCTCTATGTTGAGTGGAAGTAATTTAAAAAGCAAAAAATGAAACCACTGCACAAAACTCAATATGTAGCATAGACAACCAAAAGGCCCCTTTTTGAGACCTTTTGGGGCCCTGAAATATTTTTAAAATAGCCTACAATTTTTCTCCTGCCTAGAGCTATTAGTCTGCAAAATTTCAGCTCAATGGGAATAAAACTGTAGATTTGTATGAAAGACAGACAGGCAAACTTTCTTCTTTGTATATGATGATATCTATATCTTTATCACCCCACAACCCTTATGGGGCCGGTTTTATTGCAAAAATTTGGATACATGGTCAATGCCCTGATGCTATGAAATTACTATTTTCTACTCAGTCATGGAAGCTAAGCATCTTGTGGCTCGGCTTGAATTTGAATGTCTGATCCTCCTAATCATCTGAGTGCAGTTTATTCCTCTCTGCTAAAGGCTGATAATGTGTTGTAAATGAGCTTAGGCATTGAGGCATGTTAAATTAAAGTACTACTTCTTCCATTATGGCCTTGATTGGACCTTGGTAATTTCATCATGCTTTGGTTTTCTCCTTCTCCTCCCAAAACCTCTCCATCCTTTCCCACCTCTCTTCATCTTTCTCTACCACTTCTAGTTGGTACTGGCCTCAAGCATTGGCAATATGGGTTAAAGCCACTGGTAACAAATCATATGTAGAGATGGACCATTCTGAAAATTACCGTGGTATTCTGAAATTTACCGTACCCCTGAAAATTACCAGGGATATTCACTTCCGTCTCAGATATTTTTCATTTCAATACATATATTGTAAACGTATTATTTTATGTCAAGTCTATATACATTTAATACAATCTTAATGAATTATAAAGGCATGTCCAACTTATTTGTGGAATATTTTTATTTATGGAAGATTTGTGGGGGATATCATTTTCAATGGTTTGAACAAAAATTTCTCAGGCCGAATTGTGTGTGGGCTGCTGTGTTCGTTTTTAAATTATCTTTTATTTCTAACACATTTATGAAGCAATAACAATGGTTTAAAGGCCTTTATAACAATAGTTTAAATATTCGGGTGAATTTTACACCAAATGCAAGTGTTATATCCACATGTGGAAGGGGAAATAAGGGGTTTGAGAGATGTAGGGCAGTGACTGGGGGCATGAGAACAAGAGGCTGATAGATGGGGAAGGAGTAGTGATGGAGCATTCTGAAACTTACCAATAGTTTTTTGTAATATTCACCTCCATCTCAGATATTTTTCGTAACAATATACTACAAATATTTTGTTTTAAGCCAAGCCAGTATATATCTCATACATTCTTAGTTATTAATTAAGGCATGTAAAATTTGTGGAATATTTTTACCTGTGGAATATATATTTGTGGGGCTATCATTTCAATGATTTGAACAAAAATTTCTCATGCCGAACAAAATATGCCAAATTGCCTTTGGGCTGCCGTATTTCTTTTGAAGTTCTTTCCATTTCTAGTACATTAATGTGGCTATAGTAATACTTCAGGTGCTGGTAACCCTTTGCAATTGCTTTGGCTTTCCTATTAAGTCTTCTATTAGCTATAAATTGCAGGAAATAAAAAATTTCCCAAAAATTACGCACCTCAAATGAAAATTATGGCAATTTACCTATCTCTGGGAAGGAGGGAAGTGTGAAAATTGGTGAAAGGAGAGAGGGGAAGAAGGGTGGTGGGAGGATGAGAATGTAGGTGGAGAGAGATGAGTGGAAATTCATGGAATTTAGGGTTGCATGGATATGTGGGAGGAGTTCATTGAGAGTGGGTGCCTAATCGGTTGTTACAATGTTCCTTCACTATTGGTCATGTGGGTGAGCTGTGAGTAGAGGGCAGGAGAAGGTGAAGGAGGATTAGTAGTTCACCTAAGAAATGTAGGAGGGGAGCAGGCAGGAAGGTATGGAGGCAGGTGAATGGAGGAAGGAAATAAGCCAGTCAAGCCTGATATTGCCACCCTCAGACTAGATATCTACATCCACATACAACACTGCGAGCTGCCACATGGGCATGTGGTAGGGGATGTTAGGACACCAGCCATGTGAAGATGTTAGGGATAAGATTTTGGGAGTGAAATGGTGACATCTATTATAGAAGTATATTTAGTGGAGCTCAGTTTTTATTGTGGTTACTTATTGTACGTGGAAAGAATGAGTTTTTGTATCTATCTGTGTGGAAATGTATCTCTCTTATTTTATCACTTT
The DNA here is from genome assembly GCA_963169105.1 of Ceriagrion tenellum. Taxonomy (NCBI): domain Eukaryota; kingdom Metazoa; phylum Arthropoda; class Insecta; order Odonata; family Coenagrionidae; genus Ceriagrion; species Ceriagrion tenellum. The sequence continues at coordinate 102,890,973 of OY720638.1, read as the reverse complement.
TGTCAGACCTAGAGATATAGTGAGGCGTCATGATAATCTGTGTTGCTCTAAAACACACCAGTTCAGAGTTTCTCAAGCAGCCAGTCTGAAAGTTACTGTGGTAATTTTTGGTAAATTACGGAATATTTTTCGTAAGTTACCTACTGTAAACCCGGAAAAACTCTAATTTTCAGGAAAATTCACATTTCATTCATTCATTGTTCAAATTGATATATACCAGACTTCTTTTAAAGCAAGTCCATACATATTTAATGTAGGCACAATTTATATTTAAGGCACGATCAAATTATTTGTGGGATATTTTTTCTATTGGAATATTTGTGGGGCTATCATATAATCAGTTTGAATGAAAATTTCTCATACTACGATAGAGGAAAGTCTAATTGCACGTGTGCTGCCATATTTAACATTTGAAACCAATATTTCTGGCACATTTATGCAGCCACATTATTGCTTTTAATGCCATTAATCCATGACTACTGCTTTGGAGCTTTTGATGTGAGAATCACATCAAAGACTCCAAAGATTTTCTAGAGGTGTTAAAGGATATTCATCTAGATGAGAAGAATATCTTAGTGAGACTTGACATCGTTTCACTGTTTACTCGGACACCCTTGGGAGATACCTTATGCCTTTTAAGTGCCAAGTTTGACCACAAAACGGTGAATTTATTCCACCATATGCTTACGTCTACCTATTTTATGTACAATGGGAAGTTCTTCGAGCAAGCACATGGAGTTCCAGTGGGGTCCCCTCTATCCCATGCTATTGCGAACTTCTTCATGGAATATTTTGAGGAGAAGTTCTAAACTCTGCCACACTATGCCCTAAGTACGTCTTTCACTATATCGATGATACCTTTGTGGTCTGGCCACACAGGAAGGCTGCTCTTGACCAATTCCTAATACTCATGAACAAGCAACATCCAAATATCTCCTTCACAATGGAATTGGAATACAATGGTTGGCTCCTGTTCCTCAATGTCTTTATTCAGTGGGAGATGGATGGCTCACTCCGGCATAGTGTTTATCGAAAACCTACACATACCAACCGGTGTTTGAATGGCCATAGTCATCATCATCCCTCTCAGTGCCGGGCAGTGTAAAGCACTTAAATTCATCGTGCAAAGTCCATTGCCAACAAGGATTGCTTACCTCAGGACTTAAGCCATCTCCACAGGACCTTCCTTGAAAATGGATATAGGACATGAAATATTGTTGGCTCTTAAAAAGTGCCAAATATGTTTCTCATCTAATCATCAATGTTAAGCAAAATTGGGCCCAGATATTACTTGGATGGGTGACCTGGGAACACTGGGTGCTGTTGGTATCTTATTTTTCACTAGTTTATTTTGATGTCTCAGGACAGGAAAGGTGTGACAAAGCAAAGAGTTTAATCTTGTGGAATGATTCATGGCCCTATGATGATTCCCTCATTCAACTTGAGGCTGAATCGACCATTAAACATTGTTCAGTCAGAAATATTTATCCACTTGTCTAAGTCATATGGGAAGCAGTGCTATCTATCTATGGGAAGCAGTGCTAGCTATAAACAGTCCCTAGCCATTTTATTAGTGCAAGTAAAATTTAATTGGTGCATTTATCTGCTGATCTCCTAAACCTTGTTAATTTTTAAAATCCGTAAGTTGTCTCCAAGTAAGTTTTACTAAGAAAATGATTGGAGGACTTATATATTAAGGCAATGGAACTTGATGTATTGATATAAAACCTACCAAATGCTCTGCCTTCTATATCAGTATAGAACTGGAGTACACTGGTTAGGTATTTGGGAAAGTGACTGACAACTGAGATCATTTTCATTATTAATCACTATTAAGGACAGGTGGTAAGTTGGCAGGAGATTAAGGAGAGGAGGAACCCACACAGCACATTAACATTCGTGGAATGTTCGATGGTCTTCCGTAACACTTCCGTTGCAGTGTAGCAGTCGCAGAACATTACATTGAACCTAGCAATGGAATATCAGCCCCATCAATCACAACAAAAGAGAATGCTGTTGAAGGGTACCATGGGTAGTTTTTGAAACCTGATGAAGTTGTGTTCATAATCTTTGTTGTGTTTCTTAGTGAGCAATGGCAGTATTCGCATGGAATCAAGGATATTTTGAACTCTCCCATGAACACATGGAAGTGACTGGTCGCAATAACTTAGGGTGGACCAGGTAGGGTAGGTATTTTGATCACAGGGTTATTTTGATAAAATTAAGAAAAACTCCCGCAGCATAAATCCGGCTGTGCTTCAAGTGTTGCAGTCAAAGTTAATCGTAAGAGTGATTCCTCAGTGAGTGGTAGCCAAATTGTGCAGCAGACATCAGCGGTATTAACAGTGGGATATTCCTCTAAAACAGTTAAGTTAGGAGCACAAATCAATTCTCATATGTGCATGTAACTTTCTGCCCTACTGAAATAAGGTTTGGCTTTCTCAGCTTAGAGATATCCATTACTTATACTTTTTTAACATATCCTGAGTATACCTAAAATGACCTGGGAAAAACATTGGAGTCTATAGCAATCTACTTCTGACCAATTAATTAAACAATAAAAAAATGACTCTTGAGGCTATTTCGATCACTTTTTACAGGGATTTTCTGATCATATGAGGGGCTATTTCAATCAGTTGCTTGGGTCATTACTCCAAAACACTAAATCACTATAGCCTGGTATCTGATCTTTGTCGGGTTCATTCTATTTGACAGATAGTTCAGAACTACAAAGGTAAGGATAAATATTGCAAATGCGAGGAAGAAGATCTGGAAAAGCCATAAATAGTGTCAGTGAATGGTTGCATAGCATCCTAGGGGCTTCAGAGACTTACACTGTACCCTATGACACACTTCGTGGAAGAATAAAAGAAAGTTACGACTATAAATGAGGAAAACCTTTACATAAGAAAAAAACCATCCGGTCATCCAATGTTGCTGAAAGAAGAAGAAAAGCAGCTGGTTGAGAGGCTGATTAGCCTTTCAAGGCAAGGATTTGGGTGTACACCTGATTTATTTCGTCGAGCAGTTTTCCAGCATGCAGAGGAGAGACATGAAACATCCATGGAAGAAAAAAGAAGCAAAAGCCAGCCCCAATTGGTTCACTGCATTCATAAAAAGGCATCCAGACTAATCCCTCAGAAAACCTGAGAATCTTTCTCAAGCATGTGCTGAGGGGTTAACTAAGAAAGTAATAGGTGACTTTTTCAATTTATGTTGAGGAGGTTTATAACAACAATGAGATGATATGCCAACCAAACCTTGTTTTTAACATGGATGAAACTGGATTCCCCCTCAAAAATAAGCCATCAAAAATTGTCAATGAGAAAGGTACAAGGGAGGTAGTCTCATTAACTAGTGAAAATTTTTGGAACAAAAAATTCACAGGCTGAGGAATCTGATTTAACTCTTGACCCTTCATTAAAAAACCTACCTGTATCTCTGGATGAGGCCCTTCCTAATTTGACAGAAATAAATTCACCTGGACTATCACAGATATGTTAATCAAAAGAGAGGGCTCGCGAATCAATTTTTGTGAGCTCAATTCCAACAATGAGGAGGGCCAAGAAGAGGATGAAATGCCACTGGTGCCAAAAAGTTAAGGTTTTAACGTTGCCTCAAAACATTGCCATCACAGCCGCTAAAAGAAAGCTGAAGATGGTGAACAATGGACGGAATTTTAGAAATACCAAGCAGAAGGTTAATAATTGAGAAGAGAGATCAGATAATCATGAGAACAGCGAGTCCAAAAGCAATTTGTTTGTGGAATATGCATCAAAATTTGATACTAGTACATGCAAGTTAGATTGTGAAAATAAACAATATTTTAAACCTCAACTGCCACAAGTTTAATTTTTTATTTTTCAATGATTTTTATGGATATAGTTATACATCTCTTGTTAAAAATGTATATTGATGCTAAATCAACGTAAATGAGAAATCTTATCAATAAGTTGCAATGCCCTTTAAACATGTATTAGTGATGACAGTTTGAAGGCTTTGACAGCAAGGATAATATGCTTCAATCTCTTTCAGAAGCAGCTCAGTGTGGCACTTTATCTACTAAGCTTTCACGGCCATTACAGGGTGTATTTTCATGATAGACACCCTAATAATACTGTCTGTAATAGCTAGAGAAGCTTGGACAACAAAATGCCACATGCAGCTGCGAACTAAAGAGACTGAGACATGTATTGGTCATGTTTCTGAGGTTAGAGGACTTTTTTCAAATTCATTACCTATGCAATTAAAATATTTTGAGACTTATTAAACATAATAATTAATGTAATTTTGTGTTATTTACTGTCAATTGTTTTCATATTAAACTGAATAATAAATATACGATATTATACCTGGCTACATATTTAAAAACTAAAATGAGTGATCAGAATAGCCCCATGATTTTTGACATTTCAATATTTTTTGTGACGTCACTCTATCTCCCAAGGTTCATTAATATTATAAATTTTTCTCTTTGTACTCTTTTGAGCAATGTATAAGCTAAAAGTAGGTGCAGACCAATAGTTCTTTATATAATTTAAACACTTTCCATAAAGCCCCAGTCTACCATATAGTTCTTGCCTTGTGTGTAGGTAAGGTGGTTGTGTGCCGCCAAAGTAATAAAACCAGTGAGTTTTCTCCTTTCCTTGTGCTTCAATGTTTATGCTGGTCATATCCGTGATATCTTTTTTATACTCTAACGTTCACCATGTCATTTTTCATCGATCCATTTTATAGGTATTCCATCTTCACATAGTTATTTATTTGAATATGTTACATAATTATTTGCTTGAATTTGTGCATTTATGTGTCTATATTTTTACCTCCCTGGAGGGTAATTTCACTCTCAGCCATGTGCTTGCGCAAAGCAGTTTTCTTTCCACTTGTGCTGCGAACCATGCAAAGGCCAATGCAACATTTGGGCCAGGTGACATTGCAACCATTCAAGAACATTCATGGGTTTAGTATCCATAACATTCCCTGGGTTCTGAATGAACATTCTGGCAGAGTTCCACGAACGTGTGTGTGCTGTGTGGTAAGAGTGGAGAGAAACTCAGAGTCATCATCAGCTTGCTCTTAACTTAAGGTGCAAAGGGGATCTTAGTTTAACTACCCATATCACACATGGAGTAAAGCACTTGAAGTACTTTCCGAGGGACACCCAAAAAAGGATGAAGGCTCCACTGAAAAATCTCTTCCAGCTCTGAAATAAGAAAAAGATGGCCAAGAAATGGGTAACTGGCTATTAATTAGGAAAGGAATGAGGAAACTGGGGATACTAAGGAGACAAGAAGTATTAACAGCTGAGGAAGAGATAATTTTCAACAAAGGGGTATTAGATGTGCAGGATATGTTCAGCGATGCAGGAAATGTCAGTGGTGATTCATTGGTTTGGTGGCTAGAGTAGTGGTATTCCATAATGATTGCCTCAGTGCAAATCCATGATGGTAAATGTTCATTCTAATTTCAGTCCTGAATTTGGTGCTATATTGAGAGTACTTCAAGGGCTGCACTCTACTCCATGGTTGAGATATAAAACTGCATAACCCTTGGCACCTTTTTTTCAGAGTAGCGGCTAGTTTCTTTCCTCCTGGAATCCTACCATTACCATTTTATAGGGATCGTACAACATGGTGGCTATCACTTGCTCTGATACAGAGAATGGAAATGCTCATGTGGAATGGGTCAGCTAAGGAGTAAAGGGGGAGAAAAATGCATGATTGTCAATGATACCAACTACATGTTGCTCAAAAAGGTGGAAAGTACCAGCTGCACATTTAACAGCAATTTTTCTAATCCAAAAAAGGGTGGATCAAAACACCCTCATATTGTTCTCAAACCACTGGAGAAGTCCATGTAAACAATTTAATTGAAGGTCATAGAGAACTATAGAGTTGATCTGAAATGCAGATAGAGCATTTGAGGCTATCAATGAATGCTTGTCACCTTGGGAATCCTTAAAAGTCAAATATGGAAACCATCTTACTCTTCTGTGCAGTGCCAATATTTTGGCAATTGACTCTTCCACAGGAAAGGGCCTTCCATGCAACTGCCATGTGTGTTACTACCACTATACCAACCTATCCTAATTGGCATAATATTACCTCCAATCTCCCCAAATTACCAATCAGCAAATTTTTGTTGAACATAGAACACCTTCCTGTACTTCAACCTCAAACAATGCTGCTGTAGTGACCCTCTTCCTTATTTTGACTGACCTTCTGTGACAACCCGACAATCCACTCCAATGCTACAACCTTGTTGCTCTGATTGAAGAGCCTATTACTGATTTGACATGAAACAGCACCACCATTACATATGTGCCTGTTAATTGAAATTAATGTGAGAGGCTCAAGTTTTATTTTTGATGCAATAGTTGATCTCAATTACTTAAATCTCTACTCACCTGAGATCAGGAAAAAAAGTTTATATCCAATACAGGGAATTATTTAAATAAATAAGTTTTCAGTCACAAAGCATGTATCATGATTATTGACGTAGAATCATGACCAGCCATGCCAGTATTTTAGGCTCTGTCCACTTCATTTTCACTCAAGCGAGGAACCTAAATATTAACTCAGGAGATTAGGTGTTGTTATATTTGTGAGTCATTGGTCATCTAATATAATTTCCTCTATCTAATGTCTGCCACTATATACCTGGATTTTTGCAGGCTATATCCATTTGTTACATTATTGGTTTTTTATAATGTAAAAATCATCCTCAGTGTTGCATTGCGTGTTGTACAGTAGATGAAGTATAGTATATGTATTCATTCCAGAGCTTGCAATGCCTCTGGTACTCTTTGTTCAATACTATCAGTAATATCCTCCACATTCACATCAAATACAGCCCTAAATAGAAGTGTTCATCCTTTATGTACTTCAGTCTGTCAGAAAATGTTCACTCATGCTTTATGAAAACATTCACTTTGCCGAAACTAGAAAAACAAGGGCTGGGATCACAATTTTTTTCTTAGCACATTTGCTGCTAAGCTTGAATCAATTTCTGACCCCATATCCTGATCTAGTTTTTTGTATTCCATAATTATGGAGTGGAACTGCCAATCATCAGCTCCCACTCCTGACCACAGAGTTAGTTAATCTTAGGAATGTCATCCTAACATGATTAATGGTACCCATACTCTCTGCCCAATCTTTGCATAGAGATGACTTTTTTTCTAACTTTTGCATCACCAAACTCAAGATCACCCTTTCACAATATTGTAAGCAGAAATGCTTCAATCATTGCAAAATTCTCCTCAAATTTGTAATTTTTACCTCTTACCACCTCCCTATCCCTGGGGGTCCTAGGCCACTAGGCCACTGCTTCAGACTTTGTATCGTGTGCTAAAATCAAATTTGCTTCATTAATTGTTTGACTGTGGGTTTTTCAATGCTGTAAGACCCCAAAATGCAGATTTTTTCTTGCCATTGCATTAGGCAAACGAGGGTATTCCCGACCTCTAAAGTGCAAAAGTGTTCTGGAAACTCTCCAAAAATTTGTAAATATGCATTGTGTTTGAATCTTCAAACTTTTGAAAGTAATACTTAGATTGATGAATCATGTTTTTTAGATCACAGATTACCTTAATAGCCTCAAAGTGGCTCATTTTTGTATTAATTAAGGCGTTTTATTGTTGAGATTTATCATGTCTTCTAAACAATAATATGTGTTCCCATTGACTTGCTGATCCACAGCTTTGAAATCAGGAAAAAAAATGCTTTTCCAAGTACCTTTGAGAAAATTAGCTTCCACAAATCACAGAATGTGGTTGGAATTGAAAATATGCAATGGACAAAAGCTCTAAGCTCTGGTAGTCTAGACTATAGGGGAAAAAATGTTTACCTAATTACTTTTTCACTTGCCACAACTCGTGTCAGAAATGTTTTGTAAATTTGGTACTTCAATGGCAGCTTGACCTTAGATCAATATTATTCTTTTTTGTGATAATTTATTGCAATACTATTATGGCACCTAGTTAAGGGTTCATCATGGCTACTTAGTTGATATTTACTGATGTAACAAAGATGTCATGGAGAAATACTTCTTTGTTTTAGCACATAAATGCAAGTGAATGACAGGCCTCCTACTAGGTTTGTTAAACTAAAAGGCTTTGCCTATACAGACTAGTTATGGATGAGTCTCCCGATTTTACCAAACCCTTATTTATTGCTAGAGATTTTGCTTACCATATGTCATTGAAAAATTACTTTGCATGAATGGGAAATCCAGAATGTTAACCAAGAGGGCAATGTGAGAACTTTGACCATGTTTTTCATTCTCCTTAATTACATGCCAGTGTTAATGGTCACACACTCTTATACTTTTTCACTCCTTTTGATGTTGGCTCCAGCCTCCTCCCTCATTTGCAGTAGAAACAGTGAATCATGATGGTGGCTGGGCAGAAGGCTCTTCACAATGAAATTCATTCCCTATGATCTGGCTCAGCATTATGAGAAAGAGGTGATAAGGTAGTTAAAAATTTCTTTTTTGGTATGGAAGTTGCCTTCATTTTCAAACATGTTATTCAGGGTTCAAACAGTGGTAATAATTTGGAGACCCACAGATTTAGTTTAATGATTTGTATTTCGTACTGGTCACCATCATACAAAAAGTGCGAACAACTACTAACCTATAGCGTGCACCGGAAACACACAAACCCACAATTGATCTATCAATACAGTCGATCATCATCAACAGTTTCCTAGCAGACAGCAAGCAGAGGAACACAAGGGAAACTATAGAGCACAAATATCATGATACTTCAACAAAACACTTTATTGGACTATGACAAAAAACCTGCATTATGAGAGATCATATTAGGTGACTAGATGTTACACCAGGCTTATTTAGTTGAAATTCAAGAGACATTGGATTTTGTGAGGGAGAATGATTGATTAGATGAGAAAACAAGTATATTTTATCCCCTCCCCAGAGTATTACCATCCACCAGAGCTGTAAGCCAGCTGTCAAAGGTCTGCTGGAACATGACCCAATTTTTATCGATAATGCAACTGTCCCTGTGGTAATAACATCATTTAAGATCACCTTTGGAATGAATATTTCAACCACTTTGTCATATTTTTATGGCCTCTTATAGAGACTGGCATGCCCTGGGCTGTGCATTACATACATTGCCAGATGCCGGGTGGTTTTTGTCCATGAGCTTAGTCATCTACTGCATAGCATAACCCATGGCACAGTAGAGCACTATCTCTTGATTCTAAAGCGTGTTCTTGGGTATGCAAAAGTGTACTCTGAGTGACTTTCCGAAAACAATTTGACGTGATAAATCCGAAATTGAAGGTTGCGACAGACCTGGTAAAAGTTTTCGAGATTTATCCATGTTTATGAAATCAAGGCACTTTTTCTGTCTGCCATGCTCTGTGTCTGCTTTTCACTGGAAAACAGGTGGATGAATTAATTTAAAACTTGATCCATAGGAATTTGAGTGCACTGGGACGGCTGTGTAAAAAAATCAATGAAATAAAATGAAAGTCAATAAAAAAGGCCTCGGGGGCCCTAGCCCCAGACGCTTTTTTTATAAAAAGTGGTCCCTTGTCGGCCAACCATACATTGTATTCAGGCAACTTGCACATTCGTATACGTAATGACTGCAGCCTAACCTGAAGGATACAACTATTTGGACATTCCTTTCACATACAAGGCATGCTTTATGAAGGTCGATTCGGCTCATTGCAGCGCGATTTGAAAAGTAACTCGTTTTACATCGATTGCTCCTTCCTCATCACTATTATGGTCATTCACTCGCCCAGAATATTAGATTGCAGTTTTAGGTTCGGAGTTGATACCATCGTCAAGAAGAATATTATTCCTAACCATTCATCGTCATAGATAGGCCCATCAGAACGATGCTAAGCAGGATCTCTCTAGGATGCCCTTCCAATCATCCTCAGCTTCTGGTAAATACCTAACACGATGCACTATCTCTTTCCAGAAGAACTAGACATTTTGAATCGATTACTTCCCCAAAGGAAAAAGTAAATACAAAACGGCCGCGGAAGCTCGCTCGCCTGGTTCACGAAAACACGTAGCAGTGATCCAGGGGATTCACCATGATGCAGTTCCGTCATGTGCGTAATCGAATAGCCTTTCCTAGAAGGGCTATTCATATGCGAACCTGAGCAAAGGCTATTGAAAAGTCTTTCGTGAAATTCTGGAAAAACTCGTAGGTGGGGAGAAAACTCGTAGGTGGGTAGGGGGAGAAAAACACACAGAAACAAACGAGGGTGAGCGTCGTTACGACGCTAACCCTCGTTTGTTTCTGTGTGTTTTTCTTTGATCACGCTCTTTTTGAGCGATTTCTCCCAGAAGTTGGGCCCGTCTGTGTGTTGTGAGTGAGTGATTTGAGTGCGTGTGAGTGTGATTGTGGTAATAACCGGGCATCCTTAGTATGGTCCCATTAGCCCTATGAAGGATATCAGATTACAACCCAGGTATCCTTATCAGGGTCCCATTAGCCCTCGAAAAGGATCCCAACTGGGTTGAGTGTGTGTGTCTGTGTTGGTCACTGGCGAGGAAGTAACATTCCCGTAAACCATCACAGGAGGGTATTCTGGTGGAGAGGCTGTGGTTGGTCCCTGCTGTGGAATCCCCTTTCCCGCAAACCAACACAGTAAGTGTATTTGTGGTTACATGTTTGACGAGTGGTGCCATTTTTACGGCTATTGGAGAATTTTATTTTTATCTATCTAGAGAGGCCGTAGAGCTCAATTTCCTTTGATTTAATATGAAGACATGTTATGCCTGAATCACACAATCATTTTTTCCGTCCCTTTTAAGGGATAGCTCCAATGATAGCTCAAATGATCGCTCGAAAATGATCGTGTGACTCGAACAGAGTCAGGAATGGCTCCAGCGATAGGGATCCCTATAGCTTTTTCCATCCCTGGGCACGTCCCTTTTTCCGTCCCTGGAGGCATCGCTGACTCCACCATTTAGCCAATCAGAGTGCTCGGCCGCAAAGAGCGACTCTAACGCCACGTTCGGCTTTCAATGGAATGAGAGTAGTTAACATGAAATGATGCGAAAAGGGATGGAAAAAATGATGGAAAAAGGGACGGCCAAAATGACCGTGTGATTCAGAAAATGATAGCTCGAGCTGTCATTGTCACGGTCCCTGAAAAGCTATCATTGGAGCTATCCCTTAAAAGGGACGGAAAAAGTGATCGCGTGATTCAGGCTTAAGAGATAGTATATTTCAGGAAAATGTGAGCATAATGAACAATACAAGTATAGATTTTTGGGAATCCTCATTAAGATTTTGATCTCCATAGCTAATACATTTAATCAAGGAATGTACCCAATGCTAAATCTTTTTAACGTGTATTAAATTATATACGCGCAAATATTGCGCAGGCTCGCCTTGTGATGAATAGAAAATTAGTACTCATCCCTATATTTGTTGTTTGCAACTTTCGCAAAGCGTGTTATGCACCATGAATTCCAATTTGTGATGGAATTTATAATTACGCTCGCCAGCCTGAAAAAAGATTTTTATGCGCTTCTGGGTTACTTACGGGCACGGTAAAATGGGATAAATACCACTCAATTCCATTACTTTTTTCTGAAAATGATTACCTGTTCCATGAAAATACTGTAAATAGAATGTAATTGTTCGTATATTTTTTAGAATTTTATACAAGAAGGTGGTTGTCCGTGGCGAGGGATTTGGAAGTAAAAAAGAAATGATAAAAAGCATTACTTGCTAGTTTAAGTCTTTTGCCTTTTATCAATGTCCAGTGCAGTATGCTTATCGGTGATTTTAGTTAAAATAATTACTGAAAGTGCCTTAATGCATTGCATTTCAATGCCTCTGTTCTTCAGCTTTTATGTCGTTTTTTTTAAAGTGAATATTTAATTTTATGAGTAATGTGCCAGAGGTGTTATTCATTGTATTCATATTTTCCTTTGGCTCAATTTGTAGATACGGATTTCATCGCTTTTGAGCCTACAATTAGACAGCATATGTCTAAGGCTGCTGTCACCCATAACTTTCGCAAGCTAAAAACTCCATCAAGATGCAGAGAATGTGATACGTATGTATATTTTCAAGGTGCTGACTGCAGTGAGGTAAATATATATGTATATAATTTACTTTTATTGCTGTTATTACAAGCATTTGCTTATGAGCTATTCAATATTTATCAATAAAAAACGCTTTATGTGACGTTAATGACGATTATTTGGATTCAATTTTTATGCGCTTCTGTTTTTTACTGCTGGTGTTGCCTTCCACCTCGCAGCACTACAGAAGTTTAGGAAAATGTCTTACCGCGTCTGTAGTGCTGAGTGTGGCTATACTGATTCACACGGTCTGCAAATTAAACGGGTGCGCCCCCGGGGTGGAGTGGCAATAGAGGCGATTAGAGTAGTAGGCGCATGCCCTCTCAACAGCTCCAAGGTCAAACTCTGTATTGGTGGCAACTCTGTTGACGTCGGTCTACAGTACAACCTTAAAGAAAATAACACACTTTGGTTTGCTGTGTGTTAACCTCTTATCGGCGTTTAATTTTTTTTCTACCTCACTTTTGTCATCTGCTAATTAACTTGTAATCTTCTCTTGCCGCCCCCTTTACGCCCCAAAACCCTTGTGCCCCTGGCAAGTGCCCATTTTGCCCAGTTATAGAATCAGGCCAGCTGACGATGATGGAGCTCTTTTATATTTTCAAGTTTCACACATTTCTGATGTCCATCTATCACTCAATAAATGACATTAGTTCAAGGGGCTTTTCAGTTCTAATGCATGGGAAACTGTTTGAATGCAGGGGGTTTGAGAGGAAGTGGCAAGGTAATACCAGCTTATTATACAGCAAGGATGCTTATACATCCTATTCATTATAGTGGCAAGAAATGCTATCGAGCTGATTCTCTGCTGCTACTCCAATACCAAACTCCCATTGTTGTATCATGCTGAAGGTAGTTTCAGCGCAAATGCAGTGCAGAGATTTTCATTGGATATTCCAAATTAGTTTCAGTTCAAATTTTTTCTGCTCCCGGGCGGTAGATGAGGCATGATGACAGTCATAAATGGTTGTCATAAGCAATAACATAGCTATTGTCACGGACTGAATGCATTTCAATCTCCAGCTCTTATAAAGTGTCTTCCATTTCTCTTTCAAGTGCGGATTGGCGTGCCATAAAAAGTGTTTGGAAACTTTAGCCATTCAATGTGGACACAAAAGGTTACCAAGAAAAATGACCACTTTTGGAGTGGAATTAGGTCAGCATTTAAAGGAGACCTCCGCCCAAGTTCCTTATATAGTGTGCAAGTGTGTGAATGAAATTGATGAACGAGGAAAGTATGTTAAGGTAGGTGGTAAAATCTACGTATCAGTTATTGATTATGAGATGAACCTGATGGGATTTAGTTGCTGTAAATCTCTATGGGGCTTGTATGTAAGTTTTATCACCCGTTGGCGAATGTTCATCATCTCCCCTGCGGAATTTATCATAATGACGAGTCTGTAAGCCTCATTTGTCATGAGTCGACACTTTTGTGATTCAGGCCACCACGGGGTTTGGATGAAGGAGGACGGTACCTCACTTACGTGGAGTACCATCACTTGGTAAGTCGCTTGTCACTTGGTAAGTTGCTTGTGCAGTGAGTCACTTGGACCTGAGGAAACCTGCAGGATAGCTGGTGAAATATCGTCCCCAAGATGAACCAGCGCGGCGAAATATCTGAAAAACGGATGAATCCTCCTTCAGTTGACACTTTTGTCGATTTTATCTGTTAAAAAAGGAATTCAAGCCGCTTATTTTTATGCTAAAATATTGATACAAACGTCAAATAATCAACCGTCGATGAAAATGAGGGTGATATTGCGCATTAGGTGGACGCAGATTTTTGTTCTAGCTGCAGTAGTTTTTTTCCGAGGTTCGCGAACTACTTTTACCGTAACTCTCTCATAGTAGGCACACATTAAAACAGTGATGAAGCGTGAAAGATATCATCACTCAGGGCAAAATATGTATAATTGTCAGGTGAGCTCCACGGTGACTGCTATGTTGTCGAAGATGAGGCTTATAAAGTCTCGCCAATATCAATTAAGTCCGTGAGGTAGAAAACTAACTTTTATCGACGGTCAACAAAAATTACAGACTTGCCCCCGGAGTCGATTACCGATGCAATAATCTGCAGACATCTACCTATCACCCAAAATAATGAATATTACATTGATCTTCTTTCCAGGGTGTGTACAGGGTGTCTGGCGTCAAGTCAAAGGTAGAAAAGTTATGCCAAGCATTTGAAAATGGAGTTGATCTTGTCGATCTTACAGGCATTCATCCAAATGTGATAGCAAATGTTCTGAAACTCTACCTGAGACAATTGCCTGAACCTTTGCTGACCTTCAATTTGTACTCCGATTTTGTGAGGTGGGTAAAACTATGTTAAGGCTGGCGGGCACTTCCATTGGTGTCATGAAAAATGTAACGGGAAAGCTGTTACGCAGAAGTACTAACTTATTGGAAAAAGTGAGCTCATGTTGCTGAGGGGAGAGAGATCTTTACCCGAGACATGCTGCAGAGAAACCTAATGTAACCTCTTAAGTTATGGTGATGTCATAATGAAACTCAAGCCACACTAATAATATGTCATTTTGAAGTCATAGTGACTGTGATTCTGTAGAGTTAGGGAGATGTTTGTTGATGCCTGGTGATCTCGTAGTGAGCCCAATCATCTCTATAGTATAGATGCCGATGAGAATTAAGTAATACTTTGGTCTCTATTAATATCGCCTTAAGGTTATTGAGATTTTTGAATTATTCCTTGAAAATGATATTAATTACTATGTATTACTATGGCGGTATTTTAGACCAATGTGGTATGTACATTTCTATTAGCACGAGAAATGTTACTGCTACGTAGTAATACTTAACTACTGAGGCTATACCGATACATCTGTATCAGTATTGTATACACTAAGGGCAAAAATATGCCATTATCCTTTGCACCGGCTGTCATTAACAGCGTAAAGAATGTGGTATTAGGAAAATATCTTGGCCAAGCCAGTGGCGATAAATAGTTATGGCATCGCCACTGACTCGGTGGAGACATATTCATTGTAATGGTTTGACACACCTGTTAAACTGGGCCAAGTTTTTGCAAGCGAAGTAAATTCTTGAAAGATATTATGAAATTGATGAAAATCAAGTGGAAAAACCAACCGAATACAAGCAACCCACTTTAAATAGCTTTAAATGGACAATTTGGTGGAAATATCGAGATGAAATTAACGGTTGACCCCATTTTAAAAATTATTTTCATTCTCTCGAGCTTTTCACAATTTTCTCTTTGGTCCTGAGAACTCATCATGGCTTAGTTTGTTTTTGCTTGCTCGCCGCTCCATTTTATTGGTTGATCTTACCTTCGTGTCTTTTTTAGAATTGCCAAGGATTTTCCATCAAATGCAGAGATAAAAACTAAGGATCCAGTCGCAGAACTCAAGACGACTATCTCAAAACTTCCAAGGCACCATTATGCCACACTTGCATTGCTAATGCAGCATTTAAAGAGAGTATCGCAAGCGTCGGAGGAAAACAAAATGCCTGCAAGCAATTTGGGCATTGTTTTTGGTCCTACATTGTTGAGAACATCTGAGGGTAGTGCCTCCCTCAACTCCCTGGTAGACACAGTGCACCAGACCCGGGTTGTGGAACTTATGATCACTTATGCCAATGACATCTTTGGACCTGTCGAGTTTCCAATAACCGATAACAAACCAAAGGTGGAGGCTCATCAAATGAGCAGGTAAGAGGATCAATGTTTTGTTAACTTCTTTTCGAACGCATCCCAATAGTCCTCACTTTTAAGCGCCTACCACGCCTTTCTTGGTAAAGTTCGTGTGTTTTCCTTACGGTTTATTACTTACTGTTGAGTTTCTTAATTAGCCAGAAGGAATGAAGCGGAGAAATATGGATTTAACTACTAAAACTCCATCTTGAAAAAACCAAACATTCAAAAGTACTTTTAAGTTTCCTAACTCTCTTTTTTTAGTTCTCTTAAAATGTGTTCGCGAGTGTAGTTTAATAATAGCGGTCAAAGAAACAGTTAACCATGCAAAAAATGTATACCATTGACTAAAATTTACAGGTCCTATTCATCGGTGGTGAGCAGTAAAACCAAGAGAGTGGACAAAGAAGGGGATGTGTGTCCTCAGGTGATTTCAACATTGGCGATTGATTTTCCTGTGGAGACAGCATCAAGTAGTCATGACAAAAGAAAACCTCTGACACAAAAGAAGGACTTTTTGCCGGGTACGTGAAGTTTTATCTGCCGTAAATCCAATAGGCTCCTCGTCTTTAATGGTATATGATCTATTTATATAAGATATTAGCAATCATCTGTGAGAGATATGACTCTAGGATTCAGGCGTCCCTAGGCATCGGTAAAAATCGTAGGCCGGTGGCCATGATGGCGGCCAGAGGGCAACTCATTAATGAATGGATGTTTAAAGGGGAAACATTAATTAAACATTACTGGATGATTATTGATGGGATTTCCCTTTGAGTTCAGAGCTTTTACCGAATTTTCTTCTCTCTTATCCGAGATCTCTTAAACGCTAGGAAATTCGTGTTTGATTCTGAGCTATGACAGCCAATAACTTGAAACAAATCGATGTAAAGATCAGGAAAAAACAAGTGACAAATATGAGAAAAGATGGCGGATGAGGCTTAGGCTTGTGTTTTAATATAAACAGTACATTTCATAAATAATATACATAAGTACATTCATTATGACTAACTTGTTATATTTTCCTATAATGTAATAAGGGAGCTTTTTTTAAGATAACATTTTCTGTTTTTAAGCGTCTTGACGGATCAACTTTTAACCACGATGGTTCTTCAAATGCACACGAAATTCCATTTTCTGCTTACTGACGGTCGCTTTTGCTTTGATTGCTCAATTGATTAATTAATGGTTGGTCGTAGAAACGACACGTTCAAACGAGTTGTGCGATCTACAAGTTGAAGCACTCGTTCATTATGTTTCGTGGAAAAGTTCAATATATTATTAATTGCACGAATAGTCTCATTGGCTGCTTTATTCTATTTTCGGGAAACTCCACCGCTTTTTTTTGCATCGTTTGGTCAGATAAATTAATAGGCCTGATTGAATTGAATTAAATACTTGTGAGTTCAACCAGCAGGTAAGGTGGTGGATGTGCAACAAGCCTCTTGGAAGCTTAATTACAAGAGTTATTATATGATGAATAAAGAATTTATTTTCATACACAAGCTATTAATATTGTGCATATGCATATTAAAAAGTCAAGACAAACTGTAATAAATTTTATTTAGTGGAATGGGTGTAGATCAAACATACTAAGCGATAACTATTGAGGAATGAGGTAGCGATTGTTTCCTGCAACCTGAATGTATTTATAAGGTCAATAATCTTCCACCGCTTTCTATTTTACATGATTATCTCACAACTATCTCTGAACTATCAGTCTGACTGCTAAAAGTTTATGCCACCGGCCATCGATATGGCTAATTGAGAGTTTGAGCGATTTTGATTTTTCTGTGCACAATATCGCGCCGCAAAAGTCCGTATTATCTTCTAATTTGATTTAAGAAGAGAAGTTCTACTGAAAAATAATTAATATTTTCATAATTATGTATAATATGCAGAATTTATATCGTTCCCCTAATTGGACTATTTTGTTGAAATATTTTGTTTCAGAACCTGAATCTCAAGGTGGGGCGTCCGATGACGAGTTACCAGACTTCCTGCTGTTTGATAATTCTTTCAGAAAATTACCTCTCTCAGCTGAGAGTATGGCTCAGAGTGCACAGCAAATACTTAAAGTATCACTTCGTGATTATCAAGGTCTTGAAGGAGTAAGTTGAAATTCTCTATTTTAATTTAGAATATTAATACCAAAGTATGCTGTGTACTTAAGCGATTTAAAATCTGTTCTTCATGTGAACAATAACCATGTATTCTAAGTGCACAATTGTATATTTACTGTAATTCTCATTTCAATTTTTTATTTGAATTTGAGAGGATTTGCTACCCTTCTAACCGCCTCGGGGGCGTATGGTAGGAGATTGAAGGACACCAGCCGAGAGAAAGGGACATTATGAGTTAAACGTTGAGGGAATGTCTTATTGGCTCGCTCTGTTTTTTATGTTTTAGTCACTAATAGCGCGTGGAATGAAGGAATTCTTGCATCTATCAAGTACCTTTCATTATAAAAATCGTCTAGTCTGAATTTTTCGAGTGAACGAATCCTAATGTTAAGGAATTAACAAAAAATTGTAAGTTTTATGTAGAATATTTATGGGACGACCGGATTCGTCGAATAGTCGACATCATCATGCACATTAAAGAGAGTTCTCAGTCAGGAAAATAATAGGAAGGCGGACATTATGAATCACATGGTGAGGAAATGTCTTATTGATTCGATCTATATTACGTTATAGTTAAAAATATTTCATGTCACAGTTTACTTCTTTTAATTTGAAGAAAAATCCCAGGTATTTTTTTTTAAACATTGTATCTCCGTCATCCGCCCTCCTTTAAAAATTTCCAGTGCTTTCCCACTATCAACTCCCCTAGGATAACAGCTCTCCCACCCAAAAGCCCTTAGCCTTTCTCCCCTTGACCCGCTGATTATCCGTTGGAAGTAGCAATGACTAACCTTCAAGCCCCTAACTCATCCCCTCTCCCTCCCCCGCATCATATCCTGAACTCATTCCAACCCTCACCCTTCTTTTCTCGTCTTACTGTCCCTTGGCTTCCCCCTCCCTCCACCTGCCACTTTTGAATATATTTAATTGAGAGCTAAATGTAACGTATATACCTGATGATGTCAACTGTTTGACAAAACTGGTCGTTCAACATATATTTCACGTAAAACTTACAAAGTTTTTATTAATCACTGAACATTATGGATAAGTTTTACAAGGTTAAGGCTAAAACTATTGAATTTGAACCAATCCTGGCTATTAGCCTCCGAGTCTATAGCGGATCTCAACCTATAGCAGTCGTTCTATCAACTGTACCACACGCACTGTTAAACAGTAGCAGTTTTATTACGAAGCTTACGCTATCCTTTGTGTTTTGTTTATTTCGCGAGTTTAACCTTTTCTTCGTACTACCCAAAATTCTCGCGGCGCTCTTGATACGTGGCCTTGCTTAAGTCAAGTAGCGTCTTTATTTAACTATTCCCTCTGAAGACCGTCCTACTGTTCATTTCGCTTCCTTGTTCCTAGTTTCTTTGATTCAGAACTGCAAAGATTTCGAACGTGTTCCTTCTCGTAAGGTCTGGATTTACGGTGATTTTCAGATATTTGACAGCATCCGATACCTCTAAATTGAAAATTATCCCCCATAAAAATGTACACAAGTTTGCGAATTTCCATAGAGAAAAAATCATCAGCCTTGACCGAGATTCAAACCTCGACTTCCGGCCGAGTGCTTTAGCCAGTTAAGCTACCTGTGGATTTTTGTGACCTTTAAATGACCAAAGATGAGTGACCTAAGGGATCCGGGTTCGAATCCCGGTCAAGGGGGATGATTTTTTTCTCTGTGGAAATTCGCACCCGTCCATTGCGGGTGACTCTGTAAAAGTGGAACTCCGTGGCTGGTCCCGGATAGCTTAAAATTTGTACACAAGTTGTTTTTGCTATAGTTTTCACGACAATTTTTTTGCAGTTTACTTAATAGAAGTTATTTCGAACCCTTACACAGACATCACGAGTGGACGCAGTTGAGTTCTGATGAGGAAGCCACTATTGGTCCGTAAATTTTCCTCTGGTGTCTGAATTGACCATTTTAAAACGTGAGCTTATGCCAGCCGTTGACAAAGTTTCGTCATGTTGAAAATAAAGACTGATTTAGATTCGTTATTTTCTCTCACAAAAATGCTCATTTTCGATGCATACATAGTTTGAAAGTGTTCACCAGAGTAATAATTGGCATAATAATAATGCTAGAGTGTTCTGTGACATTTGAGTGAAACAATGTCTTATAGGACTTAGCGGAAAATTACTTTTAGGAAGGGTAGTATTTGAGCTCCTCGACAGATACCTATTTTTAATTTTCCAGTTCTCCTCATCGGTGAGCACTTCGGAAACATACGAAAATGAGCACAGGAAACTCAGAAAAAGCAAATCTGATATCACACCTTCAACCGAGGCTGATCTTGTCAAAAACAAGTCTCTTGGTGCAACGGACGGGTCCAGCTGTGCTTGCATCTCATCCAGCGGTGCAACCTCCAAGAAAGAAGACGCTTCAACTCCGGATACTTCATCGGATCATCGTCTTCATCCTCCTCCATCCAGCAGTGCGGGGAGAGTCGAGGGGAGCAAATCACTACCCCGAAACGCGGACGCAAGTAAGGAAGGGGGAGCCAGCCTGCCAGTGTTACGTGCCGACAGTGGCGTTCATAAACTGGATGTAGTTGAGGAGACGAGGGTGAAGAGGCTGGATGTTCATGTACAGAAAGAGACTGGTGGAGACTTTCGGTCTGCCTCAAGTGAATTTAAGGAAGTCAAGAAATCACACAGTACGGGGACAAGCGCGACGTTCTTGACAGGAAGCCAGTGCGGAGCGATGAGAAAAGTTTCTCCGAAACTGAGCAAAATCTCCGTGGACCGAGTGAGCGCAGAGAGCCTGGTGGACTCCGATAACAGTTTTGAGTCCATTGAAAGCAGCTCGGTTGAGAGTCGAAGTCCCAGAGATTGTGATGACGATGAAGATAGGAAGATGTCTTACCCCGGGATATTTTATGACCCTAGGCATTCACTGACAGGCAGTGAAGCAAGGCTAAAAGTGAAACAAAAGGGAGTACACGAGGCTGAGGAATCTGAGATGAATAATGCTCTTAAAACCTATGGTAAATACTCTTCGAAAACAGTTTTTAAGTACGACTGCCACGAAGCTCAGCAAGTAGTAGCTTCAAATATTGTAATCAAGCCCCCTAAAGACTTCGATGACGGCTACTCAAGCAGTAAAGATAGAAAACAACAGGGAAGCACGGGATCAGTCTCAGGTACTGTGGAATATCACATTTATGGTATGACCAATCAATCTTTGTTTTTATTGCCTTTGTATTCTTTCTATTTTCCAGGAAAAAATTGCTCAGATCAAGGTTTCCAGAAGGGGAAAGACGATCGTCATTGTTCAATAGTTTTTTCTGGCAAAGAAAAAACTAAAAATGAAAGCCAGTGTACAGTAGTTACAAGTACTCAGAAGCAGCCATTACAACAATGTAAAGAAAAGAAAATTTCTGTGGTTGAAAGACAGCACATGTGTTTTGATAGCAATGAAGTCAAGGTTTTAGTTCCCCCTGGGGCGGTCACAGTTTCATCATCATCATCATCATCTCGAACGACATGTGCATCCAACCATCGAGAAATAAGGCAAGAAACTCAACAAACTTCAGAGAAGAAATTAGCACTACAGATGGAGGGCGAGAGGAAAGTTATGAGCGGGGAAGTAATGCAGAAAAGCTCATGTAGTAGTATGTCTTTATCGAGTAGAGATACTACACCATGCGAAGGTGGTCGGGTTACAACAACTTCTGCCCAGAAATCTGTCATTCAAAAGACCGTGAATGTAGGTCAGAGAGCCAGGATAACCAATTTGATGCAGACACCAAGTGTAGCCAATATTTCAACACCTGCGGAAAGTCATCCACAGGAAAGTATGTTGAGGGTAGCTCAGACAAAGAAAGGATCAAAAAATGAGTAAAAACGCATGTCATTAGTACAGAATTCCATTGGAAATTTATTTTTTGCAAAGTTTATGGATATAATGTTAACTCTTAGTGGATAAATGATTGCTTTTTAGAGTTAAAAAGTGCCAGATGAACCAGAGTGTAGCAAATGTTTTGTATGAATATATGTTGAAATGTGTAAGCTGGTTATTATCTGACCAAAGTAACAGTTGATAGTTTAGTTCTAGTGCTATAACCTACGTTACCATAAATTATAGCATTGTTTATCACGCAAATTAAATCATGTTACGTTGTATTTTAGGCTGATATGACGTGAAATTTTAAGAAAGCATTTCATTTTGTCTATACAATCTATTTTGCGTTTCAAGCC
Source organism: Ceriagrion tenellum (assembly GCA_963169105.1). Lineage (NCBI taxonomy): Eukaryota > Metazoa > Arthropoda > Insecta > Odonata > Coenagrionidae > Ceriagrion > Ceriagrion tenellum. The sequence continues at coordinate 102,868,887 of OY720638.1, read as the reverse complement.
TGAGTCATGAAAAATACACTTTACCATTGTATGTGGTTGAGGCAAATATGCATTCAATTTTTTAAAATTTTAACTGTTACATTTATACATATCAATTTTATGTTGTTAACACTGGAGAAAAAGGGAATAAAAATTTTTATTAGATCTATGATATATTAAAATAATGGTGTAAAGTTCAGGAAGTTGAGTCACTAATCCTAATATATGGCATCCTAACTGTTATGGAGAGGTATGTACCTGCATCTTAGGGCTAAGGTGCCCAGGAGAGGGATCGTGGTTCCTTATATGGCGTTTTCGTTATCTTTATCGGAAACGTAAACAACTCAAGGAGGGCAGTTCTCATGGTAAATGTCCTAAGAACGCACTCCATCCATTAAATTTAGTGATTTGTATATATTCTTAGTTTTAGGCATCTTTTTTATGTCTGAATTTTTGAAAGAAAAAATAGACTATAGTTCCCGCAAAAGTTCCTGGCACAGAACTGCGCAGCAAGGAAGGGAGGTTTATGGGAAGATGGGGAGTTGAAAGGACGGAGAGAAAGAGAGGGAGAGTGTGCGTAGCAGGGAAACCCGACTACTATGCGGAAAAGACACGAGGCACACTTGCACGAGGCTAAAGGTTGAAGCCATCCATCGGTCCCTACTTTGCCATGGACCCTTTCTGAGGTCTCATTGCGCAGCGAGTCGTGATGGGACAGTAGGCGATGGGGAGTTATCATACTTCTCGATGCTACTGGTTGACAGCAATTCGAAAGCTTTTCTGATCCTCCACACGAAATAATCTTTATTTCCAGTCTCGCAGAATTTTAAAAGTTCCGGAGCTCATGTCCCAAAATAGTCCTCTGCACAGTGCCAGGAACATTTGTAAGAGCTATGTCTTGCATTTCCACGCAATATTGAAGTGTCGAATGCGGTTCCGACGCTATAGTGACATTTTCAAGACTAGGCATTTTCAAAGTAGTCTTGAAAATGACGGTGTGGCACAGAGACTGCTCATTTATTGGGCTACTTCACCGGTTAAAGGTAGGTGTTATTGAAAGTTAAAGATAATACTCCAGCTGTTGCAACACTATCAGGACCCTTTCTGCCTCTAGTGTTTCCTTCTTCATCTCGGCGTACCCTTGTTAATCCCGTCCATAAAATCTATTCGTTCTTCCCTTCCCCGCCTACTCGTCATCCTTTCCTCTACCACGGCCTTGATAAACCTATCGCCTCTTATTACCTCATCTTGGCCACCTGCTCTTCGTCCTCCTGAGTTCATTCAGAAGTTTAATCTATGAATCAATTCAGGGAAATTGATAGTCGGCAATGCTCCCCATCTCCTCTTCCAAACGTTTTTTTTTAACGTGAGCTATCTTTCGTCTGGCTCCCACCCCTCGACTTCTCGGGCATGGGCTACCACTACACTCAGGCCCGTTTTTAACCCTCGTGGCGCTATGGGCAAATTAAACAGGTGCGCCCCCAGGGCGGAGTGGCGATAGAGGCGATTACAGTAGTACGAACTCTGTAGTGGTGGCAACTCTGTTGACGTCACTCTACAGTACAACCTTAACGAAAATAATACACTTTGGTTTGCTGTGTGTTAACCTCTTATCGGCGTTTGTTAAATTTTTTTTCTACCTCACTCTTGTCATCTGGTAATTAACTTGTAATCTTCTCTTGCGCCCCTGGGCAAGTGCCCATTTTGCCCAGTTATAGAATCGGGCTTGACTACACATCTACCATCCGAGCCACCGCATGGGCGTGTGGCAGGGGGTGTTAGGACACCAGCCGTGCGATGATATAAGGTTTTGGGAGGTGAAATGGTGAGGTGTATTATGGGAGTGTATTTAGCGGATCTCAGATTTTATTGTGGTTGCTTATTGTGCGCGTGGAGAGCGTGGGGAATTCATCATGATCGCTTTCGCCATGTATTTCCGTCGTATTAATTTAGGGTTTGCATGGATACGTGGGAGGGGTTCATTGAGAGTGGGTGCCTAATCGGTTGTTACAATGTTCCTTCACTATTGGTCATGTGGGTGAGCTGTGAGGAGAGGGCGAGAGAAGGTGAAGGAGAATTAGCAGTTCACCTGAGAAACGTAGGAGAGGAGAAGGCAGGTGAAGGGAGTGAGGAAAGAAGCCATTCAAGCCTGACATTGTCACCCTCAGACTAGATATCTACATCCACATACAATACTGCGAGCCACCACATGGGCATGTGTCGGGGGGTGTTAGGACACCAGCTGTGAAAATATGTAAGGGATAAGATTTTGGGGGGTGAAATGGTGACGTGTATTATAGAAGTATATTTAGTGGAGCTCAGTTTTTATTGTGGTTGCTTATTGTGCGCGTGGAGAGTGTGAGGAATGCATCGTGATCGCTGTCGCTATTTATTCGTCTCGTCTGCAGTTTTCCATATTCTGTCACAACTTTTCATAGTCGTAGGTTGTAGCACCACGCAAGCACCTCGTCCACGGGAACCCTCAGCAATCGGTTTTGTCATCGCCGGAAGAGAAGTCTGCTTGCAAGTGAGTTGGAGGAGGTGGATGGCGAAGATGAGGAGAAAAAACTAGGACTTCCTTAACACATGCGATCCGAAAAGCGCGTATTGGGAATTCATGATTGTTTGTCTGTCTGTTATCCGTGTCGTGGAAGCGTTTTGTTTCTTTTTTTATTTGGTTGACTCAAATGTGTCGGTTTATCACATCGGCTTCTTGATGCTCTCGGAAGGAAATCAGCTTTTTAGGGCGAAATCGTCGATGGATGTCATGTTTTCCTTCCAAGCCGGATGTGTCGAGAGATCGTGTCGGTAGTGACTAATTGACTGTGAATAGTTGACCGCGATGGTCACGATTTGTGGTAAGGATGTGCCCAGC